>CM059013.1:10000000-12400000 GCA_030272315.1 Paspalum vaginatum | reverse complement strand
ACCCTCCCCATTGAATTTTTTTGTTTCCTCTGCATTTACACATGGGATCTGGTAAACAAAAATAATGAAGAAAAAACAGACTTTTACTAATAATACTATATAGTAAGATTTATTATTCTAAATGACCTCTTTTTGTATGTATATAGTCCTTTGAAACTGCAGGTATGCTGATTAACATCTGCTTTTGTTCCGCAGCCGGGTATCTTGAGCTTCCAGATGTTTTCAGGCTGGGTTTTATAACAGCCTTGTTTAATGCGTTTATCTGGGGAGTTGTTGGAACCATTTGGTGGAAATTTTTGGGGTTGTACTGACAATGGCTACCATTCAAGTTGTCCAAAGTTTTCCTTTGGCGCTCATTGAATTGCTCGTGCTCACCATTTGGAAGGGCAGAATAACTACCGTTGCTCATGCTGGTTAGCTTTCAGTGAGGTGATCAAAAGTCACCACGGTGTTCTCGCAGGCCGCTGCACCTCTTGTTTTTCTTTATATAGTTCTCCAATTGATCATTGCTTTTACAATGATTGGCATTAATACGAGCCATCTATTACACAGAATCAATGGTTAGAAAATTTAGAAGTGCCAACTAGAAAACATGTGGGCCCAATACTTAATCTATTTTTCTTTTTATATAATTGTAAGGGTAAATTGGACCATTTATGTTCATCCGATTTTGGATGGTGTTTTGTCCGTCCGCAATTTCCTCGTCAGCTCCTGTCAGAATATTTAATTTTTTGCCATATTTACAAAACTTCCACTTTTCATTTGCCACATTTAGAATGTACATAACATATCTACCACATGAGAGAAAATCTTACATTTTTACCACTTCCGCAAACGTGGCACACCAACTGGCTGCCCAGTGTGGCGAAGTGCGTGTGAAAAGACATTATTACTCCTCTCCTTCCCACTGTATGTCTACCTTTGTCTTATGGCAGGTGGACCCCATATGTCAGTCCCTTCTTCTACCTCCAGCTCCAATCGTCGCACCGCCTCGTCTATTTTCTACAGGATGGTGACCTCCTCGCTGAGTCCAGTGCCGTCCCTCTCTTCCAGCTCGGTCACCTGCGTCCCTACTTTCTTCTTCAGGCATCGAGCCCCCCTGTCCTAGCAGCTCTATGTCCATCTCGTCATGGTGTTTGTTTGAGTAATCCTTGTTCGACAGCAGCACCCGCACCGAGCTTGGTGCGTGGAGGCCATGACAGTGGGCGAGCATGAGCACGGATGCTAAGGAGTCTGTCATAGCCTGGTTGCACGGCGACCTCCTCTGCCTCAACTAAAACTCTGCCAGACATTTTGTTGAGTACTTGAAGGACATAAACAAAATTCACACTAATTCGTCATGGACCACTAAACTACGAATAACAAAGTAGCCGAATATATATGGCAAGCACTTACATGCAGGAATTGTGCTTTAGCTGGCACTTATGCCTAAAATTAAGCAACATCGCATGGCGCCGCGGTCCTCCATGTGCAAGCCATAGGCGGGGCAAGGAAGGCATGTCTTGGGGAGACCCGATGGCAGACGCGTCGAGCTCCAAGCCGCAACAAATGGCGGCGCGTGGTGGTGGAGTAGGCTGTGGCCCAGCCAGCTGCGGAGGCGCCGCACGTGCTGGTACTGGTGGCAGCTAATTGAGACGCGCAGGGTAAAGCGAGAGAGAGGAGACGTGCGGGAGAGAAGAGGAAAGAGGGAGTCGAACCAAGGGACTGCTGACAGGTGGGGGCCACCTGCCATAGAGGTAGAGGTACACATAAGGTGGGAAGGAGGGGCAATCATATCTTTTCACATGCCTCGCCACGCTCACGGCATGCCATGTCAACGAAAATGGTAAAAATGTAAAGTTTGTAGATGTGGCAAACGGAGAATGGACTTTCCGTAAATATGGGGGAAATCCCTCTGCCGTCAGTCGTCGTGCCCCTTCGACGTTGACCCCGCCACCACTCCTAACCTACCATCGTGTCCTCCAACAAATCGGACTGACATACCAGTGTGAGGGAGCTCTCGGTGGCGGTGCACACCAAATTTGTCTTCCTCTCATTGTCATCTAGCTGCCCACTGCATCCGCATCCCACTCATCGCCATCTTGGTGATTTCACTACCCACCACATCCACCTCCCGCTAATCCCTACTCCTGTTGCTGCAAGCCCCACCGACCGCCGTGGGATCCTCACCCTCAGTGCGCCGAGCTATGCATGGTTTGCTTAGAGATGGAGCACCAACTACCAGCGAGTTCGATCTCCCATACATAGAGACTAGAACACTTCACTGGATCCCCTGTCTCAGCCATCTGTATTTCAAACTCCATCATATCTGTAGTGTTTTTATAGTGTTTTGCTTTCTAAGGCTCACTCCAACGGCATGCCGCAAAATGAGAAAGCAGACATTGTTTCGCACTGTTATGCACTGTAGATGACATGACGTACAGAGTGGAGTCGGATTTGAGTAAGGAGGTGAGGAGTACCGTTGGGTTCAGTCTAAGGTATGTTTAGTTGGTACCATCCTAGTTTAACGCGTTGGCTCACAGTTATCCTCATGTCCTATGTGAAATGGTTGTGTTCTACTTTTTTTCCTCCTCAAGTGAGTTATCTTGAATTTCAGAAAATTTTCCCTGACAAGAGACAAGATTATTATGCAAGTTTTTTTTGAAATCGGAAAGCATTCCATTTAACTATCACCTAGTCCGAATCACATCGTTGGAAACTAAGGGAGGAACAAAGTCTGGTACGTGGCTCATATAAAGGGATGAGCCATCATCCAAAGTACATCCATAACTAGCTAAACAGCCAGCAGCACTATTATATAATCTTAGACAAGTAGATACATAATAGTGCTGAAAATGGAATGTAATGAACTCTCGAATGTGTCTAAACAAGCAGCCATTTGAACTTCTATATAAGCAAGAAGTAAGCGCGTTTTCCAACGTTGCCATTATGCAAATTTTCAATCAAACAGTATCAAAACCGGGATAGATTGGCTGCTCTCCCAACCAAACACATTTAAATACGTCCTTTGATGAATAGCCTCACTCAATTGGCCAAGACTAATGATGCTGCTCCTGGGCTTTAAAGATGACCAAGACTACCAATTGTTCCGAGCCACACAGAATGCGGCCGTTGGAATTTGGAAACGTGAGAATGGGCCGATGGGCAAAGAGTCCAGACCTCGAGCGTGACGAGCTAAGCTACAGACTACAGTAGCAACCATCCGGATCGTTTATATCAAATCGGATGACAACAAATTCGTGTACGGGATTTATTAAGCCACACCACAGATGTATACAGCACACCACACATGTATATAGTGTACTTGTAGTGTCATTTTCATATCATGGATGGACAACTCTATAGACGATGTGCTGGATTTGATTAAGCCCACCAGCCACCTATTCCACCATCTATCTTAATATTACCATCCATTTTAATATTACTAATTAGATGCTTTTTTTGAAAACTTTACGTTATCCTCACCAGACATTCTAAGAAAAAAGATATATCCTAGAAATTCTCATAGAAGTCAGAAATATTCCGCTGTCTATCATATGGCTCCAATAATAGTAGCATTACATTTATTATATTTTTAAAAAAAACATTATCCACTATGTCATTATAAAAGATGAAATAAAATAACCTCTTAAATTTGTATAGAAATTACCCATTATGTCATTATGAAAGATGAAACAAAATAACCCTCTAAATTTATAAAAAAATTACCCATTGCGCCATTATGAAAAGATGAAATAAAATAACTCTCTAAATTGATATAAAAATTACCCACAATGCCACTGTTAAAGATAAAATAAAATAACCCTCTAAATTTATATAAAAATTACCCACTATGCCGTTATAAAATAGTGAATTAAAATAATTCCTAAATTTGTATAAAAAGTACACATCACGCCATTATAAAATATAAATTAAATGACTCCTAAATTTGCATATAAATTACTCATCATGCCATTATAAAAGACGAAATAGAATTCAGCCATAAATCTGCATACAAATTACCCAATATACTATCATGAAAGATAAATTAAAATAATTTATAAATTTGCGCGTAAATCACTCACAACGTTATTACAAAAATTAAATTTAAATAATCACCTCTAATATTACTAGGAATTTAATCTAGATATACTAATAAAACTCTAACTCATGCAAGAACACATGTTGATGGACTAGTATTTATACAATGCGTATACCACTGTACCATATTTTGCACATAGCTCCACTGTATTCAAACTCCACTGTCTAGCAAATTGTCTATCGCATTGTCTATATTCAAACTCCACTGTATCTATGGTAGTGGCTACATCACAATTTTCGTACTATGAACAATTATACATACGATGTATACCATGCATATACCATATTTTGCACGTCGCTCTCTCGTAAACTCAGCCTAAGACCATGCCTTCCTTCTTCACCTGTCATCGTTCCATTGGTTGCGCGCCTCACGGGGATCCTCCGCTGCTCAGCACACCGCGCACAGTGGCGCCGAAAACCGTCGCTACTCCTCCATGTCAGAGAGCGAACTAAACGCGTGGTCCGCACCCGGCAGCCGCGGGCACATCGATTTCAGCCGTTGGTCAGGCTACAACACTTCAAAAAGGTCGCTCTCCTCACTGAAAGCCTGAATTCTGAAACCACCGCCAGCACCCACCTCGGCACCACCTCGGCCGCTCCGCTGCTTTCCGCGGCCGCCGTCGATGGAGAGCCTCCACCTCACCGTCGCCTATCGCCCTCCTCTTCCGGTCCCGGCACCGCCACACCTCCGCCGCCGCCACCTCCTCCATCTCTCCGACCCAATTACCCTCCCCCGGACCTCCATCTCCCCCTCCTCCCCGCATCATCGTCACCACCTCTCCCCCGCCCCTCGCCGCCGCCTCGTCCTGCCTCTCCTCGCCTCCAAAGCCCCTGATTCTAACCCCGAGCCCGAGCCCGCCCCCGGCGGCGCGAAGCTCGTGCCGCTCGCTATCTCCATCGCGGTCGGCCTCGCCGTGCGGTTCCTCGCGCCGCGGCCCGCCGAGGTGAGCCCGCAGGCGTGGCAGCTCCTCTCC
This sequence comes from Paspalum vaginatum, assembly GCA_030272315.1. Classification (NCBI taxonomy): domain Eukaryota; kingdom Viridiplantae; phylum Streptophyta; class Magnoliopsida; order Poales; family Poaceae; genus Paspalum; species Paspalum vaginatum. Next base: position 12,394,946 of record CM059013.1, on the reverse strand, counting down.
ATCTTCCTTTCCACCATCGCGGGACTGGTGCTCGGCCCGCTCCCCGTCGGCGCGTGGGCCTTCCTCGGGCTCACCGCCGCCGTCGCCACGCGCACGCTGCCCTTCGCCGCCGCCTTCTCCGCCTTCACCAACGAGGTCATCTGGCTCATCGTCATCTCCTTCTTCTTCGCACGCGGGTTCGTCAAGACGGGCCTCGGCGACCGCATCGCCACGTACTTCGTCAAGTGGCTCGGGAGCAGCACGCTGGGCCTGTCCTACGGCCTCACCATCAGTGAGGCCTGCATCTCGCCGGCCATGCCCAGCACCACGGCCAGGGCCGGAGGCGTCTTCCTGCCCATCATCAAGTCGCTCTCGCTGTCAGGCGGACAGCAAGCCCAATCACCCATCGTCGCGGAAGCTAGGATCTTATCTTGTCATGACGCAATTCCAGGTAACCGAATAATGCGATTAATCAAATTCGCACGGGATCACTCGATTAACTTTCTGCTTCCAGCTTGATCCTAGATCAGATAGGGCACCATATATACTGCTGTGAGTGGTGGATTTGCAACATATGAATCATGAATGCTTATTAGTCTAAAAAAATGAATCGTGAGTGCATATAGCTGCTGTTGCTGGTCACCACTAAATTAAGAGAGAGTGTTTTCCCAACTGAATTTGGTTCCAGAAAGGGCCCATTGATGATCATATTAGTTTAATCGTTGTATACTTTGGTGGAGTCATGCACTAGTAGAAATTGGAAGTAGAATCTCCTTGTTTTGAGAAGGTACTCACATGGCGCCAGAACAATTTGCCAAGCTGTGTGTGCCATATAAGTTCTTGTTCTGTCAGAAAATAGACCACCTTCGAGAGATTAGCTATATACGCGCTGCTGTGATGAAAACTAACTTAGGATATCACGAATGCCTGCATTCAGATTTCACAAATTCATCAAGTCTCTTTCTTGTAGGGAAGCATCAGCCTGGCTTCATTGTGTCACTTAGTTCAGTTGAGAAATTAAAGATTAAAAGAACATTGTTAGGGCAATTAGGCAAACAATGTTTGCCCTAAACAATTGTGGCAAGAGCCTTTCTAACTAAGACTCACTTAGTATGAGCGATGAACTATTGTGAACTGCGGACTGTTGATCCCCTGATGAGGCCTGGGGTAGTACTAATGCAACATACAGTTCTCATCCAAGAGGTACTAATGCAACATGTCATTATGATTCTTTTGACATTGTTGTGTTAGCTAGATGCTTACCTAAATAACCCTAATACTGAAGAGTTTCCTTGATAAATACAATGTTAATTCTAATAAAAGGTAAAATTGATTTAACTTTTTACTTAAGAAGAATCTGTGCTCTTCCTTGTTTGGAACTTCTGCATCGTCAGTGGACAATTAAATGTTTCTTCCAGTTGCATTACAAAATATGAATATAAGACATCAAGATGTTTTCAAAATTTAGGAAAAATAGCGGGTAGCAGATTTTCCTCTCCATTCAGCGGTAATGCAGGACACTCGACTAGGAATTATATGTATTTTTTTTGGGGAACTGAGATTACTAGGACTGATTTCTGTTTACATGTAATTGCTGAATGTTTATATAATTCTTCTGTATTTTATGCAAATTGATGGTTATGTTGCTTCACAGGCATCTGGTAACTCTAGCGCTCTATTCCTCACTGCTGCAGCCCAAAACTTGTTGTGCTTGAAGCTAGCAGAGGAGCTTGGTGTAATTATTAAAAATCCATGGGTATCATGGTTCAAAGCTGCTAGTTTGCCGGCTATTGTTTCTCTGCTAGCAACACCATATTTGCTATACAAAATATTCCCCCCTCATACAAAGGACACCCCTGATGCCCCAGCATTAGCTGAAGAGAAACTGAAGCGCATGGGCCCTGTAACTAAAAACGAATGGGTTATGATTGGTACAATGATTCTTGCAGTCTCCCTATGGGTTTTTGGGTAAGGTTTTCTGTGTCTGAAGAAAATAATCTCATAATATTGACTTGGAATTTTAGTACGTTTTGCACCTTGTGAGCTATTTTACTCTATGATGCTTTTCCCAGTATAAAAGTTGTGTATGCATTTTACCTGGCAGCTTCCTACGATCTCATCACATTTATCATGCGATAAAAAGTAATCTAAGAAAGTGTTACAATTACAATTGTTTGATAGTTGTGTCATTACATTGCCGCAGCATATTATTTTGTTTGCACAGAGTTCTGTTCCTGTTTTATGTATGTTTTACCTTTGCTAGTTTGTGAGAGATTCCACCTTTTCCCGTTTTGAGACACCTAGTTTAGTATGTAGAAGTTTGGTCCATACGATTGCAATTTATGGATTCGGTATGTTTCATCATTATTGATAAAACATAAATGTTTATCTTATCTAATATTTAAGATATGTGCACAAACAATCGCTGATCTCTAAGGTAAATACACATTTATATTTCTGGTTCCTGCTTATGGTAATCCATATTTTCTTGTTTTTTATTTCTGGTTATTATATTCATCTGTATCTATCATTACATGGTAACATGGTGTAGTACTTAATAAATAATTTATCGTTCGTTCAAGTGACAAGATTAGTGATTACTAATTACAGAATGCCATACATGAGATGTTATGCCTTGTGCCTTAGAACTACCTACCCTTTTTGTTCGTATTTTTGGTCTTGTGCTCTAGTAATGAGACCTATTGCAAAATTTCTGTGCAGGGATGCTATTGGTGTGTCTAGTGTTGTGGCTGCAATGCTTGGGCTCTCCATTCTTCTCCTCCTTGGTGTGTTAGATTGGGATGATTGCTTGAATGAAAAATCAGCATGGGATACTCTGGCTTGGTTTGCAGTTCTAGTTGGAATGGCAGCGCAACTCACTAACCTAGGAATTGTTTCTTGGATGTCAAGCTGTGTTGCCAAACTGCTCCAGTCTTTCTCATTGAGTTGGCCAGCAGCATTTTGTGTTCTTGAGGCCTCCTACTTCCTGATTCACTATCTATTTGCAAGCCAAACTGGACATGTCGGAGCCTTATACTCTGCATTTCTGGCTATGCACGTAGCGGCCGGTGTTCCTCGTGTATTGTCAGCACTTGCTTTGGCATTTAACACAAATCTGTTCGGTGCACTAACTCATTATAGTAGTGGGCAGGCTGCAGTATACTTTGGAGGTAATTTCATTTTCACCCCGAAAATTCCTCGTTCCTTAGCTCACATTAAGAACCCTCGCAGTTGATTTTTTTTTTTTTGTTTCCTCTGCATTTACACATGGGATCTGGTAAACAAAAATAACCAAGAAAAAACACACTTTTACAAACAATACTCTATAATAAAATTTATTTTTCTAAGTGCCATCCTTTTGTATGTATACTGTCCAGTTTAAATTGGTATGCTAATTGACCTGTGCTTTTGTTCTGCAGCTGGGTATCTTGAGCTTCCAGATGTTTTCAGGCTGGGTTTTATATCAGCGTTGGCTAATGCGTTGATCTGGGGAGTTGTTGGAACTATTTGGTGGAAATTTTTGGGGTTGTACTGACAGTGGCTGCCGTGCAAGTTGACCAAAGTTTTCTTTTGGCACTCGTGGAATTGCTCGTGCTCACCATTTGGAAGGTCAGAATAACTAGCGTTGCTCGTGCAGTCGTGCTGGTTAGTTTTCAATGAAGTGATCAGAAGTCAGCACGGTGGAGTTCTCGCAGACTGCTACGCCTGTCTTGCTGTTTTTCCTTGTACAGCTCCATTTTGCAGCTTTTTTCTTCTGAAAAGTATTTGCCGCTAATTTTTTTACTCATTCCGTCCTAAATCATAAGACGCTCTAAGCCTCTACTATATTCATTTATTGCTCCGTGTACAGATGTTCAATATGTGTCTAGATTCATCGACATCTATACGAAATGGATAAAAAGAAAAGCTAAAACTCGTAATTTGGGACGGAGGGAGTAGAAGGAAAGGAGAAACATAAAAACAAGTGATAGTGACGCCTTAGTTTTTAGTAGAAAACAGTGTAGAGGTGCAACATACTTTCCCAACAGCTTCAGTGAAATTAATCAACTAAGCAGTTGCGGATTAATAAGGGGGCATTTTTTTTCTCTTTTTCCTCTTTCTCTTTTTTTCCTATTCTTTTACCATGCATTGAAGGACTGGAGGGGCTCCATTGTCCATGTGGGGTAGAGGTGCTCCAGCACCTTAGCCCACACTAAGGACTAACATCTCTGTAGTCTGTACCAATAGGTTACACCGAACCAACTTGATTGAAACATGGACCCAGTTTAATTAGCAACTTAATCGAAACACGTAGTATATTACCTCTCAATAAAAGGCATCTTAGGATTTTTTGGCAATTAAAGTTAGATGAGAAATTATATGAGTGTTTCCGTTAAAGTCAACTCACTATCAACATTGCATTAAAGAGGATATTTAAATAGCCCAACGTAGGCCCAATAAGAAACCAACATAGGCCCAATAAACAAAAGGAATTTTCTCATCTTGCTATTACTAATAGACTCTTTTTAGTTTTTAGCCTCCATGTTAATTCTCACCAGATGCACTAGAAAAAAAAGATAAATTTTAGAAAATTTCTACAAAAATAGAAAACCATAAACATTGTCGTCCATCATGTCGATCATAGCAGCCATTAGATCTATTATGTTTTAAAAATTACCCACTGTACCATTATGAAAGGTTAAATAAAATAACTCCCTAAATTTATATAAAAATTACCGACCGTACTATTATGAAATACGAATAAAAATAACTTCCTAAATTTGCATAAAAATAACACCATACCATTATAAAATATGAATTAAATAACCCCCTCTAAGCACTCATCATGCCATTATAAAAGATGAATTAAAACAAGCCCTATGTGCATATAAATTACCCACTCGCAATGCCATTACAAAAGATGAATTTAAATAATCATCTCTAATATAACTAAGGATTAAATATATATCTCTTGAAATTTCTAACCCGTGTGATAGCACGGTAGATGGACTAGTTTAACTTAAATCCGTTAATGATCACACCAGCCAACAATATAGAATGGTCTCAATACACCCAACGTACTTAGGTTTCGACAATCAAAATGTCTTTTGCTTTAGATAAAGGTAGTACTTACAGGTCGTTTGACTTTTTACACCAAATTTGACCAAATTTTCTTATTCAAAAAATCACCGAAATATATTAAAATTCAAATCGTAATTAGATTATATCATATGCTAAACTAAATCAAAATGAAAATAAATGATAATTATAAATTTTTTGAATAAGCCGAGTAAATCAAACTTGTTGATAAAAAAGTCAAACGACCTAGTAAATAAATCAAGACGGAGTGAGCATCTTTTTATTAACTAATCATCCAGCTTTCCATAATCTCATAGGGTGGCCTCGCCTAGCGAAGCAGCTAATGGGTATAGAAAAGATTATTTTGCCTATCACCTGCACCACCAATTACAAAAAGGTAAAGACATTGTGATTGTAGACACTGCACACCACTAACAGTCCAACCACCTGTAAGCTGAGGAATCCGAAAAACTTACTCTAACCTTATGCTCGTCCAAATTAACATGTTCTAGTTCTTACCTGCTATATGGCTTTTATAACCAATTAATTTTCACAAAAACATCATCGAACTCAGTCAGCTTGACGGCCGCAGAGGCATTGCGTCGCCATCTCGATCATCACATTATTTTGGAAGAACCCTGGCAAAGAGTATAACAATACTAGTCCCGGCCATCTGTGTGACTGTCATTCCTCTGGTTGTCTCACAAACAATGAACGGCAAGCATTTCATGGTCGCCCTGGCACCAACAAATACGGCAAAACTACGTGCATCATCTCCACGCAGGGTCCATCTTCTCCGCCTCTTCCCCCCACGGTCGCCGAGCCTACCCGCTGTGCGGCAGTGTTCTGGGCGCGCCCTACATTGCACGTGCGTACGTACGTACGTGACCCAGCCCCGGCACACCATTACGTTACGCTGGCCGAAACCGGTGGGTTCCTCGCTTCCTTGCGTCGGCAGCAACACTTTACGCGGCGACGGCGACGGCGACGGCGACCACCCCCTGGCCCGGTCCCGTACCGCCACGCACGCCACGCGCCCACGCCGGTGCCTACGCCCTGCGCGCGCGGCCGCACTCACTCACCTATTCGAGACACGGCCAGACGGGGACGGTGGTCCAGCCCCGGCCCGGCCGGACACGCGCGCGCGCGGACCACCTGATCATAACCAATTCAAAAGGCATGGTCCCTACGCGCCGCGTCTGTTTCTTTTCCCACGAACGGACGAGACGACGCACGCGACGGGTGCCGCGACGCCACGTACCGACGCACGTCCGGTCCACCCCAAAGCCCCCCAGCCCAGCCAGCCCCTGCTGCCGGTGCGACGCGACGCGACGCGAGGCTCGCGTGCTCGCGACTCGTCGCGTCGTGCTCCCCTCGCGCGGGCGCGGCCGAGGGCCGTCGCGGTGCAGTGCAGCTGTGCCCGGCCGCGGGTGTTGGCGAGGAGTACGCACGGGGGGTCGGGGGATCTGTTCCCTGGACACGTCAGGAGCAGGAACTGTCGGAGCAGTGGGTGCTCCCGCAAGCACTACTGCAGACGACGACGCTGTTGACGCGGGCAAGACTCGCAGCGACCGATCGACCTCGACGCAACAGAACAGAGCTGGACTGTGGACCACTAGATGATTCTTTCTTCCGATCCGTTGTAGTTTCACGCCACCGTTGTTCTATTCTATACTAGCTAGCGTACATCATCGCGGGGCCTAGGGCGCGGCGGTGCAACGCCTAGGCACATGCAACGCGCACATGTAACAAGCGACGGCGTGCCGGCGTGCTCCACCCGGCCGGCAACTCCATCTGCACGCGGTGAGCCCAGAAGAAGCACGGCGGTTGGTACGATACGACCGTGACAAGAGCGGTCAGAGCAGCAGGCGGACGGACACGAAATCTGCCGCCCGAAAAGCCTACCGGCTCTTTGCAGGCAACGGGAAACCTACCACCACCACTGCGAGCAGAGGTGCCGATAGGCGCTGCGGAAAAGGGAAAAGGAGTACGTCTTTGCTCCCTGCTGGATCGGTACGCGCATGTGGCGTGGCCGTGACCTCGACGTGAGCGTGTGCCCCAGTTTGACAGCGCCGCTAGCTAGCGACCCATCATGCCGGCCCTTCACGCAGCAGTAGAAAAAGCGCGACCAGTGCAGTGCAGCCGCGCCGGACCAGGAACTTTTCTCTATTTTCCCGGCTCCCCAACTCAAGTTCCCTGGGCAACTTGAACGCGTCGTGACAAGAGAGCGGCAAATGCTTGTATCTGCTTCTCCGCTCTCCGGCGGCCACACCTCCACACCCACCCACGACGCGAGCCGCCCCGCACGGAGCACGCAGCCCGTGTGCGTCGCGCGTCGGTAGCTGCTGCCCCGGGTCGCGCCGGGCCAGACGCCCAGACGTACGGAAGGGAAAGCGAAAGCGTGCGCGCTCGCATTCGCCGGCCTAGCTGCGGCAGGAAGGGAATCCATCCGCGGTCCCCGTCCGATCCGGCCGGCCACTAGCTAGGGTGGTGGTGGTGGTGGTGGTGGTGGGTGCGTGTTGGTTCTCGATCGCGCACGGTGCGCCGATGGATGGACGTACGTGGGCATCCAGAGAAAAGGCGGGATGGTCCAGTGCAGGCCGGAGCACAGCCGAGCTTCAGCAACAGCAGCGACTCAGCGTCGTCCCCCCAGGGCAAGGGCCAACCATGCTGGCACGCATCGCTTTCCTAGCCGCCCTAGCCCTAGGGTGGGGCGCGGGGGTCGCCGGCCGGCGCCTTTCGGGCAGGTGCTCTGCCGTGGCTTGTCGCCGATCCCATTCCCGGCGCCACAGCGTCTCGCTTGGGTTTGGGTACGTTTGGACGGTTCCCTGACAGCTCGGAGCCTCGGGAACGGTACGGGGCCACCACGTACAGGCAGTGGGGCTACTCCGTCGTTGCTCCTCTGGGACACGTCGTAGCTCGATCTCGTGTACATCGACGACAGGGTCCCCGTCTTTGAATATGTCCGCGGTCCCCCGGGCATTTCAGCGGACCGGGGCTTTCTTATAAAAAAAAAAAGTCCAAGGCTGATTACGTTAAGAGCCTTACTTGAAAGATCAAGAAGGCGCAACTTTTTTCAGGAACAGGAACCAGGCCGCTGTTGACTACTTGACTCCGTATGTCTCCATGCATGCATCCCCTTGACTGGATGCACAGGCAGAGGGCACCCGCCCTCAAATCAAATCAATACACGCCGCCTGTTCTTTCGTTTCATCTCGTGGCCCCCTGTGCAGTACTTCGTCGGAACGAGAGCATGTGCTTGGACTGCAAACGACTCAGTCGGTCCCCTGCTGCTCGTGCTTTGGGGCTTCCTTCGTCTCCGCGAGTTCACCTTTGGTCCCCGGTACCTGTCCTCTCCCGCTGCATCTGCATGCAGGGGGCCGCTGCCGCTGGCCACTGCTGCTGCTGACCTGCTGTGAACTATACGTTGCCACGCCAGCAGTGTTGCATACAAAAGCCTCGACCAGCGCCCTCGCAGTAAAACCCAATCGCTCATTCACTTTCGCACCTTTTCTTTGGCTGCCCCTGCCTTCTCCAGGCCGTGCGGCTTTAATTTCGTGCCGAATAATTTCAAAACATCCACCGACTGGCCACTGGCGACGAGTGAAGCGGCGGCTTTCCGGGAACAAGACAACGACCACGTCGCGGAGGAGGGAATTGTCGGCCGGCCCACCGGTGAAACCTCGAAAATGTACCGGAAACGAGCGGTGAAACTGACCGGCGCGCCGTCGCGTAGCGGCGCAGCACACTAGCGGAGCCGCTGCCCTGCCGTGGACCAGCACGTACGTAGGTACGGCTGCACGCACACAGGCGCATGCAGCGACCGCTGGCTGCACCCCGCGCGAGCAGCGAGCGAGCCAGGCCTGCGGCCGAGCAAAAAGGCGCCTAGGCGTAGCGCGGTGGCCGGTGGGGGTGCGACGCATGTGGCTTCCAGCTCCTGTCCTGCCTGCCCACACGCCGACTCGCCGGGGAGGGACCATCGCTGACAGCCCGTGCCGCGTCGCGGGCGGTGCCTCTGCCCTGCGCGGCCCGGCTGCAGCCTGCTGCCCTACCCTGACCTGACAGCTCTGGGCTCTGCGCGAGCCGGGAATGGGATTGGATGCGCGCACGTCACTGGCCGGCCGGCGCAGTCCGTCCGAGCCCGCCCCCACGCCCTGTTCCGCTTGCAGGCGGCTGTCTACCTGACGAGAGCAGCAGCGCAGTACGTCCAGAGAAGATAGGGTTGTTGCGGCTGCGGCTGCGGCAGCTCGCAAGTTGGGGCGCGCGCCCCTCGGCGTTCGAGTTACGCGCAACGCGATCTTGTGCGTAGTGGCAACTAGCAAGTACTCGGCTAGGATTGCTACGCACGACGTACGAACAGAATGGACGCCGACGTTGGCTGCTGCGCGTCGTCTGCTCACGAAAACTATCGAAACCAACCGCGGAAAAGGCAGGCCTTTGCGTGGGCTCATCGCCCATGCTCATGCAGCCACGCAAAGCGTCAAGCTACTGTGGGTGCAAGCGCAAAGCACTCCCGTTGGCGCAGGACGGCAGGCGCCCGCGAGGGCGAGAGAGCGAGACTGTGAGGCCGTGTGAGCTCGGAAGTCGGACGCGCTCGCCCCTGGCAACGAGTCCCGTCACCACGACAGCGCGTCAGCACCGTTGTTTGTTCCGGAATCCCACGCCAGTATACGCCACGACTCCGATGCATGCCCAACAGCACCAGGTGGTGCCCGCGCGCCGTGAGGAAGGCCCGCCCGACCCGAGGCCGCGAGGCTGCTGGGCGGGGCCAGGCATCTGATGACAACTTTGCCGCTGCTTCAGCTGACATTGACGGAAATGGTCCACATGTTCCAGGCGGAGGCGAACATGCAGCGCGTCTCCTCTCCTCTCTGCGCTGGCTGGCCTTTGGCAGTCTCCGTGGCGCGGATCGCCGCCCCGGCATGAATGCCCGCGTGCAGATGCATACCACGCTTGGCCGCGCGCCCTCTCCGTTTTGCCGTGCGGGGATGGCACGCCATGACGTTAACACACAATATCTCTCTCCAGTGGCCGCGCATGTCAACATGAGTATACGCACAGTAGATCCCGAGCAGCCCACGGCAACTTGCGATATATATATATAGTGCATCAACCGTGCAGACCCATACGCATGACTGACTTTGCGTGTCGTCGTGCGGTTGTGTGCACGTACTTGCTATTGCAAGATGGTGCCGCTTTCGTCAAACCTCAAGTGCATGCGGACATGCGGTGGCTGAGATGTTAATACTACGCGCATACCAAGTCTCGTCCCAGTCTCGGAGAAAGATCAGCACTCGAATAATGCGAAGCTTTACCGGACGGGTTACGCACACGGGGAGACCGGAGACACCCAAAACCGCGAGAGTCTACTGCTAATCCCGGGACGGCAGCACACACTTTCTAATTCTCCCTACTAGTAAAAAGGGTACGACGGTCGTGTGACCGACAGAAGTTTGCCGTGACTGACTGAAACCTTGTCACCAACCACACGCGATTCAATTCAAAATCGCCACTGGACCGCCGAGCACTAGCATTACGTACGTTTCCCCTCGCCCGTTTTTTTTTTTTAAATTTCTTTGTTTGGCTTCTTCGGGGGTCGCACTCGCGCGCTGCTTTTACAGAAAGCGTCGTCGCCAACGCAAAACGGCAGCACGTCGCACCGGCACGGGCCAATGGAACATCCAAGGAATCCCAGCTTTCGCGACACGTCGTTTTCGGGGCCTCCGAATTGTATAGCGCTCCCAGCCAAAATTTTTTAAAAAAAGCGGGGGTCATTTTGCGTCCAGAGGGATTCGCGGGGGATTTGGGGAGGTTAGAATATGCAAATTGGGTGTGGGTGTGACGTACCAAGAGCCGCGCGCGACCGCTTTTTCTCCACCGGCGATCGACCACGACGAGCCGATGGAAAACGACCGCCGCAGGTCGCTGTTGTGCAGAAACGGGGCGCAGAACCTTCGGTGATTACATTTCTAGGCTAGGCTGCGGAAATATGATGCCGGACCCGACGATATTTCTTATCCCAACTGTATATATAGGCTGGAGTCGACGAACCTAGCCATCTTCGTGCCCCCGCTGCCATCGAAATTGAGCTCGACTCCGGATGGCCGTCGTTAGTTGCTGCGTTCCTCGAGGACAGACGTGAGGATGTCAAACAAATCGCCAGGTTACAAACTGAGACAACGTAAATGTCAAGGACCCAAGATGCACTTCGCCCCTTGGGTCCTTGATAGAAACAACATTACCTGCCATCATCTTCTTCGCGAAATATAATTTTTTCGGCAGCTTATGATTAGATGGGAGAACTTCAGACATCAGTTTGGTGATGTCATTGAAGCAACTGTTCGAAATGTTGTGATCCGATTTTATCGCCATAAGCTTTAACACCGTATCAAGCACAGTCTTCTCGGTATGATCATGTATCTTCTCATCACCGGCTTCAAGCAGCTGATAGAATTCTTGCACCTCTAGCGGTGGCTGATTGTCCTCTTCTGGATTAAACTCAAACCCCATAGCAAAGTCATTCAGCATATCCATCGTGCCATCACGGTTCTGCTGAGCTGGCTCTGAGGTGCGATGGGCTTGCTCTCCATTCTTACGCCATACAAGATAGTCAGGCGTAAATCCAAATCTACGTAGGTGTTTCTCTATCACATGTCTGGTCCTGTACGACCCGTTCTTACATTCAAGGCACGGACATAGCGTGACAGAACCTTTTGCCACCTTGAATGCTTGCTTCAGAAAATCCTCTGCGATTGCCTGCCATTCCCCGGAGTGTGCCCCATTCTTCCTTCATCCTTCATACATAGCCTTCGATTGTCGTCCATTTTTTAGGCTAAAACACCAACCAAATTTCATCATATAGTAGACACGTGGCTTAGGTAACAAGAACCCTACTAGGAAAGGCCCTAAACCCACCCGAGAATGGAGGTGGCCGCATGCGATTCGTGACGTGCCCGATGATCCGAACGAAATTTCGGCACCATAACCCCACTGTTCTCCGAACGTAGCCTGTTCCTGGTGCGACGGAGAACAACTGGGTTATGCTATCGAAATCTCGTTCGGATCATCGGACACGTCACAAATCACATGCGGCCGCCCCCATTCTCCGGCTGTCCAAATACGTGGACAATCCCAGAACCATGCACATCACAAGTAATCCTATGTTTGGATCGAATGAAACTATACAATCCATGCATGCATCCATAGATTGTGCAACTTCATTAGGTCCAAACACCACCATAAATGCGATGTGCATGCTTCTGGAACGGGTCACGCCTAGGGTTAACTTCTGGTTTGCGCATAAACCCTATACTCTAGAAATTAACTGTAAAAATAAAGTGCTTAAATAAATAAACATTAATCATGTGTAAGCATAAATAGTAAGAAGACAGCTTAGTATCTACAAAGCACATAAAATGATTATTGAGCACATAAAATCTAATTTAATCATAACATATATCTCTCTCTACTAGCAATCCTACCACATCATTAACAAATATATAATCAACAAGTGTTAGCGTCATGTGGTAAATTAAGCTAATCATCATCTACATCAAGACTAAACAAAACCAGCGAGACAACAACCAATTGAAGGACTAATCAAGGCTAATTCGTCGGTTTTGGACATGGCTGACGAAACAATGCATAAATAATAATCTAATCACAATGCTCAATACTCGTCGGCCGAAAAAGTGGCCGACGAAAAAAATCCATGCCTATGTAAAAAACAATCCAAACAACAATATATAAAGTGCTACCTTTGCTGCTTCTCCTTTCGGTGTCGGCAGGCAGGACAGCGGTGGGGACGTCCGGCGTCGCGCGCGAAGGAGCTTGGCGCCGCCGGCACTACCAGTCCCACGCAAGGCCGGACCTCAGCCCGGGTGGCGCCGACCGGCGCGTGGGACCGGGGGCCAGCGAGTAGGGCCTGGTGGGGCGGTGCCGGTGAGCAGGGCCGCGGGCGGCCGAGGGCGTCGGGGGCCCTGGTGGGCGGCGTCGGGGGCCGCGGCTGGGCAGCCGGCGCCAGGGGCCTGAGGCAGGGGCCGCGGGGGGGCGCCGTGCGCGGGGCAGCGGCAGGGCGGGTGGAGGCGGAGGTGCCGCGCGCTGGGGCCGGCGGCGGGCAGGCGGGCGGAGGCGGAGGGGCGGGGTGGTGGGCTCGCCGGCGCTGCGGTGGGCGGAGGCGGAGGGGCCACGGGGAGCATCGCGCGCTGGGGCCGTGGGCGGGCGGCCGGCCGGAGGCGGAGGGGTCGGGTGGCGGGCGCGCGGGCGCGGCGGCCGGCACGAGAGGCGGCGGGTGGATTTCGAATTGAGGACGAGGAAGAGGGTGCTGTACTGCTGCGAGCAAAGAAATGACGAGGCGGTAGGTTTTTCGTCGGCCGGCCAGCCCCGGCCCACGGAAAACGATGGTTTTTCGTGGGCCATCTTGGCCGACGAAAAACCTGTGGGCCCAGAGCCGCCGCGGAGTCCATGTTTTTCGTCGGCCTAGGGCGGGCCCACGAAAAACACCACTTTTTTCGTCGGTCTACTGGCCCATGACAAAAAACTGGTATTTTTCGAGGGCTGACCCACAAAAAGTGGGGGCCCACGAAAATTTAGCTTTTCCCTGTAGTGAGTAGTCCTTTTTCAAAACAAAAAAAAAAAACTGATAGTAGTTCTAGTTCCTATTAACTACCCCCAAACCCTATAAAATTGTTAATGGCCAAAAGACACTTTTACTATGTTTAGTACGTAGGAATTGTGCAATAATTTCACAGAAAATAGTTCAATTTCATAGAAAAACACAGAAACGAGAAAAATTCTCGCATTTCAAACAAACCTTTATCCTTCGTCGCTCCACCTTGTCCGAGCATCCCTCTCTCCCAATAGAGATCTAAGGGGGGTTCATTCTTCCGTTGCGGGCACTGGGCTTGAAACACAATGTTTGTGGGCTCTCGATGCCATGTCGTTGGTGGCGCAGTGAGCCTAGAAAGTTGCAATCGCCATGGTTGATAGCTGATCAACTACACACGTCCTTGGTTCGGACATCGATTACAAATAGTGCCAATGGCAGGCTAACTACAAACAACAAATGTGGCGTAAGAGATGGTACGGTTGGAAGCAAATGATACATACCCGCCATACTAAACGGCAGCGCCGAGAGCAAGCACATGAGGTGTGTTGGGCCTCGGTGGTTTAATCCTGAAAAGCATCGTCGAACTTTGGTGGTAAGCCGTGCAAACCTTCGCACTACCTGAAGGCTTCGCGGGGCTTCGGGGATTGTGTCCCCAACAAGGTGGATTCGGTTCGAATCGCCGAGGCGATTGCCACCGAGGGCAACCATAAAAGGTGGGGCGAGCGAGAAAAGTAAGGACTATTTGGAACAAAAGAAAGTTTTCCCGTTTTCTGCTTTTTTCCTGTAAAATTGAATTGTTTTCTGTGAAATTCTTGTACTATTCATGTGATATTTCTGCGTTCCAAACATGTCCTTAAAAGAGGAGGAGGAAGATAGAAATACAAAGGTACTACGTAAAAAAAACTATCAATCCACACTTGTCTAATAGGTGGTAAATCTATATAGCCCGAGCCAATACGTAGCCAACAAGGCAAAGCTAAAATCAGCACAAATAATTAAGCTAAATGGACATTAGGAGGAAATACATGGTACGCCATCTGGGTTTAGGCTAAGGCCCTGTTTAGATCCCCTTGCTAAAGTTTAGCAAGGCACTTTTGGTAATTTGGTGATCCAAACAGAATTACTAAAAAGTGCTAAAAGGTGTTTGCTAAAGTTTAGCGCCCACAATTTCATTAGTAGATCAAGAGGTGCTAAAACTTGCTAAAAGTTGTCCCAGTTTCTCTCTCTTTTCTCACTTTCCACCGCTGCCCCCACCCCACCCAACCCGCACACTCTCTCTCCCCAGCCGCCCCTCCCTCCCTCTCTCCTCTCCTCTCTCCCTCCCGGCGGCCCCCTTCTCCTCCTCTTCTTCGTCTCCCTCGCCGGCCAGGGCCACGCCCGCGCCGGCGTCGGGGACCCGCTACGGCTCGGGCTCCAACCACAGCCAGGGCACGGGCGGCGGGGGCAGCGCACCGGCGCGGGTGTCCACGGAGGCCATGACGCTGGACGCCGCCGTGGAGAAGGACGGTCCGCAGCTCTCCTCGTTGCCGTTGATGGTCACGAACCCGAGCTCTTGCTCCGGCGCAAGAGAGATCTCCGCCTCCAGCCACCGCATCACCTCCGCCACCGCATCCTCGTCCGCGACGCCGTCGGTGGTGTCGCCGCCCTCCTCGTCCCGCAGCAGCACCCCAAGCCATCACCGTCACCCTCGACGCCGGCCCGCTTCCGCTTGCGCACGCCGGCGGCAACCTCCTCCGCCTCCGGGACTGCCTCACCCGCGTCGTCCTCCATCCCGCGCACGAGCGAGCGACACCGCACTGCCTGCAACCGCCGGGTCCGAGAGGGTATGGATGTCTTTTTTATTTCCATGTGCTAAATTTTAGTAAGGGATCCAAACAACCCACGTGTGCTAAACTTTAGTACTCCAATTGAGGGTGCTAAAATTTAGCAGGGTGCTAAAGTTTATGAGGTGGGATCCAAACAGGGCCTAAGATAGCGGCAAATAATCATACACGTGTAGGTATACAGATATTCAGTGACTTCACAACTCTTCGACACCCAAAATGAACGGCGTGAACATGCATAAAAACTAAAAACTGTAGCGGTATCTTCCATGAAATAGGCAAACGGGCGGAGCCTCCCGTGTCTATTTGACATTTGTCCATTTCCCAGAAAGCTGCCCCGTCGTGAGGTTAGGCTTTTACAGGCCTTCCCTTTTGATTCCCCGACCGATTGAAGCAACCTTTTTCACCTACTGCCGCCGCGGCGATAATCCCCGCGCGCCGCTCCCCGTTCCTGGTACCTTTAGTCCTGTACACTACTCGTACATCTTTGCCTCAGCCTGCCCACACGGGCACACCACCAGCCGAGAGGCGACCCGCGCTGATCGCCTCGCCTGCGGGCTGCGTCTGGGGTGGTGGTGCGTTTCGCTGACGCCGGCCCCGGCGGGCGGCGGGCCTGCCGTGCCTGCTTCCGGTTCCGGCTTCGTCGATCCGTTCAACTTGGCCTCATGGGCGTGACCATCAGGACGCCAGGCAAAGCCCAGGCTGTAAAAAACATCTGCCACTGCATTGCTGCGCAACGTACGAGATGTGGATGTCGCACCACACGAATGAACTGGAGTATGCATCGCCCAGCCCAGGCAGACGACACCGGTCACGTTATCGTGCACGCTTACTTGGTTCCGAACTGGACCGCTGGGAACCTTTGCTGCCTCTGCCTGCAGGGGGGTTAACCCTGGTTCCATCCTAACCGCACCACCGCCGCGACCAAACCCACACACGACACACCCGAACCCGCGCGCGCTCCCCTTTGCCTGGCCTCCCTCTCTCACGCCCTTTATTAACGCACAGGGTACAGCGAGCAGCGTTGCGGGAACTGAAAAGAAACCGAGCTAGGGAGATAGGCTAGACACGGGGAATAGAAGGGAAGTAGGTCTCACTCCTCACTCCACTCTCCTCTCCCATTCCCAGCGCTTTCTTGGATCGCGAGGAACGCACGCACAACTTTGCAGGGAACTGTAGACAAGAAGAGGGCGGTGGACATGGATCACGGCAGGGAACAGAGACGAGCAGAGCGGGAGCAATGGTCCTGCTCTGTCATCCTCTTCTCGCTGTAAGATAAAGAGAGAGCGAGAGACAGAGAGAGAGTCGTCGCGCGGCAGGCGCCCTCTGAATTTCACCTCATCGATCCAACTCCCATCGGCCGGCATGAAGCGGCCACGCGGCGGCAGCCCCTCCCTCGGCAGCCCGGACGGTAAACTTGCCAGCAGCTTCCTCTGTTTTTCTTTTCGTGTTACGTGAATGAATTCATCTTTGTGTTTGTGTGGCGAAAGATTTGAGCCTCTGATTCTCTTTGTTCCGTGCGTGTGTTGGTGTTGGTTACCAGATGAGGAAAGCTACGGCTTGGGTGGGATGGATGCGGAGGGGGACGCGGCGGAGGAGACGGCGGCGTGCGGCGGCGGCGGGGAGAAGAAGCGGCGGCTGAGCCCGGAGCAGGTGCGCGCGCTGGAGTGGAGCTTCGACGTGGACAACAAGCTGGAGCCGGAGCGCAAGGCGCGGCTGGCGCGCGACCTGGGCCTGCAGCCGCGCCAGGTCGCCGTCTGGTTCCAGAACCGCCGCGCGCGCTGGAAGACCAAGCAGCTGGAGCGCGACTACGCCGCGCTGCGCCGCTCCTACGACGCGCTGCGGCACGACCACGACGCGCTGCGGCGCCACAAGGACGCCCTCCTCGCCGAGGTACTTGCTGTTACTGTTAATGACGGCGGCTGCTGCTGCTGCGTGCGCGGCCACGAATCGACGACCGACGGACCGAGGCGGTGTTTCTTTGATTTCTTGACGCGCGCAAATAACGGCAGCTATCTTTGTTGCTCGGTTGCTTCTGCACCGTGGTAGATCAAGGAGCTGAAGGCGAAGCTGGGGGACGAGGAGGTGGCGGCGAGCTTCACGTCAGTGAAGGCGGAGCCGGCGGCGTCGGACGGGCCGGCCCCGGCGGGCGTGGGGTCGTCCGAGAGCGACTCCAGCGCGGTGCTGAACGACGCGGACGCGGCCGCGGCGGAGGCGCCGGCGCCGGAAGTCGTGCAGGGCGCACTTCTCGCCGCCGCGCCCGCGCCCCCGCCCCCGGCGAGCCACGGCGGGTTGTTCTTCCACGGGGCGTTCCTCAAGGTGGAGGAGGACGAGACGGGGTTCCTGGACGACGAGGAGCCGTGCGGCGGGTTCTTCGCCGTGGAGCAGCCGCCGCCGATGCCGTGGTGGACCGAGCCCACGGAGCACTGGAACTGAACCGAAGCACTGAGGCGAGGCGGATCAGAGCAGAGGACGGTGAAGCGTAGACTCGGGATCTGGGCCGCCGCGGCCGTGCGGGTGCGGCGGGCGAATAAAGAAATTGTGGGGGCTGTTCTGCAAATTTTGTGAAACTGTTGTTCTCTTCCATCCACCTAGCCCTCCTCTCCTTTGTCAATTCTTGCGCGTCTTAGCAGGAAGTAGTAGCAGTAAAATCTAGGAAGTAGGAACCCAGTAATTAAAGAGAATTATAAGCTCAGTAGTAGAAGTACCTGGTTGAGTCTGGACTCCAATAATGCAAGAATGGAAGGAAAAGAATGAGAATAAGACCACAGGGGAGACAGTGACAGTGAGAAGCGAGGTGTGTGCAGTGCTGCAGTGCAGGCCTGAGCGAGGAAACGGCCAAACTTCACGTCGCTGTTGGTGGGGCCCGTTGCCACGTGAAAGTCAGGCATTGTTGGCGCCCCATTGACCGCCGGACTTGCCAGTGACGCGGATCGGCGACGTGAACGGCACGGCACGCCTGGCCGCGCGCTCAGCTCCCTCCCTCCGTCGCCGCCATCTGCGAAAGCGTGGCTCCGGTGGTGGTGGTGGCTCCTCCGTCGCCTCTTGTGCTTCTCTGTATCTGGTTCTGGTTTGGAACAAGCTTGCCGCTCGATCGCCATCGCCAACGTGCCAGCTGCCATGAGAGTCGAGAGATGGCGATTGTTTCTGTGCGAGCGTGCTCTCTTGTTTTTTTCCCCCCTCTCTTTTTTCAAAAATAGAGAGAACGGGTGTTCATTTATTTTTCTTGTTCACTACTGTACTAGTTTGTTTTTCCCGCTACTACTCTGATTCTGCGTAGTTACACGATTTCAACCTGGTCGTTGCGGCATGGAGCGTTTATTGAAGTGTTCTTGGTGCTGCAGCATCATCCAGTATAGTTGGAGTCTCGGAGTTCGTTCGTGGTAAGCCATCGAGTGCAACGGAAAGCAGGTGCACGTAATGATATGCGCAAGTGCAGTCGAAATGGTACGGGGCTTGTAGCAGGGGTGGGGTGAAACCGTGGTGGTGACCATGGCTCCGTTCGTTTACGCCTCTGGTTGCGGTAAAACCGGAGCCAGAGCCGAATCGTGAGCCGTCGGTAGCGCGCAATCCTGTAGAGCTCCGGTTTTGCCGCAACCGGAGGCGTAAACGAACGGAGCCCATTCCGGCTCCGCTGTGCCATCGAGTAGTACTCTGGTCTGCGGCTGCGGCTGCGGCTGCGGCTGTCGGAATGATTACAAGCACATGTTTAAATAAGACCCGAGGCGTCCTTAACCTCAAAGCACCCAGAGTTTGTACGTACTACTAGTAGATTGCTCCGTAGTTCCAGTAGCACACGCACTATATAGGGTCCGGCGTGGCTCATTCATCAACCTGTCAAAACGCTTGTTCCACAATTGTTCAAGTGCTACTGTTAGGTTTGTTGCAACTCACTTTTTTTAACGAAAGGATGAAATACATAGTCTTAAATTAGAAGAGAATCTTATTATTATTAATTGGAGACTTATTTTGGATCTTTCATACTAATCCTCACTGACGCGCTAAAAGGATAAAAATTCTCACAAAAATCAAAAGCATATGGCCGTCCATTAGGAAGCTTTAGTAATAATAGCCATTAGATCTATTGTATTTTCTAAAAAATTATCTATCGCTCCATTATGAAAGATGGATTGAAATAACCCTCTAAATTTGCATATAAATTACCCACCATGCTATTATAAAATATTAATTAAATAACCCCCAAATTTTCATACAAATTACCCATCATGCCATTATGAAAGCTGAATTAAAACAACCCCTAAATATGCGTATAAATTGCACATCATGCCATTATGAAATATAAACTAAATACCCCTGTAAATTTCCATATAATTACCAACCATATATCCACCATACTATACTATTATGAAAGATAAATTCAAATAATCCTAATTTGCATATAAGCAATTTAAAAGATGCATTAAAATAATCACCTCTAATATTATAAAAAATTAAATAAAATAACATATAAACCCTAAAGTACAAACATATGTTGTTATAAAAAATAAATAACAAAAATAGATTTTTGTTCTAAATCATCAATCATTGTTGTTATTATCATTATTGTTATCTATCAATTTTTCATACAAATACCTCTAAAACTCTAGCACTCCATGCTAGAGCACGGGTTGATAGACTAGCAGATACTTTGATGACCAGCAATCATTCAACTAGACAACCACGTATATACCACACACACAAAAATCGTTGGTTACCAGATCCAAGCGTCTGTAACAACCTCCACAACCAAAGTTTGCGAATCCAGCTTCTACAGCACAACCCAAACCAGAGCCAGTGTCACAGTGTGTATACTTATAAAAAGGAACTTGTAATAGAGACAAGGTGGAATTCTTAACGCTTGACACTTGCTCGAACAGCTATCTGGCTGCCGCGCGCGCCAAACAGCAGAAAACCTACCACACATGTTTGGAGCCAAAAAAGGCAGCACGGAAAGCTTAATAACGCTGACACTGACTTGCGCGATCAAACTACAAAGCGCGGATGCCGTCGCTTCTCCATTTACTATGCTGAAGTTGATTTTTATCTCAGCCGTAGCGCCTCGATCACTGGCGTGTCGAAAATTCGGTGATGGGTCATTTTCTTGCATTTTGTGGCTGCGCGATCAAGAGAGCAAGGCGCATGCAAACTGGTGGTATTTTCTGCCTCGGAGCAACATGGTCGGCAGGGTAACGAATGGACCATCAGCTGTCAAGTAGCGCCATACGTTTTGTGAACGAGATGGCAATATATGAGCTCTGGTGTTCAACTAAACACATCATCATTAGGGATGTGGAAACAAGATACATATATTATTGCTAGAACTTGCGTTGTTTTATGCACCACACGAACTGGGGACTGGAAGAACGTAATCATGTGGCCCTATTTAACTCCAGCTCCAAACGATTCAGGACGGTAACCGACGGTTCGTGCTTAACCGGTGATGGTAGACATTTCTGGTGGTGTCTCTCTTCATCTCTCCATCAGTCATCGATCACCAGGACATGTATATATGGCTAGTATATACAGCGTCAAGCTAGCGTCATGACGTAAGTCACGTAACTATCAATGAAAATCGAATTTGGCTTCTTCCTCGCCCATTTTAAAGTGCGCGCGTGAAGCACGCAGTACGTGCCTACGTGGAGGCATACTTGTCTACTGCCGAAGGTCATAAACGCATATGTTGATATGTACGTCGATGTGATGTGATGTGCGTGCGTGGAACAACAAACTATGAAAGGATGCGGATATGATGACTTTTGCAACGCTATCGCATCAAATACGGAGTAAATATATCGGAATCGAGGTGATGGAGATAAGTATACCAGTACCAGAGCTGAATCCACTATATAATATCCAGGTATGCATTCTGGGGACGGCGTGGCGCCCGGGCCCCATCAGAGTGCTCGCCTAGGCAAATCGATCCGGGCCAAGTGTTAGGATCGGAACCAAATGCTTGTGAGCGAGCGCACGCTGCTTGGCCCAGACAACTTATTAACCATTACTCTGCAACTCTTGCTGACTCGAGTTACATGCACGCAGATCCTCATTCAGTACAATGGTTCAGTAGCATGGAGTCACCTGGCAGCTGGTTAGTACTTGGCTCCCTAACTGTGATAGGCCTACTGGGTAAGTATTCTGGGAACACGACACATGCCAATGTCATGCGTCAATACAAATGAAAAAAACAGTTGATACGTATGAGCAGTGAATCAGTGACTGCGGAAGGAGATGTACCCTGTCCCAAATGAGCCCACGGGCCGTACAAGTAGTCTCTCGCTGTGTGCACCGCGACTGACCTACCAACGAGCCCACGAATAGCTGACGCCGACGTGTACGTGGGTCGTGAGCTCGTGGCCGTGGTGGGCGCACCAAGGCGACTGGAAGCCAGAACCGCGTGGCGCGCAACGGGCCAACGGCGCAAACGGTGGAGGCCCGCGCGACAAGCTCGTCGTGACGCGAAGGCGACGATGGGCAATCGGGCCTCCTATCCAGTCCGTGGCACATCGGGCGATAGAAAGGGCCGATGCCGCAGGTGGCCGAGCCCGCGAGGCTCGTGCTTGGGCCGTGCAAGTGTGCAACCAACTCCAGTCTCCGCCTCATCCGCTCAACGACCTGAACAAATTTTTTTTTGTTGACTTTATCCTTCTTTTCTTTCCAAAGAAACAACAACATTTTGTTGTTGACCACTTAGCACCCCAAACTGGAGAGCAGGCGACGCCACTAGCCGTGGTGACCGTGGACGTTGCCCGTGCCTGCTCGTCGAGCTGTGTACGGCGAAGTGGATCGATCGACCAGCCAACCAACCAGAGGCCTCAAAATAAAAGTCCACAGATTTGGAGCCGAACCGGCGCAGCACCGGGTCCAAGCGGAGTTGGTCACCACTCACCAGCAAGTGGCGCCGGCTCGCTCACTCCACCAGTCAAACGGTACGACCCCAGGCCGTGCCGTGCGCTGCGCGTTCCGGAGGCGCTGCCTGCCGCCGTTGACTCCCCTGCGTCCATCCAGCATGGATCAGCTGCACTCAAGACTCGAGAGAGTAGAGCGAGTTGTTGTTTGCTGCGAGAATGCACACACACACGACGTACCGTACTTGTGAACACCAAGAAGACGATGTGGAAAACGATCGGTCGCCTTTGACACGATGATAAAGCCAGGCGGTTTTGGTGCGGCACCCTTTTGTTTACGTGCGCGCGTTGTGTTTTTTTTTTTTTCCCTTTCCTCTGATTTGACTTGCTCTCGGGGTTCTCGGCTAAGTTTCCTCGGCAGTGGGGGACACAGGGCCGGGCAAGTCGTCAGCTTTTGGTAAAGTACAACCCGGTCGCCCTCCTCCGCCATGGCTCTCCATCCTCATGCTTTGCTTTGGTCGACCCACACCGAGCTTTGACGAATCGCGAAAGCTGTGGCTACCAGTCCCGGAGGCCGGCGCATCAGGATCAGGGCGCTCCGGCGATCCGATCCGATCGATCGGGCCGGGCGTGCGGTGTCCAGGCACAGGCGCACACTCGCACAGCGCCCTGGTGGCCTCACAGACCAGCCCATCTGGTGTGCGCGTGAAGCGCTGCCGTGCCGTGCGGACACAGTGGGGACGCAGCGCATGCATGCACGCCGCTTCCTCCGTGCCTTGAGAATGACAGCTACGGAGTAGGACTGTAGGAGTGGTACTCCGTCGTCCGTAGACAGTACGATGGCGGTGCCAACGCGACGGGCAATACAAATGATCGCTCCGGCCGGGACCGCAGGCACGTTTCCAGTTCCGGCTCCGCAACAAGCGGGTACGTTCCACTGTATTACTGCCCGCTACAGAAACTGTGCTACTCCACTATCATGGATTGCTGGGCAGTGCCATATCATGCGGACGAGGCTCCGCTGCCGTATCTAATTTGTTTTATAATTAGACTATATTTAATATTTCTAACTAGCGTCTAAACATCTCGATACGACGGGAGTTAAAATTTAGCTCGGGGATCAAATACCCTCTAATCTATGATTAGCAAATGTGATGCTACAGTAACTTAGGTTTAATAAATTCACCTTGTCATTTAGTCCTCGCCTGTTGTAATTAGTTTTCTAATTAAACCATATTTTATACTTAGTCAGTCAGGGAACAGAAAGATGGGTGGGATGGGAACGGAACGGACTCGCCCGACTCCGAGATATTCCAAACCAAAACGCGATGTCAGGCATCAGGCAGGCAGGCGGTCTGTCACGAGCCTCCACGTAGATGCGGCGAGCCAGGTGGAGCTGACAGCTCTCACTCTCATGGGCTCTGCAGTCGCCACTCTCCAGTGCACTGGCACTGGGCATGCCGCAGTGGCCATGCGGACGCGCTCCGTCCTGGATTGGAATTTGGAAGGGTCCGTTTGTCAGGATGGGCCGGCAGACAGCGAGCATCGTTGAATAATAAACGCGCCCTGTAGTCTGTACCGGGCGCCGTCGGGTTCGTGTGATCGTGTCTGCCTGCTGCGATGCGACGACGGGCATGGTTTCTGTTGGAAACACAGAGGAGGAGGCTCCGTTCCTGTGCTCCGGCTGCAGAGCAGTTGCTGGGCACTATACCCGTGCGTGCATTCTGTAAAACAAAAATCCCAAGATCCACGTGGGTCGCACAGCTAGCAAGCTCTAACGCCTCCGAAACGCAGTATTTTCAAAACACATTAATTTTAAAAAAAACACATGAATAGAATTGCACGTTGCTCGCAATTCTACAGCAACTGAAAACGCAGAAAAATTTCTAACGGAGCGTTTGGATTTAGCGTAGTAAAACACGTGAATTAGAGAAAAGAGATATGTACAAAGGAAAATTTTCAAGCAACTGAACTTCATCTTAAAATTCCTCCGTGATCCGATTTCACGTGACGATAATACTCCTTGTACATCACGGTAATTGATACCGGCCGTAGGAGGGGCCAAGCCGAGAGCGTGGCCGCTAGCTCGTCCCCTTGTATGTCCACTCTGGACGTGCGTGCCATCGATCGCACCGCATGGGAAATTGGGAACCAATCGAGCCGTGCCGACTGCCGAGCTGGCCAGGCCTCCAGCAGAGCCGTCGCCCGGTTGCCTCACATGAATCAATTGTTTGTTGATGACTGACCCCTGCGGCACACCTAAGCCCCCGAGCGCGCGCGGCGCACCTGCTCGACAGTGCGAGGCCAACCTGTTCGGAGCAGGCATCCCTCCGCGCGGATTCGGCGACAGTCTGGCTTTGCCTCTGCCTCTGCCTGCTGCGGTTCGGCGGCCGGAGCAGGTCGCTGCCGACTGCCGAATGGAATGATTGCGTTGCGGCGACGGGGGACGCAGCAAGGCCATTCCCGGGCCGGGCGCCTGTGTCTACCTCTCTGCTCCCTTTGCGTAGAGTAGAGGTCTAGAGGAGCATAATTCTAGCAGGAGTTTTTTGCATTTGCATGATAAGGAGACGTGACAACTGCAGGGGAATAAAACAAAAAAAAAAAAACCAACATCAAGCTACTACTCCAAGCAGTCCGGCGCGGAAGGGCAGCCCCATGACAGCGTCGGAAGCTTCTCGCAGACCGATCCCCGCGGCAGACGTCACTGCGAGAGCGATGCATCCACAGGTGACAGGCCGCAACGGAGATCTTGCACGAATCCTTCGCCTTCGCGCCGTCGTCAGTAGGGCCTCCTGCTTTTTTTTTCCTAATCTCGCGTCGCCGTATCGATTATTTATTGTTTCTGGAAATGGGTAGAGGCACCCAATCAGTTTCGGCGCATCTGATTCTAACAACGTAGGTGTAAACAATGTTTTGACTGAAAGCCACGGCGCAGGAGTCGTCACTGGGATGAACCGCTTGAAAACTAGCGGTTTGTCTTGTTCTCTCGAGGCCCCGTGCTAGTGCATGCCACTATCCTTTTCACTTCCGCTTCAAGTAACGTGTGTTTGGCGACCAAGACCTCTTTTGGGATCGGAAAAGGAGACGATAAGAAATATATAGGTGGCGGTTGATGGTCATGTGACAAATTCATGCTCCTAATTAGCTGATTTTGTCGGATCTTGAACATATATAGGAGAGACATCCGTTCTTAAGCTCCAAATAAACGAACCCTCGCTGATTTTCTCCGGTTCACAACAACTTTAGGCATAGCATCTCAAACAGGGAAAGCCTTGATATTATTATTGGGATATATGAGTCACCACATCTCGATATCTTCTATGAAAAGTGTGACCCATCAATCAATCAGTCGTTTTTTTCCCTTTTTTTTCCTCCTCTTTTGTCCCCCACCCCTTCCACTCTCACCTATCTCTTTTCCCTCTTGGCATCCTCCCCCCCCCCCACTAAGGGCATCTCCAACTATTGCCTTCTACATATCCGATGCCAGATTTTATGTGAGAGAGAAGAGAGAGAAGTACAGAAATCCTCCAAATCCTCCTCGCTAGCGACAAATGAATCACTATACTATTTGTGCAACTCGCGAGGCGCCCCTTGGCCACATGGCCCTTATGCTTCTCTTTCTGTATACGAGGAGAAATGGAATGGCCGGTTCAATACCAAAATATTCTGGCTAGTGCCCAATATTTCCACCCTTAATAACCCAAGAGTGGGGCCTACATCTAAAATTTAGGCAAATAAAATACCCGTTTTCCCCAACAGCAACCCTAAAATCTGGTTCCTGTAAAACTTTAAATTATGTTGCACTATCCTAAATGGGACCTCCATGCCTTGACCCAGCCATTTTGGGAGTTAGCCCTCACATGGTCACACTTGAGAGTGGTGCCACTCAACGAGGCCGCCAAGGAGTCTAATGTTGGCCTCATTGTGGACTTTGATCCTGTTTCAGAGCATGCGGCTCCTCCACACCCAACACGTGGGATACTACGATCTAGCGAGGACTTGTGCTACACCACATCTGATCATGATAAGTAGCGACAGTGCGACATAGTGCCAATGAGAATGCATGTGGTTGCATGCATGTGTCGTCCAATCTTCGTGCATACGCAAAAGTGTAGCGTTGTGGAGTTGGTATGATAGACAAAAATTAGGATTGAGCATGCCAACGGTCTCTCTATATCTAAGGTACTAGCTGGATGTGAATTGGTCGTCCGTAAAAATTGAAAGCTGGAAATTCCAAACCACGTGCATTTGCGCGCATCATGTGCAATATTACTTGTGTGGAAAGTAGGAAAGAAATTTTGTCATAGCTGGGAACTGAGGAATGGCATGAAACCGTCCAATGGCAAGGTCCTGGGAACTGGGGAGTGATATGCAACTGTCTAACGGCAAGGTCCTGGGAACTGGGGAGTGACATGCAACTGTCCAACGGTAAGGTCGTGGATCTGAAATGCACAGTGACGTAAAAGTGCAGATTTTCGGTAAAAAATGGAAGAAGTTTTAGGTATTGTTGGAGCATTGGGTTCTCGATCATACCCAAAAGTTGGTTAGTAGAGCTATCAACTTGTCATATTTATCTCCTTGATCCTAGCTTATCTCTTCCTGTAATGTAGAGATGGGGCGTTTTTGTAAAACCTGAAACTATAACGGACAATCATAACTTGCTATGAATTAAGTTGACTGTCGTCTAGCAAATCAATTTAGGAGCGATAATCCATTTCCATTAGTTCATTCAAACTTGATTAGGTTAAGAAGCAAGTGGGATTGTCCTTAAAGGGGGGAGGGTGAAGGCATTAAACAAAGTCCAAATGATTGACTCATAAGAGCCCAATTAGACGTCCTCCAAATCACAGGTCACAGTATTTTGCAACAGCTCACCCCGTACTGACCGTCCCCGACTGCCCGTCTGCCGCCCGCTTTATCTCTTCCTTCTCGAACCACAACGAACACCTCCTTTTATTACTCTCTCTCTCTCTCTCTCTCTCTTCACCGCCGCCACCAGTCCACCACCTCCGCCTCCCATTCGTCGCCCAAATCGAGAGGGGAGGACGAGCTAAACCTCGTCGCCGGCGATGGCCGACGGCGAGGCCGGCGCGTACCGGGAGTTCAAGGCCCTGACGGAGGCGGCGGACCGCAAGTTCGCGCGCGCGCGGGACCTGCCGCTCTACGGCGGCGGGGATCACCACAGCCGGAAGGCGTTCAAGGCGTACACGCGGCTGTGGCGCCTGCAGCAGGAGCGCCGCCGGGAGCTTGTCGCCGGCGGGCTCCGCCGCTGGGAGATCGGCGAGGTGGCATCCCGGATCGGGCAGCTCTACTACGCGCGCTACCTCCGCACCGCCGAGCCGCGGTCGCTCGTCGGCGCCTACGTCTTCTACGAGGCCATCTACAGCCGTGGGTACTTTGGCGCCGCCGCGGCCGGGGCGGAAGGCAGTGGCGGCGCCGGTAGCAGTCGGCACCAGGCGCTCCTGATCCGGTACAAGGAGCTTCGGTTCATCGCGAGGTTCCTCGTCGTGGCCATGCTGATGCGGCGGGCCGAGGCGGTGGACCACCTCGCCGGACGCTTACGTACGCTTAGTTGAGGAGACGAAGGCCGCGTACCCTGTAAGAAGCTTGCTTGTCTTGCCTTTTGAATTAGGGAACTTAAGTGAAATTTACGAGGTCTGATGTTTCTGGTTGAATATTTAGGGACCCTAAGCCGAGGAGGTTATGTACTTTTATGTTAGCGCCTAGCGGTGAGGAGTCTGTATTTTAAAAAAAAAAATTAAGTTAAGGTTTGGCGCTCCACTAAACAGAGCTCTCTGAAATGAACCTCAGCATTGGTATTTTGAATTAATCTGCTTCTCAATCAGGGTTCTCTATTCTGCTTCATTGCCTTATTCAGTTGTGGATTACTGTGCCAAGTTTAGATTCTCGTTCTGCTTTAAATGTCTTAGCTGCTAAATTACAGACAGACGAGGGTTTTTATTAGTTGGTTCAATTGTTCCAAGGTCTCTCTGGATTCTGAATACAGAGAAAGGAGGCACTATGATTATTGTGTAATGAATATTTTCTATAGCAAACAGAAGCTTGGCGTTTTGGAAAATTTAATGTCTGTAGTTTGTTTTCGTGTTTCTTAATTTGTATTCCAGTTTATTCATATCAATTGTTGCATACTACCTTCTTTCCTGTTGACATCACTGTGACCTTGTGAATTTAGAAAACAAACTTCAAGGAATGGAAGCAAGTGCTTCAAGAACTCGCGAGGTTTTTGAAGGCAGATGGAGCATACAAAGGGTCTAGATCACTAAGATATGACAACTTGTTTGATTCTTATCCATCAAACCTTGCATCTATTGCACGATTCCATTCAAAAAGAGTGCTGAAACTGAAGGAAGCTGTATTAACAAGCTACCGCAGAAATGAGGTTACATATAACTACTGTTCTATTACCATAATTTAGTATTCAGCTAGAGTTCAATACATCAGCAGTCCCGGTCCATCAACTTGCTATGGTATGCCATTTATGTCCTTGAACTCGCAAACTACATTCACAGGTCTCTAATTAACTAGTGAAATTGTGTCATCTAGGTCCAAGATGCCCATATAGTTGCTGATGTGGCATGGCGATTTCGTATTGACAAGGCAGCAACTGTATGGGTATTTTTTTATACTTTGGACCTGGATCTAGAGACACATTTTCACAAGTTTAAAGACCTAGAATTTTTTTTCAAAGTTCATGGGCCTAAGTGGCACGCTGTAACAAGTTCATGGACGAATGATGTATTTAACTCTTATTATTCATCAATTTTTCACTTGTCTTTACGATAATATCCTGATCAGTTGAAAACATCTCTCACAGTCTCTTATTTGTAATGCAGATCAAGTTCACAGAACTAACTTTGGATACATTCAGAATGCTACAGTGTTTGGAATGGGAGCCAACTGGGTCTTATCAGATTGCTGCTAAAGAACTTACAGAAAATGGCACTGTAAGTGATCAGAGTGGACCCTCTGGTCTGATTGATGTTCACCTGTCAACAGAAATATCTGATGGAAGTCTTCCTTCAAATCCTCAAAAAGCAATCATATACCATCCTACAGTTGCTCACCTTTTAGCGGTATGCGTCTACCCCGATTGTTCTCTTCTCTGTTCAAGTCCATTTTTTGCATGATATTATTAGGCACACGAACTTCTAGTAGAAATGTATATGTTCTTACATAAAGTTCTTTATTCAGAAACATGAACGATGGTATCAGTGTTTTAGTGCTATATTGTCGTTATTCTCTTATTCATTACGATGACAAAATATGATTGATTCTGTTGACAATCCTGAAGCATTCCTCGGTGAGCCAAACCATAAAAAAGAGCACCAAGAATATCATAAGCTACATGTGTCTAACACAAGGATGATAAATATACTTCCATAAGCATAATTTAAGTTAGAAAGAAGTGGTTTTCTTGCACTCCTTCAGCAACATGTGTTCGGCAGGCGGGCTTAATTCCCTCAGCATGAGCTGAATGCGTTCTTCCTTAGGCTTTCACTTTATCCATGATAATTCCTTTTAGAACTCATCTAAATAGCATATCCACGATAAAATTCTGTTAGATGAGAGAAATGATGTTTTTGCCTTTCTCCTATAGAATCTGTTTCCATACTGTTGGTTCATAGTTCTATGATACAGATTCTTGCAACAATCTGCGAGGAGCTTTCTCAAGATAGCATTTTACTCATCTATATATCAGCATCAGGTTAGTTCTTTTCTGGCAGCTCAGTTTATGTTACATTTCTGTCTTTAGTCGCTTGCTACCATTCTGATATGTAACATTTGTGATTATCTTCTCAGGGTCCACTGAGCAAAATTTTGCTAGTCAAAAGTTTGGCTCTAGCTCCTCATCGCGTGCAAGTGCTGCTTCTGCCTTCCCTATTGATAAGCCAAATTCACGTATCAGTTCTGATAATCATCTATGGCTTGGTCCCCGTGGAAGTGGAGGCAAGCTCTATGACAATGTTATGTTTCAACAGAGTCCACTTGCTAGTGTTCATTGTATTGGATGACTAGATCAGTGGACCCTTTCATTTTGGGATGGCATGCCTTGCACCTGCTAATATTGACATTATTGTGTTTTTGCCAGGTCCAAATAATCTTTTTCCAGAAGACCTGATTCCATTTACAAGATATCCACTGTTCCTTGTAATTGATAGCGAAAATAGCCATGCATTCAAGGCAGGTTTGTCAGAACTTAATCTTGGCTTCTAGAAGAAAACCATTATCATGTGCATTCTGTTGCTTTTTTTTAAAATTTGATTCTATGAGTTCTGAAAATTTTCTTTATGATTTTTTTGGGTAGTTCTCTCCAATCTGCTTGTAACTGGCTAATGAATACCTTTGACAAAATTATCATTTGGTCTTGTAATTTGCCAGGCCATACATAACGCAGAGAAGGGAGAACCAGCTGCATTATTGCTTTCTCCCCGGTTATCATCAGCCATGCCCGGTGTAGAATCCACAGGTCATGGAAGCCAGTTTACATACTTCCTCACTGCTCCAATGCAAGCCTTCTGCCAACTAGCCGGAATAACTTCTGACATCGATACTGTATGTTCTCTGTGTTTAGGAGTTGACTATTCCTAATTCCTCCCAAAAAAACATTTCTATAGTTAAATTTGTTCTGCTTGGTTTTCAGGATACTTATGCTAATGCAGAGAACATACTTTTCTCTGCTTTGGAAGAATACGAAGGAATCCTCTGCACTTCCGTTGGGTTAAACAATGTCTGGGGACAAATTTTACCAGACCCATTTCTCAGACGGCTGATTCTCAGGTACCATATATCTTCCACCTTCAAAGCTATATGAGCATCTGTCAGTTGTCTGTAGTATTAATTGTATTTAACTTGGAAAAAGGCATCTTGGCTTCAATTTTTAATGAATAGATATGAAGACAAAATTTTTCAATTGTTGCATTGAATCACTTTTGGCAAGGAGAAAATTATACCTTGATCCTGAATCCATCTCATTTCTACCATTTATCCGTCTCGAGTGAGGCAAGTCTACTAAGTACTAACAAAGAAGGCAAAATAGGAAAAAGGAAAGGAAACGAAAAAAAATTATGCATAAACAAAATAGGCATATTTCATTATTTCAATTTTTATGACAAGCCTTTGATCAACAAACTCTTTATTAATACATTATTTTGTAATACAAAATTGATATTCTTGGATCTGTATTGAAAAATGCTTCTGCTTATGATTTTGTATTCAATAAATGACATATTAATAGAGTATTATTTGGTCCAAGTCTTGTTCTAATGAAATGAAATACACCTGCTAATTTCAAATGGAGGGATAGTATTTCCAGCAAATTTCACCAGTTTGCTGTGGCTATACCGTTTCTCCTACCTACTTGCCTCTAAACATGCAGTCTTTTGAAAGCTAAGGTATATTGGGACTTGCTACTAAGCAAGTAACCAGGCAGCAATAAGGAGCATTTTTTGCTTGGTGCTGTCATGTCCTGTCCAGGGTCCTATAGTAGTGATGCTGTTGGGGAGGATTTTGGTTACCGAGACCCACACCTGAAATTACCCATGCCCATTTGTCATATTCTACCCATACCCATAAGTGCCCAATGGGTACAAGACTACAATTACCAAATGAGCACGAGAACAGTGAGCACTGAGCAGGCAAGCTCGCCGTGGGGCAGTGGCACATAGCATTGCTTTTCCAGCATTGTTTAGCGAGTTGGCGGTGGCGCTCGGAGTGTCTGTCATGCTTTCTTGCATTTGTGCTGACAGCTTCTCAGGAGGACTGCTGCTCAGCATGCAAGCCACTGGAGCGGTTGTGCTGGTGAGGATGGCCCCTCTCTATCGCATCTGTGTAACCTGTCAGGGGCGACGGAAGGGGGGCACAGGGGGGCAAGCCCCCCCTAATGAAGATGATTTGCTTAATAAAACCTCTAATTGTCTTGATAATTTTGATGATTTTTTAAATACATAAGCTAGTTTGTCCCCCCCCTATATGTGAGTACTGGCTTCGCCTGGGTGGTCCCCATGGTCTGTGTTCAACCAGGGCAGCCAGCAGCACAGGCAGTACGTAATTTCCTCTGCAGAAAGATGAGAGAAATCTACAGAGAGGAGGGAGGTTCTATATCTAGCAGAGATAGGAGTCCAGAGAGTGATGAGGTCCCTGGTAGGGGCTCAAGGGCTTTGAGTTCTACTGCAGAGGGAGAATTCGTTTGAAATTAGCAGGCATATTTCGTTTCGTTAGGACAAGCCTTAGATCAACAATTTATCTATTATTACATGATACTTGGAATACAAAAGTTATATCATTAGAATTCTATTGAAAAAAAAACTTGTGGTTGTGTTTTGTATCACATCCATATGTTATATTAGTAGAGTAGTTCTCAGCCAAAGTCCTGTCCTGACGAAACAAAATATGGATACTAATTTCAATCAGAGGGAGTATTGTCCATACCCTTCCCAGACACTGATCATTATCAAGCACTGTCGTGCTTGGTTCCTTTGAATCACCACAATCGCCAATCGTTGTGTTTTTTATGGGGTCTCGCCAGATGCGCAAGTGGTTCTGGTTTCAGCCGTCAAGGAAATGAGACTTTGGGGGTTTAACAAGAGTCATTTCTTGTTTTATTTCTATAGTATAAGAAAATTTAATTTAATGAAATTCGTGGATTTACCGCGACCTTGGTTGTGACCCCATAGATAAAAATGCTAAATTTCTATCTTCGAGACCTTTGAAAAAGGGCATTGAACGAGAAAGAAGTCGTCCACAGATAATCAAACTATCGTATGCCCTGGAAGTAATATGAGATGCTCGGAAATGGTTGAAGTAATTGAATAGGAGGATCACTATGACTATAGCCCTTGGTAGAGTTACTAAAGAAGAAAAGGATGGTATTAAGTTGCTCCCTGGTCCGCAGCTTGAGGCTGTTCAATCCTTAGATTGTTCATGGTAGAGGTTGCCTTTTCTTGTTTATAGAGGCATAAGTTTTTGAGTTAGATAAGTGTGCGAGTGTGTGTGGTCTTTCCTCGTAACTTGTCGGGCTCTCTACCCCTCGTAACTAGCTTAATACAAAGATACGTAGCTCTCCTGTGTGTTCAAGAAAAACAACTGTGGGTATTTGTTTTGGCTTGGGGATTCGGTACAATTATCTTGTAGGGATTATGAACTTTTCTACTATGCATGTTATCTTATAGGGATTTGGTACAATTATGTTGTAGGGATTAGGGGAAAAGGGGGGTGTCTGTTCTTTCCTAGTTTATCAACGTTCGACAACCTTGAAGGTGTACCTTTTTTTTTTCTGAAAAAGAAACTTTTGATACCAGCAATGTTTATGCTTTGGGAACATGCCACAGGAAAATGAAGTTTTACGAGCATTATGTGATTTGTCCTTGACTAGTTTGACTGTTTTGTTTTTCGGGATATTTTTGTTCCCTTCCTAATGGACATGCTATGATTGAACAGATGCTCTGTGACTTGATGTTTCTTGAAAAATTATTGATTCAATTGTTTTGAATACTTAATTTTCTTTATCCTGCATTCTGAACCATTTGGAATTGTCTGATAATTCTCTGTGCTCACAAATTATTTTGTCCATTCCAGGTTTATTTTCTGCCGAGCAGTGCTCTTCTATTTTCACCCAGATGAGCACGAACACTATGTGCCCACCTGCCTACCTAGTCTCCCAGAGTCAGTGTCTCCAAATGCAGAAGCCATCAAAACTCCTATCCTTTCGCTCGCAGAAAACCTTGTCGTCAGCAACCGGTTCCATTTCCTAGACTCCACACGCAACAAGAAATTATGATCAACAGCAATAACCATAACTCAAGCCTTCTGTAGATACCTCTGTGGTAAATATAGTCCAG
This sequence comes from Paspalum vaginatum, assembly GCA_030272315.1. NCBI lineage: Eukaryota > Viridiplantae > Streptophyta > Magnoliopsida > Poales > Poaceae > Paspalum > Paspalum vaginatum. The sequence goes on along the minus strand of CM059013.1, from coordinate 12,360,775 downwards.
CGATTTGTTGATTATTTCGCATTTATACAGCCCAACGGAGCAGTGTATCAGCCCCAACAGGCTGCAGCAACCTGAATAGCGATACGAAGAACTTTGCCTGCCGCTTCATCTCCGTTGAGCGTCTGTACAAGTTTGTTTAGGTGTTCTCTGGTTTGCTCTAGGCATTTTTGGCATGTAGGCCTTTGTTTTCGATTTTTCTTTTTGGTTGTGTTTGAGAGGACAGTTTGTAAGCTGGAAGAGGCGTTTTTTTAGTACTCTGGAAGGCAGATTGTTTTGTAGAGTTGGCTAGCTCAGCATGTTTGACTGCATTTTTTTTTTACGATTTCCATCTTTCATTGCTCAGCGGACATTATGTCTGCTCTTTCTTTCCGGTATCAGTTTCATGGGATTGGTACTCGTAACGTGCCTAAAGTTTGCCCAGAAATTGAATTATCCAGCCAATATGAACAAACGAGTGGAGTGAAACTAGATGTCAATGTGTACCGTCAGATTTCCATTGTATGATGGGGGCGGTCGAATTCAGAGCCCCAGGTTCTGTGTTCTCCCGCTAACCGTGTGCTGGACTCGTGCTGTTTCAAGCTCCAACCATACAAAATTCTATGGCATCAAGATCATTCTGGACCGAATGTAATCCAGGTATATATAGCCAGGTTACTTTAACCATATTTTCAGTTGTCGCACACCCACTTGCAGAGCCCGACAGATACACTCGCATGGGAAGTAGACCGTGTCCGGACTCCCAAGGGACCAAAAGCTTCGCCAATGCCATTTGTTTTGTGTATACAGCAGTTTAGTGACGGTGTCTGCATGCATCGACACAGCGACACGGGGGGTGGCTACGGTAGACAGGAGCGAGCGGTGCGCGCACGCGCGGCGGCACCCCGAGCAAGCCAGCGGCAGCCTGCAGGGTGCTGGCCCCTCGGAAAGCCGGCGTAGCCCACGGTTTGTACCGCCGGTAAACGTACGCCACCCTCGAATAGTTGAACTCCAGCCTCGGTACACACAGGCACGCACACAGCTCCGTATTGCCTTATCGGGATATAATATAAGGTACGGTGTCGGGCGGCCGTGACAGGGTGGGTGACAGCAGCGCACGCCATGGACGCCGGTGACCGGAGCAAGGTGCAGCGGCTGTACGACGCGTGCGACGCCGTGTTCTCACCGGGGAAAGGAGCAGGAGGGCTCCCGACGCTCACGCAGATCAGGTGGCTGCAGGACATCCTCGGTACGTACGTGCGTCGTCCCAAGACCTCAGGCGGTCGTACGTGTCTTGCGCTAGCTCGATCGGCACGGCCGGCCGGGGCATGCATGGGCTAGCTGATGGGCGTCTGGTGCGCGTTCTGTAACTGTTTCGTTGCATGCATGTAGACGGGATGACGGCCGACGACGTCGGCATCGACGCCGGCGGCGGCGGAGGCGAGAGGTCGTCGTCCTCGTCGTCGTCGTCGGACGACGAGCGGAGCCCGCGAGGAGGGCGGCGGCGGTTTCTGTCGGCGCGCGCGTTCACGCGGATCACCTACGTGCACATCCACGAGTGCGACGATTTCTCGGTACTCCTCTGTGCAGCTAGCGCTGCGCCGTGCCTGTTCTTTTTCCATTCCAAGTGCATGGGCATATGGCCTGTCTGGCTCTGATCGATGGTTGGAATGGTTTGCACATGCAGATGGGCGTGTTCTGCTTCCCGGCAGGCGCGACGCTGCCGCTGCACGACCACCCCCAGATGGTGGTGCTGAGCAAACTGCTCTACGGCTCCATGCGCGTCACCTCCTACGACTGGGTCACCGCGCCGTGCTCCGCCGCCGCAAGAAAGGGTAAGCGTAGAGCCTATAGCTAGGCACCGTGCTAGCTCGCCGCCTCGATCACCTGCATACTCTGCATCCAGCCGCTTGCTTCGACTTGTCCTCCCAGTTGAGTTTGTCGGTGGGGGAAGCTATGCAGAGTGATGGTTACGATTATGAGCTCATGAAACAACTGCGCAGCTAGCAGTATCAGCATCTGTCGTTATTATTCTACTATTATTCTACGAAGGGAAAGTACGTGACGGTATCCCAGTGTGCTGCGATCCAAAAGTCCACCCTGTTTTGGGATAAGCCGATGGGGGCGTCGGGTAGTAGAATAAGGAAAAGAAAAGCCAAGTGGCCCTACTGTTTGACCGACGAGCTAGGCACACACAAAAGGCTCAGCTCACGTTCGCGTGCGCCATGTGGTACGTGCAGGCGGTTTGGCCAAGGTGGTGGCCGTCGACGAGCTCCGCGAGGCGCCGTGCAAGGCGTCGGTGCTGTTCCCACGGAGCGGCGGCAACATCCACGCCCTCACCGCCGTCACGCCGTGCGCGCTCCTCGACGTCCTCGCGCCGCCGTACGCCGAGGACCTTGGGCGCCCGTCCACCTACTTCGCCGACATCCCCATCCCGTCTCACCCAGGTGCTTTGCCGTGCGCGTGTATATATGCACAGACCATTTCCTTTCTTACTGCTTCCTGTTTGCAAATTAAAGCCATACGCGCAGTCTCTTGACAATGTGTGATTATCTGTTTTTATCCGTTCAGGATTTGCAGTGCTGGAAGAGGCAGACCTGCCTGAGGATTTTCGTGTTGTAGGCGCCCCATACGTGGGGCCAGAGCTCGTGGTAGACATGGGCTTGTATGATGACTAGATATATACAGTGCAGTACTGTAGCAACGTGCGAGTTGTGTGTCGTGTGCATCTCTGGATGGGGAGAGTACATTGTACCTTCCCATCTTGCTTGTACATACACCTCCATTGTTCCATGCGGACTTGTCTTCCTTGTTTACTTTTTCTTTTACCTTTTCTGCAACTAGTGATTAGTTAAACCGCACTTTGTGAACGTTTCTTTTTTAGACTACGCAACTGCTAGATATAAATGATGTCAATGAGAGGCTGCAGGAAGGGGAGAGGAAGAGGCCGCAAGCCATACCAAATGTTAGGTACATACATAGCCAGAATATATCTTTTTGGGTGTGGCGGCATAAGCTTTGCCACAATTTTATCAGAATAAGAAAGGCAACCCAGTTTTTTTAGAGGAACTGGGCAGAAAAAACCCCAATCCTGGGCAAGATACATACTCCGTACCTAACTAGAATTGTAATTTTTTGGGGGAACAGATATAGTGTAGGTCAGCAAGCTTAGGCCCGGGAACAATTTGGTAGCGTGGTGTGGCCTGCGCCCTGCTCACTGCACCATACTGCGATCGTAACTTTCATTTTTCCCTAGAGAATGGAAGGAAAAAATAGTTCATTTTTCTCAATTTCTTTTCGCTTTCTGAAAAAATGAGATTACCAAACTGGCATTTATGCTGCAGAATATACACCTCACGTCCGTTTGTACCACATGATGTCTACGATATGGAGTATATCTATCACATGATTGTGTCACCCCCTTCCGTGGTTTAGCTGCAGGAAAGGGCTGCGCCAAGGTGACCCGATGCGTCGTACCTGTTCGTGCTAGTGGCCGATGTGCTGCAAACGATGATCGAGCAAAATGGGAGGATCAAACACCCGGCGGCTGGCGGATTATTGGGGGGTGCTCCGTGCTCCAGTACGCCGACGACACCTTGATTGCTCAAGCCTATGGGTAGAGTAGATTGGTCTTGGACAACGTTGTCTTGGACTGCCAGCTTGTCTACGCCATGAGTGCCAATGTGCCATGAAGATGGACGCCGGCCTCATAGAGCAGATCGACCACAGACGATGCGCCTTCCTGTGGGCTGGCGACAATGTCGTGACCAGGGGCCCGGTGCCTGGTTGCCTGGGAGGGCGTCTGCGAACCAAAGGTCAGGGGTGGGCTTGGGGTGAAGGACCTGAAAATCATGAACGACATTCCTTCTATTGCTGGCAGCTGTGGAAACGACGGAATGGATGGATCTTCAGAGACGACAAAGCCTCGCTGCGGGAGACGCTACGCCGATGCCTGGCTACGGAAGGTCCGCCTCAAGTCCAAAGCTGAGGAAACCGTAGAAGCTTGGTGCTCAGTTTTCACGCCGACGCTATGATGTAATTGCTCCTTGATGACCTGCCCAAGGGCCTTGCAACAGACAATACGTTTTGGGGCCAAATGGAATATACACAGGTGGGGGTTTGCCGCCTCCGTTCACAGTAAAAAAAAAATCTATCATATGATAGAACATCCTTCTATTTTTTTTAAAAAAATATGAATTTGGTTTTATTTTTCTGAGGTAAAACATTTTTGTGATATTTCAGGATTTAAAACCAATTTTAGGATTTTTTTAGTTGTATCAATCTATTAAAAATATTTTGGTAATCTTTATGCATAAATAAACGGTTTTAATGGATGATGGGGAGCAGAGGACCAGCACTTAGGGAGTGGTTGAATACGAGGGATTAAAGTTTAGCAGCTAAAGTTTAGTCCATTGGTATCAAACAGGACCGCTAATAAACGAGCTAAACCGGTGGCAGACTTGAGATTTCATGGGCTTGAACGAGATTTTAAATAGCGTCCTACGTGTTACTACTACATATAAATGTTATAGTAAAAACTCAATGTGTATCCATGGAAAAAACATAACCTTAATAAGTCGAGTGATCTTTTGCCATCGAGGGGCCTTGCAACGTCATCTCGGCAGCTGATGGAATGTTTTTAGTTTAAGAAGCCACTGTATTCTAAATGAGTTGATATGTCATGAGTTCATCACGTGAATTTTGACAGAATGATTACGTTCTTTATGCTAGTAATTATTATTAGCCAGTGAGCAATGAGGTGTTGATGAACCAATACATTCAATTTCACTAACCAAACAAAAAAAGCAGTAAGAAGATAATAGAACATTATATTCTCCTGATCATATACATTATACGTTCATTATACACATAAATAAAAATAATGTTATACTATTAATATCATGTGTTTATATAGAGTGGGGCCCTATGACCTGAGGGGGACCTGAGGGCCCCCGGATCGGACGCACCATACGATCGCCCCCTGAGGGCCGGCACTGGGCTAAACTTTAGTTAATCCTTGGGCTAACCACTAGTCCATTAGTAAAAAAATCAGCTAAAGTAGGCTAATATCAATTCGCAGTGTAATTAATGGAAAAAACTAACTAGCAGTAGTCCATACTATTTAAACATCCCATGGTTAAAATTTACTTCTAATCTATCCACGGGGACAAACTAGACTGGAAGGGGGTCGAAAGGACTTTTTAAAACATAATCGGGCCTTATTTATCTTGGCGCAAGCCTAGCCCAGGTCAGCCCGTGCTCATGTCTAGGCTGAAAGTGCCCGATTCATTTCATTTAAGTCTATCCGCTCACATGCAAATAACAAATTGTTGTGCAGCTGTTGACAGACCAATACACCATTGATAGGCCGATGTCTAAAACATTCGTTGTTTTTTTTTTCTTTTTTTTCTTTTCGAGGTTACGAACTTTCAATACCGATGACACGATTACGTATGCAATATCGCCCGATGCAAGTTGATCAGCAGAATACGATAAACACATGACCCAACTTTTGGCTAAGCTACCCTATGATATCTCAATGTCTCAATTATTTCTCAGAAAGGGAGCAATGAGCGCAACAGCTCGGGCACCACAACCATGGGTAGGTGCAAAACTTAAGCACACACACACGACCAAAAACCATGCATGCCAACATATTAGTACCATGCATACCAGCAGAGCTCGACCGTCTCCATTAAAAAGGCCAACCTCGATCTATCACGGTATCACCGGAGCTCAGAAGTCCAAGACTCGGAACGGCACCATCCTCCCTTGGGTGCCGCCGGGGAGCGGTTGGCAACGCGGCAGTTCGCGCCGCACCTCCCCTTTCCTTGGGTTCTGCAGCTCCCCCATCTTGACCATCCCCTCGACGAATGCCCTGAAGAAGGCGTCCTGGTCCTTGCTGAACCGCCTGACGACGCGGCGGGTGGCGGCGTTGTCGGAGAAGAGCGTCTGGTCGGAGTTGAGGAAGCCGCGGAGCGCGACGAGGTCCTTGAAGTACTGGTTGTCGAAGGCGCGCGGGGTGGCGTCCATGCCGCCCGTGACCTCCTCGTCGCCCCCCTGGGGGCAGAGCTCGTCGAGCGCGCGGCGGTAGGCAGGGTCCATGTTGGGGTCGGGGCGGCCGGATCCGGACTGGTTGTAGAGGCGGAAGACGATGGAGAAGCAGCGGGCCTCGCCGATGGAGTGGGAGCCGGAGAGCGCGACCAGGTCGGTGACGCTGAGGTTGAGCCCCGCGAAGAGGCGGATGAGCGCGCTGGCGTTGGCGCGCGGGCTCGGCATGATGTCGTCCGAGTCCTGCTGGCTCGCCGTCAGGCTGTCGTCGCGCCCGAGCCGCACCTCCCAGCTGGGCCCACCGGTCTGTGGCGGGAGAGCAAAACAGATAAAAAAAAAAGATCTAGTCAGATGGAATCGACGTAGTACTCTGTATCAACGATCTGCTGATCGACTCACTTTGGTCATGCTCATGCTTTTTTTTTAGTATAAGGTTATACATGCATGTACCGTATTAGTTCTCCAACGCAAACTCTTTCACCAACAGTGCTGGATGGCGCAGCATCCCTATTATTTCCTTTTTTTTTACTCAAAAAGAAAAATCTAAACAAGATCAGACTGAACGGTCATGCACAGTGTAGTACTAATAGCTACAGGTCCACACGCCACAGTTCTGCTAGTGCTACGTTCATTTTGATGAACCGATCTTTCGGTTGCTGGTGCAATGCGGGGATGCACTTCATGTCAGGAAAACACCAACTGATGATCCTGTTCCAGACTAACAGTCAAACCACCACTAACAGGCCTAGTAACGGAAAAGTTGTGGAATAACGCAATAACAATGTGAGGAAACAGTAACGTATTATTATGACTACGAAATCTCCTCCTGCATCACGACGCAAACACCAGCCGAGGGAAAAACAACAAGGGAAAAAACCCCGCATCCCAGGGGCATAGTTCGCCGACAGGCACCGCCGTTTTGTCTCCACGCTCCACCACCACGCACCGAACCTTCGTGAGGACCAAGGGAAAAGCACGCGAAAAAGTACTCCGTGCGCCGCGGAAATCTCGGTGCCCGTCACCGCCCGATCTGAGCGAAACAGAATCCCCCGTCGGCGACGGAGGGGCCGGGCGCTTTGCCACTCGCGGCACCCGGCCCCGGTACTGGCTGAGTGGCTGTCTGCGCTAAACGCCGAAGCCTCTACCACCAGCAGCGCTGCCGCGGCATGGGCGCCGGTCGCCTTTCGTGGGCGCGGCGGGGTCTGGCCTGGCCATTCCCGCTTCCCGGTTGGCTGGGCGCCCCCGTTAAAACGAAGAGCGAACCTGGGTTCTGGTCTGGGTCCCCGGCTGTCTGCCTATGGGGAGGTGGTGAGGTGCGCTTGATGCCATGCCACCCTGCCTGCCTGCCCGCCCGCCTGCGGTGGTTACAGGGAGCAGCGAGCTGGGCCGGGGTGCATGCAATGCACCGCCACAACTCGTATTCTCATGTCACCAATTGAAAGGCAAGTGATCGTGAATCAGGCTGCCGATTTGCCGCACCAAATGACTTTATTGTTATAAACCTGGAAAGCATCAAATGAAACAACGAAGGGTTGGCTGGCACCAGCCAATTTACTTGAGGCAGGAGAATCCTGGAATGCTCATTTTCCACGTGAATTTTAGCCAGGGCTTGGAAGAGCGCCGGACGCGGCGTGCGGGTAGTGTGGCGCGGAGGTGACGAAAGGCAGGCGCCGCCGCCGCCGCCGCCGCCATGGTTGTCTGGCCCGCAACACCGTGTGAGCTGGCGCCTGGTGGTCAGCCGGCCAGGTCGCGGCACGCAGGCGCAGGGTCAGGAACGGAGTACCCGTGCGCACGGCGTTGTGGCGGCGGTAAAACTGTTAAAGCAGCTCATAAAGAAGAAGAAGAAAAAAAGCTCCCTAATCAACAATATTCTTCTCTAGTTCTCTTGTCTTTTTCTTCACGGTGCGGTGGGATGCTGAAACTGAAACTGAATGTTGTGGGGGATCAACGCCGTACTCTGCACCGGAAACGCCAGGCAGCGGAGGAAGAAACGCTGGGTGGGGGTTCTAGACTGGAAAACGGCAGACAAAGCGAAGCGGGGTAGAAGAAACGCTTGGATTATTTGGACTGGAAACGGCAGACACACCAAGCGGAAGCGCGTGAAGGCTGGATTTCGCACTGGGAAACGCCGAGGGCGCACAAGAGAAGCGGCATGAGCGTCTATCTATCCATTCCGGCGAACTGGCGAAGCGAAGAGCGGAATGGATCGATCTGCCGGGCGCGGGGAGGAGGGGAGGGGGACCATCGGAGGAAAGCGCGTACCAGGACGGACGGCGTCGCGGGCGGCCATGATGACGATGTCGGCGCAGGAGACCACGCCGGGGCAGCGCTCCTCCAGCGCGTCCTTGATCTCGTCGACGACCTCGAACGAGCGCAGCGAGTTGATGTTGGACAGCGCGTCCTTCTCGCCGAGCATCGTGGGCGTGGCGTCCATCAGCACCGAGCCGTCGCACCCCTTGAGCGTCCAACGCCAAGGAAGGAAGAACACAGAGGGAACCCAACGCACGTACCGCGTCAGTCAGGCAGATCGAACCGCGGACTTAGGGAGGAAACGAAACGAAACGAACCGCGGCGTGCAATCGGAGGGACGCACGCAGCGCGGGCGGGCGACTCACGTTGACGAAGCAGTCGTGGAACTGGAGGCGCATGACGGAGGCGACGCTGCGGGCCTCGCGGGCGAGCGCGCGCGCCATGGTCGCCCGGACGATGCCCTCGGCCGCCGGGCACGTCTCCGCGTAGTACCCGACCTTGAGCTCCCTCACCGTCGCCTCGGCACCGCAGAGGAGCGCGAGGAGCACGGCGAACAGCGGGAGGCTGAGGCTCCCGCGGGGCGCCGCCATGGCTAGAGAGAAGGGAGGGCCGGGTGGGGGCGAGCGGCAAGGGCTGTTCCCCACCGCACTCCACTGCGCTGCACTTTGCTCTCTGCTCTGCTCGGCTGTTTGGCACGTACTACTAGTAGCGGCCAACTAGCTGCAGGCCGAGGATTGGGATTTGGGGGGTACGGGCCGCGCGCGACGCGGAGAGCTGTGTGGCCACCGGCCAGTGGTGGTGGTGGGCGGACGAAGCGAGCACGGGCACGGGCGCCAGCGTGCGGCCGGCCGGGGCGCGGCCAGGCACGGGTGCGCGACGCCACTCTTCACGGCCGCAACCAGTCGCCCACAATCCTAGCACTAGTGGGCGCGCCCGCGACGGCCTCGGTCACACTCACGCGGCGTTCGTGCTGGTGCCGGTGCGCGTGCGCGGGTCAAAAATATCCGCTCGGGTCGTGTTCCGTGTGGCGGTGGAAGAATCATGGCACGGCCGGGTATTGGCCGGCAGCCGGCAGGGGAGTAAGGACCATTCACCCGTGCTTTTCTGTGCGCTTCTGTGGCTCTCTGCTCTGTGGCGTCGTGTCTCTGTGTGTGGCGTTTGGGCGGTTAGTATGACTACAATTTGGAAAACGTGAGAACAACGGGGGGCTCCTGTTATAGTCAAAGGTGTGAACGGCAAATGACGTGGGGTGAAAAAAATATGCCTCGGACTCAATCACTGTCTCTTGTTATCAAAGTTTATAGATACTATGATTTATAAAAATACTATAATTTGAGAGTAATTGTTTATGATACAAATACCATGGTTTAGAAAATCATTGCAATTTTGGTAACACTATGGTAGTGCATTTAAAACATCGTTTTACAAAGACTAATAACTAAGCCGCTCTAAACCTGAAAGACTATACTAGTATTTTTAAATACCATGATATTGTATTGAAAATGCAAAATAACTTTGTTGCCAAACATAGCTTGGCCCAGTATTCCTACCGTACTACTGTTAGGGATGTAAGCGGGCCAGACTACTATAAGTGGAATGCCAAGAAAAAAATGTTTTGGCTAAGAACAAAATAAGCTAAAGAAATATTATCTAGTATTAACTACATCCAACCAACTAATATATATATATATATACACACACACTGCTTGTTATTAGATTGCGTACAAATTGACCATTTTATTAATTAGACATGTTTGGATTCGGACTAGTTAATACCTTGTAATTTCGTGCATGTAACTAATAATCAAATCATGTAGCCAATAATTAGTGATGTGCGTCTAAACACAACCTAAGTAAAAAAATATTCTAAGTTTGAAACAATGAAATTTGTTCTTCAAAGAAATATGTTAGCACCAGTGGCGGAGCTGAGTAGAGCTTAGTGGTGCACGGGAACCAGGGTAAAAAAAATAAAATAGTAGTTAATAGATTAATTCCACCACTTGTGCACCCCTTTAACAAAAAATATGTGCACCACCCCCGGTCCCCCAGCAGGCCAACTGCTAGCCTGCAAGGCATTCGACATGCAAATAGATGGCCCATGCCCCATTGTACCTTGCTAGCATATACAGGCATACGGCCCAATTGGCCGGCCCATCCGACATCCGTGCATCACGTAACAGCAGCCAGATAGACTCTGGCCAGCCTTTCATCGCACCACCCACCGAGTAGACAGTACAGAAAGCTAGCTACTGCGCCGCTGCGGACCTAGGTCCCGGGATCCAGCGAGTCGCGATTGCAGCCGCCGGCGAATTGCCGGCCAGCCGCCGGCCAGGCGCCCACCAGGACTGCATATTCTTTAGCTCTCCGCCTCTGACCTCTCGTCCTCTCCGTCTCTTTCATTCCTGTCCCTCGTGGCCTCTCGATTGCCTCAAGTTTCAACAGGCAATAGGAAGATGTTCTCACATTCACCTATGGAGGTGTGTATTTGTATTTCAGCATTTGGTCCTTTTATCTTCTTTCCATTTGGCTTATTTAAGAAGAACGAGTTGTAGACCTGTGGGGTTAATTAAATTATTATCGATTCTCTTTTTCTACAAACCCTAGGTTAGGGTTTGAATTTGGGGCTTACAAATTACAAGGGATTTTGAAAGAGAACAGGGGACAACAGAGGATTTGAGGCAGTCAAATAGCAAGCAAACCATGTCAAGTAAGTATTATTTTTCTACGATTCTAACTCTAAGTTACTATATCAAATATGTCATAATTGACATTGACGCATTGTGGCAAAAAAAATCTTAAATGGCAGGCAAATTTATGGAAAGGTTCCTCAAAAGAAAAGCACCTGATGATACAACAAATGTTGGGAATTCTCGTCAACGTCTAGAAGATAATTGTACCCATGCTAGAAATATTGTTGTCAAAGATATAAACTGGGAACAAGAGATTCAGTTTGATCCAGGCAAAAGGAAAGAAATATATACTTACCATCCAAATCAGAGAGAAGTTGTGATCAGAAAATACTTGGGTAATGGACCTTGCCAACCTCGAACACTTGATTTTCCAGTAACTCAAATTGGAGGTAAAAGTAGAAAGTTTAATCCTGAATTGTTTGATGAATTTGGGAGTTGGATAGAGTATAATGAGTCCAAAGATAGAGTGTACTGCTTTCCTTGTTTCTTGATGAGGGATCCCATAGAAAAGAAGTCCGGATATAAAGCCTTTGTTGTAGAAGGTTGGAATAGTTGGCATAAAAAGGATGGCCTAAGGGATCATGTTGGTGGTGTTGGCAGCCCTCACAACAAAGCATTGAAAGATTGTGAAGCTTTGCTGAAAAGAAAACAACACATCGATGTTGTTTACCATATACAGAGCGAAGCTGCCAAGAATGCTTATTTTGTTCGACTCAATGGCTCAATTGATGTTGCTAGGGTGCTGCTCAATCAAGGATTGGCTTTCCGTGGCCATGATGAGTCAAAGAAGTCTCACAACAAAGGAAATTTTAGGGAACTTTATGCTTGCCTAGCAGAACATGATCGGGCTTTGGCCAAGGCAGTGGCCGAAGATGGTGCAGCTAATAGTCTTATGCTATCTCAAGACATCCAAAAAGACGTTGTTAAATGCTTTGCCAATCAGATTTTACATTCTATACTTGAAGAAATTGGACACGATGTGTTTTGCTTGCTTGTTGATGAATCTAGAGATGTCTCTTGCAAAGAACAAATGGCAGTGGTATTGAGATATGTTGGCAGCCGCGGTCTTGTGAAAGAAAGCTTTGTTGGTCTTGTTCATGTAAAAGACACAACGTCTGCAAACCTCAAATCTTGTATTGATTCTCTCTTTGCAAAATATAAGCTGAGCATAAAGCAAGTAAGAGGCCAAGGATATGATGGTGCTAGCAATATGCGAGGTGAGTTCAATGGTTTGCAATCATTGAGCATGAGAGAGAATAGCACCTCATATTATGTGCATTGTTTTGCTCACCAACTTCAGTTAGTTATTGTGGCTGTTGTTCGGAAGCATAAAGGCATTAGTGGTTTTTTTAGCAAGATATCTACCTTGTTAAATGTAGTAGGTGGCTCTTCCAAGAGAAGGGACATGATTCGGGATATCAATTTCAAGGAAGTTCGTAAGGCCTTAGCATGTGGGAAACTTAAAGCTGGGACAGGATTGAATCAAGAGATGTGTCTTCAAAGGCCTGGAGATACTCGTTGGAGTTCTCTTTATAATTCCCTGAAAAGTCTAGTTGAGTTGCTCCCAACAGTTGTCAAAGTGTTCCGTTTTGTGGAAAAAGAAGACAAGGATGGAGGTAATAGAGAACAAGCTTGGGGCATCCTAGCATACTTTCAATCTTTCTCATTTGTCTTCTATCTTCATCTCATATTAACTATATTGTCTATCACAAATACACTATCAGTAGCATTACAACGAAAAGATCAAGACATTGTGAATGCTATTCATTGTGTGAGAGCAACTAGAAGCCGTTTGGTTGAGATGAGAAGAAATGGATTTGAGAAAGTCCTATGTGAAGTTTATGATTTTTGTGACAAACATGATATTTCCAAATTGGAAATGGCAGTTACATACATTGATCCAACAAGACCAAGGGCAAAATCAGGACTTACCAACCAGCACCATTATGAGGTTGACTGCTTTAATGAAGTTCTAGATTGGCTTGTTCAGGAGTTTGACAATCGCTTCAGTGAGACAAGCTCTCAGTTGCTTGTTTGCTCAGCTTGTTTCAATCCAAGGGACTAATTTCATGATTTCAACGTGAAAAAGTTGATGAGTCTAGCTAAATTATATCCCAAAGATTTTGAAAGTAGGCCGCATCGGGATCTTGAAGAAGAACTGCGTCGTTACATTGTAGATGTGAGAGAAGATGATAGATTCTCTAACATACAAACTGTTGTTGAGCTTTCCCAAAAATTAGTGGAGACAAGGAAACATCGTGCCTATCCTTTGGTTTACCGGCTTTTGAAGCTAGTAGTTGTATTACCCATTGCAACTGCAACAGTTGAGAAGTGTTTTTCTGCCATGAAAGTTGTCAAAAACAAATTACGCAATCACATTGGCGATGACTATATGAGTGACCGTCTCATTTGCTATGTGGAAAAAGAAGAAATGAGGAAAGTTACAAACAATGATGTGGTTCAAAGGTTCTTAGACATGGCAGATCAGAAATACTAGAAGGTACTTATTTTTACTCGTTTCCATTAGATCATTCTTTAATGTTATATGATAATTAAAGTATCTATCATCTTTTATTTAGGTCACTGTGGAAATCAAGAGTTCAGGACTTCTTAGATCGGATGATTTATTTTGCAAAAGCCGGTCATCTTTTGTTCATAATTATGGCATACATGTCATTCTTCTGAGTACACTGTACTAACCATAATATTATTAGTGCTGGTCGAACACCACTCTCATGTCATTGTGGTGTTAAAAACTCTAAAAACTAGTTAGGCAATGTTGCTGCAGCATTGTATGTATATATGTGAATATATATATATATATATATATATATATATATATATATATATATTGATGACTATAATAATGTTGAAGTGGTGCACCCCCTTATGTTCTGCTCTAGCTCCGCCCCTGGTTAGCACCGCATGAGAAACAAAGGAATTTGTTCTTCAAAGAAAACTTTCCATGAGGTCTTACCTCTTTCTTATTTTTCTATGAAATTGAACCGTGGCGGAACCGCCGATTTAATCCGGACTAAGCACACCTGCCACCTCTGGCTCGCAGTGCACTTAGGCCAAACTAAACCCGGTCGTCCGTCGAGAGTCATTCGACCCCCGATTCTACCATTTCCCAGAGGAACCGACATCATACACATTTAGCCCTCGAGAGAGCCACAACAGATATATCATCACAGGCAGTTGAATATAGGATATATGTAACCTTATTTTACAAACTAGTTCAGAATAAAGATATAAGTTTCAACATAATGCCATACAAAAGGCAAGTTTAAATCAGATAGCGGAAGCGAATTTGAAAACATCTCACAGCGTAAGCAAAATACAATAGTAGCCTTCATGCAACGATGATCGAGGCGAGCAACACCGAGCCCACCGGTACTACCCTCCTCCAAGCACTTCTCCATATGTCGTCAGTACCTGCTCAAAATATGGGGGCAAACCCTGAGTACTAATTACTCAGTAGGACTTAATGGAAGGGCTTACGGCTGACGCGAAGCTGCTTACTAGCATGTGGATCCTTAGCCATATATTTTAAATAGAAACGTGAATAACATAACTGAATAAACTTTCATTACTTGTATGACCATCAATATAATATTGAACTGCAGTAAAGTAAACAGATCGATATCAAACATGTAATATTCAAAAACCATGAGTCTTAAATAAAGAGAATTTAAGTTTATTACTACATTGAACGTCAATGGTATTGGCATTCCCACACCTGGTGGGCTTCAGCGATTCGAATCGATTTTAATTCCCGGGAACAACTATCATGCCAGGGGTATATGCTTACTAGCCATCGCGTTCCCACATATAGTCCCGATCTCCACCTGTCCTGTCCCAAGATTCAAAGCGCCCCCACCTAACCCCCGGGTTGTGCCCTCTCAGGAGCGTTACCACAGCGCACTGGGTCAGCCCTCCTTCGAGTACAAGCGCCCCCGGGCCCATCGGCCTCCAGCAAGTGGATGGGCAGCACCTCGAAAACTCCGGACAAGCCCAGGTAAGACTTTACCGGTCCCATTTCCCGGTTAAGCACTCTAGCAATGTTATGCCGACCAATAGGCGAACAACGGACGGCCTTATACGACTCGGGCGGAGTCCAGAGTGCGACATCAAGAAAAGTAAATACTGAAATAAAATCTCCGCCCGGTCTCCATTTAAGCCATGAGCATAATATCCTTTTCTCAAAAACGAGATTTCTGATATTTTGAAAACATCTACGCGACGAGTGACTCCTTTCACTCGTGTCTACCCGAGCCTAGCAGCTCTAAGCAACACGGCCTACGAACTCTAGTATAGGTGCTAGGGCCAGGGTGGCCAAGGAGTCTAATGCAATAGTTTTCAACCAACTCCTAATGCATATGCGTAATCACCACATATATAATTTGTTTGCTGGGAATAGTATGATCCTGCCTACCTTCCTCACAGGGGTCAGTATCTTCTTCCTGAACGAAGCCGGGGCTCTGCTGCTGATCCTCTAGCTCCTGCTGCAGCTCTTCCTCGGGCTCCTCTGCTATCGGCTGATCCGGCGGGTGTCCTTCGTTCGCGGGGTCTATATGCATGCCATAGGGCAAAAGAAGTATGCATTATTGAAATGCTCGCTTCATGAGGTGGATGCGATGCAAGAAAGCACAAGTAAAGCTTTATATTTTTGAAAATGAACCTACAATGCATTTCAAATCATAATCTAAGATTGACTTACCCTTATGTCCCAAAATATGACCCAAAGTGGCATTTATTAAATACTCTAGCCACATTTCCTATTTATTTTTATACTAAAAACACATGCAGGGGCAAAACAGTCATTACACAGTGATCATATGAGCTACCAAAAATTTCAGAGGATCTACTCACCATAAAAACAGTACTGACCAATTTTGAAAATTTTTGGAGATTATTTAAATCACCTTTTCCTTTTATTTATATAAACATGGAAAATTTTACTATTTTCAAAACAGTGACTAAATTAACAATGCTTGGCCTAATTTTCCATCAAAGAACCAACAACATTATTTATGACTTAGGAAAAATATTGTAAAATTATTTTGAGCAGATTTTATTTGGAAGACCAAAATAAAGGACTAAAAATGCATAAATGACATCAAAAAGGTGAAACTCTTTTTGAACAGCAAGTGCTAGGGGTACCAAAATTATCTCAGTGTTACCATGTCAAAACAAAGCCTCTCACAAGTTTTCCCCATTTTTGGAAAATCATTTAACCTATTCTAGGTATTTTCATAGATTTATCCATGCATGCAAGATCTAGGGGTAAATCTGACTTTTCCTACTCAGACATCATACCCAACAGATAGATCTACACAAGAGGAGTGCAATGCAACTGGATTCATATTTTTCTGATTTTTTGTTGATTTATTATGAATTTCCAAAGTTTCAGCCGAATATTTAAAGAAATAAAGGAAAATCACAGATCCAGGGGTTCAAACAGAATTATCCGTAGACCCCGATGGCTAGCTCGTAAGATTTCACAGACTCAGTGAGCAGTGCGCGGGGTGGAATCGCGGAATCCGGAAAAACCTAGGGGCTAGATCGCAAAGTCACCGTCTCCCTCCTCCCGTCATCTTCTTCCTCGCGACGGGAGGAGGAGCTCCGGCGGCGCGCGCCGGAGTCCGCTCTGCGGGGCGCGGCGGCTCGCCGCAGAACATCGGGGAGAGAGAGTAGGGCGCGGGGAACTCACCCCTCACCTTAATTGCGGCGGGGAGCGGCGGGGAGAGGCCGGCGACGAGGCTCGGGGCGGTGAGGCTTCGGCGTCGAAATGCGCGGCGGACGAGGTGTAATCGGCGGCTAGGGTTTGGGGCTCCGGTCGAGGGGAGGGAGAGGATGAGCGGCGCGGTGGCGGGGAGACGCGGGGAGCGGCGGAGGCGCGGGTACAGCTCGAGCCCGAGCTCCCTCTAATGGCGGCGGCGGCGGGACGCTCTTGCGCGAACGGGAAACGAAGGCACGGGCAGGCGGGAGTGGCGCGAGTGAGGAAACGAGAGCGGGCGCGCTCCTCTTCCAGGCGACGGGGTCGGGGAGCGCGGCCGGGGCCTCGCCCTGCTCCCTGTACGCCGGCGAGCCGCGGGGCGCTCGCCGGTTCGCGCCGTGGGCGCGGCGCGGATCGACGGGCCCACCGGTCAGTGTTTCCCCCCCTTTTTTTGAAATGTGTTTTCTCCCTCACCGAAAATCGCATTTTTGACCCATTTAACGGCCGAATTTGGAAAAACTCAAAATATATGAAATGTTCAACTTTTTGAGATCTATAACTTTGTCAAAAGGAGCATCTCCAGATTTTGAATGGAAATATGAAATAAAGTCAAATTTGTGTGGTAGGATTTGGTGGGGACAGGAAACTATATTGATTAGAAAAACAAAAAGTCACATTTCCAAGCCCTTTCTCCCAAAGCTCCTTTTTGATAACTTTTTCAAAATTTCATAATCAAAAACTTATTCAATGGGAGCATCCCATGAAAAAGGCTCTAGGTTGGAGAAAATTTGAAAACACTAAAAAGGACAGATTTGGGTTGGTTTTGTGTGTTGATCAAAACTGACCCAAATCACCATCAAAACACCATTTTCTGATCAGGGTCCAAAAGACAAAGTTGTTTGTAACATATTTATCTACACTTCTTCTAATATGAGCTTCTCCTATTTCTCAAAGGAAAAAGGGTTTAGGATAGCAACCTTAAAAATAAAAAGGAGAAAACAGAACTTCATAAAAAGATACTTCACCCAAATTTGGTCTATGCTCCACATTCATGACTATGAAATGATGCTTATGATAGATGATTAATGCAAAACCATTTAATTAAACCCTTGAGATGCCAGGGGCATCACAACCCACCCCCCTTAAAGAAATCTCGTCCCGAGATTTGGGGAAGGTACGACTGTATAACTTATCTTGTTTTGCAAAGATTACGGGCATCGTGGTTCGGGTCTTTTCAAGTGCACGTGGCAACATCTATATTTTACCCGTTGGTTTTGCCAACTAGCTTGTGAATGGTTAGCACCTACTTTACGCAAGTAGTCACAGAGCATCATCTAACAAGGCTTGGGTGGTCTCTTTAAGGTATTCGACAAATCGTGTCATATAGGGGAACAATGAACAATCCATGAAGAGGATGTGATCAGTGAGCCCGTGAACATGGTAGACACAAATGAGAGGAGTTACTTCCTGACTTTGATACCAACATTTGAGACATGCAGAGTACCTGATTTATCCAAATCATGAAAGGAGAGTGTACATGGTTAGAAATCGAGCAAAGCAGAATCTCATGATTCAAAGGAATGCCATTGGACGTGTTTTTGGGAGACACATTCATTTCATTTGATAGGGACTGTGTACACCTATAAGATATCAAATCGGAATATCATCAAGAGCAAGATGTGGGGAGTATAGCTCACCCTGCTCCTAACGATAAGAAAGGCACAAGAGGAAGAAGTTAGGCTGTATTTGCCTAGACAAGGTGATGGTTGGTACGATTTCTTAGCGTTGGTCAGGATTGACCAAGAAAATGAAAGTAGCTGACATGTTCTTACTAATGAAACAATTGGGAATATTAGTAAGCTCCCTTTTTGGGTAATGTCTAAGAGGAAGAGAATAATTCATAGGGAGATGGCGATATGGCAAGAGCACTAGCCGAGAACAACAAGCTAGTGAGGAGGATGTTCGTGAGAAACACCCTCGGAGAATAAGGTTTAACGAAGGAATGGAAAAATATCGAAGGAGACAGTAAGAGCGTAGTGGACTGCTCCCACTAATTGTCGAGGGCAAGATCAAGCAAGGATATGAATTAATATGAATGTGTCGTGGGATCGAGGCGGATCATTCCCACTAGTCAAAGAGGCAAGGTGAAACAAGGCAATGGAAAGATGTGATGAGATGGTGGAAAGATGATAGATTCTCTAACATACAAACTGTTGTTGAGCTTTCCCAAAAATTAGTGGAGACAAGGAAACATCGTGCCTATCCTTTGGTTTACCGGCTTTTGAAGCTAGTAGTTGTATTACCCATTGCAACTGCAACAGTTGAGAAGTGTTTTTCTGCCATGAAAGTTGTCAAAAACAAATTACGCAATCACATTGGCGATGACTATATGAGTGACCGTCTCATTTGCTATGTGGAAAAAGAAGAAATGAGGAAAGTTACAAACAATGATGTGGTTCAAAGGTTCTTAGACATGGCAGATCAGAAATACTAGAAGGTACTTATTTTTACTCGTTTCCATTAGATCATTCTTTAATGTTATATGATAATTAAAGTATCTATCATCTTTTATTTAGGTCACTGTGGAAATCAAGAGTTCAGGACTTCTTAGATCGGATGATTTATTTTGCAAAAGCCGGTCATCTTTTGTTCATAATTATGGCATACATGTCATTCTTCTGAGTACACTGTACTAACCATAATATTATTAGTGCTGGTCGAACACCACTCTCATGTCATTGTGGTGTTAAAAACTCTAAAAACTAGTTAGGCAATGTTGCTGCAGCATTGTATGTATATATGTGAATATATATATATATATTGATGACTATAATAATGTTGAAGTGGTGCACCCCCTTATGTTCTGCTCTAGCTCCGCCCCTGGTTAGCACCGCATGAGAAACAAAGGAATTTGTTCTTCAAAGAAAACTTTCCATGAGGTCTTACCTCTTTCTTATTTTTCTATGAAATTGAACCATCGGAATGGAATCCTGTGAAACATTCCCTTTTATTTCCTGTGAACCATAGGGGTCTATATGAAAAAATTCCTTAGAAAATTGAATCTTTAAAAAAAATCCTATGAAAATTCTCCATTCCAATGGAGTCTTAGAACCTTGTACCTGCTAGCAAATGTCATGCATATGTGACACGGTGTCCTAACAAAATAACATTCTGGTGATTCTTATAAAAAAAATACTCCATCCTCGATCCAGTGGAGTATAATCTCCATTGATGATATAGTTATTTGATTCCTTCTTATTTTTTTAAATACTTGCACATGTCATTACGAAGATACTCTAGTGTAGTTGTTGGATCTATATCTAAATAACTCATGTTTCTACTTTCTACTGGTAAAAGATAACTTGAAAGAAAAAGATCTACATTTGTCCTCTCAATTATTTCATGTACTTATATATGGCCCCAATATTTCCCTTACCTTGGAGCTCATTTTTCATTTTCTCCATAAACATAGGATTTGTTCACTTTCTATTGTAATGGATCTAAGGCCACTCTTAGTTGGAGTTTCATTCTCATTAAACAAGATGAATTTTCTGCGGGAAATCGAGTGACACTGATGTGTATGTCATATAGAAACAATGCATGCATAAAGCCACAAAAATCGATAGATGCCATAAATAGATGTCTTAGTGGGGATGACATGGCATGAAACTTAGTGGCCCTTGAGATGACGTGGCTTCATGCATGTCTAGAGAAATAGGTAGTGATGGCTAGCTATTTAGACATACTAGATGATACCATGTGCGTTGCTACAGGAATTCTACTGTGTTGTATGGTTATGGTTTACATGCATGAATGATATTAGCCACAGAAGATCGGTGGAAACCATCAATGTATAATCTTAGTGGGTGGTGACATGACATGCGACTTAGTGGGTTCTATGATGATGTGGCTTCTTGATATCGTAGAAAATTGCAGAAGATCGGTGGAAACTATCAATGTATGATCTTAGTGGGTGGTGACATGGTATGACCTAGCTTCACGAAATCGTGGAAAAATGTGGCAGTGGGGGCTACCTATATATATAAAAGATGAGGTGTCATGTGAGCGATTTTGATGATTTGGCAAGTCATTAATGGAGAAAAGGGATGAAATAAGTTTCATGTGGATAAAAATCTATGTACATTGTCACCTAAATATGTTGTGTCTTTGCATATGAAAGCGAATGAAACTATGTATTCTATGTGGTTGTTTCAACTATGATTTCAATATCTTCTTATTTAGTGGAATATTGGAAACGTAAATATGAAATCTACTGCCGATAATGGTCTGACAATGAATTGCTCCAAACAATGCTGCAGTGAATAATACTATCGAAACACTATTCCTCTATTTTTCTTATGTTTTCTCTATGGCCCCAGTATAGTGCCTAAATATGATATATCACGATTAAGAACTAAGTACTGAAACTCCACTGAACAAATATCCTGAACTCATTATTCATTAAGGATACCCCCCAATGGCTATCTAGGCAGCTAGTTGATGCTAGCATGGAGAAGAAAAAGAGAAAAGAGAGAATCTAGTCAGCGATGAACAAACAACTAGTCTATTTCACGAGGACTAAGAAAATGAGTTGGACACATGTGAGCCCAACTATCCCCTGGTAGGGAAGGGAATACAAATATTTTTTTCCTGTCACTATTATCTCAACTGGCTACTTGGATGGTGTTAGTGGTGTCGGTACCCAGCCAACCGGGTACCCGCTTATACTGGACGAAGATCACTAAGGGAGGTAACTACTGCAGTACAAGGAGGGCCTAAGGCCGCATACTGATGGGCCCGGCCCACTCCTTGGGAAAGCTAGGGCCACGCACCCGGCCCACAGGGGAGGCCCCGGACCGCCTTGAGGACCGAGCCTCCCCCAGCCACGCGAGGAGAGGTCCGGACCTCTCGGGCCGGAGCCCGGAGCCCGTACCTTCGGTGGTCCGGGGCCGCCTCGTGCCCACAGAGCACGGGGAGGTCCGGAGCCGGCGCCCTCGGTGGTCCGGGGGCGCCACGTGCCCGCAGAGCGCGTGGAGGTCCGGAGCCAGCACCTTTGGTGGTCCGGGGCCGCCACGTGCTCACTGGGCACGGGAAGGTCTCGCGTTGCCACGTGCCCACAAGGCGCGTGGCGGGGCCTTCAGGCGGGCACCTCGCCCACCTGCCGCATTTATTGCGGGCAGGTGGGCATGCCCGATGCCGCTGACACCGCCACTGTCAGGCTGGCACGCCCCAATGCCGCTGACACCACGAGTGTCAGACAGGCGTGCCCCCGTTGCCCGCCGCCGTTGTCAGGCAGGCGTGCCCCCGTCGCCCGCCGACGCCGCCGCTGTCAGTCGGGTGTACCCCCATCGCCGCTGGCACCGCCGCTGGCAGGCGGCGGCAGCGAGGCAAAGGGGCGCGCCTTACCAAGGCGCGGCGGCGATGACAGAGCACTACAGGTGATTTCCCCAGCTACACTGGGGCCTATATTGAGTAAACAAGTACGCTGTACTCATCATGAGCCGCGCCACGCGCGGCGGCCGCGCTCAGCCTAATACTAGGCAGCGGCGCTACAACGCTACTACAAGCGCCCTGTCCTGTCACGCGTGCACGTCGCCTGCCCCTCGGCCTCTGAAGCCTCTCGGCGGATTTAGCAGCCGATGGGACAGGACGGCGTGAGGCAGGACGGCGCGGCGCCGTATCCAGACGACAAGACGGTATGGCGGATCTCCAGGCCATACCAGGTCACGACGGTAGTACAGGCGCGAAGCATGGAAGCATTGGACATCAGGCACAGGATAGAACTGTAGCATAGAAGAAATGGCCGGGACCACCTGTCGGGGCCCGGCCACCATGTACATGCCCCCCTTGGGCTATAAAAGGGGAGGCATACGCAACACAAAGCACAACCTCGAACAAGCTCACAACAGGCTCACAAGAGCTCAGGCAGATCCAGACAGTCTCAGAGACTCCTCTGAAGGCCCACGAAATACAAGAACACACCCACAGTGGACGTAGGGTATTACGCTCCGGCGGCCCGAACCACTCTAAATCCTCTCGCCACCATCGTGCCACCACCAACCTAGCTAACAACGATTGCTCCCCCTAACTACTCTCAGTACTTAGGATCTCGGCCGGGTGCATTCCGCCACCTGACCAGGAGCACTCCCGCTCCGACATTTGGCGCGCCAGGTAGGGGGTAGCATCAGTTAGCTTCATCCCTCACCGCATGATGGTGCGGATCCGCGATTTCGATGAGGATGCAGCCGCATCAGAGGAGGTGCCCTCGACTGGGTCGCAGGCCTCCCCCCACCGTTCTGAGGGCGCGGCGCAGACGCCGTGGCTCCCTCGATGCCCCGCGGGGGGCGCCGCTGCTGCAAACACTGCAGTAACAAGTGCTGTAGCGGCAAACGCCGCCACAGCGAACCCCGCTGCTGCTAGCGGCCCGCTCGCCGCAGCCAGGGAGTTGCTGCGTAACCCTCCGGGGCCGACAGCCTCACCTAGCGCCCTGGCGCAGTGGCGAAGCGATGTAGATCGCCTGATCCACCTAGCCGAGGTCACCCCTGGCCCGGCTAGGACTGGGTCACGACTCCCTCCCAACAGCGGGGGGAGGTCGAACCGCCGTAGGCAGCACGATGCGGCAACATCCGCGCGCTCCCCCTCAGTAAGGAGCGCGCAGACGGAAGACCTGCGAGCCGAGCTCAACCGCCGGCGAGCAGGCACCCCCACCACCGTGGAGCAACCACGGATGCAGCCAAGCGCCGCCAAGGGCAAGAACCTTGACGCGGCGTTCGCCGCTGCAGCACCTAAGCCCCCGGCTTACGCGCCACCCCCGGTTGGTGTGCAAACGCCACTAGGGGTCGTATCGGCTGGAGTTGGCTGCGCAGCACTCGCGGACAGTCTCCGCTCCGCGCGCTGGCCGCAGAAGTTCCGGCCGCACCTGCTGGAAAAATACGACGGGAATACCAACCCGTCGGAATTCCTGCAGGTGTACGTCACCGCTATCACAGCGGCTGGCGGAGACGACGCCGTTATGGCGTCATACTTCCATGTCGCCTTGTCTGGGCCGGCCCGGACTTGGCTCATGAACCTCTCCCCCGGGTCAATCCGGTCCTGGGAGGAGCTCTGCACTCTGTTCCAGGCGAATTTCGCGAGTGCATGCCAGCAGTACGGCGTGGAGGCCCACCTCCATGCAGTACGACAAGAGCCTGGCGAATCCCTCTGAGCGTTCATCGCTCGTTTCGCCAAGGTGCGGGGGACAATCCCTCGCATCTCCGACGCGTCCATCATCACAGCCTTCCGGCAAGGCGTCCGTGATGAGAAGATGCTGGAGAAACTGGCGACCCGCCAAGTACAGGACGTCGCCACCCTGTACGCGCTGGCGGACAAGTGCGCTAGGGCTGCCGAGGGGCGTGCATGGCACCCCCCACAGCAGGACAGGACTGCCCAGCCAGGCGCCTCTGCCGGTGCTGCCCGAGAGGGCGGCAAGAAAAAGAAGAAGGGCCGACGCCCTGAGAGGTTCCTGGAAGGGGCCCCTGTCGCTGCGGCAGGACCTGGAGGCGCGACACCGGTGGCAAGCGCCCGAGGCAACAGGCGCGGAACGGTGGCAGCTCATGTCCTGTTCATCCCAACAGCGGTCACAGCGCCGCCGACTGCCGCGAGATACAAAAGCTCGTGCAGCGGCGTCTCAGTGAGCGCCGAGAGCGTCCGACCAAGGATGACTCGCCCCCACGCCAGCGTCCTGGCAAGGGGAAGGCTACCAGCGACGGTGGGCCCGCCGCTGGGGGCAAGGAGATGGGCTACCAGCCCCCGGAGCGGGAGCTCAAGAGCGTCTACGCTCTAGGCCACTCCAGCTCCGAATCTAGCGACAACGAACGTCGCAAGAGGCTGTACGTCATGTATGGCGGAAGCTGGGCGGTCTCTTCCCGGCGGGACGTGAAGGCCCTGGGCCGAGAAGTCCTCTCGGTCAGGCCGAGTGTCCCTGGGGTGGCTCCACACCACAAGTGGAAAGACACCACCATTTCCTTCGGGTCGGCCGACTGCCCAGAAAACATGGCTGGGGCTGGCGTACTGCCGATCATCACATCTCCAGTGGTCGCCAACATACGGCTCCACCACGTGTTGATTGACGGCGGGGCCGCCCTCAACATCATCAGCCACGCAGCCTTCAAGCAGCTGCAGATTCCGGAGTCGCGCCTGGCTCCGACGCGTCCATTCTCCGGCGTGGGTCCAGTGCCGATCTACCCGAAAGGGAAGATCGACCTGCCGGTCACCTTCGGGACCCCGGAGAAGTTCCGCACAGAGAACGTCCAGTTCGATGTCGCGGAAGTCAACCTGCCGTTCAACGCCATCATTGGCAGACCGGCACTGTACCGCTTCATGGCCGTTGCCCATTACGGGTACTTGGTCGTGAAGATGCCGTCCCCGGCGGGTGTTCTCACCGTGCTGGGAGACCGCCACGCAGCCGTTGCCGCAGTAGAGAAGCTCCATGCTCTCGCTACTGACGCAGCGAACCCGGCGGGGCACAACCCCTCGACCTCTCGGGCCAAGGTTCCTGTTAAGGAACCAAAGGTGCCCAAGGTACGCCCTTCCGACCCCGAGGACGTGCCAGTCAAGACCGTCCAGATCGGGGCGGAGCCCTCCCAGACCACCCGCATCACAGGGAATCCGGGAGAGAAATAGGGAGACGCGCTCGTTGCTTTCCTCCGGGCAAATGTCGACGTGTTCGCCTGGGAACCGTCGCAGATGCCTGGGATCCCTAAGGAAGTGATTGAGCACCGTCTGAAGATCAACCCAGATGCCAAGCTGGTGCGGCAAAAGCCGCGGAGGCAGTCCGTGGAGCGCCAGGACTTCATCCGTCAGGAGGTCCGGAAGCTCCTGGACGCAGGCTTCATCGAGGAGGTCCATCACCCCGAGTGGCTGGCCAACCCGGTGGTCGTCCCCAAGGCGAACGGGAAGCTTCGGATGTGTATCGACTACACCAGCCTCAACAAAGTATGTCCTCCAGACCCTTATCCCCTCCCGCGCATAGACCAGATAGTAGATTCCACCTCCGGGTGTGAACTCTTGTCTTTTTTGGATGCGTACTCTGGGTTTCATCAGATCCAGATGGATGAGGAGGATAAGAGGCATATAGCCTTCGTAACAGTAGATGGTTTATATTGTTACGTTGTAATGCCATATGGTCTGAGGAATGCTTTACCTACGTTTCTGCGTGCCATGAACTTCACGTTCCACGACCTGATCAGAAACATAGTAGAGGTCTATGTCGATGACATTGTTGTCAAGACCAGGGTAGGGTCGACCTTGATGGAAGACCTAGCCCTCGTTTTCGATAGGTTGCGCACAACGCGCACGAAGCTGAACCCCGAGAAATGCGTCTTTGGCGTCTCGGCCGGTAAACTGTTAGGGTTCCTAGTGTCACATCGCGGCATTGAGGCAAACCCAACCAAGATCAGGGCGATCGAGGCTATGCGGCCGCCGGCCTGCATTAAGGACCTCCAGAAACTCACTGGGTCCTTGGCAGCCCTCAGCCGTTTTATCTCAAAGCTAGCTGAGAGAGCCCTGCCCTTCTTCAAGCTTTTGAGGAAGTCCGGACCATTCATATGGACCGAAGAGGCTGAGCAAGCCTTCCAGGAGTTGAAGCAGCATCTCACTACTCTGCCCGTTCTAGTGGCGCCAGAGTCTGGTGAGACCTTGTTTCTCTACCTCGCGGCGACATCCGAGGTAGTAAGCATGGTCTTGGTCGCCGAGCGACCAGCCCATCCCCACGAAGGAGACACCGGGGTCTCCCAAGTGGAAGGTGGTGGCCCGCCCACCACGGGAGCTGCAGCCGGCCCCGATATCGGAGGACCGGTTGGCACGTTGCCCTGCCAAGGCGATAAGCCGCCAGAAACTGGAGGCCAAGCCGCCCAGGGGGCCAGCCTGGCAGGTGGAGATGGTCTCGAACCTGCCACTAAGGTCCGGACCACCCAGAGGCCAGTCTATTACGTCAGTGAAGTCCTCCACGAGGCGAAGGCCAGGTATCTGGAAGCTCACAAGTTCGCCTACGCATTACTTATTGCTTCCAGAAAGTTGCGCCACTATTTCCAGGCGCATAAGGTTGTCGTGGTGACCTCTTACCCATTAAGAGCAATCCTGCGCAATTCTAACGCTACTGGGAATATCGCCAAATGGGCTGCGGAGCTGGCAGAGTTCCAACTCGACTTCCAGCCCCGAAGTGCTGCCAAGAGCCAAGTCTTGGCCGACTTCATCGCGGAATGGACTCCCACCGCCTCGGAATCTGAAGGTCCGAAAGCCGAGGCGGAGCCTTCCCAGCCGGACAGGACCGTCCGAGTTTTCACCGAGCCGCACTGGACTCTCTTCTTCGACGGGTCCGCCCGCGAAAAAGGGTCCGGAGCAGGGGTGGCCCTCGTGGACCCAAACGGAGATCAAGTAAGGTACATAGTATGCTTCGAATTCAAAGCCACTAACAACATGGCGGAATACGAAGGCTTGATCTTTGGGCTCATGATCGCTCAATCACTGGGAATCAAGCAGCTCCTGGTTAAGGGGGATTCCCAGTTGGTGATCAGACAGGTCCGGGGGGAGTGCTGTTGCAATAACCCCCAGCTCGCAGCATACCTCATGCGAGTAAGGGAGCTCGAGAAGGACTTCGAGGTCCTGGAACTGCAGCACATTCCCAGGGACCTCAACTCAGTGGCAGATGACCTCTCCGCGAGGGCATCGACTCGGGGCCCAGTACCCGAGGGCGTCTTCAAAAGACAGCTGCTGAGACCAACCGCCCAACCAGCCGAACTGGGCGAAGGGGGCAGAAATAGCACCTCGAAGCTAGCAGTCCCGGTGGTCCTCCATCTCTGGAGCCCACCAAGGATCGTGTGGACTGATGACCCCAGCATGTCATCAGGGACACATCCAATGGCTCAGGACAGTCCCGATGCACGGATCTCAGAGATCCGGGACTACCTGAAGGACAAAATCCTTCCCGAAGAACGTGTGTCTGCTGAGCGCATAGTGCGGTTGGCTAAACGCTACACGCTAGTAGAAGGGGATCTCTACAGGCGTGGCGCCAATGGCATCCTCATGCGATGCATAACCCGGGAGGAGGGCCGTGATTTACTCACGGAGATCCATGTCGCAGTTTTGCCTGGTTCCGTACCCTTAACTCACACACCCTGCTATCCCACGAACAAACATCCTGGCCCCTGGCCCGGGCAGCAAACGCTCCGGACCTCGAATAGCGGAAAAGGTCATCTAAGAGCGGGTCCCGTAGGTGCGACACTGACGTTTGCTGTGAGTTGCATGCAGGTCTGGCCTCTGACTTGGTGGTAGCCAGCCTCAAAACTTAGAGCCTACCTACCAGGGGGCCAGGGGGTCAGGTGACAACACACCAGCATGCAGCAAGGAGTAAATGAAGATAAGTCGCAACTATCATTCTTATATTACTTGGCATACTAATGTTTTACATTCAAAAAAAAAAAACAAAACAGCAAAAGCTGTTGCCCTACGGCGCTGGAGAGGCCCCTGTCCCCGGTACACCCGGGTCTTCGTCTGCAGGGGTCCGCTGGAACCGGGCGGCGATGACCTCCACTGCCTCCTGCACACTGACCCGAGCGGCGGCCTCCGCTTCCTCCACCGGACCTGCGATGACCGGGTCCAAGGAGATGGCGGGGTCGTGGCTCCGGAAGCAGACCAGGAGGTGCTCCACCACAAGGCGGCACAACTCGCGGCCCTCGGCTTCAAGGCGCTCTCCGAGCGTGGAGTCTAGGCGCCGGAGTCGCTCCACCGCCGAGTCAAGGACAGGGAGGGCGTCCGCAATAGTGGACGGCGGCTCTGTCACCCGGATCGGACTCAGTCCGAGCGGTACCAGAGCCGAACTCGCCTCCCCGGCCCAGTCGGCGATGCGTTGGAGGCCGGCGCGCATCTGCTCCCGGTCCTCCACCGCCGCCTGCTGAGCAGCACCCTGCTTCAGCTGCTCCAGAGCGGCCCGCTCAGCCAGCAGCTGCTTCTCCTGCTCCGCCAGCCCCGCTTCACGGGACTTCACCCAATCCTCGCGGACCTTGAGCGTGGCAGCCTGGCGAGCAGCAGAGTCCCTCAGAGCCTTGGCCGACGCCTCCCGCTGAGCGGCGGAGTCCTCGCGAGCCGCAACCGCTGCCTCGCGCTCGACAAGCCTCGACTTCATCTTGTCGAGCTCGGAGTTGACGGCAGCCTGCCGCTTAGACACCTCCACCAGCTCTTGCCGGCGCTGCTCCACGCCCTTCCACGCGGACTCCAGCTTCGCCTGCTCGAGCTTCAGCCGTGCCTCGGCCACCTCGGTCTGCTTCTCGCGGAGCCCAACCGCGCGCTCCCGGCTAGCGAACCTCTGCAGGTCCTCTTGCAAGGCCGCGCGGTCAGCATCGAGCTCGGTGCGGGCGGTGGAAAGCTCCGCACAGGTCCGTGAGTGTTGGGCGGTGGCGGCTTCGATCTGATCCCCCAGACGGGCCCGCCAGCCGTCCCGGCCCTCGCGCTCCTGCTGCAGCCGGGCCCACTCCAGCTGGAGTGCCTCCTGGGCGTCGTCCAGGGCCTGGTGCGCCCGACGTAGCACGCGAGGGAGAGGGGCTCCACCAGGCTGGGGCAGGGGCAGCAGCGGCCTAGCCAGAACCTCCTCCAGTTCCCCCTCGGTAGGGGGCGGAGATCCGGGGCTGGACGTCTGGACGGCGGGCGGCGAAGGCTCCGAGGTCCGAGCGTCAGGAGCCGCCTCCGGCGCAGGCCCTTGGGCCGCGACGCCCTCCGGCTCCGGGCTGCCTCGCGCCTGGGGCTGCGCGCCCGCAGCTGCCCCCTCAGCAGGCACTCCGGGTACGGTTTCGACCCCCGAGGCACCCCCCGGCGACGGACCACCTGGGGCCTGGGGCCGGACAGACGGAGTGGCCTCCGGTGCAGGCCCCTCGGTCGTAGCCCGGGCCCGCGTGGCGTCTCCCGCCGTCGGACCGCCAGAGGCGCACTTCTCCGCCGCGGTCGCCCGGTCGCCACCAGAGCCGTTGGGGGGAGGAACGCCGGCCGGGCGGGTAGGCCTAAACAAAAATGCACGGCGAAAGACTGAGAAGCCTGGAAAAAAGCAAGCCGTAGTGCAGCGAAGTATGCGAAGCTAATCCAAAGGGCTTACCTCAAGGTAGGCGCCGACCAGCGGCCACGAAGGCCAGAGCCTCGCCGCGGCTGCCGATCTGCGGTCGGCGCCGCCGGAGGCTGCTGTTGCCGCGGGCCCGAGGCCGGCGCTGCCGGAGAGGGCCGCTGCTGCTGGTCCGGTGTCGGAGGAGGTGCCCGGCGCTGAGGGTGCCGCTGGCCCAGAGGCGGCGGTGGCACTCGCTCCCCTTGCCCAGAGGAGCTGCCTTCCCCTGAGGTCCGCTGACGCTTCGGGTCGGGCTCCGAGACAAAGGTCCCGTCGCCGCGGACCAGCCTTCGCCGCGCCTCCTCACCACCCGCCGGCGGAACGGCGGGGGACGCTGCCACCGGCTCCTTGCCCTTGTCAGCAGGGGCGGTGCCTCTGGCACCAGAACACCCAACCGGGGCGTCGGCAATGTGGATCCCCCGATTGGGGTCGCCTCCAAGCTGCCGCGCCGCGAGGCCGCCGTCGTCGAGCGTGGGCATCTCCCGGAGCACCGCCGTCCGCAAGGCCTGGTCGCGGCAGAGCGGCACGATAGCGGACGGCAGGCGCAGCTGCTCCGGAGGGAAGTTCACGTCCGTGACGCACCGCACCCATTCCTCCAGCAGGAGCGGCGTCAGGTCGTGCTCTTCGCCACGTACTACCCGGCTGCAGTCGTTGGGGCCGGTGTAGTTCCACGCCAACCTTGGCCGCATCTGCAAGGGAGCGAGCCTCCGCCTGAGGAAGTCCGCGAGCACGTGCAGCGAGGTCAGGCCGCCGCTGACGAGCTCGGCGATCCTGGCCAGCACGGGGGAGAGCTCGGGTGGCAGATCCGTCGAGGCACCCTCCGGGAGGGGTGCGTCGGGGCTGCTGTCTGGGAGCGCCAACCGGTCGTTCGGCTCCGCCTTGATGATCACCCAGTCGTTGCGCCAGTGCTCCCACTTGGCGCTGGCGAAGGTGGGGAGATAGGTCGATCTTCCCACGGCCCCCTTCAGCAGGAAGTAGTACCGGCCGATCTCCGTCGAGCTCCGCCCGGAACACCTCACCGAGAAGAAGTGGCGGAAGAGCGTCACGCAGGGAGGAACCCCCACGAACATCTCGCAGAAATGGGCAAAGATAGCCGCATGGAGGATGGAGTGGGGGGTGAGGTGCTGAAGCTGCAGCCCGAACGCCTCCAGCACAAGCATGAAGAAAGAAGAAATTGGAATCCCCAACCCACAGTAGAGGTAGGGGACGAAGAGGACGAACTCCCCCAGCTGCAAGTTGCGGTGGGGGGGGAGCCCGTGCGAACATTATCGCGGCGCTGCGCGTCCGTCCAGCCGAGCAGGCGGCGGACGCGGGTGAGGTTCTCCTCAGTCTCCCCGGGGGATTGGTGGCTCGGACCCATCGCTGAGGAAGCTGGCGATGGAAAAGGCAAGGAGCGAGAGCTCTGCTGCGAGGAAGATGAAGCGCCGCGGCGGAAGCGAGGGGTGCAAGGGCAAATGGCAGAAGGACGTGCTCGGCCGATGGCCGAGAACCCTATTTGACGGTTGCCCCCAATCCTCCGCAAGCCGCGGACGTCAAGTGTACGCACGCGCGGGCGCACCCACGGGCCACCAGGTCTATGACAGCAGGGGCCCGAGGAGGCAGTCATGACAGGCGGGTAGAAGAGCAAGCAAGGCAGGAAGGCGAACCGGCGGCCGCTCGCGGACGCGCGTCCCGGCGCGACGTGCGGGGCCCCTGCCTTTTCCGCTTTACGCACGGCTACCCACGTAGCCGTCTGCCCCGCCTTAATGGCAGGAGAAAAAGTAGGTGAACCGCTGCGCGGTTTCCGACGCGGGCCTGCCCCCCACGATTCCCGAGAGATCCCCACGATCGCGCGCTCCCAGATCGTGGGAACCCACGGGGCCACCCCGCGGGGTCGGGTGGACTGAGCCCCCTCCGAAGGCAGGCGAGTCAAGGCCTCGACCAAGAAATCAAGTGGTGGGCCCTGCCCAACTGTGAGCTTAACGGCTAAGCGCCGGTAGCCGCACACGGCTCCCGGCGGCTTGTGTAGTAAGCGACGGTGGGCTCACCTCAGGTTCGAAAAAACTCACCAAAGGCGAGCCCAGGGGCCACTGTCGGTACCCAGCCAACCGGGTACCCGCTTATACTGGACGAAAATCACTAAGGGAGGTAACTACTGCAGTACAAGGAGGGCCTAAGGCCGCATACTGATGGGCCCGGCCCACTCCTTGGGAAAGCTAGGGCCACGCACCCGGCCCACAGGGGAGGCCCCGGACCGCCTTGAGGACCGAGCCTCCCCCAGCCACGCGAGGAGAGGTCCGGACCTCTCGGGCCGGAGCCCGGAGCCCGTACCTTCGGTGGTCCGGGGCCGCCTCGTGCCCACAGAGCACGGGGAGGTCCGGAGCCGGCGCCCTCGGTGGTCCGGGGGCGCCACGTGCCCGCAGAGCGCGTGGAGGTCCGGAGCCAGCACCTTTGGTGGTCCGGGGCCGCCACGTGCTCACTGGGCACGGGAAGGTCTCGCGTTGCCACGTGCCCACAAGGCGCGTGGCGGGGCCTTCAGGCGGGCACCTCGCCCACCTGCCGCATTTATTGCGGGCAGGTGGGCATGCCCGATGCCGCTGACACCGCCGCTGTCAGGCTGGCACGCCCCAATGCCGCTGACACCACGAGTGTCAGACAGGCGTGCCCCCGTTGCCCGCCGCCGTTGTCAGGCAGGCGTGCCCCCGTCGCCCGCCGACGCCGCCGCTGTCAGTCGGGTGTGCCCCCATCGCCGCTGGCACCGCCGCTGGCAGGCGGCGGCAGCGAGGCAAAGGGGCGCGCCTTACCAAGGCGCGGCGGCGATGACAGAGCACTACAGGTGATTTCCCCAGCTACACTGGGGCCTATATTGAGTAAACAAGTACGCTGTACTCATCATGAGCCGCGCCACGCGCGGCAGCCGCGCTCAGCCTAATACTAGGCAGCGGCGCTACAACGCTACTACAAGCGCCCTGTCCTGTCACGCGTGCACGTCGCCTGCCCCTCGGCCTCTGAAGCCTCTCGGCGGATTTAGCAGCCGATGGGACAGGACGGCGTGAGGCAGGACGGCGCGGCGCCGTATCCAGACGACAAGACGGTATGGCGGATCTCCAGGCCATACCAGGTCACGACGGTAGTACAGGCGCGAAGCATGGAAGCATTGGACATCAGGCACAGGATAGAACTGTAGCATAGAAGAAATGGCCGGGACCACCTGTCGGGGCCCGGCCACCATGTACATGCCCCCCTTGGGCTATAAAAGGGGAGGCATACGCAACACAAAGCACAACCTCGAACAAGCTCACAACAGGCTCACAAGAGCTCAGGCAGATCCAGACAGTCTCAGAGACTCCTCTGAAGGCCCACGAAATACAAGAACACACCCACAGTGGACGTAGGGTATTACGCTCCGGCGGCCCGAACCACTCTAAATCCTCTCGCCACCATCGTGCCACCACCAACCTAGCTAACAACGATTGCTCCCCCTAACTACTCTCAGTACTTAAGATCTCGGCCGGGTGCATTCCGCCACCTGACCAGGAGCACTCCCGCTCCGACAAGTGGGATACCCTAAGGTTGACGAGTAGAACTGGCTTGCTATGGATGAGAGAGCAGGTCTGAAAGAAGTGGAGAAGATTTGAGAGGCATTGGAGTGTATTAGAGTGGTGTATCGGAATTCCAGCATAGCTCGATTGTGGGCTCACATTCACCGAAGTCCCCGATATATAGCCCTAAGCTTAACTCAGCCTTAAAAAAACTAGTCTTTCATGTGAGGGCTGCCCCGCCTGATACGCCGTGCTCCCTCATTATCAATTACCGACGTAGAACTAAATCTACCATGGAATAATAAAAAAATATATTAGTGGGACCTACATCTTTCGAGAGAGTGCGAATTGTTGGATAGATAAATTTATGTATTATCTATTTGGCCGACATAGATATTAAATACTATCTCCGTTCTCGAATATTTGTTGCCGGCTAGTTTATTTTTAACTAAAATGCGATAAATAAAAAAGAACGGAGGGAGGAGCTAATATACATGCTAACTCTATTGTTGAGGGTGTCTTAACGATGCCAAGGCACAAATCGAGTAGGATCACAAATCCAAGACTCCAAGAGAATAAGACAGCAGTGTTATTTACGACTTGAGAAAGATTGCACTTTGCTCGTCGTCCCAATCGATCGATGAGACGATGACCGGCTACAATGCAACCGGCCGCATCCGCACTAGCACCTTGGGGAAATTTACTTGGTCGATTTCATTCGTTAATCTTATTCCGGCGGTCTGGAAAGTTCACTACATTCCAGTCAATCTGACTGATTCCTCATGATATACGCAACAATGTCACACCACTTGCAAAGCATGCCAAATCATGGGCCACGCAGTGCAGCTTATATATACAAACATCTCGATTCTGTCATCGAGTTGAGGAATATATACTGGTAGCAGGCTAGCAGCCGCTGGCCGCATCTCGTTCCAAGTGGAAACGCCAACTCACACACGCTCGGAGAATGGAATGGCGTAAACCTGAAGCGAAACCGAAGCATCCACCACTTGCTTCAGACTCGAGAGGAACCTCCAGACGACGATTCCAAACCCCAGGACCCAGCACCGATCACCTGTTTCCCAGGCCCTGTTTCGCAAGATCGACTTCATTTGCATGTTTTTTTGTGTGCTAGATTTTCTGAGCAGTCTCTGCTGCCAAGCACGTACAGTACATAGTATATGTGGATGGACAGCCGGGAAGAAGACGACCAAACGGGCCATAAATATCCCATCGCTACAAGCCATGGACGCACCACCACGCCCTGGTGGTGGTCTATGGAAGCGATGCGCGTAGCGTAGACGACTAGACCAGGCCGGCCCGGGTGACACCCAGCGCGGCGACAAGCCCGTCCCACGGCGGACAGCTTTCGACCGGTGCATGGTGATGTGTACTCCTGTCTCCTATGGTGGACCGGTGGATGTCGTGCGGGGCGGGTGCCGTGCCGTGCCCCGGGAAGTGAGACTGTGAGAGCAAAGCGACCGGCGACGGCGACCGCTTTGACGAAATGCGTGGAGCCATCGGCAGCGACGGACGCCGTCGGCTGCTTGGGTCGTGTTCCGATAAGTGCTGTCACGGTCCGAGAGGAGGTGCGGGAGCGTCGGCTGGGCTTCGCTTGGGCCACGGCTACGAGAGCCAAATCAGTGGCGTCAGAACTGGAAACTGGCCCATGTACATGGGACAAACTGATAATCGAGCCCACGCTGACGGACTTGACGCGTTTCCATCCATCCAGCCCAGCTCAGAGCCCAGCTGGCGCCCCTCTCGCTCTCACCCTCCGACCTCCCCGCCTCCGCTTTCCTCCCTCCGCTGAGAGGCCGAGACCAAACCAAACCCACACTGCTCGCCGCGCCGCCTCTCCTAGACCTCAGGCGCACGCCGCCCACCTCTCTCGGGCCACCAGGTCCTTCCACCCGCGACGCCGCTGAGGGGGAACAGCAGCGCGCACGCGTGCGAGAGGGAGGGAGAGGGAGAGAGAGGTGTCATGGGAGGCGGGCGGAAGCGCGGGCGCACGCAGCGCCGCCACTTCAAGCAGGGCCGCGAGAACGTCTGGAAGCACAACCCCCAGCGGCCCCCCGGCGGCGATGGAGGCGAGGGCCGCGAGGGGAATCCCTCCTGGCAGCCCTTCGCCACCGAGAACCCGGCCTTCGAGGAGTACTACAAGGTGCTGCCGATTGCTTCAGATCGTGCCCTGCTTCCTGTGACTGACGATTTGTTTTTCCTAAGCTTGATTTGGCTCGTTACTACCTTTTGATGGTAATCTGATGGTGGTGGGATATCGCTGGGATTTGTGTATGTGCTTGTTCTGGTTGCGGGGGTCGGGGTTGCTCTTCATTTTTAAGCTATCGGTTTGTCAGTCATCCGCAGTTTTTGAGAGCTCGAGTCCTCTGCAATTCGTAGTACTAAGATCTTCTCTTACCATATTCTCATAGTGAGGCTCCTTAGCTTGTCGTATATTCCTTATATTAGCGTTTTTTAGCTTTTCAGTTTGCTGTAGAGTTTCATAGAAATTTTGGATCGAGATTTTGGCTAATCCTGTTCAATTGGGCACATGCGTTTGACTTGCAGGAGCAGCAAATTGTTCCCGAGGAAGAGTGGGATGACTTCATGAGCATGCTGCGGAAGCCATTACCTGCCACTTTCAGGATTAATGCGAGGTAAGGCTTCTCTTGGAAGTATGAAGGTGGATACATAAGGTTTGCTTGAATTGCTTGTTTAGTTGTTTGGACTAAGATATGGGAAAATAGTTTGCCTATGGGCCAGTGCCAGATAGCACACTCTTGATTACTGCTGCATAGAAGTGTATGCATTGGATATGGTTCTTTTCCGTGACTATGTATTATTAGCAATAGCTTGCACTTCTGCTTGAAATCACCAATTCGACAATTTCCTGGCGATTCTAGTGTATTCGGTTCTATGGTTCAGGTTGTAGGATCATCTGTGTGCTGTTAAATTGTTCCCTTAAATTGTGAGAACTCCACATACCACCTTGTCCTCCTGAGTCTTGAGATATAAAGGTTGAAAGTGGTCCAGTCTTATATTGACAAATTGTTATTGTTGCCAAAAGGTTCCTTATTCTTGAAAGTGGAACTGCATTGATCTGATTATTATTAAATTGATGTAGTATATTGTGTTCGAACTTTGAAGCATATTGGGCATTGTTGCTCTGACTTCAATGGACTTTGGACTTGCTCTCCATGTTGCTTTAGATTCCTTTTATTTCATTTTTTTAAAGTATTACACCATCTTTATTCTCGCGTCTCTTCTGTTTACAAGATATGGTTCAGCAGCTATTTTTGTGTACACTGTTCACCTTGTAACATGCTCTTCTTTCAAGAACCTAAACAACCGACTCCAACCATATAGTCGGACAAAGTGGTTGCAAAAAAAAAAAAAAACTCTGGTAGAACTGGATTTTTCCTATTTTTATGCTTTGTAACGTTGCAGATTAATTAAGTTATCTATTTAGGTGTTTGGTTCCCCTGTTTTAATAAGCTAATTACCTAAAGTTTTCTTTGCTTTCTCAGCTGTCAGTTTTTTCAAGATATTTGCTCGCAATTGGAAAACGACTTCAGGAAATCATTAGAGACTGAGGTTGCCTCTAAAACTCATGCATATGTCTTAGTTAGAGTTAGTACTATTGACATTTTCTATTTATAACCTTTTTTTACCATGGACAGGTAAGCGATGAGCATGAAGAAGGTGCTATTCGGCCTTTGCCTTGGTACCCGGGTAATCTTGCATGGCATTTGAACTTTTCTCGAATGCAGCTGAGGAGAAACCAGGCACTTGAGAGGTAAACAGAATAACTGATGCTGCATGATGTTTATTTTGGGGTAATCTTATCAAGATAGGCAGATAGCAGTATGTAGTTGTATACTATCTGATACAGAAAATCACTTTGAACTTGTTATGCTTTTCATGTTGAGGTTTCCTATAAGAGCTTTGAGGTGCTAACTGAAAATAACTACATAGATTTCTTGTGATGCCTTAGATAATTAGATTTGCAGATGCACTGGCTGTATTCATATGCAGATAACTAAAGCCATATTATGAACCAACTTAAGGGTTCTTTCTTTTCTTTATTTGCAAAAGTATATCTGTTGAAGCCTTTGTTACACTTGACATGTTGCTGTCATTGCAATATTTGAAGCACATACCCCCATTTTAATATTTAATATTCCAGTGAGATAACTGTCAATTCAACATTGTTTTTTTGCTTGCCTGCTCCAGTTTCCATGAATTCTTGAAGAGAGAGAACGAAGTTGGCAACATAACTAGGCAAGAGGCTGTCAGTATGGTGGGTACCTGATTTTTATTTCAGTGATCTGCTATGCTATTTATGTATGATGCTTTACATATCTTGTTTCAATGGTATGTGTTGTTGCAGGTCCCACCCTTGTTTCTGAATGTGCGGCCTGATCATCATATTCTTGACAGTATGTTGTCCTTGTTCAGATTTATGTATCGTGCAGTTTAACTAATAGGTTGTGTCTCATATACTACCTGTTTGGCTAATGGCTACCTTCCCCATTTGTAAGGTTTGCAGCCTAGATATTCAGTAGTCAAGCTTTTGCAGTTGATTCCACATACGTTTAGAATTACTGATTTTTTTCTACACATGAGCGAAAAGGTAAAAAAAAGAAAGAATGAATGAAAGAAAATTACCATTGCAGCTACAGGTTATGTCCATAGACTAGCAGAAAGTTATTTAAGCTGGGGCTTTTCTGTTTGGTTTTAGCCTTTAGCTTGAACTTTTTGTGTCATTTGAGATTAAATCAAAGGCAAAGAGCTTCCACTTGGTTAAAGTATTCAGATTTTTATTTTTGAGACTAGTGACTTGTCTAACCACATTCTCATGAATTTTATTATCTTATGCAGTGTGTGCTGCTCCAGGATCAAAAACTTTTCAGTTACTTGAGATGATTCACCAGTCAACAAAGCCTGGACTGCTTCCAAATGCCCTGGTGTGCTTCGACATATGTCACATGTACCTGATAACTTATACCTATTATGTTATCAGTTCTTTTACCTGATTCTTTCCCTCGTGTTATCAGGTGGTAGCTAATGATGTTGATGTGCAAAGATGCAATCTTCTTATTCATCAGACAAAGAGAATGTGCACAGCTAACCTGATTGTGACAAATCATGAAGCACAAAACTTTCCTGGTTGTAATATTGCAAAGTTCTGTCCGGAAGCATGTATGCATGAGGCCAAGCTGCAGAGGCTGGAGTTTGATCGTGTGCTTTGTGATGTGCCTTGTAGCGGTGACGGGACTTTCCGTAAGGCCCCTGATATGTGGAGGAAGTGGTAAATACTGACTCTTTTATTCATTTCGGTACTACTGTGTTTATTTAGTTTCCAATCAACTGGATTTACTGTTCAGGAATGCTGGTATGGGGAACGGACTTCATCGCCTGCAAGTGGAAATTGCTATGCGTGGTAAGGACTAAAATGTGCATGGAGCATTACATGATTCATTACCTATTACTTAAGTTGGTTCATTATGTTAGAATTTTAATTTGTGAAATGCCTGAACATTTCACCTTTGTAGTGTTGAACCGTTTATGTCCTTGAACAAGTGAATTGTTGTCATTGTTCTTTCATTATTAATTAGGTCCTTGTAGTTGTGGCTCTCTATTAAATATTTAATGAATTTGATTGTTTGTCTATTGGATAGTTTACTCCGGAAATTGCACGTGTGTGTGTGTGTATGAATGTTTCATATAGTATAAGAACTAATAAGCACATAATTTGGATTGTTTTATTATCAATTATTGTAGAAATTGACATTGAATTTATACTTCTGCCTTTTTCTTTCTATGATGGGTAAATGATACGTTATTTACTTATTTGTAATGTTAAGGATTTGTTACTCACGGGATTAGGTTTGCATATTTGATTATTTTCTGCTTGTTCAGGTATGGGTTTGCTTAAAGTGGGTGGGAGGATGGTTTATTCAACATGCTCAATGAACCCTGTTGAAAATGAAGCTGTTGTTGCTGAGGTAATTTTATGCTTGATTTTAACTGTAACCTTTACTAATATTTTTGATTTGGTCAGACATTCTTCTGTTGTTTTTGTTGTAATGTCATGGTTTGATTTCACCTTGAAAAAGCAGTGTTAGGGCATAGTAGTTCGTCATCCTAGAAATGCTTAGAGATTTTGACCAATTACATACTACCTTTTGTTACTTTGTTAGTGTATTCAAATGTTGCTTTTGTAGTTCCTCATGTATAGTTCCTCTATTTGTACATCTTTGTAACATCCAGTGTTCTGCATAATCTAGATTCTACGGAGATGTGGGGACTCTGTTGAACTTGTTGATGTTTCTGATGAGCTACCTGAATTAGCTCGTCGTCCTGGACTTAGCAGCTGGAAGGTTAGTACACATGTTACCTTTGGGTGTCTACTTTCATGATTAAATGCAGTTTCCTGTGAACCTAGGTCCTAGGGTTTGCAATCCTTTCTGGAAGCAAATGCAACCAGGACCTTAGATGATGATAAATAACCTCTAGTCATTCAGCACAATATGCAGCACATCATGCTGGTACATGTTTGGCACCTCTGGCTGATAACATTGTGCAACTACCATTGCATTGTCCTGTTAGCATCTTATTGCACACTGACATTGATTAAAACTTAGTTCTCTGAATAAAGAGGAAGTGAACTTTCTGTTGCGTATTGTGTAGTTCTTTTTCTCAAACACACATTTGAGTTGCAAATCATTTCATTAAGAAGAAAGATCTAATAGAGTAAAGTGCATCAGTGGTCCCGAAACTATTTTGAATGTGTCATCTAGGTCCATGATAAACTATTTAAAGTGTGTCGCTTAGTTCCAAACGGGTCCAGGGCTGGTGGTGTGGCCGTGCGGCCATGGCTCCTAGAGGGCGGCAGCAGGGCCCAGCGAACAGTGGCGCATGCGGCGCGGTGTCCATGGGG
This sequence comes from Paspalum vaginatum, assembly GCA_030272315.1. NCBI lineage: Eukaryota > Viridiplantae > Streptophyta > Magnoliopsida > Poales > Poaceae > Paspalum > Paspalum vaginatum. The sequence continues at coordinate 12,320,502 of CM059013.1, read as the reverse complement.
ATGAGGAGCAGGGGGCCCCGCGAGCGACGCGCGGGTGGCGGGCAGCGACCGACATCCGTGGGGATAAGGAGCAGGGAGCTCGGCTGGCGGCCGGCGTCCATGGGGATGAGGAGCAGGGGGCTCAGCAGGCCGCTGGAGACGGGGATGGTGCCGGGGAGGTCGCCATCGCGGAGGAGGGGAGATGGACGTTGCCGCCCAATGCACGCCGGCCCCCACTGCCCACTGCCGCTCGCTGGGCGCCCTGGCCGTGCTCGCCAGCCCTTGTTGCAACACCGACCGCTGCCGCTCGTCAGGCGCCGCCCTGGACGCGCCGCACGCCGCTGCCTTGCGCTCGTCCACGCCACCGCATCGCCTGTTGCCGCCCACTGCCACCCTTGCACCCATCCCCACTGCCTGCCGCTGCCCTAGCACATGTGGCTGGTGCCCCCTTGCATCCCAGGGCTCACTCGCCGCCACCACCCTAGAGCTCGCTTGCCACCACTGCGTATCGTGAGGGGTAGAGAAGAAAGGTAGGAGAGAGGAGATAGAGGAGAGGCTTCCATATAGGGCCCACTTGTCAGATCCACCTCAACACACCACGTATGCAATCGGTTTGGGTTTAGACCCGTTTGGACCTAAATGACACACTTTAAATAGTTTATAGGTCTCAATCCACACTTCAATAGTTTATGGACCTAGATGACACATTCACCATAGTTTAGGGACCACTGATGCACTTTACTCATGCTAATACAAGGGTTAGGGCTTAGAGCCCATATTGTATAGCTTAACTGTTTTGTTTATTTATTTCCTTTTGTTATTTACATTAGTTTTTTCATGTGAAATAAGCAAGGAGGAACGAGTGCGGTAATTTTTTAATATTCCATTGAACAGATAGTTCCTTTTATCGTTACACTTTTGCAAGAACAATTTGGTGCGGCACCATGTGTTTCAACTTGTAACTCAACTTGTTTACAGTTACATCTTTGTCTAATAATCCTTCCATCCCAAATTATAAGGGGTTTTGGCGCGCACGCTCTCTTCATCAATGTTCATATGGGTGTTGATGAATCTAGACACGTACAAAAACACATGCATGGAAAAATGCACGAATCTATAAACTTATATCATCTGGGGTCTCCAAAAATTTGATAGATCCAAGCGGTAAATTTTATTCTGTTCTCCCCTCAGTAGTCCAATCATTGCAGGTTCGGGATAGAGGGTCTTGGTTTGGTGTTCATGAAGACGTTCCTCGCTACAGGAAGAATGTCATATCACCAAGCATGTTTCCCTCTGGTAAAGGCAGCAAAGATAGCCTTACACCGCGCAGCAGCATTGAGGTCAACACAGATGTAATTGATGCAGACATGAAGGATTCAGCAGATATGGGAGAGGGAGAACAAGGAACAAATACAACAATTGATGGCAGCAATAATAGTGAACCAAAAACTGAAGAGAGAACCGAAGTTGACTGTGAGTCTGGTGAAGCCCCAACTGGTTATAAAAAGTTAAATGCTACTTCCACCTGCATAGAACATTCGGATTACCCCTTGCATCGCTGCATGAGAATTGTTCCTCATGACCAGAACAGTGGGGCATTTTTCATTGCAGTCCTCCATAAACTCTCCCCCCTGAATGGTAATATTCTTCCATGTTCATTTATCCTTCATATTTTATTGTTTATTGTTGCATCAAATCTCATATACATTACAATTACTGTTTCCCAGAATATGACAAATATTGCACCTTTTCAGAGAACCAGGTGGTAGATGGCATAAAAAGTGAGCAGAATATCTCAAAAGGTGATAGTGAGAATCTTCAGAAAGATTTAGGATCAGATAAGGTATCATCTGAAGAAAATATAGTGCACCAGCAAGTGGTTGATGATAAAAATGGTGACCTGGATGGAGAACAGAATGGAGACATGGATGACAAAAGTTCAAAAGATAAGAGCTTAGAGAATGCTAAGGTGATTGTTAATGAGGCAGAAAATGGTCAAGCAGGAACAAGAGATAGGAGGAGGCAGCAGAACCAAGGCAGGTGGAGAGGGGTTGACCCTGTGATATTTTTTAAAGATGAAGTGACAGTCAAAAGTATTGTATCTTTCTATGGTATCAGCGATTCTTTTCCGCTTGATGGTCATCTTGTGACTAGGAATCCTGATACCAGTCATGTTAAGAGAATATACTACGTGTCAAAATCTGTTCAAGATGTTTTGGAGCTCAACATAAAAATTGGCGAGCGGCTTAAAATCACCTCACTTGGCCTAAAGATATTTGTAGGCTGTCCAATTAATATCTTTTCTTTATCAACTCAAGCTGTTCTCAGAAGCTGACATTTTATGTTTTAACGTGACGATTCTCTTCTATTGCACTCTTTCAGGAAAGACAGTCATCAAAGGAAGGCTCACCATGCACATTTAGGCTGTCATCAGAGGGATTGCCGCTCCTGCTTCCATACATCACAAAACAGATTCTATATGCATCTACAATTGACTTCCAGCACCTTTTACAGTACAGGACTATTAAGTTTCCTGATTTTGTGGATGCAAAATTTGGTGAGGAAGCTTCGGCTTTATTGCCAGGTTGTTGTGTCGTAGTATTGCGTGAAGGTAAGAGCCAGCTCTTCTTCTATGCTTACGATACTAGTCAAAACTGAACCATCTTTCTTGAAATTTCAGGGCACCAGGATATAGGATCCATAGCCACAGATCCCTCAGCCATCGCCATTGTTTGCTGGAAAGGAAAAACCAATCTGTGTGTTATGGTTTCTCCTCTAGATGGGAAGGAACTACTTGAGAGGATTTCATTACGTTTTGGGCTCAAAATCCCAAAAGTGGATAAAGACAAACCCAAGCAGGAGATTGATGGACCAGAAGAGCAGCCTGATTGTGACACTGAGGCAGATGATCAAGAATGTGTACCTCAAAGCAAAGCATCAGACATGGAAATCTCAGGTGTTAAGGAGGCTGAGTAGCTTTCTTGATGCAACAGTATCCTACTACTTGGCACTGATTTTTAGACGCTTTGGCTAATGACCGGGACTCAGCTAGCAGTTTTCTTTCTTCATTTACACACCAATCTTCGTGTACGAGTTTCGAGTTATTATTTACTGCCAAAGGAGAGGTAGTCACCCACACCGAAACGACACCACATGGCATTGTAGTGAGAACACCTGTTTATCATCCATTCTGTTCCCACATCATGCTAATTTGCTTCCTATAACTGTAAGCTTGCGATTTGTTTTCTTCGAGATAATGAATCTCGACGATTTTGAAATGTTATAGTGAACGCAAGACCTGGACTATATAAGTTTGAGTCAGAGAATATTGTTTGAAAAATCTTTGTGCATATGAATGCGAAATTTGGCAAGTGGAGTTTGAAAATTTCCAAGGCTGGCTACGCTGAGGTCTGTGCTTGATGGTTGAGGCGGTCTTGTTGAGCACCAGTCACTGAATGAACAAGATCGCCGTGCCGTATCCTGCTCGTCGGAGCTAAGCTTACTTGTGCCCACTATCTCCGCTGCCAACACAGGAAAAACGTGTTTAGAATCCTCTTGCATGATAAATAAAACTGGCAGCTGGAATAAAAACTTGAGTGAAGAGAGGAATTAATCAAATGGTTTGACCTGTAATTCTTGTGCAGTTAGACCTAGTAGACTCCCAAGTAACTCATCCAGTCTGACCATTGTTGGCTCAGGGAAGGTCGTCGCTTGTGGCGCCGACCCAGACGCGATACGGTTTCATCGGGCCGACCCTGACGAATCGCTACGGTTTCCCCCTCCCAGTAATGCAAGAAACCGGTGCCCATAGGTTCGAGTGGTCTGTCGTCTCTTCTGACTTCTGAGGATGAAGGGAGCAGCGAAGAATTGGAATTGACGGCATGGAGCACGCGATGCAGACCGGAAAATGTTCTTCGTGGACGATCGTAAGCCATCTGCCAACATTGCATACTAGCTAACTCATTTATCTGATCCGTTTTTAAGGGTATACTTAGATCCACAACCTAACAGTTAGCTGCTAAAGGCCTTGTCTGGATCATTGCAGCTAATATTAAGAGCCGGGTTATAGCTTTTCAGCTTGGTAGTTGGATAAAAGTACGATACTAGTACTAGTTAAAAAGCTGATCTAGGAGCATGTGACTCAGCGAGAGATGTTTTAGGAGTTTTCTATAAAGGGTAGCTGCTCCAAGCAAAGCTACTAATAGTACCGACTTGTACTTTTGATATTTATGAAAAATTTCGAACAATATGAATAGTCAAACATGGTGTTTACAAATCAAGGCTGTCATATATTTAAAAAAAATGGGGATATTGCCTAGTAGATCACTAGGGAATTGGACGGGGTAGAAGTTGGCGAGATGGAGCAACCAGAAGGTCACGCAGAGTTAAGTCCTTTTCGCATTATTTTCAATGAGTAGCTTTTCGTGTTGATGTTGCAGGTTACAAGTAGGGCTGGACTGTGCCCATGCGAAAAATTCGCCGTCCTGACGTCCTACAGACCGGCTTCATACGCTTGTTTTCCTTGTTTGGTACTCACCTCACTATTGTGATTGTCAGCAACAACAGTAGTTTGAACAAGCAAGTCGTTCGACGAGTGTGGTTAGTTCTTGCGTATTAGCGCTTGTTTGCTGAGAAAACATAGACTTTCAGCAATCATCATATGAATGCGAACAGAATACCCCCATCCATACGTAGCTAGACTAGACAGACCTTACTATTAGCCAAATTGCTCATATAATATATCTACTGCTTGTGCAATGTGGCAACCTAATGCGTCACTAGTGTCATTTCCGGGGAAAAAACATCGGAGTCCGTCGATTGCACACGACCAATTTGTAAATGCGCACCAATCGCGTGCGGGTATGACTCTGGGTATTTCAGTGAAGATACACCTAGGCTCAATTAATTAATTAAATATATATCTTACATTACAAATTAGAGGTTTCTTTTGAGCCTCTACATTAATCCTCACGAAACGTACTAGAAAAAAGATAAATTCCTAAAAATTCTCATAAAAATTAGAAATATCCAACCATCAATTGACAGATTGAATATGAATAGCCATTAGATCTGTTTTCTAAGTAATTACCCACATCTGTCATTATGAAAGGTTTTGAGTTCTTTTTTTGGCAGATTTTTTCATATTTTATATCTGTTTTCTAAGTAATTACCTACCTCAGTCATTATGAAAGGTTTCGAGTTGAACTCTCAATGAAAGCAAATTCTTCTTTTTTGGCAGTTTTTTTTCTATTTTCAAATTTACTCTCAGTTTTTGTCAAATTATTTCTCATTTACAAATTTACATTACTAGATGATCCCATAATATTTTTTCATAAAGATGCTAGAAACCTTTTTATAAAACAGATATTTTATGCATAATCTTGCTATTACTAATTGGGGATTCATTTTGGAACCTCCTTATTAATCGTCACAAGATGCGTTAAATAAAAAATAAAATCATAGAAATTCTCATAATAATTAGAAACATCCTATCATCAATTGCCAATTGAAATCTTAATAGCCATTAGATCTGTTTTCTTTGTAATTAACATCCCATCATCCATCATGTAGCTCTAATAATAGATTTGTTTTCTAGAAAAAAGATAGATTCTCACAAAAATCAGAAACATACCGTCATCCATCGTGTAGCTCTGATAATAGTAGTCAATAGATCTATTATAGTTTCTAAAAAATTACCCACCACAACATTATGAAAGATGAAATAAAATAATCCCCTAAATTTGTATAAAAAATGCCCATCATGCCATTATAAAATATGAATTAAATAATCCCTTAAATTTGCATAAAATTACCCACCATGCCATTATAAAATACGAATTAAAATAATCCCTTAAATTTGCATATAAATTACTTAACATACCATTATAAAAGATGAATTAAAATAAGCCCTAAATCTGCATATAAATTACCCAATATGCCATCATTAAATATAAATTAAAATAATTTCTAAATTTGCATATATATATTACCCACAATGACATTACACAAGATGAATTAAAACAATCATCTCTAATATTATTACGAATTAAATTTATATCTTTAAAACTCTAACCCGTGCGAGAACACTGGGTTGATAGACTAGTAATAACATAATTATTAAACAAATGCGTGCATGGCAAGTATACTCGCACACATGAGACAATCATACATATATTAATAAGAGGTAGTACAAAATACCCTATGATAACAAATCACGTACTCCCTCAATTTGGATTTGTTTGTCGTTCTGACAGAAAAACGTGCGGAGGTAATATAGTTTTTAATATACGTGAACTTGTGCATTTCGGACAAAACATTATGGCATACCTAGATTGATAGTACTTCATGCATGGGCCCGCCGGACAGTCAGCTCCTTCCTGGTCGGCGCAAAAAACCAGTTCCGCGGCGTCGCCTCTGCTAGTGTGTACTACTTCGTGGAGGGAAGAAGAGTCTCGGGTGTCTCGTCGTCGTAGTCGGCAGGGATAAGCCCGGTAGGTCTTCACAATCCGATGCCATCCTGAGCAACGGTGACAGCCGAATAGCACCGGTTATAGAGAATTTGCCGCCCCGGTGGTATACGCGAGGAATTTTCGAACGAATTCCAGAGAGAATTCTTCCGGATGCTTCCAAATTCAGTCGATCCTATGTCTCTTCCCCTGGCTTCTTGCTGCAGATTTCTCTCATTGTTATTCACATGTTATAGAAAAATATTAACGCCATACTAGACCGTTAAGAACGAAGTCGGTCAAACATTTGGCTCTATTACTTAACTACTCCTTACTAATAATAATCAAGCTCTTCCGCGTACGTGGATATACTAGGCACGTGTCGGCAGCCCTCCTTGCTCTCTGGCCTGGTGCAATTTCATGAGCATGGATGGATTATATGTGGAAGCGTACGACTTCGTGAGAAGGGGACGCAAGAATAATATACGCAGAAAAACTCATAACAATCTTGATGATTTTTCACGTGGAATTTCTAGTCCAAATATGTACACCTAGAATTCTATGAAGAAGAATATCACCCGCGCTCTATTAAAGAAGAATTCCATGTGTGTGTACTGTGGGTATATTAATTATGGGAAATAGTACTACTACTGTTCTGTCTGTTCAGCCCAACCACCGGCAGGACCAGTTAGCTAATAACTGTCACCCTAACGAATTTCTCGTGGCAATATATATACTCCAATGTTTTTCATTTGGGTTGACTCGTAGTAAACTCGTCCAGCGAAAACTTGTAGCAAAACTACTTGCGTTTGCGCTGCTAGCTGGGCTTGCATAATTAACCTTTTCTCGATCGAAAAATATTGCTTCTCAATCAAGGATAGATGCACAGTTCGTGCGCCCATCCATCTCTTTCAATAAGTTCATCTCCACTGTGCAGGCGGCTCATATTTTTACCTAACGATTGCATAAATAGTTACTTAACTACTCACTCCATTTTTTTTAATTTATCGCTTCTTAGTTCAAAAATAGTAGTAGTGGGCGACAAATATTTGACAATGAAAATAGTAGTATACGTGGAATTCTTTTCACACACTTATATTATTGCACTAGATGCATCCGCTACACAAAAACGAGGTGATGGCAGGCCGTTTTTATAGACCATATTAAATTAGATTAGATCGTTTTAGCCACCAAATAAAAACGCAATATATAACATCTCCGCATTGTCCCGACGGGCGGCGACGAGACCAGACCTTCAACGAGGTGACACAATCGCCGGCGACTACTGAGTCCTGACGGTGTGAGATTATCTGCTGGGCAGGCTGGCAACAAACCCACTATCTCAAAAGAGCCATCTAAGGCTTAGAGCTCATTGCTATATTTTCTCTAAGCAAATAAGACTAAACCTAGCGGCTCCCCCGTCCGACTCTTCAATTCCTGTGGTTGCACTATGCGCATTTATTTTCTACACTATAAATAAAAAAATAGATAGTTGGAATAGTAACAGAAGATGGAGACAAGAAAATTGCTGGAGAGCCTAAGACCATCAAATAAGAGGCTGGCTGACTCGCCGGTGCCAAGGGAGACACGCATGCATATGCAATTCAACACCCCTCTTATAAAGCACATAGCGCACGGCCAGATCATTTATGGCGCCAGCATGCTACGAAGCAGCGGGAAGCCGTGGTGTGCCTCACGCGGCAGTACCGCACCGCAGTACAAGCCACGTACTCATCACGCTCTCGAACTCCAACGAGTACAACCGTACAAGCAAGCGCTGCAGTAGTAAGCTGTGCAAAGTACATCGCGTGCATGGACGCTTTCCACGCGCTGCAGCACCGGCACGCGATTCGCAGGCCGGCGGCCGGTCTACCTATATTTGCAATGGCATGTCAGCATGCTTGAGCAATGAGCATGCCTGCCAAAGTCACGAGTCACGAGTCACGACCCGCGCCGGGCCACACCGACGTCAAGCCAAGCTTCATCGGCGGCGCACACCGCCATATATAGCGACTCGTGACAAGTATCCTGTTGTCATCTGTAGGACTACATCAACCAACGTTTGTCATCACCGATCGTCAATGGTGATCGTCAACGTCGTCTACACCACCACACCGCCACCAAACTGTCCACAAGATGGGCATGAACAATACAATCCTTCCTCGACGACAGCGTCGACCGTTTCGTATCTGCGACGGCAAAGATTGTATCAACAATTAACCTTTGATATGTGCAAGACGCAATAAGATGGTACAGACAAAAGATTTTGAATCCGATCTTTTGTCGTCCTACACCAACAAAACAACATCTGACATGTGCAAGGTGCATCTTTTACAACTACAGTCCCGTCAAGAGATTTGTTTTTCCCGCCTTAGGCCATGTGCGTCTACATCGACTATGGCTATTACATCGTCACCAACAACTAAAGGCTACATTCCTACATCTATAGCAAATCAACAGTGGCAATTATAAGCATCCATATCATCTCTTCTATGGCACTCCCGCTAGTCATATGACTATGGGAGGGAATAGATGAGAAACAACATGGACGGCCGTGGAGAAGACGGTGAAAAATGCAAGACTCTAAACCCAGTTGCAATCGTAATATATAAATTTGAAACCCATAATTAACTAAAATTTTTATTATTCAATATATTTCATCTGTATATATACATAATTGTTAGCATATCTACCTATAATAGGCTCTAGCCAGTTAACATTATATTTTATAAAGGTGTGGTTGTAATATACATGTAAACTTTGGGGTTTGTTTTAAATTATCTTTCACGATGGCACAATAGGACAATTTATATGTAAATTAGGATAATTTAATTCATAATTTATAATGGAATGACAAAGTAATTTATGTAAAAAATTAGAGGTTACTCTAATTCACCTTTCACATTGGCATGTCGGACTAATTTATATGCGAATTTAGGAGTTAATTTACTTCATCTTTTATAATGGCATCATGGGTAATTTATATGTAAATTTAGACTAGTTACTTTAATTTATCTTTCATAATGGCATGATGGATAATTTATATGCAAATTTAGGAGATTACTTTAGCGTTCTTTCATAATGATATGATAGGCAATTTTTTAAAAGTAGGATAATTTTTTTGAAAATATAATAGATCCAGTGGTTAGTATTACTAGAGACTATGCGATAGGAGACCATGCTGCTTTTAATTTTTGTGATATTTCTAAATAAATTTAGAATGCTTTGTAAGTAGTGTTTTTTTACCTCTAATTAGTAATAGTAATATGGTTTTTTAGCATATATAACGTGACGGTGTAGTGTGTATATTTCAATATGTTTTTAAACCATAGGCAGGGTACTACGCATGGTTCTTTAGAAAAAAAATTCCGTCTGTAACGTTGACAGATGAGTGTGTTTCCTTTTCAGTTTCTTTAGACGTTACATCAGAGACGGTGTTTGGTTAATTGATGACGCGACCGACAGCTAAAAAAATAAAGGCATTCGAAGCAGCAAAATGCTTCACGATACTCAATATCTCAAATGGGAAGGGTTCTACACCATTATTAAATTTATTCATTGCTTTATATATGTGTTCAATATGAATTTAGATTCATCAACACTTGTACAAACTAGTCCATCAACCATGTTCTCGCACGGGTTAGCGTTTATATAAATTTAATCCTTAGTAATATTAGAGATGTTTATTTTATTTCATCTTTGTAAAGACATTGTAGTTAATTTATATGCAAATTTAGGAATTATTTTAATTTATCTTTAGTGATGAAATATTGGGTAATTTATATGCATATTTATAAGTTATTTTAATTCATCTTTTGTAATGGCATGCTGAGTAATTTATATGTCAAATTTAGGGGAATTATTTAATTCATATTTTATAATGGCATGGTTGATAATTTATATGCAAATTTAGGGGTTATTCAATTTGTATTTCATAATGATATGGTGGGTAATTTTTTTTATAAATTTAGGGGGTTATTTTATTTAATCTTTTATAATAGCGTGGTGGGTAATTTTTTATAAGATATAGTATATCTAATGATTATTATTATTAGAGCTACATGGTGGATGACCGGATGTTTCTGATTTTTGTGAGAATTTCTAAGATTTAACTTTTTTTCCTAACGCAGTCTGGTGAGTGTTAACGTGGATGTTTCAAAAGGTGTCTCTAATTAGTAAAGTAAGATATGGATGGATAAAAAGAAGGCTAGAACTTTTTACAATTTGAGACCGAGAGAGTATCTAACGTTGTGCATCTCACTTCTGGGCTGTTTTGGGTCAAACAAAAAGGATTTGTGGTGGTAGTTTGTTTGAAGCTTCATCTTCCTTTTTTTAACAGGAAGCAGTATATGCCAGGATTTTCCTTCAGAAAAGTAGCTCAGAATTGTGGCGTGACTTCATTTAATTCAATTTGGAGTCAAATTAACACTGTAAAAGGTTTTGTACCATGAACAGGATCGGATCAGATGGTGGGCGTGTCTGGGTACACGCTTCGTTGACTCTTGGAGCTTGGATGTTGGCGAGTTTCTTTGCTTCTCCTTAATTCCGATCCGTTAGCAAACGAATCTCATAAATTCAACAGTGCCAAAAAAGAAGTCAATAATACCGTATGCATTTGCACTGCACGCGGGTGCCCTGGTCTGTGGTCCGGTCACACTTTCTCTGGCCGGCGCCCGGCCTTGTACTACTACTGCTCGTGCGAGTCATCTCGTCATCGCTAATCCGTGGCAGCTAATTAATTGCACAGTTTAACTAAGCAAGTTGCAGATGGCGTAGCAGCCTCTGATGGACGTACATGTACGTGCATGCACGTAGTGCTGATCGCAGTATATATTAAATAAACTGCTCGCGTTACAATTAATTTGCCGTGTTTCATTGTTCCTTTTTGAGGTTGACTGAGCAGCGCCCATTCATTCATGCATGCATAGAGGCATCGAGCCATCGAGGAGGAACGTCGGAAGCCTTTAATTTGTACAAGTCAACTGTCCGGGCATACATACATACTCCTACTTGTATATGATGAAGATGTGTGTGTATATAAATATAAACAAATCAAGCATCCAGTAGATCCCAGATCCAAAGCGCAACGGACGAAAAGAAAGGATTGCTAGTTGCTACGAGAAATATTCTTTTGGCTGATTGGTCCGGACAAAGCTGGCTTGTGCGCGTGTGGCGGGTCACCATGTTGGAAGTCGTTGGAACTTGGCCGGTCAAGGGCGCCCGCTCGCTCGCCATGGCCACCACCTCTGGCGGCAAAGCAAGATGCAGAGCACCGCACGAGGAAAGATGAGCAGAGAAGCAAAGCACGCGCTCGCGTCCCGCGCCACAGGGATGAGGGATTGACCCTTGACCGTGCTCCTGCTCCTGCCTCATCACGACCTTCTTCCTTTCTTGATGACTCTTCTCGTTTCTCTAATCTCTTTTCGTCTAATCTCTTTTCTAATTCCTACGCACGTGGATTTGCCATTGTGCATGCATGCCCTGCCAATACCAATACCATCACACTATGTATATACTAGTTCGTGCTCCCAAAGCAATACATACCGTTTTGGCGTTTTATGTTTCCTTTCTGACGGCAGAATATTAATTGTCGATTGAATCTATCCCCTCTATAATTAAGTAATTTCATTCGTGCACGCTCAGTTTCACTTCGCACCTTTTCAGACCGTCGTGGCCCTCTCCAGCTTGCGCTGATGCGCTAAGAGATTGGCGCACCCTGGACTCCAGCGTGTCATCCACATGACATCCGGTTTGGGATGCTTCTGAATGGAGAGGCTAAATCGCAGTACCCGTACGGCGAGCTAAATTCGAAAACCGCGTGTGTATTTCACTCGTGTATTTTTAGAATAGCATGTCAATTGAGCCGGTACTTGAGACACTCTTGTAGCCACTTGCCTTATTAAATATTTTGAAACACCCCTTTTGGGCAGGCTGATGACGTCCGTCTTAGCTTTTGTTTAATTTTGCAGGGTCAATTAAGTATCCGCAACTTCCGCGTAGGCACGACGAACAAGTCTGCTAAGCGGCCATATAGATGCACATAAACATAATAATCTAGTTTTCCCGCCAGCTCCTTCCATCACCATCGAGCTCAAACTTATTCATCACACCATTCAAAATTAGCAGACGTGTTTTTGTCTTGTTAGGGCAATTGATTTTGTTAGAACCTTTAGGATTTACGTGTTTTCTACCGTGTTTTGTGAGGATATGTTAATGCGAGTCCTCCGTTGAAGTATCCAATTAGTAACACGGTACGATGAGACCAAAAACCACTGCACGGTCCACTAAGGGTTTAATGTCACTGACGAAGAACAATCTAGCCAAACACCCTAGCTACCCTACCTGTCTTTCCACGATCAGCATAGAAACGGATATCCTAGGGGCTAGATGTGCTGCGAAATACGCATTCTGATATGCGCACCGCTGAATGCAAAAAAAAGTGGACGGACATATATATGCAGAATTTCGGCACGTGCTCGTCCTTGCCGGATGTACGCACGTAGTACCATTGCCGTTCAGAGGCAGCGCGCGCGTTGATTTTTTTTAGTGCCCCCTCTCGCTCCCCTGCCTGTTCACACTCTTCGTCGAAAGCGTGGTACTAGCTTTAGATATAGTACTACTGTAGTGGCGCTTACGTGGTCACCTTCCCACAAAAAGGCAACGCCGGAAACAACTCGTACGGTACAAGAAAGGTCGCTTCGCCGCAGCTGGATGGTGGATGCCTTGACCCGCCCATCTTCGCGCTCGCTGCCCCTGTTGTTGGTTGGCCACTTGGCGTCAATTTTAATCGGTGGACCGGCTGCGTTCAGCGCCAGCGTCCCAGTTTCACCGGCGCGTGGAAACGCAAGCACGGCGCCCTCGGGCCTCGGCTGGCTGGCGCCTATTTAAGCAGCCCCAGCCCCCGGCTCGGCACCACCCCCTTCATCTTCATCATCCACATCACACCAAAGGAGCACACCACACCAACCGCGCCAGCCAGGCAAGCCTCTCCAAGCTAGCTAGCTCAGGCCACCAAGCACCCCACGCGCGCGCAAGGCCGAGCGCTTGGGCATGGCGTCGTCCGAGCAGCAGCAGCAGCAGCAGCATGCACCCACCGTGCCGAGGTGGACGCCGAGCCCGCCGCGGCGCAGCGACCACCTGCAGGCCGCCCACGAGGGCGGCGACGCGGACTCGGAGCTCGGCGCGTCGTCGTCCATGCGCAGCACCGACGGCGGGCCCGGGGGGTTCCCCTTCGGCAGCGGCCGCTCCTTCGCGCCGCCGCCGTTCCCGCTGCCGTCGCTGGAGATCAGCGTGGCGGCGGGCGCCGGGGCCGGGGACGGGCCCGTCGTCCGCGAGCGGTCGCTCCGGCGGGCCGACGAGGGCGTGGCGATATCCTGGGAGGACCTCTGGGTGACGGCGAGCGGCGGCAAGGGCGGCCGCGTGCCCATCCTCTGCGGCCTCAGCGGGTACGCGCGCCCCGGCGAGGTGCTCGCCATCATGGGCCCGTCCGGCTGCGGCAAGTCCACCCTTCTGGATGCGCTCGCAGGTACTGTACCAGCGTGGACAACTGCACACTGGGCGGCGCGCGCGAACACACCGTACCCACGTGAATCATACATACTACTTACGTAGCTGATCATAGCTTGCGTGATCGTAGTTGTCTCCTTGTTTTTCGGTCAGATTATTATTACGTGCCAAACCAAGCAGAAGATTATATATACACACTGAGTGCACATAATTTATTTATTTTTTAAAATTCGTCTTATTTGTGGGTTGCCGTTACAGGAAGGCTGGGTTCCAACGTGAGCCAGAAGGGAGATATCTTGATCAATGGCCGGAGACAGAAGCTCGCCTATGGAACCTCGGTACGTAACGTGCCGTGCGTGATGATATCATCACGTGCTGCTGATGCTGATGATTGATCGAGCTTCTGCTGCTGCGTGTGCGCGTGTACGAAATGCGTAGGAGCACTGGTGTAGTACTGTATAATGATGATCAATATAATGACGGATGGCGGCATGCGCACGCAGGCGTACGTGACCCAGGACGACGTGCTGATGACGACGCTGACGGTGCGCGAGGCGGTGCACTACTCGGCGCAGCTGCAGCTGCCCAGCGCGATGACGGCGGCCGCGAAGCGCGAGCGCGCGGAGGAGACGCTGCGCGAGATGGGGCTGGAGGCCGCGGCGGACACAGCGCATCGGCGGGTGGATGCACAAGGGCATCAGCGGCGGGCAGCGCCGCCGCGTGAGCATCTGCATGGAGATCCTCACGCGCCCCGCGCTGCTGTTCCTGGACGAGCCCACCAGCGGCCTCGACAGCGCCGCCTCCTACCACGTCGTCAGCCGCATCGCGCGCCTCGCGCGCCGCGAGGGCATGACCGTGGTCGCCGCCGTGCACCAGCCCAGCACCGAGGTCTACGGGCTCTTCCATGGCCTCTGCCTCCTCGCCTACGGCAGGACCGTCTTCTTCGGCCCCGCCGCCGAGACCAACCAGGTACTCACTCCACCACTACCTGCCTTGCCTTGCCTTCTTTTATTTATTTATTTATTTTAAAAAGGTCGTTGTGGAGGAGCAGTTAGTCTTATTAGTTGTTGGCGTGTATGGATATGCACATGCATGCCTGCTAGGTATGGTAGTGGTAGCCAAGCTCGATCGATCAGATTCAGATTGGTCCATGGTTTCAGACTCTGCTGCAAGTTGAACTCGACAGGGATAGGATAGGGATATGGAGTTATGGACTCGATCGGCTAGCGGGAAGGAAACCGTCGACTGAAAACAGCAAGAGCAGACGGCTGCTAAAATGTACTCGTACTACTGTAGACGCAACCCTAGTACTGTAGTCGCCCTGCATGCGGACTGAAACCCTGCCCATTTTTCAGACGATTTACATGCAGGAAGCTTGTAGAAAATATGAACTTAATCCCATCCGTTTCAATTCGGTTGGAACAAATTTATGGCGATGCCTTCTCAAGCACGTACGGTACGGGTGCGCTCGGACAGCGACCGAGCTGGTCAACAGAGCGAGGCGTGTGAACTTGTGTGTGTGTGTGTGTTTTTTTTCTGAAGAATGAAAGAATATTACTCATACGTTAATGTCACGCAAGGACAATTGAAAGCTCAGCAATGCAAGGACTTGCTGTAGATGGCATAGGACAAATTTCACAGCATCTGCAGTTTCAGTTCTGCACCACTTAATTTCGTTGAGAGACTGCATAGATAGATATATAGTGGTGGTTATTACATACAACACAACTAGTCTCAGCAGCTTAATAATACCGTAGCAGGTAAACAACTTTGCAAGGGAAGTCTGGATACAACAAATTATTGAAAGCGAAGCGAGTTAAGAGAGATTAGGTCACTTTGCTGAATAGTAGCCCTCTCGTTGACAAGATTTCCTAGAGAAATCAGTCGGTTTCGAGTAGGGAGGGCCAAGGAATTAGGAAGAGGAACACGCGCGTCTTCGCTAATTAGGCATGGCGGTGGCCAACTAAGAAACCAAGGAAAATGACATGATCGGCAAGGCGCCAGCGGTCAATGATTGAGAATACATGTTTCGTCACCAAAGACTAAATAACCTAGTATCATTATTCTGGTTCCAGTAGACAGTAGTTGTATGGAAATGTCAAGCTTGGCTGTGGTTGACTTTCAGGACTTGACTGTACAAAACTTGTACTACTACTGGTAGAATATTATGTACGTAGTAGCTGCCACTTTCAGATTACAAATTACTCCCACTCAGCCTGCTTGCATTTAATTTTCTCGCAGTTCTTTGCTCTGAGCGGGTTCCCTTGTCCATCACTGATGAACCCTTCTGACCACTTCCTGAGGACCATCAACAAGGACTTCGACAAGGTGAGCAAGTGACAGGATTTCAACTCTCAACTACCAGTATGGCAGTATCTGAAGCCTGCTTGCTAGCATATAATACTCACTTCTCATGCGTGTCCACGCTGTGTTCATCAGGACATCGAAGAGGGCATGGATGGTGAGAAAATGACCACGGCCCAGGCAATTGACACGCTGGTGAGCTCGTACAAATCCTCCACCTACATGGAGAAAGTGACGCGGCAGATTGCCGATATACGCGAAATTGTAAGTCACACATCACGTTCTGCACATTTGTTTCCTGCACCACCGTCTGAGCCCAACTTTTTTTTACAAATTTGCGGCCTTTTTGATGCAGGGAGGGGCAGTTGTGAAGAAGGAATGGCAGCCGAGTTTCCTGACGCAATCCTTGGTGCTCACCAAGAGGTCCTTCGTGAACATGTACAGGGACCTGGGCTACTACTGGCTGCGCTTCGCCATCTACATCATGCTGTGCCTCTGCGTCGGCACCATTTTCTACGACATCGGCCACAGCTACGGATCCATCCAGGTGATTAGTGATGCACTGATGCTCGCTCGCTAGCTCATCACTGTGCAAGTGTGCATCCATCCAAGCACCATTATTCACTGCCTGTATCGATGGCGGCAGCTTGTTCGATCCACCGGTGCTAAAGCTAGCTAATCAGTAAAAAAAAACTGCTCGATCTGCATGATGCAGGCGCGTGGCTCCATGCTCAATTTCGTCGCGGCTTTCCTAACCTTCATGGCCATCGGCGGCTTCCCGTCGTTCGTCGAGGACATGAAGATCTTCGGGCGGGAGAGGCTGAACGGCCACTACGGCGTGGCGTCGTTCACGATCGCCAACACGGTGTCGGCGGCGCCGTACCTGGCGCTCATCTCCGTCGTGCCAGGCGCCATGGCCTACTACATGGTGGGCCTGCAGAGCAGCTTCGGCCACTTCGTCTACTTCGCGCTGGTGCTCTTCGCGGCCATGATGGTTGTGGAGGGGCTCATGATGATCGTGGCCAGCACCGTGCCCGACTTCCTCATGGGCATCATCACCGGCGCCGGCATCCAGGGCGTCATGATGCTCAACGGCGGCTTCTTCCGCCTCCCCAACGACCTGCCCAAGCCGTTCTGGCGCTACCCCATGTACTACATCGCGTTCCACAAGTACGCCAACCAGGGCTTCTACAAGAACGAGTTCCTGGGCCTCACCTTCCCCAACAACCAGGCCGGCGGTGGCGCCACCATCTCCGGCAGCCAGATCCTGACGGACTACTGGCAGGTGGAGATGGGGTACAGCAAGTGGGTCGACCTCGCCATCCTCTGCGGGATGGTCCTCTTATACAGGGTGCTCTTCTTGGCGATCGTCAAGCTCACCGAGAAAGTGAAGCCCATGATTAAGGGGTTGAGGTTCAGGAACACCGCGCACGTCGCCGAGATGGGCTCCGGCAGCCCATGATCCCACAACACGTACTGATGATTGGGGCGAGAGATGATCGATATGTATAGCTAGAGTAGTACTGCAATGGCTATGAATCCGAAAGTGTGCAATCTTGTCATCTTCCCATTGACACGGGAAACACGTACTCTATATTGCAAGGCTCTTGTGTGATAGGGATCAGGGTTCTGATTATGTCCGGCTCTGTTGGGACGATGGACCTATTTCCATTTTGTAGCTTGAGGTGTGTGGTGCATATATGTATATACTTTGATTGTTTATGGGTTTCTTTTTGCATGGGTAGCAACATAAACCATATTTTTGGGAGGGTTTATAAAACTAACATGTTATATGACTTCCTCCGATCAGTGCGGAGGACGCAATGAAATCAAGGTATGGCCAAGTCAATAGCATAGACGGCAACAAATTGTGATTCAAATTTGACATGTAAAAGTTGCAAATTGCAATACTTTTATTAACGTGTATTTGTGTATATAGGTTTTGAAAGCATATAATAATTGGTTAATTCCTACCACACATGAAGCGCGGCAAGTGAGATGCAAAAGACGCTAACTGCAGTCCTGCATCACATGAGGAGCATCTCCGTGGTCCATGGCAACTAGCATTTACTCTATCTTTAGCTTGCGTGCATGCGTCTCGCTCCATGTTTATTGCTTCTCATGTGTAGTGTACTACCTCCATTCGGAAATAGATGTCGTTTCAGACATGGCAATTGCACTAGACCTAAGCCAATGTCTTTGGCTCATACTGGCCATTGGCCCATTAACTCATTAAGAAACAAAGTTCGGCTTTGGCCGACAACGACAAAGACGGAGAAAGGCCCATAATGGTTTGGCTGTGCAACAAAGTTTCTTTCTCCTCCGTCTCTCTTAGTTTCATATGGAATTGCCATCTCTGTTATGAGATTGGAGACCATCTTAAGATGCTTGTGTTAGTAGGACTGGGTGTGGTAGCAAAGTAAGACTCATCGACATCCTTTTTCCCCCCTTTACAAGTGGAGGGTGGGCAACGATGATCCACAATAAACGCCACTAAGTTCTTGCTTCTATTATGGTTCCGCAAGCATTCTTGCTGGCTCAATTGTGCCCCATGTGTGAGCGAGCGAGAGTTGTTAGTGCCTAGTGGTGCTCGGTGTCTTTCTTTTCTTTTTTTTTTCCCAGAAGGGCAGAAGGCGAGTTGTCCCGTAAATTGTACTAGTTGGTTTAGTGGCTTTTCGGTAGAGATGTTGTGATTTTCAACCAAGCCATGCCAGTGCTGTAGCGGCCGCCGGACGCTCGATCGCGACGTTGCTGCTGGTGCAATGACAATGAGCCAGTCCCGCCCGCCCGGCCCGTGAGAGGCGAGTAGACGCCCTACTGCCGCCGTGAGCCTCTGCTGCCCGGCGCCCGCACCACTACTGGCTACTGCCACTTGCGAGCCTGTTGCCCGTGAGCGAGCACGGTGCTGCAGCTGCGCGCGAGGAGGAGACATCGACGCCATAAGGGAACGAAAGGCCGGGGCGCGGCGCGCGACGAGTTGGGAGCGCTTGTGGGACGGGGCTGCAGCCTGCACCATTGCTCGAGGGAGGAAGACTGGAAGAGGCTCTCGACGCGCGATCCGGGGGGGGGGGGGGGGGGGGGCGGGGCACGGGAGGAAACCTGCGCAGCTGTGCATGGATAGGGTGACGTTAACGCGCTACCTTGCCGAGCGATCAGGAGCGCGCGACCCCTCCTTCCCCGCTCGCGCTGCGTCTGCCCGCGGCTCCCACCTCCTCCGGCCACACCGCCCCTCTCCACCGGACCGTCTCCCCGGGCCGTGGCGCCTCTATCCCACGCTGCGGCGCCTCCATCTGCCCCGGCCACACGACCTTGCGCCTCCATCCCTGGCCGCGAACACCTCCCCCTGGCCCGCGTGACCCCATGCTTCCTTCCCTTATCCGCGGTGCCTTCGCCAGCCTCGGCTGCAGGCGCCGTCGTCCCCGGCCTAAGGCCGCACAGTCCGTAGTCCCGACGTATAGCGAGTTATGTACTGGAAAAAATGTAGCAATTTATGCAATATATTCATATAATTACATAGCAAGTTTATTGAATTCTGTAGCAAAACATTCTGCTATAGCAAGTTTATATGGTTATGTAGCGAGAGTTATGTAATGTCTAGTAAGTTCACATAATTATGTAGCAAGTTCATGGAATCTTGTAGCAAATTTTCTGTTGTGGCAAGTTCATCGATTATATAGCAAGTTATGTAAATCTAGCAAAAAAAATCATATGATTATGTAGCAAATTTATTGAATCTTATAGCAAAGTTCCTCCAATTTGTTATCTGAAAAAAAAGTTGATGGAAAAGTTTGTAAAAAGTTTGGTTGTGTTATATTTCAGCTTTTGTAGCAAGTTGTATGGTGCAACTTGACATCCCCTGTTTTGTAGCCAGTTATCTGGCAAAAAAATATGTGTACAAGTTATATTATGTGTATGAAGCAAAGTTGTGAGTCCAGCGTTGGTAAAAATGGATCGGTTGAAGCGGACTGAGCGCGGAGCGGCCCACGAAGGCGCATCTTTTTGTGGGAGCGCGCAGGCCAAGCCGGAGGTGCCGGGGCGTGCGTGGACCGAGCAGGCCACAGGTCGCGCGCTCGGCCGTCCGCGCGAACTGCCGCGCGTTAGAGTTACGCATGGATATTATCTCATCTTTCAAACGGGCCGTATAAACAAAATCTATTATCGAATTCTAGCCCAGTATCGACATTCTCAAAATCTCGATGTTTTCAACGGGGCCTAAGTAGGTTGTACTACTAGTATTAACATTGCGCAGAGGTTGGGTGGTATTTTGGCCTAGTTTTCACTAAAAAACTAGACCGACGCTCTTCTGATAAACAGATTCGTTCCATACCAATCGTCTGATATTTGTTTCTTCAACGGTCAAATTTTCTAGACTG
This sequence comes from Paspalum vaginatum, assembly GCA_030272315.1. Taxonomy (NCBI): domain Eukaryota; kingdom Viridiplantae; phylum Streptophyta; class Magnoliopsida; order Poales; family Poaceae; genus Paspalum; species Paspalum vaginatum. Next base: position 12,299,894 of record CM059013.1, on the reverse strand, counting down.
TCCGATGGAGTGCAGCATTGTGCTATGTATGTGGTAAAATGTGACTGGTACACGGTAAAATGTGACTTGGATTGTTAGTCCGTTGATTTTGTGTTTATTTTATTAAATTACTATATATTATATATCTAAAAATTATCATTTATTATCGCACTGTATTTTGTATTGTGTTATTAAAATCATCATATATGACCTAACAGATTCAATTTCATCACGAGCCGTTCGATGCACGTCGCAAATAGGTTACGAAATGTGATTGATGGACTATCGTATATCAGTGAACTTGACATGGCTACACACCCAATAAAATAAAACTTGTGGCAAAGCTTTGCCCTGACTTTTTTGAAGTACGTAGCTGGGCAGAATATACCCCTAGCCCTAGCGATAAATTCTGCTCCAGGAGGTACGGTACCCCTCGCCCTCACGCTGTCATTCGCCGCCGGCTGCGTTGTCCGCAAGCCGGACGGGCATGCTGCGGGTCTCACGTCCCGGCCCCGGAGAGGCCAAACTGGCGTGCGATGCGAGACGCCGGCTGCGACGGCGCCATCGTTGTCTGATCAAGGTCTCGCGCGCAGCACGCGCCATGCCCGAAGAAGCATTTTTACCATCCTTGTCGTCCTTCCTCTTGGGAGATCACGAGCCGTGCTTCCCGACGGTTTACTGGAACAGACCTCAGCCAGCATCACTCTCATAGCGTTAATTTTGGTACTGCTACTAGCCACTAGTGGACACGGAGGCCTGTCGTTCGAACGTTCTCGTCAAGTCGGATCGTACGTAGAAAGTAACGCGATGTATATATGGAGAGACATGACTTCCCCTGTTGCCCATGCTTGCATCATCTGGGGCCTCTCAGCCTGGCCTATAAAAATGCACCGTGGATCCCAGTTACTCATAGGCATCTGCTGCGATCCAGATATCCCAGTTAGTTCCTCCTCTCCTAGCTGAGGTGCAAGAGTCAAGCACTGCCTCGTCGTCGACGTACGGTTCGATGGCAATGGCAATGGCAATGGCAATGCCTAAACAGGCAGGCTCCCTTGTTCTGGCGATGGTGGTAGGCCTTGCGATGGTGTCCCTGGTCGCGGGGACTAGAGGCTTCGCAACTTTCTACACGCCCAGCTACACACGTGCGTTAAGTGTTGCTGCCTTGTGTTTTATAAGTTACAGACTTACAGTATAATGGAGCCGTGCAATTAACGCACACACCCGTCGCGTGCACGCATGTCCCGGCCGGCCCGCGCAGCGTCGGCTTGCTACGGGTACCAGGAGCAGGGCACGATGATCGCGGCGGCGAGCGACGTCTTCTGGGGCGGCGGCGCGGCCTGCGGCGACCGCTACGTGGTCAGGTGCACGGGCGCCACCAACGGCGGCGTTCCGCACCCGTGCACGGGCCGCAGCGTCACCGTCAAGATCGTCGACATCTGCCCCGCCGGGTGCGCCGGCACCATCGACCTCTCGCAGGAGGCCTTCGCCGTCATCGCCAACCCCGACGCCGGCAAGGTCGAGATCGAATACCGCCGGTACGTATACTACGCCACGTTGCTTTATTTGCTTGCGTTGCGTTTATATATCTTGAGCTGATGAATGAAACAGCTCATGCCACAACATGCATATTTTTTTTGGTTGACATCTGTGCAATGCATGTCTGTTTGCTTGCAGGATCTGAAGAATTTCGCAAAGGTGACGACGACTGATCGATGAAGGCTGTTTCTGAGTTCTGAAGAGTAAACTGAGTGCGTCTTCAGAGAAGGATCACAAGAGCATTGGAGAGGGTGTCCGTGCTATAGCTGCATGTTGTACTTTCTTTTTCTTTCTTTCCGTTTTAGTGATCTGCATGCATGTTGTACTCGTGTGGGGAAACTGAAATAAGTGCTGTTTGGTTTGCGTCTAAATAACAAATTATAAACTGCTATCACCCATCAAATTTTTTTGCAGATCAGATCAAACAACCAAATCGCAAACGCCAAAACAAAACCATCAGTAGCAGCAGTCGAAAACCGAAACAAACCCGGCGATTAAGGCAGCGCACTTTATTCGCAAAATTAATGTCAACACTCATGTTTTACTCCATCACACCACCACCCGCATGGTCGATCAGTCATATAGCACAACCGCTTGGCCCTCCATAGTAAAACACGCTGCCGTCGTGCTTCGTCTGAAGCACTTCACTAACGTTGTAGCACTCTTGCTGGGTGAAAACGCGAGTCAGGTCGCTTTGCCCCGGCCGCAGATCATAGGCGTTGGCTTCTGAGTCGAATATCTGGATCTTCTTGAAGTATGCCGCTTTTCGTTCACCTTCTCTGGGGAAATGGCCGCTGCCCATCGGAGGGCCCCGTTCATTCTTTCGGTAGTCCACAAATGCAAACCACCCCAAGTCCGCGCCATCGTTCATGTTAGTGAAGAGCTCTTTTGGAAAATGTCCTAAGAATGATGGCGTTGCCAGGTCCTCTCGGTACAGCACCCAATCTCCTCCTGTGCTTGGGTCCTGTAAGTGTGATTAAATCAAAGACACTTAGTTAGAATAATTGTTCTCAGTGATCTACTAGCTAGTATACCTTCACATGTGGATAGCAATCAATATTCAGGTCATATTCTCTTTATTCAGACAAGGCCACATTCTCTTTATACACTGTCTACTTATGCATTTGGAAAAGGATTTAGCGCTAATTTTATCAGGAAAAGCAAGATACCATGTACAGGCTGATGGTGATGTAGCGATCTTTTCCACCATAGACTGAGGGAGCAATCGCTTGTCCTGGTACAAGGGCAGCTCCTTTTGCAGGTACAAATCCGGGACATCTTAAGTTGGTGCAACCCGTTGATTGGAAGCCATCCCTCTGCAAAATTTTATAATTAATTGGCATTGTCAAAGTCTGAAAGATATCGCTTGCTCATCTTATTCAGTTAATGTATAGAAAAAAATGTCATGTACTTACAGTCCAATATACAAAGAAATGGGCATCACTGCTATTGTACCAGTCGGGGAAAACCTGCATCCAAATCACGAGATGCATATTGAAAAAAAAAAACCATGCTAGTGCTCGAGTTTAACAAATAGATGTTGTGAACTATATATGCAATCCAAATGTTGTCAGATTTTTACATGAAACCCAGCTTGAATGCAATTGAATGATTCTTGTTCAGATCCGGAGTAGATAGTTATGGATGCTCCAGATTCTTGAGAGTGTTCTTGACTTGAACCCCAGATGCTCATTTTACTTCGACTACCGAAGTATGGGTGTAGTGTTGTGGCCCATCCAGCAACCTAGTGATAAATTGGCAACAAAAATGTTTAGGTAAATGCCATACTAGCCCAAAAAATACAATTGCACTCCAGTCCAACCATTGATAGGAATGTTTTGGTTTAGATAGATAAATACTAGCAAATAGCAAGCTTGTTATGTTGGTATTACGCGACATTGGTGCGTTACTGATCCAAGTGCACCTATGTTGTGTTTCAGAGAAGGTCAAACTGAGCATGTTAAATGGGTCCTAATTTCCTCGGTATGTATCTTTACTCCGAGTCCGAACTCATGTTATCTAGTACAGATTTGGCTTCGCCTATTTGAATTAGATGATATCAGTGTCTATGTTTTTATTCCGAAGACAGGTCCTAAAAACCTTTTAATCGCAAAAAAGAATGGAATGAGCGCATTTTTGTCATAGTGCGCAAGAGTACCTGATTAACATCATTGTTATTTTCTTGTGCAATTGGAAGAAACACTCTTGGTCCTGCTGGAGCACGTGAGCGCTGCTGCCCAAATAAACATAGTAATAAATGTAACCGCAACATAATACACTTTAGATTTATTATATTGACAAACAGAGCCCATAGTAGCTGCATAAACTATATAGAGCTGACATGAATTGCCTACATAGATATATATTGGAAAGATAACATCTAGTATTAGAAAAAAAAAACTGCAGAACGAGCATATGCCGGTCTTTTAATATCACATAGTAGTATAACTTTTCTCCAAGTTCATTACCGTTGCCATCTTGTTGCTAGAAGGACTGCCACTCACAAGCATTGGTCTTGCAGATGCCAGATAACAGGACGCAGATGAAAAGCATAGGATTATGCCTATGACCACATAACCCATGGCTTGCTGTTGTCCTCTCGTAATCCTGAAATACATATGCAGAGGACTTAATAATTTCTGAAAACTATAGAGAGAGGATAATTTTCACACGCTTAGGCAAACAGATTACGGACCTAAACCACCACCAGCCCCTCCTTCTGTACAGTGCAGCAATGAAGGATAAGAATCGGATTTCTGTGCTGGCGATGAACTATATGATTTGCGCTACTGTTCAAAAAGAAAAGGAAATAACCAGCAGGCTGCATTTGGGAGCGAGCTTCCTATCATAGAGGGTATTCAGTTGGCTGTATGACAAAGGCAAACCCTCATCAAGACGATCAATAACCAACTGATTTGTCCCACATAGGAGTTCAAGGATTCGGGGTCAGCCAACTCATTCGACATGTCCACGGATCAACTATGCTAGCTAGCTACCTATGAGCATTTATACATGTATCTTTTTGCGATGAATATAGGCATGAACAACATAGAGATACCTATGGTAGAACATACGCACCAAAAAAAAGCAAAAACCCAGCAAATGAATTAAACAGGAAAAATGTAAAAGCATGTTGATCGATCAAACCTGTACAGAGGGAACAATAGGGAGTAAAGACCACTCGCTTGATATGAGAGAGATCCTGTGAGAGGGATGAAGCTTTGATTTGTAATTTTATAGAGAAAATGGTGTGTGTGTGGCGAGGGGGTGGGGGTGAGGGATACAAGTGGGGTGGCGTGAAGAGTGGGCCTGTTTGGATTCACGCTAATAATGAATTATTATTGTCTGCCAACCGAAGGCCAGTTTTTTATTAGCACGACTATTAAATGTACTATTAGATCAGCACTATTTAGGTTTTTTCCGGTTAATAATTTCTTGTAGGAACTGACAACAAATATATTTTCATTACCCAAATATTTTATTTTACACTATTAGTTTATCTATTAATTGGGATATTTAGATCCACTCATATTAATTTTTAGGAGTACTAACAAACAGCCGCCGGATCCAAACACGGTTTTGGTGGAGCCAGCTAGGTGAGCTAGCGGTGAAATGGAAACGGTAGGGCGGTTACCCGTGGCAAACGCGCGGCGCGGCTGTCGATGACACAAGAACGCGTGAGATGTGTTGATCGTACTTTTGCAAGGCTTCTGCTATTCAACAGGGAAAAAAGGGAGAGGATACAGACAATATTTGGCTGGCTTGTACTGTACATCCTTAACGTCCTCCACTCCAAGCTTCCTTAACGTCCTCCGTTGCGTTTCAAACAAAAAAGGACGTCATCCCTGCGCTGTTTGGCTGGCTCATGCATGGATGTGCCCGGCTTGTCAGTGAGTTGGATAAAACAAATTCAATGCTAGGCTAGCATTCAATTTTTGAAGTCACAAGCATATCACTACCGGTGGAAACGTCACCTACCACTAAAAGAAGCAATGCCGTCAAATCCGGGATAAACTTAGGAAAATACGAGCACACATGCCAATGCCAAGTTAAAGACTTGAATTTGTTTTTGTTATTCTCCATGTTTCAATATATGTTCAGTTTATCTATTTTGTCTTTTATTTTATTCTTTCAGTTCTGATCTACTCATGGCCTCAAGGGTCTTGCATTAGGCTTCATTTGTCTTTCCTTGTTTCCCTTTTTTTCTTTCTAATTTGTCATTTTATTTTTGTTTCAGACCCATTTTCTTAGGTAGAACATTTTTAGTTTATGGTGGAATATTTTTATGGTGAAGTTATAACAGTATAACACTAACGATAATGCTTTCATATGGCACTACTAGAGAAACCTCCATCAGCACATGTTGGAAAACCTATATAGTACCTGTTTTTCATCAGGTTTCGTGGAATCGGTACTAATGCCCGGGAGCATTAGTACTGGTTGTAGAAACTGGTACTAAAGCTTGTAAAAGGGTAGGCTCGCATGCGATCCTTCCTTACCGCTACACCATACAGTCATATATGACCACATAGGTAATGCTATTCATTTTTTTAAGTGCTTAGAAATCAGCACTAGTATCGGTTGTTATTACGAACTGGTACTAAAGGATACCGGTATTAAAGCTGTTTGACGAATAGCAACAACCGGTACTAATTCCTCTCTAGGGCATATGACCAGCCATTACTAAATTCTTTATTTGTACCAGATGCAACTTGCATCGGTATTTATTGTTGGGACATAAAGCCATTTCTCCCGTATTGTGGATTATGTTATGTTATTTTGACATTTCAGTAGAATAGATAGACCGTTCTTCATTAGTCGCTTTATTTTATATCCATTTTTCCTTCTATTTTGAAATTTTAATTTTTATGTACTATTGTATTTGTTTCTATATGTCTACATTGTATATGTCTTAGATGTACTTGTTCCATAAGTTTTTATAATGTATATTTAAATGCTTAATTTTAAATTTTTTTAGTTTGTAGGCTATTACTTTTTCTTGGAGCTTCTCCATGTGTTCCTTGCCCTCTTCATTTTTATTTTTCTTTTATGTGTTCAATTCTATCCATTTTGTTCTTCAGCGACAAGCAATGGTAGATATTGAAAGATGCTATGGGTTTTTAAGTTTTACTTACACTGAAAAGATCTTAAATTACATCACCCACAAATAATATTTTGGACTAACATACATGTGTTGAATACATTTTACTTTATATAAAATAGTGAGAACGTTATTGGTAGAACCATTTTCTAGGACATACAAAAATATACGTCATGTATCTTTGCCAGTTGTGTCGCTCAAAATAATGAGAATTTATTGTACATATAGATTAATTTATTATTCACATACAATAATTTATTTTCAACCATGCATTTTGGACCTAGAATAATTCATTAGTCTCATAGAACGGTTCATTATTGTTATAGTGGAATTTATTATGCACATAGAACAGATCATTATACGAGTTCGTTATGGCTTTAGACAAATAATTATTATTGTATAAAAAATTTATTATGCTCTTAGAACAAATCATCATTCACATATAACAATTTATATGTGCATATAATAATTTATTATGCACGTAGAACCATCTATTGAACACATAAAACATAATATTATTCCTGCAGAAAGAGCAAACAAGCAACGTGGAAAAGTTGATTCGGGAAACAAATTGGCCCAAGACAACAAAAAGTGGCCCAAATAAAATAAACAGCGCAAACCGAGTCCCAGCAGCGGTGCAGGAAGGCCTCCGAGAAGGCTTGGCACTTCGGTTTCTAATGTTACTTAGTGGCCCAGCCACATTGCCCATATACATGTTAGACTGACATATCTGACTAAACATATGGTTCGCAGAAGGCCATGCCACAACTTCTTCCTCCTTAGACCGATGTCGTCCTTTTAAGGTTTGGAGTTTACCATGGCCGTGGGCTTCTTCGATGAGATCCAAGGTTAGAAGTATTGGACATGGGTGGTATTGGACATGGGTGGCAGTGTTGTTGAAGACATTGCTTGGTGAAGAACTTACTTGTCTGTCTACGGTGAGAACTATGATCCACTCTTTACTGGTTGGCCCACGAGAACGAGGTGTGTGTTCATGTCATTCTCTTTGAAGAGGCTTTGCATTTTGAGAGTCTTTCTCGCGGTCCGATTATTATTGTTAGCAATGGCATGATAAGTTGTCATGGCGCTTCAATTTTATTTCCTTTTATAATTCTAGGTTTGGACATCCTTGTTTAGATGGCGGAGGTGGTCCTGGAGTACTATAATAATAATAATACCTTAATGTATGTAATTGATGCCATTTGTATAAGATTTATTTACTAAAAAATACAGCAATACATATATGCTACGGCTAGTCATCATGTCATGTCAAGACAAGTCCAACTCAGGTCTTGGTAGTGGTACTAGCGGGTCAAAGTGGCCAGTTTTGCAGTTTGCACATGAGGAGACAGCAACAGCCAACCATGCTATCTCTAATAATGGCCCTATGTACATTTCTTTGGTGAGTATTTCTTATTCTAAAACATAAATTTGGCCTGATTTTATTGGGAGGATGGATCAATATCAATATTTATGGAACCAAACATATATTATATATAAATAAAGACATGATTTATCTAATTATTCTTATTTAATATCATTGTCCGTGTTTCCTACCACCGATGGGTATACCTAGTGGCTCCGGTGGTCTAGCAATCGAGGCTCAGGATTTAAACTGTTTTGGGCAACATGCCATGTGTCTTACAAAAGTTCAAAGTTTGCAATAGGGGTTACAGATGGATGTGGTTCGATAGTCTGGCGAGTCCAAGACATGTTAGCATGAGAATGAGCGAGAGTTTGTGCATACTAATTGATGTCATGCTAGCTATCCCTACTCCCTACACCTGAGGAAGTAGGGTTATAGGACGTCCTAAATGTCATCCGGTTGCAACGGGCACTACGGTCATACCAACTTGTGTCATACTTCACCACCTCTGTTGTCGCAGATAAGTGTAGGTGTCATCGTCACTTTGTGCATCTCCCACATCGCGGAGCACGCCACATATTGACGCACAGACTTGTCTTCGTTCCGCACGGCACCTCCACGATCCGTGGCATGGGTGTCCTATCGAAGCATGGCCATTTGACCGTCACGGGCCACGGAGGCCCACCCGAAATAGGGTCTATGGGTGTTTGTATTTTGAGCTCACCAAAAATTCTAAATAGGTGACTAAAATAATACACAGAGAAATGTTTGAAATATAGATAATAAAATAGACAGCCAAATGAACTCAGCCTAATCGAGAATCGAGGTTGTGTGCTCCTGCTCCCGACTCGTTGCAGACGGCGGATGACCCCCATTGGCCAAGGATCGAGCAGGCATACGCCCATTGGCCAAGGATCGAGCAGGCAGATACAAGGGACAAATAGGAGTAATGAGTCCGTGTACTAGGGAGTGCCATCCAGTTCCTCTAGAATTCCAGGCTGCTTCAGCGAGGCAAAGTTTTTCTTGTGTCGGAATGCAAGATTTTCAAACCATAGGATTAGAACCGCTATGCAATTAAAATCTTATGTGAATTTATAACACACAAAAGTAACAATATATGTGTTTGCACGTTATACTTATTTTCCTTTTAAGTTGCTACGGAAAAGACCGTTTCAATTCAAAAGAATTTGTAAGCTTCAATCATTTGTTTTAAAAGCTCTTATAGAACAATTTTATATAGAATTTGAATTTTCTAAATTTCTTTTACTTTTTCACCGTTCCAAAAGGGGCATCAGCCTGCTTGCATAGCTACCTCAATTCCATGAACGAATTTAGAACATGGTTGAATACAAGAGGCTAAAATTTAGCCACTAAAATTTAGTCCATTTGCATCTAAACAAGACATCTAATGAATGACCTAAACTTTAGCAAATCTTTGGGCTAACCATTAATCCGTTAGTCTAAAAAATGGGCTAACTATTAGTCCATTAGTCCACAACTTTAGTTCATGGATTCTGACATGAAAAGCAACCATTAACACATCCATTCCTTAGCACAAGGCCACATGTTCAAGGGGGTACCTACTCCAACAAGTGCAAAGTCACTCATATTAACTAGAAAATTATGGTGGACCCGCACCAGTTTAGGTTACAAGATGAAATGGGTCTCAAAGAGATGGTCCGTTGATGCCAAGATGACCAGAAAACTTTCCCTTACATGAGGGGCAAATGTAACCAAGAGAATCTGCCTGCTGCTCAGCGAGGGTGCCGAAATGCTGGAACTGGCTATTGCACCAAACGCACACAGATTGGAGCATACCGACCATCTTTGTATAGGATGGGCCCCAGCCCAACTGGAATGGAGGAGGGCAGCTACCGAGCTGTGGCGCATAACCTAGCATCAACGTTGGCTCTGGTACAGGTACAGGTACAGAGTCATGTCTGCCCATAACCCCATATGGTGGAGCTCCAGCTGAGGCCATCCTTAGCTGCTGCTCAAAGCTTGGATACATCGGCTGCTTTGGGCCACCAAAGCCAAGCTGTAAATCACACTGTTTCAAGAACAATTAAAGCTTGCTATCAGATAACAGAAGGGCATATACAAACTTGATTAACATGGTAAGCAAACAGATATGTTGCTACAAAATAGTGCATAACAAATAAACAGTATGTATTACACCTATGGGACAAAGAATCGAAGATAACGTTAGATGTGTAAGTATTTACAGCTCAACTACAGCAAAAACTACAAGGACATAACATATCATGTGGATGTGGTCTTGCAAATGTTCAGTTATTAAGCAACAGAGCATCTTATCTCACATTTCATATGTTTCAGTTATCAAGTAAAACTGTAAAAGAGTGTTTCTTTACTCCATGACATATGTGTAGTTTAGGCCCACAGTAACGGCGATTAACTGATTAAAGAGACCCCATCACTGATGTGTGAAAACCAACGGCACAACCCACTGAAACCTAAGCAGGCTATTTTCTATTAAACAATATAGTAAAATTCTCAACAGTTATTAAAGAGGAACAACAGGAGACAATTGTCAGCATATCCAGGAAATTATACCTGGTCTTGAATAATCCTGCTCAGTGGAACATCTTCAACAGCTCGAACTAAAGAAGTAAAGCTACCAAAATTAGTTTGCATGGACATAAAATCATCAATATTCCCACTTGTGTTAGCTGCAGGGAGTGAGTCACAAGAAGGGCCCGCATCATTGTATTGATTATCCAAATCGCTGTCAGATTTTTCCAGTGCCTCAAGCATGGAACCCTTGATATCGAAATCCAACGTGCTATGTTCATTTGGTTCAGTGCGACTGGTGGAGCTGACAAAAGAACTCCTCATACCATGGATATCAATATCATCAGTTGAAGTACCACCAGTAAGTGTGTTTAGGTCAGATAATGAGTAACAGCTTGCGAAATCATTTTTCATATTGATAACATTATTAAGCTGGGCAAGACTGCTTTCGGTGATAGTACCATTGAAGATATCACTGTTATAAGCTTCAACATCAAAACCAGTTTCATTACTTGTCATGTTCTGTGGGTTCACCAATGCTTCTTTTGCATTATCTTCACCTCTGTTGCCATAGTTCTTGATTTCAGAAGTCATTGAACAAGAAGAAGTAAAACAATCCACATTAATTTGAGAACGAGGCATAGGGTCCATGGTCAAAGTAGATTGATACACCATATCATTTTTCTGACTGGCAAAATTTTCACCCTTACAGGTATTGTTCTGATTAGCAAACTTGCTATCCTTACCAGCATTGTCATCATTAGAGCTAGTACCAAAGCATTGGGCAATAATGGACGATCGAGTTGCATCATCAGGATTGTTATCTGTTTCATAGTTTCCACAAGAAACAGGAGAAGGTATTGAATCCAAACATGAATTGAGGTTTACATCCCTTATTCTGGCACCACTTCTAATCTCATCTTTCAAAGAACTCATTTCACAATCCATACTATTGTCCTCAACAGATTTGTCACTTTTGAAGCTTCTGGGTTTGTCCACATTAGAAGTTATATTGCCATCATCCACCTCCATACCAATTGAATTAAGATCAGGCTCATCCCTGGATGCTGAACGTGGGTTACTTTCCAGCTGGTTACTAAAATCATTTTCTTCAGGAGAACTGACAAACTTGCCATGCAGTAGATCACAGGACTCAGGAACTGGTATGGATTCTACCATATTAGTGCACCCCATCTGACCATCTGTGCATTTTCTTTCATCAGGATCATCTGCAGTTGGAGAAACCACCTTATGTACGTCACAAGTTTCACTAGACCTGTTGGACTTTTGGGGATAATCTGCATTGGAAAGTTCTGAATCTTTTGATATATCGTTCTCATGAACATTCATGAAGTTGCAAGTACTCAATTTTGTTTCAGCATCAACAGAAAGAGAAGCTAAAGCGTTGTCACATGCTGCATCATGGGTTTTTTGGTCGTCAGAATTGTCAACATCGTCCAGACGATGCCCAGAGGTGGGCTCTCCAGCAGCAGATGTTTTTTCCACTTCAGCCACATCAGTAATCTCCTTAGGAGAGTCCTTGTGATACCCACAGACGGGTTCTCCAGAAACAGGTCCATTTTCCTGTTCAGGAAAGCCATACATCTCTTTAAGAGGGTCCTTATGATTCACAGAGGTGCCTTCTGAAGGCTCTTTTCCCTGTGGAGGCAACACAGAAGGTTCTTTTCCCTGTGGAGGCAACACAGAAGGTTCTTGTCCCTGTGGAGGCAACACAGTAGGTTCTTTTCCCTGTCGAGGCAATGCAGTTATCTCCTTAAACCCACATGGCACTGGCACCAAGGATGGTTCACCATCAAACAGTTTTGCTGGACTCAAAGCTTGATGCATTACATCAGTAACGCTGTGGCCAGGTCCCACTCCAGAGGTCTTCTGCTGAGTCTCATACTTTCCATCTACGTTGGCACCCAGTTCACCAGATTCACTAACCCTGCGCCTCTTAGCTTTCCGTTGGTGAAAGGACAACTGATGTTGCATATAGGAACTCTGGTCATGAAACGTCAAATTGCATTTCCAACACTCCTTTGTATTCACTTCTATCTGAGCTTCATCCTTCTGAAGTTTTTGTGGATGAGAATCCCCAAAGGGATTAAATGACGTAACTGAAGTAACTGGCACCGCAATTTGCTTTTCCTCAACTGGGAGAGTTTGCTGGTGAAGAACAACAGACTAATACAAAAAATAATTTTTGAGTTAAACTGTCAAAATTCAAACACACATAAAAAGGTGCATAAACAAAAACTTACATTAGCATCTAAGCTACGCACTCCTGCAGTGTTAATCTGAGGGCCAGCTAGCTTTGCCTCCGGATATCCAATAAGAGACATGAGGTAGGAAGACACTTCTTTGCAAGTAGCAAACTGATGTCCTTTGGGGCTGAAAAAATGATATAAGAAATTAGGGTAAACAACAGTTGTAGGAAAATAACATGCCAAATGCAATCTGCCACTAATGAGATGAGGAAACCAATAACAAAGTGCACATGCCCAGGTGCTGAGGAAATTAAGCACTACTACCTCCTGCCGCAAAAAACTGACACTCTGGACAACAAATCCGTAATTAAATGAATAGAAAACTTTGGTCAGAACGATTTTTTTTTTGGCCAACTGGAGGGAGTACAAAAGTAGATGTGTTGTGGGCATACTGTTCTAGCAAATACTTATTGTCAGTGTTAAGATCTTCACTAAACATCTAGAAAACTATATGATTCACAACATTAAATGGAGACATTTTTCACAGAAAAATAATGTTTTCCGCTATTCCATGTGTGTTTTTAGTGGCATTGGCATCAGTCCTGATGGGATGGTATTTTACCAATTTCACTTGGTCGGGGATTAGTCTAATTTTCTCAAACGTAAACGAAGATGATAGTTGTCCAGACATATGTAGCTTGTTAGGTGTTAGTCTGTGTGTAATCGCTTGAGCGAAGCTGTGAGGGCACAGATCTGAGGACCACGCTAAGTGAGAAGTTCATGCCATACACAACCCCTATGTTCCTAATCTCAGTTTCACGTTCCGTTTAGGTCACTGACCTATTCGCAACTTTAAAGACATCTCCTTGCTGAAGAGTAAGTAGGCAATCTTTCTACAACAGAAGCACTGCGAGGCCACGATGATCCTTGTGAAAATCATTGCATACATTCACTTTACAACATTTCTGAAACACAATCTGAACCATTATGCGCACTAAGAAAACCTATCAACCGAAGTCTACTACAATCAAAAAAGCATGCTTGGGTAGACGAACAGACCTCACATAACGGCGGCAATTAATCCATGCGACACGCTCCTTCCGCTTGAGCCCAAGCAGCAGCTTCCACCCACGAGGCAGGTGGTCGGCGAACATGCCTGCATCCACAAACTTCCTCCGACGCCTCCGGCTTCCCCATTGCCCTTCCAGCGCATTCATGTACCCCAGCAGCTCGGACTCCGAGCCCAATCCTGCCGTCCGCTGCCGTAGCTCCTCCCCGTACGGGTCCACCAGCTCAGCGAGCCTCGCCAGATCAACAGCCACCCCCTTTGGATTCAGCACTTCCCTGTCGGGGTCTATCGCCGGCTGCGCCGGCGGTGGTGGTGGAAGGGACGGCGCGGGGGGCTCCGATGCTGCTATCGCGGGCACCGTTAGGGTTTGGGGTCGGGTTGGAATCGGGGGCGGAGCAGGGTACGAGGGGTCGTCGCGCGCGAAGAGGCGTTGGAGATGGAACACGATGAGGCGGTTCTCGGAGTCCTCCTCGGCGGGGGCAGCAGCCGCAGCCGAGGAGGAGGAGGAGGCCCCGGCGTTCGTGGGCGTCAGGTTGTGGAAGATGTTGGTGGCGACGCGGTGGCGGGAGAAGGTCTGCTTGCGGGAGCCGGCGCTCTCATTGAAGACGGCACGGTCGATCTTCGGGGGTGGGAGGAAGTCGCCATCGCGGCGGCGGCCGCGGCGGGGGTCGACGGCGTAGGGCGACGCGGCAGCAAGCGCCACGAGATCCGACTGCGTGAGCGCCCGGAGGTCCACCACAGCCGCCACTTCCGTCCCCATTGCCTGCGGCGCCGGCACCGGCGGCGGCTCTGGGTGGACGGCGGAACGGAGGATTTGGGGGTTTGGTTCACAGGAAGAAACGCTAGAGTACGGGGGGCGCGAGCAACGAGGACGATGGGGACGGGAGAGGTCAGCAATGCTGCTGGGTGCGGGGTGTTGGAGAGGGCCCCATGATGGACGGTTACGATGCCTTTAATTTCGTGCTGATTTGATCAAACCCTTGGATTGAGGCCCACCCAAGCACTGAACTGAACACAGCTCGTTTCCACTCCCATCCCACGCGGCCGAGGATCGCCGCCGCCGCCGCCCGATGGCACGACGCCTCTTCTGCGCCACGAGAGCGCTCCTCCTTCCCGCCCCAGCTCCCGCACCGGTGGAGGCTCCAGCCCCCGCCTCGTCTGCCGCGGCGGCGGAAGCGGCAGCTTCGCTACTGCCGCTGCTCCCCTGCAAACGGCGCAAGAAGCTCCTGAAGAAGCTCAACAGCCCGCGGGTCGCGCCCATCGAGCCAGAGGCCGCGCGCCGCGTTCCGGCCCTCGACGCTGTGCTCGACCGCGATACGGCTTTCCGGTTCCTCCACCGCGCGAGGTCGTTCCTGGCTTCCCTCCCTCCTCCGCACCGGATCCCCCTTTCCGAGGCCGGCAAGCTGTACCGCGAGCTCGGCTTCCCCCGCGGCCGCAAAGTGTCGCGCTCCGCTGCGCGCCACCCGCTGCTGTTCCACCTCCCCGTCGTCGACTCCGTCCCGCACCTCGCGCTCACGCCGTTCATGCGCTCGCTCCTCGAGGAAGAGCGCCGCATCCACGACGAGCTCCTCCCGTCTCGGGTGCGCGCGGTCCGGAAGCTCCTCATGCTCACCGCCCACCGCCGCGTGCCGCTCGCGAAGCTCCACCACTGCCGCTCCGTGCTCGGCCTCCCAGACGACTTCCGCGACCGCGTCAAGGACTTCCCCGACGACTTCCGCGTCGTAGTCGACCCCGGGGACGGCCGCCATGTCCTCGAGCTCGCGCGCTGGGACCCCGCGCTCGCCGTCAGCGCGCTCGAACGCGACTTCGTCGTGGACGAGCGCCGCGTCCGTCGCACCTTCCGCTTCGCCGTCCCGCACCGCCGGTTGATGCCGCTCGATGCCGAGGGCGCCGACCGCCTCGATGCGGCGACCACGTTCCCGCTGGTCTCGCCGTACACCAACGGCGCCCTGCTCAAGCCGTGGACGCCCGACGCGGAGAAGTACCGCGTCGGGGTGGTGCACGAGTTCCTGAGCCTGACGCTGGAGAAGCGCGCGATGATCCACCACATCGTCGAGTTCAAAGAGGAGTTTGGGCTCACGCGGCACATGTACGAGTCGCTGCAGAAGCAGAACCGCGCGTTCTACCTCGCCGGCACGGAGATGAACTGGGCCCTGTTCCTCAGGGACGCGTACGACGAAAATGGTGTGCTCAAGGAGAAGGATCCCCTCGTGCTGTTCAACGAAAAGCTGCAGCGGTATGCCTGCATGACCAAGATGGATTCCAGAGAGACAATGGCTGATGCTGGAATCTTGACTGAATAGAATCAGCTCTCGGTTCAGTGGGTTGTGCCTATTAAAATCGATGTGCATGTCAGGTATAAAGTTCTCACTTGAATTACATTCCGTACTTCAATCTCTATAGCTTCATATCATTATTGAATTGGCATCCATTTATTCTGCCTAGTTTCATGTCTGCTTCATTTCCCTCCTGATGAATGCTCTCACACATTTGGCCATTTGACAATGCTCACCACTGGACTACTGTAATTTTTTTTCTTGATAAATCATTGCTTTAACAGTATAACTATATACAGTACATCTTTACCTAAAGTCTCCTACATTTAATCGACAGTCACTTGTATCCTTGGAATGTGTTATATTTTGCTTGTATTTTAGACGTTTGGCGTGCTCCAGTTTGGTTTGTTAGTAATTCTCATGCAGAAATGTAAGTCATTTACAGATCTGCTGAAAGACACCAATCCATCTGTTTAGCCAAAGACTCCTTTTCTCTCTAACAAGGGTCATCCGTATGGTAGGGAAAATTGGCTGTGTACCATTAAAAGAACTCTTCTTTGTTATATACCGTCAAAAGAGCACAATGTTATTGGTTCATACCACTTCCGTTAACTTTTCCAAGTCAAGGTTATTTTGCCTCCATTCCAACTTTCAAGTCATCTTGTTCCATGGCTGTTCCTGTACAAATTTTACCTCGCCGGAGAGAAGTACAACAAGTCTCCTCCCTCCTCTATTTTCTTTACAGCAAGCAGCAGCTCAAGCTTATTTCTTTCTTCCTCCACTGCAAGCAAGAGCAGAGCACCAGCAAACCTCCAACATTCTTTCTTTCTACCTCTACCAAGCCTGCAAGCTGCAGGTTGACACAACCTCCCTAATCCTAACACCAATTCCATCAATTCAAGCAGCAAGCACCAAATCACTCATAGTAATCCTCTCCTCGTTGACTCCTACCAGTGTGGCGGTGTCAAATCCACCAACACCCGCCCTGCTCCACTCCCACGCCCAAAATCATGCAGCTTTAGCACCACCAATTCCTCACTCTGATTCAGTCCCCTGCTACCAAGACCTTCGATCAGGCAAGAACATGAGATGAGAAATACAGAGCAGCAAGAAATCATAGACCAGGGACTCGATGAACTTTCTCTCTCCAGCGAGGTTGAGTTTGAACCATAGTTATTAGGACCGGACCGGCGTTCGCACCAGAAAAAAACGGAATTGGAGCCTCAAACGGCTCAGTTCACTTAAAAGATTGTCCCTGTAATCGGATTGGTAAAAAACAGTCAGTCTGGTAGGTTTTTTTACTAAACTGGCTAACCAGACGGCTTTTGCTTCCATGCTTCTGTACTTATGCAAAAGGTGGCCCAAGGCCCAAAATGCCCAGTGCCGAGTCCCCCTTGTGTCCCTTTCGCTCCTGTAGAAGAAACAAGGCGGCACCGGGTGCCGGCATCCTCGTGCTCGCGCCTGTCCTCGTCAAGCTTGTCCCCCTTGACTACAAAGCTTGTTCTGAACATATAATTTGTACTGAAAGATTGTAATGACAAATTGACAATATGCCATATATGTTTATATAATTGAGCGAAAGAGATATGTGAATATGATCTGGATATATTCAGTTGAATAAATAAAAAAACTTAGTTTTGGTATATTTGACCCTGCTGCTTTCATGTTCTAAGAATATTTCGATGTTTTTTTATGTGTGGCTGTCCGGTTTAAGGCCTTGCAATTTAGCACCTGCTACGCTTGTGACTTGAGAGCTTATGAAGTTCTATAATTAACTTGTGTTATTATGATCCTATTTTTACCTGTAGCCAACTATATATTGTAAATTATCAATTATATATTGTACGTTCTAAGAAGTTATGGCTAGTTCAATTCAACCGGTCCAAAACTATTGAACTGGTGGTTCAACTGGTTTTTAACGGTTGAACCAGGTTCAATGATCCGCCCGGTCCTAATCAGTATGGTTTGAACATGAAGATGACCACTGGAAGAGATGGCTCGAGAGTTGGAACGGAGGCAAAATAGCCTGGCATTAGAAAAATTAACAAAAGTGGTACAAATCAATAGGGTTGTGCTCTTTTGATAGTATATAGAAAAGAAGAGATCTTTTAATGGTACACTGCTAAAGTTGGCATCTTTCAGTGGTACATAGCCAATTTTCCCATATGTAATGCATTGCGGACATGGGCAATCTGTATGCTGTGACTATTGCTCATGCTTTGAAGTGTATTTATCCTCATTTGCACTTAGCAGCTACCAAATTCATGTGGTGATCATTCTCTAATTTGCTGTTGTTTGTTCATAACTTGTTATGTCCATTGTCATCAACATGGAAGGCTCATACCACAACTCAATTGCAGATGCCATCATGGGAATTGTTCCTGATCTCCTAACAACATGGACCCATTATCTTCTGGACGTCACCACATGTGAGGCGGTCAGAGCTGCTACCCTTATACAGATATACCATCCACATCAGGAGATGATGTTGTGCTGCAGTGCCAAAACACTCTACCATCTCAACTGCTTGTGAGAATCCAATTTCGTTCATCAGGATCAGGGACAGTTTGCAGTTTTGCACCATTGCATGCATTTGTGAAACCCTGGATTCGAACTTTCCGTATCTGCTTCATGGGATGATTAGAGCTGAAGGGCAAAAGGCTGGATTCTCACTTCCCCTTTGAGCCTGAAGGGCTCCTTATGCTGTTGAAGCTGGTTAAATTATCATTATTATGGTGGCATTAGCAACGGACAGCCTGACAGGCCTTGCCTCCGTTGATTCTTTTTTTTAGATTAGAATGTTTTTAACCCGGTCTGTTACAAGCGTTGGTGAGTATCTGTATTGTAAATTGTACAGTCGCTTGCTGAAAATTATATATAAGTAGCATCTTTTAATGCCGGGAAAAGAGTCCCGTTCATTAAACAGAAACAGGATTACACCCAAGCTTTGGTTGCTCAGAAATGTAGGTTGGGGCATTGATCCTCCACACAGCACAATGCTTTGTAGGTAATGCTAACTGAGTGTGTTCATGAGCTACCCTATTGTACTCTCGTCCAATTTTGCTAACCTGCTGCAAAACCGGTTCCTGAGACTTCCGTGTGCTTGGATCTTGGAATCTGACGGCGGTCTTGGGGCCAAATGACTCCGCACGTTTTTAATCTGCGCCGCATGCCCGCATCCACACGGGGGCTCATTCAGAGACTTCACCGGATTCAGGCAATCACAGAGTCCACGATAGTTGGACGTTTTACCCATTTTCGTGCGTGGTAATGGTACTCCTTCCAAACAAGCAGCCGCCTCCACTTCCTCCAAAATAACAAAGTTTTGCACAATTCCCCCTGTGATCATAGCTTCACAAGGCACACCTGGGTGGACCGGTGTCTCCATCCACCCACCATTTGTGGGGTTTTTTATTTATTAGTAGACCAAATTGTATTGATTTGTGCCAAATTCTACAACTCCACTTTTTCTTCCCCGAGCGAACCAAATCCCGCTCGCACCGATCTCCCCTGCTGCGTCGGCCATCACCCGCCCGGACGCGACAAATCCCCGGTGCCGTGGCCTCCCGCCCAGCACACCGCCACCACTGCCACCGCCCTCCACTAACTGCACCGCAGGTCACCCCCTCCGCTAACCCTCCCCACCGGATGCCTTCCCTGCCTGATCGGTGGCGCCCCCGTTGTCGGTCTCTCCGCCACCCATCCAACCGCTGCCGGGCCGACCGCTGCCCACGGCCTTCCCTCTACAACCAGAGGTGGAGAAGAAGCCACCGCCGGCCACCCAACTCCAACCTCAAACCCGAAACTGGCAACGACGAGTGGCGGCGGCATGAAAGCGGCGGTGCTCGGGGGAGGAGGAAGCAAGACAGCTGGTGGAATAGGGGCTTTGGGCCATGTTGGGCTGATAGAGTAAAAAATACAAGGATGGGATGGGTGGAAGAGGTGCTCCGGAAAGAGTATCGGTGTCAATGTTCTTATGTTCATATTTGTGCATCCATCAGGGCTTCGAGTAGTCCACTTCTTCTTTCTTGTAGCATTTCCCCATCTCGCGCCAACTTCCATTGGTTGACAACCATCCCTTTGCCTTTGACAGCTTCTTCTGTTCATTTTCGGGAGTTTCATTCTCATTAAATGAAGTGTCATGTCAGCAATTCTGGTGACGTGTCAGTCCGTTAATGAAGGAAGAAATGAAATGAGTTTCTTCTAAATGAAACATTGTCTATACTGTTACCTAGACACGATGTGTCTTGCATACGGCCTATGAAACTACGCTGAATGAAACATGCATTCTGCCATTCACTGAGAATATCCTATGTGACATCTTAAAAACACAAATATAAAACCATTCACTGAGAATGGCACGATGTCCATCAATTAATTGACCATAGACCTCGTGGTATTGATATTGTAGACATTAATCCGGGCATTATTGGTCACCGGTCAAATCCGTCGTCGATGAAGTATCGAGGTTGCATAAATCCAGGCAGCGTCATTGTAGACATAAATGCGGGCATTATTGGTCGCTGATCAAATTCGTCATTGCAATAAGTATTGATGAAGATTGAAGTTGCATAAATCCAGGCGCTATTGGTGCGAAATAATTGTTAAAAACTGTGCAGAAAAAAATTAAGGATAAAGGTTTTAAAACAGTGTGAAATAACGTGAGATAATGAAGGATATAAAAACTGTGCAGCTAAATAAAAATTGTTGTAATAAGTATTGATGAAGGGATGAAGTTGCATAAATCCAGGCGCTATTGGTGCGAAATAATTGTTTGCAAACTGTGCAGCAAAAAATTAAGGATAAGTCCGTGTGAAATAACAGATAAAGTGAAAACTGTGCAGCTAAATAAAAAAATCCGACCTGCCGGATTCGAACCAGCGACCTAAGGATCAATCTGCAGCCACTACAGTCCTCCGCTCTACCAACTGAGCTAAGGTCGGTTTGCCGAATAGTTTTAAAATTATAATACCTATTCTTTCAACAAGATTTCGCGGACGAATCATTGAGCGTTAACCTGACACTATCAGTCTGGACTTCCATCTACAGGATTTCCCATCACTCCGGTCAAGATCACCTGTCTTTGACACAAACCCCAAAGCGTACTAATTCGTGGCCTCAAACTAGAGCTGCTGTCGGCATGAGTATTCTTTGTACCAAGTCGTTGATCAGGTGGCAGTGTTAGTGTAGTGTGTGGTACCAGAACAAAACCTGACCTGTCTGCGCTCCATCGGACCACCCTCTTCTCAGGGAAAAGATTCCGGGCTGGTACCAGACAAGTAGGCTTTCACTGTAGTTTGATGGCAATGTCTGTGTGGGTTTGTTTTAAGACCATTTCTAATACATTGTTTATCACTATTTTCATATTATTTCTATTTTTGTTTAAGTAACGCTATATTGTCATTTTATACGTGGACAACCTTTTTAAGTAGTTTGCTGGAAACAACCTAAGTCTCTTTGCAACCACAACTGAAATTTAAAACAGGCTCACCCGGATTTGGTAACTTTAACAACGAGATATGGACTTTGCAGTTGCAAAGCTCCTGTTGAGAATATTGAAACGCATATATCGATAGTTCATGAGACTTTGAAAACAATCGACTTTTGATGGAGCAAGGCAGCATGCCCTCTTCCATCCTGTGAATATAAAGGGACATCGAATTGACAGCATGCAATAAATGAACAAAAAACCAATGCCTTTTATTTTTGTTTTTTTATTCTTTCTCCCCCGACTTCTCTAGATGAATTATTTACTCCATATTTTATGAGTCATCCCTGAACCAGCCATGAGAAGCATTACGTTTGATAAAAGGGACATGAAACAATTACGTTTGATAATTTGATTAGCATAAATGTAGAGCACGATGGGTCACCCGGAAGGGGACCACACGGCATGTCGCCGCCAAATATGCTGACGGTGGAGACTGAGGGTGTGGAGGAGGCGAGGGGGCTAGTGCCTAGGGTTTAAGTGCACTTTTACGACCGGCAACAACAATGGAACAGTAGAAGTGGAAAGATGCCACCAGTGCATAGTGGAAGGCAACCGGGGTGGAGGTGAGGAAAGTCCTCCGAATGCGGTGGCGGCGGAGGTGGTGAGCCGGCCTTCAAAGTTAACCTGGGCGATGGCCGTGCGAAGAAGGCTACGGCGGCACCGGTGGTAAGAAATATGACTTGTCGTGAGATCCATCGTGCTTGAACATGACTCTTTGATTAGACTCATGGATCTGGTCGGCTCGCAAGATGTGGACATCAAAACCTTGGGCAAGATTATTGGGAACAGATCGAGGAATAGCTGCCCTTGGCGAGGCCAGTCACTGAGTGTCACCCACTCATCCCGGGAATGAAGGCTTGTCGCCTGTCCTAAAACAAAAGCGCCCACACGCAACCACGCAAGACAGGACGGTTTACAATTACGGGCTTCCTCATATTACTACTCCACTAGTAGAATGGAGAATCAGACTGCCTGTCTTCCCGTATTGAAACTGGGGCATTTGAGCTGACAGGAAATGGTTGGTCCATCCATGGAACAACTTCAACTCACTTTATTTTTCTGAGATAATACCATTGTGAGCCTTTTTGTTTTATTTCTCCTAGAAACAGCCAGGGGAAACGGGTGTCGGTAGATTTCTTTCCCAGTTTGAACATCTACCCCAAACAAAAAGCCCAGCTTAAGGGGCCGGCCAAAAACAAAGACAAAAATCCTAATTTCATGAGAGTTCTCACTGTAGACCTGATCAAATGTCGGGTCGAGTTGAGGTTGGCTCACGGGTCGTGTATGATGGCCCGCGCCCAACTCCGGGTGGGTCGGGTTGACCCGTGCACATTCTCCAGACGTGTCGGGTCGGGTTTTTTCTGGGTTGGGTTGGGTTTTTTTCAGTTTGGATCGGGTTTTGGATCAAAAATCATGGCCCACGCGCCGGCCCGTCGATTGTTGTGGATCAAAAAATATGGCCCCCGTCCGCCCGTCATGTTGCTCGGATCAAGTTTTTTTCAGACGGGTTGGGTCGGGCTGCTCGGGTCGGGTGACACGTACCCAGGTCTATTCTCACATCTCACGCACTCATTAGGAAGCTTGGCCTGATATTTGGCATTTCCTGAGTATCAAAGAACTTCTAAATCATCATTGTTCGCCACTGTCTTCTTGCAAGCGTGCCGCACTCCAGAGTCTAAAGCTCTCATACCTTGTGTTTTTAGAGTGAAATGCATCACACGTCACTAAACTTATTCCGCATTCTCATCTAAGCCCATCAACTTTAAAAACGCGCATCTAGATATGTAATCTAATGCTGGTGCTCACTCACCATTCCAAAACACATCGGCAGAGCTAATTGCTGCTTACGTGGACATCTATCATGTACCAATGTGGCCAGAAAACTTGCAAACATGTGACTTCGTGGAGAAAAAACAGAGCTCTTGGTTGAAGCTCGAGGCGTTTCGCAAGACGACAACTTCGACTGTCGACGCAGGAGCATGTCACTCAAACACTCGGCATCAGCGGCCATGTCCTGCTGGTAAACCCGAGCTCGACATGTCGCCGCAATCAACGAAGAAACACATGGCACCTCATAGGCACTAGGCAGCAGGACAACTTGAGGCGTGTCGGTACCCAGCTAACCGGGTACCCGCTTACACTGGACGAAGATCACTAAGGGAGGTAACTACTGCAGTACAAGGAGGGACCTAAGGCCGCAAACAGATGGGCCCGGCCCACTCCTTGGAAAAGCTGGGACACGCACCCGGCCCACAGGGGAGGCCCCGGACCTCCTTGGAGGACCGAGCCTCCCCCAGCCACGCGAGGAGAGGTCCGGACCTCTCAGGCCGGGGCCCGTACTTTCGGTGGTCCGGGGCCGCCTCGTGCCCACAGAGCACGGGGAGGTCCGGAGCCGGCGCCCTCGGTGGTCCGAGGCCGCCACGTGCCCGCAGAAGCGCGTGGAGGTCCGGAGCCAGCGCCCTCGGTGGTCCGAGGGCGCCACGTGCCCGCGGAGCACGTGGAGGTCCGGAGCCAGCACCTTCGGTGGTGGCGGGGCCGCCACGTGCCCACAGGGCACGGGAAGGTCTCGCGATGCCACGTGCCCTCAGGGCGCGTGGCGGGGCCTTCAACCGGGCGCCTCGCCCACCTGCCGCATTTATTGCGGGCAGGCGGACGTGCCCGATGCTGCTGACACCGCCGCTGTCAGGCTGGCACGCCCCGATGCTGCTGACACCACGAGTGTCAGACGGGCGTGCCCCCGTCGCCCGCCGACGCCGCCGCTGTCAGGCGGGCGTGCCCCCGTCGCCCGCCGACGCCGCCGCTGTCAGGCGGGCGTGCCCCCCATCGCCGCTGGCACCGCCGCTGGCAGGCGGCGGCGGCGAGGCAAAGGGGCGCGCCTTACCAAGACGGGGCGGCGATAACAGAGCACTACAGTTGATTTCCCCAGCTACACTGGGGGCTATATTGAGTAAACAAGTACGCTGTACACATCATGAGCCGCGCCACGCGCGGCAGGCCGCGCTCAGCCTAATACTAGGTAGCGGCGCTGCAACGCTACTACGAGCGCCCCGTCCTGTCACGCGTGCGCATCGCCTGCCCCTCGGCCTCTGAAGCCCCTCAGCGGGCTTAGCAGCCGATGGGACAGGGCGGTGTAAGGAAGGACGATATGGCGGATCTCCAGGCCACTACGGCGGTACAAGCGCAAGGCATGAGAGCATCGGACATCAGGCACAAGATAGAACTGTAGCATAGAGGAAAATGGGCCGGGACCACCTGTCGGGGCCTGGCCACCATGTACATGCCCCCCTTGGGCTATAAAAGGGGAGGCATATGCGATACGCTCCTCCATCCCCAAAAAAAGAGCTAGATACACAGACCCAGACACCTTCAGAGACTCCTCAGAAGGCCCACGAAATACAAGAGCACACCCCATAGTGGACGTAGGGTATTACGCTCCGGCGGCCCGAACCACTCTAAATCCTCTCGCCACCATCGTGCCACCATTGACTAGCTAACAACGATTGCTCCCCCTAACTACTCTCCGTACTTAGGATCTCGGCCGGGTGCATTCCGCCACCTGACCAGGAGCACGTCCGCTCCGACAAGGCGTATGACGTGTCACGCCAACAGGGTGTACGGGGACGGAGTAGGACGCACTGGTGGAGACATTGCCCTCCATCCCAAACCCCGCAGCTGTTTGGAACTCGTTGGACAATAGATTATCCCAGCATCTGTAAGCACATGTGTTTTGTTTACTTATATAGTAGAGGATTTGCCTATTTTCATATAGGTCATGAGAACTAAAAATCACCACTATATTGATAAATATAAAACCATTGGTTCAATGAATAGACCACTAGTTGGACCAGTGAACTGATGAAACAGTAGTTTGACCGGTTAGATCTTGAATCCAACTTTTCACTCGATCTATTGTCTAAAAATGAAAGAGGAGCTCCACTCGCTCCACACGCATGCAGAACGAATTCCTATGCAGCCCTTGTCGTCACGGCATCACCGACGGTGGCACCATCAGGATTCAAGACAGAGACAGAAGACCTATGAATATGTCATGATCCATACAAATGCTAGCCTTCCTGTAGTGGTACTTGCCAAGTTCGATAGCAGGTGGCTGATGCTGCTTCGGTTGTCTTCTGCCTTGGTGATCCCGGGGAACCACGCATCTCTTCAAATAACATATTGAAGGACCACCTCATTATCAACGATGGCGCGGGGCGCGCGCATGGCCTCTAGCAGTGCGACACGGTCAATTGTTCAGGACCGATTTCCTGATAGTTGGAACAAAGACCCTCGAATGCGGATATTATTGTTGGTTTTGGACGACGTGATTCCCTCCGTTCACTAAATATGTCTCCACTGACAAGAGCATGTGTAGGTTTATGCGGCTTGATCACTGTTATATACTTCTAATATCGTTTCCTTGTATTATATTTTTCTTTTTTATATATAAAAGCTATGTTTTTATACTTTCATTTTAGTAGCAAACTTGGCTCATTTATACACAACAATTGTTTCTTTTCATTTAGTGTAATAATCATATATAGTTGGAGAAATAAGTCAAAGTATATATTTAAATGTGAGCAATATTTTTATATGCTTTTATGGAACTTCATTGATTTTGTTTACAACTTTAGGTTTAAGTATTTTATTAACAATATTTAAAGTCTGTCCATAATTTTTTAAATCATTAACCCACGATGTTTTACTTAACTTTCATGTCTTTCCAATGGATTGCTCATATTATGCATCTTTCTTTCTTGGTGTAAATGATTCAGTTACTCCAATAGGAGATTTACATCCGAGAGTACTATTAACAAACCCTAAATATAAAAGGTATAAATGCTTTGTCCCTAGAATTGTCACATTATAATTTTTCTAGCATAACATATTCAATGCTTCCATCAATCTTTGAGGAAAGATGTCTCTACATCTACATCTAACATAGATGCACTTGGGACTGTTATGCAGGCAGTGTTTTTTCCACTGTTCGGCATGATCGATGACTTCTCAATATTGCACGTATATATGATTATAACACATTAACATGTAGCAACAACTTTTCAACATGACATTAGGGCAAGTCTTGTTTTGATTTCTCTACTTCGCTCATCTGTGCTGAGACACAGAGACAGCATACATCTTTTGTGGATGGATCATCATCAGGCAAGTCATTTGCGTCATAGACTTCATTTACCTTCTGCTAGTAGATTCCACAAGAATGAGTACCGATGACAGCGCAAATCAAAAACTTCTGGCCACCCATTTAGCGCATTGGAGTATTTGTTTTGTAATTTTCATGTGTGTTGTTTTTGCTTTGTCAATGATGGCGCATATAGAGGAGTAGATCTACAGAGGGGTGGCGTAATTGGAAGACGATCACCAAGAGAGGATGATTTTTAGTGTGGAGATAAAAATCGTGGATCCAGATTGCTTTCGTGACACATTTTAAATTTAAAGGGTTAAGATATAAGAGGACTCCTATGGTCGACATAGTTTTATGAGAAATACTATATGTTTAGAATAACCGATCGAGTATAGAGGGCTCAAAGTTTTGGGACTCGAGATGCGCTAAGACGCAGTTTTCCAAGGCCGCATCTTATATTATTTTTAGTCTTATTTAATAAAACTGACGCTCCATTTTTGCCATTCGTTGAAAGAAAAAAACAGTGACCACAAGAACAAGACGCAACACGAGGACAGGTTCAGTGCGCACATGGCCACCAGAAACTGCAGCAATGCAAGTTGGGCTCAGCATTTTTCTTACGAGTACCGCAAGCTCTGGCCCGTGACATGCCTCGAAAGCTTCAGGATCAAGTCAGTCAGGCAGAGGCAGGCTTGTTCGTTTCTCGAACTTGGAGGAAAGGATGCCGCATGATCAAGATAGGGATCTGCTGATCCTCACAGAATACAACCAGGACAGCAGAATTGAAGAGAATAAGAGATATGTCATAGGTGACATACATTAGGTAAGAACAAATGTGTGCACGACAAAATCATGACAGATGCAAATGTTCAAAAAAACCCATTCCAAATATTTATTGCTCTCTCTATTCCAAAATATAAGTTGTTGACTTCTAGATACAATCTTTGACAGTTTGACCATGTGCCTTATTGCAAATAATATAAATGCAAAAAAAACAAGTCATGCTTATAAAACACTTGTGATGATAAATCAAGCCATAACAAAAAATAATAATTGTTACATATATATTTGAGTGAAATGCGAGTGAAATGCACGCCGGGTCCCAAAACTTATCCCACATTCCCATCCAGGTTCATGATCTTACAAAATGCATATCGAGGTCCTTGAACCTATCCCGCATTCCCATTCAGATCCATCATTTTCGAAAATGCACATCCAGCTCCATTAACTAATTCCACTGCTATGCCACTATCTAAACGGTGCCAGGTGGGTTTATTTCGCCTAGGAGGAGCCCACCTGCCACCGGCCCCCACGTGCCCACGCCTGCTCGCCCCCAGGGGTCGCCGATGTGGTCGTCGCCGCTCGCCGGCACCGCATGACCGCGCATCAAGTTGCGCTCGCCCAGTGCAACCGCGCTCGCTCGCCGCGCCACCGCCGCTTGTTACGCCCATGCCTGTGCTCTCCACACTGGCACAACGCACCCCTCCTCGGCTCGCTTGCCATGGGTCCCGCCTCCTCCACTGCCTCTCCCCTTCTTTAGCGTACGCATCGCAACGGCCTCAGCCCGCTCCACAATTTCCCTAAGCTCTAGGCCTCTAAATTGCCCTCTTACAAGCGCATCCTCCATGGCCTCCGTTGTCTCCGCATGCTCGTGTGTGCGGCACGGGCGCATTAGGGCGGTAGCGGTGTGGCGAGCTGACGAGGCCGGCGGCGGCGGTAGCCACACAGGCGCGCTGGGGACGGGCGTGCGGGGCCAACGGCAAGTGCGGGTGCTCTAGCCGGAGGTGGTGGCACGCGGGGCTAGTGGCGGCACGGACGAGTGGGCATGAGCACGCGGCGGCGGCAGCGGGCACACCAGGGAGGGGTGAGCGGGCTCGCGCGGGCACGCAGGGCTGGCGGCAGCACGTGGAGCACCCAGCAGCCAGCTGTCCCCGGTAACATGTTCACGTAGGCGAAATAAACCTAACTGGCACCGTTTGGATGGCGGCATAGTAGTAGGATTAGTTAATAGACCTGGATGTGCATTTTAAAAGATCATGGATCTGGATGAGAATGCGGTATAAGTCCAGAGACTTGAATATGCATTTTGGAATATCATGAAACTAGATGGGAATGCGGGATAAATCTAAAGAACCGACGTGCATTTTACTCTACATATTTTTTAATAAGATGAATGGTCAAACATCAAATTTAGAAGTTGACGGCAACAAATATTCTGCAATTGAGGGAGTATCATGTAAAATGGTTAGTCATTGACTCTTCACTACAGAAGCTGATGTTTCACGAATTGGTTACTGGCATCACAGCGTTTAGCGTAAATGACCATGGAATTTTCTTTCCAGATGCAGAGACGACAGCGACAATCCAGTCTTAGGATTGACTGTCAATCAGTAAATGAGTATGCGTGCTCTTGTTTTTCTTTTCTTGCTTTACTTTTTTTTTGAGCCACGCTTTACGTTGTGTATATACACAACTGCTATGTAAGGCTGGGAGGGTTCTCAAGAGTCAAGACATGCATCATTTCGATGTATTATTTTCGAAAATCAACAAAATTTCTTTTATCCAAGCGAGTAAACAGAGGGCAATCGTTGGGGAAAAAAACACGAATCTATATCCTTGGACTGCAACGTTCTTTCTGCATCGATGGGATGTCAGTGATCATTGAACTGTAGTCTCAAGAGTTCTGACAGAATGCAGAAAACTTTAAAAAAATTACAGCACATGAATCTAATGATTTTGAGCCTAACTAGTCATTATCTGCATGCAGATGATAGAAGCAAACAAAAGACATGCAAGGGAGATGTGTCATAAACAAGTTACGCACTTGCGTGACAGGCAGACACAGCAGCGACAAGAGGCCTTTTGAGCTATGCCAGCCATGCCCTCATCCAACCTTCCAATCCTACCAAAGTCATAACCTAACCCATGCACGTATACCACTGCCAGGCCACCACCATGAGGTGAGAAGCAAGACCACATGGACTACAGATGGAAATACCTGGAACACTGCATTGCAAGCAAATGTTTTCCTCCTGGCTTTGGTAGTAACAGAAGGTACATAAATAGTTGAGAAAGTTGTGAGGTACAGTTGGAAGGATAGGCCATGTTTCCTATAAAGGCATTGCCACCCTTTTCTGCAACCCCACGACAAGCTTCCACACAGACACAAGCAACGCCTTGCAAAGCTCTTAGCCTCACGCAATTCAGCCCCTCTGCATTGCCTGCCCTGTGAAGATGGTTAGTTTTTGAGAGAGGGGGGAGGGGGAGGAGGGAGAGAGGCTTCTCACTTCTCAGGCTGCGATGTTCGATTGTTGGCTGTTTTGAAGAAGCATTGGAGTGTGTGCTCCTTCAGTTGTTTCGCAGTTTGATCTTCTTTTCATTTTGTTGTCTTTGGCCTCTTTGTGTGCCTCTGCAGTCTGCACTCCCCTTTTATGGAATTCCCCCAGATTACTGGGAATGATGGTGAAGAGTGCAGCAGTAATGAATCTGGGTGGACAATGTACCTGGGCTCCCCGGTGAGTAGTGATGATGTCAAAGCCAACAACACTGAGGGGAGTAACGTTGGCACCGGCTGCATCAATGGTAGAAGCAAAAACGACACATATTATGACGACGGAGGTTATGATTCCCTGGCTTCCGATGCTTCCACAGGACCAGCTCAAGTGAAGTCGTGTAATGGGAAAGAAAAGAAAAGACATGAGAAAAATAACAATTCCAGGGATGAACATGGTAAGGATCAGAAAGAGAAGATACACACCAAGCTCCCAACCAGCTTTGACAAAAAGATGGGCAAGACGAAGAAAGAAGAGAAGACCACTAGAAGAGGCCACATCAAGAGGCGTAGTTCTTCATGAACAGTCTTTTTCTGGTAAATGTTGTAATATCCTAGTAGGATGTCTCTCGACCATCTATCATCTAGCTAAAATCCTTGTAGAAGTATGGAGGATGCAAGTCTTTTGAGATACTTGGGCAAATCTGTTACCTCTTAGATACTGTAAATTGCCATCTTCCTAGTATCATATTAAAAAATTACATGTATTTATATAGATATTAAATATTAATAGATAACACTCTATATATGATGTTCTCTATGTTGCTTTTTTACTCTTCTTCCAAGTATGTGTAGAGCTTGAAATGTCTATATATGGTTGCAAAGTGATAATTTTACTAAAATAAAATAGTTAAGACTTAAGAATACATATTGCCGAGGAACCGTTTCCACAAGGAAACAATGGTCGGAAGGATTTCCCCTTTTTCATTTCTTTATTTCTTTTTGCTGTTCAACATACAAATTAAACAACGTGCATATTATTCAGGAGATGTAAATTTTCAACATTCCTCAGAAAGATTGATTACAAAATCTAAGTATAAACATCTAGTTTATAAAGCAGCATAAGGAAACATACATATGTACTACAAGAGCCTCTTGCTATCACCTGATACATATGGACTACTCTTTGCATCTCCAAGTGCTCTAAAGCAGATCTGGCATCCATTGAAACACCTCCTTCTCTGCAATGGATATGTAGGTAATTAGACCAGCAACAGCTCCATCATCCCTGAAAAAGAACAAGAAAGACTCATTAAGGGGATTGGTAATCTGTTGAAGTGCATGATTGAACCAATAGATAAAAGTTGAACCAACTGGTGTATCGAAGATGAAAAATGAAATGGGCATACAACAAATCTACAACGCCAAGTTTCATAGTAGGTGCAAATTCAAGATCATTCTGCTCGTAATGTGCGTGTAGCAATATACATTTCTACAGGAGCTTTGAACACACAGAATTCAATCAAAAAGGAATCTTCATACAGCAAAGTTAGTATCTGAATGGCCCAAAGTAGAATATAGAGACCTGTGAAGTTCCGTTGGCACAACCTT
The DNA here is from genome assembly GCA_030272315.1 of Paspalum vaginatum. Classification (NCBI taxonomy): domain Eukaryota; kingdom Viridiplantae; phylum Streptophyta; class Magnoliopsida; order Poales; family Poaceae; genus Paspalum; species Paspalum vaginatum. Next base: position 12,268,312 of record CM059013.1, on the reverse strand, counting down.
CAGTCCTTCAGTAAATGCCAGGCAGGAGATTTTACCCTGTACTATCTAACTACAGAACCAAACACAAAAAATGACAACAAAAGCAACATGTAGGACGCAAATTTCCAACCGACTAGTGTAGTTTGAGAAATTGTGCAGAAACCGCAACCATAGTTACACATTTGGCAACTGCTAAAGCCTAAAATTTAGGATCAGAGGGGATAGTTTCAAATTCCCAGTTAGGGTCAATTTGGAAGACCGGTTTCGAAAGTAAACTGGTGTAAATTCCAGGCATAGAAAATTACACATTCTAAGGTGTTTGGATGATCGGTGAGCACAATAAATTTACACCTGGGGATTTTTTATAAAAAATGTGTCATGACCTCCCACTAAAAAAATGATAAAGTGAGCCGTCACCACCATCGTCCATCACCCCCTGTCCTGTGCATGGTGACAAAATCTAGAGATGCCTTGTCAGCTCCAATTCGTGATGGTGGCTTGCTCTACTTTTGCATCTCTCTCTATACTCACTACTTCTGACCTCGATTCTTCTATGCAGCAGAGAATCACTCCAAGCAGAAACTTCTAGTGAGATGCATCTCTTGTGCTGTTCACAGCAAATGGTAAGTTCATCTCCAGGCTTTAGATTTGGATTTCTCTCCCCACTTCTAATGAGATCCAGCGGAAATACCTCCCTAGGCACCCACAGGCCACAGGTCCTCTGCTGAATTCCCTGTGACCAGACAGATACCAGGTGGCAGGCATTGTTCGTCGCGGTGGAGATCAGCGATGAGAGGAAGTTATCCCTTTTGGCTTCGTGTGCTAGCTCCTCGCTCATCCAACTGCCTATTTTTCAGCCGATCAGGGAGAAATAGGGTGCTCCACTGCTCGTGTTTGCTCTTCGATTGTTTTGTTCCTTGCTGCTACTGTTTCATAATTTACCCAAGCCATATTCTACAAGGGAATGGGAATGAAATTCCACATGCCTTCTTGTGTACAAGAAATTATAGTCAGAAGGTAATCACAAGTGAAATAATTTACAAAACTTCCAAACGTGGCCTTAGTAATTAGCACGACGCAGCACAACAAAAGGTGGAGACTGTAACGCAATCAGCACAACAGGCATTAAATTGGTTTGAGAGACAGTGGTCAATTTCTATGAATGATCTCATGTTTCCCATTTGCAGTTCAGAAACATAACACACAATTAGCCAATGACAGCGGAGGCGAATTGGTTCCGAGACCCAGCCAAGCGGCCACGAAATGAACCCAATCAGATCGCGGAAACACGCGTGGGGAGCGAGCGCGTATGATTGGGAATGTACCTAGAGGTCGCGGCGGCGGTTATGACGGCGCGGCGGGCCTGGAGTGGTGGAGGAACGCGGCGGAGCAGAGGACGGTGGTGACGACGGCGAAGAAGCCGAGCGCCACCGCGAGCGACATCCCGGCCACCGCCAGATCCAGCGCCAGCTGCGCGCCGTGGAACACCACGCCCAGCGCCATCGTCCTCGGGTCCCCTTCCCGCCGTCCTGCTCTAGCATGCGGTGGCCGGTGGCGTCCTGCGCTGCGCGGTCCGCTCGCCCGGGAGCGTGGCAGCCTGCGTCTATTTCATCGCGGCGCTGGAGAGGGAGGACGGGGGAGAGAGGCGGGCGGGGTGGTGGAAGAGAAGCGGCGAGCGACACGCGGAGCGGCGAGGGCGGGAGGGGAGGCGGCGACACGACCACCTGGAGTCCTGGGCCTGCGCGCGCCAGACCAGACCCAGACGAGACGCACACGCACCGCACGCCCGTGTCGCTTGCGATTGCGAGCCGTGTCCGTGACGAGGTGACGTCGTGACGACGCGGTGGAGGATCCAAACACCCGAGCATGAAGGCTGAGATCATCTGCTAGACTGCTATATCATCGACCGGAGCTCGTGTCTTCTAATCTGCAGTCTGGGGGATAAAGCTCGGCCATTCGGCGGCTTAGACAGACCCCGGACACCCTCGCAACATGCATATACACAAAAACTACTGCTCTATCTTATCGATTATAAATATTTGCATAGACGGCTGCACTCAGTCTCATGGGATCCAGCTCATTTCTAAAAAAAAAATGAACTCTTCGAATTTCCGTCCTTTCCCTAAGTAAATACAATACTAGTCCCTTCGTATTTAAATATAAGCTTCAGTTCATTTTTTTCAAAACTTCAATCTCCCCTCTTATTCAAATAAAAATTACAATTTCTTATTTATTCTGTTATGATTTGTCGTGGTTAACTTTGAGCATGACATATATCCTTGTATGTTTATACAATTTTTTTTTAATAAGACCTTGAAGTTTTAGAAAAATAATAATCACGACTTATATTTAAATACAGAGATTTAAATAAAAAAGAGTAGTATTTTTTTTTCAATCAAACATACAATATGCACACAACTGGAAAAAGGATCGGCTTTTTGTGGCCATAAATTTTTAACGTTTGCAGCCCAAAATTTTATATTTTCTAAGATGCAAGGCAGATTATACGTAAACATGTAAATGTCATTTTTTTACAGATTATATGTATATTGTATAACATATTTGCAGGCTCACAAACAACCCACCTTATATCTGTACTATCGACTTATCACTTATCTGTCCATTCCAGAAGGCAAAGTGTTTGAATAGGCGTGCAGAAAAGATGCACAACTGTCAGAGCAGCCTTACATTCAATGAAAGTGCAATATGAGTATGTGACATGGGGGGAGATCCTTGGGAAGATGATATCAGACATTGATCTATTGATGCATAGAGCAATGTCACGTTGGTCTATTATTCGAGCAGCCACTAAGAACCACTGCTGAAGCACTAGTGCATGATGTACAACAAAGACCGATCAGTAGTCCAGTATGCGGCGACAGGTCAATTAGTAATACCTGATGTTTCTCCATCCTTGCCCTCAAAATCCTTCTCCAATCTACTTTTGCCGCACTAAGTTATAACAACATTCCAAAATTCTTCCAAAAAAACAGAACAAGTTGTTTTGGGGTACAACAGGGCAGCTTCCAGTTTTTGCAAGTTCTTTTGCCGCTACCATGTGACTTATTCTTCGCCACCATCAAATATGTTCCTACAAACTTATCAAATCAGCAATTGTTTGAACTGGCTGAAGAACAAGCGAGCAACCTATCAAGTAATGTGACGAATCACATCAAAACCTCTTGGCCTAGAAGCCTTACACGGTTACACCAGTGCAAGCAGGCAGACCCAATTTTTATCTCTACGTTAGGCAAAAGGAATTCCACTGGCTGGATGCTTTCCAGCAAAAGAAAACATAGTGTTGCCATCATACTTGACAGGGAGAATGACCCCGTTCTGCCTCCATTAGCTTCCCTATGAGTGGTTAAGTCAATTCCTTATCTCAACACTCTGATATAGGGTTTCCATTCCCAAGATTGGGGGATTATATGTGGTCTCCTGTTAGCATCATAAGAGGATGCCAGCCTCCTTGCCCAAAGACTCTCCTCTGGTGACCAACATATAGTGGCACCCATTGTTGCACACCATCTCAGATTCAGTAAAGCCGTCGCAAGAAATTCTTCGGCAGCTTCGAATGCCCTTATGATTCTCAATTCGGCATCGGGCTCTTCACTGAGGATTAGATCTTCAAAAACAATTCTTCGTTCACTAAGAATGCTGGCATCCTCAGATATCATTCTCATGCTGAGGACTTGCAATGCCTCAATTGCAGTATTATACAGTTCATGCTCCTCATATGCACAAAATGCGTACGAAACTGTTGATGGGTCAGGTTGAATTTTTGCTCGATGCATACATTCCAGAATATGTTCGATGACATGAATTTGACCCTATCAAGAATATTCAGATACAAGTTTAACTTCAGCATAATTTTCAGTGGGGAAGATAAACACTTTAATTATAAACATACTCTAGCATGTGCACGTCGGAGTACTGTATTGAAAATATGTATGTCATGCCGAATTCCTTCAGTCTTGCATATATCAAGCAAATCCAGAGCCCCCTCAAAATCATTTTTTGCTAATACAACCTACCATATCATGAAAAATAGACATGAGATCAAACAAATGAACCCCCAAATGATAACTCAAGTAATATGTATACGTATTCAGCAATATGATATATCTAAAAGAGATGTGTAACGGTCCTACACAGCCAGACTTGCCTTTAGGAGAGATGTAAAAGTCACAACTGTTGGATAGAAGCCATCTCGGAGCATCAAAGACAGCAAAGCACTAGCTGATTTGAAACATGGCAACCATTTGCAGCACTCTATCATGGTATTATAAATTGAAATATCAGATGGAAGGCTACATGATCTCATGATCTTGAAGATCTTTATTGCTTTGTGAGTCTGAAAACCAGAAAAACATGGATCAGGTTTTTGCGCAGTCATGGAATGAACTTTCAGTTTGGCACCAGACCAACATGAACCGTTTCCTATTTGAAAACTTAATCTATGGAGTGTTGTAGCATACTTCAAAATTTCAACTAAAATGTAAATATTTGTCAGAAATTTAGAAGAAAAGAAAAAGACAAGTATTCTAAGAATTCGTAACACATAATTAATTTGCACAAAGAATTTTGTTAATAAGAGTAAAGTCGCTAAATCTTGAATTATTTATAATTTTTTAATGTTAACTCCATGCCCAGTTCAGTAATTGCATAAAACTGAACTACAACTCAAAAGGGTGATTGCAATTGAGATTTCCCTATCAAATTCAGCGACATCAAAGGAGCCATTTAAAAAAGAACAGACATAGCAGTTACAACCAGGTGTATTTCCTTCTATTACAAACAAAAGAAAGAAAAGTAAATTCATTGTTTTGTCACATCAGAACAAACTTAATAGGTTGTTGATACATACTTCCTTGTTGTCAACCAGAGCATGCAACACAATTTCGTAGAGATCACTCTTCTGATAAGGATTCATGTTCCATAGTACATTTTCAGCTAGATTCAGGTATTTCAACATTTCCTCTATCATCCCCTCAGCTCCAAAAGCTCGTATCTGAAATAGAATAAACAAAACATCAAGAGTTCAAACAACCTACCATCATAAGAAAAACACTGAAGATGTGACAGACAAGTGAAAACACAACCAATACCAGAAATTTTTACATATGGCATGATGATAATGCATTCAGTAAACTGTCTGTGAGAACTTTCAGATTTGGGGTTATGATATCCAAACAACTAGCTGGAGAGGTCTTGGGCTGTAATGTTCAGATTTTTTAATAAAACAATTTATGCCCATTTCAGATCAATTAAAATGGTATTTCCAATCACCATAAGTTAAGACGAATAGTAGTGGACTTAGTACACTGAAGTAATGAAGATGTCACAGCTTACAAGGAATTTCAGATAGAAAACAGAGAAGGTAAGCCAAGCATAAATCAGCTGCTTTGCTGGAGATGCATCAACAGACCATTTAAAAAAGGTAAGACAAGCATAAATCAGCTGCTTTGCTGGAGATGCATCAATAGACCATTTAAAAATCCTGACCATGATGTGGACAAAGTGAAAAGACCAAAAAATGGCATTGGTTTCTAGAGGAGATACAAGCCTCTTATGCTGCATCCATACTATTGCTGAATATCTTATAGATCCATACAGTACACGGAAAGCAGACTTACCAAGTTCTTCATAGACAGAAAGCTGTGTCGGAGTTCATTATTTAGCATGTCCATCTCAATGATGCTTATCCTTTTGGAAACATCAACACGAGAGAGCACATTTCCTTCTTCATAAGGAACATTAACATTGCCAAACAGAGAAAACAAAAGCTCATATGTCCTGAGAGTTGGCTTCAAGTTCACACGTTTCATTTTAGCCAGTATGCGCACAGCTCTTTCTGGTTCATTCTGACAGAGAGAGAGAGAGAGAGAGAGAGAGAGAGTTGATTAGTTCGTTATTATTATTAATGAAACAGAAACTTTGATTTGACAAACTGGTCCCATGATAGCTACATGAATCTTTTTTTGGATGTTGCGCTGTGCGTCAAACATTTGAAGATTTAGCAGAAGGGACAGGAACCCAACATCATAAATATATATCAATGCATTACCATAATCTCACATCCAGAAAGCAAAGAATTAAAGGCATGTGTATGCTTTGGTTGTATCTCTGAAATCCTTTCCAAAAAACTTTCAGCCAAATCCAACTGCAAACGTTTGCTATAACCGACTGATAGAGCAACAAGTGTACTATTGTAAGGTTCAAAGCCCCTTCTCTCCATCACTTCAATCTGCAAAACATATGAATACCAAGATACACATGAGAAAATAATGCTATCTTCAAAAAAAATTGTCATCATAGGATGTGTGGGGTTCAACTTTCAAGTTTCAATACATAAAAGGTACTTAAACTTGTCGCGTCAAAGTGGTATTGATCTTTTTTTTTTTTCATCAAACGTGCTTCTACATTATAATTTATAGTTTTCCGGACCAGAGTTAGAGGTAGTAATAGCAATAGTGCAGATACAGTTATTTTTGCGTCAATGTGTAGGGACCAGGGGGTCCATCACTGGCAACAAAAAATGTAGGAGGATTTTGGGGTGCGTATGATCATGAGCAAGATGGCAGCACAACACAATGTTTAGACAAGCTCAGGCCTCATGGAGGACAAACTCCTATGTCTGTATGTGGTGGTTTGCATTGTGCAGTATTGATCAGGCAAAAAGTTGTTTTCAAGGGGTCCCTAACTGCCTTATATAGGATGGGGGTACGGTTACATATGGGTTCTTAGTCAGTTACATGGGAAGATCCTGATCTTAACGAAGATTCTATGCTATCCAAGCCTAAGATCCCCTATCTCGAGTAACTGCCATGCAAGTTTTACAAATATTTAGGCATAGCCTTTATCTGATTACTCGAGTCAAGTCTACCCCGTATGAGAGTGGTACCCAGGTTCTGTGTGCTACACGGTAGCTATTGAGGAGAGTAGGTAAAATATTAGGGTAAATTCCATTCTTCAACCTTGTACTTGTCATGATTATCTGATTTTTGCAACCTATAAGAGTGAAACCAAACAAATCACATACATGAACTATCGAAACTGTTTAAGTTTTAACCCGCCCCGCGCCTGACCATGGTTTTGGTCCATGTGGCCCCAGTTTTGTGACACTTCAGCATGCCACGGTGGCATTGTCTCCCCTCTCATCCTTTCTGTAGGGCCCGCTGGTGCTTCCTCCTCTCTTCAACCTTCCTTGCGGCCGGCGGTGTGGCAGCCACGCTGTCGGTCGTCATTATCATGGGGTGTAGCTAAGATGAGGCTCCCATGGTGCGCCTGGTGGAGACCTTCATAGGCACCTCCTGCACCATGCTGACAGACCTTGTTTTCCAGCCCAGAGCAAGGTTGTCGGTGCAGTCTAGGGAGCAGCTCACCCGCTGCATCACCTGTGCTGGCAGACTGCTTTACTGCTGCTGCTAATGTTGATTGTCCACCGCCTTCATCACAGTAGCAATTGAAGAGATTGCAGTAGCAGCAGCAACATGCCCTCTAGAGGAAGCACGTCACGGAGGCTGGCAGCGAGCCCACCTAGCCGCCGCCATTCCCAGCAGCTTGCTACGACAAGATTCAGGGCAGGGGCAGCCTCGGAAGGATAGCACAGCTGCCGCTGCTCTACCACCCGCCTCTTCCTCCTCTCCCATCCTTTGTGTAGGGCCCGCTGGAGCTTCCTCAGGCGCTGCAGGCCTGCCGGCGCTGCCACCCGTCTGTCAGCGCGTCCTCCTCTGGCGCTGCCAGCGCTACCTCCACCCACATTCGCCGCAGGCTCGCGGCCTGATGGCGCTTCCTCCACCGGCGACGTTGTAGCCTCATCCCCACACCACCACTCACCGTCGCTGCAGCCTCCTCCCTCGTCGTGCCTCCGGTGATCGAGGTGAGAGCGAGAAGGGAATGAGTGTGCTCGCCATGCCGCACCACAGCACCAGATCCTCGGCTGCATCCACCTAAGGGAGCCTGAAAAGGAGATGGTGAAGCTCGCCTACAGCAAAAACACCACCATGCATACCAAAATCAACGACGTCAAGGTCTGAAGGCCATGCTCGCCACCATCTACGCACAGTCGCATACTGCTCCATGCAGAAGAAGCAGCACCAGATTGGTGTTGAGCACAGGACCGCCACCGCAGCCGGGTACCACTGCCCGGCTGGGTGGGCCAATAATTCTCCCCCGTGGCCGCCGCCTTCAGCTTCCAGTACTGACTGGACCCGCGCTGATGCCCAGCAAGGTGCAGGACTTTGCGCTCAGGGACGCCACCGCCGCTGAGGGAGAGGAAGATAGAAAAGGCCCTAACAAGAAGACCCCACGGAAGGGACAAGAGAGGAGACAATGCCACGGTGGCATGCTGAGGTGTTCCAAAACCAGGGCCACGTGGATCAAAAACGGGGTTAGAGGTGGGATGGTTGAAATTTAGAAGGTTTTGGAATCTTCATGTGTGTGGTTTTGTCTGATTTAACTCTTCTAGGTTGCAAATCAGACAACCACGACAAGTACAGGTGATAGCGCGAGCTAGGCTACGTAGGGAGTAGTTGTGAGAGATTGCCAGACGAGGCTTGAGTCCTCGTCCTTTGGGTGGAGCCATGGTGATTAGATGGGATCGGGAGAGAAGAAGCAGGAAGCAAGAAGCAACAGCTTCTCTATTTTCTTGCTTACCGAACAAACTCTGGATACATGGGCTAAATAGCCTCTGGACGCTGAACCAATCTCCTTACAAATAGGAGATCCTAAAAGACAGACAAAATCCTCTTACCTAATCTGCTAGCAATCTAGCTAACCCCTACTGCCTTGCTTACTGTTGCGCCTATCTCTGCACTTATACACGATACCGGCCATAGCAACAGGGTTGAAGAATGGACTTTACCCAAAATATTATTGACATCGCAGTACAACAACAGTCAGAAAGTCTAAAATTCTACTTTCAAGAAAATCAGAACAATGAAATGTAATACTCTAATCTAAAAAATAAATGACGTTTTTATCATTAATTTAGTGAGAAGTCCTTTCAGGTAACTGGATCAAAACAGCAAAGCTACTGGGTAGCATACCACTTTGATGGCATCTGCAATTCCTTTCCCAGCTATCACAGTTCTGACAAAAGCATTGTGCGTAAATTTTGACGGCCGTAATCCAAGTTTTTGCATCTGGAAAGAAAAAAACAAATTACCAACACAGTTTGTAAATATATGAGATTTTTTTTGTTAAATGCTTTTACAATCAAAATAACAGAAAATTGCAAATGGTCCCCATTTCATTATCTTTGACATGACATTAAGCAAAATTTTGATAAGGTGCGCGATAGCATGTTAGGCCACAATTTTAAATTAAATCTCTCTGCAGGACCTAAATTTTCTGCACAGTAGTGGTTTAAATAAAAATAGATTTCATGATCTACATTGCACAAAATTAGGGGGAAAGGGTTAAGTAATAAACAAGACAGAGACATTCCATCCATGAAATGGTAACCCTCCTATTATAAGATCGAATACACTATACAGTGAAGTAGATGAAACCGGACAAGTTAACGAACAGTATGTTGTCATTGCCACATGCCAGTTCTACAATCCAGAAAGAAAGAAAGAAATGCTTGCAGTTCCCGAGAGAAATTTAATGAAAAGTTCAACACATAGATTGCATGGCCATTGTATAGACTACAGTATGGGCTTATTTATTTGTTATTTCGTTACCTCTACAAATAACTGCTCAGCTAACTGACAGTTGTTAAGCTGTACACATGCATGCATAACATCGTTGAAAGACCATCTCAAAATTGTTCTTACTCCACTTGATCCAAATCTCAATGAATTTGCAACACTCCCATCTACTTCAACTTTATAAGCAGGATTGTTGCCTGGAACAAAACTGAAACAAAATAAGTTTTATAGATCTCATCGGGATGAGCAGACCAATATACTGGAAGGTGTATGCACATGGAATGCAGACCTGACTCAGTTTTCTCCTCAAAGAGCTCAGGCTGAGCATGAACTGAATGATCACCAGCAGTGAGCACTTGAGGTGATGGCAAGCTATAACCCAAAAATAGTTTGGAATCTTCACATTCTCTCAAAGTAGGTACAGGAAGGTCAATTCTTGATGTTTGGTATCTTCCTTTAGAAGACACCCTCAGATACTCAGAGCTTTGTGCAGCAACGGCTACCATATGCTGCAAGATGTGATATGCAGATTGAAGGTCACCTAGCTCAGTTAAAGCCCTCAAAAATCTCCTTTGTGTAATAATGCTTGGGCTATAGTACCTAGTGCAGTCCTTCCAAATATCATAAGCTGCTGCCAGATTTCCCTGTAACGCTGCAAGCTAAAACACATAAAAAATAACTAATAAGCAAAGTTGTCACAGTAATAAAGATCAAGAATAAATGAACGGATGATGTGAGAATGAACATTCAAGCTGAAAAAAAAAATTGAACAAGCTGTCACAACACTAGTCCTAAAATCATGAGGATTGGTGTATATAGTAAGGGCTACTGTAGATATGAAATATAATATTGCATGAAAGAGAAGAAATAAGATACGCAGAATAAAGGGGCATGTGAATTTTCACAAGACAAAACTAAATCCGATCAGCAACAACAGTATAATACTGAGAAAAGGAAAAAAAAGGGAAATGGATTCGCAATCATGTATAGAGATTTATTCTGGACGAGGTGAAATCCACACATATAAACAGTGTGCCAAAAGGGAACTGCCTAGGCATCGATGTGTTAAAAGAAAAAACAAAGAGAAAGCAGTATGATGAACAATTAGGGATGAAAGTAGGCTTGCAACCACAATAGAAGAGTCAGCTAAGTTGATATTAAATGTGCATATAACAAAGAACATTTCAAACAGCAATATTGAACATTTCTTGTACAAACCTTCAATAGCTCACAGTACGTTATTTCAGACTTCCCACAAAGATGATTTTCCATTATCTCTAGACAGCATTCAACATCCTTCAGATTTGCACTACTTCCACATGCATTTAGAAAGATATTGAAAAACGGCAAAGTGGCATGAGTACTTTCTTTCTCCCCTAGAAGAGCCAGCCAGTGAACTGCCTATATAGAAAGAAGATTGTGAACTTGCAGATCACACGGAGCTAAACTATTCATTAAGCCGATAAACATATAACACATATGAAAGAAAATTCAAATTCCACTGAATCACGCAGTATTTGTGTTAAAATTAAGAAACAAAAAAAAACGAATTCTATCGAAATAACACATCAGAGTCAACAGTTCTTTAAATGTGGTGCAAACAAGCATGTACAGATCTATCTTGTATTTGAATGGAAATATAGCGTGTAGTAAGATTATTTTTCCATAAACCTTTCTGTGCTTGTTTACTAATTTTATCAACACTTGTAAAGAAGACTACACAATTTACTTTCCAATTCACCACTCTACTACAACTGAAAATTATATAAACATAAAACAGTGCCCAAAAGCTATCAGTGAGCATGCAAATATTTGTAGCCATACACTTGCAGAAAAGGCAACATGACAACAGCAGCAACGGCAAAGCCTTTTAGTCGTAAGAAAGTTGGGGTAGGCTAGTGTGCTAGTGTGGGCAAGGCATGAATAAAACAGACCCATTCAATCAGTACCACAAACATAGGTCTGTTGCCTACGGTGCATCATTTTCAGCATTTGGACTAAGCTAGTATCACAAGGAAATGGAAGCTTTGCAGAGATACTGTGGTCTTTTAATCTCTAACAAACTAGCATTACTATTTGCATGTGAAATCAGAAGAATTGCGTACCTCCTTTGCATACCCCCCTCTGCTCAGAGCTCTAATGACATATCTGTACATAACCTTACTCATGCCAATGGCCTTTTCCTCCATGAGTTCCAAAGTTTCCATAGCAAACTAGAAATATTGGGGGAAAAAAGAACTCCAAATGGAGCTCAAATCAAAATGAATGTACCAAGCTCATGCTATGGTTCAAAACATGCATTTAACAGTAGATTACCAAAGGATCAGGCGCTTCTGCACAATACTTCAATATATTGATCAATGCTTCCTTAGTGTGATGAAAGTTTGAAAGAATCAATGATGCTCGTTGCCGATCACCTTTACAGAGAGCACTGACAATGTCTGATTGCATGGATCTAACCAAAGTAGCCCTCCGTGTAAAAGCATCATATTCTGCAATTATCATAAGATTGCTTACACAGTGATAACTGATATGCATAAAAATTCATGCAAAGCAATTCTGTGAGGGTACTGTTCAGATCAGGGACCTGAGTAAAATGATAATCAAAGTCAGAAAGCATGGTAAAATAGAAATGAAACTCACTGCAGGTGGAGAGCAAACGTTCATACCAGGCAGTGTGCCAGGCCACGGTGAACCAAAAAAAAAACATATGCTAGGCAGGCAACCGCAGGGCATCAAATATACACTCATATAAACAAATTAAACCATTTATCTGTACAAGCACAAAGTTCATCTTTTTTTTTTTTGCAGCATTTCCAATTTAATAGTCATACCAACATATCCAGAGAACTAGCCCAGAAACCAGTTATAACTAGCCCAAGAACAAAGTATCTGACAGTATGCTTACTGTTCGAACAAGTTGGGGCGTCTTCAGAATGAATTCTACTTGCCGCAATCGCCGGTGCCTACAAGACCTCCGCAGCATCAGCATCTAAAACACACGCATATACACAAAACAACACGGTTCTGCGTTTTACGTGAGGAGATATGGATGCCGGAGAGGAGTTCGTGCAACGGCGAGCGGTCCTCGATCTGAATGACACGGGAACATAAATGATTGTGAGAACAGGGAGGTGCCACATGACCCACCCTAAGCATTCATCCATTGGATAGCTCGCTTACAGTATCCTCTGCATCGCAGATGGGGAATAGTTGGGGGCTTGGGCCGCGCCTTTCGGCGACAGGGGGGCGACGCTGGCGGGCGGGGCAATGATTTCTGCGCAACGGATCGAGGTGGCGCGGAAGAAGCGCGGGAGGTGAAGCTGTATGCACCGGGCGGCCTACAACGTGGAGGAGGGCTAGAGCAACACCAGGCGGCGAGGGGGGGGGTGCTCCCGGCGGCGCGGGGAGACGCGGCGGATGAGCGGGAGGGTTTTGATGTGGGGGCGGAGATGGATGGGAACCGGAGCTTTTCCGAGTGCCGTTTCCATACGAGGTCGGCCTTGCTCGAATCTGGGCCGTGCTAGAGAGCGCTGGACCGATAAGGCTAAGGCTCTGTTTGCATCCTACCTCCTAAATTTTAGCATCTACTAAATTTTAGCACCTTTGAATTGAAGGGTTAAAGTTTATGACGTAAAGGGTATTTGATCCCTTATTAAAGTTTAGTACATGGAAATAAAAAAGACATCCATACTCTCTACACGCGCCGCTCTTCCTTTTCTCCCGCACGTGCTGCCAACCTCGCCTCACAGTGTCGCCGCCGCCGCCGCTATCTTGGCCGTGGCCTCACAGCCGTCGTGGCGCTCCTTTTACTCGTGCTCGTCAGCGTGGCCTCGTTCCCGGCCGCGCTCCGCCGCGCCCGTGCGGGAGCCGCTCGACGCGGCGCACCTCAACGCCACGCTGTTCCGCCTGGCCACCGTCGATCCCTCGGAAGCGCTGCTGCGGCGGGACGTGGACGACCTCCTCGAGGGCCGCCTCCTCCGCTCTTGGCACCGCCTACGCCGCTACGACCCCATCGTACGGGGAAGAAGGGGGCCGCCGGGAGGGAGAGAGGAGAGAGAGAGGGAGGGAGGGGCGGGTGGGGAGAGAGAGTATGCGGGGTGGGTGGGGTAAGGGGCAGCGGTGGAAAGTGAGAATGAGAGAGATAAATTGTGACCATTTTTAGCAAGTTATAGTACCTCTTGAGCTACTAATGAGATTGTGGGTGCTAAACTTTAGCAAACACCTTTTAGTAATTCTGTTTGGATCACCAAATTGCTAAAAGTGCCTTTCTAAACTTTAGCAAAGGGGATCCAAACAGGGCCTAAGTCCAGCAGTGCCCCACTAAATCCAGTGGTGCCTCAAAATGGAGGTTTGCACCACTGTTACCCATTGTAAATCTGAGTGGAGTAGTTGGAATAGTGATGGGATGGAGAGATGGGGAGCCTTTGGACTTAGCCTAAGATAAACTCGAACGGTCTCCTATTTTGAGAAATCCGGCGATTTAGTACTTTCTGCATTTAAATATAAATCGCGGTTGATTTTTAAAAAAACTTCGATTTTTTATATTATTTAAAAAAAATTATATGTCATTTATTTTGTTATGATTTGCTTTACTATTGTACATAGTTTGAGCATAACTAATTTTCTTATACATTTATACAAATTTTTTAAATAAGATGAATAATCGAAGTTTTGGGAAAAAAAGTCAAATGCGATTTATATTTGAATACGGACTAATGCCGTAGATATAGTGAAATTGAAATGAAATAGTGAAACGACTAGAGTTAGCGTAAGGTCAAGTCCAGTAGATCGTCTATTCGACAGTCTATAGTACGAAAATAACGCTTTAATAACGCTGCAGATAGAATGGCAGTTTAAATAAAAGTAACAAGATAACGATCTGCTAAACTTAACCTGGATAGAGTAAAATTTGGATAAGTTGGGCTGGCGATGTCAGAGTCATGTTGAAAATGAAGAAAAAATCTATTTGATCGTTAAAAAATAGTAAAATAAATTGAAATAGTGTTTTTTTAAATGAGTTTGATTAATGAGTTGGTCTTCGAAGCACCAAACGGAACTTTTTTGTTGTTATTATCCCACATGCTTGTCCAACACAGGATGGAAATATTAATAAGAATATCACACTATTACACATGATACAATCAAGCCTAAAGATCGACAAAGTCACCACACGCATCCCTGCAAATGAAATATATTGACAAAGATATCAAACTGTTGCACTAGTGTAACATCCCAAAGAGCACTCCTAAAAAAATTCTCTTAATCTTTCCTCAGTTCAAAATCAGTTTTCAAAATCTTGCGTTAAGCATGTCAAGTTGAGCTCAACTAAACTTCTCATAAAATTCTCCAAAATATTCTTCTTGAGAACCTCAAATTATTCCTTGAAAACTCTACAAAATCTTTCTCTAACAATTTCCCAGATTGCCTCCAAATTCAAATTCAAGACCAAGAAAGATAAGGAAAAAATCCATCCTTTTCCTCCTCTCCTTTCGGCCGAGCCACCCGCGGCTCGCCTCCCCTCCTCGTTGCCACCTAGATCCCACCTGTGATTTCATCTAAGTACTGGTGCTATCAAAATGCACATCAAATCTTTCAAAATATTATAGGGCTTCGTTTATGTCCTTAAATTCGCTAATATGTTTCACACATCCAATTCTTCATTGCTCATGCTAAACTCCCTCTTCCTCCTTCGCATGCCATTCTTTGCCCTCTGCACCCCTTTATCGCCGCCTCCCTCGCAGTGGTGCCCCCTCGCATGCTCGTCGTTGTCTGTTTCCGTTCCCATTTACTTGTTGCCTATCGCTCGCGCTGCACGTGTCCTGATGGCTACTGTTGCCTCATTGTCATGCTACCACACTTACCCTCACCACAACAGTGGTGGCGAGATGGGCACGGTGCTCAGCAAAGTGCATGGACGGTTGAATGTGAGTAGGGCAACAACACGACAAGGGAAGCAACAACATGGAGTGAGCGGGATGGCAGCAGGGTGATGCAAGGGAGGGTCGGTAGTGGCGGGGTACAACAAGTGAGCGAGGGAGGGCTGCGGCGGCGTGGAGTGAGCTAGACTTGCCAACCACACACAATTGCCTCAGTCACCAAGACTTGGATCTATATAATAAAATAGATTAGCAAGTTTAGAAACTTACATGAAACCTCAGAACAAGTTTAAGCACTTGAATGTGCATTTTAAAAATGACGGAACCTAAATGAAATCTCAGAACAATTAAAAACCCTAAATGAAACTTAGAGATAAGTTTAAAAGAGATAATTTCACCAGCGGTCCTCGAACTTGTCCCGAGTTTTCATCTAGGTTCCGGTACTTTCAAAATGCACGTTTAAGTCTTTAAACTTGTCCCAAGGTTTCATCTAGGTCCCGGTACTTGTAAAATGCACGTTTAAGTCCTTAAACTTGTCCTGAGATTTCATCTAGGTCCCCGTTGGTTTTTCAAGGGTAGTTTTCCATTTTTAAAAATAATAAAAACTATTTAATATTTAAAAAATCATAACTAATTCATTTTAAATTCGAAAAATATGAAACTAGTACCAATTTTTTTCTAAAAATGTAATCTATCCATTGGTGCTCTACTTAGAGTTATATGGATCTCATTTATTATCCCTCGTACAGTTATATGACAGAGTTTTACGAGAAGCCGGTGGAGAAGCCCTGCCAAATAGGGCCTTAATGCTACCATGCATATTCTATCCAACAATACATGCATGGACAAGTAGATATGCGCCATGACCGATATATCCCAAAATAAACACACGGATGATTAGGAAAATGCGCGCATAGCTATGATATGTTTTTTGGGACAAATCTTCAACCCCAAAACGACTAGTATAAATATTCATTTTTTATTTTTTTTCTTACAAATTTGAGTGCCCTTGAATAGTTAAACCCTACTTTGAAGGGATGTGGTAATATGACCATCAACCATAAACCCTAAATCTTGGTGTATATGAACAATAAAACACTAGAAGGGATAATAAATGAGATCCATATAACTCTAAGTAGAGCACCAGTGCATAGATTGCATTTTTAGAAAAATTTTGGTACTAGTTTCATAATTTTCGAATTTAAAATGAATTAGTTATGATTTTTAAATATTAAATAGTTTTTATTATTTTTAAAAATGGAAACTACCCTTGAAAAACCAACTGGGGACCTAGATGAAACCTCGAAACAAGTTTAAGGACTTAAACGTGCATTTTACAAGTACCGAAACCTAGATGAAACCTTGGGACAAGTTTAAGGACTTAAACATGCATTTTGCAAATATCGGGACCTAGATGAAACCTCGGGACAAGTTCAAGTACTGCTGGTGAAATTATCTCAGTTTAAAATTTTGAATATGCATTTTAAAAGTATCGGCACCTACAACTACCAGTGAAATTCTTTGCCGATGTACTGCTCTTAGGGTGTGTTTGGTTCAGATGATGGAAAAGGACGGGATGGGACAATCCCAGTTTTGAGCTGTTTGGTTGGAGAGCAGAGTGGGACGGGGACATCCCCGTCCCCCAATTTTGGGGACGACCTAGTACCTCCAAATCGGAGGGATCACGGGGGACGAAGTGGGATCGGGTCTTCTCCGCCCATCACCTTGTCGCCGACGCCACGCATGGCATCCGCGTCTACCTGGATCCGCTCGTAGCCGGAGCGCCACCGCGCCGTCCAGGCCCCGCCGACGTGCCGTCGCACCGTCCCAGCCCCGTCGATGCGCCGTCCTTGCCTTCTTTTTCTCCGCGGGTGAAGGGCAAGATCCAAGGCGGCGGCTTGGCCTTCTTCTCCACCACGCCCGCCCAGCCCTGCCCTGTGCGAGGACGTGCGACGCCGAGCGCTGGGAGAAGGCGACGAAGGCGGAGGGCTAGGGAGGCGGAGGCTCCGCGACGGAGTGAAGCGCCGGGGAGGAGGCGGAACGACGGGGCAGCGCTGCGGCGTAGGAGGAGCGCTCGACGCCGTGCCACCCTAACCTCACCGACGCGCCGCCTCCAGTTCCGGCTGCGCGCACTCTTCACACTGCCCGCCGCTCTAGCTCTAGATCTAGACCGCCGATCGCGCGTTCTTCAAGCCGGCCGACCGCCAGCGCTCTGCAAGAGACGGGAGCTAGGCGTGGAGCTTCCGGCCGCCGGGGGAGGAGGCGCGGCCGCGCAAGGTGGACGCAGAGCGGGGCCGCCCGCAGCGGGGAGCCGTGCACGGGGCTCTAGGTCGGAGCGTGGGGAAGAAGACGCCGCAGTGGATGACAAGCGGGTCCCATTTGTCATCCGCCTCTAATCCCAGTGCCTATGTCCTCCAACCAAACGATACCACCACGGATGGGATGTGATGGATCCATCCCTAGAATCCACGATGAAACTGTCCTATCCACTGTTGTTCCAACCAAACACTACGTTATAGATCTGCGCTCATCGTGGATTGAGTTCTGGTTTCAAATTTTAATATCAGACAGGAGAGTACCGTGTGCTCTTCAGAGTTCAGCATGTGCGCCCAAAATAAAACCAGCCTACCGGCAGGCACCCCTCGCACTCTCCGTCGATTCATCACCAGCGAAATCGTCAGCGCCGGCCTCCCGGCAGACCGGCGTCCGCACCACTGCGCGACCCATGGCTTCCTCCCCGTGGCCGCGCACCGCCGGTGCCGCCCCTGTCTCGCCGCCAGAAGCAGCAGCAGCAGCTGCTGCTGCTACCGTCGCCGCCGCCACTCCCGCCCCGACGTCGGAGCACAACCCGGTCAAGGTCCCCCCCACAATCCCATTTTTTCTCCTCTCTCGCTCGCTCGTTGTATCTGTCTCTTCAGGTTCAGCTCTGCTTCCTGACCCCCTCCAAGCTGAGCTCCTGACTGGTGCGTGCAGGAGGGCGGAAACGCTGCCGCCGCGGCTGTCCTGCAGCAGGAGGAGGAGGCCAAGACGCACTTACCGCGGGACCATGACTCGTAATTGCGATCCCCCTTGCCATGTGTTTGCTTCTCTGTTCCCGCAATGCATGCTCTGTCTTTGCGTAATTCTCGATGGGAACATTAGAAACGCTGCTTCGCACGTTACATTGTTTTGTGCGTGCAACCATAGGGCTACATGGAGTAAAAGAATCTGTCAACGGGCTACTGTATAGTCGATAGAGGTAGATGCCAGTACGAGTGCATGGATGAGAATGAGATGGGGCTGTTACCCTGTCACTGGCACTGGTCCTCTCGTAAAAATATCTAGTATACTAGTGTTATTTGTACCAGTAACAGGAGTACCATATCAGTCACCCCTTTGCCTTGCGCACAAGGAGTGGAGCCAAAAACGAAGCCCTCTTGGCGCAACAACAATAATACCTTTTGGACTTAAATATTTTTGTGTGTAAGCAAACTTCAGCAAAAGGTGTGCTACTTTGCAAAAAACTGTAGGGTTGATGTAGTTCAGCTATGTTGCACAGACGAGTCTTCACGTGTGACAATGCTAGGCATTTGAAGGGAACATGATTAGGCCATATGGCACTGATATTTATGTAAAACTTGTGGGCAAAAGGAATCAAGTTCGTGTATCTTTTTTCAGAAAATGTTTGTCATGGTCTTAAGGTTACCATCTACACATTATATTTTTCTCCAAATTTTCTGGTTCACCCCCACCGTATTATCTAGTTCTCCAGAAGAGAAGAGAAAAAAAAAGATAACTTCTGTCCTCTAGTTAGTGACACAAAAGTCAGATTTCCTCCCTTATATGTTGATATTCACATGTGCACTGTCATATCTTCTGTCTTGCAGAGTTCAGGTCTCTCTATCAACTTATGTATCCGAATCCCATGATTGATAAGTTGATTTGGGTAATTTAGCTACACGCTGAATTGATTGACTAATTACCTTTTGGTTGAGAATCTCAGACCCTAGATTATTTTTCTTTACAAATTTAATCCACTTATACGTTGATATTCCTTTGCTTTGGACTTTATATTCTGCATCTTGTCGCTGTGAGAAGCCATCAAAGTTGACAGTAAAATTCATTATCATATTTAACACATGCAGAGAAGCAGTAATCCAAGAGCATGAACAGAAGATCAACAGATATCAAGCAATACTTGCAGCTCGTTTGAAGGCCAAGTTCTTCTCTAAAAAGGCTTTTGACGGAGGTACTCATGCACTCTTAAGCTTGTCTCAGTATCTAGAGTATGCCATTTTTCTCGTTTTAATCACAAACAAGCAAGTTGTTTTTTTTTTTCTGGCTGTAGGAGCTCTGCCATTGAGTGAAAAACTGAAATAGGCTGTACTCATCTCAAAAATACTTTGACTATACTAGTGAAATGAGCAAAAGTTAGGGTGTCACTCTTCATGTTGTTTTCAGTGGAGTCCATGACTCAAGTTCTTTTATTGCCACTAGTCCATCAACTTATGCTCTCCCAACACAAATATGTATAAAAAGTTGATAGATAACTTTAATAGTAAGCAACAATTGATAATTTAGAAACATAAATATAGGTATGTTTTTGTTATTTCATTTTTTAACAACATATGTTTGTAGTTTATATATTATTTTATCTTATCTTAAATAATATCAGAGGTGATTATTTTAATTCATCTTTCACAATGGCATGCAGCAGCAGCAACAACAACCACCAAGCCTTTCAGTCCCAAGCAAGTTGGGGCAAGCTAGAGTTGAAACCCAGTAAGAGTCACCAGGAGGAGAAAACAAGTGGGGAACTAATGGGTAGAGCCTAGATCAAGATTCCGGCATATGGATAGTCTCTTTCCATGCCCTTCTATCCACACACAACTCTGCTGAAACATCACATTCTTTCAGGTCCCTTTTGACTGTCTCATCCCATGTCAGCTTTGGTCGGCCCCTGCCTCTTTTCACATTATTGTCTCGTCTTACTATGCCTCTATGTACTGCCGCCTCTAAAGGTCTCCTTTGGACATGTCCGAACCATCTTAGCCGATGTTGGATAAGTTTTTCTTGGATTGGAGCTTACTCCTAGCCGATCACGTATTTCATCATTCCTCACTCGGTCCAACCTTGTATGCTCACAGATCCAACGCAACATACGCATCTCCGCTACACTTAATTGTTGAACATGTCTTATTGGACATGTCACTTTTTGGGTAGGCCAACACTCTGCCCCATATAAGATTGCAGGTCTAATTGCCGTCCTATAGAACTTGCCTTTAAGTTTTTGTGGTACCCTCTTGTCACATAGAACTCCAGATGCTTGACGTCACTTCATCCATCCCGCTTTAATCCTATGGCTAACATCTTCATCAATATCTCCATCTCTTTGTAACATCGATCCCAAGTATTGAAAAGCGTCCTTAGGTGCTACATGACCTTCCAAACTCACATTTCCATCCTCATGACTAGGGTACCAAAGTCACATATCATATACTCAGTTTTAGTCCTACTAATTCTAAAGCCTTCCGACTCTAGGGTCCGCCGCCGCAGCTCTAGCTTCCTATTGACTCCCTCTCGGCTTGCATCCACTAGCACTACATCGTCGGCAAAAAGCATACACCAAGGGATATCATCTTGTATATCTCTCGTGACCTCATCTATCACCAAGGCGAAAAGATAAGGGCTCAATGCTGACCCTTGATGTAGTCCTATCTTAATAGGGAAATCATCTATGTCGCCATCAGTTGTTCGGTAACCTTATTGTACATGTTCTTGATGAGGGCAACATATTTTGTTGGGACTTTATGCTTGTCCAAAGCCCATCACATAAGATTCCTAGGTATTTTATCATAGACCTTCTCTAGGTCAATGAAAACCATGTGCAAGTCCTTCTTTTGTTCCCTGTACCGCTCCATCACTTGTCTTAGTAAAAAAATTGCTTCTATGGCTGACCTTCCATGCATGAACCCAAATTGGTTCATGGTGATATGCGTCATCTCTCGCAACCAATGCTCAATAACTCCTTCCCATAACTTCATAGTGTGGCTCATCAGCTTAATCCCGCGGTAGTTAGTACAGCTTTGGATATCTCCTTTGTTCTTGAAGATTGGTACTAAAGTGCTTCTCCTCCATTCTTCTGGCATCTCGTTCTCTTGAAAGATATGGTTGAACAGGCCTGTTAGCCAAACTATAGCTATATCCCCGAGGCATTTCCACACTTCTATTGGGGTACCATCCGGTCCCATCGCCTTGCCCCCTTTCATCTTCTTTAAAGCCTCTCTGACCTCAATTTCTTGAATCCTATGCACAAAGCGTCTATTCGTGTCATCAAAGGGGTTGTCCAATTGCATATCCATATTCTCATTCCCCCCACTGTTTAGGTCGTCAAAGTATGGTGGGTAATTTTTTCGATATGATATATTTTTAGAAAATATAATAGATCTAATGGATACTATTATTAGAGTTAGTTGATGGACGGCTAAATGTTTCTGATTTTTGTGAGAATTTCAAGGATTTATCTGTTTTTCTAGCGCGTTGGCAAGGATTAACGTGGAGGCTTCAAAATGAGTCTCCAATTAGTAATAATAAGATATGTTATTCAAGGACATAACTCTGTGACAAAATTGACACTTGTTAAACCTTATTATCCTCATTTCTAATGTAATAGCTGTAAGTGCTAGTCTAGAGTCTGTCTGAGCTTAATCAAATTTGAATGCGAATCAATTTAGGATCGGCTCAAGTCTTATCTCTTCTCAGATGCTAAACTAGGAACTGTTTTTTCTCTTTCCACCATCAGCTCAAGTTAGTCTTAGTCTCTTAGGTTTGTTATCTGGCTGTCTTGCTAATGCATCTTTCTGTGCTAGTCACAGGTATTAACTACATGAATAATGATCTTACTGCCAATCCAATAGCCACAGATACCATTTGATCAATGATATATTGATATCCAATACTTATATGTTGCTCCTACAGTATCTGTTATAGTTAATGTTTACCTTTTGCTTGTTACCCCATATGGAGAATAATTCATTGTTACATCAGATGCTGCCACACAAATTATTTGTTAGTCATCGCTGAGTGGACATGGTATATGGCTATCTTTTGTTTATGGACCTTATGTGTTAATAAAGCATTTGTTCAACGTCTCGAGGCACTACAAACCTATGTTTATGGGAGCACACTAATGGAAACTATTAAAAAGAATCATGTACTTTCTGTTAGCAATTATCTAATGAGCTGCCGTTTTTTCCTGAATTTCAACTTACTTTACTGTCTTCCACTAGCGAACATCTAGAGAAATGGGAAAAAGAAAAGATGGAAAGAGCAACTTTATCGAATGGGCATTGCAAGGGTGATCTTTCTGCACAATGCCACAATTTTCAGAGCCTTTTAATTGTCATTGCTGGTGCATATGTTCTAGAAGCCTCTGCAAATAGATGACAACTGTGTATGTTTCAAATGCGGTGTATTGTTCAATACCTCTGTTTGCAAGGATTTTCATTACACTTTTCTTAATTGATAATTATTCTTCTTGTTTCCCGTGTGGTTTCTAGTCAGTGACTGTTCCCTGTGCCTTAAGCCCTTAAAGTAAAATTTGATTGTAAGTTCAAATCAGTCCTAGCTCTCATTTTTTTAGGCCATATCTAAGTGTGCTATGCTTTATCCTGTTAACAGCGAACATCTTTGAAACGGAAACGATTTTTGAAGGCGAAACAATTCAGTCAAGCAGGTATCTTTCCTGTGTGCTTTCACCCATTTCAGGTTTCAATATGGCATGCATCTTAATCTGTTTTTCCATAGGTGGCCATGTACAAGATCATTTGCAAACCCGGAATTTCTTTCCCGAGACAAGAACAGCCACGAGAAGGGAAATTCTCCATCTTTGGCAGCGGATTCCTCTGCCAAGAACAATTCTCCACCTTTAGCGGGTGAAGCCTCACCAAAAAATAATGCTAGTGCTTTGTCCACAGAAAACAATCTAACACCTGGAAAGAGACAGCAATCCAAGAAGACTTGACCTGATGAATTAATGGTAGGCTAATCAGTCTGCTGTTCCTCTGTAGTCTGAGGGCATGCAAACTGAAGTATGCGAGCTATCATGAAAGACAAATCGACTCCAAAAATGTTTGTAACATGCTTTAAATTCAGTTCATTGAATCCAGAAGCATCTGTAGCCAGGAATACTGTTGTATTATTGATATCCAAATTGATGCATCATACATTATGCCTTGTGCACCATTGATTGGTTGCTCAAATCTGAATTTCAATTTCTCTTTACTACTCTGAACGTCATTATGTGGTTTAATTTGTGTCGTGGTGATACACAAGTGGATGGGAATACTGAATACAGAGGTACCGTTTCACAGGGTGCTGATGGTCTTCTAGCCACACTTTACGGTAATTCTTATATTAGTCATTTATTCATCTCATAACTTCCATATCTTCAGTGTTTTATCCTTTTTCTCCAAGTCCCTTATTGCCCAGTGCTAACAATAGTAGGCAGTGTCACCTGGTTCCACTATTGCACTTGCAAATGGCCTTAGAATAGCATCGAGAGCTGAATGTTTGGTTTATGGGAGGGTCAAAATATTCTTACCGACACTGAACTGTAAACTATCTCTATCTACATGCACCTGGAAATACACAGGTACTGTCTGTATTTTGGCTCTTCTGATGGCTTGTTCAAGGGCTGTAGTACTTTCCAGTCCTTGGCCTGTTATGGAAAGCTGCATCACCAAAACTATAGAAGTTTTCTATTGCTGTCTGCCTGTCTGTGTAAGTATGTACCAAGCCTCTTTCTAAACAATCTGCTTGCCCTTGCGATGTCAGCAACTCACAGTGATCTATACCTTTGCATTTTATATTCACATGCTCACCCAAGCTTTGACAGCATTGGTTTGATGGCGCAATTGCCAGTTGCAAATTTCAGATGCATCCTTATATGAGAAACCTGTTTGGTTTGCTATTTGTTTGTGCTAATTTTTTATCAACATAAATTTGGCATCCACATTACTAGGAAGGTAATGGACCTGGTATACTATTGCCATGGCATTATATTATTTACAAATGAAATCAAAAGTAGGTTGAACATTTTAGAAATTGTGAATGAAACTGATGCAAACGTATCTTGAGTGGTTTCTATGTTCAAATTTGGCATTGACAGAACATGCACAAGCATCTAGAATGTTCCGCATCCTTATTCGAGATATTCATATTACATGTGGGTTCAGTGAATTTGATATGTTATCTCTTTCGTTCTTTTTCAATCCTACTCCTCTCATGATTAATTCTGTCCCGTTACTGTGCTTTTGGAAAGAAAACTGTTCTATTGGAACAGCTAAACAGCATATACTTGCATGCTCGATGATTTGGCTTTCTTTAAGACACCATCGTCATGTTTGTGTATCGAATTTCTATTGGAGTTAAATCAAGATGCAGGTTAACATATTAGACAGAATTTAACTCAATAACCATCTGAATGGAAACCATCTGATGGTTTTATTGCTGTACAGCTCCTGAAGAATCTACAGCTGCAACCCCACTCAGCACATCATTTTCAATGGAAAGCATCATTTTTCCCGGAAGGAACCAATCGTAAGACTTCTTAATTCCTTGATGATTTCTCGGCTGTTGCTTGTTTTTTCTATGTGCCACTGCTACTGTACTTTCTATAGACCTGATCCAAATTTATCTTAGCCACCTTGACAAAAAGCTGTCACTAATAGGTCGTTAGAATATACCCATACACATAAGAGTAAAACAAACTTGAAGAAATCACCTCAAACATATTTTAATTATTTGGTATACTAATAACAATTAACGTAGCTAAAATTGTAAAGATAAGAATGATTTTATTCAGCTGCACTGTCATCACACTGCTCTGAGCTTGGCGAGGTGGTATTCTGCTTTTGCATGAAGCTCTCGAGCTTGGTACTGAGCTCAGCCTTCTCTTTCTCGAGCCTTGCGTTCTCGCAGCACATGTCACTGCAGCCCCTCATTGCGCGGTTCAGCTCGTCGAGGAGGCGGCGGTTGGCGCCACGTAGGTGGACGACCTGCGCCCACAGCTCGGTGAGCTGCCGCTGCTTGCGCATGCGCGACCGCCTGGCAGACTCCCGGTTAGAGACCATCCTACGTCTTCTTCGCTCGTCCTCTGCCATCACCGTGCGGCCGCTGTAGGCGTCATCAGCGCTCCCAGAGGCAGCTGGACTGCTGCTGACGACCGCCGGTGCTTCGTGTATGGGTTCAAAGGTAGAAGGTGAGAAGTGGAAGGGAGTGGGCGGCATGGTGGTGATCATGTTGGCGTGGTAGTGAGCGTGGAATGCTAGGTCCGGAGGTGAGAGGCGGTGAAGGCTGGCCACTCCTCCATGGTAATGGTGCTGGTGCAGCATGGTTGCTTCACTTGTTTGCTCCGTGGAGACCTTCGAGAGCGACTTAGTAGTGGGATTGGTGTGGTATATAATCAGGCCGGTCTCTGTTTTGGCTTGGCTTCTTGATTGATTTTTGCTCTGGGTGAGCGGAGGCACTTGGTTGGTGAAGGCCTTTTATAGCGTAGCAAAGCTTGCCCACGACTAGAGAGAGAAGCCACCTTCTCTTACCTCCTTCCATCTTTATTTTTTGTAGAATTTGGTAGCTTTAGTTTTGTCGATTTGGTGCATGGCCATGAGGAGGGACCTTTCGCCTTTGGTGTTCAACAATATCCAAACAGCATGCCACTTAACCTTCTACCCCTCTCGCCTAGACCTGCTTTTCAATAGAACATTGCCGTTTCTTTTTCCCTCTTGCGTGCATCCATGACTTGACTTGCGTGAGTAGTCTTGTCAAAGGGTAAAATTTATTCCAATTCATCCATGCCAAACCTTCACTTGTAATGTATTCTCCCCCAAGATGCCCGGCCTTTGGCCGCTGTCATCAAGAAATTACTTTATAGAGATAGAAATTCTTTACCTAGCTATATAAGAGTGGCATGAACCTGCTGGATGTATGGATAGATGTGTAGCTTTACCTACTGAGCCACTGTAGGAATAAACAGGTTGAAATTGTTAGGCCACTAGCTGGATTATGAAGCAGATCGGCTATGCGTATCATTTATGGTTTTTACATCTGCTACTATGCACCATGCATGTCCGACAACCAGGAGTTTGATCACTCGCAAGTGCTTTTGAGCCTTTGATAAGTAAAAGCTTTATATCACTACCATGGGGGTTCGACAGCTAAGAGGGTGGATCGGTAACCTCGTTCCCTTTTCACTGTAGCACTTTAATGTGTATTTTAATTCTTTATAGTTTTTTCTTTAGCAATTTGGATGCTGGTATGATAATAGTTAATCTAATATATCATATCATGTCTTTTCAAATAACTGAACATAGCTAAACGCACAAGTTGTAGAGGATATAAAGCCTTATTTTTTGGTGGCATGGGCGTACACCCTCGACAGCGTTTGGTTGGTGGGATGTGGTGGAACGGAACCATCTCATCCCATCAATTTCGGTGTTTGGTTGAAAAACAGATGAATGGATTGGTTCCAAATAAGAGAATATTCTCTCTAGATTCGAAATTAGCACGCTCCTGAAAAATTATGGAACGCAACTGTTCCACTTAGAATATGAGACTTACAGTAGGCCTGAGCTCGGAATCTGAGACAGAAATATTTCATTTATCTGGAACAGAACCATTCCATCCCTAAAATCTAACACGGAACCATTTAATTCCACTCCGTTCTCAATCTCTAGAATCTAAGACGAAACCATTCGATTCCACCCCGCTCTCCAACCAAACGTTATGGTGGAGCCCTTTCTTGGTTTGGCTTGTGTCCTCGTTTTGGCTTTCATACTAAGACGTCGATCATCCTCCATAAGTGGTGCAAGTTGCAAAAGCAATCGCAAATTGACATTTCCAGCCATAAATAAATAAATAGATAGATAAATCATGTTGCCAAACTAGAAAAATGATGTGTGGCAAACATCTAGTTTCAACGGGCAACTATCTAGTTTCAACTGAAACTGTAGGGGATGATGATTCATAAACAAAACATATAGGGTGTAATCATATAAAGAAATACAAACGAAATCACATGTTGGCAACACATGGAAAAACGAAACTCGACAGACATCTGTATTTTACTTCCAATTTCCCTGAAACGTTTAGCTGGAGATTGGAGAATACTGCTGAAACAGTCAGAGCATCCCTCCAAGACTGGCATGAGAAACCACAAAGCAATATGAGGGTTGTTGATATGCATGCATCGGCATCTGGAATACTGTTGCATGATTCGCGGCAGCTGCAGTTGCCAGTCGGATCGGCTGGCTGACGCCAGCAGAAACAGGGACACAAATTTTGGGCAACTGGCCCCAAGGCGCAGCGACAGGTTTGGGTCGCCGATTGAGACGGATGCCTGGGCGTCCGTTCTTCAGCAGAGTGGCAGCGCTAACGTCGACCACGAAGAACAAATTGAATCATATATAAAGCACTTGCTATCCTACTTTACTTCTCGCCTATTGTGATGCCCCTGTCGACCACGTCGTTTTCAGTTTTTTTAGTGTGTGTATATACGATCATGTGGCTCAGAGGTCTAACTTTTGTGAACAGGAACAGTGAACGACTTTGTTTTTGTGGGTACTTGGTGTGATCTGTGACGTAGTGGGCATGGAATCAAAGGAGATGATCACGAAGAACTGAAGGCAAGGGCCACCGCATGTTTTTGCAGGTTTCCTTGACACCTCCAGCTCAACGCATTTCTTATCAGTTTCTTTGGCAGTTTCAAGTATTGTCAACAGGTCAAACCCAAGTTCTATCGCAGCGCGGAGATATTTTCTTATATAGGGTAATTTTCCAATTTCGTTTATAAAGAAGAGGAAGCAGAGTGACAGTTAATATAGTGCCTCCCGGTCAGTTCGTGCCATCAATCTCTTGTGATCGCTTTATTCCGTTCAATGATGTTCTCGCACGATATGTGTCAGGCCATCACCGAATATATGTATCTCATCACTCGATCCTGCGTGAGGCACGGGCGAAAAATACCTGCGTCGATGTTTCTGGCTGTTCTTGGACTTGGAGGTTTGTCTCCTTGGGGTTAATCTCTTAGTCTTCTCTTGCAGCAGGCCAGATATATTCTTAGGACTCGACCTGTGCGTTTGACATTGATGCAACAGGGCGGTGGCAGAATATGTGCTCCTGGTCACTGTGAAGCAGGGACACCTGACCCGGGTCCTTCATGTCTTCGCTTGCCAAATATGGGGTCGTCTACTGCCAGGCATTTCTGGGAAGAAGGCTCAGCTGGCGAACAGATGGGATTCCAATTGTGCACTCGCAGAATTAGATGCAAAATTGCGGATAAAAAGCTCATGTGATTAGACTTGGAAGTTGGGAGGAAGTCGGGCCGTGAAATGGAGATAATAACCAGAGTGCATTTGCATTTTTTATACAGAGCGTGTAGCTTAGGTTAGCGAAAAGACGATGGTGGCCGACCGCTAGGAGCAACAACAAAAAATGTGCTAGCAATTTTCTGATAATGGAACAACTTCTTAGTTCATACTACATTTGTTCTCGAATATTTGTCACCGACTAGTTCATTTTTGAACTAAAACATGACAAATAAAAAAGAACGTAGGGCGTATCACGCAGCACCGGTACTTCTTTAGACTTAGTTTGGCAACCCTTAAATCGAGAAAGATTGAAGTGCATTAATTTTGATTTATTGTGGATTTAAATCCACTTCAATTCTTTCAATCCACTCTAATTCAAGAATTATCAAACTAGGCTTTATGGTTCTATTTCCAGTCTGTCAGGAAAGGAAAAAGGAGTTGACCAAGCGGGGGATGCTTCTTAAGATTGTACTTTCGACACAATGCGCTTATCATGCTCATGTCCCCAGTGCTCTTTGAGCTACATAGCCTTGGCCACGATGAGGAATAATGAACCAATTCCTTCGGTGCCATGTGAATAATGAACCAATTCCTTCGATGGTGTGTGAAGAATTTACTGTTCTTGTTCATTTATTCGTGCCAATATTTGTTTGGAAAAATGGGATTGATGGCATCCGCAAAGATTGCATCTGTACACCTTGCTTTGAGGAGCACGCCACCGCATACCACATGCATCTCCTTGGGAACAAAGCTGACCATGAGGGGACAAAAAATGAACTACTAGTCATCAGCTCGAAATGGCATGCTTGGGAGCCGAGATTCATTTGTGGTGCATCATGCATTTTTGCATGGTTCATTTGGCTAAATACTAAAATACATCGCCGGCCATGTTAGGGTCAGCATTATTGAAAATCTTGTATGATAGGTTCTGCCTTCTGTTTTCTGTAAAGGAAGTTCCAACTTTCATTTCCCTCTCTTTGAAAAGAAAATTATTCTCTTTGCGAAAAAAAGGAAAGGTTTCTGTTCACGAAAATGAGGGTTGCTGTTCAACTGACAACATAAAGCTCCAATCATAAATCGAAGAAAGAGACATCCTTAATACAATACTACTCGTGTAACAAGTTATACTTAATTCAAAAGATTTAGGCGGACTCAATGTACATAAACACATGACATATCAAACACTTAGAATCACCTACTATCGTATAATCTTACTCGAGGCCTCTATGTTAATCCACATGAGGCGTGCTAAATATTTTTTTAAAATATTTACAAATAACATGGCGATCAATTTGATAGGCTCTAATTACCATTGACACTAATGACAGATGGATTTCTTCTATTTTTCTAAAAAATTATACACTCTAAATTATGAAAATAGTACATATGCCATTATAAAAGCATAGAATAATACCTAACACACATGTCATCACGAAAAAACTAATTAACTTGTTAAGTTTGTATCTAAATACTCAACTCTATTTTTATTAAAATTTATCACAAATTAGAGGCTCTAATAGCCTCCATGTTAATATTCAAGGGATATGGTAGGAAAAAGACGAAACTAAAATTCTCACAAATATCACAAACATATAGCCATCAACTTGGTATCTAATAATCATGGGTAACAATCTATTATATTTTGCAACAAAGTACCCACCTCTATCATTTTGAAAAACAGTCTAAAGCAACCCTCAAAATTGTAACTAAATTACATGTCTCTCTTGTTACTAAATAAAAAGAGAGTTCGTCTGACTTTCGCCATAGAACTCGAAAAACATGTATCTTCGGCCACTAAACAATCAAAATAAGACAAATCTAGCCCCCCCCCCCCCCAAGAAGTGTTGAAAGGTGATTTTCTAGCTTCTAGAAATAATAAAAACTATCCCAAACTATAATTTATAAGTGGGTTATCTAGATGTGAAAAATATGAAACCAATACCAAATCCTTTTTTAAATATAATATATCTATCGGTGCACTATTTATTGTGTTGGATATTATTTGTCATTACACATGGTACCTTATTTCCCTTAGTCACATATACTTTTTATTTAAATTGCCATTTTTACTCTAATTTTAAACGTTAGTTGAATACTTATGTTTAAACCCTTGCTCTATTTAATTTGAAAAACATTACATGGTCATGTGATCAACATAAAAGTAAACCATAGACATCCAACCACATTATCTGTGAGCTTGGTGCTGTCATTTGGAGGTTCCATGTATTTATAGTTTGCTGGTTTCTCTTGGTCAGTCCCTAAGTCTAATACAGAAAAACGTAATAATTAGCAAATGACTGCCACAACTACCATGTATAAAGCAATAGGAATAGGAATAAACAAGATCAAACACTTATAGTAGCAACATATTTATGTACTTTTAGAAAAAATAGTATCGGTTTATATTGTCCTGGTTAAAATGAATTACTATGAAATTTTATATTTAATTTAGATTTTCTAAAAATAGAAAAAACTATCTTGACAGCTAACCATATGGCAAATTTTATCTGGTTTTGATACTTTGATGACTAAATGGTTTTTAATTGGATTGATAGAATTGAACTTC
This sequence comes from Paspalum vaginatum, assembly GCA_030272315.1. Lineage (NCBI taxonomy): Eukaryota > Viridiplantae > Streptophyta > Magnoliopsida > Poales > Poaceae > Paspalum > Paspalum vaginatum. The sequence continues at coordinate 12,236,886 of CM059013.1, read as the reverse complement.
AACAAGAGTTGGAGGCAGACTTCTCCATGTGAACAATAACCTAAAATAATCCCTAATTTTTACCTACACTACACAACTTTTCCATTACAAAAATAATTTAAATAATCTTCTAATTTCTGTCACTGACCACTTATGCTATTATTAAAAACAACACAAATTAACATTTAAATGCGTGTCTAAAATTTCTGAAATGTGAAAATCTAGAAAATGGGCATATCGTCTAACTTTGGCTCACCTGACATTGAGCTGCTGCCAGTGGGCCCCAACTCGTGTGGGCTCCACTTGCAATGGCTCAACGCCACCTGCAAGTAAAACAGACAAGCCTTGTCCATAGAAAATAGCTTCAAGATAGACACTCTTTGTGGGAAATTTAATGCTAGAGTGGTACTTTTCATAGGATGAAGGTATTATTTATCATTATAAAGAATATCACAATGTACAAAATTCTCATAAAAAATCAAAACATATCACGCAATCAATTCCATAGGTTTGGTAATCACCATTGAAATAGTAGCCATTAAATCTATTCTATTTTCTAGGAACATTACCCACATTTGCCATTTGAAACTAGTTCAAAGTACATTTCTGGATTTATATCTAATTTGCATACCTATGTCATTATGAAAATAACCTAAATAACTTCCTAATCTCGATCTAAATTACCAACCTACGACACTATTGTACAATAATCTAAAATAACCCCATAAGTTCTCAATTAATCTCGTATCAAATATGCACAGTGGCGGGCCCAGGGTATATCATGGGTATTCACTTGAATACATGTCATTTTGCACAAACTACATACATATGCTATATACATGTGTTTAATAATGGTAATTTTCTCTTCATCTTTTGAGGTTTTGAATACACATTGTAAATTTGAATACCCAATGTCTAGTTCCTAGGCCCACCTCTGAATACACATCGAGAGTGTGGTGCACCGGGAAAAAGTATGAATGCGAAATCCGTAGTTCCTTTGGAACGGTGTGCCATCGGGGGAGATGCTATGATCTCATGTCTGCTGTTCTTAAACAATGGTCTCCATAACTCATAGTGATCCCAATTGAATCACATGCATCATGCTACTATTGGCTGCTCACAAGAAATAGTTTCATGGCGGCAGCCTCCAACCCACTTGCAGTAGTAGTAGCTATAGGCCACAACAAATCTGTTCGCGCTGGTGCTGGAATGTATAATATTCCTTTCATCCTAAATTATAAGAGATTCTAGTTTTTTTTTCCATATTCATATGCATATTGAACACACATATATAGAGAAATGAATGAATCTAGATGATATTTAGGACCCTTTATAATTTGGGATAGAGGAAGTTCAAGGCATCATGTACGATTGTGTTTTTTTGAATTAGTGCGATTGGGATTTTGGATGCGATGAGCACAAGCTTCCTTTTTGCTAAATCCTTAGTACGTTCAATGCACATGTGCCGATGCAGTGTTCATGGACGCGTAGTGCCAGACTAAACAACACAGTCAGTCATGCGCAGCGCGCGAGAGCATGCGCTGGATTTTAGCAGGGATTAATTAGCACAAGATCCAGATGAAAAGGCACATGATCCGCGACCTAAAACCTACAATAATATCTATCGCAGTCAAATCACAGCAGGGTATTGTCGAGAAGTGGTACGATGAGTTGAGAGAGAGGAGAGACAGAACTTCTTTTTTTCCGAACAGTTCATCACTACTTATTAGACAGGATACAGGCTATGGGTCGCAAGTTGCAACCAACCGTGTTTTGTGGGGTTTCAATTTCAACACCTCCTATTCATCCGAGTAAGATTTCTCGACATACTATTTATTTAAAAATCCATAAAGATATCTAGCGAGAATAATCCAGCGATGGCTAGCTTTCGTGAAAACAAAAGAAAAAGGAAAGAAAAGAACTCTGTGATGGCCGATCAAATCGCACTAGTACAAGTTGTTTATATATGCGTAACAATCTCACGTTACGTGTCGTTGAATAATTAATCTGCCGTCGAAACCAATCTTGGAAACTTCCCGTTCGTTCGTGTTCAGAAACCAAAAGCATAGTCGTCGTCAGTGAGTTCAGTTACCTACGCTGTGATCTATTGGGAACACAGAAGGAAGTACTATATACTAGTACTACAGAACAAGCTGGCACACAACCTTCGTCACAAGAATTTCACGGGACCAATATATGAGGCAACAAGTACAACAATTACGTGGAAAAAATCACCAAAAGCTCATTTTCCTCATATGTAGAACGAGCTGCCACTGCTGCCAAAGACCAGGGGGAAAAAAAGAGGTGTCAATATGGCGTGCAGGTCCAATCCACCCCGTCCCGTCCGATCGACCACGGCTGACCTGACCGCAATCAGTGCGACTGCGGACACGGGGTGCGCCGGGGACTTGACGTGCTCGTAGTACGTCGTACGCCGGATTTGCCGTGACCGGGGGCCGGCCGGGGCCAAATCGGTGCCGGCCACGGAGGAGCACCGGCCACCTGCGCGCGCGGCGCCCGCCAACCGCGGCGCGAAACGTCGCCGCGCCGTGCGCCTCGCCCACCCGGCCGATGGCGACGCGGGCCGTCGCGTCCCGCTTGCGTTGCCCTGCCTTCCACTATGCTATACACACACGACGGCCCACCCATTCCAACCGGAGAGCTAGCAGAGAGCGGGCGGCCGGCCGGCCGTCGCCTTTGCGCCTATTCGCTGTCGATCTGTCGATGGCACGCGTGCGTGCAGGCAGGCAGGCAGGGAAGGAGTTGAAGGGAGGGGCGTCGATTCATCCACTGTCAGCGCGTCACTCCACCATGCACGCGAAAGATGTGGCGTTTACCATGCACGTTGAAGATGACGACGACGACGAGTGTTCCGTGGCCCGTACGGATGCGCCGTGGGTGAGGATTATTCTGAATCAATGGACATGTAAATGAGAAATGATACGTCTGGCTCCTAGGTCCGTCCCAAATTCTAAGGTGTCAGGGTTTTGAATACATTCCATGGTTGGCTCTTTGCCCAACACACTTTGAGTACTCGACTCATTCTGAAGGATTTATTCCTCAATTTATTGTTGCAGATATTCTCAACGTAGATGGTCTATAATTGTCACAGTAATGTGCCTATCAACGTCCAAGGCAGCGGTCTTGGACACCTCTCAGCTGTGTGTGTGTTCCTTAGGTTATATTATTTTGTAGGTCTAACTTGCACATCTTGTGTGTGCGCGTGCGTCTGGTGTGTTTGTTCGTAAAGTTAAGATATAGAGCGCTTGTATCTGAAGTATTGAGGATTCAAAAGAAAAAGTATTTTCTTGAGGATCTCTAGCATTTCATATTTCAATTACATATATCCTTTGATCTCCTAGTTGCCGAGTTTTATAGGTCACTCTCTGCCACCGTTTGGCATTTGCGGAGGAAAAAAAGATATGTTTCGCCATGCGCATACTCGTGCAAGTTGTGTTTCATCATTAGCCTTTTCTCTAGAAGCCGCGCACTTGCGCATGAACATCTCTTTCTTGGCATAAAGCACGACTCTACTCACATCTCCTTAGATTATTGCGAGTTTCGATGCCTTTGGATATGTCGAGTATTATATTTACCCCACAATGAAACCCCCTCATTGGGCTGATGTGGATAAGCCCTAATCTCTCTCCCACGCAAAGGTTTTCCCAATTGCGGCACCTAATTAATTATACAAAGAACAACGCATATATGACTAGTAGAATCTTGCTACCAAATATGTTTTAGGGCCCCTCTGCAAGGAATTGAAGAATGAAAGGGACTTTGACGTGCAGAGATTAATCCCATTCAAACCTAGCTAGCTCTCCAAACTGAACAACGCTTTTTAAGAAGATTGATTCCAAAAGCAACACCCCCATAAAAAAATGCATAAGAGATGTAGCATGTAGGGCAGATCTAGAAATATATATTAGCAAGAGCTTCTGTGAGTCTGTCCATCATATTCTACCTCTAGCCCCTTTCTTTTTTAAGTTGTGATAGCTGTAGATCTACAGAGAATGGCTTAATTAGGAATAGCATAAAGTTTGCACACGCCATATATGATATATGTACAAAGAAATAAAAACAAGGGAATGACATGTATTGGTTGCTGCCGGCAACGCAGTACGTAGTACTAGAAGTCTAGAATGTTACGCAGGGTGGTACGTATAGGTTGGTTGCTGCCACAAGAAAGGCCGGGGTCTAGCTCCAGCGTCAACGAAACCTTGACACTGAACACCGAAGAAGATTAGGCCAAAACAGCGGCACGCACGCAGCGGGGGTTTAATTTTGGGGGTCACCCAACTAACAAGGTGATGCAAACAAACTTTGGCACGCATGTTAAAGTCTGCTTACGCATCTACTTTTGGTTAATTAAGCTTATAACCAAGGTCGTGACGCACTAGCGGCAATGTGGATGACGAGGACAACGAAGGCCGCCATTAGGGGCAGGAGGGGAAACGGCTGCTTTCAATTCCATTCCATTCCCACACAATGACACACTACACATCCAGAGACCAAAATAGACGCCGTCGGCCTAGACTCCTACTCGTAGGCTAAGATGTGACGTGATATGTGACACCATTTTTTTTTTTAAAAAAAAAGGTCAATGCATGCTATTACTGTCTCAGTTACAAGAACATGGCAGTGCATGGCATGCATTTACGCTGAAGTGTTCATCGTACTATCTAGCTAGCACGGTACTTACCAGTGTGTGCATCTCGCGTCCTAATAGACGGCGAGTAATTAAACTGGCTGGAGGCAGCACTAACCCAACTACGTTGCTCTGACGCACACTCACGGCGATTAGATCAACACAGCCGCACTGCAGCTGCAGGCCTGCCAGCCGCACTCGCTATCACAGGCTGACGCGCGCGGGGGCTGTCACCGTCGCCTCGCCGGGGCCGGGGCCGGGGCCGCACTCCGGCCGCGTGACGCCGGCGCGCGGCGCTTTCAGGTGTCGCGCAACGACGAGTAGTTTTCCCCCACCTCCCGAATTCTGGCCAGTGTGCGGCGTTGCGGTTGCGGGCGACGCCGAGATAGCCCAGATTTGTTTTCGCGCTGGGCACGATCTGCGTGACGTGGCGAATGGTGCCCAACACAGGTGCATGACGAGAAAGGCAGATAATTAATAGTCCTATATATGGTGCAAAAGCTGTGCGAGGACGAAGACGAACTGTGGGGGAGAAAAGGTGATCGATCGGCCAGTGGCCCAAACCCCAAACTCCTCCAAAGGGAAGTTCACGGCCATTAGCGCGCGCAGAATATTTTATGAAGTGCCAACTATGGTGTGCGTCTATGCTTTGCCGCCCTAAACTCCCTCCGACCGAGAAGCACACGTGTCTACACAAGAAGAGGCACAAAGAAATCCCGTGTGATGCCTTGTTTGTCATGCCAGACATACATTAGGCTATGTACGTGGAGCGCCAGTACCTCATTAGCCTCTAACCTCTGGACCTTTTGCAAACTTGGAGCGGAGAGGCGGGAATGGATTTGTACCATCCATGTAAAAAATGATGTTTTTTTTTTTCTAGATTCGAGTTAGTGGATTTTTATCTTCTATATGTGGGACTATATTACTACTTATCTATGCCAATTTGGATATTATGTTGTTATCTACGTTTGATTATCCATGGACAATAGTCTAACGGTAAAGGTTCTTGTCCACTTTGCCAAATCATTCTACTAATAACTTGTCTAAACTCAGCACCTCTTGAATACTCCTAGTTAATAGACTAATGGCCATGTGTTGCTATCACTCCCACCTCTCTCATTCGGGGCACATCCACTCCGTTTCTTGTTGGGCCTCCAACGCGGCTGAACTCGCAACATTTGGGCCTCAAAAAAATTGGCGTGGGCCTGAGTGGCCGAAACCCACCCCCACCTCATCCGCTGCACGACGCACGGCTCCCGTCGCGGCGGGCACCGGTGCGCGCACGGCGGCCTCCTCGTGCCGTGCCGAGCGCTCTCCGGCCGGCCGGCCGCGCGCCGTGCCCACTCCGCTGTCCAGGGAAATGATCCCCCCAACTGTCCCCTTCTTCCTCACCTCTACCACGCTCGCCACCACCCCGAAGAAACCGCAGCAGCAAGCGCAAACGCCGCAGCCGCCATGCGACGCGCAAGCCCAAGCTGCGGCCTACTCCGATGCCTCGGCGGCGTCGGCGGCGGCGGCGTACGCCGCGCGCATGCGGCTCAACCCGCACCTTGCGCTCCGCCTGTTCGACCACCTGCTCCGCTCGGGCGCCGACCCGGACCCTGACGCGTACGCGCTCGCGCTCGCGTCCTGCGCGCGCGGGAGGAACGCGCCCGCGCTCGCGCAGCTCCACGCGCACGCCGCCAAGCGTGGGCTCGCCTCCCACCGCCGCGTGCGCGGCAGGCTCATCCACGCCTACGCCGTCTGCGGGATGCTCCCCTACGCGCGCAGGGTGTTCGACGGCGGGACCGACAACGACATGGTCGCCTGGAACTGCCTGCTACGCGGGTACGCGCAGGAGGGTGCGGACGCGGACGCGCTACGCAATTTCTTCGGCAGGATGCCGTCCCGGAACAGCGTTTCATGGAACACCGTGCTTTCATCGTGCGTCGTGAATGGGAAGTACGAGGAAGCAATCTCAGTGTTCCAGGCGATGCTGGCAAGCCAGGAGTGCCAGCCTGACAGGGTGACATTGGTGACCGTTGTCTCAGCAATCGCATACTTGGGGGCACTTGCACAGGGGCTCTGGGCACATGCATATATCTTAAGGAAAGGTGTTGAAGTCGAGGAAAAATTGAGCTCAGCACTGATAAACATGTACTCAAAATGCGGGTTCATTGAGGGTGCAGTTTATGTGTTTCAGAATACTGGAAGGAACAAGATCTTGGATACTTGGAACGCGATGTTAGCTGGTTTCACAGCAAATGGCTGCTGTGAGAGAGCTCTGGAACTCTTCACAAGGATGGAGTCAACAGGACTGGTGCCTAATAAGATTACTTTTAACAGTGTACTGAATGCTTGTAGCCATGGGGGGCTAGTTGAGGAAGGTATGCGGTGTTTTGAGAGGATGTCCAGAGTTTATGGTATTGAGCCTGACATTGCACATTATGGTTGCATGGTGGATCTGTTCTGCCGTGCAGGGATGTTCAAGAAAGCTGAGGAGATAATACAGTTAATGCCGATGGAGCCAGATGCTTCCATGTTGAAGGCCCTATCGGGTGCTTGTAGAACTCATAGGAACTTAGAGTTGGGAGAAAAGGCTGGCCATAGGCTTATTGAATCTGCACCAAACGATCATGCAGGGTATGTGTTGCTATCCAACATATATGCACTAGATGGCAACTGGGGAGGAGTGCATAGGGTGAGGAAGCTTATGTTGGATCGTGGCGTGCTCAAGATCCCTGGGAGCAGCTCAGTGGAACTTAATGGTGTAATTCATGAGTTCATTTCCGGAGACAAAAGTCACTCGAGGAAGAGGGATATATATAAGATGCTAAGTGAGATTTGTCAACAGCTTAAAAATGCAGGATATACTCCTGACACTTCACAAGTGCTGCTAGATATTGATGATGAAGATGTGAAAGAGAGCTCGCTAGCTTTTCATAGTGAGAAGCTTGCAGTAGCCTTTGGGCTGATCAGCACTGTGCCTGGCACGCCTATTAGGGTAGTAAATAACCTCCGGATTTGCAGAGATTGTCATAATGTCATAAAACTTGTAAGCAAGATCTATGGGAGGTGCATAATTGTTAGGGATGCAAATCGATTTCATCATTTCAGCGGAGGGTCTTGTTCTTGCGGGGATTACTGGTAATATTTTGATCACAATGATGATCCTTTCTTCTTCTTTTTTTACTTATTACACTAAAATGTATAGTTTATGAAAACAATTGATGGCAATGATTATAATTGTCCATTCGAGAAGAATTCTTAATGTGCCATGAAGCTCATGACTTTATTGCATGTCTATTGAATACTATGGCACCCTTGAACCAACAACATGATTGCCATCTCTTGTCTCAGCAACTTGAAACCTAATTATTGTCCTTTTCAGTCAGCATGATTCAAAACTGAACATGAACCTGAGATGTATGTCCTACGCAAAAGTGTCATTAAATTCAGATAAATTAGCTTCTTTCATGTGGTAGGAACCAGGAAACATCAATTACCTGTTCCTAGTGTCCTACTGTCGTTACACATTAACTTGTGGGTGGCAACTTCACATAAATTTGCATTTGAAAGAGAAATCCATAGGAGAGGTGATAGGGCCAAATAGGCCTGTAGCTTTCCTTTAGGGGCAGTCTGGTTCATTTTAGTTTCTGTCTGGCAATGAGGGCAACCTTGTTTGTACATCTACACTTTCATTCAACCTGTTAGTTTTTGTAACATTTTTTTTTCATACAACACATCTACCTGGTTGGTACATTTATTTTCACGTCATCAATAAGCACTGATGTCGTTTTTGCACATTATCGTCACTCCAACCACTACTGTGATTCTGTAGAAGAGACTGCATAGATAGGTCTATATGGTCCCGTTCTTTTAAATATTTTTTTGGTGCTTCCTTGTTTTTTATGCATGTTACACTTGGCCTTTTTGTTTTTTGAAATGGACACCTGGAGGGTGTTATGGTTCACAATAAATGGCTGGAGCAAAGTGTGTTTAGTTATCCCATGGGCTGCACCTTTCACATGCTTTGGGAATGGCCCAATAGATACATTGGATTGGTGTTTTCTTCTTTCTTAACTGTAAAATTCATGTGCTAGAAATGTTATATTTCTTGAATGGCAATTACCTCCAATACTAGCTCTATATTTTACTCGCATCCCTGTTGTTGATTTCAGAAGTGACACGAAGCGTTCTGCACAAGAAATTATAGCAGTTTTTAAATGGAACAAAAGTAAAGATTGTTATTTGTGATAAGGACAAAGATCAGCAATGTTGGGGGTGGGGGGGGGGGGGGGAAGCAATCACTTCCGCCGTGCTGTTGTTATTACTGCCTGGTGGATGTAGGGGCTTTGAACATGAAGGCAAAGGGACACCTTTGATGCAAATGCACGCCTATCAGGCATTTGCAAGCACAGTTGCTGTCAAATTTGAACATATGTGCTATTCTTTTCTGTGTTGACTTGTCATGGTAAGGAGGAAAGATGTACATAATGCTCACATCTTATGATATTTGTTGCTGCTTTATAGATAGCACTGAACCCAGAGAGTCGTACAACAGAAATCTGATAACCCTGTTTGGCTGTTCCGTTGAAAACAAGATATCTATTAATTTGTTAGAGAAGACCAAGCAATTGAGTAGTTCCACGCGAATTTTCATGGACAATAGCGGTTCCTGAGTTGTATAATTTGCACGTAGTTATTCGATGCATTCAATCAAATAGGCGCCAGAAAAGCAAAGCCTACTATATTAAGTGTCCAGATCTGGTACATTATGTCTGTGCACTTTTTTTTCTTCACACACAAGGCAACAAACGCACGCACGCATACACAGAAGTGCACGCACATAACGCTATATGATATACAGTAGAATTGCCCTAGCTCCATGCCAATCATTAACAGGTTGGCCTTGACAAAATAAGCAGCCTGCTGCCCTTATCATCTGTATTAGTTTATTTCTCTTCTTGGGGATAGTTCTTTAGTGTTCCCCAGATATGTATTTTGCAATTTAATCTCTAGCTTACAGCTCTAATCACTACACTAGGACTATAATAAGACCATTAGCGTACGACATAATGCATAATTAGGGTTTAAAATAATGAATAATTTTGTAGTCTCGATTCGGATGATCATAACCCCCCAAGGTTACACCTAACATAGACCTTTACCAAAAATATACTCACTTGCATCTCGCGTGCAGCTGGCTTTGCCACGGACTGTGGTTTGTTTATTGTTTTCAGAAAGGTGTGGCATACGCTTTCCTAAGCACAATTAGAGATCCTGTACCCTAGCACATGGCAACCGAATGCTGAATTAGCACCCAGTGTGTGTACTCTCAATGTTGAAATATTATGGGCTAGCTTATACTGCAATCGAATCATCCATGTTCAACTCTCATCATTCATTCTTGGTAATGATCCCATTAGGACTGCTTTTGCATTCTTTGCTTATCGATGCATCTCTCTAGTAACTGTATGCACAAACTTTTGAAGCGCGTACAAATTATGGTAGGCGTGATGGATTTCGTGTGATCATTCTGTTTTACTTTGAAGAAGCTTAGCCTGTGCACCTGTCAAAACCCTTTTCTTTTCTCCCCCTCCTCTGGATCTTAGATTACTACTGTTTATGTTCCGATTCAAAACCCCCAAATCATCTATCTGTTGGGACGCTCTTCTGATGGCTCCCAAGTTTTGAAGGGCACCAGTGCAGTTTTGTTGCAGTGAAGAAAAGGAGCCTCACTGAAGCTGCTAAGCAGGATGACAGAGTCTACAGAGGGAGCAGGGTCCGCGCGATGAACGAATCCGATGTCGAAAATCTTATCTTCATATAACATGGGGGTTGTGTTTTTTCACCTTTACACTTACTTACCCCCAAAAGAGACGATTGCCAGCTAATCCCATGCAGGCATTGCTCCATTAGTTTACTTTGAGTTCTTTGGCTGCTATGCCTTGGAACTGTTTTGCTTGCAGGAATCCTCTGACCTGACTATCACCGGATGGCCCGCTCCGCTGCCGACAGGTAGGACCTGATCAATGCAAGAAGTCTCATCCATATGAACATTATGTCTCGTCTCGTCTCGTTTCCTTTCGTTGTAAGTATATAAATATAAGTTCTCTCTTATTATTTCACGTAGTCCTGAGCAAGCTCTGAGGCTCTGAACTGATGATATTCATCCTGCCCCGGCCCTGCATCATCCGGGCTGCGCTAGCTGCAGGCGCATTCGATGCGATGAGGACGGCCGAGAGCATATGGTACACATGAATATGCACGGCAATGATTGGGAAAGAAGACACAGATCTGCGGCAACCTTTCTGGAGAGCATAATGATGCGCGAGAAGATAATCTGGCGAGTGGTCGGGTCCGTTCCCCCATCCCCTCAATGGCTGCACGAGGCGAGCCCGCCCCGGAGCGGCACTGGTGAATGCGCCCCGCCGAGGCCGGCCGCCGCTGCCGTGCACGAGACCGGGCAAAAGGAGCGTGGCAACGGGTCGTGGCTGGCGAAGGCGACTCGACGGCATAGCCCCCATCTTCTTCTTCGTCTTCTCGGCGGCGATGGCCGTGGCTAGGAATCTAGCAAGACTTGTTATCCACGTAGCCTGCCTGGGGTCCATGCATGGTCCATCATCTTCTGGGGAGTTTGAAGTCGTATCCTTTGCCGTCCTTAGTTTACATTTCTCCCAAGATTCGGTTTCGTTTGCTTTCCATGACCCACTTTAGGAGCGAGCAGCAGCAGCACTGCAGCAGCTTAGCGAGGGCGCCACTAATGGCAGGCAGCTGCGCTCTGGACGCTGAAAGAAAGGTAAAGCGGCCGGGAGAGGTAAGCAGCAGGCAGGGAATAACCAGTAACTTGCAGGCCACTTCTTGCATTGCATTTGCATGCATGGTGACCATGCCACGGCATGGATGCGAGGCGAGGAGGGGGATTTATCAGGCCAGGTTCCGGCTGCCTTTTTTTCTCTTCCTGAAACCCAAATTTAAAAGCTCAAGGGAGGGTGGCGGGCGGGCAAAAGCGTGTTTGGAGCGAATAAAAGTATTGCATGGGTGGGGAGGCTTTAACTAATCTAAAGCTAGATTCGAGCTTGCGAGCGCCCCGAGGCTACTAACGAATAGTTTCAGCTTGTTTATTTGCTGCAAGGAAAAGATTGAGATTAGGAGAATCTGAACCCTGGAACCGCATCTCTTTCAGTTCCAGGCTTTCAGCTGGCCGAAGCTTTGCACTACTTAACCAAAAGCTTTACTGCAAGCACTCTAAACCCTTGCCTTTGATACTCCCTGTTGATTTCTCTTGGCCTGTCAAAACTAATTAAGATGTAACCTGAACACACAAATTAAACCAACTGCTGGAGAGGGCCTGAGAGGAGAACAACAGAGGATGGAAGGCAGAAAGTTGGGTGAAATTTTGTATGGGTGGGTGAAACGAAAGTAGGCTTGCTTTGCCGTGGCGTGGCGGTAAGTAGCTGATGCCTCGATCGGCACCCCCCCCCCCCTCTGCTAATGTTGACCACCATTTTCTTCAACAAAACTAATCATACCGATCATGAAGGGCGTGTAAAATAATTGGCCGTGCCGACCATTAAAAACTACACCAGTCAAATAATGATTCGGGTGGAGGGGGGCATAATTTACAGCCAGGCGCCTTGAGGAAAGCGAGCGGTTTGCGCCCATAAACAATTGCCCGTGAGAGTTGGCACTGTCAGGGATGCCGGCATGGTGATGCCATGGCAGAACTGCTGAAGAACTCGATCGCCTCCTCTTCCTCTTTACGCCTCTGCTTGCTGTGTGTGAGAGAGAGTAGTAGGGAGTAAGTAAACAAAAGCAAAGGTAAACAGCATGATTAAAGAGCTGTTAAGAAAGATAAAGCGAAGGCCGGCGAGACGCTTAAAAATAAGCTCCATCAAGGTTTAAACAACAGCGGCCATGGCTGTGGTGATTAGGAGGAGTAAAGCGGCTGCCTGCAGCTCCTGCATCCAGCTAGCCAATCTTGCTGTGCCCTGTGTCTCGCTCTCGCTCGCTCGCCATGTACCACTACTGGTGAAACTACAAACAGCTAGTGAACAACTGCTAGTAGCCCTATAAATCTGACGAGCCTTTGCCTACTACGAGCTCCTCTCTCCCTCTCTCTCTCCGTGTCATATAGGAGTAGTTAGTCTACGCTCTCCCCTGCTTCGTAGCTCTTCTTCCTATACCTCTCGAGTCTCGCCGGAACAGAATCTCCAGTGGCTGGGCATCTTCCTTTTTCCTGCCATAGGCCGTGACGAGAGCTTCTTGCTTGCTCTGGCCTCCGGCTATCATATTGCCTGCCTGCCCTATGCTACTCAGCTCTCTGGCTGACCAATGGAGAAGCTACTTCTTCTTCTCTAGCCTTTCTCGTCGCTGATTCGTCCATTGACCTCGCTGGTGAGCTCTGTGCTAGCCGCTCGGCTGGGGCACTCATTCCCCTTCCGTGGGTGCAGCTAGCTTTGCTGCGTGAGCGCTGCTATTATAGCAAGATCGGTCGATGGACATGAACGAGAGCGGCGAGAAAGGGATGGAGGCCAACGCGTCCTCCGGCATCCCGGTGGAGTGGCAGACCCAATTCAACGCCGCCGCCTTCTCGTGCCCGCCGCCGGCGCAGCCGCAACAGCAGCGGGGCCCCATGATGGACTCCGCCTTCGCGTCCGCCGGCCTGTGGGCGTCCACCTCCCAGGCCATCGCGCTCTCGGACGTCGGCGCCATGTCCGCCGCGCGGGGCGGCGGCGGCTTCTTGGCGCCGGTGCCCGGGTTCCTCCCGCAGGGCCTTGGCCATTTCCCCGTGGACTCCGGCTTCATCGAGCGCGCCGCGCGGGCGTCCTGCTTCGGCAGCGGCGGAGTGATGGCCGCCAGCGCCGGCTTCGGTGATCAGCCCATGAACAGCGCGTTCAGTGGCTCCTCGGAGGCGCTCTTGGATCACCGCAGGAGGGACGGCAACGAGAAGCGCGACCATGACGGGGTGCCGAGCCCGGAGGCCGCGGGTGGGGACTGCTCGTCCAAAGGGACGTCGGACTCCAAGAAGAGAAGGCCCAACGAGGTGAGCACTGTTCTTGCTGCCTTCTCTGAAAATTTTCGAAAGCCTGTCGAGTTGCCAAGTTAAATGGATACGGGTGCGTCTCTCTGATGAAAAGGTGATGGGAGGAGGCGATCAGGTTCAGTCGTCCAACGGCCTGCCCGCCGATTCAGCAAACGAGAGCGTGCAAAGCAAGGACAAAGGCGAGGAGAGCAGCCCGGCGACGACCACCGGCAAGTCGAAAGGGAAGGGAGCGAAGGAGGCCTCCGAGTCGCAGAAGGAAGACTACATCCATGTCCGAGCTCGGCGCGGGCAGGCAACCAACAGCCACAGCCTAGCAGAAAGGGTACGGATTTGATCACATCCCATCCCGGTGTTTGCAGTTTGGATGCGCTCTGAAATTGACATGCGTATTTTCTGCAGTTGAGAAGGGAGAAGATTAGCGAGAGGATGAAGCTTCTGCAGGACCTTGTTCCCGGATGCAGCAAAGTAGGTCTATCTGCCACAAAAGAGAAAAAAGGGGTAATTGTGTGTTTCTATGCTGGTTTTCATGACTAATGAACATCTTTGCCCCCTTGAAACTCAGGTCACTGGGAAGGCGGTAATGCTTGACGAGATCATCAACTATGTTCAGTCCCTGCAAAGACAAGTTGAGGTAACAAATCCCCACCCCCACAGTATATATGTCAAGATATGCCGAAATTAAGGATTTAGCTATGAACCGAGTTGTCTGAAAGTAGAATCATCACCAGATACCGAGACATGACTATGGCCAGTATTTCCTGCAACATTGGTTATATGCTGATGGCAAACATCAAATTATTGAATTTACCTCGCAGTTCTTATCAATGAAGCTCGCAACAGTAAACCCAAGGCTTGACCTCAACATAGAAGGGCTTCTGTCGAAAGATGTATGATGCCTCTTGCCGTCTCATTCTTTTTTTGTTAATTACGCATATAAGAGTCTAACTAAGCCAGATATTTCTCTCCCTATTATCATCAGCTTCTTCGCTTCCCGGGCGTCACTTCGTCTTCCCTCGGATTCTCCCCAGAAATGATGCACCCACAGCTACAGCTATCGCAACCAGGCCTGATTCAGGGGGGTGCTGCTGCCATGACCAATCCAGACGTGTTCAGGCGAATCATACAGGCACAACTAAGTGCAAAAGATGGATCTCAGGTTAGTCGCTATTCAAAATTTAATATTATCCTCTTAAAAGTATGAAAAAAATACAGCGCACAGGATCCATCTTACTACTTGAGTCTTCAGCTAGTAGCTGACATAGCTTAGGCTATCTTGTAGCAACATAAATATTTTTCTCACCTACAACGCATGGATATTCATTCAATGGGCTGTCCCAAACCTGCATACTTAATTTTCTTCTAACAGGCTGAAGACTCAAGCTACTAGCTGGTGCTGATCAAAGTTTTGTATTTCTCAGATACCCCACGCATTGAATGGGTCATTCAGTGACGTTACGCAGATGGCGTACCCGTCGCTGGGGTCGCAGGACCTGGGCATCCGGCCGTCGCAGGACGGGTTCCAAATGTGAGGAGCAGGCCCGGCCACCGCCAGTTGCACATAAGAGCAAAGGCTCTCCATCTGATGGACGGACATGCAGTGCAGGGGCACATAACTGATGAGCTGCCACTGCTGGCTGGCTGGCTGGCTGCCGTGCTAGCTCGAGCCTTTAACTGCGGCTATTCTGTAGTTTTTATTGTGTTCAGAAACTGCATGCGAAAAGAGGGAGCTCGAGGAGGACCCCCCCCCCCCCCCCCCCCGTGGATGGAAGCGCTAGCTGGGACGGACTGGACGGACGAGAGGCTGCGGCGTCGCCTGCATCGCTGGAAATTCTGTCTCTGCGCAGCCGCGTCGCGTGCATTCATGGCGCGCACAGTGCAGGAACAGTGGCTGCGCTTGTAGCGAGCCGATGAGCCGGCTCAGGATGTGTAAAACGCGAGGGTCGAGCTTTCTGTTTGCTAGTCGTACTAGTTCCGTCAGTGCTTAATTATGCTGGAAGGCCAAACGTTAATTTGACGTATTCTCCTTGTGCTGCGAATCAAAGAAGGATGCTACGTTATACGTACATGTCCATGCACTTTGTGTTCCACACTTGCGCTCGGAGCTCTGTTCATAGACCCACGCTTTAGGGCAGCTTTGGCGCAGATGGTAGGTGCATGAGGCGACCGACTGTATCGCTGTATGTGGTCCGTATGGAGGAGGAGAGGAATACTGGACTGGAGTATGTGCAGTGGCACACTGGTACGGCCGGGATAAAAATCTTCCACCTCCTCTGGCCTCGATCGAGAGAGACGGACGAGCTCACATTCCCAGCTCGCGAGTCGCGACCAATCAATCATGGCCGCTGGAATGAAAACGTACAAGCCTGTGACGAATCGCGCACAGTGAAACCTCTGCTCGCTCTACGGCCGCCACCGAAGCGGACAACCGACGCGGGCGATAAAACAAACGAACGAGGCGTTTTGGTATATTCTCCTGCCGCGGCCGGCGTCGTTCGCTCGGCGCCTGCTGCCCCCGACCCCGAGGCGTGCCGGAGTGCGCGACGCCGTACGCTGCCGCGATTCCGCCCGCGCGCGTGCGGCCAGCAGCCAGTCGGGGCTCCAGCGACGGCGACGCGGGATCGGACAAGCTTCTGAGCGTGTGTTCGTCGCGCATCCCGACCGTGCTGTGCCGGTGGGATTCGCCACGTTCCCCGACCCCCGCCGCTGTATCTGTATGCCGGTGCGGGGGCGGCGAGCGGACGCTGCTGGGCCGCAGACCCCGCTCCCGTCGCACACAATGGGCCGCCCATTGTGAATGCGCGCCGAACACGCATGAGCCAATGACATGATAATAATGGCAGGTTTCCCAGACGCCGAGCGCCGCGGTGCAACCACTTTATATAGTTTACTTTAATGAAAAAAAATCTGACATCCTAGATCACTTTGTCGCTGCTTAAATCCGTGTCATCTTGAATCTATCCCTATATATGATGTGGATTATCTGAATTCCTCCCTATATGATTTTGCCAATTTTGTGCCATCTGAGTTTCCCCTTGTATGATTTGGGGTTATCTGGACTACTCCTTATATGGTTTTGACTTTGGAGAAAGGAAATTTCACTGAATTTCGATCGACATTTCGGACCCTGCCTGCCGCTAGGATGCCCCCAAAGCATGTACTGCAAGGCATTTTTCATTGAATGGCTATGGCCTACAAAATTTATCAGCACAACCCAAAGCAGATCTAAACTTGTGAACTCCAATGTTCTTATCAACCACCTCTTGCTCTATCCTGGCTCTGGTTCGTACTTGTTATTATACCACCATGTGCTCATACGCCTCCACGGCATAAATCCTTGCACACAAAACTCCCTAATCCTTCCAGGGGTCGCTCTCTGTCCTGATTTCAGAGGGCTCAACCACCTCCGTCGCGGCACCTTCAGAAGAGTCTGCCTCAATGCTCGCTTCGCTGCTGGTGGCTTCAGCCCCCTCCGTCTCCAACCTTCCCCATCTCCCGCCAAGGGCCATGGTCATCATCTCGTAGATCTTGCCTCCCAGCTCCGCTGGACTCTCAGGCTGCGGATAACAGAAGTGAGCAATCACGTTGAAGTCATATCTATCATGATAGCCATGGATCTTCAACAAGGCACATACCGTATACCCGCTGGAGATCAGGGCGGCCTCATACAACAGCTCAACAGCCCTTCTGGCCTCAGTACTTTCAGGTTCGTTTTTGCAAGCAGCCTGCGACAGTGTGTGATAAACATGAGACAGCTAGAAGGAACATGCTGTACAGATGAATTTTGCATATCGAGATATGGAGCATCACAAAAGAACAAGGCACATAAATTTTATACTAGAGTGAAAGGAAAATCTTACGCTCAGATCCTTGATGACAGGATGGTCAGGGTTGATTTCAAAAATTCGTCTGCCTCTCATGAACTCCAAGCTTGACTGTATCACCAAGTGTCTGTGCTTTCATGAGCCTTCAAATTTAAGAAACACATGTTAGTAAAATAAAGCTTTCAGGTGATAATCATGTTTTCTAGAATCTCAACCATTAAATTACCTTTCCATGTTGGCTGACCAACCAAATTTGCCAGATACGAGAACACATGGCGAAGAACTGAGTCTCTTTGAGATCTGGACCTTGGCAACTTTATCACCAAGTTGCTGCTTTATCCAGTCACATAGAAGAGTATACTCTTGCTTGCTTTCTTTCTCCTTTTCCTCATCTTCATCGCCTGTACCAACCAATATTTTTTCATATGTGCACTGCCAAACCCAAAAACTTAATATAGAATCACATGACGACTAAGATTTTAGTTACCCAGCTCCAGGTCTTCTTTGCTAATATCAACAAATTTCTTCTCTTTGTATGTCTGCAAGTTCTGAATGGCAACCTCATCAATCGGCTCGATGAGGTAAAGAACCTACAGAACAAAGAACACTCTGAGGGGAGAATGCAAGAGGAAAACGGTTATATGTTCACAAAAAAATTAACCCATACTTCAATATCTTTCTGAACCAGCTTTTCCAAGAAAGGAGCAGTCTTTGCGCTCTGGAGACTATCCGTAGCAATATAATAGATTGCCTTCTGGGTTTCAGGCATGCTTTCTACATACTGATCAAGGCTTATCAAGTCAGTCTCATTTTTGGAGGAGTGGAATCGTAGCAACGGTCCAAGACGCTTGTGATTTCCTGTGTCCTCAATGCAACCAAGCTTCATGTACTTGCCAAAGCTCTCCCAGAATTTTTTGTAGTCCTGCGGCATGAGTGACAACAAGCTTCACCATAAATTCAAATCAACAGTTGCGAATGGGGAAAAAAAAACTTCACTCTTTGCTTTACCTCTTTGTCATCCTTCTCAGCAATCTCTTGAATCATGTCAAATGTCTTCCTAACAAGTCTCTTACGCATAATTCTTACCTGAAAACACAGGTACCACAACCATAATATCCAAACGTCAATATACACTGACACTGTATGTTATGTTGATCTAAGTGAGATGAGAAACATTTTTCCAGAACTTACAATTCTACTTTCTTGAAGGATCTCCCGAGAAACATTGAGAGGGAGATCATTCGAGTCAACTACACCTTTCACAAAGCTCAAGTATCTGGGGAACTGCAGAGAATGGTACACTCAGTAACCCGCTTCATGCCCACTGTAAGCCCATGATGAATGATAATGGCAGAAATGGAAACATACCAGCTCGCCATCAAAGTCATCAGATATGAACACTCTTTTGACGTACAATCGGATGTTTTTGGTCTTTGGATTCATAATCTCCTCGTTACTAAGAGGAGCCATTCCCGGGACATAGAGAACACTCCGAAATTCCACCTCAGCCCTGTTTGGAAATCAGATCATGTTAAATGTGTAATATGCATAAAGTGAAGAAACATAACCCCCACCCCTCCCCCAAATAAATTTAAAAAAAAACATACCTCTGTTGTGAAGTGAGTGTAAGCAAGAGGATCCAGAAACTCATTAAATGTCTTCTTGTAGAATTCATTGTAGTCAGTTTTCTCAACTTCCTTTGGATTCCTCATCTGCATGGAAGAAAGTACGACATAAAATAGAAACCTAAATCTGTAAATGCACATATGGGACATATTTGACAAGTCTTAAACTAGTAATATTGAGATTATGGTAGCACAAAAGCTGGTGCCAGCTCACCCATATAGGCTTCGTTTCATTAGCCAATTCCCAGTCCCAATACTTCTCAGTTATAGTTTTCTTCTTTTTCTGCTTTTCACCCTGTAAAAGAAGAGCATATGTACAGGCTGATATTACAGTAACAGTGGGAGTGACCTTGAGCTCAAATAAAATAGCATGCACACAGTACTAACCTCAGTAGCCTCTTCACCTTCTTTTGATTCTTCCTCCTCTTCAACCTGTTCAGGCAAAGAATATACGTGTAAAAAAGATGGAGATATCTCGATAATAATTGTAGCAGAAGTAGAATGACCACACTACAATCCTACCTCAACTGTTCTTGATTTCTCCTGCCATGTGTATATAGGGAATGAGACAAACTGCGAGTAGTTCTTAACTAAGCCTTGGATCCTCGCAGGGTCAGCAAACTCATGCTTATCATCATCCTGAAGTAACAAGAAGGCAATAAGAATTCTGCTGCAGGGTGGAGATCATATGGAATAGAATGAGCCTTAAGCTTCTTACTCTCAAGTAAAGAGTAATTTGAGTTCCACGTGTGAGCATGTTCTCAGGATTGGTTTCTTCCTTGATAACATAAGAGCTGCTGTCGGCCTCCTGCTTCCCACACATACTGTTTATCTGCCTTGGGACTTTTAGTAGACACCACAACCTGCAACGAATACGCAAAGTTGCTAACAATATGTAATGGCATTTTCAGCTTGCAAAGCAACTTTAAGAATATTTCGAATAACAGATATATTCTAGAAAGTAATGCAGATTGATCAACTCATCCACATCACAGAACAGACACTCCATAGTCCATACCTTCTCTGCAACAAGGAAAGCCGAATAGAATCCAACACCAAATTGACCAATAAGTCCATTATCTGCACCAAGGTCTTTGTTCTCCTGAATAAAACAGAGAAAGCCAATTATTATCAACAAAGGGAACAATGGATTCACTAATGGAACACAACTAATGCAGCTAGATGGGCAAAAAAAAGTGCACCTTTAGAGCCTTCAAAAATTTTGAGGTGCCACTTTGAGCAATGGTTCCAAGACAGTCTTTGAGTTCATCTTTAGTCATCCCAATGCCAGTATCTCTGTGGAATTCACAAAATGAGCCTTGATAACGATTCTGTTCACATTGATGATTAAAAAAGTAGTGCATAGTGGAGCAATGGACGACTCACGTAATAGTGATTGTCCCAGCATCTGGGTCGGGTTTAATCCTTATCTCCAACCCGCCGCCATCAGCCATGACAGATGAATCGGTTACACTGAGAAATCTCAGCTTATCCAATGCATCACTTGCGTTACTGGATGACATCATAGATGGCACCATGATCAGATGATTAGGAAGTGCAGGGATGCAGTTCACGAATACCAATTCATCTTTTGTCACACTAAGTCAATTCAGCAATACATGCAGAGAGCCCGAGAAAATGGCCAACCTTACAAGTTCACGGAGAAATACTTCCTTGTGGCTGTACAGACTGTGCACAATTAAGTCCATCAACCGGCTAACCTGCAGGGCAAAGAGAAACACTGCATAAACACCCAAGCATTCAATTGCAGATTCCACAAATACGAGCAGAATTTAACAACAGATTCATCACCGACGACAGTTCACTATCACGAAATGCACCAAAGATATTGCATACAGCCCCCAGTGACAATTCAGGTGGCCCAATCCTCCTGCAATTCAATTCAGGTACCCCCAATCCCAGACTTCACCAAACAGCACAATTCCCCGGATTCAACAGCGCACCTCAGCCTGGTACTCGAACCTCTCGCCGGCCGTCTCCTCCTCCCCGGCGGGCTTCTCGGCGACGGCCGCGTCGCACCTCACCCCGACCATCCTCCGCCTCGGGGCCTCCCATCTCACCCCTCCCGCGCACCTCGCGGCGGCGCCCCGGCCCTGCGGCACGAGCGCGGCCCGCGGCAGACCGCGGGACGACCGCCCCGGCCGCAGCGCGGCCACGGACGACGCCCCCAGGGTCCTGCTCAGCGCCGGCGCCATGAGGCAGGGACGGTTGCTAGAGACCGAGAGGCCAGGTGCCCGCGGCTTGTTCCTGCGCGCGCGTGGCGGGTCGCGGTGACGCTCGGGGAGTGACGAATGGATAAGAGCTAGGGTTTATACGGAGTGGGAGAGGGGTGCGCGCTGCGCAGGAATGATGGGGGGGTGGGTTTAAGAGGGACGGGAGGGCGAGGAAGGAGGCGAGGCGGGGAGCCCGGCCCCGGAGGCTTCTAGAAGCGCGTAGGGTGCACGAGGGCTGGCGTGTGGCGGGACCGGTGCGTGCGCACGGCGGCACGGATGTGGCGCGCCGTCGGATGGGGCGCATCGACGGTCGAGGCGTTGAACCCTTTTTTTGAGGTGGCGATGCTGTTGCGAACATGTTGGGGTGGGACTGTGGGACCCACCATTCGAGCAGCCACCGCGACAGTTTCCTGGGCTGAATAATCCTTGGGCCTATGGACGAATGCCATAGGAAAAAGTTCGCCACGGCTCCTTCAACTTTCAGCCGAGTCTAGGTTTCGTCCCTAAACCGCAAAACCAGGTATACCAGGTCCCTCAACTATCAAAAACAGTTCACGTGACATCCTAGACCCGAATCCACTCCGGTTTTGTCCCACGTGGCGATCCTACGCTGGCACCTAGTGCTATGGGACCCACATGTCAGCCTCAAATTATCTTCTTCTACCTCACTCTCTCCTACCTCCTCCTCCTGCTTGCCCCCACTCATGGCGCGACCGTCGTGCTCTGCCCTTGGCGTCAGCGGGCGCAGTAGGCCCTTGGCGTGCACGGACGGTTGCCCTCGGCTGCGCGACCACCAAGCTCGGCACCCGGCGCGGCCAGCTTTCGGCGTCTGCGGGTGCGCTCGGTCCCCAACGGCGTGACGTTGCCATAGGTGCGGCCAACTCCTAGGTGCAGTGGGCGTGTTTAGCAGCCCTCGGTGGCGCAACAGTTGCACTCGGGCCAGGCGTGTGCGGCCGACCCGGCGGCACACACAGCAGTAGGCGGGGCCGGCTGCCCCAAGACTTCTTCACCCGTCACCACACGCCCGCTCCGCCCTCCATGCGCAAGCTCGCCCTAGCCCGCCACAGGGGCTCGACCGCGGCGGTCTCTAGTGGCCGACATACCACTCCCTGCGCCTACAGCTGTGTCGTGCCGCCGTGCCGGCCGCGCCCGCCAACGCTGGGGGCCGAGCGCGGCGCGGCAGGGCAGCCGGCCGCGCCCGCTTGAACGGGAGCTGGCCTCTCCTACGGCCGAATCGCACTGTCGGGGGCCAAGCGCTCCAGCGGACGCTGAGGGCCGGCCGCGCACGCCGACGGGGGGCTGAGCGCAGTGGTCGCGCCACCGAGGAGGCGCATGCTAGGGTCCTGCCGCACCCGCCGACGCGAAGGGCAGAGCGCGGCGGTCGTGCCATCTGGGGCAGCAAGCAGGGGTAGAAGAAGAGAATTTGAGGCTGATGCCCACCGTACAGGTGCCACGTAGGATCGCCACGTGGGACAAAACCGGAGTGGATTCGGGTAAGGATGTCACGTGACCGGTTTTGATAGTTGAGGGACCTAGTATACCTGTTTTTGCGGTTTAGGGACGAAACATAGACTCGTCTATAAGTTGAAGGACCCGTGGCGGACTTTTTCCAATGCCATAAATCATATGGGCCTATCCTGTGTGCTTTCGGGCTGGGCTGCTTCACTCGCAAGCCTCAGGGTATGTTCAGGTCCACGGCCAGCAGGCCAGGCCAAATTTTGGTCACAACTATGTTTGACTCTATACTAAAATTTATTCAAACTATAAAATTTTTATTTACGTAGTTTATTTGACCAAAACAAACTATGTGATTGAAAAATTGTGCGGTTTGAATAAATTTTAATATAAAGTCAAATACGGTCAAACAGTGGCCTAAATTTGATTTGACCACATAGGGCACTCAACCAAACAGGCCCTCAAATTCCACCTTTTGTTTTCACACTGCCCTTATTTTTTTCGTTTTTTATAGAGATAAAATCCATTTTCATTTTACATGCTAGCTATATCCATATGTACGACTAATGTGGAACTAGTACCGCCGCCTGGTATGGTGCCTTATAGGCCAGATTTGTTGCTAAACCAATCAGAATGGGAAAAAAACCGTTTGGATAATTAGAGGAGAAATTATTTGGTGTCTGGTGCAGTAATGAATTGTAGATATTGCGATTTGAGGGAGCTGATTCGGACAACCGCGAGAGCTGAGGTGCTGGGATAAACTTTTTGTTTTCTAAAAATTTACCATCCGGCCCCGCCACTGCCGTCAGTTCTTGACATATCCAGATCTCAGCCGGGCTCAAGCCGGCGATGCGCCCACAGCCTCGTTGCCAAATTTTTCAAGAAAAAGGCCTGTCACGGTCCTTCAATTTATAGCAAAAGTCTAAGTTAATGGTTCGTTCAACTTGTGAAACCGGCCACATTTCATCCTCGGCGAAACCAACGTGGTTGTCCCACGTGGCGATCGTACGTGGACAACTGTGTGATGGGACTCACCTATCGGTCTCGTATCCTCTTCTTCTGCCCTCACTCTCTTATACCTCTTGCTACTCCTCGCCTCTTTTTCTCCGAACGCCATCGACGGCGCGGCGCAAGGCTTCCTCCTGACGCCTCCGCGCTCAGGCTCCGGAGGCACAACGCGGCCGGCTATTGGTTGCAGCGGGACGTAGAGGCAGCGGACGGCCCTCGGTGGCGGCGGGCGCGCTCTGACCCCAGCGACGCCGTAAAATGTATCAGTCTTGAGGCAATTTGGAAATGCTAGAAAAAGATATTAATCAGAGTCAGTCAATTCCCTAGCTACAGTTAATATGAAAAATCCCGGGGAGACCGTCCTGGTGGCGTGCACCTTGTCGCCTGTCGCTGATGGCGAACTGGGTGGTGTGCCAACTAGTGGCGCCTCCGCCTAGCTGGACTCCCACACGCGAGCCCAATGACGCGTCGCAAGACATTCCCCACCTTCCTTGCACGCGTACCTGCGGCTCACCTCCACACGTGTGCGTGCTTCGGAATCCGTGGCCCTGCCTCCGCAGACGTGCCGGTGTTCAAGGCCTACCTCGTCCACATCGGGCAGCAGCGGCCCTACATCGCCGAGCCCACCAAGGCCCGACTGGGCTGCTGTGCGGTGGCTCGCCCCTCCGCACGTCGGCCGCCTCTGAGCTTGACCGACGCGCGCACTATGTGCAGTTCACATGAACACTATGATGATCTACTAATATCTTCTTCTAGATCAATCGAAGAACGAAGAGCACCTAACTGAAACTGATCCAAAAAGGAAAGGGGAAAAAAGAAAAACGAGGGCTCGATCGAACGCCGTTGTCGTCACGAGCTCTCGATGCCGGTGGCCGGCCGGAGCTTGTCAGTACTTGCCCTAGATGGTGTCGAGCGGGTAGGGCCTCCCCGCATCCTGCCTGTCCCTAGGGCCTGCCCTTGCCACTCCAGTGCAGCAGACTGATGGCGCCGGCGTGCAGGCCGCGATAGTTGTCCCCGTCGAGGCCGTGCTGGTTCAGTGGTTCCAGCAGGTGGTCAACGGTGGCGATGCGGGTGGCGCAGACGAGAAGGAAGGGCGGCAACGAGCCGAGCTCTTAGATGCGCAGCCGCTTCTGCAGCTCCATCCACTCTTGGATCTGCGCCGTGCAGCCCGCATGAGAGAGTGGGGTAGAAAAAAAGGATACAGAGGTTGACAAATAGGTCTTACCATATGGCTGCCATGTAGACAAAACCACGGTCAGTTTCGCTCAAAGATAAAACGTGGCCGGTTTTGAACCGTTATTTCTGATAGGATGAAATCTAAACTTCGCTGCAAGTTGAAAAAACCGTGACAGATTTTTTCCATTCTTTCAGCACGATCACCCCACCCTCGGCTGGCCCCGCAGGCCTGCTGGCTGCACCCCATCCCAGATAGGCTGACCGTCCTTCCCTGAGGTTACTGCGCCTGCGCCATAGGACCACACCACCAGACACCAACACCACTGCCCCCGATCCATGGCCGCGGTCTCGCGGACCCGTGTCCTCCGCGCGTTGCCGGGCGCCGGCGCGGCCGCACGGGCGCTTCCGTGCCGAAGCGTACGCCGCGTCCAGTCAGATCAAAAAAGATGGGAGGAAGAAGACGCGCGCGCGGTAGTACGCCACGCCCTCTGCCGTCGACGCCGCACAACCGGACTCTCTCCGGCCTGCCGAGTGCCGCATGAGCGGAGCGCTGGACAACGGCCGTGAGCTGCATATGCAGGCTTCTGCACTATCGCACAGCCGCCACCTTGACTTGGCGTCCCTCGCGTCTCCTCTTCAGGCCTCCAAGCGGTCGCCGACAGTGCCTGACAAACGAACGAGACCGTGCGTGCGTGCGTGCGCACATAATCGGAAATCGCAGTCACATGCTGCGAAACTACTCCGTACGTGGTACAGGCTCCGAGCGACAGACACGAACGGACGACCGGCGGGCCACTTGTGACTGTACTTGTACGCTCGTGCTGGCGCCTCTGAAACCTCCGCTGCCGCGCCCGTGCGGCAGGCCGCACCACGCAGGGTCAAAGATCTGGGGAGGCCACCGGCGCCGGAGCCGCAGCGCGAATTGACTCCATCATCAGCCGGTTCAGATTAAGCAGGGCGCTGCCATGTAGGCCCACGCTTCCGAGCTCCGACTGACCCCCACATCCAGTGTCTCGGGGGCCGGCTAATCCGGATCCATCAGGCACCAACCCTGGCTCGCCTGATCCCTCCCTCGCGCCATTTTTTTAAGTCTGTCCGCCCATCAGCACGACGCAGTAGCATTATATTGCATTGGCGCCAGATCTTTGACCGGCCGGGGAGGGGGAGCTGCCGAGCTGGAGCCTGAAAGTTTAAACAGGCAAGCAAGCGAACAAACAAGCATTAGGCCCTAAAAGATTGCCGCTACGGCTTACTAGGGCCACGAATCTTGACTGTTACGTAACGTGCAGCGGCCTCACCTCACCACTTAGGTAACCTCAAAGTAAACCTCCCCGATCAGCTTTTGATTTAATAACCCAGCAGCCCTCGATCTCGCTCCCCGCCTCTGTCGTACGTCTAACCACTACAGACACTCGGACCAATGGCACATCACACTGCCCTGATCTGGACCAATGGCGTCTCGCCACGTCGAGCGGGCCGGAGCGCATGTGGCCGCCGTGATTAGCTCCTGATCCGTGTCGTGCAAGTAATTAAGCGCAGATCTTACTGCCGATCGGTGGTCTAGCTCGCAGCACACGCAGCGTCGCATCCGGCCGTGAAGGAATCCGAGACCGTAGCTAGTGATCTCCCAGCACGCGCCCCGCCCAGCGAAACAAAGAGTACAGTACCATGGGGAGCTGCACTTCATCTCACCCCCCACGCACGCAAAGTTTACTGGCCCCCATGCCATGAACGTCGATCTGAAGACACCAGAGGAGATGGCATAGCACGTCCCTCCCGCCCCCGCCGTGGCTAGTCTCTTCCACACGCGTCCGGTGGCTGGCGGCAGACGGATGGAGATGCGTGCGCGGGATCGGCAGGCGCCTCAACGCGCGGGAACTCGGAGCCCGCGACGGTCGGGCTCGGCCCCGGGTGGCCGGCCGGTGCCGCCGTGCGCGCGCCGGAGCCGGGGATGGATCAGTTGGCGGCATCAGGTTTTGACGTCGTATCCTCACCTCCATGCCATGTGCAGGCCAGCCAACCGGCGCGAGCGCGAGGACCACCGCATCGGCGAGCGGGCGGGGCGCGACAAGGAGCCGCGGATTAAGAAAAACGCAAAGGCACGGCGCCCGGCCACGGACAGGTTTGCTATTCTAGAGGGGGCGTGTCAGGCGCCGATTTGAATACGCAGTGCCTCGCTTTGACTAGCTGCCGCGATCGCCGAGCTGATCACTGTGGGTCTCTCAGTCTCGGACCTCAGTTCAGTTCCTCTGTAACCGCAACGCCATGCCCAGCTGCTGGGCTGCCTCCGTTTATAAAACCCCTGCACTTGCCACCTAAACCCTCTCCTTTCCTCTGATTCCGATCCTGGTTCTGAACCCGCAGCGTGCGTGCCTCCTTGCAAGCTGCGATCGCCAGCCGCTGACTGAACCGCTAGCCGGCAACATGAGGCGCGCAGGTGTGCTCCTGGCGCTCCTGCTCTGCTGCCTGCCGGCGCTGTGCGCCTGCGCTGCCGAACCACACGAGGTTAGTTGGACAGGATCTTGCAGCCTGGTACTTTCATCAGTTCATGGTATGGTACTCTCAGCTGCACCAGCAAATGCTAAACTTTGGATTTCTCTGGAATGGCAAAAAACAAAATAAACAAAAATGCAGCGACGACGACTGGGCGGCGACAGCGGCAGTGCGGTGCTACTGTTCGCCGGCCGGAGATGGCTGGGAGGTCGGAAGGCGGATGGGGTGGCGGAGGAGGGGAGGAAGGGAGCCAAT
Source organism: Paspalum vaginatum (assembly GCA_030272315.1). Taxonomy (NCBI): domain Eukaryota; kingdom Viridiplantae; phylum Streptophyta; class Magnoliopsida; order Poales; family Poaceae; genus Paspalum; species Paspalum vaginatum. Next base: position 12,209,164 of record CM059013.1, on the reverse strand, counting down.
GAGGGCACAGGTGCAGACACTGTCCATGTCCCTGCAGCGGAGAAAACCGTAGAGGTTACTGTTTTCGGGTCGGGTGGTCGGGGTGCTGGGCGTCGGCGTCGGAGCGGCGGCAGGAGCAAGTTCGCCGGCCTCGTGCCGCTCAATGCCGACTACCGCACTCCGAGGACTCACCCGCCGAGGAATAACTGAAAAATAAAGCAGGCAAATACTTCCCTCCTCGTCGTTCTGGCCTCTGATAAGAGATACTCCTAGATGCTGCGTGCTGGCTGTAGTATCTTAATTCATACTAATCACCTAGTAATCTCTTAGCATTGCTCTCGCTGCGTAGTCAAGTGTATGTAGCTGCTGCTGCTGCTGCCGCCTTTCTGCATTCAGATCGCCAGCAGGCATATAGAGACGTAGATACAGCATTATTAGCACTGAGATTTGGACAGCTGACTGAAATGGGTTGGTTTTCGCGTTGTTGCAGGAGCAAACCAGGAAGCAGATGCACCTGCTGATGCTGTACATGACTCGGTAAATGCATGGCTCTCTTACTCCAGTAGTTCAGCGCTCCTCCATGCATTTCTGCAGCACGCGTTTGATTACCGTACATATACTAGCACCACTGTCAACTGCTGCGTTTGCTTAACGCTGCTATTTGCTGTAACTTCAGGGAAAAGGGCGCAAGGGCTCAGCGACTCATCACGCCAGGTTCCCAGCGTCAAGGCACGGCGGCGAAACAGCTGCCGTGGCACCAGAGGTCCTCGGCATGGACTACAACTACAAGCTGGACGCGCATCGCCACCGCCCGATCAACAATGACGCTCCGCTGGTGGATGAGCTCGCCGAGACGCCCTAGAGCTTCCCGACTTCGCATCGACCGGGAAGCTCCGATCCGGGAGCGTGAGAGGAGCTGACCCTTTCTTTTATTTGTAGACGATAACATCTGATCTGATGACCACAGTAGCCATTACCATTAGCCCATTAGTTAGCAGATAGTTAGCCTGGCTAGTTAGGAACTCGCTCTGCAAGGCACACGTAGCCCATGCTTGGCACTCCATGGGACAATCTCAAGTCATTGGACTGGGCAATTTTGGTTGTAATGTGATTGCATAGAGAACATCTGTAATTCGTCAGCAGCGCATCTCTCTGAAGTTGCAGAGAATAGAAGGCTGGTGTGGTAGTTTCAGTGACATGAGCTGCCGGAGATTTTCTGGGCCCAAAGACAGCAATGCCAGCGTTTCGGCCCATCTTAGGAGCAGCGACACTGCACGGTGCGCAATTTTGCGGGCGGCCCGCAGAAAGCATAGCTGGGCGGTGCGCGGTCCGAGTTGCAGCTTCTACGTAGGCGTAACTCAGGAATTTCGGCTCCGGGAAGCGAGCTTTAGAGCCCTAGACTAAACGCTCTGAAACGCGGTCGTATCAAGACTAACGTTCTCTACTATTAATATGTGTGTAAATTGCATCCTTCCGTGACAACAGCCTGATTGCGAAACGGGCCTATCAGCGTCCGGAACGTCCGATGGGAGACATTCTCATCGGATGCTTGGTTGTTTGGTGAAACATAAAAAATAAACTGCTGAAATATCAACGAAATACTGATAAAACATTAAAAATGTACTACTGAAAAAATAACAACCGAAACATCAACGAACAACTGATGAATATTGAAAATACACTATTGCAAAATTGGCATGTGTCAATTAACTGAATTGAATAAAAAATCTGGACGCGACACGTCGGACGATGCGTGAAATATGGAAAAACAATTGCCGAAACATCATACGTAGAGAATGGAGCCCGCATCCGATTTTTACCTCCGTATCGGACGTCCCGAATGCGAAATCCGTGGTTTGTGGCGCCTCCTCACAGTCCGCACCGCATCACGGCATCTACGCTACGACTTGTTAGTCGTCACTTGTCAGTTGTCCGAAATGCTTCCGGTTGGGGACTCGCGGGAATTTGGAGCCCCGAGAGAGAGGCGAAGCCACTTGCAGCCAGTGGCTACTCTTCGGAGCCCCGAGAGAGAGGCGAAGCCACTTGCAGCTAGTGGCTGCCCCGGAGCTGGAGCCCGGCCGGGCCAATTGCAGCCGTTGCGAACCGGACCACGCGACCTTTTTGCACTTTTTTTCTTACGATGAAACACTTTTTTGCACTTTGGGGCCCATGCCATGCATGTTGCCGCCGGGATAAGGCTGCGGCTGCGGCTGCGGCTGCTGGTGTGACGCGGCCAATGATAGAGGCCGGCGGTCTCTCTCACGGCCGCTCGCTCGCCGTCGTGGCAGGCAGAGGCAGGGCACAGCGTGCATCCGTCCGTCCGTCCATCGGCGAGAGACGCGTGTCGCCGTTGGACTCGGCAAGAAGACGGCGCTGCTGCACTGCAGCGACGGCAGACGTCGTCTCCGACCCTCCCCTCGTCCGCCCCCAGACCGGACTGATTAAAATTCGTCTCTTGAATGATCTATGACTTACAGAAGTAGCTGCCGTTTTATCTCGTTTTTTCCCCGCTTGCAGATCGACATGCGCTTTGACTGACAGTGCTGAGGCCGACTGGCCACCTAACCTGATGGGAATAAAGGGCTTAAGAGGTCACGCTCGCACTTATATGCTGTGGATAACACCACGGTGACGAGACGAGATGTGCACTGCAACTAACGACACCCTCCGGGCCGGAGCGGAGCCCCACCCACAGGCACAGGCACGCTGTGGGCTGGCGACACCAGAATTCAGAACCAGCCGGTGGCTCACTCGCTCCAGTCTCCAGGCGCTTACGTCGCAGCAGGAAACCTGAGTCAAAAGATTGGCCCTTCTCGAAACTAGATATTGCAGGATATCATGACAGATGCGTGTTAATAAACCATATCTTGGGGGTGAGATCAACTCATCAACACGGGCGGATGAGCCCCACACTGAAGCAATCGACCAATCATGCCGATATGAGGACGGGCAGCGCGAGGGTATAGAAATCTGGGGGCCATTCTTTGACGCTTTCTGAAGCAAAGTTCCAGATCGTTCGCTCGTTCCAAGTATTGACGTTAGAATATTTTTCCCACAGTCTACCACAACTGGGGCATACAGAAAATATCGCAGATGCAGACAACAGGTGCTATTTATATCTGTAGCAATACCATAGCAGCTCATATTATGGTAAGAGTCTCCAAAATGGTACATCGGCAAGGCCGTGAACACAGGCGATGCCAACACACTCACCACCAGCAGGTAACGGCCGAGATCGAGTCCGGTGTTGCGAGGTAGTAGGGAGTACTATGTACAGATACAAAGAAGAAAAGAACAACGCATCTCATATGTCAAACACTATGCACAAACACGCACGCAACACTCCCAGGAAGCTCTTATTTCTCCTCCGGCCACCACTATCGTCTCCATACACCTACGAGCATATAATACCTGCTGCAACTGCCGCACGCCGGAGCTCAAACAGACACTACGTTACCTTGGTGGCTTCTCTTCTACTACTTTCAAAACTGGCAAGACGTGCCCAGCCTCGGCATCGGACGCAGGCCACCGCCAACGGTGTGCTTCCGGGCACGGAAGGCGCTTGGGAGCAGCTCCCAGAACTTTTCAAGGAATACACTCCACTCTTCAGAGCCCATGTCCGACAGCTTCACAAAACTGGAGCTGGGCGGGAGCAGCTCATTGGCGCTCCTGCTCCCGGACTGATGCTTATTAGCTTTGCCACTGTAGTTAGTTTTACCTGTCGCCTTACCCTTTGGAACACCTGTATGGTAGGCCTTAGATTTCCCAACAAAACCAAGCCCCTTCATGGACGAGGATACCTTTGAGATAGATGAGATCTTCTGGGGCAATATGTTGGTCAAGGTCTCATCCTCCTCGGCAGAATAGGTGGCATCCTCATCCTCATCTTCGTCTTCTTCGTCACACTCATCTAACTTGGACAAAGGATTCCTGGAACTTGTCTTCATGCTCCCAAACTTGCTGAAAGCTGGTAGTTGAAAGGCATCAGAATTATCCTCGTTGTCGATATCGAACTGGGTGAAGTCATCATCGTCATCTTCAACTCCGGCTTCATCAGAAAGAGAGAACTCCCTTTCCTCAACCCACTTCCTTGCCTCCATGCAGAGAAGCTCAAGCTCACTTGGTTCCTCTTCTTTTGCTGTGAACTGCCTGCTCATCATCTCTCCTATCTCGGATAGGCAGAGGCCAAACGCTGCAGCTTCCTTGAGAAATACTGTTGACAGCACTAGCACCCTGAGACATGCCTCACGTATCATGGGTAGCTCCATGCGGAGCATTTCCGCATCTTTTAGAGGATCAAGTTTTGCAATGTATTCAAGCTCCTCCTCAGAGAAAGGAACAGACGCCTGCGGCCAGTGGATCCACTCAAAGTAAGGGTCTTCTAGGCACTCTGGCAGACAAAGACCATGGTCAATAGGAATGAGTTCTGTCTGCTCTCCAAAATTGTCAGCACCAGGACCAAGTTTCCTGACCAGAAGATTTCCAGCATGCCTATCAGTGTTGAAGATTCTAATGTCAAGTATGCCAATCCTGTGCACTGCAGATACAGGGAAGCTTGACGTCCCATGGTCACTGGCATCAAAATCATGAGGAATGAACTGCTGCAGCGATGCAATCTTGCTCACAGCCTCTGATTTGTTGCAGAAGACTTTGGTTTTGCATCCAACACAGTCATTCACATTGAACACAGTGTGTGTTATCTTGACAAGCATTGTGGGAGGAACATTTGCAAAATGACCATAGTCAAGGAGGTAAGCAGCAACCTCTCGGAACCCTGTCTCACCAACTCGGACAGATCTTTTCAGGCCTGGCTGGCCCAAAGCCTTCCCCACAAAACCTTTTGGGTTGTTTGGAGCAAATGGCTCCTCATCAGTTGGCTTGACGATTGCAACACGTTCTCCCCAGATGTTCTTGAAGTAGTAGGCACCACCCATCCCACTGTTAACAGCTACTGGGTCAACACCATTCCTTATGGCTTTGATGACATCCTTAGCAAGCTGCTTCATCCGAGAGGAAGGGCTTGAACAACCAAGGATTTCAATGGGCCCACTCCGGTCTCGTCGCCGAACATCCTTTCCAGTAGGTGAGAGGCAAGGTGTGGAATTGCTTCGGTGAATCTGATTCCTTTTGAGAAGCAATGGTGAGTCGTTGCGGATGCTGCTAAGATCATTATTCAGAACCAGATCACCAAAGGTCAGTGAGCTCTCATCAGTGGGCACATTGAGGGCTATCTGCAACTTCTTTTTCACTGCCTGCACATTTTCTCCCCTCTTCAACTCGATGCCAAGGACAGAACCATTGTCAGTTTGGACAAAGACTCTCTTCCAGCTCAGTTGCCTCCCCTCAGTTCTGCTACCTCCAGGATATTCACTGCTGAAGCTCCGATCCAGGACTGCCACAGCCATCTGTGTCTGAACAGGACAATCCAAGTCCCTGGACATAGAAGAGCTGAAAGGAGCTGCCTTTATCTGCTAACTCCTCTCGTGCACTCCACAAGAGCAGTAAGCAAATAGGCAGCAAGGAGAAAACCCTCGCAACTTGCAGCCAGTAGTTTTTGGAGAAAGGAAGATGATTTCACGACCTCTGCATCGACTGGAATCTTGACTTCACTGAACCATTGATTGATATGTACCTGCGTTAAAAAAAATGAAAAATAAATACTCAAGATATTGCACAAAACAAGCTTCGAACAAAGCTATGAAATACAAAATATTGGTGGGAAAGGCGTCAACTAGCCTGTGAGAGGTAGCATGGTTTCACAAGTATATGAAGGTAAATGTAAAACACAACTGTTGACCAGAATAAGTAGTACCAATTATACGGAGTGTTGTAAGTTTATGTTAGATAAACCTTGCATCTTGATTTGAAGTTCACAAGTGACAGAAACAAATAATAAATGATAGATCTCAACCTCAGGAAGCTAGAGCAGAATTAACTGAGTGGCTAACATCTCACATGTAAGCATGGCGTTGTCATATTCTTCACCAAATGGGAAGGGCGAAAATTTAATTAGCTTCTCAGAAGGGGAAAAAACAACCACTTGAAAAGAAACTGATAATTTTGCCCAGTTCAGAAAGAGGTGACCAGATCTCATCAGAATCATTTTCGCTCCTATGGTATTTCAGTAAGCCAAATCACTGATTCAGAGGGAAAAGGCTACCTAAGATGATACCAGTCCCTACAGAAATGAACAAGAACAACTTAGCGGTGACTAAGCTCTGCATGAACTACACAGCTCAATTGATTGGTTGTTCACAGAACACTCAGAACAAATCGATTTCCCCACGCACATTAAAAAAATTTCTTAACAATACAGAACAAATTTCCTCTTCGCTGACCGGACCAAATTGTTCAAATAGCTCACACGATTTCACGCCAGTGGGAAACCGGCAAAGTAGGACCTACGAACACAAAATCAAATACTTTTGACTGGAATCTACACATGCCTGACGATTTAACAGGGTAAATCCACAAATGAACAGAGATCCTACACGCCTCATGAGCATTCGAAATCCAGTACCATTGGCCGACGGTATTCCTAGACGTCGCCGGCGGTCTGGAATCACGCGCTGAATCGACATGAGGAGGAAGCAGCACGAAACCACAGGGAATCGCAGGTGCTCATTTCGACCAGGCACCTCCACGAAATCCGGAAAATTTGCAAGCCCGCACTATTCCCCTCCCGCTGCAGCTCCCGTCCAATCAAAGCACGAGGTGGTGGGAGGCGGAGCAGGGACTCACCGGCGGGACGGATCTGGGCGCTCGCGGGCAAGGAACGGCCACAGTGCCGCCTCCCTCCTCCTGCGGCGGCGGAGATCCGAGGTCCGGTCGCGTCGCCGGCGCAGATCCGGCGGCCGGGTGGTGCGCCGTACGCGTCCCACGGTGGCGCGATTGGCGAACCTTTTTCCTCCCTGTTTGTGTGTGATTTTTGTCCTTTTCCCTCCGGGCTTAACTCGTCGTAGTCCCAAGAGACGGGTTAATATGATAACCGCGGTTAACGTGACCCCTCCTCACCATCTTATAGGCTCGCAGTTTTCCTCCTACACCCTTCCGAGTTCACGTATTTTCTGGAACGATGCTCTTTGTCTCCGGGAGTCACGACAAGGAAAATTGCCACTTGCACATTGGTAGTATATCCCCGTGTGTGATTGGGTGTTGCGGATCGATAATGAATAGCATTTGGCTCGTGTGATACAACTTGGAAGGCTCTGCTCATTGCTGGTTTTACAGCTTCACTACAGAAAGGTAAAAGTCCACAAGTTTGATTATGGAAATTAGATGCTGTAATGTAAGGATGGTCTCAATAGCTATTTAGCTTTTCCCACCCTGTGTTAGTGATACTGCTCGCAGATGTTCTTGGACTTGGCATGTCTTCATGTCTTCAATCTCTTCCAATTTGTCAGTCCACATCACTTTGGGGGAAAACATTCGGTTTTCATCAATTTAGAGTAAAACATTGTTCATGCATCTTCAAACAATTAATAACAAAAACAGCAATTACCTTCCACGCATTTGTACAGCTAGCTAATCTAACACTTAGTGCTTTCCTAGAACAGGCACAACTAAGTTGCAGGAGCCAATATCCATACTTAAATTTTAAAGAATGGCAAGATATGGTACTTTTAGGGGCAGAACTAGTTGGTAACAGCTTTGCTTGTTGAAAAAAATAGTAAAACCCATAGTGCTAATGATGTACAGCACATGCCAAAAATTGCCGGAGAACAGCCAGCTTTGCTTCGTTTTAGAGTAATGCGATTATAAGCAGTCCTAATCCATCGTACGACGATCAGTCACCATTTGTCTAGCTAATGAGCCATTCATTTAATTTGTGCAGAGGGCTCATGTGAAAAAAAAGGCAGTACCGAGTCCTTGTCGAGAAAAAGTATATAATCTCTGTACTTTTCTGCAAAACGAGCCCAGATACTTTCGCGGGTCGAGCGCACGGAGACAAGCAAATCATAATCCCTCGAACGAAGAAAATATTAGGAAGTACAGGAAAAAAAAAAGGCAGACAGGAGAGCGAATAAATTAAGGTGCCATCACTCCGTCTGCTTGCTTTGGGATCGGAAGACTCTAGAACCCCCAGTACGACGGCCTCCACATGGCGCCGGGCGACAGGACGGTGAGCGCACCGCAGCAGGGCCCGCCTGGCAGCGGCCGCATCCGGGCGCCGGGCGCCCACCCGCGGTGCACGGTGAGACGGAGGCGCGCGGGCCGCGCGAGGTGCCGGCGCGGAGGGCGGAGGCGGCAGCACAGGGTGGTGGCGCTGGCGCGCGAGCGCCGAGGACGAGGAAGGAGCCAGGAAAATCTGGCCGTCCTGTCCTCCTGCCACGCAACACAGCATCCCCGTTGACGTGTTTCCTTTTCGTGTTCTCGACTGAAATTGACTAGGCAGTTTAAAAGTGGTGCAGGTAGCTATATTTTTCGTAGGTTCTCTTGAAAACATCCTCGAACGTTAGGGGCGCGTTCGGCTGCAAGGTTTTGGCGGTCTGCACAAACAGTGCTTTCTAGACCGCAAGTGCTGCAACAGCCGCGGTGGTGTAGGGCAGCCGAACGCAGCCTAGACTTTACGTGTATTTGCCCTTCCCATAGTCCTGAAACATAGATCTTGTACAGTGGGTGGATGATGCCAGGCGTCTGCGGTAGCTAAGGTGCCTCCATACGATTTTACATGGAGAAGAGAGATAACATATTTTAGAATTTAGACACATGAGAGAAAACTTGGTAGGACAAGTATAAATGCAATAAATATGCGTCTACTGGAGGTACTGCACGCTTTATTTCTCACTTCCTTGCTTTCTAAGTTTCTATGAAATCCTCTCTATTTTTCTTAGTAATCATAATTACCACACCATTTCACAACGATGCTGAAGAGTATTGTCCTTTAAGGAGAATGGAATTCCCACTAAGGGCTCGTTTGGAAGCTCGATCGTTTCCCTGAGCAGCGATGCCCGCATGGGATTTTAGTGGCAACTAGTTTCCTTGGGCAGCACTCTCCTGTGATCCGTCGTTGTTTGAGAAGTGCCGCGAGGGGCAGGCCTAGCGCGGGAATTCGAAGCTCGGACAAGGAGGTGCCGCGACCGCGAGCCGCGCGTGGGACAAGGATGCCGCACCCGACCTATCGATACAGGACAACGCCGTCCTTGGAAAACTCATGGCTCCGGTCGGCACACCCCGTTGTCATGGTACGGGAGCTCACCCCAGGCCCAGTGCGTGTGAAAGGCTGACCGGGAAGTACGCCGGGATAACCCACGGCTTCCAAACGAGCCCTAATAATGAGCTAAACACTTTAGACTCAAAGCAATGCCAGGGTCATCAAAATAAAAAGATTTAAGTCACTCGTGTTACTCCATTCTAAATTATTGACCGTTTACATTTTTGAAACAAACTCTGAACACTTTTATCTAAAAACAATAATTATTTTTTATCTTCATTGTGATTTAATTTGTTACATAATATATTTCAAACTTGACTTGAACTTTCTCATATTTTACAAAACCTTCGAATAAGATGAGCGGTCAAGATTAGTGTCGAAAAGTCAAAGGAACTATAATTTAGAACAAAGAGAGTATGAAATAAATCCTAATGGTCAGGTGGCACTGACAAACAATCCAAGCTCGCACTTGACAATAGTATTTTATAGAAAACACAACGCTCTAAACAATTTTTGATCTTCGCGAGTAGGTTTGCTCACATCCCTATGTTTTTATGAATCATTAGTTAGTATAGAGTTCTTGAAAACAACCTAATAAATAATTCATTGTGTGAGCTATCTATATAGTGTGCCTTTATATGACATGTTAACAACTTATAGACAAATCTTGTCTAGCTATATTTTTCTTAAATCTCATTAAAACACCATCAAACGTTAAACTTTGGTGTCTTCGTCCTTTCCACGACTAGATACCATTTTTATTTCATAAATATTAATATTTTTCTTTATAAATTTGGTTAAACTTTAAAAAATGACTTAGGACAAAACTAAAATGTCTTATTTCTTTGGACAAACATTGCTTGAGCTATCTGTATAGTGTGTCTTTATATGACATGTACAAAACTTGTAGACAGCTTCCATCTAGCGCTGTTATATATCCCTTGTAGTCAATAAATTTTCCCAATATATACAAGGGCGTCGTACCATTTGACTATTTGCACACAGTTTATACAATAGTTTGTTTACAGACAGTCGTCGTCCCAATCAGTATTTATACGCCGTAATAAATATGTGATTAGTACATACGAATATACGATGCAGACGAAGTCACATAGCTCCTGTGTACCTCGCCATCAGTTTGAAGTTCAGTTGGACACCAAACTGCAAGCGCACCTGAGGAGTGTCCATGCGGTCAGTTGAATCGGCCTTATTGGTCAATTGTTCTGAAAATGCGCATCTACCTAATTGGCACTCCGTCGTCAGAAACTCAGAACACAGCGATGTTCAGTAAATTGACCATTCCTGTCACGATCAGCCGTTCTCGCTTCTGAGGCTCTCCCAGCTGTGAGCTGTCCATGTCTGGTTGATGATGCATGCAGCCATGCACAATAAGCTAACCTGTTGTTCAAACTCGAGCGTTGACACCCGAGACGAGAGCGCCGGCGATCGATCAAAGCTGCTGACACGACTGGAAATCAAGACTTCTTCAGAAGAACCAGAGCGATAGTAGATCTTAACTTTTGTGTACATGGACTGGAGTCCTGGACCGCCAGGACCATGCAACAAGAGATTAAATTAAGACATTGGCGTGTCAATTTTTTTTAGCGAAAAAAATAAGAATTGGTGTACGTATAACTACCACTACTAGCCAGCACGTACTCTGCCCATTATCCCATTATCTGGTGATACATAAATACATGTATATCGAGATGCATCCCTGAATAATCCGGTGATATATAAATACATGTTATCGAAATGCATCGATAGTGTAGCAACAAACACTGCTAAATAAGATGAGCGTGTATGTCTGTCCGTGAAGGATGAGACAGAGCTAGCTACCTGCTCTTATAATTTGGCCTATGCCAAGGGTAAAGGAAGCGGCACTACCGCACTAGCTGCTGGTCAGGCACTAACAAAGTAACAAGCGTGTCATTAACCGCCCCACCCCACTCCACTGCCACCAATATAAACATAATTAATCGAACCAGAAAATAAGCTAGCTCGAAGTAAAGGAGCGTAGTAAAGCCATTCTCAGTAGTAAATTTCATAATTTCATTTTATGGTTTCTAAAGTGACACATCATCGGATAGAGTTTAGGAATGAAATGAAATAACTCAATGCATGGTTTTCAGGGTTTTAGGTGACATAATATTTTAATTGCAACGATTGTGATTAGATAGAGTTGGATGAAATGAAACTTTCACACTTTCAATACAAGTTTCAATGAATTTCATAGTCCTCGAAACAACGTGCTTTATCATAATGAAACATATTTCATCCCCTCCTTATAAATACGCTATCATACATTGTCATATCATTTTTCTGATGTGACACGTCATTTAATGAAAATAAAATCCATTGAGAATGCTCTAATACTAATCGACATAATCGACAACAGTCTTTGTTGCCCATCTCCGACCGGTTGCCTAAATGGACTTATTGTCTATCACTGTTCCAATCACCTTTTTCTCTATCTACCGTAACGCTACCGTGTTGTTTCGTACTGTACGCAGCCCATATGGGCAATCATACAAGCACTGTAGTTGCACTAGTGTGCTGTGCTAGTATAGCTAGACAGGAAGCAAATAATTAAAGGATAGATCCGGGCGGGTGGAGACCGGAGACTACGGACGGGGAGGCGCGATGCCAAATTGCCAAGGCGCCGTACGTGCACGTCCGCGCACCCTCTCTGAGCTGAGCCCAGACCACCAACAGTTTGCGCACCGCTAACGTGACGTACTAGCTAGGCGCCATATATACGAGACTCCCCGGAGCCCGGATTCCACTGCACGCATCGCATCGATGATCATCGTCTGACGACGTTAAATTAAATTATCGTCCGTCCCGGTGCCCCGCCCAATCTAACCACACACATGATGCCCATGCGCCACCACAATCGAACGATCGATTTACAGTGGAGCAAAGATAACAATTAGAGCAGCACAAATCCGCTTACGTGGATGGATCACACTGACACCGGGCGGTTCCGATCGCGAGAGGGCTCATCTCAGCAGTAAATAAACAAGATTATCTATCGATCCCGCAGCCCGCCGCGCTAATTAATCTGCCGGGCCCGTGCGTCCTCCGGCGGATGATGCGAGTGCGTCTTGCTGCGAGTGCGAGAGCGAGAGCGCGCGCGAGTGCGCACGCCCGTCCCGCGGGCACGCAAAGCGGCCGGGCGAGCGACTCATCGTGCGCGGAGGACCGAGCCGTAGCTCGGTTGGTCGGTCTTCCAGATGCTTGAGCGACCGCTCGCGGGTTCAATCCATGGCATCGAGCCTCGCGTGCGTAGAGGCACAATGGATCGTGACGTATTCTCTCTTTCACAGAGGATGATTTTGACAATTTTAGGTCTGAATGTAGTTGTAGGTCTATTAATTTATTTTTTATTTTTGATGAATATACAAAAAAATTGTATGTCTTTGTATTAAACAGGAAGATAGAGTTTATAAAAACGGCAAAACTCGGCTACCGCAAACCGGAATACGCATGGTGTGTGTGGAGTGCGCGTGTAGTGGTGTGTATTGTATCTAGACGAAAGGCGTCACGGAAAAAAAAAACTCATCGTGCGCGCATGTGCCGGCCGGCCCGCGGGGCCGAGGCCGACGACGACGACGACGTGCCGCCGGCTACCTTGAGTGAGAGTGCGCGGTACGAGACGACGAGATGAGATGCCTCGCGCGCGGACGACCGATCGCGAGGCGTACTCCTACTAGCTAGCTGCCTGTACCGTGCGATGCGTTCGTGCGTACGGGGCCGGCCGGGAGCAGCTAGGCCGGACACGGAGGCCGGGTTCGCGAGACCTCGACGTACGTACGTGGCGCGCGGGGCTCTGCCGGGCGCACCGCATGACGTTGCGTAGCTAGGCCGTGCATGCGGGGCTAATTAAGCAGCCTAAGCAATCTAGCAGCTAGGTAGCGCCGTTCGTCGTGTCGTTTGGTGCGTGCCGTGGAGCTGCGGCGACGCATGCGTCCTCCTGCTCTGCATGTGCCGCGCCAGTGCCGGCGACGGGCTGGGCTGCCGGTGCCGCCACGTTTAGATTCGATTCGCTCGCACACAACAAGGGGAGGCAGAGGATTAGCTAGTCGTACGCAGCAACACACATTCGCTCGCCACCTACGCCCGATTGTTCGTTTGAGCTGTTTTTAGTTTTTTTTTCAATCATAGAACAGTGTTTTTTTCTCACAAAGATTCAGTCAGAACAGTGTTTCTAGTTTCTTTGTAGCTGCAGCGAACATGGCCCTAATGAAACGAGGGGCACGCTTGTTTGACGCTAGTCTTTTAGCGGCAAGCCAAAATTTTAGCAAATTTGGCTATGCTTAAATTTAGGTAAAAAACTGGTCAATTTTTTTTTAATTTGATGGGTTGTTTAGACCCCTAACAAATCATCCGAATGAAAAACTGATTGTTTAGCTAAATTTGCATCTAGATTCAAAAACAGTCAAATTTGACAAAGCTTCCCATCAATAAACACCCCATGCAGCCCCAACAAGTACCTACCGGCCGGTTGCTTGGGCATCTGCATTCTCTGTTCTCTACGCTCGGCATCAGTCAGAACGCAATGAATCCGTAATAACTACGTACTACCGTCTAAGTTCGTCGCCCGTCCATCTCTTTCTTGGTCGGTGTCCCTCGCCCGGCTCTCCCTACGACTGTTCCGTACGACTGCTATGCTACTACGCTCGCTCGCTGTGCACACGCGAACACGCGCGCGGCCAAGACACGCACTGCAGTCTGCAGCACCGCGTGTGTTGAATGCACTGGGACCGGCCGGTCATCATGTCCACCTTGCTGCCCAACTGCAAGCGTACGTTCCAAGTCCGTACGCACTGTGCGCAGGCGCAACGCATGCAGCATCAGAGACAACCATCAGTTGATCCAGGAACCTCTCACGGGAAACTACACCAGTACATACACTACACTACACCCGCCCAGTGAGCAGTGAAGCGAGGCACGGCCGCACGGCACGGGGCGGTGTCCCGGTAAGCACACTAGTATACACCTATGTGTTGGTCGGTCCTTCTCCGACAGCCCAATTTTTTTCAAAGGCGATCGAATCGGTTCCTCACTACTCACTGTGCCGGTGTAGTGGTAGACTGGTAACTGGTAAGTACACTACTACACCCGGCTCGCCGTAGCGCTAGCTTTCAGTGCAGTTTACGTCGCCGCGAACACCGAAGGCGGCCCTCTCCTAGTCCCCTCGCATCAGAACGTAGGCCAAGCAGTCAAGCACGCGTGATGAGAGATGACCGCGCGCTTTAGCCGTTAGGTGAGCCGTTGCCAAAGGCCGGCCTCCCGGTCCCCTCGATCGCAAAGCGGCCGGCGGCCTGCCGCTCACATGGGGGCGCTCGCCGGCCGGGACACGTACGCCCGGCCGCCGGACCCTTTCACGCGACCGGCGGTTGCAAAGGGGGTGCCGGGACGGCCACCAGGCCACCCAACTGCACCCGCCGTGACCGCGGGAGCCGGGCACCCGCCGATCCAGCAGCAGCAGCCTCCGGTGCATGCACCTGGGTTCCGGAGGGGGCAGGTTCTCGCCCCCATTGCTCGACAGGGATTATTATTGGGGCGCGTCCGGCCGGTGTGCGCGCGATTTGGATGGATCACCGCACTGTTGCCTTGTCATCATCTCTGGCGAAACGGCTGTTGCCGAACATGCCGTGCCTACTCGTTTGGAGGAAAGTTTAGTTTGGTTGATAATGCTGGCTGAATGTGTGGTGTGGATCTCGCCGGTCCTGAGCAGAGCAGAGGCTATATCTGCCTGCAGGCATGGCACAAGGCAGATGCATGCCACTGCTATACTGAAGAAGGTGTCGTTCTCACTACGAAAATGTGCGCCGAGCGAGCTAGAGAGGATCGGATCAGAATCAGAGTGATGCACGCTTCAAGCTTTCGGCACTAAAATAAAACTGTCGGGACGTGCTTCCTCCGATCGCAAATTAAGGCCTTGTTTGAACCGCTAAAGTGATTATTGTATAATCTAGCTTGTTTGATAGATTACATAAGCAGGCTTGTATTAATGACATTGGTGCATAAATATATAGTTCATATTAGTATTGGCATTGTAGTAAAAGACTAGTAGAAACCAAGCTGAGATAAGCATTTTTTTTTTAACTTCTTATGGGATTATCACAATTTGGGCATCCTAGATAGAGGTTATATAAACTACCAGGCTAGTATAGGAGGTAAATGAACAGGAGGTATGCCTAATAAAGAGGTGGATGAAGCAACTCTACTTCGTTCAACATCCAGAAACGATCCTCATCTGGTCAAGAGAGTGAGTGCCCATCTATCCATTTGCCATGGATTCATTTGCTGACACTCTCGAGTCTTATACACACTGAACAATCTAACATGTTTGAGAATACACTAGTCGAGCAATCAACTATCAGAGCAACTCAATAGCTGAAATGCAATATTGATCGAATTTTCTGACAGACTGACACTATGGCATTCACAATGATCGCATGCTACTTGGACTTATTCCACCTATGTTGCGCGTTTCACTCAAGTTTGGAATACTGAAACCAGTCCGATGATATCAAACAACACTAATCGGACAAAACAAAGATAAAGGTAACATGGAAGCTATGGAAGTTTTATGGCATTTTCTAGTGTGGGACTACCCTAAACAAATATCATGATGGTGGAATTATCGGAAAAATTGCTAAAAACTAGATAATTCACATACTCCCTTTTGTTGGAATTAAATAACATTTCTGAGCAGATCACTAACTCAGAATGTTATTTACTCCATCTTCTCTAAGTTATGAGTCATTCTGGGTTTTGTTCTATGACAAATTCATCCGTCTTTTGAACAAATGTATAGTGAATTGCACTGAAAATTCATCCGTCAGTGATTCGACATGCAAATATGTATTTGTAGTGCATTTATTCAACTATTGTATATGCTAATTGCTAATATATATTTTTATAAAATTAATCAAACTTAAATAAGTTTGACGTGGAACAAAGCTAAAACAAATATGGAGTATTTCCCACCGGACTGAGGATATATACCCTTAGTGATAGTTTGGCAATCTCATTTCCCTTGCTGATTGAGGAGGTTCGAGAAAATTTGGTTCATTTTTTCCTCAATTCCTCTTAACCACTCCAATCTTTAGAAAAAATGAGATTGCTAAACTACCCCTTTAAGGTTCCTTTTCGGATGGACCTCATCATACGGTACTACTAGTAGTAGCTACGAACACCAAGGCGGCGTGAAACAAATCGACGAAAAGAGAAAGACACTCGGCATGTCATAGACTTTAGCTTCCTTCTTAAATGGGCCGGCCTGCTACTCTTTGCAGCCCATAGACTTCAGAAATCCTGGATCTCAAGTCCACTTTCACGTTACAGATACCGAGCGTTTCTTTCACCCCCAGGCGCCTCTCTCTCCATACTTCTCCAGAAAACCAGTAGATCATAGGAACTGAATGCACATGATCAGTAAGAAGTACGGATTGCTGAAAAATCTATTGCAGTAAAACTATTGATGTAAAAAATTGGTACGGTAAACGCTCACGGTTCTGCAGTAGCTGCCCGTGTCCACGAAGAAAACCCGACGATGCTCACCATCGCAAGAACCACTGAAGTCTTCGCCGACGGTACTGAAAAACTGGCCGTGCCCTTGCTGTCCATGCTCCTCATCCGCCGAGGAAGCGTCGCCATCGCCGCCGCCGGGCGCCTCCTCGCGGTCGACCACGATGCAGTTCTGCTCCCGTCCGCGCACGCCGCCACCTCGGTGCTCACGTGCTCGACCCGGCGGCTCCACCGGCACGAAGGGAACCAGGAGCCGAGCTGCGATCGCGCAGAGGCAGACAGAGACGAGCATGCACGCGACGGGGAGGAGGATGAGTACGGCCGCCGGGGCGAGCAGGAGGAGCGCGACGAGCACCACGAGGAACACACACTGGTTCCACGCGTGCAAGGCCAGAGCAAACAACGATCAGGTGGTGGTGGTGGTGGTGCTGCTGCTGATCTTCACGGTGCCGGTGAGCTCTGTTGGAAGAGAAGACATGGCGGGTCAGACTCAGTAGTCAGTACCGTGTGTGATCCTTATTAGCTCGATAGGAACCCGCAGCATGAGGCTGCCGGAGTGCCGGCACGTTGATTACTGTTTATATATCGCTTCCATCATCACTTTACACTGGGTCTGATCGGATGAACTGAGTGTGGCTGGACTGCATAGCCATAGCAGTACCTAGGGTGTTTCTCCGCCGTCCAATCAATCATCGAACGCTGCTGGTTGATCCAGTTACTGTTCCTGTTGTGCAGCACAGTAGCAGTAAGCTTATCCGATCAGGCTTACTGAAAATAGGGGTAATATGCGAGCAATAACGAAGAACAAAAAGAGGAGAATACGTGAGATGCCGAGATATGGGTGCAGTACAAGCAGGCTCGATCTGTCAGAGTCTAGCCTACGAAGGGACGGTGATTTCTGCCTGGAACGTGATCGGCCCTCGTTGCGGAAGGTGCTCATCCGGAAGGCGGAAGTCTACACGTGGAACTTCAATGACGTGTGTCAAAAGCTGTGCTCCGCGTGGAAGGGAACTGGCCAGAAACCAGAGCTTAACTCGATCGCCATGGACGGCTTGGCGTTGGCGGGTGGCACAGCAGCAGTCGGGTCAGGTTTGATCTCTACAGTCAGTTCTTGAAGTTTCAGAATTCAGATCGGGCCTAGTCGCAGAGACCAACCTTTCGGCCGGTTACAGCCCAGCGGGGACCTCGTTTATTTTGACAGAACAGTGATGGTAACGGGCCGATCAGCAGTCCGATCTGTTCTAGTATCGATCTGTTATGGGTGTCATTTAGAAAGAAAGACAATCATATAGATATGCTGACAAGGGATTTCAAGTCCAGTCATGGCCATTACCATCAAGCACAAACTGCGTGAGCAGTCTCTTACACCATACAGTTGGACTAGTTATTACAAAGCATATCAGGGGTGTATTCCCACAAGGCCACAACAGTGTCAAATCGTAACGCGAACACAAACCTGTTTCCTCAACAAACACGTGGCCAAGAGAACCACACAATAGCATCGCCTCAGTCATCTCTTCTTAAAACCGTACTTCTTGCGCTCGTAGAAGAGATCTGTCTTGGCGCTCCCGAGATTGACGATCTTGGGACAGCCATCCCGGTCCTTCTCCTGCTGGGTACACTCCTTGCAGTAGTAGGCATCCGAAATGCCAACTCCCCCACAGATCACGCACCTTCCCTGGAATGAACCATAGTTGCACTCGTCGCAGACCCGGACAAGCGTGCACGGGCGCACGTAGGAGTCGCAGATGACACACTTGCCGTCGCACTTCTCACACAGGCGACCGATTGCGATGCCAGGCTGCTTACGGCACATGATGAGATCAGGATGATGCTTCGCCATTGCTGTCAGACGCTGACCTGCGAGGCTGCAAAGTCATAGTGAAACAGCATACAGATAAGAATTAGACATCGCCAGACTCCCCTCAGCAAAAGGTAGAACAAGAACTAAACCACAGTGAAATATCCCCAGGAGAAGCAAATAGCTAATTCAATCATCCCAAATGCAGAGCCTATTCAAAGAGTAAACTGTCCCCAAACACTAATAACTTTAGTGTAGCAACCCCAAGAGAAGAAAACAGCAGCTCAATCATTGATTACTAGCACGAAGCTCTTTTGGAACTACATCAGGTTTAGCAATTTAAATATAAGAACAGCTCGCATACAAAATATGAAGACCACCGAATACAGATAAATCAGAGGGAAATCGGTATAAATCCAGGGAGTCTGTCAGAGCCCAAATCCCACTGGAACTACAATGCAATCTCACCATGTCAGATGTTTTTGTGATATCATAAAGACAACATCTGTCATGGCATGAGCTCTTATGTTCCTACTCTATCAATGACATAACACAATCTCACTGCAAAGATGAGCAAACTACAAATTATCTTTCGGTTTAAGTGAACCGAAGCCCTGAATGCCACAGCAAGATGCACCATAAGTGCCTGCTACACTAACCTGCCGAAAACCAGAAATGCAGTTTGAATCCTACAATCGATTCATATGCTAATTTCAAAGTTGGATTTCTACACAAGCAAAATATCAACATCATACAAGCAAAATATGACAGATCGATTTGTGCTTTTTACCTTGGAGAGGTGGGGCGGCTCTACGGGAGGCCGCTTTTTAGACGGATGGAGAGGGGCAGCGGCTACTGGAGGCTGCTTCTTGGTGGATGTCGGGAGCGGGGCTGCTGCCTGGCGGACGGAGAATGCGATGCTCTTTCCTGGATGGTGGAGAATGACGACGCTGCTCCCCGTCGGCGGGGCCTCGGAACCCAAATCTTCCTCTTGCGGTGGGCAACGAGTGGTGTGGGGATGGAGGGCGGGCGCGCTCAAAGCCTCAAACCCTAGCTGCCATGGCTTCCGTCCGTGGGTGAGGCGAGCGAGAGACGAGGCCGGGAAGGAGAAGGAAAACACGAGTGGAGAGAGAGGGTCGGGGCCGAGGGCCGAAAGGGCACCCGGGCTTGAATGGGGAGCGGAGGCACGGGCCAAATCACACCCGCGGAACAGGCCGGCTGGGAACCCGGCGGGGAAGCCTGCGTCCATCCAAAGGAGCCCAAGGCCCACAGCCACCCGCACCGAACCATCCCTCTCGCCGTCTCGCGGGTGGGGGTCCTCTGGGCCACCATCCCAGCAGTAATTCGGCCTTGGCCACATGGACCGAGGCTGATCCGCGTGCCGGCCGCGGCCCAGCCTAGCTAGTTCTCACTTGAGATCTCTTGTCACTTTCCCGGGGGAGCAGCGACCAGCGGGAGATGGGAGTAGAGTAGTTTAAAGTTAAACTCGCGCCTGCGCTAATCTGCCCCCTCGCTTGTCACATGGCCTTGCAAGCTTTAATCTACTCCAGTAGAGTAATTTATTTACCGATCCCAAAGCTGATTCCTTAAACAAAAGAGAAGAGATGGACCCGCGCCAGAGGGAATATCCCTGCGCCGCGCGGCGCTACAGTAGTAAACTAGTAACTATAGTTAATTGGAGCTAATACATAATTAAACTCGTTGCGCTTTTCTCAACCATCTATCGTTTGGAATCTTCCTCTCTGGCACAGTGTCGGAATATTAAGAATTTATATATAGCATTGCTTTGTCTAGTGCCGTGATGTTATTTGTATTGTTTCTGCACCGCTCCAGCATGAGAGCTTTGATGGATCCATGCCACCTGCTTCTCATTAACAAATCTGTTGTGTTAACTAGTACAGTACTTACTTAGTACGGAGTAGTACTTGCTTTGTTGAGGGTGGAGGGGCCAGCGGGGCGGCAAAACGTAACGTATCCAGCATGACAGATGACAGATATGGGTTTTGCGTTAGCTCGTGTTGATAATTTATGAGGCGGCATCCGGCATCATGCATCACGCCGCATGTGACTCCATTAAGCAATTCTATTACTGATCATCCTTTGTTCGTCGCCACCTCATTGCAAATTAAAGTTGTACATCCTTTGTTCAGTGCCATACTTCTTTTTGCGCGGTTTCTAAAAATGTCAGGTTAAGTGGTTTGAGATGATGTGAACTGAGTGTAGCTCAGCTGGTTAGTTTTTTTATGGTGAAATTTGCGCACCAAGTTTGAATCTCGAGATGCCGGACCAGCCAAGGGGAATAAACAATAATTAGTTTTTAATAAGATAAGTGATCAAAGTTTATGTTAAAAAAACTATTTATAATTTAGAATGGAGGGATTATGGGGAAGAAACACCGCTATCTTGGATCTCATATATATACGTTATTAAAATTTAGATGGTGGCTACAGATAATAAGAATCTAGATTATATACACTATAAACAGTGTTAGGCCATTAGATCATGTATAAGTTAGCCTGAGGTTAGACGGCGTCTGCTATAATTTCAAAATGGTAGCTTGATGGAAACAATATTTAGACGGTCTGATTTGATTCTGTAGTCTACACAAATATGGGTATATTCCATATAGATTTGTTTAGTTAGTTCCTACAACGACAATCAATCTAGCCAGATGCGATTCAAAAAGGGGCAATTCGAGAATGGCAAGATCCAGACACGTGTTTACACTCGTTTTCAACCTCATCCCTCCGAATACAAGATGTAGCATACATATACATGGCCGAGCTAGAGATACGAGAGCGGTGGGAAATACAATCCCCGTGCGTTGAGACATCCGGGATCAGAGATCGAAGAACGTCGCTACCAACCATCGAGAGCTAACAATCGCTCGTCCTCCAGACGTGTCCACACGTTGAGTTTAGTATAGGAAGTGGATAAAGAGAAGGGTGAGGTAAAGCTAGCCGCGTGGTGCGTGCACGCATGATGGTGCATGCATGATGGCTGCCATGGATCTAAAGCTAGCCCAGAGCCTCCGTCGATCGATCGATCGGTCGGTCGGTCGAATTCTCTAACTACCGAGGCGGATCGACCGGATAAATATTCGTGCAGAGATGGAGATGGATATAGTATACTACATCTCTGACATGACAACTCATGCAAAAGTTGGAACAATTTGTTCTGGCTGCTGCTGTTCACCATTGGCTAGCTAGCTCTAGATATGGATCGTGATCGATATATCGGGGATATATTAGTATATGCTTAGCAAGTCTCTGGAGAGCTTAGTTTTCTCACTGGCTGCTCGCTAGTACTAGCAAACTGCTGAAAGGTCGAAACGATCCTGCAGCTGGGTCCATCGACATTTTCACTGTACTGCACATGCAAATATGAGCCTTTTTGCAGTATATGAAGCTGAATTCTTTTTTTAATATAACAAAGAACTCTGCTACTCACCGATCCTCCACGCTGACAGTTTTGCTTTGGAGTAATTATATATCTTCAGAAGGCGTCACACACAGGTTCACGACACAAAGTTAATCAAGATTGCGGGGGGGGACCCGGCGACGGCCGTACTGCTTGCTGCTTGCCCTGGCTATTTTGTCTGCTGATCAAGCCAGCCGGCTTTATCCGCAATTCCGCAGCACGCACGGCACAGGGGCTCCACTACGTCCTGACGACCTGACCTCCACGCGGAGGCAGAGGCAGAGCTGCGGGCAGCCACAGCCATGCATGCACGCGGCGGCATATGCCCTACCGGCCGGCCGGGCCGGCGTGTGCTGTGTTGTTGATCCATCGAGTCGTCGACCGCCTCGCCTTTGCCAGTGGCCACCTTTTTCAGATCTCGCGCAGCAATACGTGCCGCCACTGTTGGCACGTGCGCGCGTGTCAGGGCACACGTGACGTGAGCGCGCCCGGCCCTGACCCCGCCGGCGATGCCATGGTCCCCTCCCGCGCGAGCGGAGGCGACGCGCCGGGGCCGGGGACGGGGAGGCGAGCGGCGGCAGGCCCCGCGCCCACCCCCACCGCCGAGCACCGAGAGCGCGACAGCGGGTGCGCCACCGAGCACCGAGAGCCCTCTGGCCCCGCGCGCGCCCGCGGCTGTTGTTTCCGCGCTTGGACGTGTCGGGTATGCGGGCGGGCGCGGCTGGCGGCCCGTGGCCATGCCCCTGGCCGCGGGGGTGGCCCGGCCGGTCTGCGCACGCGCACGGGCCGCGCCTTGTCTCCCGCCGCGATCGCTTGCATTTGGCTTTGGCTCTGATCATTATTGTTCGTACGTGGCCATACGCCCATACGCGATACAGGGGTAGGTATCTAGTAGCACTTGGCAGTGGCAAAGCAAGCATGCGTTTCGTCGACAGCGCCATCTCTCAATTTTTCCGCTTAAGTTAGGCCGGCGCCCACCACTGTAGGAAGCAGCGGCCGGATCGCCGTCGCCGCACGTGTTTTTTCTTATATATATATATATATATCTGTCGTGTCACGTGTGCTTAGAAAACAAGCGAGCGGACGGTGTCAAGGCGGCCGGACATGCGCGTACCACTCGGGGAGGTCACTTTAGGTCGGTGCACGCATGCCGACCCATCAGCTTGGCATTAGAGCATCTCAGTAAACCATCCTCCCCACACAACGATAGCCCAAAACATTAACAAAACTGGAACAACGGAACGGGGCTCGATCCCAGGAGCTGTACTGGGGAGCGGCGCATTGCAGCGCATACCGGCCGGCGCCCGCCCGGCCATGTGGCGCCTCCCTGCCAGCCCTGCAGCCTGCCTGATGATCCCTCGAAAGCCGAAACCACAGTCCGAGATCCGCCCTTTTCCGCGCTGGATCGGCACGCCGCGCCGCATGCGCGCGCGCCCGCCGGGAGCGCGCCGCGCGGGCAGCCGATCGCGCCATCACGGGCGCCTCCAGTTCCAGGGCCCCGGCGCCGAGGGATCTAGCGAGCGAGGCGGACAGGGCCGCCCGCACCCCAGTACGCCACGCGCGCCGAGGTTGGCAGGGCCCCGAAAAGCTCGCGCGCGACATGGCCACGCCTCCGCCACGCGCGCTCCCGGCCCGCTTCCTCGGCGCGCGCGCGCGCCAGAGACGGCCACTGGGAAGCGGGACCGCGTAGTACGTAGTGCACCGTACGAGCAGTAGTACGTGGAATCGTGGCGTGTTGCGCGCGCGTTCGTCGGACACCACACAGACGCCCACGGTACGACCGGTCTGTGCGCGCGCGGCGCCGGCGCGACGAGGCGTGGAGTTTACGTGCCGCCGCGCGCGCCCGTGGGGGTGGGGGCCGGCCGGCCGGCGCGGGCGCGGCGACCCACGTGCGGTGGATTCGCCGGGAAGCGAGCGGTCGGCGATGGGGGAGATGGATGCGCCGTATCCTTTGATTTCCTTTGCTGCTGGTCTTATTTTTGCTTTCTATTAACCCATGTTTGCTTGCTCGGATCTCGGCGCCGGGCGTCGGCTGGTTTCACCGAGCCCGTTTTTACCAAGGCCACCACGGAGCACGGATCGGCAGGACAGAAAGTGAAAGTCGGGGGTAAAGTGCGGCGAGGAAAACTAAAGCCGACCAGGCAGAGCACGAGGCGTTGGCGTGGACGTGTCTCCTCAACGATTCCTCCAGCTCGCATTCGTTGTCACCGCGAAAAAAAAAGTGTCCGTTCTACGGCAGGTAAAACTCTGTCACAGGCCGTCGTCACACGATCCACGGTAAGTAAGATCGATCAACCGCTTCACTTATCCGCTCCAACTTTGGAAAAAACCATGGAATGGCAAGGAGCGGCCTGGCCGAATCTGGAGCACATGACCAGGGCCGTCCCCATCCACGGGATGCCCGCAATTCCCGGCCTCATGTGCCTGCCCACCTCCGCCGCGCGGCGCCCACAACCGTCACGTGACGACCCCTCCCCGTTCCACGTCGGCCCGGCCCGATCGATCGAACCGTCTAATTAACCCGCGTGCGCGAACTTGCTCCTCGGGATTAACCAACCCCAAGCAGCCGCTGACCCGAGCTTTGGCTTTGGCGGGTGGTGGTGGTTAATAACCGGGGCGGCAGGCACGTGCGCGCCGGGGGTGGGGCCGTGGGGGGCTAACCGCCGTCACGCACGCCGTCTCGGTCCGCGCGGCTCGCGTGCGCGGCGACGGAAACCGGGTGCGCGCATTAGTTGACGGGGGCGTCTGGCGCATAAAGCGTCGCGCCAGCAGCGGGCGGGGCACCGGACATTGCTGCTGCGCTGGTAGAGAGTGGAGGGAGAAGAAGGCGAAGGAAGCAAGGTCGATCGGGGAGAGCTTGACGAGGGACAATCGAGCAAAGGCGAGGCTCTCCCGCTCCGATCCGAGCAGGGAGGAAAGGCTTCCCCCGCCGCACGGTGCGCGCGCGGCTTCTTCCGGCCGGGCGGACAGAAGAGAATTGCGCGGCGCGGCGGCCGGCGATGGCGGGGCGCCGCGACTGACGTGCGGCGATTATGGGCATCCAAGGTACGCGCTTGCTTGCTGCAAAGAGCGCGGCCTCGGTTTCGTCGCGCTCCTTCCATGCCATTTCGATCGCCTAATTCCGCTGCAATTCGGCCGCGCGCGCAGGGAACAAGGCGGCGACGCACCGCGAGCACGACTTCCTCTCGCTGTACACCGCCGCCGCTAACAACAAGGACGCTCCGCTCCTGCTCCACGACTCCAAGCAGCCGCCGCCGCCGGTACCGCCTGCTGCATCTCAAGGTCCGCAACCTGCACGCGCGCCTCCGTATTCCCATCGTGTTCTCTCGCTGTCGTCGTCGTGGCGGCAACTCTACTACTCCCCCGATCGAGCTCCTCCGGGCGCGGTGTGCTAGCAGATGCCACCATGGTAGGTAGATCTGGCTGCGGAATTTAGCAGTTTTCCGTGCGTGCGTGCAGCGTGCCTGGATCGACCGGACCGACCGGGGAAGGGGGAGGAGGAAGCAACAGGCCAGCTTCAGCAGCTCCACCCAGTCAATTAATTACTACTGTATTAACCAGTTAGTCGCCGTGACGTGTGATGGCTGGGGGTTTAAAATAACACGAATTTCGTGGGAATTAAGCTGGGCGGCGATGAGACGCGACAAGCAAAAGCAACGGCGGATCACGTGTGGGGTGGCGCAAAGAGCTGTCGACGGCCTTCCAATCCCATCTGGCCGGGCCCCACCGACCCACGGGCCGCCCTTAATCGTGATTAGCAGGATGCCCACTTGCCCATTTTAGCATTAACCATCGTTCTAATTCTTCCAGTCGTTTTTTGACAGCAAAAGTTACTGCATGCAGGCAACTTCTTCCTGAAAACGCACGATTTCCTGGAGCCGCCGTCGGGAGCACCGCCGGAGCTGTCGCCGCCGCGGCCGCCCGCCGCCGCCGCCGAGGCCAGCAGGCGCCAGCCTGTGGTGGTCGCCACCAACGCCAAGCAGCGCGCCCTGCCGCTGCCCGGCGGCGTCGGCACGTTCAGCATCTGCCCCGCGCCCGTGTCCGTCGCGCCGCCGCCGCCGGCGGCGGCCGTCGTCAAGGCGGAGCCGCCGTTCGTGCTCTGGGGCCAGCCGGCCGCGCGAGGTACGTACTTCCTGTCCAGCCGTTCGCGACTCGCCTTGTCCTTTGCATGCGGTGCGCGAGCGCGACCAGTTTCTTCTCTCCCGCCTGCTGTAGCGTGCGCCCGCGCACAATGCGCACGCTGACACGCACGGCGCGCCGTGCCGTGGGGCGAGGTGACTCGTGCACGCGGGGTTTACGTGCGTCCCCCAACAGTGCACTGCATCACCACTATCATCAATCAATCAAGAGAGAGAGAGAGAGGGCCCGGGGGAGGGCCGCGTGCATGTACACCGGCCAGCAGGCCGGGCCGGTTCTGGGCCCATGTTGCCCGTGCAATTCAGCCTCGTGTCGTGTCGCGTCACGCGACCCACCACCACGTGAGCTCCAGGTGCTCGCCCGACGGGCCCGGCCCACTGGTGACCGGGAGCCGCCGGCTACATCCACGCCGGGCGGCGGGCGCTAGCCGCCAGCGGGCCCTGCAGCCCACCGACATGTGGGGGCCGCACGCCTTCCGCCTGCGCACTTCTTCGGTTCGATAGCTGTTGGGGGACGGGGGAAAAAAAAGGAGAGCTAAAGCTTAAGGCGGGCGCTGTGTTTGTTGTGTTGTGGTCTCCACCCCGCAGGGCACCAGCAGCAGCAGCAGCAGTGGGCCCTCCCCTTCGCCGGCGCCGGGCAGGTCAGGCCGCCGCCGCCGCCGCCGCAGGATAGGAAGGGGCGCGGCGGACGAGGCGGCGGGGCCATGGATTCCGGCTCCAGATCCAGCGGCGCCGCGGGGTTCGACGACGACGACGGCCTCGCCGCGCGCCGCGAGGTCTCCTCCTCGCTCAAAGGTACCCGCAATTCCGCTGAATCTACGAGGAATTCTCCCCCCCCCTTTGCTGCTATTGAGCCCAGCGACGATGGGGGAATGCGATCTTCATATGGAATTTTGACAGTTTCCGCCCGTCTTTTAAATTTTCGAGGACGCACCGTTCTTCTCGTAAGTGTTCCGTGTTGGTGTAGCAGAGTTCGCGTTGAGGAAGCGGACGAGTACTAGTGTGGAAGGGATGAGTCCGCACGCGCTGATGGCGCCGGGCGCGGGCCGGCCGTGGCAGCCGGCCCACGTCCACCAGCTCCACGCGCACCTCCTCGTCTCCGGCCGCCTCAACGGCTTGCCCGCGCTCGCCGCGCTCGCGCTGCTGCGCGCCGCCTGCGGCGTCCGCGCGTTCCCCTGCCTCCGCCCGCTCGCCCACCACCTGCTCGACCGAATCCCCCACCCGTCCCCGGACCTCCTGCACGCCGCAGCGCGCCTCGCCTTCCGCCTCCGCCTGCCTTCCCTCGCGCTCCGCCACTACCTCTCTCTCCGCGCACGCCACCCGTCCTTCCTCCCGCCCGCCCCTGCCATCGCCGATGTGCTGAAGTTCACACCTGGTCGGGCGGCTCACGGTCATGCGCTGCGAGTTGCCGCCCGTGCGGTGGACGCTCGTTTTCTTGACAACACGCTCATCGCTATGTACTTTGCCTGTGGGGATGCCTGGAGGGCACGCCAAGTGTTCGAGGGAATGTCTGACCGCGATGTTGTCTCATGGACTTCGTTAATATCTGGGCTAGTGCGGAACGGCTGCCCCTTACAAGGGCTCCATCATTTTGCATCGATGATGCACAGTGAGGTGCGCCCTGACTTTGTGCTGCTCGTGTCCATCCTCAAAGCATATATGGAGCTTGATGACTTGCCTGGTGCAACAGGAGCCCATGCCTTAGTGGTCAAGAGTGGCTTTGACAATGAACTGGATGTGGTGATCACACTGACAGCCATGTATGCCAAGTTTGGGTGCATCTTGGCTGCCAGGGCACTCTTTGACAAGGTGCCAACCCCACAGGTGAACGTCATCCTTTGGAATGCCATGATATCTGGTTATTCTAAGAATGGGCTTGCCAAAGAGGCGGTGCAACTTTTCAAGCAGATGAGAAAGTTCGCGAGGAGCATGACCCCTGACTCTGTTACCTTACTGTCAGTGATCCTGGCTTCTGCTCAGCTTGGATCCATCGAAATTGCAGAATGGATGGAGGCCTATGTCCAAGGCAGCGAGTACAGGGATGATGTTTTTGTTAACACAGCGCTGATTGACATGTATTCCAAGGCGGGGAGCATTGCCCATGCACATGCAGTCTTTGAACGAATGCATGTGCAGGAGCGGGATGTGGTCGTCTGGAGTGCACTGATTGCTGGTTATGGAATGCATGGCCATGCCAAGGAGGCTGTTACCCTGTTTGAGGACATGAAGCGTGCTGGGGTGAAACCAAATGATGTGACATTCCTGGGTCTCCTGTCAGCTTGCAAACATGCTGGTGCTGTGGAGAAGGGGTGGAGCTACTTCCAGTCCATGAAACATGAGTATGGGATTGAGCCCCGGCATCAGCACTATGCCTGTGTGGTGGACCTGCTTGCTCGTGCTGGTCACCTTGACAGGGCTTACCGATTTATAACGGGCATGCCCATCAAGCCAGAACTGAGCGTGTGGGGTGCCTTCCTTAATGGTTGCAAGATGCATGGGCATTCGGACATTGCGCTGGCTGAGTGTGCCGCACAGCATATTTTTGAGCTGCAGCAGTCCAATGCAGGGCACTATGTGCAGCTTGCAAATTTGTATGCATCCGCGGGGATGTGGAGCCATGTTGCTGGTGTCAGGGTCACCATGAGAGAGAGGGGTGTTAGCAAGGAAACAGGGTGTAGCTCTATTGATATCAATGGAGAGATGCACTCCCTCCATGCAGGGGACCATTCATCCTAGGGCTGCTGAGATTATTGCCTTGCTCAGTCTTTTTTACTCCAACTCCAGCTGCAGCCTTGCAGGTGGTGGTGGGCAAGAAATTTTTTGAATGCCCTCTTACGTCGTTCTTGCTGAGGGAGCATGTGTAACATGTTAAATTTAGGCAAAATTGGTCATATCCCATAATTCTTTCCTTTGGGATCCCAGTATAAGCATGGATTCTGTTGCATACCCCTTGCTTCCTATACCACAATCATGGTAGGGCACTCAAATCAACAAATCAATGCGATAGGGTATGGAAATTTGTGCATATAAAACTGGTACTACTATCTTTTATTTTTACGAGTAAAAAAGGGTCTCAGGCATCATCAGTTTCTGCACTGTTTTGTACTAATGGATGATGTTTGTGTAAACAGACTTGACAGTAAGGGTGGATCGGAAGGGAGGGAGCTGCAGCGATGGTGGTACAGGTCAGCGGCCAAACACACCACGGTCGAAACATTCGGCTACCGAGCAACGCAGACGCAGCAAGATCAATGATAGGTGATTTGATGGAGTAATTTTGTGCCCGAGTCTAAGGAAGCAAAAAAGTTTTGACCTTATGGATTATGTTTTTATTTTACTCCACATCATTCCTACAGGTTTCAGATACTTAGGGAGCTGTTGCCACACAATGATCAAAAGAGAGACAAAGCAACATTTCTCTTGGAGGTAAGATTTTCAACAGCTTCCTATTTTATCAAAGTAATCTTTCTCAGTTGATTGAAAGGCTTTGTTGTTGTTGTTGTAATCTTTCTTGGTTGATTCAACAGTGATTCTTTCTTGACATCCTTTGTAATGCAGGTTATTGAATATATACGTTTTTTGCAAGAGAAAGTACAGAAATACGAGGCATCATTCCCAGAATGGAACCAAGAAAATGCAAAGATGCTTCCTTGGGTAATTGCTTCTTTCTCCAAAGCTGCAATACTTGTTACTGCTGGTAGGAAAGGAACAGTCAATTCTTGGTTGTCTGTCTCTGAATGTAGCCTTACATTTTGCAGTCAAATATGTATTTTCGATCATTCTGGAAAAATGCACAGGCAAGTGTTAGTTGCTAATAATGCATTTGCCCTATAGAATCTTTTTACATTATATTGATATTTTTTAACCAATATCTTATGTATACTTCTTATCCTTGTGCTGCAGAGTAAAGGTCAAATCCCTGGAGATTCCCAGCCTGACCCTTCACATTTCATGATAAATGGATCCTCCCCTGGATCCAATTTCACTGGGAAACTCGATGATAATCACAACACAGTGACATCTGCAGCTGCATCAGTGCCACAGGATCAGGCAGAAATCGATCACATGGCTAGCATGTGCTACAGATCAGCAGAAACTCCGGCAAATATTACAAGTATGATCAATGATCCGCATGTCTGCGTTATTCTCTGAAGTTCTTTCTGAGACTGGAAGGAGCACTGGTTATTTACGAGTCTTTCTTATATGCAGATAATGCTCTCTCACACTCTCAACCCCAATGTACTGGTCCGCCTGTGGATGACTGCGCAGTGAACAGTGAAACGCTTGACAACCAACAGTTGGGAATTGATGAAGGAACAATCACCGTGTCCAGTCAATATTCCCAAGAGTAGGTCACAAAGAATATTGTTTCTTTATTACTACTGTTTTTTCTACCTAAGTAGTCCTTAATCACATTAGCTCTTCTAGTTTTCTTTCTTATTTTTAGCCTTTGTTGTCGTTTGGGTGGGCCCAATGCTAGGTATTGTCCATCTGAAATTTGGTCTTATTATTTTGTTTGTACAATGTGGAATCGTGGAGATCAGAGAGCGCATTGAGTTTGGACATGGGCAACCACGAATTTGTTATCTTTGCCGAAAGGAAAAGTTTGTTGATACATCTACTTCTTTTCTTTTATTCGTAACAGGCTACTTAATTCGTTGACTCAAGCCCTCCAAAGCTCGGGTGTAGATTTGTCCCAAGCCAGCATCTCTGTGCAGATCAACCTGGGCAAGCGGGCTGTCAAGAGACCTGGTGCCGGTGTATCGTCCAAGGTAGGACCCCCACCATATGCACAGATGTTCATTTAAAAGATAGCATTCCAGCAAAACCGAAGTTCAATCATTTGTGCAACTCATTTCAATTTTGAGATGAAAAATATGTGATGGCTTGTTTGCAAAGAAAATGCATGCCTGCTTAGTACCGTGGTAGATAATTCCATAACCTTTAGGTCTTAAGCAGTGTTCTATACAAACCTTGGAAGTTCAGTGGCCATCGTCACATAGCATCTGAAACTCTGAACATCTTGCATCTGCACCACTCATCCCTACTGACTAATGATTTGAAATGGCACTTCAATTCTGTGTAGGAGGCAACCGATCCAGCATCTAGTAACGATATAGGCCATCAGCTGGCAATGTTGGGTGGTGGCGCTGAAGATCAGTCTCATGCAGCAAAGCGGCATAAACTGGGCAACAACTGATGATCGTTCCCCAGGCCGATTGATCATTCTTTCCTCCCAGGCGGCATGAGGCTCTTGGATATTGGTTGTATATTATATTAGCTGTGACGGCATTCGTGATGGAGAGACCCCAGTCCGGTGTATTCTTTGATTTGATCACCTCCCGCCATCCTATCTAGTCCATTGTTTACCTAGAGAAACGAACCATGGAGCTTCCGTTGCGGATTGAGAAGCCGCTCTTGTACACAGGCTTCCATTCATATGAGAAGCTTTCCATTCCCCCCGTTGACGAGTGTTATTGTTGTAGGCTTGTAGTAGTAACCTGTAAGATATATCTCCAACAACTCTATCAGAGTACCTGTTAGTCACAATCGGTGTTTTTTGATGCTGGGAGTATGCTGGCAGTGTCACTGCACCGTCGTCTGTCATGTTCTTGTAGGCTTGTTGCTGTTGACCGTGGGTCCATTGTTTGATTTGATCACCGGTGTATTCTTTGATTTGATCACCTGCCGCCATCCTTATTTAGTCCATTGTTTACCTAGAGAAACGAACCCTGGAGCTTCCGTTGCAGATTGAGAAGCCGCTCTTGTACACAGGGCTTCCATTCATATGAGAAGCTTGCCCCTTGACGAGTGTTATTGTTGTAGGCTTGTTAGTAGTAACCTGTAAGATATCTCCAAAAACTCTACCAGAGTACCTGTTAGTCGCATCCCGTGTTGTTTAATGCTGGGAGTGTCACTGCACCGTCGTCTGTCATGTTCTTGTTGGGTTGTTGCTGTTGACCGTGGGTCCACGGGGCATCGGTCGCTGGGATATCGATGTCGTCTCGTTGCGGAACCGGCGGTGGTAGCCGGAAGGCGGGTGGCGTGGCCCGATGCCCTGATGACCGTGTGAGGACGTCACGATGGTGTAGCCGGATGACAACAAGCACGAGAAGTACTTACTACGGCTGGTGCCTGGTGGTGTGGTGTTAAACCTGGTCTTAGTCCACACACTCTAGTGGTGCGATCATGCGATATCCCATCACCAAAATAAAAAAGCACTGCACCGGCAGTTTGTTGGTTATAGTGCGGGTTAGTCTAGATCATGCGTAGTCGCTGTGCGCAGGATTTGATTTTGAGGCGGTGGACACTGGACACCCACACGCCGCGTGACGAGAGGGGGACTCCAAACTGCAAGAGGCATCGAAGTCACCGAGAACTGAGGCCACGCAGCAGGCCAAGGTCAGTGACCGCGCATGCTTAATCCCGTCGCGATCATGCGCTCCATCGGCACCACGAGAAAAAAAAAAAATGCACGGCCTCACGACAGGGGCCGACCGACGCACGCTCGCGGCGGCGCCTCCAGCATCTTACGCGCATTCTTATTGCTTGCCCCGGCCGGGATCGAAGTCGCCGCACGCCGCGGCGTGGTGCCGTGGCAACTGGCAAGCGACAGCGCGGCGAGGCTCGACCGGCGGCAGCTCCTCCGGTAGTCAACGAGGCCGCCGCGGGCACACGGATGCCATACCATATCGATGGACAATGGCGAATCGCGTGCGCGCGTCCCGATGCAGGTACGCCAACTCTCCACGAGTTCACGTATACCCTACGACGTACAGTATACCAGAATTCTGGGGCGCACGGACGAATCGGGATCATTCGTCGTTCGAACGCTAGCCAAAGGTTGACGACGGCACATGTGTACAAGCACCTGTACGTGCGGCGGCACGTGTGCTGTTGCTTGCCGAGAGACCGGTGGCTTGAATCCCAAGTCGCACGTACTGCTTGCTTCGCTTGCGTGCTTGCGTGGACGATGGCGTGGTGGCTTCCATGGAAAGCCTGCTTCTCAAACTACATGCGTCACATGTTAGCTCATGTACTCGTCATGCACAACTCTTAAGCAGCTACTCCAATTAAGCTTCAACCAACGTGGAACACCCAAAAGGGGGTCCTAAAGTATTGGGGGTTAACGTCCCTGAACAGCCACGCCACCAATATCGCTTCAGGAGAAAAGAGGAGGATTCATTGCAGTGCACTTCAGGAACAAACATCACGGGACAAAACAGATGCCTCCGTCACAGATTCGGTCAATCACCCACCCAATTGTAAAGTGGAACAACTTTCACCGTAACAGTGTTTCCATCAGTCAAATGCGATAACAGATATAATTTACCCCCCTCTTTTTAACCAATCACAATTCTATTATACCTTCTATCTGTACACGCAAAAAATAAGGCTGTTTATTCTGAACAAGAAAGAATCGGTGAATCATTTCAAGAATCTGTGTCTAACCTACCATACAAGGAGGCCTTTTGTCACGTACGCTTGTTCATCAGACCAAATTAGGCCTCCGTTTATTGCCAACCCAATCTATCTGCAGCATAGTCTCCTGCCAACCCTGTCGAGTGTGCCACGGTTCAGAATTGTGAAAAGGCTGCGCATGTACTGTACCGCGCGTATCACAACACTGGAATGTCGTCAGGCTGGTGCAAACACTCTTGTGGATTTGCATAGAAGTAGTCCTCTTCCTTGGGTCTATCAGGGATCACCTGCCTCCTAGACGGTTCGCCCATGCGGCTGGTGTGTGATGCCTTGACAGCAGAGGAGAAATCAGTCCAGCTCAATTTCCCATTTCTGTACTGATCAACGAGCTCGACAATAAGCCTCCGATCTAGCAGCACCGTCTTCTTGAACCCCAAGTATCTGTGCTCACAGCAATAATGAGACATGGTCCCATCAGCAGTTGAAAACTGATAACGTTTTTATCATGGCAAAAGATCTTGGCACTTGAGTTTCACCCTTCTATTTTAAAGAGGATCCTAACAATTCATAGCCAAGGAAAAAGTCTATAACATGGAGGGAAATTGCTTAAACACAATTTGACAATATTGTCAAGCACAGTGTCAGCTTGTAACGGCTTGTATGGATAACCACACCTATTAGTTTATTTTACTGACGATTTAATACTATGATGTGATAAAGTACCTGCGATGACCTTCCACCACTTTTGCCATGTTACCATCATAAGTGGGGATGAAAATATCACTCTCCAAGGATACCATATAATCCAGTGCTGCCATCTGGGAAGAATGGTTCTGGAAAAGACTGAGATCTGAAGGTAATAGTGTCTCTTTTCTAACCTGATGATCATCACCAATAATAAATAATTTTAGGAACTAAATCATAAGAAATACAGTATGAGCAGTAAAGATGCTGAACTGACCACATTGGGATAAGCTGAGGTGAGAGCAGCCATTCTTCTTTGTCCACCGTATATTTCACCTGCGGCAATGTAAATTTGATAACTGCGATCAATGTCAAGGGCCTGCAATACCAGTGCAGTCTCCTCCGGTGTTAAAGGACAGAGCCCGTCTTTCCTTTTCGCATCAGAGTCAATCACTTTCTCCTTCCACCATGGGTAGGCATATCTTCCAAGGTCAAAATTCAAATATTTTTTAACAATAGATTACAAAAACAGTTCGAGAAAATTTTCAGGGATGATGCAATACCTCATTTTCGTAAGATCTTCAGCCTCTTCGTTGCTGCAGCCATGTGTGCATCCAGAGAAAGCGAGCATGTCCATCTCATACCGTAAGTGAAGAACTACAAACGGTCCGTTCTGACGGAGAACTTGAACCAGACGACTGCCCAACTTTTCTATTTCAGGTGTAAACCTCAGTGCATTATAATTGACACGGCACCTTAGTTTCTGCATCTCCATGGGTAGGCCATTATTTGCAAGGCGAGCATCTGTCCTGTTTAGGTGGAGGACCTTGTACTTCCTTATCAGAGGTAGAATCTGTTTTCCCCAAATAAACACTTACAATCTTCACCTGGTTTCGGATATAGTTTCAGCTCATGATGCCGCATTAGCGAAAAAAGGAAGACGCAATCAAACCTGATGATGATAATAGGAGACATCAGACCAACTGACTGGTGGCATGGACCGAAGAAATCCCTTTTCAACTCTTCTTTTCAGCCTTGGAGGCAGTTGTCTCAGAATTCGGACCTCATCTCTTAGTGATGCTATGAAGTAGTCCACATCAAATATATCTTGGAAATCACTGGAAAAGAAGCATGAGAATCAATTGAAGGCAACACAATATAAAATGAATTGCAGTAAGTTTAGAAAGAAAATATTACCTAGGATCAGCCCAAAATGAAGCTTTATCCAGCTCTGGTACAATAAGAGTGACGTTCAGATATCTTGCAATCGTCACCATATCACAAATCTGTCTCAGCAAAAAAATATGAAAGAAAAAAGTGGAACTTTCAGTCCCAAGTTTCATATTTGTCAATGGCCAAAATCCAGAAATAAAAACTCTGACAGATGCATGTTCAGTTTGATATACAGAAATTTTAACAACAGAAAAAATTCAGAAATATAACTCGTGACAGCTGTAAGTGTACTTACTGCTGCTCGCATCTGGTTAAGCCCACCGTTGCAGGAGACCATGAGATATCCATTGTTCTTGTATATTCCTGAACGTAGCATCGATCATTAAATCAAACGATTGGTCATGCTAATTACTGGGTTCTTGATATAAGTTGTTGAGGAACTCATGAAAATACGAGTGGTCAATACTTATTCGAATCATCAAATCATTCTGCTGAGTTAGTCCGACTTATTGGTCGGTAACCACACAAAACGCGCAAATGTTTGAATTGGACTAGAAATAACACCCAGAGACTTCTGCACAAAACAACGTATAAAATATACTAAAACTGAAACAATTCAATTATTCAAAGGTTTTTTCTCGAGGAGTTGGAGAACAGAATCCCTTTTCCCCGATAAGAAGGGAGAATGTAGACTACAGTACAAATTCTCAAAGCAGAATGACAGAAACAAGAAAGCTCAGGCATTCCTAATCAGAGAAAGAAGGGAAATTCGATTCGCAAATATTCCAAAAACCAAGAAGCGAGAAAACCAACTTACTTTTGGGCGGCAGCGCCACGGCGCGCGCTGCCTCCCTCTGGCCGCCGTCCGCCACAGCCCCGGCCTCTGGTGTCTTCTGCACGACGCGGGGATTGGTGAGGCAGCCAGGCCACACGGTGAGCACGCTTGGTGCCCACAGCTCCCGGTAGGCCGCGAGGTGGATGACGCACGACCATAGCAGCACGGTGCTGGCGCGGGCCACCCACAGCCTCACGGCCCTCACCCGCGCCGAGGACCGCCGTGCCTTGTCGGCCTTCCCGCCACCGCCGCCGCCCATCTCATCCGAGGCCCCCACGCTGCAGACGCACCTCTCCCTCCCAGTAGAGTCTTAGGCCACCTGAAATCCTGAATAGTAGAGGTTCTTGCGATCTCCCGTGAGGCCGTGGCCAAAGCTTAGCCCGCGCGCTCTCTCGGCAGTCGGCACCGGCGTATTGCCTTTTTAATTACTGGCTTCTTGCCTAAACCTGTGCGCGAGTGCGGGGCGGCGAACGGTGATGTGGCCGCGTCGCCGTTGGGGCTGCGATGGCTACCGGCGGCGAGGAGGAGGAGGCGCCTGTCTAGGCGTGCCCGTGTGGCCGCCCAGGTTGGCTATTTGTACGCGCACGGCGACACGAGGCCTGTCCGTACACAAGGGGACGGCCTGCGTGGGGCAGAGGCTGTGAACCCGTGAAGGGCGACCCACGCGTGGGACCCGGTGTCAGAGGAACAATGAACATGGACCGGGTGTAGGGAGCCTCCAGTTTGACTTGAACACGCGTAAATAATGAACCTTGAAGTCATCTACATCCTGTGTCACAATAGAGTCCATGTCCATTTGTCCTAATCAATTTGGAATTTTACATTGACTGGTAATATCACTAAAAAACATTACTTGTATTGTTAAAAGAATCTAGTATTGTCCACTCTGTGCTGTCAATTTATATAAAATTCAAGATATCGCTAGTCAAAGTTTAAAAATCCTAATCAAGACAAACTAAGGTGATACTTTTATGCGGTATCATACTTTTACCCGTGAGTGGTAAGTGTATAACCCAGTCCCACACGTTGGAGTGTTTCTTAGCCTAATGTTTCAAAAAAAAAAAAGTGTTCTTAGCCTGCTGAAAGAGAATAGTAGCGACGAGCGAGTGGGTGACAGCCGGAACTGCGAATGTCTGTGGGGCTTCTCTGTGCAGGACGCCCATCCACAAGAAGCCACGGAGGTGAACGGCAAGGATCTCCGTGGTGGGCCACGTGGACCACAGATGGAGAAGGGTCCAAAACAGAGGAGGCCTTATCGCCGCGCCATCATTCTTCAACTTGAAAACAGCCAATGCAAGAAGAGCCACCTGAAATCAGGCGTTGCTTATAGGAGGGAGGTGTGTTTGGTCTAAAACAAATTGCTGCAGGATTTCAGCTGCTAAATTTGTGGTGCGTGCCAGTAATCCGTATTGTTAAGTGGTTTGCTGGCGAAACCGAAATGACTCTTCTAGCATATGCCACCATTTCTGTCGTGCTATCAAACTAGCGTGGGTTGAAGCATCAATGGTGGGATTCTGGTACGTAGCATCAACAGCAGAAAATTATCTGTTTGTTAGCAATTTTTTTATCAAGGTTATATATTTATTCGCACAAGCACTGTCACGCTTCGTCAGAATTAACACGTATGGTTTCTTCTGTGATACAACGATGCCGACTGTGAAACAAAAGATAGAAATATGTGGGCTGTGGAGCCTCTGAACCTGCTTGCTTACTAGCCCATTGGACAACGATTCTGGATTTTATTTATCATTAAAAAAAGGCAAGAGAAGACCTACCGAGCGGTGTCTCTAGCGAGTTGTTTGAATCTGAAACCAGAGACACCCTTTCTTACACCGAGAGAGAGAATCAGGCAACGAATGGCTTCTACCTACTGATTAGATTAATTTCAATGGGGGTGCTCCTCTACCCTGTATTTAGAGGAGACATCCATGCCCTCCAATCTTGATAGTCTCCAAAGGTTACCCTATATGGAAGTTCTCCCTTCTTCCTTCGATATGTTTAGACAGTCAGTGAACCTAGTGGATTGTTTTTCCTATTGTCTTGTCATTTTGTACTATGGGCGACATATATATACGATCTGCTATACTTGGTCTTATACACACATACATGACATTTATGGTTGATAATTATGTACGTACAAATATCTAGATCAAAGTAGCATCACTAGTATGAGGTATTTTCTATAAGTATATTAATAAGGCATGGAGGAGGAAATATAGAGGTGTTGAAAATAACATGGGCCTAGAGATATGCAAATGAAATATATTTTTAGAGAGCCTAGGCTAGATCGAGTGTTTTGAGCATCGTGCCAGCCTACCTCGACATCCTCCCACATAGGCAACTAGACACCCATCTACCACGTGGAACACAGTTTGCTGCATCCCGGGATGAAAGCATGAGCGGCGGCGGACCCTATGATCCACTCCCTTCACAATTCAATTAACATCATGACTCCAAACCAAATACTAATTAAAAAAACATTTTCTGGAGAAAATGAAGCGACGATGTTTCTAGGAGAGTCCAAAATCCTACCAAGCGTAATGACTTATGATCCGAGGTCGCAGCACAACAAACGGCATTAGTTGCATGTGCATAGGATGAACTTGACGGCTCTCTCCCTCCTTCCCCTCCCTCTTCAACTAACTTTTAACATGCCGTAGGTTCAATATCACCGATTGGCCATCGGTAGCCATGTTCGTTAATTAGGTTGCTTTTGCACTCGCGACTACTCCGTAGTCCGTACCATACCAGTCTACCACTATGATACCCGGAGACTCGGTATAACTGCATCAACAATGGGATCCCAGAGTGAAAACGATCCCGCCACATCAACCGTTCAGAGCAGGTAAACCGCAGCTAGAATAATCACCATTCACCACGCACTTTAATGGTGATGCAATGATCGCATCATGGACCTCGCGAACCGCGATAGCAACCAACTGCGTC
Source organism: Paspalum vaginatum (assembly GCA_030272315.1). NCBI lineage: Eukaryota > Viridiplantae > Streptophyta > Magnoliopsida > Poales > Poaceae > Paspalum > Paspalum vaginatum. The sequence goes on along the minus strand of CM059013.1, from coordinate 12,170,072 downwards.
GGAGTCTTCAGCAAGCAAGCGGTGGCCCAATGATACCACCACACTACGGAGTGCTATGGAGCTGGAACTGAAAGAAGCGCGAGCGAGAAGCAAAGTACTGTACTAGCCAACCTCATCGACCAACGGCACCACACAGAACTGCCGTTCGACGTTGAATCCAAATACAATGGCATGCGCTCGCCCAGCACAAAATCTTCAAATCAACAACCACCAATGTACCCATATCCATGACCAATAATGGCAGTATGGCACACGTCCTATCTGCGGACTGTGTAAAGTTGTGGTCGCATGAGCTTGTGCGGTTGGTACTAAGGTATGGCAATATGATGGGAGCGGGATTCGGTGCCTTTGCTTGAGCAAGGCACGACGTGCCTTTGGCCCCTGGATCCACCGTCCAAAAGGCATCCCATGGTTCAAAACCGTTTCACTGAATAGAGCTTGTCCTTTGCACTTGCGCCGGACTGGCAGAGGGAAAATAAAAATAATTGAGCACAAATAAACACATAAATTCGAACTAATTAAATAAAAACACAGAAATCAGAACTAATTAAATAAAAATAATTAATTTAGCACAAATATTCTCAAATTTTGAGAACCCTTTAGCACTTTTTAATATTTGAACCGCTGCTTCAAATAATTTCAAAAATAAATCCTCCACGAAACAAATAATTTGACCCTTTGGCGGCACCACTATTTATGATGCCGCAATAGAACACTGTGGCGCCATAAGAATTGCCACGTAGAAAGGTCATTTTTTTCAATCAAAATTCTTGCAGCCGCATCGTTTTGAATTTTTTGTCATTTGAAGTCGGTTAGGTACTCTAATAAATTATTTTAGTTTTCATTGTGTTCTGCGCATTGTCTTAAAGAAATAAATTATTGCATCTGAACGACCTAAAATGGAAAAAGAAAATTCCAAAACTATAAAGCTGTAGATCTCGTCGAGAGCTACAATTTTCATATAAAGATCATCTCAGTCCGACATCATATGAAAGGGATATGAATTTTTAAAATGAAAAATCTGCTGCATCAGTCTGCATGGCGCCACAAAATCGTGGAGTGTTTATTTTTAAATTAGTTTTAAGTAGGGGTTAAAATATAAAAAATTACACCCTATGACAGAATAAAAGAATGTGTCCTTTGGAACAATTGTAGAATAGCGAAGCATCTGCGATGTGTTTCGTTAATCTCGAGATACCGGTCTAACATAGACTTATAGTCTTAACGGAGGTGCTTATAGGACAAGGGGTGAGTGTACACGTGTATAAGAGTGTCTGCATCGTACTGTATTTTGTAAAAAATAATGTGTTATCGGCGTGGAATTCACCAGCGGCGCACGCTTCTCCTGCTCTCTTCTCTGCAAGCGCCAAATCAGACAGGATCTATCGTTGATAAGCCAACAGCTGTTGGATGCGTTTTGGAGGGTGGATACAGGGGCTAAAGGCACGCCGTGCCTTACCCAAGCAAAGGCACCGAATCCCGCTCCCTCAATATGATGGCCAGCTGAACCGTCAGGCGATTCATCGCATCCTCCAACAAAGTTTTTTATATCCCAATGACGCTACGATTGAATTGGAACACCAGCCAGCTATCAGGCTATTCAAGATTTTTTTTATTCTAGGTTCACCTTCAATCACTCGATACAAGCGCCAGCTACATATCACCACATCTGAATATGGATTGGAACTTGGAAACACTGTTGAGAGTTGAGCGATTGACTGATAGTGAAAAAGCATGGGAGCAACGTAAAGCCCCGTCTGTAAAGTAAAATCACTGGAAGGGCGTATTGACCGAACAAGGACAAATTGAACTCCGCGACTTGATCCTTGGGATTAATTAGCTATAGAATATTCAAGGCACGATAGTTGTTTATATCACGGACCCATATGCACCAACTAGTACTTATTGGCGCGGGCAGCGTGCACCAGAAACGTAAATAATTGAATCATTATAGAAAGCACAATTATACAATAGGGCAATCCCGGAGAAATGTGCTCGGTACGTTTCAAACAGACATCACTTACTTTGTATTGCTGCACTGGACAACGTGGACACATGTATAATACAAACGGTGACAAGGATCCTTGGAGAAAAAAGATGCGAAAAGAAGGAACCAGTGACTAGGGTAAGGTCAGAGAAATGTGCTCAACACGTTTAAACTAGCCGTCATTTTATTTGTAATGTTGCACTGGACATATGTGGCATAGCAAGGGCATGACAACAATTACGCTCATAAAAAATTGTGCACAAGAATGTGACATGTTGCCTGAACTTAATTTAGGGATAGTGTAAAATGAACATATCATCTGTTAGTTGAGACAGAGAAGGAAGCAACATACACTAACCTGGCGCATGAAGTACAAGTCAAAATCAACATCCATGCTCAACCATTTATCCTTTGCCTAATAGCCCCAATCTAAAACCATCAGGATCTCATCTAAACTGCATGCCATGGCAAAGCCACCAACCTACTGGATCAATGGATCATGATTCATGATGGTCGGTGTCTGCAGGGGAAAAATGCCTTATTTCATGCAAGCGACAGTAGTAACCAAATCACACTGTAACTGACTGACGACCTCATAGAGAATCACTATACTAGACACCGTGTCTACTACTATTCTAACAAGACTTGTTTGTACTAGAGCAATTGTATCAAGTACTCCTGGTTACTGACCTTAAGTGCTGATGAAGTGTTGAACGCTTCACTTTCACAGTAATGAGCAGCATCCAAGTGACCAGGTGTGCTATTTTTGAAAGCACAAGTTGATGGTCTGCACTCTGCACTGCAGAAATCCACACCTTATCTATTAAAAACCAAACAGAACACTTCAAAGGTGGATCACCTTCCATTTGAAGCTCTTTAATCAATAAATATAATTATGAGGATGCAATCTTGTTCACTGTGCTGCATATCACAAAATTATCTCAGTTTTTACTTTCTGATGAGTTGCACAAAATTTATTCCTTCAAAAGCCTAAGGTGTGAGTCCAGTACTGGCCTGTGTGTCACCCAGCCCCAAGGCCTTCATGAGAAATGCATATTCGAAGGCTGTTTCATTGCAGTGCGTGAAGCGCCCACCCTCACCAAAATGGCCACTTTGCATATTAGTTTTGAGAATAACAGACTGGGAACACGATTTGCATGTGATATCTCTCACTTTTGCGACCCACTTAGCAGCTTCCCAAACTCCTACCCTGTCAAACAAAGAAAGTGAATTACTGACAAAGAAACTAATAATGTTCAACCAAGAAGTCTGCCCAAATACTGCGAGGCGATTAAAAATAACATTTGCCACTTTTACGGATAGCCATCTAACTCTGTCACTGGCATGTAGGGTCATGTAAGTCACTAACACTGGGCCAGGGTCACAAATTTGTTGCCTCGCTCCGTAAAAGCGGCAAACAGTTACTCCCTCCGTCCAAGTTTGATCTACCTATTTGGGTGGGAAAAAGTGTCCAAAATTGATCTTCGTATTTGTTGTCTGCATGTGCCCGGCGTAAATGCAGCGGCCTCTCCGGTTTCCATGCATGCAGCCTGCTCTGCACGGAGGAAAAGACACGGCCAGGCTGCATGCGCGGGGTTCGTTTCCGTTCTTTTCATAATTTCAGTAACAGCACTGCCTAGGAACCAAAGAGACTCCGCAGGCCAGGAACCGGAGATAACTGCATGCTCCTATTTCCTTGGTACTGCAGCCAACACCAAATACGTAGATCAAATTTGGACGGAGGGAGTATATCTCAAAAACATGAGCACACAGTTAACATGGAACAAGTATATAGATATGATCCATGTGGTCTGCAAAAGAATGAATTCACTAGGGTGAAACCTTGTGTCATTAAACGAGGCAGTCACCAGGACTGGAGGATAGCATACACCAGGTGATAAGTTATCATAAGGGGAATAGCTGCAGATTGCCTCAAATTCAGCTGGGATATTAGGGTCGCCGAACTCTTCATAGTCCAAGACAGTGAGAGGTAAAGTAGGATCCAACATTGTGTTGCAGATGTCAAGAAAAGGGACCTGTTTTCAGCATAAATAAAGTTGAATGATAAATAAAAAACTGAACAAAATGATAATTAGCAGAAGAAGAATAGGCAGAGAAATCCCAATGTGAAAAAGTAATCCATTTACTAAGCCCAAGAATCTGTCTAACTGAGTTGATCGATTTACCTTGAGGACTGCAGCAGAAAATAAGTCTGGAAGCATATTAATAGCTGCACCCACCAGCAGACCACCAGCACTACAGCCTATGGCACAAAGACGATTTTGGTGAACCAAACCCTCCTTGATGAGATGCATACCGCATGCAGCAAAATCTTGAATTGAATTTATCTTGTTAGCTTTAGTTCCTGCCAAATGCCATGATAAATCCCCTCCACCCCTACATGATTAGGTTCAATAATTTAGCGTCTCACATAAGACAAGAATTATAACAACAGAAAATGAGTAAGAAACAGCATTATGTTCACATTGCAGAGCATTCCTGACAATCAGCATCTTGTATCACGCCACCTAGACCTTGCCAACTAAGCCAAACTACACGCAGCTGTTTCGATTTCCGAGCAACTTGAAGGAAAACTAGAGTTTCATGAGTGCAAAACAACTAGTTCGAGAAGTCTGGCCGGCACCACCGCACCACATATAAAATATAACAAGGGATTGTCCGATGAGGAACTATAAATGCTAGGAGCCTAGGGCAGTAAATCACACTTTTTTTTGCCCCAGATGGAGCACCATTTATAGGGATGCAAGCAGGCTCCCCGGCAGGTACCTGCAGGAGAGATTTTTACCTCGAATTGCATGCGCTAAGTACTGTGGGAAAAAATTTAAAAAGAGGGGGGGTAGGAGCTGAGACGCCTGCCGGCGCCTGCTACCCCTGGGATCTGCATCCCTAACCATTTATACCAATAAGCTAGCAAGTAGCAACTAATGTTTCTAAAAGAAATTAAAGGTTAATAAAACCCATGTCCTGCTAAGATTGGTGTATTAATGAATCCAGATTTTTTAACTGTGGCTTGCAGTAACTCCTGGCCACATAACACATAAGTAAGAATGCTAGTCTGCTTATGAAATAACCTTTAAACAGAAATTCTGAAATACGGTTGGTATAGCAATCACTGCAGCTCTGTAAGTTGAACGTACCTAACATCTGCAAATGCAAGAACCCAACCACGAGAGAGGAGACTTAACCTCTCTGAACACCAGCTTTTGTCCAAATCTTCTCCATAAGCTCCATAGCCGTATAAGATCCCTGGTGATACTCCATAACGATGAGCTTCCCGTGAATACAGGATGACTAAAGGTATTGAGACACCGTCATGTGATTTAACCTCAATCCTTTCGCATGAGAATAGCTTGGAAAGATCATTCCAACTTTGTGAATTTTCAACAAGCTGCAGGTTTTGTTGGATGCTTGAAACATTGGATTGCAAGCCCACTGTGCCTAGATTTGCAGACAGGCTAGTTACTTCCTCTTGATGAAGGATGGTGAAAGTTCTTTTTCTCAAATCATAGTCCACAGTTAAGTCTGGAATCTGAGGCACACAAATTTAAATATTTAAAGGAACAGACTTAATTAACATGCAATTATGTACTGAACGATACATTGTTTAATAAAATAATAAGCACATGGTTTAACATGATGGAAAACTATAGTTTTTAGCTGTACATTTTTACAAAATATATCCAATTGTATGGTAAGTGAAAGTGTAAAGCACTGTGACTGATACAATGGAACTTCCTAGGCTCTTGCTCTAATATGGTTAAACAGAAACATCAGATACTGGCTAAAGAATAGGAGGGCTAATGAAATTACTATAAGAAAATCACTTTCCACATAGATTAGTAAAAGCTGTACCACAGGCGATGAAATAACCAGCCGATAAGTAGATGACATGAAATCATTGTTGGATCCAGAAACAATGCTGCACATGTTTGATGGTATTGGGAAAAACCACGGATCAAGATCATCAAGTTCCTTTGGTTCCTGCAGGATCCATAAAGGTAAAAAATCGATCTGGTTGCTCTAAGAAGACTCAAAATTCACCAAAATAGAAAGAACAAAAGGGAATGAAAGTTCCTATAACAAAGATCAAATGCAATTGACAAGCCCCAACTGTTGATAATACAGTTAAAAATACCAAACAAAGTCAATGTTTGCAACAGATGCTTAATTGTCTAAAGAGTAAAGACAGACCCATATCAAATTTCTGTGAGTCCTATCTCACTACAAACAAATAGGAATTTAATGTTACAAGGCAAAAAAAACACATACCTGAACATCAACATCAATTGGCATATTGATGGAGCAAAAAAGAGGAGTTCCATTCCTTCGAAGAAAGAGAACTAAATTATCATGAAAAATATCCATATCCTCAATGGTGCAGTCTGACCCAGGTAACGTCACGATCTTGAAATAGCATAGAAGCACATACTTAGGAAAAGATTATGGCCCCTAATTTCAAAAAATATTGCCTATATAAAAGAACTGCCTACATTTTCCAACAATGAACACCCATACTAGAGGGTTGTATCGAACTGGTGTCTTTCAAAATTCAAAGGGATGTGACCAGCATCTTTTGATGTTAGAGATATATCAATGTTACCCTATAAAATATCTTATAACATTATTAAACTAATAGGCACTGCCTACATATCTATTTCATGCTTGAGCTCTATGAACATATGTTCAACTTCTCAGCCAAAAGAAAGAGAGAAACCTGCCATCTATCCAACAGTGACTTTTCAGCCCTACACCTGGCCAGGTAGTAGCCTTCAGTTGTCGTTTTGGTATCATTTACAGGAGCATTGGTAAGGATGTAAAAGAACCCATTGTGGTGCTCCAAAAAGTACTGCACTTTGTCAACACGTTTCTTTACAGGCCATAAGCCATCTCTAACATTATCAGATTCTATCACAAAAACCTGCAGATAATATAAGCAAAATATAATTTAATATATATGCAAAAAGGATCAATGTTGCAAAGCGCAGTCAGAAACAGAAAAAAGGTTCAAAAAGAAACCTTCCTCAGATGATGTCCTTGTGCTAGAATTGACAGTCATATACTTAAAATCTTTCGTGCTTGTAATATCCACACAACAGTTGACATCTTTCTCTGTGAAAACTAGAAACCCTGGTTCATCAGATTGCAACTTTTTACAGAAAACCCTGTCACATGTAAGCATTTTGAAAACAAAAAATGATCAAAAACAGTGCAAGCTTCGTAGTAATAGAATATTTTGCACCTTTGATGGAAGGGAAATTACTGATTAGGACGTAGAGTCTCATCACAGACAGTGTAAAATAAACTTTCACTGTTGCGAGCCCATGCTAAACTAACTATTCCCTTATCTGGTGAACTAAAGATGACATGCTCAGACTGAAGATCTTTCACTTGAAGGGAAAATAGTTCACCCCCAGATGTATCGACTGTATATGCAAGAAACCTATGATCTGGAGAGATTCGACAACTCCCAATGTGCACATAACCTGCATAATATCAAAAGTTACAAAAATAATACATTTACATAGCCAAGCAACAAAGATCCTCATTTTAAAAATTCAGTAAACAGGAAGAATAAGCATGGTGCAGAGAATGGATGCTTTTCCATTATCCAAAAAGAGGAGCAAAGAAAACAATGTTCAAATATTTATTGAACGAGCAAAATAATCAATGGATATGAAATTAAACAAAAGGAGATCAGGTCAATATCTTGATCATTAAGCATGTGGAGAAATCCAGACAACTCAACCTACCATTTTTTTCTGCAACCTCATTCCAGTCAAGCAACACTTGCTCCTTCTCAGTACCAGACAGGTAATCAAGCAGAGTTCCTACCAGACCACCAGCCGGCCTCAACTTTCTAGATAAAACAGGGTATTCCTTCCCCTCTGGAACATATTGATAATACAACCTGGATCCCAAAAAACAAATTATAAATTCTAAGATCTACTTCTAGAATCCATTTGTGCAAGTGGAACTGTTCAATCAAGTATAGGTTATAATTTATCATGTTGTACCACTAAATCCGTACCCTAATGCAGCATTGAAAATTAACTAAAAAATAACGTGACATTGAAAATTAAGAGTCAAAACCCACCATAATATGCCCACTGTTGTTTCCGGCTCTTGTTTTGTTTTAAAAAATGCAAAGAGATGTGTAAAAAAAATTGAAAAGCAACAATTTCAATCAGATGTATACAGGGAAAAATGTTGTATGTCCAGGAAATTTGGCAAAATACACATCATGCATTTTCTTTTGTGAATTCAGGTAGTGTAAAATGTAATTAAGCATACCATCTTAGTACTGCAGCTGCTGGAACTAGCAAATAAAGTCTGAACAATTTACCATCAGAATCGTAAAACTCAAGCTACACAAACAGGACATGTCCAGTTGTCCTAGACTCCTAGTGCAACTAGCCTAGGAGTACTTTGCTGTAGCATTAGGTACAGCCATATTGATACTGCACGAACTAAAGAGTCAAAGTGCAAAACAAATAAAATTACAGGACCAGACTAACACCATAAAATCACCATGCTTTAGAAAACCACACCAAGACATTCCGACCCATACACTGCAGAACAACGGGGCAGTGCGACACGAACCAAGGGCCCCATGCCTGAGGCGGTGTGGCGGCGGAAGGGGGCAGTCGGGCGCGCATCTCGGCCGCTAGGCGTGAGCAGAGGCCGCCGCCTCCGGCCGAGCCGACGAAGGCGTCTGCGTAGGTGTTCTCCGCGGCTAGGAGGGCCGCGAGGTCGGGGTCGGAGGTGTCGCGCATCCAGTGGTACGGGTCGCTCCACGACCTCCCGTGCGCCGACACGGTGAAGGGCACCTTCTTCGCCACCGGTGGAGGCGGGACAAGGTGCGGCTGCTGCGAGGGGTGAAGGGAGCTGCGGCGGCAGGAGGTGGTGAAGAGGCGGAGGAGCGCGCCGTGGCGCGGGCGCCGGCGGAGCATCGCTGCCGGTTTGATGGTTTTGCTTTGCTACCGCAGTTCAGCGGAAGGAGTGGGCCGGACCTAGGAGTTTTGAACTTTTGATGAGGCTCAGCCGTTCAGCGGCGTTAATTGTCTGTTTGAAAATTAGGAATTTAGTTAGAATCGCATAGGAATTTTATAGAAAACAGTATAATTTTATACGTAGGAACAAAAAAAAGTTTCTACGTTCTAAACAGGCTCTAAGCAGACTGAACTCTGAAATGAGTTAGCCTGCGAGAATGGAGGTAGTTTAGATTTTGTGACATACTCTCTACATATCGTTTGATTTTTTTTTTACACATATTCGTTTTACTAAAAAAATTCATAATTATCATTTAGTTTCATTTTGATTTAGTTTATTGTATAATATACTTTAAAAATATCATTTTTTTTACAAATTTTTTATTAAGATGAGTAGTCAAACATGAAGTTAAAAAAGACAAAGAAACTATAAATTGGACAAAGGGGTTATCATGTTTCCATCACATATCTTAATTATAGCATCATTTTGCTAGAACTAGACCAATCAACAGAACTTGTGTTTTGTGAGGACACGGAACTTTTTTTTATGTTGATCATTATTCCCTCTTGTTCCTTACGATCAATTTTTTATTTAAAAAATAAAGTAGCTAGCAACCAATATTTAAACTGCGTAAACCTATCATAATACAGTGATAAAATTCATTTTTGCCGCACAAACCACCTCTTCTTTTTCTTTCTCTACCCTTCTTTGTAAGTGCAACAAGCCTCTAAATGGGCTTTGATATTGAGTTTATGAATACGTTACTCAAGGATCTTTTTTTTTTAGAAAAGGATCTAATGTATTTACTATGTCGTGTTTTCGCATGTGTTCTGATCACTAGTTAGACTGAGTTCAATGGGACTCTATAAATGGTTTCTCAAAACACTGTTTGGCACTGTTTGACATAAATGCTGCACTGTAGACAGAGAGCGAAGTAGTTGGAACAGTGATAGGGAGTGGGATTTGAGGAGTGCCATTGGACTCAGACTTAGCGGCGTTGTTTCCCTGCTAGTGCTATCTCATGAGCTGGCTACATTTCTGTATTTTTATTTTGAGTGTTAACGGTGTGGTACTGTGGATGTGTAATTCGAGTGATCAGTCTTTCAATAATGCAGTGAATTGCGGCCGATGTTTACTTGTGTGAGCGAGCCTGAAAAATCACCTGATTACTGTGATGGATAGGAATCGGGTGACTTGGCAGATGAAAACCCCCCACATGATTCGAAACACTAGGAATTCGAAATAGCTAGACAGGTCCTATAAATACCACTGTAGTTGTCCTGAATGGTATACTGTGCTTATTTTGTTGCAGCATCGCGCCTGCAGCATAGTGCCGATTCCATCACGCACGCGAGCCCATCTCGCCTGCCTTGCCCGGTTGCCCCAGCACCGGCCTTGATTTAAACCGGCGATCAAACCACCAGGCAGGAACCCATCCATTCTCATTCTCGCCGGTCACTATCGCGTCACATGCGCTCCACCACCCCGGGCGTCGGCGCGGTGGCCACCCTCTTCCTCCGGCACAAGGCGCTGCCTCAGTGCAGTGGTCACCATCCGCTGTGGCTCCTGCCGCGCCGTATCAACCTGCGGGGCCGGGCGGGCACCTCGGTCCAGTCCACCACTTCAACTCGGCGAACCACAGCGCCGGCCAGTGGCAGCCCTGCAGCGCCATGCCCGACTGGGTGTCGTGGGCTGCCAAGGTCCCCGCGGCGGCGGGCGGGGTGATGGCCGCCGACACGGCGCCCAGCGCGAGCGCCCGGTGCCCGGGGCAACGAGGGTCCAGCTAGCTAGCCACTGGTCCCGCCGCCTGCGGCCGCCGAAACAGTTTAAACAGTTTTTTTTACGCTCCGCTGTTCAGCGGCAGTACTCTACCGACGCCGACGGGCGGGACCGGGGCACGTACAGGGCGGGCATGGTACGGCGCCGGTAGGTGAAGAGTAGACTAGCGGAGCGCCGGAGCGGAGGCGCGCGGTCGCGGCTGGGCGCCTGGCCCGCCGTGCACGCGCCACGGACGTGTACGGCACCGCCCGCACAGTACAAATTCTCGGCGGTTGCTGCTGGCCTGTCCCGCTCCCGCCGGTGAGCACTGTGGCGCGGTCAGAGAGGAGGTGACGCGTGCACGCGGGTTACCAACTCCACGCTCCACAGTTGACGCCACCTCGCCTCCCCACCCCACGTACCGCTCCACTGGCACTGACGCGTCGGCCCGGCCCGGCGGTAAAACCGAAGCCCGTGTGAAATGTTTTCAACCGGACGTCCGGACCTGCTCCACCGCACCGACCCGGCGCCGGTGCCCATAAACTCGATCGAGAGCGACCACTTCCCCAGCGCTAGCAGCTGAACTGAAGCGCGCGCACACACCGTCACCGGTTCTATGATCGATCCCATACGCCGCGAGCCACGAGGACGCGCGTTGCCGCTCGGTGCTCCCACGGCGCCGCGCATGCAGGAGCCCGGGCGCCGCCCCGCGCCGCCGTTCGCGGGCGTCGACCTGCGCCGCCCCAGGGGCTACCCGCCGGCGCCGCCCGCCGCGAAGGAGGAGCCGGAGCCGGAGCCGGAGCCGGCCGGGGGTGACCCGTGCCCGCGGTGCGAGTCGCGGGACACCAAGTTCTGCTACTACAACAACTACAACACGTCGCAGCCGCGCCACTTCTGCAAGTCGTGCCGCCGCTACTGGACCAAGGGCGGCTCCCTCCGCAACGTCCCCGTCGGCGGCGGCACCCGCAAGGGCTCCTCCTCCTCTTCTTCTTCCTCCACGCTGGCGTCGCCCGCCGCACCCAGGAGCATGAAGCGGTCGAGGAACTCCAAGCGCCGCCGCGTGGCGCCGGCCCCCGCCGGCACCGAGGCCTCCGGCGACGCCGGGAGCGACGCGGCACCGACGCCCGCGCCGTCGAAGGAAGCCGCGGCGGCGGTTGAGGCGCCGGCGGCCACGGAGACCCCGGCCGCGACGGAGCCCCCACCAGCGGCCGTGGGCGGCTTCACGCTCACGGACACGTCTGCGGCGCCGCCCGGACTCGGTCTCGCGGATGTTGGCGGCGGCAAGGAGCAGCAGCTGCTGCCGGACCCCAGCCACTTCGAGTGGCCGTCGGGCTGCGACCTGGGGTCCTACTGGGCCACCGGCGTCTTCGCCGACACCGACCCGGCGCTGTCGTTCCTCAACCTGCCGTGAGCCCGCGTGAGTACGGCGTGCGCCATCGCCATGGTTAACTAATCAGCCATCACACCATTCACACGGCTCGTCAGGGGAGATGGTGAACAGATCGAGCAAAGCATCAAAGCTCTTGAAGCTACGCGCTGAGACTATGAGCCTGCTCTACTGCTGTAGCGACGATCTCTTCTTCATTCTCTAGTCTCTGCTGGTTTTAATCGCCGTTTGTTTTTACTACAATCTTAAAGGCTAACGTGGGATAGCTGTAATCGTGCTTGTTTCTGAGCTAATCCTGGTGCTTTTGATGAGGCCATGGAAACCACAAGAACAGCTAGCTGCAAGGGGATCGGAACGACGGCGGCGAGCAAGTCTTGTCGTTGCAAGTGTTGGAGGCATATTCTAAAGCCGACTACGCATATCATCCCGATTCTTGCAAAAGCTAAACAAGCATTATCACTTCGTTTACATAAACAAAGTATACTTATCGTTTCACCGCCATCTATCGATTGATCGACGATGATCGTGTCCTGGTTCGGTCGCCAGTTATCGTCGCGTACCGTGTGCGTACTCGTAGACCGCTAATCTCGGCGGCCCAGATTCGAGCAAGCCGATCGTGCCGTGCACCCGGCCCAGCAGGTCACGCGGCACGCCGAGAAATGATTAGATTCGGTGGTAGGGTAGCTCGGCTCAGCAGCTGGTGGTGCTCGATCACGTACTAGCGCACGGGCGGCGGCTGGCAGCTCCATCCGATGAAAACCTCCAATGATACGACGCGGTCGGCCGGGGCGGGCGACTCTCCCCTGCGCGATCGAATCGATCGTGTTCGTGTACGTCAAGTGACTGGCAGCTTTGTCCGTTTGGCGCGCACGTACGTACGGGGTGCCATGGCCGAATGCATTGCATGCGGCCGGATGGATGGAGACGACGGGCGGGCCTGTTCGGTTGCACGTCGGCGTCGCGGGGGTTTTCGAAATTCCGGGCCGCGGCGGGCGCCCGACAGCGCCTTGATTCCGACGGCGACGCCTCTCGATTCCGACGGCGACGGGGCGTGTCCTGCGCGCCGTGCCAGGGATGGATGGGTCAGGGTCAGTCACCGCCCTGTACCGGCGCGACGTGTGTCGAGGTGCGATTCGCGTCGGACGGCCGGCGCGGGATCTATCGGTCCCCGCGGCGCGGTTCACGTCAGCGACAGCCCCCAGCCCGGCCCTGTGCGCCGGCGTCGTCTCGCTCCGCTCCATGCCTGATGCCTCCATACTTGCGTTCTGAGGTTCGCACGTCGCAGCGTTGCCAGCCCACTGCGGTCGCTGGCAACACCAGTGAGCTGTGAGTATCGTTCGTCGGGCAAGTGTCAAGTAGACCGCAGCAAAGCCACAACTGACGCTGCTGCTGAGTGCTGAAGCGTAACACAATGCGTTAACGACGTGTACGGGCGATGTGCAAGCAAAGTACGGGCTTCCTCACTGGTACTGTTTTTTTTTTTCTCCTGCTTTTGTTGCGCTTGCACCACTACTTCTGTCTTTCACTCTGTGTTTTTTCTTGAGCAAGTAGTGTATTGCTTTAGACCATGATTGCAAACAAAATACCCCCTTCCAATAATCGATACGTATTTGGAGGTTCCTCTTCCACACAATCAACATTCGTCTGACATTCTAGGCCTCTAGGGCCTGATTGGTTGTCTGCTCGTAGGCATGCTTACACCGTGGATCCAATCAAGCACCATGAGCCAGGCTCTCAAAAAACGACTTTCATTTGCGTATCTCTGCAGCTAGGCTCGCGGTAGCCTAGTTCCCTCGTGCAGGCTCTCTGGATACGAGAACCAATCAGGCCCCTAGAAACTCTACTATCCCACTACTTGACGAGCATGCGACCATAGCGTTGGCACTTAGGCACCACCGTTGGGTTTGGGGAGAAGGAAAGGGAGTCAACCTGCAATCACAAATCAGGAAGATGGAGGGGGTGGCAATGAGAATTCGCATTGTCGGCTATTGGCGGCGGATGGAGACGGAACGAAGAAGTCTCCCAAAGAGATCATGTGAGGGGCACAACTGAGGTGTGGTGGGGCTGGCGAAGGCGCAAATGGCATCGGTCGATCCATCGGAGGTGAGGGTAGTGGCATAAGGGTGGCGGCGAAGCATTGATGAGTCATGGGTGAACGGGTCCCATGTCATATCCTATTGCATGACTGATCGAGCGTCATGTAGGTTCTCCAAGAGGATAAATTACCAAAACAAACCACTGAAACTAGGTTTAAAGCAAGTCGTGGCCATGGTTAGCCATATGTATTGCTAAGGAGGTGACTCAACACTAACGGATCAACACTAACAGACCACACCAAGGTTTTTACCTTTTTTTTTCTTTGCTTACAAACAACTCAAGGCACAAATGAATAAATTAGATGACCTTATTAGAGGCTATGAAAGAATGGATAGCTTCCATTGGTTTTTGGACAGTTTGATATGAATAAGTAATGTAGTCATTCTTAATACTAGATGATACCTAAAGCGTTGTTGTTGAAATTTTATAACGCTAAATAGGTTATAATTTATAGATTAAGAAATAGTAAATAAAACACTAACATCATGAAAAGAAATATTCTCTACACGTTGATGTGGAAATTTGAACGATACCCGCACATACGCCACAGAAAATCATTGTATGCATGAAGCCATAGAAGATCAATGGAATGTTTAAATAGAGGTTTTAGTGGACGGTGACGTGACCTTCAACTTAGTAGGCCCCTACGATGATATGGCTTTACGCATATTGAGAGGAATAGACAGTGGGGGCTAGCTATTTAGATATTTAGATATATAAGATTCTATAGCATTAATCATCTCCTGATTTCGAAAGATCAATCTATTTCTTCTTTGAATAAAAAAGATTTAAATCAATTGGTAGTCGTGCCCTATAATAAGTGGCAAAGTTTCCGAGAGAAAACATTGCTAAATAAGCTTTGAATAAACTGTCCCTATGTTTTCCTTCTGTCATATGCTCTGCTCAGATCCTCGGAAGAGCTACCCGCAACAGTGTAGAGCCACCCAAGCAGGTAGAAGTTACAATATACGTAGATTGATTTTGCTCCACTGTGCAGCCTAAAACATCCACTTCTAGCTCTTCCGAGCAGCACTATATCTTGTTCGAGCTAAGATGAATGCGTTTCTCAAGTAAATTATCCATCGTGCATGGCTAAGATGAATGTTTCCCAGAGTATACTCCATCTCAAAAGATAAGTTTATAGTTTTTTTCGAAAAGCCAACTTTTTTATATAGTTGATTAATAGTTCAGTAAAAATATTTTTAGCGTATGCATGTTATATACTTAGATTCACATTCAGAAATACTTTAATATGATAATTTTCTATCTACTAATGATATATTTAGAAAGAAATGAATGATAATAGTTTAGCTTTAAGGACCACGTCAAATTATCACTTGTTTTTTTTTGAGAGGCATGGAATAACCTGGATTTATACAAATCATGTAAATTTGATTTTTATGGGAAACTTAGAAACTGTTGAAGCCCTCCCCACCATTGAAACACCTCATTGCCTTATACTACATCCTTCCAAAAAAACACGGTTCTGACTATGCATGGGCGTAGTATATACTATCTCCATTCTCGAATATTTGTCGTCTGCTAATTTATTTTTAATTAAAATGTGATAAATAAAAAAACGAGGAGGTAAACTTTAGCATGAACATTGCAAGACGTGTTGGCTACAGCCCCACCGAGAAACATTCGTCCTTCCTGATCCACAAGAAAGAAAAGATTTTTTAAAGAAAAATCAAAACAACGAGTAGCATACAACGTGTTGGCCCTTGCCTTTAGAACTATTTCATGGGCCCGCTACCCAGGTAGTGCTAGTGCTGTAAGCGCATCCGGCCATTTCGCGGGTCCACGCCGGTGCGGTATAGAATCGGTCCACCACTCCCGTACCCCCCGAGGCCCCGGCCACCTGAGAGACCGTGCTTCCTCGCCGCCGCCGCCGCCGCAGCTGCCCCCACCGGAGGAGATGGCCGAGAAGCCAGCAGGGCCCACACCTAGGACGAGGACCAGAGGCGGTCTCGCTGCCTCGACGGCCTACTCCAGGTACCCCTTCCCTCGATCTGCATTTCCACCGCCGATTCATTTTGAATCTTTTTGAACTCGCTTCTGCTGTTCCGCATTTCATGATGCAGGAGGCTGTCTTCGATATCGTTCACCTCGATCCCGAACCAGACCAAGAAGGTGCGGTTTCGCTAGTACCTTTCGAAATACCGGGAACTTTCCTCTTCGCTTTTCTAGCTTTTGGGATCAGATGTTTGTTTTGCTCGGTAATCAGTGGGGTTCTTGGGTTCCAGTTTTTGAATCTTTTTTTTTTCGGTGCCCAGTGTCCACTCACAGTAGTGCTACAGAAGCTGCCTTCGGTGGAGTAGTGGACACTGGACAATGCATTGATGAACTGGATTGCGGAATTATCCTTTAATAGGGCACATTGCGGTTACAGAAAAATGCAAGCATGCTACTGTGGCACTACTGGTTGTTGCTGATATGTACCCACATCTCCATGTTCAGGTTCCTGACCCCCCAAAGGCCGTAAGGCCAACGCGAGCCATGCCTGCCAAGAAGCAGCCACAAGTAGATCAAGCTCAGAAACAGAAAGAAGAGATTGCTGCTCTGCAGGAGCAGCTTAATGGCCTGCAAAGGAAGTTACTTGAGAAAGATGAAGCTCTGAGATCTGCGGAGAACTTGATCAGCCGAACTAGTGCCGCGAATGAAGCAGCTGATGGGTTGAGGAGCCAGCTCTCTGAGAAGGAATCGCTGATTGAGTCTACTAGTTCGGAGCTGCACAGTGTAAAGGTGAATTAGGATTTGGTCGATTATTTTTTACTGCATTCATCAATGTGCTGTTTTATGTGGAGCTCTTTCATTCAAGAAAGCATCCGCCTAGGTCCATAGCTAACGCATTATTTTCTTTGGAATCTGGAGAGGATCCTGTGTGCTGAATGCTCGAATACCTTGTTGTACCGTTGCAACATTTTACTTTAGGGCATTGTAACTACTTTGATGTGGATAAAACTTAACAATGAGAATTTTCTTTTGGCGTTGCTCAGCATTGATAATAGGACACTACGTAGCCCAATTGAGGGCGAATTTGAGTAACCATCCTAAAAATAGTGTCATTATAAGAATACTGTGTTTCATAAACCCATGACATGGACCCTGCAGTATTTAGTCCATCCTTGTATTATCAATCCATGATTCATGTTGAGCTGCACTGAAGAAAGAAAGTTGTGGTGCTAGAATTTGAGGCTCTAATTATACTATTGACTGACATCCAGTGTCTTTGTTTCATGAGTTCAGCCAATCCATATTCAAACAATAAAGGGCCCACTTCATAATTGTACTATCAGAAATGACCTGGCCCATTGGATCATTTCTGTGCTTAAACATCCTGTAATGTTTCCTGAACTTTTGTTGCAAAGTGACAATGAAATGAGTGATTCTGTTCTTCATGTTTGAATTGAGCCCTGTCTGTTGTGAATTGTGATACATTTGATGCTTCTGACATGTTTGTATCGCATGATAGATTGCTTTCATCATGTGAAATCACCTCCTGCGACCTTTATTTATATGTCCATGACTAAAGGTGGTCTCTGTAATCACACATTTAATAACAGGACTGTAGTAACTTGTGCAACTTTTATTTATTTTAGATCATGCTAGCAGAGAAGCAGGCAGCACTAGAGAAGTTTGAGTGGGAGGCAAAGGTGTCGAATTCGAAGGTGGAAGAACTCCAAGTCAATGTAGCTTCTATGGATTATGAGGTTTCTGCCCTCATGAAGGTCTTCAGGCAAATAACAGAAAATGACCGAGCCCCTTCTCCCAGGGATAGATATGACGATTTATCTTTGGAGTGT
This sequence comes from Paspalum vaginatum, assembly GCA_030272315.1. Lineage (NCBI taxonomy): Eukaryota > Viridiplantae > Streptophyta > Magnoliopsida > Poales > Poaceae > Paspalum > Paspalum vaginatum. The sequence goes on along the minus strand of CM059013.1, from coordinate 12,152,026 downwards.
GAGCCAGTTCAACTTGATGTAAGTTATCTTTTCCTTGCTGAAGTTCCATTTCATTCTTTAGCATAATAACATGTTTCTTTCGCATACTGATGTACTCTTTAACTGGTGAAAAGCGTGCATTTATTTGTCTTTTCTTTCTGAATTCTTACATGCTGCCCCTATTGATATGCGGCAGGACACGGTTGTTGATATTGACGTTGAAAAGATGGAGCAAGAAATGTCCGCCTACATCTCTGCTCTAGCTGCCGCGAAGGAGAACCCTACCGATGATTTCATGATAGCATTAACCGAGGCAAGATTAAGACTTCAAGCTTTTGTACTTTGACCAGACTAAAGTGCCGCGTAACCAATGGAGCAACTTGGTACCTTCAGCTGATTGTGTTTTTCTGGTGGTACGCGTCGCGGCTGATAGTGTTCGCTCAGGGCCTTGCAAGTTGCAACGCAGAGAATTCGTGTCTGTGTTCTCTCACTTGGATCGGGGCTGTCCTATGAGCTTGTTGTAACTTGTAGCGCTATGAACCTTGGTGTACGTGACTGAACCTCTTAATACTGTAGATGGCTTCGTGTACCTTTTTAGCACTGAACTTACTACAAAATGGTTCTGGTTGTCTTGATGGCCGTAATTTTTTTGAAGCCCGTGCTGCATATATGGTTCGCAAGTGTGTTTTTTTAACCTAATGCTACCATTAAAAGAGCTTAGGATGGAGTTTGAAATGAAAAATGAGATAGAAGGTATGGTGAAATAGGGGACTTCAACGGTAACTGATTTCAATTCTTGGCAATTCCTGACTGAATGTTGTCAACGCTTAAATATATTCACGCGGCGGTGAGTCTGGCGACTGGCGACCAGACGCTCACGGCACAGCCTCTGCCCGTCTCTGCAATCGCGCGCGGGCGCGGGCTCCACAGACCACAATAACTTAGAGGACACTGTGAGTTATGAGTTTATGACTGACTGTGTTTGAAAACTTGGAGGACACTGTGAGTTATGAGTTTATGACTAACTGTGTTTGAATTTGAGTAATGGAATGAATACGCTGACGGGTGTAAATTTGTACTGCTATTACATATTTTGAGTACTGATTTTTTTAATTATATTTTTATGTATGTACAAAAGTTAATCTTATACTCTTATTTTGAAACAGCTAGAATCGGTTTTTTTATTGCATTGTTTTTCCTGTGGCGAAATACATGTCAAACATCTGCGTCAATACGTACATAGGAGAGCCGTAGAGCTATTCCAGCGACCAGCATGCATGCCGACCGTGGTGGTGGTGCTCGGTTTCTGAGCGCCTGCCGATGCGAACGGCACGCTGCACGCACCACCGTGCCAGGTGGTGGCTCCTGCACTCCGTTGCACGTACCAGCCGGCATGCGAGATAGCGCGCTCAAGCCTGCCTGCCAATTTGCCAAACATAGCCACGCCACCTCCGTCACTCTCGTCACCGACGTACAACAGACCCGCGGTCACCGCCTCCGCGTCGATCTTCGCATTACGGCGACCAGCTAACCACGGTCACACGCCGGCAGCTTTCTTCCCAGCCCTGTCGATCGATTCATTCAATATCCAAAGCCAACGTTGATTGGACGTCACGTCATGGCTCCCGCCCGCGCACTTGCCGGCATTCTTCTCGCCGTCGTCATTGCGATGGCTGTCCGCGTCCACGCAGAGGCGCCATCCCCCTCGCCGGAGGCGTCTGAGTCGCCGTCGCCGTCGGAGGCACCTGATCGTGCGGCGCCAGCCGGGTCACCCGATGCCATGGAGATGGAGACGCTGTCCCTCGAAGAGGCCCCGGCACCCTACGACGATGACGGCGCAAACGGCCCAGCCCCAGCCGCCGCTTCCCCGGACGAGGAAGACGCGCCTGCCACGGCACCGGCTTTCGGCCCTGCCGCCGCTTCTCCGGAGGAAGAAGAAGCGCCCACGATGGCGCCGGCCTTTTCTCCCTTCGGTATGAGCGAGTCGCCGGAGGATGCCCCGGCGGGCGCCCCAGAACTCGAGGACGCCCCTATCGCCGCTCCCCCACTTGACGACGACGAGGAGGGCGCGCCCAGCATGGCGCCGGCCTTCGCTCCCTTCGGGATCAGCGAGTCGCCGGAGGAGGCCCCGGCCGGCGCCCCGGACGGCGAGGGCATGAGCCCGTCCTCCGAGATGGCCGCCGCGCCGTCCTCCGAAGACTACGACGTGCTAGACGAGGAGGTACTCGCGCCTGACGGTGCACCACCCATTGAGGCCGCGTCGGCCGAGGACAGCAGCAGCCCGGAAACCGAGGAGAGCCCGGCCAAGGCCGCCGCCCGGACACCCGCGGAGGCTCCTGGTCCCTCGGACGACGACAGCGAGGACAGCGGCGCGGTCACGAGCGTCGCGCGTCGCAGCCTCGGCGCTGCCGTCGTCCTCGCAGCCATGTGCGCCGCGGTTGCTTTCTGATCGAGGCGCCTGCGCGATCGACGAGGCGACCGGCGGTAGAGCTCGGAGGACGGAGGGGGCATGCAGCCGTGCATCGTGCATATGCAGAGGCATGCTCGGGGAGCCATGCATGTTAACGGACGATGCATGTCGTGGAGGAACCGTGATGGCAAGTGTTCTTTGGGTAGGTCCTCCCGATCGGATGATGCTAGCTTTATTGCAATTTATTTATTTACAAGCATCATGCATATATGTACCCGACTTGCTCCAAAAGCGTGCGCGTAAACGATCTGCTGGTCAATTGTACGTCGAGCAACGAGCATGCGGGGATGAATGAAGACACAGCAGGGAATGGATTTGCACCTGTTCTACCGCATTGAGGAATCATATATCCCCATGCTACATCGGAAATTTATTTTTTCCCCCAGTCCTTGCGTTGTCAAATTTGGCCAGAGAAGCGAGGGGAGTTGCCGTTTTACGATGGCGAAAATCTTATTGTAAAACGATGGCGCCATTGTAAAACGACCTCCACTGGCCAACGGCGGACATCCCTCTAGGGCTGCCCCGACAACCCTGAAACCCCCACCCCACCCTAAATGACGGCAACGATAGCAAGGCTGCTGTGCCTGTGGGCCGTGGCGCTCTGGACAGGAGAACCGGAGGAGGAGGAAAGTTTTGTTGATGGATGGCCCGGGTCCGAAGATTTCAGCTTGAAGTCTCTCCTATGCCGTGCACGGCGCTCGGCCCGCTGGAGGGGGACGACGCACAAGGGGCCGCTACCGGGCCGGCACCGTACGTTCCGCTTCGGACTCGACGCGGTTAGGCTGAAACCAACACCATCCCCTGTACTTTTTTCTTATGCAGTGTTCTGACATTGTAGCGCTACTGTTCTGCACTGTAGACAGAAAGAATGGTAGTTGAAATAATCACAGGAGATGAAAAATAAGGGAACAGCTTGTCATGGGCTTTGGAGAGTGGGCCATATGTTGGGCCAGAGTAGCGGCCTGTGAGCCGAGTCGATGCTTGCAGCACATGTAACAGAATGGATCATCGAACCAGAGAACTGAACTCTGTTCCCGTTGTCCATTCTTGTCTAGCTTCTATTCTTTCTCCTTCCCCACGAAACTCTGCCGTTGAATCTGTAAAGACTTCTCCAATCTCTCATCAAATACAAATACCGGCCAGTTTGCATGATTGTGGAGTTATCAATTACCATGATCATGACATTTGGTATCAAGAGCCATTAGAAATTTTTTTTCCTACTTGGATCGAGACCCATCGATCGAGCAGACAATGGATTCGGTTTGGGTGTGTGCGCTCGAAGATTATTTGAGCACGCGGCCTAGCAATTCCCTCCAGTTTGCCGGATCTAGGTCTCACGGGGAGCAGTAATCCACGCCAGGTTGACGCTTCCCCAAGTTCCAGTGCCGATGTCGGTCCCCGCGGAGGAGATGTCAAAGAAGATCGACGGATTAGAGAAGATGATGCAGCAGACATCTGAGAAGCTGAGCGGATGTGAAGAGTGGCGTTCGACTGCAGACAAGGCGTTCGGGACTTTGCTCGTGCAGGCGGATGCAGTATCCTCATAGCTGCAGCACTTGGAGACGGCCCCACTGCCACCGCCGCCACCTCCGTCGCCGCCTCCATCGCAGTTCTGCAACCCCTTTTGACTTGCCGCCCCACCCGCAATGCCAACGATCGGGCATCAGCGGCGTGCGTGATCGGAACTCCACTCTGCCAGGATCGTCGCGCCCATCTGCGGCAGGAGCGGAGATTGCCCAAGGGCTCCGCAATGCTGCTATTTACCGGGATGTTGGCGGTGGGATCCTCGGACCCCATCCGCAACACCCGGTCGCAGGTATGGTTCCAGAACCGACATCTCCACACATTGATGATTCTGATTCGGGGCGGGAACATCATGCTCGACCAGTGTTGCCGAAACTGGAGTTTCCTAAATTCAATGGCGATTACCCGCGATTGTGGCATGACCGCTGTGAAATGTTTTTCGAGGTTTATTCGGTGGCGGAGAGCTTGAAGACATGCTTCGCAGCGTTGAACTTCACCGATGCAGCAGCTACGTGGCTGCAGACTGTTGAACGCCGTGGTCGCATGAGCGACTGGAAGCAGTTCAGTCAGGCAGTGTTCGACCGATTTGACAGAGATCAATACCACACTCAGCTCAAGCAGCTTGATGCTCTTCGTCAAACAGGATCGGTCCAAGATTACTGTCATCGCTTCGAGCAACTTTCTCATGGTATCCTCCTCTACAACAACCACTATGATGATGTTTACTTTGTTACTCGGTTTCTGGGTGGGTTGAAAGAGGAGATTCGAGCACCGATTGCATTGCATCGACCAGCGAATGTAGACACAGCAAGTGCATTGGCGTTGCTCCAAGAGGAAGAACTGGAGAAATCTTGTTCCAAGGGACGTGACTTGGTTAAATCTGGGATCAAAACTCATGTGACAAGGCCTAGTGCTGAACCATCCAAAAACAAATCTGGGACAGATGATAAATTGGAGTCCCTGAAGCAATTTCGTAAGAAGGATGGTTTGTGCTTCAAATGTGATGAAAAATGGGGCCATAACCACAAGTGCCCAGCTCATGTTCCAATCCATGTGGTTGAAGAATTATTGGATGCACTTCGAGATCAGGATTCGGTTACTGATGAATAACATCCAAAGGACGCTCTAGAAGATGAGATAGTGCTTGCAGTCCAGGATTCAGTGGCCAAAGCTTCTGATAAATGCAAGACAATGAAGCTTTTGGGTTATATTGGGAAGCAACAGGTGCTGATTCTAGTCGATTCAGGAAGTGTGGGCACTTTTGTCAGTAAGCGATTGGTAGAGGCATTGCAGTTACCAATCACACAATGCCCAGCTGCTATGTTCAGAGCAGCCGATGGGGGGTTAATGCAGAGTGAGACTATGGTGTTTGACATGACATGGTATATTCAGGGTACTACATTTACCTCTGATGCTCATGTTTTGGATCTCAGATGCTATGACATGATATTGGGTGAAGTTTGGTTGGAAGAAGTGAGTCCAATTTGGGCAGATTATAGATTGAAGAAAATGAAGGTGACGTGTAAGGGAATTCGAGTGTCTCTGCAAGGAGTAGTCAATGAAGAGCAAGAATGCTCTAGTATCTCAGTAAAACAGTTCAAAGGATTACTACATCATGGTTGTGTGAGTTATTATGTGGAAGTGTTTTTTGATCATCCACACTTGCCTTTGGATTTCTATTCTATAGAGGAGCAGCATGATGAATTCTCCTCAATGCCAGACCTTCCACAACCTATCAGTCAGCTCCTCAATGAGTTCTCTCATCTTTTTGAGCAACCCTCCACTCTTCCACCAAGAAGAAGTGCTCATCATGTTATTCCTTTAGTGCCTGGAGCACAACCTTTCAAGGTCAGACCATACAGGTATACTCCTGCCCAGAAAGATGAGATTGAGTTGCAAGTAGCTCAGATGTTACAAAATGGGGTTATCAGGCACAGCTCTAGCCCTTTTTCTTCACCTGTGTTGCTAATTAAAAAGAAAGATGATACATGGCGATTTTGTGTGGATTATAGGCATTTGAATGCCATAACTGGGAAACATAAGCATCCTATGCCTATCGTGGATGAGTTATTAGATGAATTGACAGGAGCATCATGGTTTACTAAGCTAGATTTTCGTTCTGGGTATCATCAAATATGTATGGCAGCAGGAGAAAAAGCCAAAATTGCTTTCTGTACTCATCATGGTTTATTTGAGTTCTTGGTCATGCCCTTTGGCTTAACCAATGCACCTGCTACTTTCCAAGCCCTAATGAATCAAATCTTTGCTGCTCTACTGTGAAAAGGAGTCTTGGTATTCATGGATGACATTCTCATTTATAGTGCTACTCTACAAGCCCATGTGCAGCTACTAAAGACAGTTTTTCAAATTCTGGAGCAACACCAGTTCTTCATAAAGAGGTCTAAATGTTCCTTTGCTCAGCAATCTATTGAATATCTAGGCCATGTGATTTCAGTGAAAGGGCTGGCAACTGATCCCACTAAAGTGACAGCAATACAAAAGTGGCCTAGTGCCTACCACTATCAAAGAGCTCAGAGGATTCTTAAGTCTTACGGGTTATTACAGGAAATTTATTAAACTTTATGGCATGATTAGTCGGCCACTCACTAACTTGCTTAAGAAAGGGGTACAATTCTTATGGACTCCTGAGGTCAACAATGCCTTTTTGGTGCTTAAGCAAGCACTTGTCTTGAGAATTCTTGACTTCTCTAAAGAATTTATTTTGGAGACTGATGCCTGTGATATAGGTCTGGGGGCTGTTCTCATGCAAGAAGGTCATCCAATTGCTTACTTAAGCAAACCATTGAGTCTCAGGAATCAATCTCTCTCAGTTTATGAGAAAGAAATGCTGGCTATTGAGAAATGGAGATCTTACCTATAGCACCAGAAATTTGTGATCCGAACTGATCACCGCAGCTTGTTGTATCTCACAGACCAGCGTGTCTCTACCAGACTTCAGCATAAGGCAATGGTGAAACTGATGGATTTAAATTATACCATCCAGTACAAACCAAGCCTGTTCAAATGCAGCAGCTGATGCTCTTTCCCGTTCCTTGGTGGATTCTTTAGTTCAAGCTGTATCTGAATGTGTTCCAGCCTGGTTACAGAAACTCCAACTGGGGTACAAAGATGATCAGCGAGAAAAGCAATTGCTTACAGAATTGAGTGTCTGTCCAACAAATACTCAAGGCTTCTCCCTGGTGGACGGCATTATGAGATTTAAAGGACGTGTTTGGGTAGGTAACAATTCTTTGGCTCAGCAGCATATCTTACAAGCATTGCATAGCAGTGGAATAGGGGGGTCACTCTGGCATCGCTGCCACCTATCAGCGAGTCAAGCATTTGTTTGCGTGGCCTAATCTCAAACAGACTGTTCATGATTTTGTGCAATCTTGCTCCATCTGCCAACAAGCAAAAACTGAACATGTCAAATCCCCAGGACTGTTGCAGCCATTACCAATACCAAAACAGGCTTGGGAAATTGTATGTTTGGATTTCATTGAAGGCTTGCCCCCATCTGACAGGTATAACACTATACTGGTTGTGGTGGACAAGTTCACCAAATATGGTCATTTCATTCCACTTTCTCACCCATTTACTGCCTTACAAGTAGCTCAAGTGTTCATCAATTCAATATATAAACTCCATGGTCTTCCCTCGGCAATTGTCTCGGATAGAGATAGAGTTTTCACTAGCAAGGTCTGGCAAGAGCTCTTTAAACTGTCAGACACTAAACTATTAATGAGCTCATCCTATCACCCCCAAACGGATGGACAAACAGAGAGGTTAAATCAATGTCTTGAATGCTTTCTTCATTGCATGGTTCATTCTTGTCCGCGGCAATGGAGTAAATGGTTGGCAGTGGCTGAGTATTGGTATAATACCACCGTCCATTCTGCTTTAGGCAAATCACCGTTCGAGGCTCTCTATGGTTATACACCTCGGCATTTGGGGATCAGTAATTTGAAGCTCTGTACCATACCTGATTTGGAGACTTGGCTTTCCGAACGGGAATTCTTGAGTAAACTGATTCAACAACACTTGGCTCGGGCTCAGCAACGTATGAAATCTCAAGCTGACAAGAAGCGCTCCGAGAGGGAATTCAAGGTGGGCGATCTGGTGTATGTCAAGTTACAGCCTTATGTGCAATCTTCGGTGGCATTTCGCACCAATCAAAAGCTGGCTTTCCGCTATTATGGGCCATTCAAAATCCTTCAGCGCATTGGTCTTGTCGCATACAAATTGGACTTACTAGCTGACTCCAAAATCCACCCGGTCATCCATGTTTCACAACTCAAGCAATATGTGCCACCTAATACTGATGTCAGTGAAGATATCTCCACTGTGGCTACTGATCCTACTATCCAGCTACTTCCTGAGAAGGTTCTGCGTACGCGCCTGTGTAAGAAAGGCTCGTCAACAATCACTCAGTTCTGGATTCAGTGGGATGCTCTTCCTCATGGTATGGCGACCTAGGAAGAATCAGTGGATATTCAGAGGCATTTTCCGGTGGCATCAGCTTAGAGTGGGCCATATGTTGGGCTAGAGTAGCGGCCCGTGAGCCGAGTCAGTGCTTGCTATATAAGCAGCACATGTAACAGAATGGATCATCGAATCAGAGAACTGAACTCTGTTCCTGTTGTCCATTCCTGTCTAGCTTCTATTCTTTCTCCTTCCTCCACGAAACTCTGCTGTTGAATCTGTAAAGATTTATCTAATCTCTCATCAAATACAAATACTGGCCAGTTCGCGTGATTGTGGAGTTATCAATTACCATGATCATGACACACAGCTTGTTTCAGTCTTAATCCCGTCCCGACCAATTTAAGCCTCACTGCACCTTTGCTTTGGCCCACAGGCTTTGACAGCCCGCCGCCGTACACGTACCGGTGGCGGCGCCGTGGCGGTGGGGGCAATGCGGAAGCTTCTTCGGACCGCATGACGGCCCTCGCGTGCTCGGAGGAGTGGAGCTCCCGTCCCGTGGCGCCTCGAGGCCGGCAGCGGCGGTGCCGTCGGATGCGACGATCGGGCGGCGGGCCGCGCGCTGCCAGTCTCTCTCTGGCGATCACAGCTCGTTCCCCCGGGCGCTGCGCCTGAAGGTAGCATCGGATTCGGAGCTTTTTGGGCTTTAGCGGCACAACTTACACCGCCCAGCGCGGAGATGATCCGGCGGAAAGCGACGCCGGCACGTGCATTTTGCACCGCCCTCCTGCGGCCGCATACATATCGCCATAATGGTCCGCCGTACATCGATCGATATATACATACATACACTGCCCAAGCATGTACTATATATTCGTTCATCGAGACATCGATCAGTAAAACTCACAGTACGGCCAAGATGGCACAAAGAACACATTAACACACGTTACAAACTTACATCTGTAATCTGTTCAAGGTACAATACGGTAACTACTAGATGCATGGCGTGCGGTGTGCCATTTCTGCTTGCCGTGCTCACGCTCCAACCCAAGTTGGGTGTGGCGGTTGGGATGAGCTGACCCGTGTGCACAGGCAGTTGATGGCGGTTGGGAACGCCATTCAACATGCATGCATGGACCGGATCTGCAGATATGACCTTTCCACCCTGGAAAACTGAATATTACGATTAACGATCCGATAGGTGCCTGCCTCGGCATTCGTGTTTCGCTAGGCTACCTCCGATCCCCCTCCCTCCACGCTACGCCACCTTAATTTTTTTTTTTTAAAAAAAAGCGGCTTCTTCGGTCAGTGCTTGCAGGAAAAGGCTGGTTCCAAAGCGCAGCTGGGTAGAGAGATGGGGCAAGAGGGGTTCCGTTGTATGTACCGTACCGGTGACACTGTCAGTAGCTGGCCTGGTTTTACTTTAGCTGGTGAAAGCAAGATCTGGAGGGCCTGTTTGCCCACATTGCCCCTCACACGCCGTCCTCTTGTCCCCGGCGGCCGAGGAAATCATTGTCATTCGCCGGCGGCGGTGCGAGTGTATGGATCAGGATTAGACGACAGCCCATGCATGTCGTAGTACCCCCCGAGTCCGCCCGTATAAACAACTCATGATTAATGCGTGGATAGGGTTACGTACGGGCCATTCGTAGGATGATGGTATATAGGATCGGAGTAGGGCGCAACACAATTAGTAGGCGTGGGAATTTTGCTTCACTCACCGTGGGCCCGCGGTTCACGGTCTATACGCATTAGCATGCCCTCCGAAAGGACATCATAGCATGCATCCCATCTATGTGAGCTAGGACATCACTTTGGGAGCGCGCGCTCTCTCTCTCTCTGAACTGATTATATGCAAACCTCTTGTAAGTGACAGAATAATTAAAAAAAAGAAAGGAAAAAATGGAAATGAGTACAGCAGGATCGGATGAAAAAGAAAGAAGTTGGAATGATGGCATATCATGCAAATAACCTGAACACCGGGGGCCTCACGCTTACACTCCGAGCTAAGTGCACGTCGCCACTGTCAATCCTGCTGCCACTCCCCTCACTCCCACGCGCGCGCATCCCGCTCCACTTCCGCTCCCACTCCCACGCCCCGCCCCGCACAATGCGCCGCCACCTCGCCGACGCGCTCCTCCTCGCCCTCGCGGCCTTGGGCGCCGCCACAACCACAACGACGGCGGCCAAGGCTCCCGCGGCGCCGCCCGCGCCGCCGAACGTGACGGCGGAGATGGCCAAGGGCGGGTGCCGGGCGTTCGCGGAGCTGGTGGCGGCGTCCCCCGACGCGTCGTCCACGTACCAGTCGGCCGTGGAGGGCGGCCTGACGGTGTTCTGCCCCTCGGACGACTGCCGTGCGGGCGTTCCTGCCCAGGTACCGGAACCTGAGCGCGGACGCCAGGGCGGAGCTGCTGCTGTTCCACGCCGTGCCGGTGCACTACTCGCCGGGCGGCCTCAAGTCCAACAACGGGCCCATGAACACGCTCGCCACCGACGGCGCCGCCAAGAACTTCAACTTCACGCTGCAGAACCAGGGCGACGTCGTCACCATCCGCACCGCCGCGTCCGCGCCCGGCGCGCCCGCGCGGGTCAGGGCCACCGCGCTCGACAAGGACCCGCTCGCCATCTACGTCATCGACGCCGTCGTCGAGCCCGTGGAGCTCTTCAAGCCCGCTCCCGCGCCCGCGCCCGCGCCAGCCCCCGCGCACGCCGCGGACGCGCCCAAGCCCGGCAAGGCCGCGAGCCGCCCGGCCCCCTCCGTCGCCGACGCGCCCGGCCCCGCCGCGGCCGACGCCGCTCCCGTCGACCAGAAGGAGGACGCCAAGAAGCAGCGCCGCCGCGGCGCCGTGCGACCGGTGGTGGGTCGCCGCCGCGTTGGCGGCCGCGGCCGTTGCCTCGGCGTTATTGGCTTAATTAGAGAATAGAGATCGATGGAGGGGCTTTCCTTTTCTTTTTTTGGGTCAATTTTCGGTGTTGATCCCTTGGCGTGTGATCGTGTTGGGGTGTGAGGGCGTGCTGGTGGTGTGCTTTGCGAGGTTTGTGCTTCTTTCTCGGAAGAAAACAGTGTATGCATGTGTGCTTCAGTTTAGATGTTTCGTTGATGTTTCTGGGTTTTTCGATACCTGATACCACTGGTGCGAGGCGCTCGAGTGCATGCTCATCAGGAGCATTTTGTATTTTTCGGGGTCTGAATCTGACGAATGAAGCGATGAATTGCTGGTTTTGACGAGCATATGGTTGTTTCTTGTCGCTGCGTTTGTGAGAGGGGTTTACCATCGTTGCCAAGTTTCTGAGACTCCTCTTGGTCGAATCTCCGATAGCTTGTTGTCATGGTCTTCTCGAGATCCCATAAAACAAACGCATCGCCGGATCCTCTGCTCTGAACCGAGCGCCGCCTCGGTATTCATTTCTTGCGCCTCCAGTTGTCGGTGGATGCCTTTCGACACTAGCTCATCGCAAGTCAAACAACGCGATGCTACTGCTACCACTACCGATTGGAGTCTGGCAGTCATTTCGTTATTTTTAAATCGATCGTTGCTGTAAAATACTAAGGGTGCGTTTGGTTACCTTGCTTCTGCGCGTGCAAGCATCCGCAGATGCAGTCTCTTGGTGTTTGGTTGCTGTGAGCCAGGCTCTACATGTGCAACGCTGGTGTTTGGTTGCCTATACCGAGGCTGGAAGCAAAGTTCGCACGATGTTTAAAACACTCTGAGCCAGGCTCCGCAGAAACGAGCAAATCGGTCGCATCTCGGGAGCCAGGCTCCGCCGGTGCTGGCTAACGCAGCCTAGCTCGCGGGAGAAGAAAACCAAACAGGCCCTAACTGTCTGCGGCCTGCCCCGGGAGGACATGGTCGATCCGGGCGGCACAGCGCTGCGGAAAGAAGGGGCGGGCGGCATGAGCTCCGGCCGGACCGGTTTCCATTTTGGCCCAAGCTTTCGTGATGTGGCGCACGAAAGCGAGCCTTGCACAGTGCGTCACCGACGGAACGGTGGGCCTCCGGCGCTGGCACCGCCCACTGGGTTCCCATCCAAACGTAGCCCAAACATCTTTTCGCACAGGAAAGCACTTTGCCACTGTTGGCTCGTTCCACAGACCACAGCACAGCGAATGCCAATCTCGTGTTAGTGTCAGGGGATGATGCCGTAGATCTTTAGGCTCAGCTTTCGCAACGCAAGGGCAGGCCAGGGCAGACACAAGGAAAAGGAACCTAGCAGAGGAGCAACACGAAGGGCTGTGCCGGGTCGGGTGCCAGCCCAAGACCAAGGGGTCAACGACATTGGCTGACCAGTCCACAACAATCGCGCGGCCAGTCAGCCACCAAATAATGACGAATCACCCGTAGCTCCCGCCTCCTAAACCCTGCATTTTTTCTATAAAATTAAACGATGTCCTGTAAAAATCCTATACAATATATGTGAAAATTTTGCATCGCAAAGGAAGTATTGGTCATTTTGACATTTCTTCTCAAATAGGGTTCCTGTAAAACCATTTCTAGATACAAAACTCAATTGTGCAGGAACTCCACGTCAAAATATACTCGTCGCTTCTCACTCTTACACAGAAAGGTAGCCATAACAGCGCCAACCGTGAGGCTAAAGCTCCACATGTAGCCCGTTATGTCTAGCCCACCAGTCCAAATTGCCCTGCTATGTTAGGGATTACCTCGTTCCCTCCTCAGACGCCAAGCTCAAGAACATGCGTGCATGTTATTACTTGTGTAAGGGCTGGAAAAATAGCTTGAAGCTCACGAGCCGGCTCTTGCTCGGCTTGGCTTGGAGTGGCTCGCGAGCCTCCAACAAGCTGAGCCGAGCCGGATTTTCTGGCTCGCAAAAGTAGTGAGCCGAGCCGAGTCGGCTCGTTCAGGCTTGCGAACCGGCTCGCGAGCTCGGCCCAAGATAGCCTAAGAATAATTCCACGATGATTGATAAATTAATTCTTCATTATTAATGATATAAAATAATATTTATATACATAACATAGCAGACATAAAAAATATGTGCCACATAATTATTGTTATCATTCAAAAAAATTGCAAAATAATTTATTTTAAGCTTGTTTGGGTTTTTTATTGCGGCTCAGGAGCCGGCTCGTGAGCCTCCAACGGGTCGAGCCCGAGTCGGTTGGCTGAGCTCGCAATACAACCAAGTTGAGCCGAGCTCAGCTCTTTGACCTACCGAGCCGCATCGAGCCGAACCGAACATGCCCGGCTCGACCGGCTCAGGCTCGTTTCCAGCCCTACTTGTGTTATGGGTTTTATAGAAAAAAATGTCCCTTATTTAGCTTCACAATGCTAAATTCTACGGAGCGCATGATAAAAACTGTGGATTTATAATACTTCTATCAAAATTCCTGAAATTAAATAATTGTTTATTAATTATTTAATTGTAACTCATAGTTAGTTGTTAATACATTGTTTAATTCGTAGTCATTTTTATGTTTTTTTTTTGCGGGGAAATTATGTTAAATCCAAAACCCATGAAGCCAACTTTGTTAATTTTATGTTGGCTTGACATATCTTTGCTTCCGTAGCTTCGCACATGATTATTGTTTAGCAGTGCAGTTCTGATCTATTTGTCTAAAGCTAGTCAATCTTATAAAATGCATAATACATTTATATAAGCCTTTATTATTATCCAGTTTGCTGCCAGCTGTTTTTTTTAAACCGCTGGATTCATGAAATAGTTTTGCAATGACAATACTTAAATTTATGAACTATGTTGAGCAACGTTTTCCGGAGCAGCTATGTGGGCTCGTGTAAAAACTGATCAAGTGGTTTCTTGAAATGATCTACATTTATATGGAACATGATGGAAGCAAGTAGCTTGAATGGCTTGGTTTACTTGAGTAATAAGGTTGAGGTCATTAGAGCGTGCACGTGGGTATGCGAAATACTATATACGCACTGTAGACTGCAGAGGAAAGTTTGAAATATAGAAGGTGGGATAAACGGGCTTAGCCCAATAACACTTATAGGGTACGAACGGCTGTTAGGAGGGTCATCCTATTATTATGTGATTTTCTTTTTGTTTCCTTCTTTATTACAACCTGTATATCATATTGTCATTCTTACTAGTAAACAGTATATGGGTTTTGTCCAGTGATCATGAGAAAAGTATGCCTCTTCGTATAATTGTTCGACTACAGAGCCCATGAAGCAAAGTCACCGAATAATATGAGCAAAGTTTTCGACAATCATAAATGGCTAATAGATGAACAAGACGTTCACTTTTACACACAATAAATAGATGAGAATGCTAGCAAGAGTGTCAATACCCCAGCCCTCATATGAACAAACTCATGAAGTCATGATAACAGGGAAGATGGCGCATGTAAGATGAAACAATGACGAAGGACATTCTCAACAATTAGAAGAACCGTACAACGCGGCCACGGCCGCGGCCATACAAAACTTGCAAAACTGGAACCAGCAAAAGCAAGCTGAAACCACACCCAAAGGTGCCTACAACATTTGAACCTCGTCCGACGGCTACAACCGCGCGCTGCCCACAAAAGGCCTTGAGGCCCTGCGTGGCAAACGGTGTCCGAGAGCCGAAGAGGGCACAGCCCCGCCAAAAATAGCTCGCCTCGGCCAGCATATAAGCCTGGCCTCGCCGCTCCACAACAAAGCGCAGAGGCACCAGCAGCATCCACGTAGCCGCGCGGAGGACACAGCTAACGGAGAGCATAAGCCAGATCGCCGCCTAGCTCGCAATGGCTCGCGCTCGCGTTGCCCTCTTCCTCGCCGCGCTCCTCTTCGTCGCCATGGCCGTGGTGCCGCTGGCCCAGGCAAAGGAGTCCGCGGACGCCCCGGCAGCGGACGCCCCCGCCGCCGACGCCCCGGCCTCCGAGGGATCCTGCCGGCGGACCGGCGGCGGCCCCTGGCCCCGAGGGCATCGATGGCCTCGGCGACGAGAACGACGACGACGACTCGAACTGAAGTGACGAAGTGCGTGGTTTTATTATTGGTCCGAGCGAGTGGTCGATCCGTCTGAATTTGGAAATGGACAGGGAAGCAAACGATGAATTATATCATGATGAGTCGGAACCGTGATAATAATATGGGTAGGGTGGCGGCCTCCTAGGATGGGTTCGTCCAGTGGATGTGTTCTTTTTTCTCTCTGTTTTCTTTCTTCTTCTTTTTTCATTTGGATGTGTTATCATGTTCTTAGCTCGCAACTATATTGTATTGTCTCGTGATATAAAGGGAAGAATTTAACGTTGCCGCCGATTGATTCTGATTTCTTAGGCTCCCCTGCTTTTCTTTGCTGTGGAAAACCCCCCGCGTCCTTGTTGGTCTGTTTTATCAACTCGATGCATATTTGTGTTGCTTGGAAGACACTGATTTCCCTAGCTACAGGCAATTAGAAGCGTTTCCTAGAGCTTTTACCATAGTACGAAATAACGTGTTATAACGTTGCTACGGACTTGACACGAATACTATTGCAGTAAAAAATAGCGTGTTGTTGTGCGGTATAGCACGCTATTGCACGCTAATAGCGATTTTGAAAACTTGGCGCTAAATTACATAGCATGCTATTTTATATATTATCTCTTATGCAACTCACAGACCAAACTGAGGCGAGGTAAAAATGGCATAGGTTCATTTGTTCAACAACGATGGCGTCCGCATATGTTGCTCTTTTTCTAATGACAAATACGGTGTTAATTTGAAACCAAATCGGCGTGAGAGGAATGGGTAACCCATCAGAATATCGTGCTTCTTCTTTTTCTTAACAAGATTTTGGTCCAACCAAGGCTTTCGGTCACCGAATACTGAACACTTGGAGTCTGCCTCTACCAATACCATCCCACATTAACACAGACTTTCCCACTAGCTACATCTATTTGCCAAAATCAAGGGTATGTGAAGTTGTGGCGTGTCATGTTTGCGTGCATCAACATCATCCTTTTAGTCGCAGGAAAATTGTCAAGGGGTTTTCTGAAACTGAAGAACATTCAATATTGGGGGAGAGAGAAATTGCTCAAACCGAACATGTCTCACGCAAGCAATCATACAGAGAGAGAAATTGCTCAAACCGAACACGTCTCACACAAGCAATCATACATTCATACTTCAATATTATGTCAAGAATATTATTACTCGAATTCTTAAGAACGGTAAGGGAATCTCAATAAACTGAGCCCTTAAAATTTAGCCTTTTCACATGATGAATGTACATGTGGTCTCTCTCCCATCCACGGCTCTCTTCCTCTCTCTCCCCCTTTCCTCTTTCCTCACTGCTGTCACCATCGGCACCCAGCACATGTCACATAAGCTTCGCATCTTCCCTCTTTCCTCTCTCTCGTACCTTTCTCCCTCTCTCATCTCTCTCCCCTACCCGGCGGCGGTGGGTGCGTATTGGAGCGGCAATTTCGACAACACACCTTAAAGTAGGTGCCGCGTATGGTACCTATGTCATAGGCCAATACGGGAGTGGGGTAAGAGAGGTGTGGCATGACATGTGACTATCACATATTAAGGTCTAACATCATCGGCCGGATCAACTCGCCAAGCGAGAAGTTTAAGGTTGACTGTGAGACTAATTAGGACCTATGAGTAGATGACACAGGTAGCAAGTTTGAGAATATAAATCTACGTTTTAGAAGTTAGAGGAACCTAAGTGGCATATCAAGTACGAGGACAGCCGTAAAATTTACTCGTAAGGCCCCCTTGGAACGCACTAAAAAAATATAGGAAAATATATGATCTGGAATTTTTTTCACATAATATTGCAAATTAAAGGGCCTAAATCATTATCAACCGCCGCATGCTTGATCCTTCTGGTTCTGGCAGCGAGAAGTATGGCCAAGCGATTTGCCAAATTAGTTCTACCGCCCATGCATGCTCAAGGAGCATCCGGCACATGTCCACACGCCCAGCGGATCGCCAAGCAGATCGGCTGGCTGTCGCCTCGCCGCTGGTGCGACCACCAACCGCGCCCGCCCGCCCGCCCGCCCGCGTGCGCGCGCCTCCGCTTTGCTCGCCACGTATATATATCGGCCGCTTCCTCCAGTGTCCTGCCGTAGCCTGCCTATTCGAGGCATCCAGTTCGATCGCCACGCCCGCGCACGACGCCGTCGTCCGCTTGTCAGGCCAGACTCAAGGCACCTAGACATGTCTCGCGCGCTCGCGCTCGCGGTCCTCCTGCTGGTCGCCGCCGCGGTGGCGCCGCTGGCCTCTGCGGAAGGCGTGGAGTCCATCCCCGCCGCCGAGGAGTTCGCTAGCGCCGGCTCCACGGGCGCCATGATGGTCGGCAAGGCGGTGGGCGCCGACCCCGACCCCGACCCGGCCAGCGGCTTGCCGGCCGACCCGGCGCCCGACGCCCGCCCCTAGGGGGCTAGGAGCACGCAGCGTCTCCATTTCGCATCCCGCGCTGCTTGGTTTGATGGTTAAGATGCATGGACACGAGTACACGATGCCGCCTTGCGTCCTTGGTGTGTCCTCCGGCCTGTGTGTCTCCTTCCCTGCGTTTTTCTTTGGTTGCTGTCTTGTTGATTGTTGTGACGCAGCGCAGGCTAGGAAGCAAGTGTGCCAGTGTGGAAATGCCACTCTGACGAACGCTTGGGGTTCCATGCCATGTAGAAATAAAATTTCCGATGTGAAACAAATTGGACTTTTGAATGTTGCCAACATGCATGTTTTCATATGTTTTGTTCATGTGGAGTATGCATTCATCTGGTCCAAATCCAAGAGACCAACAGAGCCTCAGAGCAATCAAACTTTCCGCAGAGAGCTTGACGCATGCCAGCTTTCGTCCAACACATTTCTACGCATGCGTGCAGAAACGAGGGAGTTTTTATATAAGCAGCATTGTCCATGAATAAGGAATTCCAGTATTTAAGTAGTCACCGCTGCTGTACCATTATTTGGTCTTTCTCCTTTCAATACGGTACAGGATCTTGCGGAATATCATGTCCCGTGATCGAGGATCCTACCCGAGATGCTCTGTGTTTGTGGCATGCCTTGGACAGAGTAGTTTCCATCGACAACGCTTGTCTGCAAAGTGATATAGTACCATGGCAAGCATGGCGCACACATAATTAGATATTTGCATTACAGGCATGCACCTTATTGTTTTATATTGCTTCAGTACAAAACATGGGCCCTTGTTTTTTCTAATCCAATACCTGAAAGACTACCGCTGCAGATTACGTAGCATGGTGAATTTATACACTGCTGCCGAAGGATTTGTTTCAAACGGAAGTTCTATGAGATTGGGCCTCGGAGCTTGTGCTAACTCTGGAATTCTTCTAAAGCCTAGCCCTTGTTGCTTCCCTTGATTCACATTCCATGACACTGGGGACGTGCGTTTCCATGAGGTACTTCTCCCAATTAATGAACTTGGTGTCACAGGGGATCAACTCTCTGTCTCTTTCACTCGTCATTGCTATAAGCCTCTGCATGTTGGAGTCATCAAACCTGCAAGATGTGTAGGTTCTTGATAATGGCATGGTTTGTAGTTACTTGTTAGAGCTATAGCTCTACCTTGCCTCCTTTTGAAGAATGTTACTGACTGGAACACTTCGCCAACAGACACTGTGAAATTGTACTCTCTCTTGAGACTATTGTATCTGTCATGTCACGCTCATCAGTGGTAGATAATCCACGGCGTGCCATATCCTGCAACCGAAAATAACGACACGCTCTGTGAGAAAATAGCCACAAGATTCGAAGCTGAATTTACATTTAATTTAGAGCGTGAGAAAATAGCCACAAGATTCGAAGCTAAATTTACATTTAATTTAAAACCAACCTGCAAAGGCACCTTTTAGTGTACGTCCATGTGCTCATAGAAGCTAGACATTGATGCCGGCACAATCGGCTGCTTCACCTTGATTCCCTCTCCTGCCGCACTTATAAACGGTTTCTCCAAGAAGTATCTGAACATTGCATGTACCAGCTCACAAATCTTGAGCGGGTTGCGCGTGGAAGAACCAATATGGTAGATCAAGTCCAATGGTCCTTGACGGTGGCAACTTACGATACAAAGCATTGCATTGACCACAATGTCTGCAGGTACCTGCAAGGCATACCCAGAAAAGGCAGTAACCATCTTTAGTGATTTAAACTAGTGTTGAACAAATTATCGCAGTAAACTATACTCTATCCTATTTTCCTCCACTAGTCAATTCTTTAGGCTCAATATAGGAAGAATGTATCATACTATGTCTATGATGGTTGTGACATCTCCTTGAAGAACCTTCAGATGCCCCTTACCATAATTGGCAACCCATGTGTCGATTGTTCTGCGCCAGTTTCACACGGTTTTTCTAAGTGAGTTGCCAACGATGACAGAATGGACGTTCTTGAAGCAATCAAATAACAGTTGGTTCAAGATACTGAGGAAACTGACTTGATTCCTTCTATCCATCTCGGAAAAGGTTCCCTCAACGTGCTTGCTATGGCTGTTGGGCGGATGACGACGACTGGGAGCCGCGACCTGTGTTCATGCACTAGCATCTCACCCATAGCCTTTGTAAAAACATAGGTACTCACCCATCCAAACTTCTGGGCCCTGTTTAGCCATCATGCAGAGATTTTGGTACATCATTCCTGATTATTTTCTTTATGGAACACGCATGAGAAACCCTGACGATGCATCATGTATGAAAATGAAACTCTTAAGACTGAATTATGAAGTTGATGAATCAGATACAAGGTAAAACCTTTGTGTCCCAATCTTCTTCATGGAGCGTTTTATTGTATCTTCTGAAGCATTGCTGCAAACTAGCTCCTGCAGCTTTGCCTCTGCAAATGCTATTTCTTCTGAAATATCTAAATCCAATTGGCCATCATAGCTCCTGTACTGGTGAAGTGGCTTCTCCAGCACGATCCCTGCTTTCTTTCCATCAACATAAGCTGAAATTTGATAGCAGTGCCCTTGCTTATTTCACAAGGAAACCCCTTTCGTTGGATGGTAAGTGAACAGGTGCAAACTTCACGCCTCACCAGTTGACACATGAAGAATGAGCTCTAGATTTGCGCCTCTCAACGCGACATCAAGAACATGCTTCACGCCCATAGTGTTTATCGCCAAAGCTGTATCTTTTTTTTTTTTGTTTTTTGCGAACGTGCGATTGCACGCGCGTTTTTCATTAAGAGGAAGCGAAGAACAAAACAAGAGACAGGCAAGGCAAGCCGAGGCTTGCCGAGACGCACACAGCACACCCAACACTAACAACTCACAATGGTTTAAATTACATCCAAGATTGGCGACCCGGGAATGATATCAGTGCACAATGCACTCGACAGAGGAGGAACCAGAGTGGCTAAACAACTCAGCGCGCGAAATCCTGCCATAGTCCAAAGATTAGCTTCAGAAAGTAGACGTGTGAGCAGATCATGAGGCGAAGAAGCGCGCCTGCCGAAGACCCGGGCATTACGTTCTTTCCATATCATCCAAAAGGATAAAAGGACCAAGGCGTCAAAGCCCTTCCTGAAATCCTTATGCACTCGCTTCCTAGCCGACGACCACCAAGGCATCATGAAATAATCGGCGCCAGGTGCAAGAGATAGCCAGGAAGCTGGTCGAAGCACAAGAAACCAGACCTCGCGCGAGAAAGAACACCGCAACAGTAGATGATTGACGCACTCTGTTTCCTGGTCGCATAACGCGCACTCATCGCTGTCCTGAAGAGTGAAGACCATGGCGGCGGCGACGCTCAGCAGTCCAGCAGCGATCTAGCGCTGCGAGCCAAGCAAAAAATTTTACCTTGGGAGGGACCTTGGCTTTCCAGATGAACTTGGCACCCAGCAGCAAGGTAGAGCCAAGGAAACAGGACTGGTACGCAGAGGAGGAGGTATACAGTCCATCTGGAGTCCATCGCCAGCGAAATTGGTCAGGCACATCGTCGACCAGAGAAACCTGCTGGACCTTCTCCCACACTTCAATATATTCAGCGATCTTGACATCATCAAGCACGCCTTTGATGTCAGAGATCCAAGCACCGCTTAGCAGGCCCTCCCTGACAGTACGGGTACGACGACGAGGAGGAACGGCCACCATGAGATTGGGAGCAATGACATCAATAGCCAAGCCATCTAGCCAGTTATCAACCCAAAATAGGGACGTTCGACCATCCCCGATAATAATTTCAGTGCCTGCCCTGAAAAGATCACGCACCTTCGATTCCACAGCTCTAGGGAGCTCAGCCCACAATCTGGATGGATCAGTACGCTCGAGCCAGCACCATCTGACTCTGAGAGCAATCCCTAAGTAGTGAAGGTTAGTGATGCCGAGGCCCCCATAGACGACTGGGCGGCACAATGCTTCCCAAGCCACCTTGCATCGACCAGCCACACTAGACCAAAGCTGTATCGTATCTGCGCTTATAATTAGTGGCAACGACATGGACCATCTGAGAGTAGCCTGTCCTACCTTTCTCTGAAGTTGACTGCCACAGCCATGTGGATGATGATATTTGTTTCTTTCATCATATCTTCAGCGAGGTCAACGTTTTCTATACCCCAAATTCTGCAATGAGACATCTCCTGCCACAGGGAAGATCTTGTCCCAGAACCAGGAAGTGAAATGATTTTGGTACTTCTCTCGCAAATATTGAAATATCTGAAGTTGCATAATCTGACATGATAGTCAATAGGACCAGAGGAAACAAAGATGAACTGGATCAAAACCAAACCAAATCACTCAACTTATTCGGTACAATAGATTCCCTAAGAACTAGTGTAGGAACAAAGGGCGATGGCAGAAAAGCGGATGACCTCGGATCGGACTCGATCCTTCGCAGCAACCTGGTCACGGGCTCGCACGAGGAGTTCACCCGCGGCTGGAGCCGCAGGATCTTCTCTACAAGAACTGCAGCTCATAATATAATAACCCAAGAAAGCATCAAGTTCCTGTCGCAGGACTCGAACAGAGATTAAGTTTTAAGCTATCGCCATTACGTTTTGCTATGAATCCGGTGGCCCCGCGCTGAGGACCGCCTCTGGAAGCGCTCCGCGACCGCGGTGGGCTCCATCAGGGCCCGCTTGGTTTGTTGCGAAAGCTTTGCATGTCAAAATTTTAGCATTTTTTACCGTGTTCGAATTTACATAAAAAATTAATTAAACAATGAATTTTTAATTCTCATGAGCTGTTTAGACCCTAAATAACTCATCTGAATGAGAAATTTGTTCTTTGAATAAATTTTAGTTTAGATTCAAACGCGGGCAAAGTTGTGCCGGCGGGGTAGTGCTGAAAGTTTGGGCCGTGCCGTCCGGGCTGGCCCAAGCACGGCACGAAAAAAACAGCCGAAAGCACGGCACGTCGTGGAGTTAAATGGACTGTGCCGGCACGGCATGAATATCCTTGATAATTAGGTGCAATGGACGGCACGGCACGGCACGAACTGTAGGGCCGTGCTTGGACCGACATAGCACGAAGTAAGGCACGGATTAAAAAAACTAGTGTTTTAGTGATATTTAGATGTTTAGATTAACTTATATGAATTATGAATGTTGTACAAAACATTAAGATGCATTTTTTTTATAGATAATATTTATTTAGGTACTGTAAAAATTTTAAAATGTTTTTTAAATATACAGTGTTTTCAGGCATAACAATCTTTGTGCCAGAATTGGACCGGCATGGCACAACACTAGTCCGCCGTGCTTTACCTAGGTTTTTTTATGTTTGGACCGACACACAGCACAGTATAAATTTAATCCGTATTGATACAAAACAATTTGGCACAAAGCACGATGGATCCAGCCGTGCCGGCCCAGTTTCCTGCTCTACGGCGGGGAATGGTGTGGCCGTGGTGGGTGAGCCGGCGGGGAATGGCTGGAGCCTGGAACATGGAAGTCGTCGGGGTCGTCAGTGGTCGCCGCCGCGTGTCGTGGACTCGTGGTGCACACTGGCAGGTAGGACCCACACAACGGACGGGTGGACGGCGCCCGACAGATCCAGTCATCCAGGCCGTCGGATCAACTGTCCCCGAAGCGGTAATCGCCGCTCCTCCGCTGGGCGGTGACCTCACCGGCTCACCCTCCCCAGTCCCCACAGATCTCGTCTTCCCATTCCCCCTCACCTCGTCCACCCCCCTGCCCGATTCAAAATTTTCGAGCCCTCCGCCACCGTCTCCACGCTCACTAGCCGTTCCTCTCCCACCTCCATGCCCAAACCCTAGGCCCCCGAGCGACCTCCGCCAGAGCCGAGCCGGCCAGCCATGGAGCATCTGTTCATGCAGGCCATCGAGCGTGGGGACTGGCTGGCCGCGCAGTTTCGGCAGCAGACCGACTCCTACTCCCAGACCCTCGCCTGCGCCCTCCTCGCCGCCGGCCACAAGCCCCCGGAATGGCTCCTCCCTTCCACCACCCTTCCCCAAGGTGCGTTCCAATTCCGCACCCCCTCCCCCGTACCCGTCTCCCGGGCCAACGGTGTCGTTGGATTCAGGTGGTTCCTGAGCGGAGCGGGGGTCGACTGTGGCTGATTTCTATTCGGACAGGGCTTGCGCAGTTCAGAGAGTGGAGGGGTTGGTTGAAGTGGTGATTTGAGCTCAGATTGCGCAATAGCATGGTGTGCCTAACTAGAATGTGTTTCTCGTGCTAATATTCTGTGGAGGGTTGATTTGGTTAACTCCTTATTCGTTAAATCCTAGAAACCTTGAGGGTGGGGTATTATGCAGTGTGTTAGTTTTCAGGAGCAAGGATGCCATAAGCTTCAAATTTGCTGGCTAGTATTAAAATGGCTATATTTTCCATTGCCTTTGTGTCATGGTGGTTATATGGAGCAGTAATTTGCCTCAGACGAGCAATGTGGTTGGGCATGCTGTTACTTACTTTTAGAGAAACCTAGGATTTTCTTTCTGCTGTCATGACTAGAACCGAACATTATCAAACAAAATATACATGTTATAGTTTGCCATGGCCACTATATTGTAATCTCAGCGATTTCACAATTAATATCGTTTGCAGGTAAACGGAGTTAAATAATTATGGTTATGTTTTTTTCCATGTGCAATACTAGTTATGTACATTTGTAATATTGAAGTACCTAAAGGTTACATCAGTGCCTGAATCATTGTGAATGTTGCTACATTATATTTAACACTTTTTGCTGTGAATGTCGTTTCGTTTTACCCTTGTGTCCAATTTACATTACCGTAATACCTTTTGTTTATATACTAAAGTATTCCGTTTATGTTGTAGAGATGAATGGCAAACCAATAGTTCTCACTGGAAGACAGATTACAACACCAGCTGTCAGTAGTTCGGTCTTCCTGCCTCTAGTTGTTCCTAGCACTTTGTCAAGGGTTCCAAGTGGATATACCTGCCCAGAAAGTAATTGTACTGCTGTGGGTACTAACCAACATGAAGAGCAGCAGCAAGAGCAGACTTCACTTGGGCAGGAGCTTCCTGAGTCCTTTACTGAGGCCAAAATATTTTCAAGGATTCAGCGTTCCAGGTCAAGGCAGAGGCATATCGAAGAGCGCCTACATAGAGGGGACCAAGCTGCAAAGAGTGGAAGCTGTGATGGTGTGCATAGGTCTAACCTTGGGACTGTGGGATCAAAAAGAGCTGCTGCATCATCATTATTCATCCCATGTGATGATGTTGCAAACCGCGCTAAAACAATATCAAGTACAGGTCAGAGTAGCGGTTTTGGTGCCATTCAGGGAAGGTCAATTGATTCATTGAAGAGCGATAACAGTCTTGAAAACCAAGGAGTTAAGTCAGACAATTTCCCGTCGCTGATTCTAGAGAACAAAACTATCTGTTCTGATAGTGACATTGGGGTCAGTAACAACTGTTCTGTTAGAGATTCACCAGGCATGCCACTCCCAGATCTCTCTAAGACAAACATTGCAGATAGCGCGTGCCACCAATTTCCTGAAACTCACTTGTTGGTTGAGCCAAAAAAACTTCAATTTGATGCCGTCGAAACAATTTGTATGAATCCTTCCAGTGAACAAACAGGCCAGCAACAGGATTCTGGTTTGAAAAGTGGCCATATTTACCTTTCTGGCACAAATCTTTCAAGTGAAGACCCATCGTCTTCCAGCCCTGCGGAACCTCATTCTATGGGCAGGTTGTTGCTTGATCATGTTTCACCAGGACATTTGAAATCTGACAGTGCACCGGTGGAGCTGCACCACAAATATGCTTTAGAATCTGGCCTTCCTGATTGTACTGCTATGGATTCTCCAAATAAGAAACCATTTCTTATGTGTTCCACTGAAATACCAAATTCTATGGGTGCACCATTGCTTCATAAGGATGCAGAATATATTCCTGAAACCGATTCTTTGGGAAAAGCATGCCCCGAGGTCAACCAACCACTTGAAATAGATGCATCCAATAGTGATGAAACTGATTGTTCTGTGGTCAACCCACTGCTTGAAAATGATATGTTGCAGGCTATTGAGTACACTGAGAAACCACAGGACTCAAAATCTCATGTCTCATGTCCAATCAGTGGACCTTTGCAGACACCTACGCAACTAGCTGATGCAAAGTTTGGGGTTCGCGCATCATCAGGAATATCACCAAACCGTTTTTTAGGGAAGGATGGGTGTGATCACCTTTTAAATTTGCAAATAAATGACTCAGATAGCCGATGCTCCCAAGGCAGATCTGTTGTGAGCCCAGAGCTGCTTCCCCCTCAAAATATTACTTCCACTGATTTTTGTGAACCAAGCCTCTTGTCTTATAGAACACATGGTAATGACAAACATTCTGACGGTTGTGCTGCTGCGAATGCGTTTAAATCTGCAGATAATGAGTTATCTCAGGAACACCATTTATTGGTCAGATCAGCTTTGGAATTTAATGGGAGTATTCCAGATGTGGAAACTCCCTTAGGACATCCTCTTATGGGCATACAAAATGAGATGCTCGAAGCAAACCCAATATCTGACTTGGTCAACTGTCCTTCAGGGAAATTGGGTGATGATGCTCAGGTCAACAAAGCATATGGTGGTTCTGCTGATAACAGAAATAATGCGCCTGTGGCTCCGAAAGCTTTGTCCATTAGTTCATCTAGAAGAACCAGAGAGATGTGCCAAACTGACAGGAAGAGTGCGGCTTCATCAGAAAGATGCAATGAAAAACTGCAACAAGGTATTGTGATTGTCCCTTGTAGATCATTATCTGTTCTCTTTTGTAGCAAATGCCACTACAACATGTTCTTATATGACTTCTTTCAGGAAAAGAAGAGACCCCTCATGCTGAGGATGATGCTCAAATAAATGCTAATTCATGCACATCTGAGAATATTGAGAAAATGAAGTCTTCATGTACTGCAAAATCACATGAGAAAAAGAACAAGGACCAGGAGAATAGAGGGCATGCTCAGAAGAGTTCAGTTGCAGATGGTGTTCAGATAAATGGGGCTATGTCATCCAAAAGAAAACGGATAAAGTGCCAAGACATTGTGCTTCCCTGCTCTCACGACACAATTCCATTGTCCCCTAACCACCAAGATAGCATCGGTACCCATGTGGTAACTGTAGGAAAATCCTCAGGGAAATCACAACCTTCGGGCCGTTACTTCCTAAGGAGTTCTGGATTCAGTGACTTCGTGCCTCTAAATTCTGAGACAAAGAATGATGCAATGAACTGCAACATGTCTGTTGCAAGTGATGTTCAGCAAAGTGGGAAGTCTTCTCCCAAGCTAAGAAATAGGTCCATCCTATCTGAGGTTGCCCTCTGTAACTCTTCTAGTGCAAAGGCTCAATCACCTTGCGGTATCAGGAGCAGCAACGTAGCTGAAGAAATGGGCCTCCCAAACTATCAAGCATATTTACAAAATATATCTTCTGCTGCGACTACTTCTCCTTTGCCTAGCAGCTCTAATATTGCTATTGATAATATGGAACTCTGCTTGCAAAAGGTATGTGTTATGCAAGTATTTCAACTCTTCTCCATTCTGAAATTGGGAAATTGCCAAATTCCTATACTTTAGTTCCCCGGACCTTTTAGGTCCTTGTATTTCATTCCTCTTCTCCTCCATCTCCTTAATTTTCCTGCTCCATGTTTGTGTTCTGCATGGACTGGGTTGTACTATCTCCGTTCACAAATGTATGACACAATTGACTTTTTTCCACAGCTTTAATCCTTCATCTTATTCAAAAAATGTGGTGTTCAAACATGTGAAAATATGATTCATACTCAAACTACATTTAGGGCCCGTTTGGAACTCAGGAATTTCATAGGATCCGCGTAAGAATTTCATAGAAAAAACATAAGAACACGGAAATTTCCCCGTGTTCCAATCAAGCCTTTAGTGATAAATCAAATGACAGCAAAATAAACAATAACATATTATTATTTTTGTATAAGAGGAATGATCGAAGTTTTGGGAAAAAAGCCAACCGAGTCATACATTTGTGAATGGAGGGAGTATTGCCTTTCTTCTTAATATAATGATGGGCAGCTCTCCTGCTGGTTTGAGAAAGAAATGCCAATTTAAAATACCATTCTTCGGACTGTTATGCCCCAGTTCAAGTTTAGAGAGTTAAATTATTTCAGTTTTATCTAAGTGCAAATATACTGTTAGACTTGTTGTAGGTGAATTTCGTTTATTTGTGAATCAGACTTACTGTTTTCTGAATGTGTTAGTAAATTCGAGAGCATTGACAACTTTTCTTCTTTGTTGGCAGGAAAATCCTTACTTACAAGGTGAGGGTCCAAGTGTTACTAATTCAAGAGTGGAACATCAACAAATGTCTCTTCGGGTTGAAGAAATATTGTCTCAGGGTGTGGTACTGAATCCAGAAAATTATCCCAGCACCGATTCTATGAATATATTCCCAAGTTATGCTTTGGATCAACATGATAAACAGGAATCTGCTCCAATTGCACTGTTTCATGATAAATTAAGTTACGGCTCTGACATGGAAGTTGATGGGAGGTTTAGAAGTGAAGATCTAAGTGGATGTTTGCTATCTGATGCTACTATCCCGATGCAAAAGGATGATGAATCTTCAGACTGGAATGATAAAATGCCACAATTTGAAAGCTTTGATTTTTCTGTTCCATTTGACAGCCCAACTACAGAAGAAAGGACATTTGGGACCCTTCATGATTCCAGACAATTTGCCACATTTACTTCTGATACCTCTAAGAAGTATAGCATGAGCGCTGTAAGTGGCATGCGTCAGCTATTGGCATCCATTTCAGGGAAAGCTGCAAACTCTTTGTTCAATGATGATGAAACACAATGTGAAAGTATTGATGGCAGAATAACAGATATTTTTGGCTCAAGTGGATTGGGACATAATGCCCCCCCTTTCACTTCTGATGCTGTACCCTCATGTTCTTCAAATACTAGCAGCAAACAGGACAATAGTGAAAAACCATTGACCCCTGCAGTTGATAAGTATTATCTGGGGAAACATTCAGAAAGAATTGGATCTGTTTCGGATCATATGGGTTCAATTCCTGAGCTTTCATGCTTCCGAATTGATGAAGACAGTGATATTGCAGAAGAAAATCAGTACCAAGACATATTACCTGGATCTGTAGGCAACCAGAGGCAATCTGGAAGAAAAACACTCCAGGATATCACTGGATTATGTCAAAACACTGGGAATTCTGCCTCTTATTCCATAGGTATTATGGATACAGTTGACACAGATCTGAATGCAGAAACTTGCAGCAGCGAACTCGATCACCATCCAGATCACAGGAATGATGGTGGTAACAAGAAGCCTAAACAAAGTTGTATTTCTTTAGTAAAGAAAGGAGGGAAAATGTCTCATTCCCTCCATAGCAGATTAAGCAATACACGAGCAAGACACACGAGTGAGGCAAATCCTGGCAAGTGCTCTAAACCTAGCAATATTGTTACTAATGTGGCATCTTTTATACCTCTTGTAAAGGCAAAGGTGCAATCCACAGAAGCATGTGGTAAGTATCGTTTGTTTATTTGCACTGTTTGATATTATTAAGTTTGAAAAAAAAGTATGCTAAATGCACAGTTAGAAATATTTGTTGAGTAGTGCTCAGTGCTCACAGTAGGCCTCTACAAATCGGTTTTCTGTCTTGTAGTGAAAAAGGATGTTAGAGTGAAGGCACTTGAGGCAGCTGAAGCTGCAAAACGTCTTGAAGAAAAGAAAAGAAATGAGCGTGAAATGCGCAAAGCAGCGGCAAAACTAGAGCGTGAGAAACTGAAGCAGGAGAGAGAGTTAAAGCAAAAACAGGAAGAGGACGATAAGAAGAAAAGAGATGCTGATATGGCAACAAGGAAGAGGCAGAGGGATGAGGAGGAAAGAAGGGAAAAGGATAGGAAAAGGAAATGTGTTGAAGCAGCTCGAAAACAACAGAAGCAGCCTTTGGAAAGAAGGCATGCCAATAACGAGAAAGATTCTCACCCAAAAGCTCCTGTGAGTAAACGCTATATGCTTTCTCTACCCAAGTGTTCCTTATTAAGATATATATTTGTTATCAAGTATTTTAGTTGTTGCAGGATAACAAGGAGTTGCAGAAGAATATGGCTGAAACGGCGAAAGGCCAAGTTAACCCTGATGAAATGACAGGTCATGGAGACAAGGTCACTAGCGGCAACAATGATGATGTTGTGGTAGCTGATAAGAGGCCTGCAATTTTCAGATCCCATTCTCTGGAAAATGCACCTGACAGTATCGAGGAGGTATGTTCTATATTCTTTATGTAGCTTCATCTTAGAAAGAACCTTGCCTGTAAGTACCAATGAAGCATGCGGGTTTTTAGACCAAT
Source organism: Paspalum vaginatum (assembly GCA_030272315.1). Lineage (NCBI taxonomy): Eukaryota > Viridiplantae > Streptophyta > Magnoliopsida > Poales > Poaceae > Paspalum > Paspalum vaginatum. The sequence continues at coordinate 12,121,951 of CM059013.1, read as the reverse complement.
CACTTCAGATTTAATAAACATTTTTCATTGGAGGTCATAGATCTTAGAAACTGTCCAAGTTGCTGGACTAATCATGTGGACGAAGGTTCTGATTGTGAATTTTCTGCTCTGTGGTTTGTGTAACATTTGTAGCCATACATAATGACTCCATATAAGGATTCTGATGACGAGGATGATGATTTTGAACGTAACGAAGAATTAAGACGCAGAAGGAAATTGATTCCTTCATGGGCTCGGTATGTGTCTATTTCACAGTTACAGTGTCTCCGGTTAACATAGGTGTGCTTCAAATATGTTATGTTGATGTGATGCCTGATGCGGCATAGCAAAGCTCAGGAGCCAGATCAGAGCTTCCATTTACCATCTTTGCATAGTTTATGTCAATTGCACTTTCTTTGAGCAATCGATGAATTGATTTTTCTATTTCAATTTTCATACTGATCACCACTATGATGCAACTGAGAAACTGAAGGCATCTCTGTCATGCCCATTTCCCGTTTTGTTACTCAATCCTGCTTCTCATTTCCTCTTGTGAGGTTGTTAATGACATGTTCTTCATCTCTGATCTGCAGGGGTGAAAAGTTGGAGACAATCTTACTGTACAATTATGCTTTGGACCATAGAAAAATCTTTGCACAGAAATGCACCTCTAACCTATCTGAAAGTAATCTCCCATTCATCACTATCCCTATTATTTAACTCTATTCTGATAGTTGCAAACACTTACTTTCTTGCCCTCTATCCTGTTATTTGCAGTTTGTCCTGTCCACATACCGCAACGTAGTTTCAGATGATTTTTTTCATTTTTGCTTCAAAACTGGGTTCCAGTTTTCCAGATGAGCTTCAATTTGACAAACTATTGGTTGTATACTGCTGCCTTTCTTGAGGCATTGGCTTCTGTCAGCACTCTGTGTATAAGCTGATTTCACTAGTTTCACCTATGTATAAGAACATTCTTGTACCATCAAGCAATTGCGGCAACAATCGTTGTTGTACATAGTTCTGATTTTGTTAACTAAGTCTTTGTTCCGTTGCATTCTTCGTTCAAGGAGATACAAGGCTGTTTCTAACAAGATATGCATGTTCACACTTTTTAGGCTGAGGTATCTACCTTTTGCTCTAGCAGGGTACATATCGTGACATCCATTTTAGATATCCGGTCTCTAGGACACCTATTCCTACAATCTCTTTCTGCTACATATACGTTTTTATCTGATTTTAGGTATGCGTTGATAAGAGTAGAGATCTTGTCTGGGCACTGTTCTCAAAAGAGCGCCATGGTTGCAGTAAAGCTACTTGTGGATACATTCTCTCCAGACTTCGTAGCATGTAACAGCATGAAGTAATCTTGACATGAAACGAGAAATGTCTCCTGTTTTTTATGCAAAGAAATAGCGTTTTGTAATGAATCGGTTTGTGTACTAAGGAGTATCACTTGGTAATCCTATACTAACCAACAACTGGACGATACTCTCTGAATGGAAAAAAAGGAGGAAGGAATAACAGTTTGGAACACCCATATGTCATGCGAATATTGCGGTCAAAGACTTGTACAGTATTCCCCCAGAAGGCCACAACACAGCACATCTGGCGTCCGGCTTTCCCGTTTCCCGGGCGTGGCTTTCCTGAAGACGAAGACGAAGACGAAGACGAAGACGAGGCCCGTGAGAAGGGTTTTGCGGTGCAAGTCGCGGCGCGTGGCCTAGGCGTACTTTGCGCCGCCACATTGTTGTGGTGACAGCCGGCAGGCAGACGACGAGGATGGCCGCAGGTCGTGAGTCGTGACGTCGTGCCGCACTCCAACACCACGTCGGCGCCCACCACCATGATCGCCGCCGCAGCACGCCACGCCATGAAGTCGCCGCGCGTCCAGGCAGAACGTACGGTGGCTCATCACTAATCCCGTGGAGCTTGTCCTAATCCCCACCGGAATCCTCGCTCGCTCGCTCTCCCCGCCGGCCGCGCGCGCGACAGGGCCACCTGCACGCGCAAGCGTAGACGTAGTGCACAATACACAGCCACATACACATACGGACGAATGCGTTGCGTTGAACTGACCCATGCACGAGGAGAAGCTAATTCCATGGCAACACAGAGAGACCGTGGGCGGGTGGGCGGGTTGGTGGCCGGACGGCGATGACAGTGAGAGCAGAGAGCACACGGCCCTCGCAGAAGCGAGGCTTCTCCTCGCTGGTGCTGGGTTGTGCTCTCTCTCTTCTGTCACCACTCCGGAGTCCCACTCCACCGCTCTCCATGCCCGCCCGGCCGGCGTCCGCCCTCCCCGGCTCCCGCCTTGCCGAGAACAACCCTGCACCGAGAGAAAGGAACCAAGTGGTCAGTCTAGCACGCCACGCCCGAATCAGAAAAGGCGCGGAGTGGATCGGATCGGAGCTGCTTAGCTTCGCCGGGAGCGGGAGGAGAAGCGTGACGGCCGGAGACGAAGGCTCCGATGCTCGCCTCCCGGGCACACCGGCTCCTGCGAGTGTCGTCAGCGCGGCAGCGCGTGCGAGGGTGTGCAAGACTTGTAGCTGCGAGCGAGGTGGTTGCGAAACGTGTGCGCGCGGCTCAAATAAGCGCCGTTTGCACCGGTGACTGGGTGAGGCACGGGGGTGGCCGTGGGGGGACGCCGCTGCCTGCTGCTGCCTAGAGCGTGCGTGGGAGGCGTGTTTACTCGGGGGCCGCCCCGAAACGGCGCCGAGAACGTGGCCCTGCGGCCGCGCCGCGGCAGTGGCCATATCAGGGACGGCGACGGCGAGAGACCGGGCGAGCGAGCAGGCGCGCGTTAAGACCGGCTGTAAATTCAGTTGCGGGGGGAGGGGTCCGCGCCGCGCCGCGCGCGCGCGGCCGCGAATTAATCCGCCGCGGCGCGAGAGATGGGCTGCGCGCCTGCACCTGCATGCATGCAGCCGCTGCCACTGCGGGAGTGCTCGTGCGCGTCGCGCTCGCGGCGCAGCTAGGCTAGGCTAGCGTGCACACGCGGAACGCCGAACGCGGCCGTCTAGAGCAGCGGAGTGGGGGAGGAGGCGCTGTAGCTGGATCAGGCTGCACGCGTTCGGCGTGACCCGTGCCCGTGTGCTTTTTGCTCTTGCTGAGTTCTTGCGTCGCCAGTGACGACTCACCAACCTATACGCAGAGCTCCGACCTCTGAGTAGTTTCTCAACCTGGTCGGCATATATATATATATATTTGTTTCGAACGGATTCGATTATGAAACGCTGTTTCAAATTCGTTCTCTGACAAACACAGCTGCGATTTATAAACGTTCAATGGCAAAAACTAAAGAGAGCGTGCCGGCTCGTGTTCCCTTTAATTCATTCCTATTATTTCCTCCCCTGTGCTTATATTTATCTTGCCTGCGGCCGTTTTGTAGTTCTCTTTGTTTTCAGGGTACACCATGGTCAGAGGGCACCTGACGCTAGCAAGGGTGGCACGGATGTTAATAAGAAGATGGAAGTCGTTATTCAAGCAGAGTTGCTTGGAGGAGATAGAGTGGTATATTGGAACTTTGGAGTCAAGAGCACATATGCCGGCAAGAATTGGTTGGGAATAGGAATCAAGTTTGATGTATTTAATGGAGGAGCAACACGAGGGGTTTGGGCTTGCAATGAGGAATCTGGTGCTAGAAAATGAGTGTTGTTTGGCAGCCGCGCCAGGCCCCTAACCAGGCCACACGTTTGGTTGAGCAGATCGGTCGCGTAGCTAGGCCCCGCGAGGCCACCCCGAGCCCATAAGCCTGGCTCCACTGGGCTCTCCAATTTGGCCGTTTTTTTCTGGCCACCCTTGCGCCTTCCTGCCGAGGCCACCCCTGCGCCAAAGGAGGCCACCCCTACAGGCACTACCGCCCTCGCCGCCGACGCTGCCACTGCCTTCACCGCCGACGCGTGAGCCACTGCTCCTCCGTGTCCTCACCGTCGACACCGCCGTGCAACCCATCGCACCTCCGCGTCCTCGTCGCCGCTCCTCTGCGCCCTCACCGCGCCTCCATGCCCGCCAAGATCTCTGCCCATGCAGTGCCGCGGCGGTCCCCGAGCCGCCGCGGCTGTCTCAGGGTCGGCGGTGAGTGCGCAGAAGACTAGCTCGCGCTTCGGCAGCGAGGGCGCAGAGGACCAGCCGCGAGGTCAGTGGGAAGGAAAGGGAAGAGCGGCGGACGCGGGGAAGGGGAGCCGCGTCGGCTGCCGCGACGAGGAGAGGGAGCCCGGAGGAGAAGGGGATAGCGGCGGCGTGAATCCGGCGGAGGAGGGTCTCGCGACGAGGCTAGCTTGGAGGCCAGCGGGAGGCACACATGGCGGCAGACCGACGAGCATGGCGGAAGTCGAGGTCGCCGCCATCCCCTGCCTCCGCACGGTCGCCTTCCATGGCCGAAGTCAAGGTCGTCGCCCCTCCCCTGCCTCTGCGCGGCCGCCTCCCGCTCTTGCTCCGTCGGCGGCGAGGACAAGGAGCAGACGCACACGAAAGGTGGATACACAACCAAACACAGGTCTGCTGTGCCCACCCCCACTGGCTGGGGGCAACAAACATAGGCCAACCATATCCATGACCGATTTTAGTTAGGCCAAGTTTAGCCTAGCCAAAAATCCTAGCCGGGCTCCAGCTAGTTCGACAACCAAATAGACCCGTAGTTGTTGATTGAAGTTTTATGTTTTCTATTTACGCTTGAAGATAGTTTGTGGCTGGCGCGCCTCGAATACGCTAAGACCGTCTATCCGGATTGTCTATCAGTGTTCTAACTATCCATCTCTTTGTCTATAGTGACTCTACCGTGTCAAACAGTGTTATAGACAGTTCATATAGCCAAACGGCTAGAGACAGCCTAAATTGTGAACGTAACGGTGACGCTTTGTTTCTGTGAAATGAAGCGGGAAACCTTCTCTCTAAGAAAATCTCCAGCCATCGCCAAGTCTATCCAGATCTTCTTCCATGATCATACGATCAATCACTGATACTGCCGCGTCTCTGAGGTCGTCGCGGCGGCCGCCGTTGGCCACGGCCGTGATCTCCCGGAGCACCAGCCGCAGGCACCTCCTGTACTTGGTGGTGCGGGCGTTAACCTTTGATCAGCTCCGCGGACGCCGACGTGGCCTTCTCCGACGCGCGGGGGGCCAGGCCCATCTCCCTCGTCCGCGCCACGCCCTCGTCGACCTTGAACCGCTAGCCGGGCAGCAGCGCGGCGCTGACCGCGCCGCTAGCTGGCCCAGAACGTACGTGTTGGCAAGGAGGAGCCCGCGGGTTAGGTCCCACACGGTACCCTGGCCTCGCCGTCCTCGGAGCACGACAACAGGTTCCTGCCCCAGTTGGGCACGGCCACCGCGACGAGCCCCGCGGCGTTGGCCAGGGAGAGCGCGGTGCACGTGCACGGGAGCGCGAGCGTCCGGAGGGGGAGGGGGGGCGAGGTCCGCCAGCCTCCAGACCTTGCACGCGTTGCACCCGCCGTGCGCCCGTGCCGGCACGCGGCGTCGGTCAGGGGCGCGACGTGCGCGGCGACGCGGTAGCAGGTGGCGTGGTCGTCGGCGGCGGAGGCTCCGGTGGGGTCCTCCACGCCCAGGACGCGGATGAGCGCGAAAACGGCCACCCAGCCGTCGTCGCCGCCTGACACGAGGAGCGAGCCGTCGTCGTTGAGCGCGAGGCAGGAGACGGCGCCGCAGCCGTGGGCGCGGAAGGAGCGGAGGAGCGGCGGGAGACGTCGCCGGACGGGCACGGGAGGGCTAGCGCGTGCACGCACCCGGACACACCGCCCGACAGGAGGTGGGTGCCCTAGGGCGCCGCCAAGAGCGCCGCGAAGGGCTTCGGGACCGGCAGCTTGCGGGAGGACGCCGGAGACCACCACTAGAGCAGGCGGATCGAGCCGGCGCGAGTAGCTGAGCAGACGTGGGACGCCGCCACGAATGATGTGCCGGGACCGGTGGCCACAGCGAGGCCGTGCTGCGCTGTGGCGACCGGGACGTCGCCGTGAGCGCGTCGTAGGCGGTGATCGGCCGGCCGTGGGGGGCCGTCAGGATGAGGGTCTTGTCCCGCTGCGAGGAGGACGCCATGGGACGCCCCCCTACGCCGTGGTTCGCGAGACCTGGTGATCTGCGCCCGTGCAATGTGACAAAAGCGGGTGAACTGAAACATGTGTGACACGACGTTGTGGTATTAACTCTACTGAGTAGTAAACTGACGTTGTGCTCTGCGTGAGCAGCGCTGTTGCTTCCTTTTAGCCTTGGCTTTACAAATTAAGAGAATTACTTATTTGGTCTAAATTTTTTTATATTTATTTCTTGGGCTCAGAAAAAAAATTCATTCCCAATCTAGAATTTTTGTTTCGTCTTTTTATTGGCACTTCTGTCCATTTAAAAATATTTGAAAATCCATTAAAAATCGGATAAAAATGCTAAAAATTTAAACTTTGTTTAGTTGTATTCCTTGTTAATAGATTCACAGAATGGTAAAGATGGAGATCCATGAAAAGATTTTATGGCCTCAGTTATTGCAAAACAAAGGAAATATAAAAAATAGGCTAAATGAACTCAAAAATCACGAAACTTAGACAACAACTTTCATACGATAATTTGGCTCTGTGGTGACCTTTGCAGCGCTAGATTTTACGGTTAAATGGCCGATCTACCTTTGCCTTTGTTTTTAAATATAAAATTGAATTGGAAAATATTTGCTATAGGAAAAGTACTCCAAATATTACACAAAATTTTGTATGTTCCTTTTGTTGTATATGTAGCTCATTGTAAAAGTTTGAACCTCAGCGTATAAAGCTTAAGGATGTTTTGAAAATGATAATGATGTTGCCGTAAAGTTAGATAATAGAGAATTGTTTATTTAATGTGCGTAATAAATTCCATTAAAAATATGGAAGCAGGTCTGTTGGAGGGGTCTGCTATCAAACTACACGAAGACAACAGGCCAACATCAAATGCGAAAGGTCTCTCTCACAGAGAACCGCTATAACTTTAACATGGGAACAAGAAAAACTAGATATGCGTGGAGAACTCTTTGCCCAAGCCGAAGGATCATAAACATGCGACGTACAAAATCTGAATCTTAAACGTGAACATCGTTTTCAGTTATTGAATAATGGAACGCAAGGTGACGGATAATGTAATATACCTTTAGTTCTTCGAGTTCACGAGCACGTATTACGTTTTTTCTCATGCGTACAAGTGTCGGGGCCCAAAAATCTTGTCTCCCCTGTCGGTTGGACTTCCCAGTATTATAGGGATCAACCGACAGCCTGTCCTATTGTGATTTTACATGCTTGCCCTTATACATTCCCACTATACTTCTACCTTTACATATATATAGCAGGCACAACCGTTTGGTACTTTTACACCTGAAGTCAATTGAAACACGCAACTCCTCTGAGTTTTGGCTCGCCGCACGAAGTCCCTGAATGTCGGCTCGTCGCTCCGCCTTTTGTACTTCGAACCCACCTTCGAACTATACATCTTTCGGATCCGCTGCAGTTCGAGACTCCAGGACTTCGAAGCTGTGCCCTCAGTCAGCCCTTCCCATCTTTGGCTTTGGCATCAGAATCCTCAATCCCGTCCTTCGCGACCTGCAACTCATCAACACCAAGTAATCACGTCCAAAACGTGAGGCTCCGGGCCTTCGGTCCAACAAGGTCTATTATGTACAGGGACTGGAAGTATGTTTTAGAATTTTTTTGACTCTATTTGACACTGATATGGCTCCAAATGGACGGTAGTGCTAAGAAAGGAATGAAACAAAATTTTTGGATCAAATAGGTAACGAAATTTTTTCTGGGCCAAAAAAAGAAGCGCCAAAATTTTTTAGGCCAAATAAATAATTATCTCTTACAAATTACGGATGTGCATAGTACCATGTAAACCTAGAAATTGGGTCGGGCTAGCCCGGCCTAGCCTGGCCCCACTGTGCTTCGTACCAAATTGTTTTGGGTCAACACCGGACAGATTAATTTCGTGTCGGGTCGTGCCGGGCTGTCTCGGGCCGTGCCAAACATGAAAAGCTAGGCACGGCACATCCTAAAAGCATGGCGGGCTACTGTCGTGGCGTGCCGGTCCAAGCTAGGCAGAAAAATTATTATAACTAGAAACACTTATCCGAAACACTTATGTTGTATATTTAAAAGACATTTTAAAATATCTACCATACTTAAATAAATATTATCTATATAAAAAGACACATCTTAATGTCTTGTACAACTTTAATAGTCTGTCTCGGCTAATCTAAGCATATAAATATCATTAAAACATTAGTTTTTTAATTCGTGCCTCACTTCGTGCTGTGCTGCCTAACGTGTCTAATTATCCAGCACGGCACGACGCGACATTTGTGCCATGCCGGCACAATCCATTTAGCTTCGTGCCGTGCCACGCTTTGGACTATTTTTTTCGTGTGGTGCCTAGGCTAGACCCAACGGTACGGCCCAAACTTCCAGCACTCTTGTACGGTGGGCAGGTGAGCCGTAGCGGTGTTGTCAACGGGTGAGCGGCGGCGGTCACAAGATGCACCACAGCACCCACCGGGCGGGTGAATGAGGATAGAGGGGCGAGCAAGACGTGGCGCCGCGGCGGCGGGGGGCTAGTGGTGGCTGCAGCCTCCAGGCAAGAGCTGCGTGGCGTGCCGAGGAGAGAATGCGGCTGTGGTAAACCCCGGACAGGAAGACCACCACCAACGAGCACGGGTACCTCCTGCGCCGGCAGAGACTCATTTGGGTTTGGGATAGAGCGGATCTTAACCTAGGCCTCCAGTGCACCCCCGTGGCAAAGCAAGCCGGCGGTGCACTGGGTCCTACGGTAATGATAACAGGCTCCGCTGCAGCTGCGGGGGACAAGGACCAATCAACAGCAACTCGTGTTAACTCAGGCTTAAGGCGTGCGTACAGTGCACCTTCGCTTTTTAAATGACAACAATGGCCTTGTTTCATGGTGCATTGTTTCATGTGTCAGAGATGCCATATGCCCATCTCATATGTAGAGATAGTGATATATTCTCCATTTTAAATCATAGATCGTTTGATTTTTTAAATACCAAATTTAAACTTATAGTTTTATTAAAAAGATTATGAAAATATGTAAATTTCAATTATATTTAAGTTATATTATATGATAAACGATATCATAGTCAAAATATATGATAATTATGAAATACTGGGAATAAGATGAGTGGGGCTAAAGCTGATGTCTAAAACGTCCAATGACCTAATTTGGAATGGAGCGAGTACCATTTTTACAATTCACACAGTATCTTATGTTGTTCTTTAAGATAATTAGCATATACATACGTGCGACATGCCCGCCACAAAAACCATGTCTCAGTCTGTATACCTGACGGATCTGGATCGCATGAAGAGTGGAGGCATAGAGAAAAAAGAAAAAGATGACCACCCAAAAAATCAACGAAGGAGGAAATGGAAAAAGAAATAAGGAATTAAAAATAAGGAGACATTTTTGATTGACGTCCTCCTTTTTTAGTAATTCCTAGACATGGAAGGATGTTGTGGGTATGGGTACAAAACGAGGTGAGAAAATAAAGACTAAAGAGTAAAAACATTTTCCTTATATCAGTTTTAGGCCATTTTTCAACCCTTTTTCAATCATCTCCAACATGCTAGTGAGATTGATGTAAGGGGTACAATTATGTGAGAAATGGTACTGCGAAAATTTGCTCTTTTATACGTAGATTAATTGATGTATCCATCATGTGCATAAATATGGGCTCATCACATATGTAGATTTCCAAAACTTAGTTTCCATGCCGAAAGCTATATCATATGCTCTTTCCCGTCTTCAGAATAGCTATGTTTAGATTTGTCCAAAGTCAAATGCTTTAAACTTTAATCATGAACACATCTAAAAAATAATGTATTTTAAATACAAAAATTTTAGATGTTATGAAAGTTGGTTCTACCATGAATTTGCTAACATCTGGCACGAAGGGAAGATGATATCACTTTTTTTCTCCCTCTTCTTAACATCAATGGAAATTCATGTGTGCCTTATAATACTATGATCTGGGATTACCCTTAGCCAGGCTACATATATCTAGGCAATTAGGCTGATGTCACCAGCCTATGTATATGGATGTGCGAAACAATGTTTGAGCTCCGTAGATAGAAGGAATTTGAAATATAGGCGGTGAGATAGGTGAGTTGATGACACCAATCTTACAATTTACAAAAGAGTATAATGGGTCCTATATTATTGCCATGTCAAATAGAACCAACCCAGAGTGTACTCATATAATAAGGTGAACTTTTAAGGTTGGTTTTTAGATTAATATCGTCTCTCATTTTTTCCTCTCTTGTCTTGGGATTTGTGTAGAGGTTGATTCTTGAATAAAAGCCCACTTTCATATTTTTTTTTACATGTCTCTCTTCCTCCACATAGGAAGAAAAACACCATTTAAACAAGCCATTAGCCTATTACTATCCTTGTTGAGTCTGACTTGATGGTGAGGCAGGCTAAGGTCGTATCAAATAGAATTTTAGGAAAATTAAGAATTGGGCAATCGGGCATTGCCGCATTGCCCATTACGGTACCCTCACCATTTTCTGCAGGTATGGCGTATGGCCCATAGCGTCATTGGGTCTCGGAACTGGATAAGGCCCACCGACTTCGTTAACCCCTCGTCGCCGGCTCGTCGCCTCTCGCCTCCTCTCCACACTCTCCACTGTCTCTAGCGGCGCCAACTTCCAAAAACCCCAGCAAATGGAGGGGATAGCGCCCGCTGTCTTGCTGTTCCGTCCGCGCGCCTCTGCACGCCACCCCGTTCTCCTCGCCGCGGATTCCGGCGCCACCCGAAGGAGCTCGGGTGCAGGCGGTAATCCAGATTCCATCGAATTTTTGTTTGGTTAAATACGCGCACTCGTGTACCTTGACCGCCGAGGGCTTTTTTGGTTGGATTTTTTGAAGGGAGGAGCAGCGTTTCGAGGCGTAGTGTTGATACGTCCCCGAGCGAAGCAGGTAGAGGTGTCGGAATTGCTGCTTAATTATTCTGTTTGGTTGACTAATTTAGGACTGTGCGGCTTGTTTATCTGAATCCGCGTGAGTTTTTCTCCTTTTGTTGGAAGGGAGGAGGGACGTACGCAAGCACGGTCGTGTGGAGGGTGCATCTTGCCGGTCAGGTAAAAACTAGCAGTAACGATCATCATGTATTAGCTTGTCTGTTTAACCAATTTGCTAGTGTTAGATACGTAATGGTACTGATTCTCACCCGTTTGAATGATACAATATTGTCGCAATTACTGTGCTGTGTCTACTGATGCATTTCCTTCAGCGAGTAATCACTAACCCTGTAATGTGTTTCAGTTATTTTGCTAATATTTGTTCTGCAATATTGAATGCTTTTCATGATAGTTACATACTTGCTTATAGCTTGCTATCTTTTTTGTTGACTCTTGAGTTTGACTGCCTTTAGACTTCTATTGTGGTATTTGTAAGGCCATTTACCATCTTATTAATCCTGCTGCATGTTGTCATATCATTTGAAACTTGGAAGTGACATCTTGTAATTTATCCCACTGTTGAACCAAGAAGCTCATGTTACTGTAATTAAAGAATGGGTTGTCTTTTGGGACTGTTGGAGCATGATCTTGCTAATTATTGTGCTGTAAACATAGTTTACAAAACTCTAGAGCACCAGTGCCTGTTGAAATGTTTCTCCTTGTTTCATAGTGCTTGGAGACATGTTTTCTATTGACTTGTTGGGAAACAAGGGAAAACACCTGTTCTGTTCTCAGAAAGGATATCACCTGTCCTTGAAAAATGGATTTACTGCACTTAATGTCTGTGAGATTCTAAGTTTTTAAGTTATAACTAGCAATCAATGTTAGAGCGGCGCAGCGATTTCCGGCCCGGCTCGCTCGGCGCCCACGAGCCGCGGCCCACCAGGCCCATATCACGGAGTCCCCGACACATAAAGCCCACAGGCATAACTCAGCCCAAAAGACTAGCCCATTAGGTGAGGGCTGCCCCCGCCTTATATTTCGTGCTCCCCCACCGTCAATTACCGATGTGGGACTAAACCTAACAATCTCTCCCGTTACACATCGGCCCACGCTTCCGTCACACCGCACATGTAACCTACCGAAACGTTTCCCAGACCGCTGACACGAGTCAACATCTCCTTCTCGGAGACCTCCACAGACTCCTCCGTCACCAGTGACACACTGAGATTTTTCCAGGTTTACAACCATGAGCTCTGATACCACTTGTTAGAGCGGCGCAGTGGTTTCCGGCCCGGCTCGCTCGGCGCCCATGAGCCGCGGCCCACCAGGCCCATATTACGGAGTCTCCGACACATAAAGCCCACAGGCCTAACTCAGTCCAAAAGACCAGTCCATTAAGTGAGGGCTGCCTCCGCCTTATATGTCGTGCTCCTCCACCATCAATTACCGATGTGGGACTAAACCTAACAATCAAAATCTCCATATTCTTTTAGCAATTACTAGAGTTCAAAAGCTTGGTCCTGCAGTTTCTCCTAAAAGAGCAGGTAAAGAGTGATATTGCAATAACTATAGCTTAGTTGCTCACTTTTAGAGTTTGATATATGTTTTTTCATCTTAGGGAGGAGTAAGAACAAATCTATTAATTTGGAGGTCTCTCATCACAGAGCAGGTAAAAAAGTTATGTTAGGCTTTTTGAATTTTGCTATTCACATGTTGTTTTCTTCACACGAAAATTTAGTGATGATATAATAATGTATTGGGTTTTGTTTAGTCATTCATATTATTTATGTCCCCAAATCAGTTGCAGCAGTGAGGTTGCTAAGAATTGAGAAAGGGAAGGCATTTGCAGATCTTTTAAATGAGAAAGCAAATAATTCTGGAGAGAATGAGATGGGATATGTGGAGAGGACGCTAGGTTTCAGCACACGGTGTTTGGAGGACAGGGATATAAGACTGGTACAAGTTACAAATTGCACATTTTGAATTGGTGGTTCTGTTTGCAAATTTCTACTTGTTCGAAAGCATACACAATAAGATTCATAGAAGTTACATATTGGGCATACTAAATTGGTGTTGCAGTTGACTGATCTCAATTTTTCCTAAAAACATACACTTTTGGGCTATTGCTGGGTACATATCTACAACAAAGCATTTTAGTCCCAATCAGAAAAACTGGTTTGTTGGAGTGGAAACCATTTAACCTCTCAACATTCAGTGAACATATAGTTTACCTTACCCTCAGTTCTTTTTGCCGTCTTCACTTATTAATACATGCATGCTTCAACTTGTATATGCCAGCACGAATGGGCCCAAAGCTTCCATCCTGCTTTCTTATGCTTGCATTGTTAGGTTACCATCATAGTTGCTGGAACTGTGCGTTGGAAACGCTACCTTGATTATCTCATCATGTCGCTATGCAGTGAGGAGAAAGTGTTCAGGGAGATGGAGCCACTGCTTCTGCAGGTCTCGATTAGTTTCTTATATACCCTTAAAACATATATTCTTTGTTGGCTACTCATAACAGTAGTTATCCACACTTATAAAACCTTAGAAGAATTCGAACTTTGCGATTCAGATTTTGCGAATTGGATTTTTTGAAATTCTCAAGCTTGGTGTACCAGCTTATGCTGCCATCGATGAGGTATATTGATTCTTCTTTCTTTCTTTTTTCCTTTTAACATGCTCTGAAATTAGGATAGCCCTTCATGTAGCTTATACTCTTATTTGATAAAATTGTTAGAAGCAAGTATTTTTCAGTCTAAAACCTTATCATATTTATTTTGTATCAGAGAATTTACTGTAAATTCTGTTGTTTTATGGTGATAACTATGTGTGATTGGCTGATTGTCCACATTCTTTTGTGCCCCAACTCAAACATCAAATGCCACTTTAGTTGTTTCACTTTTTTCTAGGAAGCAATATCTGTTATATGTTCATGGATAATATCAATGGTAAGTACTTTTGAAGTTCTTTGTGCTTCTTTTGTACACAATTTATTTATTTTACATTGTGGTCATACATAGTATGCTTTGGCATAGCTCCATAGAAAATATATAATGATCGTGTTCCTGTTTTAATATCCTGAAATCAATTCAATCCACGCACTAATCCTTTGAGATACATATTATATCATTTTCACTTATGTGACTAATGTTAATGTTAAGCAGACAGTTGCATATATCTATCATTGTTTAAAAAAAAATGATCTGACAATCTGTTCTGCAAATCCAAATTTTAGAATGTAAGGCTTGCTAAGGTAGCTCTAAGGCCTGGTGCTGGGAATATGGTGAATGCAATTCTGCGTAAACTTGTATTGCTTAAGGTATGGACAATAGACTTGATCTAATCAGCCTGATCAATAGGATCGTGTTGCAACATATTGTTTTGTTTCTCTTGATAATTCAGGAGACAAACTCTCTTCCTCTTCCAAAGATAGAAGGCGATGATCGTGCCCAAGCTCGTGCTCTTTCCATAATTTATTCTCATCCAGTAGTAAGTCTACTATTAAGAATCAGTTATCATTTTATATGTTCTTTGTTGTGCATTGTTCTTCCTCTCTACGATATACTCACATTTCTGAAGACATAGCACTTGAACTATTTTTTTATCCCTGTTACCTGGAGTGTCTTTATGCATATAAGATCATGAGCAATTAGAACTTTTAAACTATAGTATGTATTGTTTGTTGCAGTGGATGGTTAGAAGATGGATACGGTTTCATGGAAAAGATGAAGCTCTCAGATTGATGAATTGGAATAACAGTGATCCTCATTTCAGCCTAAGGTTTTACTTTTTAGCCAATGTTATTCTATAATGCAATCGCATGCTCTGTTTCATGCATCTCAGCATCTGTGCTTGGTTGACTGATCTTTCTAGGGTGAACACATCAAAAGGCTATACTAGGGCTGACCTTGTAAAACAACTGGAAAGTTTACAGGTGCTTCCATTAATCTGATTACCGCCTGTTCCATCACGTATGATTTTGAGTATAATATCTAAAACCAAGAATGACTGAATGAGCATAGCATGTACATTGTGCACGCAACGTATGGCATTTGCCTAAGCTGTTTCAGTTCACATGGTCGAATATCAATCTTGATACAGATCTAGTTAGGTGTATCTCCAATATCATACCCATGTTAATGCCAATTCAATTAAATTTTGCAAGTTAATCTGATGGATGTTTTTTTGTAGGTTCATTATGAAGAGTCAATTATGGATGAATTTGTCCGCATTCGGGAAGGGATGCAGGTAAGGAAGCTGAATAGACTGGCCTTTCTGTTTCTTTTGGCACTTTCCATGTGTTGTTTGTTAAAACATCTGTTCATAAACTCTATACCTTTTTTTTTTTTGAAGAAAATGGAGTATGTTTAATGTACCAACATGTTACCATTTCAAAGCCTACTACCAATGCCAACGGTATACTCATTTTGTGTGTTCTGGCATTATTCAGACACTGTAGACAAGTGGAGTTTGAATTGAGGAATGGGAGGAGTATTGCCGTTGGAGATAGCAATATAGCATAAACATGTTAGATGGCATAAGATGTCAGCTATCAGCCTATTACCACACTTCCAGAAAAGTGATCTGAGGGCTGATAAGAATTTTTTTTTACAAATAAACCTTAAATATTTAAGATGTATATAAAGTTAAAAAAAA
Organism: Paspalum vaginatum; assembly: GCA_030272315.1. Lineage (NCBI taxonomy): Eukaryota > Viridiplantae > Streptophyta > Magnoliopsida > Poales > Poaceae > Paspalum > Paspalum vaginatum. Next base: position 12,106,371 of record CM059013.1, on the reverse strand, counting down.
AATGCAAACTCTGTGCTTTCGGATTGCCTTAGATGTTACTCTGATGCTCTGATTACTAAAACTTCGGATCAGTACAGCTGTTATGTGGGTACTCAAGTATGAAAGGAGGAAGTAGGAGGAGAAACCAGCGCCAAACCAGAGTGGCTAGGGTCCTTCAAGTCATAGTTAGTTTGGGTTCAGCATTAGTTGGTTTGTTTAGATAGGATTAACAGGTGGTCAGTATTTGTCCTATAAGTCCTATACTCCTATGTGTTGTAGTCTGTATGGAACAAGGGTGAAGTAATGGATTGATCTTCTTCTACTTTTGGTCTTCCTTTGTTGGTGTGGGGCAGCCAACACTGGCGCCAAAACCTCACCCTAGAGGTCCAGGACCACTTCCAAGCACTTTAAACGACTATGTGCTATGGCAACCACCACCTACAAACCATCCTCCACTCCCATTCTCATCCCAATAGCCACTATCTGTTTATTTTTCTTGATTATGCCTCTTCTTGTGTTTGATAATTGGACAGCTTAATTTCTTCCTTGTATAGGCAGTCTTACAAGCTGGATTATTGAATGATGGCATGTGTGCTGTGCAAGATGAGAGTGCAGGCAAGTTATGATAGCTATTTCATGATCACTAAGAACGCACCTTAGTTTTTTTATGTGATTACTGCATTAAAAGGATGTTTTTCCTGAAATGACATAACTGCATTAAAATGATCATTTTTCTAAGATGAGATTACTGCATTAAAATGATTGTTCTTCTAAAATGAGATTACTGCTGTATTAAAATAATGCTCTTATAGAATAATTGTTCATGGCTGTACAAAGCCAAGCAACTTTTCTTATTACTTCCATTTGTTGAGAGTGACAATTATTTTCATTTAAGGTATTGGTCGCCTGTGCTGAGGCATGAAGGATCTTTTTCAGGTATTGTAGTGTCTGTGGTCGATCCACAGCCTGGGGAAACTATTGTTGATTGTTGTGCTGCACCTGGCGGAAAGACTCTGTTCATGGCATCACGGTTGTCGGGGCAAGGTAAGAAATGGAATGGAGAGAGGGGGTTCAGTTTTTTAATGATGTCAAAAGATGCAAATTTTGTTAAATTCGTTTTGCTACTATCTCAAGTTTACATTCATATACACTGTTTGCTCACATGCTTATGATTGCTATGAAAAGAATGTGAGTAAATATTCGAATGAATCACTTTACACTTCTTACTGCCGATAGCCTTATAATATTCTGATATGGGTAGCGAGCTGGAGATTTATTGATCTGGAGGAAGGAGATACAATGGCAAGAACTGCACAGGTTCTCCCTCCTGCAGGAGGCTCTGAACTTTAGGTGCCAGTTCTTGGCTTCTTGCTTGCTCTAATAGCATTGGCTGTAACAACTCTTGACTAGACTTACAGTAACAAACTGGATAATAGCAAGTAGATAATTCTAGGCTAAGAACTAAGCCTGATTGGTTGTGGCTGCTGGCTTCTTGTGCCTGCGCACATACTGACAGCCAAAGAAGGAGTCAGCATATTCACCTTCAGGCATATGGTAATTGAGATCCATGCGCCAATGGTTGTCAGGTTAAATACACTAATACAGTCATCATGTATAAACTTTGTATCCATGCAGTTCCAGTGGTGCATCTGATGGCTTGTTAAACAGTATATTCTTGACTCCTTCACTTAAAACTAGCATTTGTGAATGTTTGTATTCATCAAGTACACAGAGCTTACAAAAATCATCTCAGAATTTATTATTTTACCAACATATTCTGTCATTTCACACTTATCGAGTTCCATGTCTTGACTGGATAGTAGTATCTGTGAATGCTTGTATTCATCAAGTACAAAGAGCTTACAAAAATCATCTCAGAATTTATTATTTTACCAACATATTCTGTCATTTCACACTTATCGAGTTCCATGTCTTGACTGGATAGTAGCAGTGTAGAGACCTCAGACCTATCATAATACTATAATAGTGTACCCTGCTACAGGGAAGATATGGGCACTAGATGTGAACAAAGGTCGCTTGAGAATACTCATGGATGCAGCAAAGCTACATGGTCTCAGTGATATGATCACTGACATCCATGCTGATCTTCGACTGTATGCTGTAAGTTCCCATGAAAGTTTGCTGTTCCAAATCCAGAAAAGAGAAAAAGGAGAAATTTTCCTTATAACCCTCCATTGGAAATATTTTAGAAATATGACTAATGAGCATTATGGCTAATGATCTGTCCACATATGATAAGGAATTTTTACCCATTTGGCCATGCATTGTAGAAGGAAACCACTACTAAATACGACAAAGTATTGTTGGATGCCCCATGCTCTGGGCTGGGTGTTCTTTCCAAGGTACCTTGTTTCATCAACTTCAACTCCAGAATTTCACCCTTCCGTGTTCACTTGAACCAATTTGTATGTGGAACAACAAGCTATAGCATTGTAAGACTTTTCCCTTATTGTTCCTAAGAGAGCGGACTTGCGTTGGAATAGACAGTTTGAAGATTTGGAAGAGTTGATGTGTTTACAAGATGAGCTTCTTGATTCAGCATCAAAGTGAGAATCCTTGCATTGCAATGTCGTGCAAGAAAAATTTTCTCAAGAACATATGAGGCTATTTACAATGGTTTTACTTGCAGATTGGTAAAGCCTGGTGGTACACTAATCTATAGTACATGTTCAATCGACCCTGAAGAAAATGAAAAGAGGATTACTGCTTTTGCTCAGAGGCATCCGGTACTTGTCCATAACTACCAGCATGGAATTTTGGGTTGAAGTTATAAACTCAATATTCAACTTGAATTATGAAAAATATAGTATACTGTGCTTCCTGTTTGAGGACTGTTGGAGTGTTGGTATTATTAAGTGTGTGCATCGTTTTCCCACTCAAGTGCCAGTACTGCTGGGGGAATATTAAGAAACTTCTTAATTCCTTTTATACCTCGAAGATCCTTGTCCAGTTACTGGAAGTTCTCCATAAGCAACTATCCCCTGTACATTCTAGCACTACTACTATTTCAGGTGTAGAAAAATGATATAGGCATATAGCTCTTTTTTTCTATAATTGAAATTCCTGCATCATTATTCACATCTACAACCGTGTAATTGATCGTCTGCTTTTCTTTCTGCACATGGAATGCTTTGGATTTTTAACAACCCAATAAGAATCCTATTTTGATACTGTCTTTTTGACATCTATATATTAATTAATTTATAATATGCTGTAGGAATTTACTCCACAGAGTGTACATGGATACGTTCCTAGAGAATTTGTCACAGATGAAGGTTTCTATTCCTCAAATCCAACTAAGCACTCTATGGATGGTGCATTTGCTGCTCGTCTTGTAAGGTCAACGCACTAAGATTCTAGGAGTGCCACTAGGCCACAACCAGGTGAGATTAAGTTGAACTAGGAACCACATGTATTTCCCTAATGTTAAAGTGCAACGAATCACTCCTCAATATTTTTATCTCACATATTCTTGAAATTTCGCTTTCCTCTTACAGTCTAGATTAAGAAGCGTGGTGCTTTGACTTCACAAATAGAAGAAGCATATTCAAATTCATGTCATATTTCTTCCTGTACCGCACACAGATTAGTTGCATCATGGACAAGAATGCTGAGGTTGCCCTGACAATGTTCATTCTGACGACTAGTTGAGTATGAAATAACATATATTGCAAGCTAAGGTACTGGAACCACAAGGCTATGCAGGCCTGAATGGTCTGCACCTGGGCATCTCTATTTGGTTGATCCTATTGTAGCAGGGCTTTGACACTTTTGTCTAATGCTGCAAATGGTAGATTTAGCGGTGAAAATAATTTCCAGATGGGTCCACACATCCAAATGTCGCCAAAAAATGTTGCTTGTCACAGCAGAAGTTGCACAACATTCCTGTGAACTATGTGGCACATACTATTTTTTTCTATATGATTATCTGTGTTAAATTTATTAGATATGCATGTATAGACATAAATAGCTAAAACAATGTATCTGATCCATATATGGCCTGTACCACACACATATATAATATATCTAATTTGCTTAGCAGTCGGCACCTCAACTTCCTTTTTTAATGCCCCCTCCTTTTAAAAGATTGTTACAATAATTAGTAGGCAACACTAATCTTTTTGTTTGAGGATCTGAAGAATTTTATGGGGAGGGGAGCATGCCATTGACAGTTAATGAAGTTCCATCCTACTGGAAACATTTGAACTTGATCCATACATATCAGGTTCGCACACATCTGAATGCCCAATCAGCAAACTGTTACGGCAGATGCAAGGCCATTTTTTGGTGGGAAACTTCTGAGACGAAGCTCGGATTTTGGCCCTTTTATGTACTATTGTACTTCGGCAGTATCTACTCTCTACAATACTGTTGATACGTCTTATGTTTATGAGTTTATCACTATTTTATTTTGTATTTTACTCAACACATAATCAAAATCAACATATCTATCTTTTTTCACTTAGCCAAAAAAATGCTTTGACTTTGAAAAGATAAGGCAACGCACAATGCCCCCTAAACATGACAACAAATGGATCTATGAGTAGTTAACAAACTAACTAACTAATAATGCTTACAGTTAGGGATAAAATTGTTGCTGACTTGCTCCTCGTACCAGCAGTCTGAGCCCATATGGCTGGCTGGTTGGTCACCTCCCTGCACATGACATGGAAGTTTGCATAGAAAAAAAAACTAGAACACCCTATAATTTTGAATGTAGAAGTAGTAGAAACCAATCAAATAGGTCACTGCAATATTAAAATTTAATACCATAACGGTTTAAGTTAATAACAAAGTAATCCAAGAAAACAACGAACCCAATAGCTCAAGCAAAACAAGAAGTATACACAAAAAATCTGCAAAGCATATATCAGAAGGAAAAAGAACAATACAATACAATTTTTAAAAATTTCATTGATCACTCCACTAATATGAGAAAAAGAGAAAGAAAAGTAGAAATAGATTTCACCTCAACCCTGAAGGAAAGGAGTAGCAGGGGACATCTCGATAGGAAACAGGCTATCCATGTATGTTTCGTGTTAATCTGTTTCTCAAATTCTTCTTGAGTTACTTGATAGTTGATAGTTTGATGGATGGGCGTTGCCACCATACAGTGCATGGCAGATGATACCACGGTGTGGGATTTTCTCTGAATAATTACTTTTATGATGAACATAGCATCAATGATTAATGAATGTGATGAAACCTCGTCATACAAGAGGCATTTTACTACATTTGGCGGTTTCTCATTTTCATCTCCTCTTTCGACGATTTTTTCGGCTGGCTGTAAGAACAATGCTGTTTTTTGGATTGATGATGTAGCATAGCTTCTCGCTTTTTCCCGAAACACAGATGGAACCTGGTTTCGTTCCTGCATTCAATGATTTCTCATTTTCACCAGTTGAACTGACAGCAGCACTATATTTCTGTAATTTTGCAATTTTGTGGAGTATTTCTGAAAATTGGTAAAGAAAGTTCTTTCGGTTTTGATCCACACATATTGCCCGCGTCTGAGAGCCCTGTTCCAGTGTGCTTTTACACGTCAAAGCTGAAAACATTTCTAAAATACAAGTATCCTTATTGCATTGTCTAAGACTCAAAGAGATATTGTGGTAGATGATTTACGTGTTAGATGAAATTCTATAGGAGTTGTACTAGGCCTGGAGCCCTGGACTGCAGTCCTGCTAGGGCTAGATTACAGCAGACCTGAACTCATTGTCTTGCTAGGATATAAATACCTTAGTTAGTGCTTAATAGTCAATCAATCTGATCTGTAATTTTAGATTGTAATAGTCTTTCATTACGGTTAAGTACAGAACATATTTGTTATGAATGATGCCTTTTTTCCGGACATCAAAATAACGGTACAAAGAGGGCCAGTATCACAAAGCCAACGGAAGCTTGTGTGACTGAGAATGGTATTCTCCCTGTATCTTTCCTAAAGAACATTGCTTCATAGATTGGGATATTGATGATCACTAGCAACCCACATAGAAGGACCTGGAGAAAAAATCCATTCAATGTCATATTCTCCCCACCTGCCATGACTTGGTATAGCCCTCCCACCAGGCACACAAGGTTGAGTAGTGCAATGCTTGCAATGATCACATATTCTGGTGATGACATTCCAAATTCTATGATTTCTTGCTCATACCTTTTCGATTCATCTTCACCACTTACCTTTGGTGAAACTACAAACCCCATCTTTGACAGTCCTAACAATTTCCTGATGGTGTCAATAACGCCATAGAGGTACGAGGTTATTCTTCTAACCATCCACATCCTCTGTCCGTTCCACAATCCTTTCAATGTGTCTCCAGATGATACTGCCTCATATGCACTGTAAATATTCTTCACAATTGGGACATACATGAAAGGTGTGATCCATGGATTCATAGTCTGAATGGCATAAGAACATCATGTTAGTTTTAAAGAAAATGATACGGAACTGAAGTAACGCTTATCATATAACATACCTCAGGGAACTGTGGGATGCCCTTGAGAAGGCCTAATGAAGGGATGACAACATAATAAAGTGTAGGCAGTGAGTTGGGTGCCCATAAACCATAGATTGAGGAGCCCATTTGATGTGGCAGAGTGGTTTTTCCATGTCCAATGAGGAAGGGGCAGTACTTCGAAAGAAAAATGGAGAAATTACCCTCGCTCCATCGCTTGTGTTGTAATATTGTCTGAGCAAGTGTTGTTGGGCCTACACCAATAAATGCTGGTCTTGGGGGATTTCTGTATACTGACTCCCATCCTCTACAAATTATTGCCATTCCAGTGATAACATCTTCCGTTGGATAGCCATATTTCACCCCTATCTCATTTCCCCACTGTGTGTTATGTTCATAGGTGCAAGTTGCTAACAATTTCGCTTTCTCTTCAGTCTAGTCTATACACTGCTGTGTCTTAATTCCTCTGCACCAGTCTTCCTTGTAGTCTTTGGTGAACCTCCCCTTCTATGGAAGCATCCCGTGCCAATATACATCAGGCCACCCCAAGTGTCCAGACCACTCATCTCCACCTTAACATCTTCTAGCAATGTTAGTGTATTGTAATATGCATAGTGATTCTGTACTCTGCTATGTGACAATTGTATTGAATTCAGTAGTTTATATTGCTGACCTGATTGATGGCATTGAGGGAGTAGCCGTATATGTTGTTCTTGGTCATATTGGTAAAGTTCTGAGGGTACTGCACAAATGCGATCTTGTGACCCATTTCTTCATCTAGGAAGAAGCACAGGGCATCTCTGATTGAATCACTGCTATTTGAATACATATCACAGTCCACATTCAGTATGATAGGGCTGTTGCTTATCACCGATGAGACCCTGATCTGCATTTCAAATTAAAAGGTCACACCTTAGAAATATACACCGATTAAGCCATTTTTTCTTCATAGAGTACAATTTGTGTCCGCTGGCATGATGCTAATGCGAGTTTGTTTATCAAAATTGTCACATTGTAGCGCGTACCTCTCCCTGGTGGTCTTAAATGTACATTTCATAACTATATCTGCATTTCAAATGAAAAGCTCACAGCTTAAATATGCACTGTGATTAAGATATTTTTTCTTTGATGGTGTACAATTTACGTTCAGCGTGCATGATGCTAATGCAAGCTTGTTCACCGAAATCGTCAGACTGGGCATACCATGCCTGATAGCGAATGGCTTAGATGGGACTGGTGTGCATAGTCTTAATGTACATTTAATATCTATTTCCACAAAAAGGCTGGAGGTAAACTCGCTGTTATGATTTTCTCATAAGCAAATGAATCAACTAACAATAGCATGTCTTGACCTTTTGGTGGCTCTTGTCATAAATAGAAACTTTGTGATTACGAAAACTAGAATTTGTTTCAACAAACTTGTTGCTAGCAATTATAAGCAAATGCCTCTGCTAATAAGAAGTGCATTGCTTACACAATATTTGCTAAGTTATATGGAAGATGATGAACTGATGAAGTAAGATTAGTGAGCACACCAGAGCGTTCATTGCCCCAGCTTTGAAGTTATGGTGGTACTGGGGCCTCTTCTCTCTTGCCATGTAGACCAGTGTCGGAAGTACATTTCCTCCATTGTCAACTGCATCGTTGCCTTTCCCATCAATCAGAATCTAGCAAAAAAGAACTAGCCTTTCTGGAGTTTGGAGTCCCGAAGTGACACGCGGAATTTGGAGGTGGGATGGGAGAGGTACCTGAACAATTGGCTGGTGATCTTTTGAGGTAATTCCAGTATTCCACTCAGAAAATCCTTTGTGGTTTACTCTAATTTCCTCAGGAATTTTGCCTGACCTAACAGCGGAATCAATTCGCCCTGTCATTTCTTCATACAGGCCCTGCCCCAGTAGAAAATCAATTGCCATGGTGAAAATGTGAAAAAAAAGTTTAGTCCAACAAATCACAAATATTTGAAAAAAAACACATACCTTGACGAATGACCACTCTTCTAATGCACTTGGATCATGATGCATGTCTGACTCCGCAAAGTAAGCGGCAGGTGACCGTGGCTCAATGTTATGTCTCCTGCAGAATGGAAGCCAATGCTTTGCGAAGGCGATGGTCTCCCACAGAGCATAGAAAGTGAGAATGGAGCCCCCATCATCTGAGAGGTAGACGCTTAGTTTTTCAGCTGGGTAATTGTATGCCATGAGCGACAAGACTGTGGCCACGACGAGGCTCGGTGGCTCCGATTGCGGGTCCGCTGTGCATACGAAGATGTCCACACAGGGTAACTGTTCTCCATATCTTCTCCAAATGGCATAACAGGTACGTCAGGTTTCAGTATATATATTGATATAAATATGTACACAAAGTGATGACCCACTGTTTTGCACGGACCTGGCGGCGAGCCTATCCTTGAAGGTGTGGCGGCGGATGGGGCACCACCGCACGGACTGCGTGATGACCCAGTAGAAGCTGAACCACAGCTCCGCCGCTGAGCATCCCCAGCCACGCCGCCCTGCCGGAGCCGGCCGCCGGGACATGCGTCACTCTGTAGCAGAGCAGCATGCATATCCCCACGAACATAGCGATGGCGTGGAGCTTGTACAGCGCCCTGCCCCGGAACTTCTCCGTCGTGAACAGCCTCTTCTCCATCTCGCTCATCACGCCCTCTCAAACCTCGCCAGACCAAACACAACCTAAAATGCTCCGAGTAGCCTGGTGCCACTGGAGGCGAGTACTGGCGTATATTACGCCAAAAGAAAGCCCTCAGTCACAGACAAAAGCGGGTACTATAGTGGCCAATCAATTAATTGTTGCAGAGACTGGCACATGTCTGGCTCGAATCTTGTGTTCGAGACGTGCAAAAGCAGGAACTAGTTGCCAATTAATTAATTAATTAATCTACTCGATCGTACTGGAATATATATAAATATATCTGCCATAGCAGGGAGGGGAGTGTCGCTTGCGACCGGCTGCGCCGTCAGCTGCCCTGTTCAATGCTCAGCTGCGACTAGTAGTATTATATGAGCCCGGCGCGCTTGTTTCACGGCCATCGCTGCCATCCCGACGTCCGGGACCCTGGTGCTCGTCACCTCCGCGCCTGTGATCTCCTGACGCAGGGGGTTGCGCCGTCAACGCCTCAATGGCGTTCCGTTCGTCGTGTCGGGGAACAAGCAAGTCGGTATGGGGTTCTAGCCGTCTGTTCTCCCGAAAAGAGCTGGGATGGGAAGTAGAGTATAGCCCTTAGTTTCTATCTTTCTCGCGTTCCCTTAATTCAGGAATAGGTGGCGAAGGCACAAAGATGATCTACTATAAGGAAGGCCCAAAAGCCATCCCAAAGCCCAATTGGCACAATATCGCGAAGTGGCCGCCTTCGCTCAATTTTCAATAACCTTTTAACTCCCTCTGTCTACACTGGAACGGATAAAACAAATATAAAAGAAAAAATAAAGAACCTCGCGCTAGAAGCTAGTAGATGGTTCACTTCCCAAGTGAGATCCGAGGACTTATTAAATAGGGGTGCTTTTGTGCCGGGCACTTGCTAACGAGACACGACACGCTGCTCAAGCTCGCCGACGACTACTATATCGCCGACGTCATGCGGAAGTGGTGTTCCAAAACACCAATGCAAGAACGAGCCGCACTACTGGCGCGTGGATGGATACGACTTCTGGATCGTAGGGTGAGCGATCCATCATCCATTGCGAGCAGAGATCGCTCATTCAACTCAAGTCCTCACTGGATCATTCCATCCGGCAATGACCGGTGGACTGAGGTGTGTAGCAGCAGCAAACCCTACAGCTCGGTCGACGTGCAAGCAAGGCACCCAGTTCAGCTACTGTGATGGAGTAAATTGATTGCTCAAGAGAATACAATCTCTGAATCCTAATAAACCTTATGTTGATGAAGCTGAACTGAACGGTATCTGATTCCCCAAGAATCAAGCTCTGAATTCTGAACATTGCTGAACAAAACAACTGAACTGAACATTGGCAACTCTGCAATGTCAGACACACTTCACGCACCAGATGTACCTGAACGGGTGTGGTAGGCGATCCTAGTGTCAAACGCTTGGGGAACCAGGGCATGTGCTATCTGAGGTCGGCGATCTGGGACTGCCGGCTGGCAGTACCTTGCCCAGCAGCTCTACCTCAGGGTGTGGACGCCGGAGCTTCTCCAACGAGTACTGCATCTCCACAAGGCCGCCGGCCTCCCACACCGACAGTCCTTTCATGACAGTCCTTTCATGTTTTTCTGGTGATTTTTTTTTGGTTTTCCAAGAGCAACTCTTACACTCTGGTGCAGGCATTGGGTGCCCCTCTATAGCGCACGGAGCAAGTACTCCTGTGTGGTAAGCAGCTCGCGTTGAGTAAGTTTGTCTCTTGTGTACTAGTTTTTTTAGGCTTCTAGCTTGCTTCTGCACTTGCCTAATGACCTCCCTAGCTAGCGATTAGTAATAGATCAGTATAAAAGAGAGGTTTATGGGTTGATCCAGATACAGACCAAGTTCTTCATTCTTTTTTTATTGAAATGAAAAGAAAGTTAATTTTACGCATTGACCCCTTCTGGTCATGCATCGTCCCCAATGCCTCGCCAACAGACAAGCCGTGACCCGACACCTTATTACGTACTAGTAGAATTCATGCACAGGGCACGTATATCCGATCAAATTGGAGTCATAGTGGACTGAGGCCCCTCCTGTATAGCTGTATCAAACTCGGAGGGGGATTGGAGGGATAAAAATCCTCTCCGGTCCCTGATTGGAGTTCGCTGACGTGATCAGGGAACCGCCGTCGTCAAAAGACGATATGATGCTCGATCCAAACACACGGCTGCGTGCGTGATCCCTCCGCCTCGGTGTCCCGTTGCGTTTAGATTATCATCCCGAATCACGGGTCACGGTCAGCGTCACACAGCAGCCTTCAGTGTCGCGTTGCGATGAGCGTCTCCGTCGGCTGATCCTTTCTACGAGAGAAATCGTTGGCTCCTAGAGTAGAGCATCCGCCATTAGCAGCCGGGGTGTTGGCCGGTCTCAGCTCTGTCTGTTCCGTTCGGGTTGGCTCTGTCGTCGACACTCGAGCAGCAGATGATTGAGCACGCGGTAGGCGACGAAGGCGAAAGAGATTGCAAGAGACAACCGATCCTATCTGCTCACGCCTATGCAGGCGAGGATACATGGAGTGGTAAACCAGCTGGAAGGATCGCGGAGCAAATGCATGGAATTATATTGGCTTCAAATAACAATACTAATTCTCAGGCATGGGCCAATGGGAGCAAGGGCTCACAACATTAGCATGGAATTCCCTGGCTAAAAATGAGGTCGACCCAGGAATTTTGGAGTATCACTATCACGTCATGGTGCATGAACGAGGCCCGGTGGACGGGAAGATTCTTCGCATGCAGACAGCAACCGCGGCTTGGTCGATACCTGAGGCCATCTCCACCCATTACTCAAATTTCAAACTATACTTGAACAGAACAATATTTTGAAGCATTCATTTGAGGCAACCGTTGGAAATGACCTTGAACCGGTCGGAGGAGGTGACCACGACTTGAGGAACGTCGTAGTAGTCACAGCTGCGCATCCAGTGAAAACACCGAAAATGTCGCTGATTCATTCAAGACCATGCGTATATAGAATCTTTAAGTAGTACTTGAGAAATGAATGCAGGTAAGGTGACCTATGCTCTACATCCACGCCAAAGTTTTAGATCTCAAATAATAACTTCATCCCTTCCATGAGATGCACTCCCTACAGCCATAAACATACATCGTTTAAAACCGTCTTATATTAATGGAGGTGGTAGTAAAAGAGGATGATTTTCTCCTTTTTTTTCCAGAAAAAGTATAGGATGAAATTTCAGGCACAGTATTAACACCGGACTGAATTTGTCATCAAGTTGTCCTTTTTCCCTCTCACACATATGAGCCGCTGAATTCGTAATTTTGCATAGACATCGAATATAACTTCACCTACATGACTAGGAAATATTCAAAACTTGTAACTAAGGTTTGCTAAAAATCTTCCAACGTGTTTTATACTGAAGCATGTGACATTAAAATTAATTATGAGATTTTTCAAGACTATGCACACACGCACACATGATTTCCCACGTGTCCAAACCTAATGCTTCAAAAAAATTTTATAGCCTAAGTAGTATAAGTTTGACAAAAAAAAACCCTCATGCAAAATGCCACAAGTGCTTTTGCTCATCCAAAACGTCAAAGGTATTGCTTGGTAGCAAAGGAAAACTTATGAACAATTGGTACCAAAACTATATTAAGGCCATTCTACAAGGCTACAATTTAGTGCCAACAAAAGAAAATTGAACAGGTGGGCTGGATTTTCTAACCGAGACTCGCTTTTTGTTAGATTTCCCTCTTTACTGACCATTAAAGATAGATCTCTCGCTTCCACCACTTTCCCTGGAATCCGAAAAGGCAGCCTGACTAACCCCAACGGCTGAAATTATATGGTGATCTAGAGTCAGATGTGGCATATGGGAAACGGTAAGGACTTGCAACTTATGTTGTTCAAGGCTTTAGGTCAAATAAAGGGATATTTTATGGGAGGGCCAATAGAGAAATCACAAAGTGGTTGAGGAAAATTGTTTCAGGTCCATATTCATATGATATTGTACATGTAGCAATACATGTTTTAGAATGTGTTGAGCATATTTTTCATTAAGAAGACGAAACCGGTACGACGACCAAATAGGAAGGAGAAACCAGTACAACGACCAAACAGAAAGGAGAAACGACCTAACAAAAAAGCAAAGACAAAAAGGAGGGGGAGGAGATACAACGCCACCACACATCCAAGCTGAAACCTATCCCCGCAGTTAACAAGGACTAAACAAGACATCAATGCACACAAGAAGACATTTCAATCTCGCACCGCAACGCAACATGCCGTTTAAAAGAAATGCGAGCTCTGCTCTAGTATGTTGTTGCATGGTGAGCATTTCTAAAAAATACAAGAATCATTTTTTCCATTGTCCGTAAGAGATACATGGTGTACTTCCTTCATTTTCTTGTATATGAAGTTTAGGATAGGATATGCCAAACAAAACATACAGATGTACTATTTTTAATTGAATGATGCCTTTTTCGGGTCCTCAAAATAGTGGTGCAAAGAGGGCCAACATCACAAAGCCAACGGAAGCTAGTGTGACTGGGAATAGTATTCTCCCTCTATCATTCCTGAGGAACATTGCCTCATAGATTGGGATATTGATGATCACTAGCAACCCGCATAGAAGGACCTGGAGGAAAGTTCCATTGAACAACATATTCTCATCACTTGTCAAGATTTGGCATAGCCCTCCCACCAGGCACACAAGGTTCAGCAGTGCAACAGTTGCAATGATCACATATTCTGGCGACAATGTTCCAAATTCCATGATTTCTTGCTCATACCTTTTTGATTCATCTTCATCACTTACCTTTGGCGAAATTACAAACCCCATCTTTGACAGTCCTAACAATTTCCTGATGGCGTCAATGGTTCCATAGAGGTATGAGGTTATTCTTTTAACCATCCACATCCTCTGTCCATTCCACCATCCTCTCAATGTGTCTCCACATGATACTGCCTCATATGCACTGTAAATATTCTTCACAATTGAGACATATATGAATGGTGTGACCCATGGACTCATAATCTGAATGGAGTAAGAGCATCATGTTAGTTTCAATACAAATGATGGAGAAGTGAAGTAAGGCTTTTCATGCATGTAACATACCTCAGGGAACAAGGGGATGCCCTTGAGAAGACCTAGCGAAGGGATGGTAACATAGTATAGTGTAGGTAGTGAGTTGGGTGCCCATAGACCATAGATTGAGTAGCCCATTTGATGCAACAACCTGGTTTTTCCATGTCCAAAAAGGAAGGGGCAGTACTTTGAAAGAAAAATAGAGAGATTGCCCTCGCTCCATCGCTTGTGTTGTAGTATTGTTTGAGCAAGCGTTGTTGGGGCTACACCTATAAATGCTGGTTTTGCGGGATTGCAATAGACCGACTCCCATCCCCTGCAATGTATTGCCAATCCAGTGAAAACATCTTCCACTGCGATGCCATATTTCACCCCAATCTCATTTCCCCACTGTGTGTTATGTTCATAAGTGCAAGATGCTAACGACTTTGCTTTCTCTTCAGTGTGGTCTATAGGTTGTTGTGTCTTTATTCCTCTGCCCCAGTCTTCCTTGTATTCTTTAGTGAACTTCTTGCCGCATAGGGTCTCCCTTCTATGGAAGCACCCAGTGCCAATATACAATGGGCCACCCCAACTGTCTATACCACTCAACTCCACCTTAAGATTTAGCGGCAGTGTTAGTGTGTATGGTATGCATAATGACTAGTACGGTAAAACTTTATTGAAGTCACAGTTGACATTGCTCACCTGATTGATAACATTGAAGGAGTTGCCATATATGTTATTCTTGGTCATATTGTTATAGTTCTGAGGGTATTGTACAAATGAGATCTTTTGACCCATTTCTTCATCAAGGAAGAAGCAAAGGGCATCTCTGATTGAATCGATGTTGTTTGAGTACATATCGCAGTCCACATTCAGGATGACAGGGCTGTTGCTTATCATAGATGATACTCTTATCTGCATTTCAAATGAAAAACTCACATCATAGAAATATAAGGATTGGTAATTCGGCCATTTTTATTCCATGGGAGTAGGCTTTTGTGTTGCGCTGCATGATGCTAATGGGAGTTTATATAAGACGATGCACTAATCAACAAGACTAATGAGCATACCAAAGCGTTCATTGCCCCAGCTTTGAAGTTATGGTGGTACTGAGGCCTCTTCTCTCGTGCCATGTACACCAATGTTGGTAGTACATTTCCTTCACTGTCAACCGCATTGTTGTCCTTCCCGTCTATCATAATCTAGCAGAAGGAACAGCCTTTCTGAAGTTTGGAGTCCCGGAGTGGAGAAGTGACACTATGAAATTTGGAGGCAGGATGGGAAAGGTACCTGAACAATTGGCTGGTGATCTTTCGAGGTAATCCCAGTGTTCCACTCGGAAAATCCTTTGTGGCTTACTTTGATCTCTTCAGGAACATTGCCTGACCTAACAACAGAATCAATTCGCTCTGTCATTTCTTCATACAGGACCTGCACTCCCAAAAGAAAAATCAGTTGCCATGGCGAATATTTTTGGGCATCTTGGCACACACACACAAAAAATAATCAGCGTTTGAAAAAAAGCATGCAAATATACCTTGATGGATGACCACTCTTCCAAGTCGTGTGGATTATGAGGCTTATCTGACTCGGCAAAGTAAGCGGCCGGTGATCGTGGCTCGATGTTTTGCCTTCTGCAGAATGGAAGCCAGTGTTTTGCGAAGGCGGAGGTCTCCCACAGAGCATAGAATGTGAGAATGGAGCCACCATCGTCTGATAGGTAGACGTTTAGTTTTTCAGGCGGATAATTGTATGCCATGAGTGAGAGGACTGTAGCCATAACGAGGCTCGGTGGCTCCGATAGTGGGTCGGCTGTGCATACGAAGATGTCCACGCAGGGTAGCCGTTCTTCATACCTGCTCGGCATAAGACGTATATATGTTACGGTCCAGTAGTATATAAGCATGCATGTTTGCTTCCCAAGATGGCCGCAAGCATGTGCTGCACCTGCGAACATATAATTTGAAAGAAATAAACCTCTCACTACGCATGATTTAGGCTACTTAATTAAATTTTAGGATGGTGAGCAGTTGAGCACACTTTATGCGGTCATATATCACGATGTAACCATTACTTCGTAGACCATGTGTTTCATTGAAATAGCACCGGAAATGGTCTTGTTTTAAGGACGGACTACGATACAGGCATATTATCTTGTCACGGTCACGCACATACACACACTAGGCTTGTTTGCACCTCGGAATCTTGCGTAGCAGCTCAGCCAGCCGTCAATTTTTCCGCGTATGAGGCTTAATCAACCTGCTTTGACAACCCCACCCCACCCCCGGGCCACGGCTTGAACAAAACAAGCCCACCACACGACTGGGCTTCGCAGTAGGAGCTACTTTATACTTCCTTCAATTCTAGCACTGGACTTCTTTTAACACAAAAGGAGCACGTGTTATCTTGTATTAGCACCTTGTGTACAGTATATACCAATATATGGACCAACGCACGGAGTTCCTAATCTTGTGAAACATGTCTTAATAATTCAGCGTGCTACCAAGATACTATATGTATACACAGTTACAAACAAAAGTGTACATGTACTGTATGCACGGACCTGGCGGCGAGCCTGTCCTTGAAGGTGCGGCGGCGGATGGGGCACCACCGCGCGGACTGCGTGATGACCCAGTAGAAGCTGAACCAGAGCTCGGCCGCGAGCATCCCCAGCCACGCCGCCCGGCCGGAGCCGGCGGCGGGGACGTGCGTCGCCCTGTAGCAGAGCACCATGCATATCCCCACGAACACCGTGGCGGCCTGGAGCCTGTACAGCGCCCTGCCCCCGAACTTGTCCGTCGCGAACAGCCTCGTCTTCTCCATGTCTCTCATCTCTCAGTCTCGGTCTCTCAGACGACGTCCCCGTATCTGCGAATACGACGAGGGGCTCCGAGAGCTAGTGGCATGGCATGGGACGCCTGGAGGCTGGAGCCGAGCGCTGCCGGCGTATATAGAGGAGAGCCGATGGAGCAGCCTTTGGCTGCTTTCTCATTGTCGCTGCATGGCGACACGGACAGGGCGGCTAGTGGCCGGCTAAAATTAATTGATTTTTGCAGAGACCAGGCACGGCCGCACAGCAGGTAAGGCTCAGATCAAATCTGTAGCACTACCTAGCAGTACTCCGTTTCCTCTATGTAGCTGCCGGCAACAGCACGTGCCAGACTAGCTATTGGATAGCAGTCGTTAGGCAGTGAGCAATCGTATTGCAACCGATGGATCGGAGAGAGTGAGAGACGGGCGTGTCCACGTAAAGATCCTGTATTTATTCCAACCACTTGAACGTCTCCCCCGCGTACTCAAGCGTCGAGCGCCAGCCGCCACACGCCAGCACCTCTTCTCATCCACGCAGGCGGAGACGCAGCGGCGGCAACCCGGCCGGCCGGCGGTCCAGCCGCGGGACGCAGTGGCGTGCTGGCGGCCACAACTGAACTGTGGTCAAGATGGTGAGGCTAAATCCAACAATTCCTTCAGTCTTCTATCACTTTTTTGATTATTTTTTTCTCTATCTACTATGGTGTAGAAACCGTAGGCGCATAGTGTAAAAACAGTGTTAGGGTTTTAATTCATTTTTTTTCTATCTACTATGTAAAAACTATGATGCATAGTATAAAAATAGTGTTAGGGAGAGCATTCGAGGGAATGGCCGGTTTCAACCAAACGCCGCTCACAGTCGCAGCGCGCGTCACGAGTCGTCTAGCTCGTGCACCTTCTGCCGGTGCAGGTGCGATGATGGGCTGCTGATTGAACCGCACCTGCAGGCTGCAGCAGTGATGCGATCCGAGCAGAACCACTGTGAGAGTGGGAGGAGTATACATAGGAGCTCAGTGATTGAATCGTTGTGTCGTCAGCATGTACGACAGGTGCTCGGATCGCGTCAGGGATGCCGTCAACCCGGCCACACATGCATGCATGGGCTCTATCTACGCTGCATATAACTCCAGCTCAACATCCCGCGCGCGACGAGGTCAGTGTGACAGTGTCGCTCGATCGGCGGATCGGAGAGAAAACCTTGTTTAATTTCCTCTAATTTACATTAATTCTTGAGCGTCAGCAGACGCCAGGGTTGAACGTTCTTCGTGGAAAACGATTGGAGATAAAAATGATCCGCTCTTAGCTGGTTTGCACAGTAGATTATACTAAGTTCAGTAGTACTCCTACAGGACAATTTTACCTTTTTTCTAAATAATGTTTTCTATTACTTTTGTCAAGTTTTAAAAAAGGACACATCAACACGTGTAACATCAGTTTAATTTTATTAAACTTAGTATGGATATGTTATATATGATAGATTGATAGTGGTTTTATTTCACAATATATTTTCTCAGTCCTGAAATATAATGGATCAAGGGTTAGCCATAAGTCAAATCTTCCTAAGTTTGACTGAGATTGTAGAGAACAATAATATTTGTATTATCAAATTTGCATCATTATATCTGTTATGAAACATATCTCCATATTTTACTTCCTTGATGCGATGCATGTTAGTACTCTAATATATAAGTTTGGTCCAACTTTGGACAATTTGATTTAGGACAAACTCAAGATCCCTTATATTTCAGAATGGAAAAATTAGTTATTAATGTATTTTTTAAAAGTTTTGTTAAAGCTATAGAAGTCTGTCATATAAAAAACTAAAATGACTTTAACTCAGAACGAAAGGAGTATACTTTCCATTGTGCTGACAAAGTAACTACTAGGGGTAATACACATATGGTGTTCAAATGGACTTAAGAGGTAGCTGGAGAGACAACGTATACAAGGTTATGGATGATATACAACAAATGGTGAAGGATGGGCGAGTATGCTTGGCGCCAATAGACCAAGTATGTCTAGATGAGGCCATTGGCAATCCTCATCAAGTACATAAAGAGGGATAGGACATATATGTGTGAAAAAGAGTTGGGATGAAGGCGACGTTAACAAAATCAAGGATCAGGAGGGCATCAAGTCAAGAAAGAACGCACGTGGGATGACGTGGTCCTAAAGAGATTGGCTGCTTGGGCCTTAAAAACCACTATTTGGGGGGGGGGTGGTGGGATAGGGGAACTCTTGGTTTTCCACTTTAGGCCCCCTTTGGACCATAAGAGTATCACATAAATTGGTCAGGAATTTCATAGTTCAATTTCACGGTAAAAACACAGGAAACGGAAATAACTCGCGTGCCAAAGGGGGCCTTAGAGGAAGGCTGGAGGGTAGAGGGTTGACCTTATGATGTGTATATGAATTTCTTAGGAATTAGGATTAATCAAAAGTCATGTTGCCCTAAAAACGTGCTCCAATTTATTATCCTCCTAATTTCATGCTTTTGTCTATTTTATATTACATCTTTTTTGTGATTTTTGAGCTCTTCTTAATGGGTTTTCGATTTTTTGGCCCTTCTCTTGTCATAGATTTGGTGATCTTATGGTTAACATGTAAAAATACATGAAGATTACGTCTTGGTACTTGCTGCGCATGAGTACCTCCAAGACTTTCCCCCTTATGTTTTGATCTCCTTCTAGGCTTTTCTTTTACATTTTGATTAGATCTGAAGTAGTTCTGTTTCTTGGGGTGGTTTTTGTAAAAACGTGTGGAAAAAAAAAGCATTTTCTGGATAATGGATTTTATCAATCAACCACATGAGAACAATCGAGATTGTGTGCATTGGTTTCACATGTTGTTGAGAAGCCTTCTTTTCGTTATTATGTCGTAAAATTCTCGCTGAAGGTCAGATATTTTTGCAAGATCTCTCATGGGAATATCTCCACCGTTGGGTAGAGTGCGCACGGTTAAAATTATGTGGAAATTGAAGTTAGTTTGCTATAATTTTCATAATTATTATGTATAAGTTCTAATTGTAGGCTGATCAAAAGGGCATCGTACCTTCCAGTGCATTGAAAAGGTGTGCACCAGAGCATATGGTCACTGCAATCGCACAGTTTGGTGTTGTGCCTCAATGAGCACTGATGCTTACGGTACGGTGTGTCCTATATATTGGGCAAGAGTTTATGTTAAGATTTGATGATAGGCACCGGTGCCCTTGCACTGCTGCTTGTACCGGGCCATAACATCTAGCCTCACTATATCATCTGGTGCTCATGGTTTTTAATTTGACCGCCAGCCCCAGCCCCAGCCCCAGACCCCAATGGCTAGTTTTTAGAGTCTGTTCGATATATACCTCTTTGCATTGGTCATTCATTTGCGATCTCTTGGTCACGCACATTCCTGAGTTGTGCAACTAAAGAGAAGGCTTTGCCAAGATTGTAGTGTAATTAGAGAGAGATTGGGCGCGCTTGGCATCTCGCCATCTCCTATACTATACAGATAGAAATGCTCTCCGGTCTCTGATTGAGGCTAGCTGACGCGATCAGTGAAACCGTCGTCGTCAAAAGACGATCGATGCTCGTTGGACACTGCGCCTGCGTGCGTGATCCCTCCACCTAGGTGTCGCGCCGCTACTCGCCGTGCGCGCCTCCGCTAGCTGTCCATACCATATATACGTATGTAGGGATGCAAATGGATCGGATCGAAGCGGATAATACCTTTTTTATATCCTAATTCCTATTTATTTTGTCGGATTTGGAGCGGAGCGGATATTATTCGGTTACGGACATGGATACGGATTTTTTTAGATATTGGAAATGGTGTGGAGTCGGATCGGTGTCGGAGCGGAAACGGATTTGAAAAACATCGGATAATACATGCTAACATATAACTTTTTTACGATGATCAACAATTCATAAACTTAAGTATAATTGTTCACATCATAATTTACATATCGGTAATAAAAATAATAGTGACGGTATTTTTGGTACAAACCAATTATCTTTGATCCTTATATACTTGTCAAACTAATCGGATATTATCCTATTATAAACATCGGATAATCCGTGTTCAAATATCGGATACTCCATATCCGTCGAATTTTAGTGATACCGTATCCTACCCCGCATCCGCACGTAAGTCAGATTCGGATTATCCATATCCGCATGGATATAAAAACAACTCATCAATATCCTTATAATTAGGATTCGGATCGGATCGGTTCGGATAATTATCCACACCATTTTCACCCCTATACGTATGTACTCCACGTTGGTGTATATCAGCCGGCCGAATCGCGGGTCACGGTCAGAGAAAGCAGCCCTGTGACATGTTCAGCGTCGCGTTGCGATGAGCGTCTCCATCGGCGCGGCGCTGGCCCTGTCTACGAGAGAAATCGTTGGGTCCTGTCGTCTACCGCAACCGCTCGCGCTCGGTGTGTCGCTCACTAGAGTATAGTAGCAGTATAGCATCCACCATTAGCAGCCGGGTGGTGGTCTGCCTGTTCCATTCGGGTTGGATATGAATATGATGTGTCGAAACTCGAGCAGCAGACGATGGAGCACGCAGCAGCGACGAAGGAGAAAGAGATTGCAAGAGACAACGGAGCCTATCAATCTGCTTACGCATGTGCGGAGAGAGGATGCATGGATTGGTGAAACAGCATAGGTGGAAGGATCAGGATCGGAGCGATCGAATGGATGGTTAGCTTCAAATAACAATACTAATTCGCAGGCAGGGGCCAATGGGGAGCGGGTCACAACATCAGCATGGAATTCCCCGGCTAAAAATGAGATCGGCCCAGGAATTTTGGAGTATCACTATCACGTCATGGTGCATGAACGAGGCCGGGTGGACGGGAAGATTCTTGGCATCGCATGCAGACAGCAACCGCGGCTTGGTCGATACTGAACCGGCCGGAGGAGCCAGCGGTGATGTATGTCCTATACATCCGCATGAAGTTTCAGAGCCCAAATTATCTCCATCCCATCCATAAGACGTAAAAGAGGATGAATTTCAGGCGCAGAATATAACACCGGGCGGACGGAATTTGTCACCAAGTTGTCCTTTTTCCACACACACACAAAAGCGCGGTTGAATTTGCAATTTTGCATAGACATTGAATATAATATCACCATGACTGGAAAACTTTCAGAACTTCTACGTATTGTGCACTGAAACATTTATTTATAAGTACATTATAGATGTTTCAAGACAAGATGTTTCAACATGCATGGGCGTGAAGCTTACCATGTTGGTCGAGACTTCAGGCGAAAAGAGATTTTTTTTTATAGGAAGGCCAATAGAGAAATCACAAACTGGCCGAGAAAAATTGATTCAGGTCTATATTCATATGGTAGTTTCTAGCAACACGTATTATTCTACATCATTACTACATCAATGCATAACAAAGATTATCATTTACACCAAGTAGAATCTTTTAAAGCCTCGTGCTATGCAATCACAGCAAAACCTTGGCTCCGTTCGGTTGAATGTTTCGACCGGAAAGCAGCAGCAAACAAGGGTTATGTTCTGCCATCGCCGTCAGATCCCAAAATCGAAGCGTCACGAATTATCCTCAGGCTTCTTGCGTTGCGTTGCATTGCAGGAGGCCAGCTGCAGAACCGAACACCTTCAAGCTGATGCACTAGATGTTTAGGATTTCTTCAGAATCATTTCTGTTTGGTACTTTCTTCTGCTCTGGTACAAGCATCCGTGATTACATCAATAGCCCAATCTTTGACATCCTCCTACAGGTCAAAGATACGAAGGTCAATAATAAAAAAGCTACATACAAGAGGTTGTTCAAGACTTGAAAACAAAAAACACCAGAACACAGCTTAATTATACACGAAAACGATGAATATCCAGGTTATGGCAGGAAATTATTGAAACATAGAACGTACAAGCTAAATTTGTGACAAACATAAACATCAGAGGTAGGCAGTGTCATAAATCATATAATTTATGATTATATAATTTCAGCATTGAGTAAAATGTTTAAAATAGTGGCAAACATCAGAGGTTGCAAACATCGGAGGGTCAACAGACCATATAATTTCAGCATTGAGTAAAATGGTTAAAATAGCAGCAAACATCTCATAGGTAGGAAATGTCATAAATCATCAGAGAATTGGCACGCAAAACATCATTTTGGACACTGATGATAAGAAATGCACACTGACCAGTCGCACTGGTTCCCCAGTTCTTATACGGGCATGTGGACGGGCTAACTTTGATTCAAAGGGAGTCCTTGGCCTGATTTCTTGGACCTCCTCCCATTCTTCACGAGTTAGCATCCTTACTTTTCCTTGATCCGGGTGGCTATTCTTTATCTTACGTTCTCTCCTTTCTTGATCAGTAGCTTCATGTTCCTTCTCACAAAACAGCAAATAAGATCCATAGCATGATTTCAACGTCGAAAGAAACACCAACGAGAACATTATTTAATTTAAATGTTTTGATGGCCATACATTACACAGTAGCCAGTAACCTGCCTTAAAGTATCAGCCTTGAGTTTTTATGACTTAGATTACGCAGATCTTGAAACTGAAAGAATAGGTGAACTGAAATGTAATGTCAAACAGATTCAATATTCCAAAGTCATACTTGGGGTAACACAAATCTACCCAGGCCCATGAGGAAAACATTTTATACGCCTAAGAAGCAAAATAGGGAATAAAGCTCGCATTTCCTCACGGAGACCATTTATCAGCAGTAGTCTAACACGGATCATTGTAAGAACAAATAAGCACAGCTTTCTTTAAATCCGTACACGCTATATAACAATCTGAAGATTCTATACTGAAGTCTATATAGCAGCGGATACTAAACGATTCGCACAATGCTCAGTTATTAATGAAATGAGAGGTGTTTGCAGTTGCAACAGAGAACAACCCTAGGAGAGAAACCAGCTACAAGGCCTAGGACACGGGGCGATACCATCATCAGTAGCTTAGTGAAGAGCGCCACGGCGGCGGCGGTGAGCACCATGGGGAGGGAGACGGAGTCGAGCCACGCCAGCGACTCGGGCGTGGGCACGAAGAACTCGTCGCGGCCCGGGTCGCGCCTCCGCCGCCTCGCGCGCTCCCGCTCCGCCACGCGCATCCGGATGAAGTCCCTCGGCGAGGATACCCCCTCCCACCCGACCTGCCGCGCGGCCGCGCCGCCCCGCCGCAGCACCGACCGCAGCATCCCGCCGCCGGCGACCGTAGGGTCGAGAGGAAATCAGGAGAAAATGGACACACCAAACGGGCTATGGGACGGCCCGTGGCCACTGGCTAGTAGAACTTAGAAGTGAGGTACTGGGCCTTGGCCCATGGGAATACTCGGGGGCTGTGTTAGCAGTCCAATTTGTGCGCCTGGGCCTCTTTCTTTTGTTCCTTTGCTAAAAAAAAAATATCAAAACAGAGTTCCTAAACATCTTCCGGTAGATTTCTTGTACTTTCATTTTTTCACTTTTTCATCTCCTTTGTATTTTTATAGGAGATGAAAGAGATATCTAGAAGGATGGGGTTCAGTGAGAAAGATGACGGAAGTGGAAAATGGATGCAGAAGAAAATCTTATTGAAGATGAGTAGTAGATGATCGTGTATATCTACCTCACTCAAAAAGAACCAGTAGATCCAGGCGTTCATTTTTGACCAATCGTCACGACGAGAGGGAGGAAGCATTTCTAAGCCTACCCAAGTTAGTGTTAAGTGCATAGGTTAGGCTTATGCTTTTGGACGCTCTTTGATTTGACGACTAAACGAGCACGCTTTTGTGAAGGAACGAAAGTGCTTTTCCCCGAGTGTGAGATTTTGAGACGGGCAGATCGCCCTTTTGCCGCCACAGCTTTCCTATTCGTATCCTGCATATCTCCTTGCTCCGTCCAGCGGCATCAGCAAACCTGAGCTGATGAGCTGAGCGTGCAACGAACAGCGCCACCAGCATGTGGTGCGTATCAGCGCGCGGAAACTGAAAAGGCCCAACCGGGTCCCGGACGAGATCGAGAGGACGGAGGGGGAGCAGCGACAGCGGAGACATGTCATCGCCCAACACCCGTGTCGCCGGCAGCCGGCAAGGCGTCGTGTCCGTCGGCGGCTACCAGTCCGCGCTGCCGCCCTGCAGGGACCGACGACGACTCATGTCACCGACTAGACCGACCCTGATCGCGTCCCGGCTCCTGTCCTGAGACCGCCTGGAGTTTTTGCTCCCCCGTCCTGCACCTGCTGGCTGGATCGGTTGGGTGGATTGGATCCACCCGTGCGAACTGCCGGAGTTTTCCTTTGCTGACCTGCGTGTTACGCGTGGAGGATTAAACTTCTTTATCTTGTTTATTAGGAGGAGTATTAGCGTCTTTTTGCTGTAATCCTCAGCTGCCTGCTTTGCTGCTTTACCTGCCGGTAAAGGCTGCTGTTCTTGTCTTTGAGCGCGTCTTTTACACCTGCACAATCACCATCGTCACTTCACTCGAGTTCCCCCCTGCCATTGCCCGTCGCCATCATCGCTTTAATTAATTAATTCATTCATTCCTCGGAGCAAAATACTAATCCCCCTTTTCCTCAAAAAAATACTAGTAGTAATCCCTTTCAGTACAGAAGACGACCGTTGTCACACACACCGCAGCAGCTCACCTCACCGTGACACCGTCCATCAGCTCACAGGCTCTGCATCATCATCTTGCCAAGAACACAACTGACCACAGGCTCTCCATTTCTCCGCCGTGATCAAAGCTACATGTCAGTGAGGTCTCTCTCTCTCTCTCTCTCTCTCTCTCTCTCTCTCTCTCTCTCTCTCTCTCTCTCTCTCTCTGTCTGTCTGTCTGACTCGTACGTTCGTCCAAAATAAATTAAAAACAAAATGAATAAGAAATCTAGTATTAGCGCCACTGCAGATGCACATGCCAGTTTCAGAGTTGAAAGCAGTGCTGGGATAGTTTAATGGGTGCAGAGCCTTTGGCCATGAGGGGCTCCATGTGCCGGTGCTCATGGCTCCAAACGTACGCTTTGTTGCATCTGCCACTAAACAAACCCCTCGCCGTTTATCTATGCCATGCCATCTCACCGGCGGCAGGGGCTGTGCTCACTGGGAACAACGGGACGGCGACGCGCGCCTGGCTACTGCATGCATGCCGCCGCATGCCCTAGCGGCCTAGCCCACTGGCACATTGCTCCATCTATCCGCGCGCGCACAGTAACCGGACCGGCGATTCGCCGGCCGGGGAACGGTCAAGTGCTCTACTGCATAGCATGGCATGGCATAACCAAACACTACTGACGACCTGACCTAACACCCCCCAAAGATTCCATGAGACATGCGTAGATGTATATATGTATCTATCTATCCAATCATGCATGGACCACGTAGTCGGGTAGCAGCTAGAATTAATTCATGGCCACAAAGGGATTAGGCAGGCTACAGTGGTAGGGAGAGAGACCGGCCGGGGAGAAAGGTGGAGGAAAAGATATGGCGTGTGTCCAGGAGTGTCGCCCTAGTGCTGGCCGATTGGCAGGTTTCAGGTTGCTGTCTGCTAGGAGGCGCCATGATCGGCTGCCATGCTTGCTCGTTGGCAAGGACGACAGCGATATATGGAGTTATGGGGGACGCCGATGCTGTCCTCGGATTATTTGATTTGATACGCCCCTCACAGTTTGCAACTGATACTCTTTTTTTTTAATTTCCTTCAGTGAAGTACTGAAGTGCAACTGGCGCATGTTTCCTCGGCTACACACCATCACATTTTTCTTCCAGCCTTCAGATTATTTGATAACCATGATGGTAGTATTACGGATGTGTCGCCGAAGATCAGTGCACACCCTGCTCCTACCACATGTTGATGAGCACCATCACACAATTCACATGTATAGGCAGCTGTCGGTCTCTATGAAACTGGCTCATTTCAGTTGCCAGTATAGGCACATAATACACATGTATATGTATAGGCACATGTATAATTCACAAGTTGATACATAACCAGTTGCCTCTAGAAAATGAGATTTCTAGAGGTGGCTTGCCTTTGAAAATAACCCATGCATAAACTTAAAAATTCATAACCTAATTCATATAAGTTGAGGATAAACTATAGACGAATATACTAGCTATAAAGTATCAACGAGAATCGAGATTTACAACTTTGTGGGACCCTGTTACGGCCTATTCCTAGCGTCACCTTGATCCTCTAACTTGGATTTTTTTTCCGTGTTTTCCTCCATACTTTCTGCCTTCATCCGTTGGATCTAGAAAACTAAAATATGTATCTTGCACAAGTTCATTAATCCAAATAGCATGCTGTCACACAATCACCAAAACATAATTTATGAAATATAGCAAAAAAAGGCCGTGTCATGCTAACTCCTGAGAAGACACGTATCTGTAGGCCAAACAAACACCCGTAGTCCATGTTGGCTCGCTACCCAGCTTTTGTGGTTATCGCGTCTTGCTCTAGCCATCAAATCATGTTGACATCAATCCACCATGGCAAGGCTTGTGCTACAGTCTCCATAACACCATCTTCACTATGAAGCTTTATCGTCAAGAAGGGGTTCCTCATCTCCGCATAAATTCACACCAAGTTGGAGAGCCCTTGATGAGTTGCCACAGCAAGACTATCTAGGCTTTGCTCTCGCAAGAATAAGCATATGCAAGCTCTCAAACTCATTCACAAAGCTTTTTTAAGCTTAGATGTAGCACTAATTAAGCTCACTCGTGGTGGTTGGATTAGATAGAATATTTGGATGGCACCTCCACACTCTTAAGGATCCCCAACTATCTCAGCCAAGGTACTGGATTTAAAAAGCCCACACACCCCAAAAGTCACTGGGAAAAGGTTGATAAAAACTGCTAACATCAATTAAATCGATGGCATGGTTTTAGTTCATCCTCAGTTTAAACAATGAGTACATTTCCTCGATTCAGCTCATGATTTTGTTGACTCTTGGGTTAATTATGCGGATCTTCACTTCTTCTTAATATTGGTTTAGATGATGGTTGCAATTCTTCAATTCTACACATTATCGGTTTAACCGATGTATGGAATATAGAGCTTGTTCCTTTAACTTGAATCTTCCTTGAATTGCAATGACGCTTGATTTTTTTCTCCTTCAAGTCGGTATAACCAACGGTTTAAATCTTGAAAATATACTCTAGGCACTACCCTGGGTAGGTTTTTAGTAGTTTTTTCATAAGCTGCAGCTAATACAAACATGAAATATACCTAACATGCATGCTAATATGAATTGAGAAATTTATAATGATTGGCATTAACATGAGCCATTCATTTTAAATGATCCAATGGTTAAAAATTAGGAAGTACTAATCGAAACGTACTAAGTATGGGTCTAGTGCCAAAAACACGTTGGTTTAGTACTAAAAAGAGGTGGATCTAGTACCACTATTGTTTTTCCTTAATCTCAAGGGTAAATAAGGGATTGCGTCTCCAA
The DNA here is from genome assembly GCA_030272315.1 of Paspalum vaginatum. Lineage (NCBI taxonomy): Eukaryota > Viridiplantae > Streptophyta > Magnoliopsida > Poales > Poaceae > Paspalum > Paspalum vaginatum. The sequence continues at coordinate 12,077,994 of CM059013.1, read as the reverse complement.
TCGCCCGCACATCGTCCGTCCCCAATCGGCAATCTGTCGTCCCATCATCTTCATCTCTCCACTGCGGCCTGCATCTCCGCGCGAGCGCCCCTGCTGTCGAAGACAGAATGATAATCGGAGCACATATGGACGAACGAGCTAGCAGCCACAGCGATGAAGGGGCAGGACCTGACCGCAGTGTACATGCCCTTCCCACGGCAGAGGACTAATGCGGTGCGCCGTCTGGCCGAGGCGACGTTCAGTTCCAGATGCCCTGGCAACGGCAGCTGAGGGTCCTAGGCGTCGATTATGGAGGCCAACGCCCAGCCGAGGCAAGCGGAAATTAGACGAGGGGATGGGATGAGCACGATCCCCTTTTGACGTGCAATTACTGTTATACTTTTATTCACATTTACCTAATTCTAAAAACTAAACTAAAAGTACCGATGGTATTTTCCAATCATAGCAAAAAAGCTCATATAAATTCTCCTTTAGAACATAGGAATTTTATTAAATTTCGATAGAAATTTTGCATAATTCCATTGAAACCCCGCGACACATGTCAACAGAAAAAATAACGCGTATTGCGAAGGTTGTGAGGCTGAGAAAAAGGGGCATCGATCACAGCGGCTATGATATCTGTCTCGTGGTTCTAGCTTCGCTGCTAGCCCAGCTCAAGACCGGCGCAGCCGCACCGAGATTAGCCAAACCGCCAAATCAAGAGCAATCAGTTTAATCGCTCCACTCGATATTTCGAGGTGTACTTCCAAGGCTCTCCTTTTGTGCGTTCGAGATTAGCGAGCGCTAATGGAGGTGCCGCCATTGTTTAGCCCTCCGTTACCAAAACTGCCGGCCATGGACTGCAGACCAGCCATTTGTGTGATTATTTGCAGCATATTGCTACTCGGCACCATGTGAAAGAACATAGAATCTGGCCTTGAGCATAGCTAATGAACCGGTAGACTTCTGTCGAAATTTAGAGCATGGTTTAAGTATTTCGTACCCAAGCACACTCATTCTAGAGGACAAGGAACATGCAACGATCGCGCAGACATATTTACTGGTACTAAATACTGATAATCTCAAGGAATCAATATCACTATTCTCCCGTCTACGAGAGGATGAAATCTTGGAGTTTAAAATAATGAAATCTTGGAGTTTAGTAAAAGAATAAATATTAAGGTTTAAAAATTTATCTATAAAAAAAGATAATATCCCAAAGTACCTGTTCAACATAAAAAAGGGGTGCTTATTGTGTTTTGTTTCCTTTAGTGATGTATGACCTGAATTAAGCACGTGAAAGGGAGTGGGATTAGGAGCACAATGGTATTTTGTTCCACCATTAGTCTGTCTGAATAACCTAGGATTTTATTATTACTTGGAAGGAGGGAGTACTTCTTATGTCTCAAAATATTCTACATTTGAATGAAGTTATAGAAAAGATCATGCTAATATTATTTTCTATATAATTCCTAAATATTGTATAATTCCTAAATCTACTGTGGAATGTATTGTTTGATTATTAAATATGGCGCATGTTAATATTATTTTCTATAAAATTCGACGAACTTAAAGTAGTTTAATTTATAGAAACTCAGAATCCCTTATATTTTAGGAGGAACGTAAAAGTAGTTTAAGATCTAAAATAAGTTTTCAAAAATATATAGGGTGCATGTCTGTGCTTTTGTGTGCCCTGCCACAACAATATTTTGGATGTTGACAAACTTCATATAAATATTATATTTCCCCTCTTGTAACTTAACTGACAATGTTCAAGGTTGAATGATTCTCATGATGCACATGCTTACATACCAAGTGACATGTGGTCCATCCTTGACAAAAAATCTTCAGAAATCTGTACAAATTTATTCGATGGTACTAGCCAAAAATCAGAGAGTGCTTAATTTGCTGGGCTAGGACCAGCCCCACCCTGTCAGACTCCTTCCCAGAACTGGAGTTGTTGCCTGCCGTTGCCGCGAGTCTCGGGCAACGCGAGACAGGCACGCCCACGCCCACGCCCACGCCCTGCACGCCGCGCCCGGCGGTTCCCCCAAACGCATCGCCATTTGATTAGCGAATAGTAATCGCTCTGTTGATCCACCCGAAAAGCCCATCCAACCTTTGCCTTTGACCCGTCCCTCCCACCCTTGTCTGTCTCCTCCGGCGCACTTCACAGCCTGAAATGAAGCCCCAAGCCCCCACACCAATCACTGGAGTGGTCGCTCCCAGTCTCAAGTAGCCCGCAAGTACGGTGCTCAGGTCTGCGTCGTGCCGTCGCCATGGCGGCTCAGTGATGTGAGTTTCCTGTAGGAGCCGCCATCTCTCGCCTCTCCGTGCCAGCGGCCGGCAGCGCCATGGCCGCTTCTTGGTCCTAGCGAAGGTACATCTTCTCTTCTTCCACCCGCTCCCCGGCTGACTGATTGAATGACCCGCCGATTGATTTAGGCGTCATTTTCCCCAGGTGGGGAGATGTCCATCCCTGATCTGTTGCTTTAATGCCTCCCCCCATCACTTTCCAGATCCAATCCACCTCTTCCTCCTCTCCCCGTCTTTATAAATCTCCCGCTGCCGCATTCACTGGCCACCGGAGTTAGTGCCCCCATGTCCTGACGCGGATGCGGCTGGAGCAACCCACATGCCGATGTGCTGTGCTGTTGCCTCATATGATTCCGGTGTGCTCCATCATACTCGCCTCTTCTTTTTTTTTTTCCGGGGGGAGAAAAGCGGGGGCACCGGGTTGTGCGCCTTGTGAGCCTGCAGCTGTTCCAGGTTGCAATGCCTGCTGCTGCTCGTGCTTTAGTTTGGTCTGGCCTTTTTTTTCCCCATTCGCTTTGGGGATATCTAAAAAATTTCCCCTTTTGTTGCTAATCTCTCTGGCGCTGGCCCACTTCGCCACCCTATTTTGTGGGGAATGCGGGGGGTGGGGGCTTGTGATTTCTGAGCCCTCGTTCTAGTGCTGGGCCTTTTGGGGAGTGTTGATGCGGCGTTATGGGGCGCTGGACATGTTGGCCAACGCGAGGTTGTAGCTCCTGGGGGAGCCTGCGAGGTGATTTCTTGCCCATGGATCCTGAAAAGTTTCTCTTCTTCTTTTTTTGTTTTTCTCTTAGGAATCTGGTGTGTTTTTGCTATGCATGTTCTCTTCTTATGCTATTCGTTGTGGTCTTGCGGATTAGAGCCTCTGTTTTGGCTCGATTGTTTGCTCTGCTGTTGATTTAATCTTCTTTCCCTTATAAAGTGGAACTTCTGGCACTCTTGTGTTTCTAACAGGCCTAATTGTTTTTCAGGTCAGGAGTTGGGGATTGCAGTGCTGAACTGCTGAACTTTTGGAGAACTTGTGTTGACCTGCCAGTTAGATACTTCCCTTGTGTGTTTCTGATCATCTGCTCCTGCTCAATTCTTGTCTTCTGGATCCTCTCCCAAAGCATGGCTGGGCAAGCGGCAAAGGCAAAAGAATCAGGGAACGACGACAGACAGGAACCCAGAGCTGAGGTGATGAAAGAGAAGCTACTGCCATCTCACCAGCAGCAAGAGTCTCCAGCTTCTCTGGTGGACAAGGATTCTTCAGGTGTCTCTTCAGTCCCTGGTGATGTGTCGCCGGTCATAGATGGGGATTATGGGGAATTGAAAGTGGAGAACCTGGACATCAATGGGAACAAGGAAAAGAAAACGTCTCAGAAGAGCAGTACGAGTGATGGCTTTGCTTCTGCTAAAGTGAGTGATGGGACAAGTAGTTTGAGGAAGACCAGTGGAAGTGCGACGATGAGTACACGGGCTGATTTCACTCAGAGTGGGAAGAGTAGCATGTGCCGTGCAAGCACAGGTAGTGACATCAGTGATGAGAGCTCCTGCAGCAGCATGAGCAGCGCCACCACGAAGCCACACAAGGGGAATGATTCAAGGTGGGAGGCGATCCATGTGGTGAAATCCAGGGATAATGTTCTTGGTTTGAATCATTTTAGGCTGCTTAAAAAGTTGGGTTCAGGTGATATAGGTAGTGTGTATCTCTCTGAATTGAGTGGTACACGGAGTTACTTTGCAATGAAGGTAATGGATAAGACTTCTTTGGCTAGTCGGAAGAAGCTGCTTAGAGCTCAGACTGAGCGGGAGATCCTGCAGTCCCTGGATCATCCATTTCTACCAACCCTGTATACTCACTTTGAGACAGATAAGTTTTCATGCCTGGTTATGGAGTTCTGCCCTGGAGGGGACCTTCACACTCTTCGCCAAAGGCAACCTGGAAAATATTTTTCAGAGCAAGCAGCAAAGTATGTACTTCTGCTAATGATAGGTTCAATGTTTTATGTAATTGTCTGTTAGCTTTGTTTACTAGGAGATAGGAGTTGCACCATGCTTCTTATCTGCAGGTTAACATTTTTGCATTGCAGTTTTATTCTATCTTCATTTTCTATGAAATAATCTGTTTGTACTCGCATAGAGTCAAGTGCATGTGGCATATTTATGCATTTTTCATGTGCTACCGCATAGCCTGTTTATTGCTCTTGATGGAGAAAATAAGTAGGACTCAAAAAATTGTGGGAGTTCTATTGACGCCTTCAATAAAATGTAATTTTCCTATATTCTACTGTTGTGTGCCCCTTCAAACGTTTCATTTTGTGCTCCCATATTTGTACAGTTTATTGGATGGCATGAACTCGAAATGCTTATGTTATAAGATCGAAATCCTGACCCATTTTTGAGATTGTGCTATTTTCAGTCTTCATCATTAAAATGATTTGCTTAACTTATTTTTGGCACTGATTGGTTATTTTGATGTTTCAGGTTCTATGTTGCGGAGGTGCTCCTTGCATTGGAATATCTGCACATGCTTGGGATTATATACCGTGATCTTAAACCAGAAAATGTCCTCGTTCGGGAAGATGGCCACATTATGCTGTCAGACTTTGATCTCTCTCTTCGCTGTTCAGTAAGCCCAACAGTGGTCAAATCTGCAAATCCTGGCCTTGATGCACTGCAGAGGAACAATGCAGCATACTGTGCCCAGCCTGCCTGCATTGAACCATCCTGCATTCAGCCCTCGTGTGTTGCTCCAACTAGCTGCTTTGGCCCCCGGTTCTTCTCCAAGTCGAAATCCAAGTCCAAGTCCAAGAAGGAGAAATCAAAGCCTGATGCACCAAACCAAGAGAACCTATTCCCAGAGCTCATTGCTGAGCCAACCGACGCTCGCTCCATGTCCTTTGTCGGCACCCATGAGTACTTGGCCCCAGAAATAATAAAGGGGGAGGGCCATGGAAGCGCGGTGGATTGGTGGACCTTTGGCATATTCTTGTATGAGCTCTTGTTCGGCAAGACCCCTTTCAAAGGCTCAGGCAATCGTGCTACACTCTTCAACGTCGTCGGACAGCCCCTGAGATTCCCAGAGTCCCCAATAGTGAGCTTCTCTGCGAGGGACATGATAAGGGGATTGCTGGTCAAGGACCCACAGCACCGGCTTGGATTTAAGCGTGGTGCTACTGAGATAAAGCAGCATCCTTTCTTCGAGGGCGTGAACTGGGCTCTCATAAGATGCGCGAGTCCTCCAGACATACCAAAGCCTGTTGAGCTAGACTGCCGCCCAAAGCAAGTGCCGACGACAAATGGGAAGGTCGCGCCAGTTGCTAACCAAAAGGGGCCAGACAATTATCTAGAGTTTGAGTTCTTCTAGGTATTTGTTTTTTTTTTTTTTGTGATATGCGAAGTTGTGAACAGAAAGAGTGCATCTGGGCCGATGTTTGTGCAAAAGTGAAAGATGAAGGACTGCTTCGGCTGAAATTTTTCTGCCGTTAGACTGTACGCTCGTTTCAGGAGCACCAAGTTGTCTTTTTTTTGCCTTTTTCTGTTGAACTGCTTAACTCTAGGATGTACTCAATTCATCATGCATGTTGCAAGTTTCTGAACCCACGTATGGTACTTGAAATGGATCTCAGGGATGCTACTTGCTCCAGCTGGCTATATGTACTTGCTGTTGTAATTTGTAACTGATGTTTCCTGTTAGCGTATGTTGTCTTGACCCCCACAAATGTGAAAAATCTCCTGAACCTCGCACTGCACCTCGTCTCAGACTATTTCCAGTGGCAGTGGTAATTATTCCATGCTGAAAATAGAAATGGGTGTCTGTATTTGTTGCTTGTCAGGAGGTGAAACACCGGCAAGCCAATCCAACAAGAAGCTCCGCTCCGATCTTGCGATGGGGTCGTTTTGAGCGCAGAGCTGGGAGTGGAGCCGTGTAGCCTGTAGGGTAATTTTTTTTCCGATAAGGAAGCTTATATTAAAATTTAAAAGTTATCGAGTAAGATACATCAAAGAGATACAAAGCTTAAGGAAAAGTAACTCCAACCCAAAACTAGTGACAATCAATCTGAAGACTAGAGTCACCCATGTGTCTAGGAAGGAAACCTCGTGGCCGTCTGCACCAAGAGTCGTGATCCCGCGGCAACCAACGGCCAAAACTCCTGTCGCTGAAGGATAGCCCAACTCGAGAGCCAGTGTGTCGCCGAAAGGATAAGGAGAACATAGGGATTTTTTCTTAAAAATTAAGTCGTTCCTACAAAACCAGAGCGCCCAGCACAGGACTGTCGCTCCAAATAGAAACACAGGTTTCATCGTTCTATTAAAGTCCTGTAGCCAATCCCTAAACATATGATCCACACTGCGTGGTTGGATTATACCCGTGGCTATCTGCAGGATACCACAAACTAAGCGGGCCATCCGGCACTCAAAGAACAGATGGTTAATATTCTCCTCTTTGTGGCAAAAAACACAAGTCAAGCTTCCTTGCCAATTGAGAATTACACCATTGCGCATATACCATAAGAAAATTTTAATTTTCAAAGGAGCTTTCAATTTCCATATATCTTTATTCGTGTTAGGGGGGGTTTCTGAGCATCAGGATAGTACAATGAGATTTTACCGAGAATCTACCATTTGAGGTTAGGTTCTATTGAAAGGCATCTTAATCATGGTTTAGTTCTAACCCCTCGATACGTGACAACAGGGCATTCCAATCATTCAAATTGGTCCTAAATAGTTGCCTCCGCCGGGATATGTTAGGGGAGAGGAGCTCATTGCTTCCTCTATCGTTATAAATTTGGGTCTCGCAATGCTATACAGGGAAGGGCATTGGATATTCAACGGGGCACCATCTAACCAATTATCTTTCTAGAATCTTATTTGTGATCCATCCTTTACAATAAAGGTTCCAAAGCGTAGAAAATCTCGCTTTACCTTCATTAGACATGACCAAAAGTGTGAGTCTCCACTTTTTCATTCCACTTGGGCCAAAGGTTTTGAACCTATATACTTATTGTAAAGAATTTGTTGCCATAGCCCCTCATATGTGAATAATTTGTACCTCCGTTTACTGAGCAGGGCAATATTCATGGTATTCAGATTTAAGATCTCCAGACCCCTTGCTCTTTTGGCTGACAAAGGGTGGACCATTTAGCCAGCTTGTATTTTTTTTTTTTGGTTATCATCCCCTAGAAAAATCTCGAACGGAAATAATCTAGCTTCTTTAGAACCCCTCTGGGTATGTACAAGAAGGACATCGTACACATCGGAAGGCTGCTAAGCACTAAATTAATCAAAATCAGGCGATTCCGATAGATAAATACTTCCTTTTCCAACTGCTAAGCCTCTTCTTGAGCGTTCTTCGACCTTACTCTAATCACAATTTCTAAGTTTTTTGAAGTGAATTGGGATGCCTAGATAATTGATTGGGAGGTTTCTGGCATGGCATCCAAAAAGTTCTATGTACATCTCTATGTTATCCTGGTCTGTCCCGAAACAGAACAACTCACTCTTATGGAAGTTGATCTTTAGGCCAGAAGCTAGCTCAAAAGCAAATAGGAGAAGTTTCATGTTGAGAGCTTTGTTCAGATCATGGTCCATGAAGAGTATATTATCATCTGCATATGTGAGTATTGAGAGTCCACCATCAACTAAGTGGGGAATTACTCCCTCAAAATGTCCATCCAGTTTTGCCCTACTAATAAACACTTTTAGCATATCTACCATGATATTGAACAAGAGTGATGACAATGGATCTCCTTGCCGGAGTCCTTTTTTTGTTTGAAAGTAATATCCAACATCGTCGTTGACATTCACCGCTACACTTCCTCCCGAGATGAAGGTCTTAATCCAAGATATCCATTTGGACGAGAAACCTTTCATCCGGAGAGTCTGTAAAAGAAAAGGCCACCTCGCTTTATCGTAGGCTTTTTCAAAATCTAACTTAAGGATTACCCAGTTTTGCCTTTTACGGTGCAGCTCATGTATTGTTTCACGAAGAATCACCGCCCCTTCGAGAATATTTCGCCCCTTAATAAAGGCAGTTTGCGTTGGGCTAACTACCTTATCTGCTACCGAGCTCAGCCTGTTGGTGGCTACCTTGGTAAAGATCTTATAGCTGACATTAAGTAGGTAGATTGGTCTATATTGCTGGATGACATTAGCCTCCTGAACCTTAGGCAAAAGGGTGATGACACCGAAATTGAGTCTGAACAGAGAGAGATCACCTTTGGATAGATCCGAAACATTTGCAGTATATCACCCTTGATGGTTTCCCAGAAATGCTGGTAAAATTTAGCAGGGAAACCGTCCGGTCCCGGAGCTTTGGATCGGAGTTGGCGTCTGCGACAACATGGCATGGCTGTTAGCAACTGGCAAATGCCTCCCTCTGTTTGCTGGAGGTTCATCAGACATAGACTCGATCAAACGTCGGGTCGGGTCGGATTGAGGTCGGGTCACGGGTCGTGTATGATGGCCTGTACCCGACCTGCGCCTTAATGCCGGGTCGGGTTGGGTTTTTTCCGGGTTGGGTCGGGTTTTTTGGCTTTGGGTCGGGTTTTTCGGGTTGGATCGGATTTTGGGTCAAAAATCATGGTCCGTGTCCGGTCCGTCGATTGTTGCGGGTCAAAAAATACGGTCCACGTCCGCCCGTTATGTTGCTCGGATCGGATCGGATCGAGTTTTTTTTCAGATAGGTTGGGTCGGGTTGCACGGGTCAAGTGACCCATGCCCAAGTCTAATCGGACGTACGTGGGGTTTAGGCATGGCCGCATGGGCTCGCCGTGCGTGACGTGCCGTGTTGGGAGTTTTGGGACCAGGAAAGGACGCGCTGGTGTTGAGGTGGCGAGGGCCGCGAGGTGCAGGCCGCAGGAGCGACGAAGCTGCCCAGGCATGTCTCGATGCGAACCCTGCCTGCCGGCGAATGGCCTCTGCGTGCGCGCGGCCGACCATCATCTCCCGGCCCTGTCCGGTATCCTGCGCGGTGGGGCGGCTGCTCGGCGGACATGTTAGCCCACGCGGCCACGCCACGCCAGTCTCGGAACAACCAAGTCAACAACACGAACCGAGCAAGAGAAAGAAAAGGGGCGGCAAGCCGGCAACTGACACAAGCCATGAAGAACAAGGTGCAGTAATGGCGGACCAAGTTGAAAGCGATTTCCGGCATTTCTCTGATGGGCCACTCTGCGACTACATGGGCCCTTACTGGATGTCCGGGCCTTTCATACCGTTTCAAGACCTGCAAGCTTAGCTGGAAGGAGGTATCTGGACAGTGCCTATATTTTCACTTCCCATTTTTTTAGTCAAGGTAACTTTACTCCACTTTTTAATATGCTCTCGTAGTAGTACTGGGATGGGAGCAGCATATTATATACATATATGTGGATTAGATGTCCCGCCTCGCATCAATGGGTCTTTTCTGAGGATCACCAGTTTGGCCTTGCAAACCAGATGGCTTTGGCTGCAAAAATCCATCGACGAGCGCGTTTGGTCGGGGCCTGGAGATCAAGGTTCACTAAGATGTTTAAGCCCTCTTTGCAGCCTCTACCTTTGTCGTCATTGGCAACGGGGCAAAAACCCTCATATGGATTGACAAATAGATTTACGGACGTTCGGTGTCGGCCATTGCTCCGACGCTTGTTGACTTGGTGCAAAGGAGGACTAGGCGCTCTAGAACTGTTGCTGACGGACTCCTAGACAGGCGTTGGGTGTGCGACCTGATAGGCGGCCTCTCGGTGACTGCCATCGTCGACTACCCCCGGCTCTGGGATGCTCCTAGGAGCATACAGCTAGGAGAGTCCAAGGACAGGACAGTTTGGAGGTGGACGGCAAACGGGCAGTACAGTGCCAGTTCAGCCTATGAAGCTCTATATGCTGGCTTCGAGAGTCCGAGGGATTCCTTGGTTGCAAATTGATATGGGAGTCTTGGGTGCCGCTCAGAGTGAAGATTTTCCTTTGGTTAGCTTGTCGACGGCGACTTTGGACGGTAGACAGGTGCCGGCGTCAAGGGCTTGAAGCCAGGGACTCATGTTTTCTTTGCAACTCGGAACCTAAGTCTTCCTTCATCTCTTCGTCAAGTGCAGCTTCACGTCCAGAGTTCAGAGCTTGGGCCGCCGTCTGCTCAGCTTTGCAGATGCCCGTGCCAAATGGGAGTGCAGCCACCTCCAATGGTACACGTGCTATAAAGCATGAAAAGCAAACACGATGGTTCTCTTTGATGGACGGACGGACGGACGGGTTCATATATATACAGTATACATGTGAGCCAACATAAGTACACAGTAGTCGGCAACAAGAAAGCATGCAGCTGAAAGAGAAGCAACCAACCATGCATAATCAACTCCCTTGATTGAATTTGGCTACATCTCATGTTTAGACTGCATGCCTCTTTTTTTATCAAGGAGTGATCCTTATATCAAAATACCATATGCTTATATCAGTTCAGGTTTGGTGTTCTACTGCAGTAAGAAAACATTGTCCATTTGTCCAACATATCTGCAAAATTAAAGGAAATGACCCCTTTGTTTTTAGATAAAGGAAGCGAAGACATGTTATCCATGATAGGAGGCATTCAATTCGTTCTGAAATAGCAAAAAATAATGTCAGATCAGAAAGAAGGTAATTTGAAAAAATTGAAAAGACAGAGTAAGAAAAGTTAAAACTGACTTGCCGTCTTGCTCCACAGATGCTGGTATGTCTTCTGAACCTCAACTCAGTAGCAAATAGCAAATCTTCCTTCCATATGGAACGGTTGCCCGTTGCAAATAGAAACGGTTTAGGCTGAGCCCAGTTCACTCTTTTGGTGGTGGTGGCAAATGGGCTGAGATGTAAGTACAACCGAGGGAGAGCAAGGTCAGAATCGGTGACCCATCACTCAAGCACCGGGCGTCCTGGGTGGTAGTGGTACTACTTAAGCTCAATAGACTGCCTGCAAATAAAGAGGGGTTTCTGATGGAGCTTCCAATGTACAGATGGCGTGACGACTCGGTTGGGTTGCTCGTCCTCGGCTAGGGACGAAATTTCTACACTCGATCGTCCGTGCAAGTGCTAAGGGAAAGATGAGGTCGCCACGACAGGTCTTTTGCTGGCTGGATCGGAATAACAACGTATGTACGTTGAATTATTACGAGTCCTTCCTACCACACGCATCATATCCTTCCCCTTTTTATACGCCGGGATAATCCAGCTGTACAAACCACAGCTAGGGGGCAGCTGTTTGGTTAGGGGTTTTAGGCTATATCCTTACATCACTATTGTGCACCGTAGACGGTGTGAACAGTAATTAGAATAGCGATGAAGAATGGAGGACGAAGGAACCTCAGAGAGAGCCTTACTTGCCTCGCCGCAGTTGCAGAATGCCGCAGCTATCCACAACATCAGTTAATTTGGTTTTGATACATGAGATTAGGCATGCCTAATCTAGTCTGCCTTCGTGCTATTCATTTTCTACGCCGCAGATTGCCGAAGATGCGGTGCTCGATTTCAGCACCGCCTAAGCAGATTAATGCAGGCGAGGCGGGTGATAAAAACCAAACAGATACCAGAGTTTAGGGTTACGTTCCAGAGCTCAACAACAAAGATGTCAAGATATAATCACTGTCTAATTAACGAACATATCTCGGCAGCAGCGTCATGTAGAAGGGGATTTATTGTCAGATCGCCGCCGCCGCAGCAACAACAAACAAATGAAACATGCACGTACAACCTGCTCTTCTGCAACCTAGCTAGCTAGCTAGATTGCTTTTGAGCCACAACTGACAGAACTTGGAAGCATATACTCAAAGTGTATCGATCAAGCTAACAACATCGATCATACATAACTCGATCGACAACAAGCAACGGATAATATACTCTGGAGAGAAACTTCTCACGATTGGAGCGACAGCGTAGCATTCACACATGATTCATCGGCCGGAGGTCAGGCGGCCCACGCGGCCACGTCTAGCAACCGCCACCGCCACCGCCGCATCCGCCTCCGCCACCGCATCCCCCTCCGCCCCCAATGCCGCCGCCGCCGCCACCGCCACCTCCACGGTATCTTGGTCTGCCATTCGAGCTGTCACCGCAGAGAAGGGCAGCGAGCGTGATGATCCAAACGGAGAGTATGACCACGCCGATCGCGAGCCATGGCGCGCCGAGGCCGGCGGCGGCCGCAGCACCAGCGGAGGCGAGAGCTCTTGGCATTGTGAACACTCAACAAGGCTAGGTGGAGAACAGTATAAGCCGTCCGGACACGGCAGCGGGACGCGCAGAACAAGATCACTTATATATGTGGGGAATGTGTAAATATATATACAACTATATAGGGCAAAAAGTCGTCCGTTTGACTTCGGGAACAAGTAACGGGATCATCCATGTTTGAAGATATACGTGGTTGGGGCTCACCGGTTGAGGAACCACGATCGCCATCACCATACGTTCATGTGATCGTGTCCATGCTCCCTGACCAGTTCAACGCGAAAGCGATATGAATATTAGGTAGAGATTTCAGTTTAATTATTGGCTTGGAACCGGCCACATAGGATCAACCAAATGATACAAAAAGTCGCAGGCCACCGTTTCTAGATGGCGGCTATGCCTGGATTAAACTCTCCCGAATCTGTATGTGCGTCACATAGATGCCGGCGTGCCTACCAAGCATGCACGTACACGCTTCGAGATAAGAATTTGCGAGTAGAGTAGTAACTTTTTGGGGGAGTGAAAATAATATGGGTGCTGGCGGGTGGAATCCCAATCGGACGGTGCGTCGGTGTGGCGTGCGGGACAGATTAATTACCTTGGTTTTCATCCTGCCCTCCCCGTCGCCTCCGCCATGCCGAGCCACCGGCGGTACAACGGAGCGTCCAGGCGTTCGCGTTCCGTGCGCTCACCGGACAGGGCCGATGTCTCCCATCGCGATCCCTCGCCGGCAAGGGCCGATGTCTCCCGTCCCTATCATCCATCGCCGGCCATGCGGAGCTCGCCCGCGGAGATTCCCAGCGTCCCACCGGCGTTCCAAGCGATCCTCGTCGGCCAGCGCCACCCCCTATCCAACCTGGGTGATTCTGAACCGGATGGGTAACCGGAGGGACTCCTTGCACGGCGACGGGACCACGTCAGCAGCCTCCTGCACGTCCGCCGGCGAGGAGATCCGCGTCTCCTTGGACCTCGCGAAGCCGCCGCGGACGTCCCTCCTCGTCCTCGACTGGCCACAGGGGCCCCGCCCGTCGGAGGGGACCACGTCCTACCCACACGTCATCGCCGCGCACCGCGACGCCGTGCTGCTAGAGATCGTCTCCGCCGCAAAGTACCCCCGGCAGCGGGCCGTCGACTACTTCGTCTACGACGCCAGTGAGGGCCAGCCTCACCCCTCCTTGACGCGGCTGCCCGTTTGCTGCTGGAAGGGGACTTCGAATGCAGACAGCCCTCGGCCGCGCGTGATGAGCAGGGAAGCCATGGGCCTTCTGTCCTGCGGCAAAGATCTGTTCATCGTAGCTGACCTCGAGAGAAGGCCAAGCCAACCTTCCGCAGTCAACATCTACCTCTTCTGCTCTGGCTCCGACGACTGGAGAGTTTTGAGGGGTGTGCCTATCTCTATCAGGGATGATGATGATGGCGTCTCTGACTTAGGCTGGTGGTCAACTGATGTGGTGCTGCCCTACGGCCGTCGCTTCTTGATATGGGTAGACTATCTCAGAGGGATGATCATTGCCAACATGCTGGCCCATGGTTCAGGAAACGACCAGCATCAGCAGCCTCCTGTTCCTGTTCTACGCTACGTGCCGCTTCCAGTAGATCCAGTGTTAGGGAACCCTTATCACAGCGACTATGGGCGAGGATGCCCTGCAGCTACCCGTAGCCTGTGTGCCACCAACCATGGCATCAAGTTCGTCGACGTTAGCAAACATGGAAGAAACATCACCTTGTTCTCGTTGCTCGAGAATCAAACATGGAGAGAAGATGCAACATTGGATTTTGCCCAGCTTTGGGGCTTGGATTATGAAAACCGCCTTCCACATGTCAAGCCAGAGTTCCCTGTTGTTGACATGGAACACCCCCATGTCGTTTGCTTCTTGTTGAACAAGGGCCGCCACTTTGCTGAACCTGAGGCCACAACATGGATTATCAAGGTCCATATGAAGAAGAAGATTCTTCTAGACATTACTGATTATTCCAATAAAGCTGGATGCTCTTCGTCTTATCAAAAAACCTACAGGGCTGCGAGAAAGATGTCCGAGGGGCTTTCCTTCATCTCCACTGAAATGCCATGTTACCTGTCTGCAGAAACCATGGAAAGGTAATTTTGTCTATATTTTTCTACAGTCAAATGCACAGTTACTTTTCTTGGGGTTGTATGCCCTGCAGAATTTTACTAGTTTGAAGTGAAATGTTCTGCCCATGTTTAGATGTCATCGTTGTTTCTTGGTCAGGGAAGAGCATGATTGTCAGATGAATATACAAAATTGTCACTAGGATTTAGGTATTTAGCATCACCGATGTTGCTACAAAGCCTACAACCCTTTAATTACTTGGTCCTGAATTTTTCTATAATACATGCTGCATTTTATGGAACACATAATAAATTAATGTTGTTTGTTTGCATGTTTTCATTTTATTTTCTGATCACCATATATACAGCAGTAAGCACAAACTTGCTTTTAACAAGGTATGATATAGTGGGCTATAGCGCCAAAATAGCTTCTGGAGGTGCACTCTGCTACGATATGTGCTGTATTGGCGCTATCGTGGCATTTAGTGGCTCTATCATGGGCCAGGCCAAAATGAGAAGGTGTGGCTTCATGTTCAGATTCAGATCATGTCTCTTAGTGACTATTTAGTATTCAAGTATTGAGTGATTTAGTCTAATCCTAAAATGCGGTTATTATCGAGTACCATGTACATATGATTGTATGGACTATTGAACCGTCAACTTGTGTCTTATTGTCTTATCATGGCATCATGCACTTACTTTGATACAATACATTCATAATTTCACATCTGTTATCTCCTGAAAACGTGATGTTATGTATCATATTCTGCATTTTTTTTTTGGAAAAGCGCTAAATGACATAGTGCGGACCGCAGGCTCAGCGCGCTATAGCGTTCACTATAGCGGGCTTAGGGTTTGGGAAGGGGCAGCGCTAAGTTACATACCTCACAATTTCTTACATTTGTTTTTAGTACTTGAGCCATTTCTCTCAATCTTCATGCAGGAGGGTCATAAGCAAGCTAGGAATATGACATGAGATTTGGGAATTTATGCTACCAGTTTGAGATTGATTATCATCAAACTCACAAGGATGTGAGCTCCTGCGTGCTACGCTAAATTACATGTTTGGAATATGGAAAGAAACTTAGGCAGATTGTGGCATCTTATTAGCTGTGTACGCGTTACACGCTTAAACAGAATTATGGATTATTGTGTGCTTATTCTTTGTTTTGGTGTCCATATTATTTTTATGTTACTTTAGCTGTGGCATTGCTCAATCTAAGTATATGAGTAACAGTCGTTCTGCTCAACCTGATTATGCGAGTAAAAAAGTGGTATTTGTAAAGGCCCTGAGGGCACAATCTCGGCAATGGTGCCTGTAAAGTCATCTCCCCCCCCCCCCCCCCCCCTAGCTCGTTCTTCAGCATGCATGTGATAACTTGTAGGTATCCATTGATGAACTCATAACAAAGTGTTGGGATCTTGGTTAAATGGTTTCAGACATTGGAAAAGCCTTTACGTCAACTGAAAAGCTTGTAGTCGCTGCACCATTTGATCATCTTCTGCTGCGTCACATTGAAACCAGCTTGTTTCCCAAATTGGCGCAATGTTAGCAGTAAACTTCCCACCAGAGTCTTCGGCGACTTGGATGCTCGAGCGAAGCGGTCATGTGGGTGATGAAAAGGCATGAAAACGTGATTTATATGTAGGGAAATACACGAACTATACGAGCACAGCCATGGACGATCGGCTACATTGTACTGCCCTGCAACCAAACCACACTTGGCGAGTGACGCGGGCGCCATGGAACTCAAAAGAGGCAGGTACACACACTCCCTGCTCATGGCTAGAGCATAATGTTAGCCCAGTCCAGTCTCTGGAAAACAGCTACAGAAACGTGCAACTAACCGAGAGAGTTTCAGTGCGCATGGAACATTAGTGATCTTGGGATGAGTTCCAGGGCTCAACTTATGTTGAAGACTTGAAATATAATCACTGTCTAACATATCTCAGGAGCTGGCAACAGAATGCATAGAAGAAGGGGATTTACTGCGCACGTAGCAACAACAAATAATAGTACTAATAATCAGTGCGTGTCCACTTGATGTCTTGATTGAACCAACGCGACATGGCTTTATTGCTACCGATAATTACAACAAACTTGATAAATGAATATGTACAACTGCAAACCTGCTCTTCTAGCTGCGCATCCTAGCAAGATTGCTTTGGAGCCATAACTGACGGAGCTTGAACAAGCACATACCGAAGTACGAACTCCTGAATCGGCATCAAACAGTATACTCTTTAGAGAAATCTCCCACGATTAATAAAACAGTACATGCTCATGTCTCGTCCGGACGTATGGCTTCATGTAGAACAACTACACGCGGCCAACGCCTACGATATATATGACCACATCTAACAACCACCACCGCCACACCCTCCTCCTCCTCCGCCGCTGCCGCCACCACATCCTCCTCCGTTGCCGCCACCACATCCTCCTCCGTTGCCGCCACATCCCCCACCAGAGCTATATGTTGCTGCTGCGGCAGCCGCAGCGCCACCGTAATTGTAGCGGTATTTCCGTCTTGCATTTTGGGTCTCACCGCAGAGGAGGACGGCGAGCGTGATGACCCAGACGGAGAGTACGGCCACGCCGAGCACGGCGAGCCATGGCGGGCCGAAGCTGGCCGCGGCCGCAACACCAACGGAGGCGAGAGCTCTCGGCATCCTGAACACTCAACGCGTAAACGTGGAGCTGGTATTTGGTAGTTGTGCGGGACTCGCGGAATCTATATATACTTATATATATTACAAAATGTCATCGGAGTTTCCACGCGGCTGCATGCAGCGTGCAGGTCCTCCTTTTCCACTTCTCGAAGAGTATAAATATCAAAGGCGGCGGCGATATGCTGACCATTCTAACGTGTGTTTATTTGGCTGGTTGAGATTTCAGAAGCAGGATTCCTGTCATGGTCCTGGACAAGCTGAAGCGACGATAGGAAGATTATTAGCCCGAGAGTAGTATATGACGATGACGATGGTGACAATATAGTAGTGCGAAGCTAAGGTTGGGCCAGGTGCAGTAGCAGGGAAGCAGGGATTATGTTGATATTATTACTGTGGCTGAATAGGCAACAACGCGGGAATGCATAGACTAGGACACGTCACACGTGCGCGTACGTATGATACACGCAAGTACGACATGTACAACGGCGACAAGCCACACGGCGTAGCTTGTCAACGTGCTAACTATGAAAATATCAACGATCAGAGAGGCTCTTCCTGTTGAAACGTCACGGTGCAGACGTGCCGTCTTTATTACTCCTATCTAATATATAATCTAGTGATAAACGATTTATCTTGCATCGAATGAGCATTTAAATTATGCGTGAGTAAAAAATGACAACAAACAGAAGATTCTTTTGAGTTTTTTATTAATTGTCGATTTTATGATTTGAATTTTCAAGTTGATAGATGACTCAAGTCAAAGTGAAGCTTTTGGGCTGCAGAGGGGTAAAGGGGGGGAATTCTTTTTGAGTTTTTTTTTATGAATTGTTGATTTTACGATTAACACCTTCAAATTGATTGATGACTCACGTGAAGCTTAGAGGCTACTCAATATAGAGTCCATCCGGCCGTGTCGTACTGCGGTACGGTGTGAAGATTTCTTGGAGGGAGCAAATTCTAGAAGACTATCGGGATGTTTATTTTTTGCAAATACTCATAAAGCTCGGGGCTTGTGGGTGTCATGTAAGCTTGGTGCTAAGCTCTTTAGTTGGAAGGGAAGGCTGCTAGATAAAGCCGAAGGCTAACTTTTATTAATTCGATCCTCACTGTTATTCATTTCCAAACTGTCGTTCCCCTATAGAATTGGGAACAAAAAAGATGGACAAGATCAGGCGATATTTCCTTTAGAGGGACTGAGTCGGCTAGCAGAGGGCACTGCTTGTTAGGTAGCCGAAAGCTGCTAGGCCAAAAACTTTGGGTGGACTTAGGATTCTAGACCTTGAAAATGTTTCAGCAGGGCTTTGCGGCTACGTTGGTTGTGGCTCAGTGGTTTGATGAGCACAGACCGTGGGTAGGCACAAGCCCGCCCAGTGATGAGATTGAGACTGCCTTGTTCAAAGCAAGCACAATTGTTATGGTAGGTAATGGAAGGAAGACCAAATTCTGGTCTGATTTTTGGCTCTAGGGTAGCACAATTGTTATGGTAGGTAATGGAAAGAAGACCAAATTCTGGCCTGATTTTTGCTCTAGGGTAGAGCTCCAATGGACATCGCCCCATCACTTTTTCAGTTAGCTTGGAGGAAGAGTAATCGTGTCAGTGAACAGCAAATCAACCTCATCAACTGGACCAGAGGGTTGTGGAGAATGTATTCTATGCTGCAAATGGCAGACCTCATTAAGTTCTAGGAGTCTAGGACCTCGTCCAGGCAGTCCCTCTCTCAGATGCAGAGGATTTTTTTTTTTGAAAAAGGAAGATATATTAACTTTCAAGAGGCAGAGACACTTGGTAGGAAACGATACATCCGGCTTCTGTTCTGAGAACACACTAGCCACAAGCTTAGAAAAATACGTCTTTCTAGTAGCACTCAATCTTAAAACTAGACCGCCACCCATGCGTCCAGGAGAAGATACCCGTAGCCACCCGGGCCAACAGACGCGAAGCCTTCGTAACAAGATCCTGTAAAACCGTTCTCTGAAGGATAGCCCAAGAACGCACCCAATGGACTGCTGTAAAAATAACCTGCAAGTGAGAACAATAATTTTTCTTTTCAAACACTGAATCATTTCTACCAAGCCACAAAGACCAACACAACGCTGCCGTTCCAAGAAGGGCGATATGCTGCCAGCTGCTAGGTAGACCTTGCAGCCATGAGCCAAACATATGGGAACCATTATTCGGTTTGGTAAGGTTAGAAGCATAACGAAAGAAAGACCAAACTGTTCTAACGAATCGACACTTGAAGAAGAGGTGATCTATTGTCTCAACATTATGACAAAAAACACAAGATTTATTTTCTTGCCAATTGCGTTTAACTAAATTATCTTCCGTGAGTAACGCGACTTTGCGTAGATACCAAAGAAAGATTTTAACTTTTAGAGGTGCCCTAAGCTTCCAAATTTTTTTATTTAGATTAGGAACTTCCACCCGAATAAGGGCTTGGTATAGCGATTTCACCGAGAACATCCCATTTTGGGTAAGGTTCCAGTGAAAATAGTCGGGTTCTTGTGAAAGGTTAATATTAGCGATACGGGGGAGTAGATGGTTCCATGCGACCAACTTGGGGCCTACTAGATCCCTTCGCCAAGATAAATTGGGTGGGGATGAGCTTAGGACTTCTGCAATCGTAGTGCTCTTAGGTCTTGCTATGTTATAAAGGCAAGGGTACTGAGATCGAAGAGGTGTTGGACCTAGCCAAATGTCCTCCCAAAAGTGTACCTGTGATCCATCCCTAACCTTGAAGGAGCCGAACCGAAGAAATTCCCGCTTGGCCTTTAAAAGTCCAGACCAAAAATGCGAGTCTCCCGGTTTCCACTCTACTTGGGATAGAGGGGTTGAACCTAGGTATTTGTTTCGGGTCAACTGTTGCCATGTCCCATTGGAAGTGAGTAGTTTATATAGCCATTTACTAAGTAAAGCAATGTTTTTAGTACCCAGCTCATGAATCCCAAGGCCACCTTGGTCCTTAGGTTGACTGAGAATACTCCACTTAGCGAGACGATATTTTTTCTTTTGTTCATCTCCCTACCAGAAAAAGCGAGATCGAAAATATTCTAATTTTCGCAGAACACCTTTGGGGGCGTTGAAAAATGACATCATATACATTGGCAAGCTAGTGAGCACTGAATTAATCAAAGTCAGTCGACCCCCTAAGGAGAGGTATTTGCCTTTCCAGCTGCTAAGCCGTTTCTCAAATCTTTCCTCAACTTTTTTCCAATCTGCATTTCTTAGTTTCTTGTAGTGTATTGGAATACCTAGGTAGTTAAAAGGAAACTCTCCGACCTTGCATCTGAAGATCTCCATATAACTATCAAGGTGATGATGGGACTTGCCAAAGCAATATAACTCACTCTTATTAAAGTTGATCTTGAGTCCGGAAAGGTGTTCAAAAGCACATAACAGGAGTTTCATATTACGAGCCATATCTAAATCATGATCCATAAAAATTATTGTATCGTCGGCGTATTGCAGAATGGATAATCCTCCATCAACTAAATTCGGGACAACTCCTCTAATCTGCCCATCTGACTTAGCCCTTTTGATCAGGATGGCTAGCATATCAGCCACAATATTGAATAACAACGGGAAAAATGCCCGACCTCTTCATTAACATTAACGGCTACACTTCCTCCCGATATGAATGTTTCCACCCATTTAATCCATTTGGGCGAGAAACCCTTCAATCTGAGGGTCTGGAATAGGAAGGGCCATTTTACTTTATCGTAAGCCTTCTCGAAATCGATCTTGAAAATCACCCCATCTTGTTTTTTTCTATGTAGCTCATGAACTGTTTCATGCAAGATGACGACTCCTTCTAAGATGTTCCGTCTTTTCATGAAAGCTGTTTGTGATGGGTTGATTACACGTTCAGCCATCGAGTTTAGTCTGATAGACGCAACCTTAGTAAAAATCTTGAAGCTTACATTCAGAAGACATATGGGTCTGTATTGTTGAATCAGATTAGCCTCTCGAACTTTGGGTATGAGAGTGATCACTCCAAAGTTGAGACTAAAAAGCGGTAGGTCCCCCCTGGAGAGGTCTCTAAACATAAGCATCATGTCTTCCTGTATAGTTTCCCAGAAGTGTCGGTAAAATTCCGCTGGAAAGCCATCTGGCCCAGGGGCTTTATTATGTTCCAACGCGAATATAGCATCTCTAATCTCCTTTACAGTGAAAGGAGCAGTAAGAAGCTCATTTTCAGTGGGACTAACTTGAGGAATATCCGAGGTCCAAGAATCTTCCAGCGAGAAATTATTCACCTCAGGTGGCCCAAAAAGTTGTTTGTAGAAATCTGTTATGAAATGTTTAAGGTTCTCCGGTCCTTCGATTTTTCCATGCTCATGGTCTAGGGAAAAAATTCTTTTTTTCCTCTTCTTTCCGTTTGCCACCATTTGGAAGTATCTGGTATTACAATCGCCTAAAAGGATATCCTTTGCTTTAGCACGTTGATAATATCTAATTTCTTCCTCTCTTAGAAGAGAAGCAAGTTGATTCCTCGATTGAGCAAGGAGATCATGCTCTACTTCAGTTAAGTCTGTAGTTTCAGCTTTTACGTCCAGGCCATTAATTTTGTCATGGAGAGCAGATTTTTCCTTTTTGTACTGTCCTCTTCTGTTTGCCGCCCATCCTCGAGCGTATCGTCTAAGGACACTTAATTTATTGTTCCATCGTTGGACAGAGTTTTTTCCCTTTCGCCGGCCTTTTCCAAATTTCAACAACCTTGTTATTGAAATCGTCACAAGATAGCCAGCTCAGTTCGAGTTTGAACTGCTTGGTATTGCCATCAAATGCCGGTGATCCTGTATCTAGAAGAAGAGGTGTGTGGTCAGATACGCCTCTGTCTAAGGCTTGTACCGTCACCAATGGATATTTAAACTCCCATTCTGAAGACATGAGAGCCCTATCCAATTTCTCATATGTCGGGTTTGGGAGAGAGTTCGCCCAAGTGAATTGGCGACCCGACAGTTCAATCTCTCTAAGGTCAAAGCTATCTATGACAGCATTAAACAAAAAGGGACACCGGTCGTAGTATTTGTCGTTATTTTTTTCTTTGCTGTTTCTAAGAATATTAAAATCTCCGCCAATTAGTGTTGGTAATGAGTTCTGCTGGCCTGCTCTCACTAGTTCTGTCAAGAAAGCAGCTTTGTGATCATCTTCCGCTGGTCCATAGACTGCCATAAGGATCCATCTAAAGTTATCTGATTTGTTGCAAAGATGGAATTTAATGTAAAATTCCCCTTCCACAATTACAGATAGCTCTAACGAGTCATCCCTAATTCCTACAAGCATTCCACCCGACCTCCCTCTTGGTGGTAGACAGTGCCAAACAAAATCTGCTCCTCCTGAGAGTTGAGCAAGGTTTGATTTTGACATATCTTGTTTTCCGGTCTCCATGACTGCCACAAAGTCCAGTTTTTTTTCCACCACTGTTTCACAAATATATCTATATTTAGCCAAGTCTGATAGACCTCTGCTATTCCAGAAAAGTCCTCTCATTTGAAAACAATTTTTTTTTCTTTGAACCTTTCCTTCCTAAGGAAGGAAATTTGGTCTTGGTAGGTTTCTTAGACGATTTGGTAGTACCCTTTAGATCACAAAGTCTTGTGTCTAGGTCTACCTCATCCAAGTCTACCTCTGTTACCTCATTTACCAAGTGCGCCAACAGGGTATTTTCTATATCCTCACTCTCGTCATCACTTGGATCAACGGAAAAAAGGTTATTGTTATTAGCCTTCTCCGTTGGAACTTGTGCAATATCTAGCTCATTCATACATAGAGAATTAACGGAGTCTCGTATCATATCACTACTGTTGCCCAAATTCATACCAATATTCATAAGGTTCTTAGCACATGTATCATATGAGAGCGTATCTAAACACGATGAGGGGTTGTTAGATGTACCTGGTACCAAAGGGGATGGCGACAAATCTGATTGAGCTGGATGTGATGCCCTAGGCATCTCCCGAGCATTATCAAGTGCATACTTTGTTTAATTATTTCTCATAAGCATCATTTCATATCATACTAATGTGCATTTGAGTAAACATGGAGAAAATAGCTAAGTAATGCATTCAGTTTCGCAAAAATGATGCTATAAATGTGAGCATAACTTAAATCCTAGGGAAATTTAGGTAGAACTTCTTATACCAAACTTGTAGGTCTTAAGATGGTAAACAACTTTGTCAATTAGAGCTTGGATGGAAAATGGGATTAACTAAGTGCAAAGGGACTTTTGGTGTTACCCAACAAACATACTTCAAATCTGGCTTATTTAGAATTCTTCATTTTCCTATAACCTAGAGTCCTTTTCATGCAAAGGTCCAATTGGGAAAGTTTTAGGTTATGAAATCTTGGACAACTTTGTTAAAAATACTTTTGGGAGAAAATGGCTAGAAATAGGACTTTTGAATTATCTAAGGAAAATAGTTCTGAGTCCAAACTGAGGGCTGACAGATAAACTCGAATTTAAATCCAACTTAGAGCCAGAATTTGAATTTGGTGCTTTTGACAAAGTTGTAGATCTCAAATGGTACAACATTTCATTCAATTGGGCCCTTTTCAAATTCGGCGCATAAATTGGTTAAATTTGCGAAAATCAGAAACCTGATTAGCTGGTCAAAGGGATTTTTCCTTTTTCGGAATTTCTTTTCTTTTTCCATCTCTATGCCAGGTGGGACCCATCCGTCGGGCCGCCCGCGCCAGCGCATTCCACCGGCTCCCTTGCTCCGTGCACCCGGTCCATGCGTTTTGTTCTTCATTTCCGGCCTTGGCCCCACCTGTCAGAATCACCGGTCTATGGACCCAGTTCACCCGCGCGCCACCCGCTTCACTCGCCGCCCGGCCGCGGCCACGCGGCGCTGGGCGCTGAGCGCCGTGGCCACGCGCCGGCCTTCCCGGCCGCCGCGGCCACCCGCCGCTGCGCGTGCGGACAGCGCGCTCGGCAAGCCCTCAAGGCCGGGACGAGGTCCCGACCTCCTTCCCCGAAGCCTCACACCCGCGCTCGACCTCCCCGCTCTCTCTGCTTTTCCCCGCGCCGCGCCAGTTCACGCCGCCATTGACGGCGAGCTCCGAGCTCGAGCTCGCGCCGCTCCCTCCGTCGCTCCCCGTGCCTCCCCACCTACCCCACGACCTTCGCCTCGCTCCCGCGCACCTCACGCCCTAGACCTCGTCGCCGTTCCCCGCCCGGACGCCGAGGTTCGACCTCGCCTCGACGTCGCGCCGCGCCGGTTCACCCTCGGTTCATCTCCGCCGCCCGCCTCGTCCCCGCCATCTCCGCCGTCACCGCCACCCCAAGGTAGAAGCCCCGCACGGGGAACACCTTCCCCAACCCGTGTCGCGGCCACGGCGAGCCCCGGCTCGCCGGCGCGCGCGCGTCCTCCCGCGCGGCCGCGGCCGTCGCGAGGAAGAAGAAGGGGGCCGGGCAAATTTTAGATCCGGCCCTGCTTTTCCCCTTATTTGCGAATCAGTCCACCGCGCTGTACGCTGAGTCTTGTAAATCTTGCGTACTAGCCCCTGGGGTTCCGAAATAATCACAATCTAGCCCCTGGTTCTGTTGATTTTCATTTTAAATTGATTATTTCGACAGAAACCTTTGAAAAATCCTAGAAAATTCAATAAAAATCAGAAAAATACCAAATCAGTTGCATTGGAATCCTTTTGAATAGATCTGTCTAGGAAATTTGATGGTTGAATAGGAAAAGACAGTTTTGCCCCTGTTTTTGTACAAGCATGAAAAACCTTGATAAATAGGAAATATGGGTAAAATGAACTCCAAAAATTGTGAAATTCGGGCAGAGGCCTTATTATTCTGTGTAGGCTCTGTATAAATTTTGGTAGCTCAAATGTTCACTGTTAATTACCATTTTGCCCCTACATGTGACTTTAGCATGGAGATAAATGAGGAAATGTTGTTTATATAGAAATTAGGCTCTAAATAGTTGTATGTATTTTAGTTGTACTCCTTATAGCATAAAGAGCTCACTGTTGAAATGGGATACCATGCATGTCAAAATTAGTTAGTGTTTTGAAATTGATAAGTTCATGCATGTTTAAATTAATAAATAGAAAATATAGGTTAAATGGAGGTCAAAACTTCTGAATTTAGGGCAGCAACATTGCTAGTATGACCTAGGCTTAGTATAAGAATTTGGTAGCTTAAATGCTTGCTGTATATTTACTATATTACCCTTACCTAGTAAATTAAGCGTATAGTAACAATGAAAAAGAGTTCTAAATAATAGTAAGCACCGGTCTCTTCACTTAAATCGATGCTTTTCAGTCACACACCCCCACGTTGTTTTATGTGACAAGCTAAGCTATCTTAGGTGATGGCTTGTACGATTTCTTAAAGTTAAACAAGCTTTATCACGAAAATATATAATACTATTCCATAACCCTTGATTTCTTGCATTGCACTAATACATGCTCCAATTGCATCATGTCATGCATATAGAGTCCGCGAACGAAGAACCACCGCCGAACCAACCCATCGCGGAGGAGCCCGAGGAGGAGCTGCACCCAGAGCCAGAGGCCCAGCAGCAAGAACCAGACTACGCTCCGGAAGAAGTTACTGACCCTAACGAGGAAGGTAGGCAGGACCATACTCAACCCAGCAAGCAAATTATACTTAATGATTACGCATATGCATTAGGAATTGCTTGGAACCAATTGCATTAGACTCCCTAGCCGCCCTGGCCCTAGCACCTATGCATAGAGTTCGTAGGACGAGTATGCCTAGAAATTGCTAGGTACGAGTAGACACGAGTGTGTGGACTCGTCACGTAGGTGTTTTCAAAATCACAAAAGCTTACAGTTATATCACTTATATTTGTTGCTCATGAAGTAAATGGAGACCGGGCGGAGATTTTATTTCAGTATTTACTTTTCATGATGTCGCACCCGGACTCCGCCCGAGTCGTTTAAGGCCCGTCCGCTGTTCGTCTGCTGATCGGCATAACATTGCTAGAGTGCTTAACCGGGAAATGGGACTGGTGAAGTCTTACCTAGGTTTGTCCGAAGTTTTCGAGGCTCCGCTCATCCACTTGCTGGAGGCCGATGGGCCCGGGGGCGCTTGTACTCGAGGGAGGGCTGACCCGGTGCGTCCGTGGTATCGCTCCTGAGGGGGCACAACCCGGGGGTTAGGTGAGGGCGCTTTGAATCTTGGGACAAGACAGGTGGAGATCGGGGCTATATGTGGGAACGCGATGGCTAATAAGCATTTACCCCTGGCATGATAGTTATTCCCGGGAATTAAAAATCGATTCGAATCGCTGATGCCTACCAGGTGTGGGAATGCCAATATCACTGTCGGGCAACGTAGTAATTACTTAAACTCTCGGTATTTTAATACTCATGGTTTTTGGAATACTACATGTTTGAACTGAGTTGTTACCTTACTGAAATTTTCTATTATGTTGGTAATTATACAGGCAATGAAAACTTGCTGTTTATGTTAAATAAGTTACTGTTAAAAACTAAAAGCTAAGGATCCACTTGCTAGTAAGCTGCTTCGCGTCAGCCGTAAGCCAAATCCATTAAGACCTACTGAGTAATTAGTACTCAGGGTTTGCCCCTATATTTTGAGCGCAGGTATGGAGTTCATGGTGTGCACTTGTGTTGGAGGCGGGGCATGCCCTCATTTAGGATGAGATGACATAAGTGGCACGAGGGCAACATCGGTGGGCTCGATGTTGTTACCTCTAGTGCAAATCTTTTGGTGGTATCATGGTGACCTATAAACTTATATTTCCGCTGCGAGAAACATTCGAACCTGCTACCTTATAACTTTATGTTGGACTTGTATTTTATGTAAAAACTGGTTTGTAACTAAGTCTAACTTTATGCTATTCAACTGCCTGTGATGATGTTTCTGTTGTGGCTCCATCGTGAGTCAGATGTGTATGATGTCGGTTCCTCTGGGAAAAGGTAATATCGGGAGTCGAATGACTCTCGACGGACGACCGGGTTTAGTTCGGTCTAATCGCACTGCAAGCCAGAGGTGGCAGGTGTGCTTAGCCCGGATTAAATCGGCGGTTCCGCCACAGCTAGTATCAGAGCCGATCATACACAGACAACAGACATATCATCCAGTTTTGATTTGCAAACCTATTTTTGAAAACCTTTTCGAAGTATTTGGAAAAATGAGAGTATCGATATGCCCATATTAAGGATGTTAGTGAAATACCAGGTGACATCGCTAACATTTTGACCTAGATAGAACTCATATGCATATTCGGCGCTTTGGGAAGCAACATTTCGGCCATAGCTATTCCCAGTACTGGCGGAGCGCTATTGGGATTTGCGGACTGTTGCAAACCCTGCATTCATGCTGATAGGGCAGAACTCTTTAAGGGGGGTGGTCACGCCATTGGAGTGTTTCATGACCACTTTTCCTTCAACCAAAATTATAGCTAGATCTTGTTGGCCACCGTTTCTCTCCCCAGTAATTCCCCAGTACTGGAGGAACACTGGGTGTGTTGGGAGAAATGGCGCCACTACGTCGTCCACCAGACGTAGCTTAAAGAAATTCGTGGATACCACTTCTAGGGTTAGAGTGGTAATGTTTGGTCATGGTAATGATGTTGGTATGAGCATGCATTTTTCTGCAGGTACACTAACCACGTGCGAAATTAAGAACGAGTAGAGAACGACTAGTTGCATTAGAGAGTGCCGTGCATATATGTCACCGGATACTCGCTAGTTATATAAATTGTACATAAGGTGTGTGATGTGAGAACGAATAGGACGAGTCATGCATCATGTTTACTTTTACTTGTTCATACTTGGGGGATTATTACTAAAAGTCAAATAAGTAAAATGAAAGTCCAAAGATGTCTTCTACACACATCACCCACTTAACCGTTGAAATTATATGCAACCTATGCCTATCACTGATTAAAGTCTCTTATTTAAAAACAGATGGCCAGGACCAAGCAAACCGCTCGTAAGGCCACCAGTGCGAGGGGACTCCGCGTACAGGAGGGAAGGGCTGCTCCCCTCCCACCAGTGACCCACACCCCTCCTCAGCTTGAGAATGGGATGGTCCACACCCGTTGCCGTGAGGAGAACGGCCTTGCGCAGATCCTTTGTCGGGCTCTGCATGAGATGAGGCGCAGACCGTGCCCCTTCTTCTCCGTGCAGACAGTGCACGCGGAGGGACATTGCATGGCCAGTGTTGTCCTTCCTTCGAGCCACACCGCGGTCCGGCAGACGATCACCGTCTACGGGGCCAATGAGGAGGACGCTTACGACAAGGTCACCTTAGCAGCCATCACCTCACTCAGCTCCTCGGGTGCAGCAGGGATGTCAGTGCTGCGCTACCTCCCCACCGACGGCTACGACGACGAGTGGCTCTGTCGTCACAACATGCTGGAGGAGCGAATTGACACCAGGCCCTATGCTGCGACCATGCAGTTTGCTCACAGCGTACACGGGATGTACCTCCGTGCCGAGGACCGTGTCTCCCACTACCGCGACCAGCACGTGTATGCACAGGACCGTATTGAGGAGCTGGAGGCAGAGTTGGCCGAGGCACAGCAGCGCCTGGCGCAGTATGAGCAGGACCCTTCAGTTGCCCCTGTGGTGGAGGATGAGGACAGCATGGTGTCTGACGCGCGTAACGGGCATTAGAGAGTTTGATGATAGCACTGTGTGGTGAAGCTTTTTGTAAATGGTGCACGTTATGAGCGATGTTTTGTATTATACCGCTCCGTGCAATTTGCCATGACTGTACTAAACAATGGTGAGGTCGAGAGAACTCACTTATGTACGTCATGTAACCCGATGTAGAACCTTAAGCTAGTGTTTCGATGTGATGGACGAGATGGACCACATATGTACTAAGTAAACCCTTAGTTGTTAAGACTCTATAAGTATGGTTGTAATAACTGCTGGATGGGCATGGACAATGTGGAATGATGCGATGCCTTTAAGCTTGGAAAATGGCACAACTGAGTTTGAAACTCGGAGTCCAGCCGCTTCTATTGAGCAAAGCCTAGGAATTTAGGACAACTCTTCTACTGATGATAAGACTAGCCGGACGCTTTGATAATCAAATTTTTAAAAGTCAGAAGCTACTATTTACATCACGCGAAACTGCACGACCCAGTGATAACGTGCTATTGCTTGGCCTTGCGAGATAGAGTCTAACTGTTTTATTACAAGTTTACCTGTACTCACAAATTGCCTATAGACCTATGATCTTGCTGTCACCGTATTTCTGCGCAAGAGCTATTGGACTGAACCTATATGGCTCCATTTTGCAGATGGTGAACACTCGCAATGGTCAATCATCGGGGCAGTCAGCGCAAGGCGCTCCACCCCCGCCGGAGTTGGCCACTCTGGTGGTCCAGCAGGCTGAGCTGATTCGGTTGTTAGCAGAAGACCACCAGGCCCGTGGGCAACAGCAGCCGCGGGAGTACCGGCCACGTGGTGTCACCTACCAAGATTTCGAGGGGCTGCGACCCCCAGTTTTCACCAACTGCCCCGAGCCACTGGCGGCAGACGACTGGCTTCGCACCATCCAGTCCAAGTTCACCCTTCTGCCAGGGATCAATGAGCAACAGAAGGCTCGATTTGCTGCTCAGCTTCTTCATGGGCCTGCGGGAGCATGGTACGCCACTTTCCTCGCCATGCAGGAGGAGGGCCATGAGCCCACATGGGAGGAGTTCCGTCAAGCTTTCCGGGCCCACTACATCCCGGCAAGTTTGATGGAACAAAAGCGTCGTGAGTTCCGAGACCTCAGGCAGGGCAACAGGACCGTCATGCAGTATGTGCAGACCTTTATCCACCTCTCTCAGTATGCTCCGAGAGATGTTGCTACTGAGCCGGAGCGGGCCGAGAGACTCCTAGAGGGCCTTGACCCTACCCTCCGGACTCACCTGGCACGGCGCTACCAGAGCTTCACTGAGCTGGTAGACACTGCTCTCGACATGGAGAATCGTCTGCATGCCGCTAACGAGGATCAGAAGCGCAAAAGGATAGCCAACACATCAGCGACGGGCCCTTCACAGAAGCAGAAGACCGCATACAAACCTCAACAGCAAAATTATCAGCAGCCTCGCTATGTGGTCCGACCCAACCAACCAAGGTGGATCCATCGGGCGGCACCGCAGCAACAGTACCCCATCTATCGAGCACCCGCACAGTTGCTAGCTCCCCGTACTCCCATTGTTCCGGGGCCGGGCGCTCCTTGTTACAACTGCGGCAAGATCGGCCATTTCAGTAAGGACTGCAGAGCGCCTCGCAGGATCCAAGGTCCTATTCCTGCGGGTGGAAACCAGCAGAGCAAACCGAAGGGATTCGTACCCAAGACAGGTCGAGTGCACTATGTGCACATGGAGCAGATCCCTGCAGGAGAGCCTGTTCTCGCCGGTACGTTCATGGTCAACGGTCAGCCGACCGTCGTGTTATTTGATTCAGGGGCTACTCATACTTTCATTAGTCAGTCATATACATCTAAGCATGGGGTAAAGACTTTACGTATAAAAGAGAAATATCAAATCACCGCGCCTGGGAACCCGATAAATACAAATCTGATAGTGAAAGGGTTAAGGCTGAGTATAGGAGAGGAAGATTTCACAATCAACCCTGTGGTGCTGCCACACCGGGGGATTGATATCATCTTAGGGATGAATTGGATGACAGAAAACAATGCAGTCCTGGATATTGGCAGCAGGACAGTGCAGTTAAGGTCTAGTGTCAGCGGCAAGATTCTACGAATACACATGCCAAACCAAAAACACATGACCCCCACAGTTAATGCGACTGAACTACAAGAAGTTAAGAAGATACCGGTAGTGTGTGAATTTCCGGACGTGTTTCCGGAAGAACTTCCTGGACTACCACCAAAACGGGATGTAGAGTTTGCCATTGAACTCATTCCAGGCACGGCACCTGTGTCAAAAAGACCATACAGGATGCCACCTGATGATTTGAAAGAATTGAAAACACAGCTACAAGAACAATTAGACAAAGGGTTCATTAGGCCTAGTTCATCACCATGGGGTTGTCCAGCTCTCTTTGTTGAGAAAAAGGATCATGGTGGGAAAAGACTGTGTGTTGACTATCGGCCACTGAATGCAGTGACCGTCAAAAACAAATACCCACTGCCACACATCGATATTCTATTTGATCAGTTAGCTGGGGCTAAGGTCTTTTCTAAGATTGACCTAAGGTCTGGCTACTATCAGATAAAGATTAGAGAAGAGGATATACCCAAGACAGCATTCTCTACCAGATACGGCTTGTATGAGTATTTGGTCATGTCGTTCGGGCTAACCAACGCACCGGCTTTCTTCATGTATATGATGAACTCGGTGTTCATGAATGAACTTGATAAGTTCGTAGTGGTATTCATAGATGACATACTGATTTACTCCAGAAATGAAAAAGAACATGAAGAGCACTTAAGGATCGTGCTCACTCGGCTCAGAGAGCATAAGCTTTATGCCAAGTTTAGCAAGTGTGCATTCTGGCTTAAAGAAGTGGGTTTCTTGGGTCACGTACTATCTGAAAAAGGAGTCGCAGTTGACCCTAACAAAGTAGAAGATGTGCTAAATTGGAAGCAACCAGAAACCGTGACTGAAATCCGGAGTTTTCTTGGTTTAGCGGGCTACTACCGCCGCTTTATCAAAGATTTCTCCAAAATTGCAAAACCCATGACCTCATTGACCAAGAAAAATGCCAAGTTCATATGGAATCCGAATTGTGAAGAAGCTTTCCAAACCTTGAAGAAATTGTTAACCTCAGCACCAGTGCTAGCTCAACCGGACATTACCAAGCCATTTGAGGTGTACTGTGATGCCTCCGTCAATGGACTTGGCTGTGTCTTGATGCAAGAAGGAAGAGTAATTGCTTATGCCTCCCGTCAATTGAGAAAACATGAAGCAAACTACCCAACACATGACCTTGAGTTAGCCGCAGTCGTTCATGCACTAAAAATATGGAGACACTATCTGTTAGGCAACACATGTCACATCTACACTGATCATAAGAGTCTCAAATACATTTTCACACAACCCGAAATAAATATGAGGCAGAGGCGGTGGTTAGAGTTGATAAAAGATTATGATTTGGAGATACACTACCACCCAGGCAGGGCCAATGTGGTAGCAGATGCACTAAGCCGAAAAGCCCGTTGCAATGTGATAGAAGTCCGACCTACAGCAAGAGTGATCTGCTGTGAGATGAATGACATTGAAATACCTCCGGAACAGCATGCAGAACTTTATAATATCATTATTGAGCCCACGATCAAAGCACAAATCATAGAAACGCAGAAACAAGATAAAGGCATGGCGTATATTCGTGAGGGCATTAGTGAAGACAAGAGGGCATGTTTCACGCTTGATGAACAAGGTGTTCTGTGGTTCAAGAATCGTCTAGTGGTACCTAAGGACATAGAGTTGAGGAAGAGAATACTGGACGAAGCGCACACCTCAATGCTTACGATACATCCGGGCAGCAATAAGATGTATCAAGACTTAAAACAGAAATTTTGGTGGACCCGCATGAAGCGGGAGATCGCCAGGTACGTATCTGAGTGCGACGTGTGTAAGAAAGTAAAAGCTGATCACCTAAAGCTCGCCGGGATGCTTCAGCCGCTTGATGTTCCATCATGGAAATGGGAAGATATACACATGGATTTTGTTGTGGGTTTGCCGCGTACCCAAAAGGGATATGATTCTATATGGGTGATTGTCGATCGGCTCACCAAGTCGGCACACTTCTTACCCGTCAAGACTCATTATACTGCCGCTACCTATGCAGAGCTATATATTGCACGAGTTATTTCCCTACATGGGGTACCCAAGACCATCACTTCCGATCGAGGTTCGATATTTGTGTCCCGCTTTTGGGAACATTTGCAATCCGCTCTCGGAACCACTGTGATTCGAAGTTCAGCATATCACCCTCAAACCAGTGGTCAAGTAGAAAGAGTAAATCAAATCCTAGAAGACATGTTAAGGGCCTGTGCACTAACTTACTCCACCAAGTGGGATGAGTGTCTACCCTTGGCAGAGTTTGCTTATAACAACAGCTACCAAAAGAGCTTAGAAATGGCTCCTTTCGAGGCTCTTTATGGTAGGAGATGCAGAACACCACTAAACTGGTCCGAACCAGGAGAGCGTGTTACCTTTGGCCCTGATTTAGTGATAGAAGCCGAAGAACAAGTGAAACTCATACACCACCATCTCAAAAGAGCACAATCCAGACAAAAAAGTTACTCGGATAAAAGGAGGAGGCCACTAGTCTTTGATGAGGGGGATCATGTGTATCTCAAAGTATCTCCGATGAAAGGGGTACAACGGTTTGGGGTAAAAGGGAAGTTAGCACCAAGGTACGTCGGTCCATTCAAAATCATTGGGAAATGCGGATCCGTCGCTTACCGGTTAGAATTACCACCACATCTGGCTGCGGTTCACGATGTGTTTCACGTCTCACAACTAAAGAAATGCTTAAGAGTGCCGGAAAAAGTGGTAGATACCTCTCAAATTCAGATTGAACCAGATCTCACATACGAAGAACATCCCATAAAAATCCTCGATCAAAAGCAAAGATCCACCCGTCGAAAAACAATCAACTTTTACAAAGTTCAATGGAGTAATCACTCCGAAGAAGAAGCTACTTGGGAGCAAGAAGAATACCTACACACTAAGTATCCTGGTTTTCTACCATCCACCTCAACTCGGTACGTTACAACAGCTTAGCTTCTGGGTCTAAACTCAATACATGCACCCAACACTAACTACAACCAATTTAACCACCCACGTCACTCCAAAAATCTCGGGATGAGATTTCTTTAAGGGGGGTGGGTTGTGATGCCCTAGGCATCTCCCGAGCATTATCAAGTGCATACTTTGTTTAATTATTTCTCATAAGCATCATTTCATATCATACTAATGTGCATTTGAGTAAACATGGAGAAAATAGCTAAGTAATGCATTCAGTTTCGCAAAAATGATGCTATAAATGTGAGCATAACTTAAATCCTAGGGAAATTTAGGTAGAACTTCTTATACCAAACTTGTAGGTCTTAAGATGGTAAACAACTTTGTCAATTAGAGCTTGGATGGAAAATGGGCTTAACTAAGTGCAAAGGGACTTTTGGTGTTACCCAACAAACATACTTCAAATCTGGCTTATTTAGAATTCTTCATTTTTCTATAACCTAGATTCCTTTTCATGCAAAGGTCCAAATGGGAAAGTTTTAGGTTATGAAATCTTGGACAACTTTGTCAAAAATACTTTTGGGAGAAAATGGCTAGAAATAGGACTTTTGAATTATCTAAGGAAAATAGTTCTCAGTCCAAACTGAGGGCTGACAGTTAAACTCGAATTTAAATCCAACTTAGAGCCATAATTTGAATTTGGTGCTTTTGACAAAGTTGTAGATCTCAAATGGTACAACATTTCATTCAATTGGGCCCTTTTCAAATTCGGCGCGTAAATTGGTTAAATTTGCGAAAATCAGAAACCTGATTAGCTGGTCAAAGGGATTTTTCCTTTTTCGGAATTTCTTTTCTTTTTCCATCTCTATGCCAGGTGGGACCCATCCGTCGGGCCGCCCGCGCCAGCGCATTCCACCGGCTCCCTTGCTCCGTGCACCCGGTCCATGCGTTTTGTTCTTCATTTCCGGCCTTGGCCCCACCTGTCAGAATCACCGGTCTATGGACCCAGTTCACCCGCGCGCCACCCGCTTCACTCGCCGCCCGGCCGCGGCCACGCGGCGCTGGGCGCTGAGCACCGTGGCCACGCGCCGGCCTTCCCAGCCGCCGCGGCCACCCGCCGCTGCGCGCGCGCGGACAGCGCGCTCGGCCAGCCCTCAAGGCCGGGACGAGGTCCCGACCTCCTTCCCCGAAGCCTCACACCCGCGCTCGACCTCCCCGCTCTCTCTGCTTTTCCCCGCGCCGCGCCAGTTCACGCCGCCATTGACGGCGAGCTCCGAGCTCGAGCTCGCGCCGCTCCCTCCGTCGCTCCCCGTGCCTCCCCACCTACCCCACGACCTTCGCCTCGCTCCCGCGCACCTCACGCCCTAGACCTCGTCGCCGTTCCCCGCCCGGACGCCGAGGTTCGACCTCGCCTCGACGTCGCGCCGCGCCGGTTCACCCTCGGTTCATCTCCGCCGCCCGCCTCGTCCCCGCCATCTCCGCCGTCACCGCCACCCCAAGGTAGAAGCCCCGCACGGGGAACACCTTCCCCAACCCGTGTCGCGGCCACGGCGAGCCCCGGCTCGCCGGCGCGCGCGCGTCCTCCCGCGCGGCCGCGGCCGTCGCGAGGAAGAAGAAGGGGGCCGGGCAAATTTTAGATCCGGCCCTGCTTTTCCCCTTATTTGCGAATCAGTCCACCGCGCTGTACGCTGAGTCTTGTAAATCTTGCGTACTAGCCCCTGGGGTTCCGAAATAATCACAATCTAGCCCCTGGTTCTGTTGATTTTCATTTTAAATTGATTATTTCGACAGAAACCTTTGAAAAATCCTAGAAAATTCAATAAAAATCAGAAAAATACCAAATCAGTTGCATTGGAATCCTTTTGAATAGATCTGTCTAGGAAATTTGATGGTTGAATAGGAAAAGACAGTTTTGCCCCTGTTTTTGTACAAGCATGAAAAACCTTGATAAATAGGAAATATGGGTAAAATGAACTCCAAAAATTGTGAAATTCGGGCAGAGGCCTTATTATTCTGTGTAGGCTCTGTATAAATTTTGGTAGCTCAAATGTTCACTGTTAATTACCATTTTGCCCCTACATGTGACTTTAGCATGGAGATAAATGAGGAAATGTTGTTTATATAGAAATTAGGCTCTAAATAGTTGTATGTATTTTATTTGTGCTCCTTATAGCATAAAGAGCTCACTGTTGAAATGGGATACCATGCATGTCAAAATTAGTTAGTGTTTTGAAATTGATAAGTTCATGCATGTTTAAATTAACAAATAGAAAATATAGGTTAAATGGAGGTCAAAACTTCTGAATTTAGGGCAGCAACATTGCTAGTATGACCTAGGCTTAGTATAAGAATTTGGTAGCTTAAATGCTTGCTGTATATTTACTATATTACCCTTACCTAGTAAATTAAGCGTATAGTAACAATGAAAAAGAGTTCTAAATAATAGTTAGCACCGGTCTCTTCACTTAAATCGATGCTTTTCAGTCACACACCCCCACGTTGTTTTATGTGACAAGCTAAGCTATCTTAGGTGATGGCTTGTACGATTTCTTAAAGTTAAACAAGCTTTATCACGAAAATATATAATACTATTCCATAACCCTTGATTTCTTGCATTGCACTAATACATGCTCCAATTGCATCATGTCATGCATATAGAGTCCGCGAACGAAGAACCACCGCCGAACCAACCCATCGCGGAGGAGCCCGAGGAGGAGCTGCACCCAGAGCCAGAGGCCCAGCAGCAAGAACCAGACTACGCTCCGGAAGAAGTTACTGACCCTAACGAGGAAGGTAGGCAGGACCATACTCAACCCAGCAAGCAAATTATACTTAATGATTACGCATATGCATTAGGAATTGCTTGGAACCAATTGCATTAGACTCCCTGGCCGCCCTGGCCCTAGCACCTATGCATAGAGTTCGTAGGACGAGTATGCCTAGAAATTGCTAGGTACGAGTAGACACGAGTGTGTGGACTCGTCACGTAGGTGTTTTCAAAATCACAAAAGCTTACAGTTATATCACTTATATTTGTTGCTCATGAAGTAAATGGAGACCGGGCGGAGATTTTATTTCAGTATTTACTTTTCATGATGTCGCACCCGGACTCCGCCCGAGTCGTTTAAGGCCCGTCCGCTGTTCGTCTGCTGATCGGCATAACATTGCTAGAGTGCTTAACCGGGAAATGGGACCGGTGAAGTCTTACCTGGGTTTGTCCGAAGTTTTCGAGGCTCCGCTCATCCACTTGCTGGAGGCCGATGGGCCCGGGGGCGCTTGTACTCGAGGTAGGGCTGACCCGGTGCATCCGTGGTATCGCTCCTGAGGGGGCACAACCCGGGGGTTAGGTGAGGGCGCTTTGAATCTTGGGACAAGACAGGTGGAGATCGGGGCTCTATGTGGGAACGCGATGGCTAGTAAGCATATACCCCTGGCATGATAGTTATTCTCGGGAATTAAAAATCGGTTCGAATCGCTGATGCCTACCAGGTGTGGGAATGTCAATATCACTGTCGGGCAACGTAGTAATTACTTAAACTCTCGGTATTTTAATACTCATGGTTTTTGGAATACTACATGTTTGAACTGAGTTGTTACCTTACTGAAATTTTCTATTATGTTGGTAATTATACAGGCAATGAAAACTTGCTGTTTATGTTAAATAAGTTACTGTTAAAAACTAAAAGCTAAGGATCCACTTGCTAGTAAGCTGCTTCGCGTCAGCCGTAAGCCAAATCCATTAAGACCTACTGAGTAATTAGTACTCAGGGTTTGCCCCCATATTTTGAGCGCAGGTATGGAGTTCATGGTGTGCACTTGTGTTGGAGGCGGGGCATGCCCTCATTTAGGATGAGATGACATAAGTGGCACGAGGGCAACATCGGTGGGCTCGATGTTGTTACCTCTAGTGCAAATCTTTTGGTGGTATCATGGTGACCTATAAACTTATATTTCCGCTGCGAGAAACATTCGAACCTGCTACCTTATAACTTTATGTTGGACTTGTATTTTATGTAAAAACTGGTTTGTAACTAAGTCTAACTTTATGCTATTCAACTGCCTGTGATGATGTTTCTGTTGTGGCTCCATCGTGAGTCAGATGTGTATGATGTCGGTTCCTCTGGGAAAAGGTAATAACGGGAGTCGAATGACTCTCAACGGACGACCGGGTTTAGTTCGGTCTAATCGCACTGCAAGCCAGAGGTGGCAGGTGTGCTTAGCCCGGATTAAATCGGCGGTTCCGCCACACTGGATTAGCCGGCTCAATTACCGCCTTGTTCCTTGGAATACCATCTAAGTTCTTCTCGGCTGTCCTCCTCATTGCTTTATCCAATATATTCTCATCTGCAACAACAATCCCGTCAGCAGCCGGACGATTAGTCCTATGGCTACGGCGGAGCGGAGTTGGAGATGAAGAGTGGATAAAAAGAGAGCAGGAGCTACCAGATGATGGGCCATGACCAATAGGAGAGCAGAAAAACTTCTCTCTTTTTGCCATAGATTTCTGACTCTGGTCTGCTGTCAACTTCTCCCTCTCTGCAACAAGTTTCTGACTATGGTCTGATGTAGGGCTGCTTGCGGCGGGTCGAGACAAACTGCTGGAGCTGTCATTGGAAGAGATCATTTGATTTTTTTTGTAGCCCAGGACTGTCCACGACATCGGCTTTATGATTCAGATCAGCTACCAACAGATTCTTTTCTGCACTCGGTTGTGAGTGCACAGGGTTTGGTAGAAAACCAAATTTGCGCAGTGATTTTATAGTTAACTCCGCACAATATTTTTCTGCACCAATAGGTGGTTTGGTCACAAAGATAGGTGACTGTTGTAATGAACCCACCATACAATCTTTGCAAGCTGTTTGCATAGGCACCGGTCCCTCCTCAGGCTGGACTGAAGCTGAACTGTTACTGTTGTCATTCCCTTTTAGTCTCTTGTATAATTGATCATCATCCTCCTCCATCCTATTGTCCTCTTCGTTGCCTTCGCTATCCTTGTCCTGCTGATTTTCAGAAACTTGGCCGTCCACCTCCGGCTCAAAACCCTCAGGTTCTAAAGAGAATGTGATGTTGTATCCTAGTTTACCAAACACAACATCCGTGGTTATCGGCAACAAATCCTTGTTCAAAATGCCCACTTTGATGCGGACAATTCCCTTATGCTTGTAAGTATGCATGTCAACATCCTCGGTAAAGCCAACCACTGAGCCTAGCGCCCAGAACACCAAGTAGTGCCGCCAGGCGTGAGGTATGCCGGTCACATGGATCCACACCTCCTCTAGTTGATAGATGGGATCCACTGGGCCATTTGCACTCCATTCTGAAACTGCGATTGTCACCTTGTGATTCTTCAAAGAGTAGTCGATATCGACCATCCGCTTGAGATCATCAACCGAAGGAAAATTCACCAGAAAAGCATCATTTCCATGCGGAATGGCTTCCCAGCTCCAGTCAGACCTACTGATCCTAGCAAGCTCTTGCTGCAGCACCTCTGCAGATAAACTACCTCCGGTGACCTTAACCAGACCAGTTGATGTACATTCCGGCTCCTCTAATTGTATATCCAGATTAGGAATACGGAAGAAACCCATCTCTTTAGCACCAAAACCAAACATCGAAGCATCGGGTTTTGGGAATTTCAGAATTGGACATCTTGCAGAACATGGTCGTTCTTTTTGTTGCAGATAACACAGTCTAGCACTGCTACACAGTTTTCTAAAGTATGTCCATTGGTCTTGCATCTAAAACAATGTGGGGGCCTCGGTTTTTTTACCTTCTTTGCAGCGCCAGCCTGCTGTGCATCCTGCTGTTGAATCTCACTGGCTGCAATTTGTCCTTCTTCCTGTGATGCCTGACGGTGAGCAGTTGGCCGCTGCCTATCCCCGCTGCCAGTACCACCATCCCTTGGAACGAACCTCGGCTGAAGGTTTCTCGGATTATGTTGTTGATTCACTCGGTCCCTTGCATCGTAGCCTCTCGGGCCATGGTTATCACGTCCACCCCAGTTGCCGCGGAAGCCAGGACGTTCGATTCTCGGGCGTCCATAACCGCCCCTAGCAGGGGGGCCACGGAACTGATCCCGCGCATCATGATCATCCCGATCTCTCCCGGCCGGAGGTCCATGACGATGCGGCGCAGGGGGGTCTGGCCGCCATAGCGGCGTAAGTTGGCCGGAGGGCGAGGTTCGGCTCTGTCAGGTCAGTATGAGTTGTGTGGGATGCGGATGTGCGACTGAACTGAACCGGTAGAAGAAGCGACGGGCACGCTCTTTCCGGCTCGCTCGTAGACCGATGCGCCAGCCGAAAGTGTCTTTTGCGAGGAAAGATGTCAAGCCTAGATCGCCCAT
This sequence comes from Paspalum vaginatum, assembly GCA_030272315.1. Lineage (NCBI taxonomy): Eukaryota > Viridiplantae > Streptophyta > Magnoliopsida > Poales > Poaceae > Paspalum > Paspalum vaginatum. Next base: position 12,037,801 of record CM059013.1, on the reverse strand, counting down.
ACGCCCTGGCCGTTCGAAATAAATCCATTGTCGGGCCCACTTGTAGACATTTGTTGTTCAGTTCATTCAAAACAGGAGACTCGAAGATATTCAATTTTTGAACATCCGTAGTCTCACTGCCTGCCTGAGATTTGATCAGGTTCGTTGTCGATTCTTCCGCTTCACTGCCACCTATTTTCTTTGGCATGAAATCTGCAAGCATAACGACCGTTCTTGGTTTTGGACGAGGTAAAGGACCTTTCCATGGTCGAATTGCCCATCCTTCCCGCTTGAAACTCCAACCTTTCGGTCGATTACGTGGGCGTGGAGGAAGCGAATCTCCACACACAAAAGGAGGAGATGGAGACGGCACAGCTGAGCACACCTTGGTTCCGGCAGACGCTTCGTCCAGCCATCGGCGCTTCTCTGCCATCAAACCCACTTGTTGCCAGAAATCCTCGCTCAGCAGCTCGTCATCCTTGACGCCACGGTGTATGACGATGGCAGGATCCGCCTCCACCCGCCACTCGTCTCTTCCTATGTCTGCCTGATCCTGCACAGCAAGAAACGATGCTGACCTGTGTGCTTCATGTTCCTCATCAAATTGTTGTCCAACGGCCCTGAGGAGCTTCCCTTCCTTCTCTGTCCCCCATGGCGGATGGACAGGAGACGGAGGCCGGAGAGGAAGGACGCCATTCAGCGCCACAGCAGGGGCCTCGGCGGGGAGCCAACTCAGGACGTCGTCCGGCGGGCCGCCGTCGCGGTGCGTGGGCGCCGGCATCAGTCTAGCAGCACCGCGCGGGAGGGCGGGCGCCCGTCATGCCTCCACTCTGCTGCACTACTGGTGTTATTAGTTGGAAATGATCAGCTGATGGTGTCTTCTCCAAATCGGCTTAATTGGTGCAGTTCGATGGTTTAGTTTGTTCTTTTAATGCAAATTCTATTTGGCGTGTGCGTGTAGAAGGGAAGTACAAGTCCTTTGGCTAGCTCTTGGTTCAGGCCAAGGTACTGACCACCGACAAGCTAATGGAGCATCAGTGCCTTGCAATCCGGTATGTGTGTTGTGCGACTAGCAGTCTGAAACGGCGACCCCACCTTTGGTTGCAATGTCCATTCGCACTTGAAGTCTAGGAGCTCCTTCGATGAAATAGTGGTATGGGAAATGTGTCCTTCCTCCTCACAGAACATGCAGGATATAGGTGTATGGTGGGAACTGTGCCTACGGAACAAACCTAAGAAGCAGAGACGTAGCTTTGTCGTTTTCCTGCTATACTCTTCATGGAATATTTGGAAGAAGCAAAATATGCGCATCTTTAAAGGCAAGGTTCGTTGCCACGGCGGCAACTGTGTTAAACCTCAGCAAGGATGAAATGGCACACAGGAAGCTTCCTTGCAGGCATCCATGTAGAGTAATACGTTTCGTGTGCGTGTTTTTCTGTTTTGGCCGTTTGTGTGCTCCCTCCCCTTATGTAATCCCAGTACTCTGAAACAACTTGGCTGCTTCGCCTCTTTTAATTGAACTGGCAGCGCTCATGTCCAATGTTTGAAGCAAATATCAAAGTTATTGATGTATTCCATTCAAGTTCGTGTTGCCAAATGAGATCTTTTGAGAGCTCTGGCCGAGTCCAAAAGCCTCGCAACATTTATCGTCCAGACCACATCGTCTATAGTGTCCAGCACTGGCGCGCGGCGCGGCGCTGATTAAGTAGAAAAGCCCTTGCAGCTGCTAGGTTCCAATATAGTACATCAAAGCTAATAGCAATTAGCAAAAGATCATTGAACAGAAATCCAGTGATGTGATGGACAAGGACAACTAATAAATACATGGATCTGCTATACTATACTCCATAAATGATGGCTTGATGGGTTCATTCTCTTGCGCTGCATCTGTATGATGCAAAGTGACGCATTCGACAGCCTGCTTCAGCAATTGCTGACACCTGAACTGCCGCCGCCACCGCCCCCGCCGCCGCCACCGCCACCGAAGCCACTGCTAGCTGCGGCGACGGACGAAGCAAAGAGGGAGTTGTTTGCAGCGGCCGCCGCAGAAAGATCACCTGTTCTCGTTGGGAACCTCGCCCCCGGCCGCGACTGATGTCCCTCCGCCTCCGTTGCACGGCAAGAGGCGGCATAGGATGGCGACGAACAGTAAGAGCACGAAGACGGCGACCCCACCGCCGACGATCGCACCGGTGCTAGGCATTGTGATTTGTGAAACGCTCAACGCTCAGGCTTTAGGTCCAGGAAACGGCTGGACGGAGACGCGCGCGCGGAGTCGGACTGAAGGCACCGTGACCCTGGAGAAGCAGAGACCACCATGGTTTCCGTCGTCGGTGTCTGTATTACTGTATATATATCGCTCGCTCAACGCTCATGGTTGGGCGTGTGGCATGGGAAGCATCGAGGGAAATGGAACAGGCCGGGGACGAGAGTATGTATGCGGCACGCAAGTACGTACGAAATGGTCACACCACACGGCGGGGCGAGTACGGACCTTGCATGACCCGGCGTCGTATATATAGTAGGAAAACAAGTACGCAACTCGCGACATGACGAGGAATTGAAGCTAGCCGAACGACGACCAGCATGACGTAGCCGCGTAGTATAGTAGCCAAATACGACTACGCCAAGTCGCCAACACGCGTAGTAGTAGCCAGGTACGTTTCGTCGTCGTCCACCAGACCACGAGGACCAGGCTCCAGGTACTTAACGAAATTAGCATCGCGGAGGACATACATGAGTATGACGACGACAGCGATCATCCATCGCCGAGGTCTTTCAGTTATGTTGTTGCCGCGCATCCACACGCCTCGCAACATTTATCATCCGGGTAAGCCGTTTTCTTTCTCTCCTTTTTTTTTCTTCTCGTTGCTTCCAGCTCATTTAATGAAATTTTCTCCGCTTCATTTGCGAGTCCAAACCGACGTCTAAAGGAACAAGTAAAAACAACTAGTAGAGTTGGATGATTAGACGGCAATGTGCAACTGCAAGCCCGTTGCAGCCGCGCGCGCCCTGTTGATTGGTTTGGGCTCGCGTTTCACTGGAGCACCGGCCGGCTCTACTTGTTATGGGCCTTGGGCCTAACCAAGGAAACGAATCTTCTCTGCTGGCCATCCATCTACGGCTCAATCGGAGCATTTCAGATCTTCACATAGTCACATCAAACCTCCAAGCAAAAACTAAAAGCTAGTTTGACGACCTCAATGTCATGGAAGCAATTATGACCGTGTGCGGGCTAGCTGGTGAACGCATTCATTGGGCGCCGTCTCTTGGCGTTCATCGTGATGACTCATGCATGGCATACGAACAGACGAGCAGGCTCAAATAATATCGAAGTGGGGCGAGCCTTAATTCCCCAAGAAACGTACGCATGCCTGGCAAAATGGCCGTGCCTATATATACACTACATATATATCCGGAACGACGATATGGTCACCACATCACGCCCGATTCCGATTGCATCGGCGGCCGCACAGGCGAGCCGAGGAATGGCGAGGTACATCAACCACGCAGACCACCCGCACCCGCTGAGGCTGCGAGAGGGCATGAAGGCCACCTTCCGGTGCGCCCTGTGCCGGTGCCGCGGCTACGGCTCCCTCTACAGCTGCCCGACGTGCAACTTCCGCTTGCACGACGCCTGCGCGGTGCGCCCACCGGAGACCTTGAGCTTCTTCGGCCACCCGCAGCATCCGCTGGCCCTGTACAAGCTGGCCGACCATGCCGACGACCACGACTGCGACCTCTCTGGCACAAATTTTGCACTTTGACCGAGAGTATTTTCACAAATAATCCCCTGCACCGCATAACCCCTCTTGCGGCACCACAATCTTTGGCGCTGCAGTATCGCAGTATACTGCAGCGCCATCACTCGTGGTGCCGCAAGCCCTGCCACGCTGGCACCCCGCGCCCGTGGGCGCCAGCGCGGCGAGGTGTGGGGCCCGCCTGCGGCGCGCCACAACACTGCGGCGCCATTGCTCGTGGCGCCACAGACTCGACGCCCATAACACCCCCATCCCTCCCAGGCAGTCACTTTCCTCTCCCCATTTGCATCTCCTCTCCTCTCTCTCTCTCCAAGCACAGCTGTGGCGGTGCCCTCCCCCACCGGCCATACCTACTCCGATCTCTCTTCTCCGGCCGGGTCTCCTCACACTTGCAAGGCCCCTCCACCCCGGGTCCTCTTCCTCGTGGCCATCGGCGATCCCTTCGAAGGTATCATGTTTTCTTGAAGCATATAGAGTTAGGGTTTCGTTGTTGTCTTAGGAATTGGGGTTAGGGTTTGGTTGTTTGTTTAGGAATTGGAGTTAGGGTTTGGTTGTTTTTTTAGGAATTGGAGTAAGGGTTTGGTTGTTTTTTTAGGAATTGGAGTTAGGGTTTGGTTGTTCTATTAGTATTTTAAGGTAGGGTAGGGTTGGTTTTTGAGGATTAAGAATCGGTTAAGTGTCCATTTGATTATTCTCTTAGAATATTGAGTTAGGTTAGGTTAGGTTAGAGTCTTAGACTTATATCGTGTCTAATGTTTGTCTTATTTCATGATGTAGCTGTTCCTGCGCCGGGTCCTGGCGTAAATAGGGCTCACTTGTTACCATGGGGTTATTATCGGCTGGACAAGGATGCTCCGGTGCTTGAATCCCCACTCCCTGTGCCTTACTGTGATTGTGGATTTCCCGCGAGGTTAAGCAAAGTCGGGATGAATTTACGGCCGGGCAAGCCTTTTACACATGCCACGTGAAGTCCGCACGGGGCGATCACTGGAGTATTGAACCGTGCCAATTTTTCAAGTGGATTGATGGTCCTGAGAAATTCGATCCTAGGATAAGGCTATTCCCGTGGGAAATGGATGAAACATACCCTTTTGAGAAGTTCAGGCGTTGGGTCCCTCCTCCCCCCAACCCACCACCCATGACAGATGATGAAAAGGAGGAGGCAAGTGAAATGCGTATCATGAATCCGCCGCTTTGCCACTGCGGTCAACCTTCGAGGCTCATACGACCGAACCCGGGTGTTAATTTTACTCCCTTTTTCCGTTGTCCTCTAAGAAAATGGGTGAGTGCGTTATTGGTGCTTTTGTTTACATATTTCGATATGGATGTGTTAGTCAGTAATGATACATTGTACTGCAGGATGGTGGACAAATCTGTGACTTCCAGGAGTACGTCTACAGGCCTAAGTCTCATTGGCCAATAGATGCTGAAATCGAGGAATTCAACTCTGGAACGAAGAAGTGGCCTTGCATGTTTTTCCCTCCATTCCGTTGCAAATGCGGTATATTGGCTTGGAGAGGCGTAGTACCTTCCGAGCTTGGGAAAGAATGGTATTGTGGGAACTCTTATTGAGACTTTTGGGTAAGTTCCTTGAACTCCAATATTCTTTTGTGAAATGTTTTTCCTTGAATATTGTCCATTGCTTGTGCAGGAGGGAAGGGGATGTGATTGGGAGTATTTTTCAGATCAGGAAGAGTGGTTTGAGGAGATGAGGCGCCCCATGGATGAACTGGACAGAGCAAGGCGCATTGAGGAGCGAAAGAACAAGATTAGAGAGGAGTATGGAGTCCTTGTCCCTAGATGGCAAGATTTGAAAAAACTTCAAGAGGATATGTGTAGGGACTTAGGCCAACCTACCGGTGTTTTTGGTTTCACAAACTCTCAGAGGTTGACGTATTAGAGGATACATCGGTCTAGGTATGCACCAAGGGTTCCAGAGGGACAAGAGGATAAAGAGGAGAGGGTGTATTGGAGGATGAGGATGGAAAGGGACCGAGAGGAGCACAGAAGGCGTCAAGGTAATGCGCGTGGGAAGGAAGTCATGCAAGACGACGAGTGACATTTTCGGGGGACTTGTCAGCTAGATTCCATGCATGGTATCTTAATTATGTATTAGATCATGCTTGCAAGACTTTAATTTGCATCTTTCTATGTTAGGATGGACTTGGATGTTGAGTTTTTAATGTATTATTAGTCACGTGAACTTAAATATTTGTTACTAAAGTTTGAGTTCATGAGCCTTATTGTTGTAGCGCTGGTTGATTTTTGGAGAAAAAACTCCTCGGAATCGGAGAGAATCCTCCTTTGGAGCGAGCACTGCGGCGCCACAGGTTATGGCGCCGCAAGGCTTGCGGCGCCACGGACTATGGCGCCACAACAGTGAACTGCGGCGCCACGACCTATGGCGCCGCAGCGCCTGCCACCCCGGCTGGCCCTGCTCTCCGGTTAAAGTGGATCAGCCGTTTGGCGCTGCCACTCCATGGTGCCGCAATTGCTTGTTGCGGCGCCATGGTCCGTGGCGCCGCAGTGATAAGTTGCACCATACCAAGATTTTGAGGCATGATTTCATACATAACCCTAACACTTGAATTTGCAAGTCTCTGGTGAGAACCATTTGACATCCACACATGCATAAAAAAGTCTTTGGGTTACAAATTTGCAAATTGAAGTTAACTAATTAAACACATTACATGCCAATGTTTCGCAACAACCTCAAAACATCTCACGTTTCTACTGTTCACAATTTCCTTGTAGGTCTCCCAGTCAAAAGCGGAATATATCTTTATCAACACATAGTGAGCCCTATACTTCCCGCTATCAAAGCGACCTCGTAGCATCACCTTTGTCTGCCCAGCCATACCTCCCAACAACCTCTGTGTTCGAGCTACCAATTCGAAGAAAGTTGGCGGACTATCAAAATTTTCAACTTCCTCTATCGTATTCTCAAATTCTCCATTCTCTCTAACAATTCTCCCATGGAACACACGAACTAAACAGTCCATCTACAAAATACCCAAATTTAATGTATGAATTAGAACATTGTGGCATGAAACATTTTTTACCAACCATCTTAGTCTAAACTTCATGCAATCTAACGAGAACGTAACTAATAAACCTAACCCTAACACTAATGCTAAACATTACAATACATCTAACGCTACCAATAACCCTGCCACCCACCAACACTAGGACTAACACAAACAATTAACCTAATACTATTAACCTAACACTAATAATAAACCCTAACACTAGTAATATAACACTACTAATCGAACACTACAAGACCATCGAGATTTCATACCTGTCGAGATGGAACCGTGGCTGGAGGAGGCGGAGGCCAACTGTGTAGGCGGCGGCCAACAGTGGAGGCAGTGCCGGGGAAGACGATGTAGCAGGTGGGGGCGGCGGGGCGGCACGGGAGGCCGAGGCTACGCGGACCGCTGGGTGGCGGCGGCGCGGAACGGGTGGGGGCGGCGGCGGCGGCTAAGGATGCTGCCCTTAGGGTGGGGAACGAAGGCATGGAGGAGACCGAGCGGGTAGGGTCAGGGCCATATGGGTCCGGGGCATGTGGCGCCGCAGGCAGGCCCCACGCCTCGCCGAGTTGGCGCCCGCGGGCGTGGGGTGCCAGCGTGGCAGAGCTTGCGACGCCAAGGATGCCACGGGTGGTGGCGCCGCAATAGGGGTCATGGCGTGCAAATAGTTTCGGGAGGGGTCATTTGTGGAAATAATTTGCAGGAGGGGTCAAAATGCAAAATTTGTGCGACCTCTGCAACTACTCCATCGAGGGCCAACACTACGGCTGCCGCCTCTGCGGCGTGTACTTACACTCGATCTGCGCCACGCTGCCGCCCTCGTCCATCTCGCATGTGCACCCTCAGGCCTCAGCACTTCCTCACGCTTGTTCCTTCGACGGCAGGCGGTAAGTGCGCGAGCGCAAGCTGCAGTGATCGTTTGGATGTGGTTGGGTGGCAGTATGTGTGCGCCCCCTGCCGTGTGTGCATCCACCCGTGGTGCCTGCTCGGCGACGGAGGCAATGATGACGACGAGGAGGAGGCCGCTCCGTTGTGCATTCGCGGAGTATGATGCCTCTGGCCCCTGAAGAATGCACCGACGAGGCGACGAGGGGAGCCGGCGAGTTCTTCCCCATCATTGATCATTTGGCGCATGCATCCGTGATCTTCAACCCGAACTTGGTAGTACGGTGCAGTCAGTCATGTCCTTGTGCCTGTGGGCATCCTCCTCCAGCTTGCTGAGGGTCTGTAATGAACTTGCAAGGAATAAATATTAAGATTGCCATGTAATTGGAACTAAAGGGGCTGTTTTGATTGTGGGATAAGATGGACGGGCTAGAGAAAAAAGAGTAGGATAAAATTTATCTCGTATTCGGATGGTGGATAAAGATATAGGTGTGACATACATTTTCATGTCATCCTACTCCTAATCTTCTATTCCTATACATACATATTTCTAACCCTACACCATCCAAACACCACCAGGGAGGATGTGAGATGGTGGTGACTAGTGAGCTATTGAGCCTCCATGCAAAACGTTTGGTTAAAAAACAACGGGCTTATATTTAAGCCACAGTTTTCAATAAAAACCCAAATACATATTCACACTAGAAAAATAATAAATTTTAAAAGTTCTCATTTTAGTTAGAAAAATCTAGCCATCAATATGTTAGATTGAAATCATAATATCCATTAATTCTATTCTGTCCATTAAAATTTTATTTAATATATCGAATAGGTGGTGAGATATTTTTAATTATTTTGAGAGTTTATATGATGATCATTTTTCTAGTTGATCTCATAAGAACTGATGTGGGTGCTTCATATATAATAAGTACTTATTTATTCATTAAGAGTAAGATAAGATAGATATAGTTCACTGGCCGAGAACCACATCTCAAAGTACTCTCCACTAGTATCAAACTATTTCCGTGCCAAGGTGCTTATATACAGGGAGCCCTGTATACTCTTCTTCGACCCCGTGAAAAGGGTGAATTTAGAGAGCATCCACCTGGTTCCACATCCCACGTGCCGACGCGTCACCGGCGGCCTGCGCACGAGAAGACGGAAGCTCCGACTGGACCCCGCGTCAGCGCCGCACCCTCCCCGCACGTGCCGCTGGGCCCGCCGCCGCCTCCCCCTCGAGCTTCCTCCGCGGCAGCACGGTGCGCCTCCCCCACCTGCACGCGGGGCCTGTGCCACGGGCGCGGCGTAAGCGCGCCACCTAGCCTAGTGCTCATATAACCGTATTGGTGCACTCTATTCTCTGGCAGGGTCGGCTCAAGGCCGATGCAAGAGGTGCGTCAACCTAGGGCGCCGTGGCCGGGAGGGGCCTAGGCCTAAGTCCCAAGTAGGCACCCATGCAAGTATACTTATCAGTGAATCAGCGTTTTGGCACTAGCTGCAGCACGGTTTTGCCTCTGTTTTAATATAGACGCCTCATGTTGTCGGTTGTGTGCGAGGCTAATAAAAGTTGTGACTTGTCATCTCCGTCTAGTGCTTGGCAGACAAATGAATGTATGTGGGCGCTAGTACCAATGGACAACGCTACACCTTTGTACCTGGACTATGGATCAAGTCTCCAATTCAAGATGATACTAAATACTCAAGAAAACAAAGAGCTAGTAATAAGTACTCTACAGTGATAAAGCATCGGTGGCACTTAGATTCTTGTTGTTTTAAAAGGCCCATGGTGTAAGTTCGCACTAGGGCCCTTCCAACCATTGAGCCGGCCCTGTTCTCGGGTGCAAAGGTGCTTCCGGATACTCTGTTGGCTTCTACGCTACTCGATCCGTGAAAGCGCAAGGTCACCCTGACATGTCTTTTACTAGCTGGCATTGTATGAGTATCCCCTTAAAAAAAAGTTCCAGATGAGTACCGGAGTCCACTGCTGGATACTAGGACGAACTACTCTCTATACAACCTTCATCTCTGCCATCCGTCAAAGTGACTCCTAGGCTCTATTCCTTTTGGTGGTTCTACCACCGATGCATAAAAGGTGACAAGTTTTGGTGTTTCCAGACCATTTGTACTGCCAACACTGCCTCCAAAAGCTGCAAGTTTTATACACTCCTCTTTTTTTCTGTTGGACCAATAGATCTTCTAAACTGCAGTTTTAGGCTCCACCTCTACAAACCTTGTGTCACCGAAATTAGTTGGTGTGTGCGAAATCTTTGGAGGGGGTAGAGCACATTGTTATTTGTACTGCATTCTTCACCTTCACCACGCGCCCTCTCTCTATTGAGACACTTGCTGCTACCAAGCCCCTCTAGAATTGTAATAGCAACCACCTATCATCCAAGTACTTATTTCTCGGTGTTGCTAGGAAAAATTCAACATCGCAACTATACTCTGTTTCTTTGAGTTGCGGTCATCTGACACGTGTCTGAAGCTACGAAGACGTCCGTGGACCACTTTCACTTTGCAATGATGATAAGGACCACTAGAGAGCATGTGCTTTCACACATAGATGTGAAAAATGCCACACCCTTAGCTAGCATTTGGGGTTGTTAAACCAATCCACATTTATAATATCACACATAGATGTGGAAAATGCCACACCCTTGGCTAGTATTTGGGGTTGTTGAACCAATCCACATTTATAATATAATAACGTATCGATGAGAGAAACGTGCCAATATATCTTATGCAATCTGCTTTTTATTTTTTATTTTTCCAATAAATTAGCCCTTCGTGTGTTACGAAGGTCTAAGAAGCATGAAATAAACCTTGCAACTCAAATTTAATTCGCTGCTTCATGCACCTGCAACCGTCTCCTTATATAAATCCATCTAATGATACAATTAGATAATTGGTAGGAAAAACAGATCGGACGATTCTAGAGAACTGAACTTGACTTAGTAGATCCTTAGAAGTTAGTAATCTAGCAGCTGCCAAAAAGTGCCAAAGCCGCGCGCGCCAGCAAGAACTCAATAATCACCAGGAGAACGAGAATCCAAGCTCTAGCGGCGCGAGGTGATCACACACAACAAAATGATTATTAGCCCAGCCCCGATACATCCGCCCACAAACCCCAACCCCGCCGCCACGAAAAGCCTGAACGGAACGGGCACCGGGCGGTCGTCCGACGGACCGTCCTCGACGGTCGCCGGGGCCGGGGCCGAGGCTGGGGTCGGAGCGCTGCCGCCGAGAGAGGAGCGCGCGTCCACGACGAGCAGGACCATCCGCTGGCCCGCCTCGCAGCGCGCCGGCACGCCGCTGATGAAGTAGAAGAAGGCCGAGGCGGTCGAGCCGGAACCTGGTGTCGTCGCCGGCGTCCGCGAACCGGCGCACCGGGCTCGCCGCGCGGCAGCCGTCGTAGTCGCCGCGGCGCACCAGGAGGACCGAGTCGCCGTCCGCGTACTTGAAATCTGAGGAGAAGGACGACGACGCGCGCGGCCATGGATCGATCACGCTCAAAGGAAGTTAGCGAGTGAAACGGCCAAGATCGAGTGCTAGCTGCGTCGTCAGCTTGCGGAATAATTATTTGCAGTACGGAGCGGCAGTACCCAGGACGTCGCCGACGTGGAAGCGGTGGCTCATGGCCCACTTGTTGAGCGCGTTGGTGTCGTTGGCCGGCGGCACCGCCCACCCCCTGGCCTCCCCGACGTCGTACACCGCGGCCGGGCGTGATGGCGACGGCGCGGAGGAGGCGCCGCCGAGGACGAGGGCGGAGCAGGAGGCGGCTGCGAGGACGAGGACGAGGAGGGGGGCGAAGCCGGCCATCGACGCGCTGACGGAGCACGATCCCCCGCCGTCCCACGGTCACCGAATGACCGAACTCGAGCTGAGTGCTGAGCTGAGAGACTGGGTTGTTCAGTACTTGGGTCACTGAGGAAAAGACGCGTGGACACGACCGAGGGGCCCAGCTGGAAAAGACGCAGGGCGCTGCGCTTTTGTTGGTTTCTTCATCAGTCGATCTGAACTACTACTCCATGTGACGTGCATATCCGCACGTACTGATGCTGACGTACGCATCGTTTTTTCGGTGCAAAAGGGTTGCTGGCATGCAGCTCGTAGACGTCTAGACGGCAGCCCGGGCATGTGATGAGCAGCCAGCGCCTGGGGAGTCCTCTTCGCACACCAACCGGCGCTGCGCCGCGGCGAATGTGGAAAGCGCTATTTCCGGGCATCAGTCATGGCACTCTGCCGCCCGGCTGGGACATTAACGGTGAGCTTCGCAACTACACTGCTGCACCGCCAATGAATAGTAGGGAGGGCGGGCATTCCAGAAAGATCGGTTCAATTCTTCGGGTTTTCTAAAATTTCAACTATCTAGAAACTGAGACCGAATTACACATTCAAAGCTTAGAGACGAACATATATATTCGGCTTCGGTTTCAATCAGTTCAGTTTGGTGTGGTTCTCGATCTCGAGCGAACTGATTCAGCATACTCGTGACCACTATCAATGAGAAAAAAAGGACCGGTTACCAAACTATCCCTAACACCCGATCTCGAGCGAACGGCTCTAAGTGAAATAGTGAATTAGCTAGGCTTCCAAAGACCAATCCCTTGAAGCATCTACAAGCCATTGTGCATCTGAGTCGCGGTGGCATAACCTCATGCGAGGAGTCGTGTATCCACTACTCCACGCCGCTGGACTGGAGGATTTCTTCCTAGCTAGGACAGGGATGGACCGAGGTACGAGCCACACTGGGGTCAACCGAACACGCATTTTGTTGTGAGACAGGCCATGGGGGTTAGGGCGAGGCATCGGCCGTTTACTGTCCTAACCGAATAAGGCCTAAGCTTTGGCGTGCCTAACCTCTGGCATGACAATATGTGTCTATAAACCAAACATACTTATACACGCTCAGTTTTTCTGTGTGCACGTGATGTCATCGTTCTCTCAGATGGCGTTCTGACCAACTTCTTTCCATCATGTGCATACCCAGTATTGAACCCTAAACCTCTGAGTAATTGGGCTTTCTACTATGATGCATTGACACATGTCCAACTTTTACGCCTAATATCTCCAATGATGGCGTTCCACAATCCGCGCGCTTCCTCTCCCTACAAGCCTTTTCTTTTTGAAGAACTGACCTTTGCATTTTCCATCATGGGCAAATTTGGAGCTGAAAAATTCAATGGCCTTCATTTCCACAGCCTAGGGCAAGAGCTTGAATTGGAAGAACACGGGCACGAGCGCTTTGGCCCTTTGCTCTTTGGTTTTCACCCATTGGGTCATACAGTTCTGCAGCTTCTTGAGTGCCTTCTAAGTGACTCCTAGCCAACGGCAATTCATTTCGAAAAGCTAAAGTGGTTCGTCACCCAGCTGGCCCTAGCATCTGGTGATTGGGGAATTGGATCCTCTTGCTCTGAACGAGATTAGACCCAACAGTGTACTCCTTTTTTTTTCCTTTCAAAATTTATTTGATTGGTCCATCTTTGAATAATTGTCATCTAGGAGTAGAACGTAGTGCTCCGATCTTTTTAAACACAAAATGGCAAAAATACGTTCATTTTAGAGTGAACATTTTTTAAACAGATTAATTTCAAAGAGTAATTTGAGGTAGGTCTCGTGAGCAAAAGCTACCAAAATCACAGAACACACACACACATTAAAAAAAAAAAAGGTTTCAGTCAGCAACCTATAGCTAGCGCTAGCACGGCACTACTGGAAAATAACCCATGTTGTACGGACAGTTCTAGGCGCGGCAGTATACACAGAGCCATACGATCAACAAGGTGAAAGCAAATCCGGCCACGAACGCCGCCGCCGCCGCCACGGCCTGCTTCTGCGCGAGAGACAGCGAATGGCGCGGCGTGGCGGCGGGCTGGGTCATCACCGGGGCCGGCGCCGGCGTCGAACCAGGGCCGCTGGCGAGATCGAGGCGGGGGCGTGCGTCCACGGCGCGCACGACCATCCGCTGCCCTGCCTTGCAGCGCGCCGGCGCGGCGCTGATGAAGTAGAAGAGCCCGGGGCGGGCGAGCGTGAACCTGGTGTCGCCGCCGCCGCCGGCCGCGAACCGGCGCACCGGGCTCGCCGCACTGCACCGGTGGTAATCGCCCGGGCGCACCAGGAGGACCGAGTCGCTCGAGTGCTCGAAATCTGGACGTGGGCGCAGGCCGTGGCGTCGTACTACGTCAGCCACACGGGGAAGAACAAGAACAAATGAATAGCCATCGAGAGAACTCACCGAGGATGTCGCCGACGTTGAAACGGTGCCTCGTTTCCCACACGTCGGGCTTCAGGGCGCCGCCGTCGGCCCACCCCGTGCCGTCGCCGACGCCATACACCGCCGGCGGCGGGGACGACGACTCTGGTGCAGCAGCGACGAAGACGAGGAGGAGGAGGAGGGCGCAGGAGGCGACGGCGAAGCAGAGGCGGGCCATTGACCGATCGAGCGCGCGCGATCTCGCCGTCGCAAACTGGGGTTTTGCTGGTGTACGTACGCGCCGCACCTGGCGTTGCTATGTGCTGTGGCCTGTTGCTGCACTGACTGCAGACTTCAGTGCAGAGAGATTTCCCGTCCGTCTCTCGATCGATCTCTGCAGCCGCCAGCCGGTCGGGGTGCTGCCAGGAGGCTCGCTCCTCCTGCAGGTGACACGTGTAGGAGCACCTCCACCCGTAGCTAGCAGCTACAGTGCTATGCAAGTACACAGGCACACAGCGTTCATCATGGGCAGCAGCCAGTAGGGCTGGTACGTGACGTCCAGGAAGCATCCGAGTGTGTGCACTGTGCAGCATGTCGACCTGCACCTGCATGTGACGCGCACTTGAGAGCAGCTAGCAAGTATACCCCAGTACTCGGAATCGGAGACCTCTTTCTACATTGTGCAGTCACCAACTGCAAGGTCATTTTCAGTAGTACTCGCCAGTCACTACTCGGTCATGCGCGGGCACGTGAGTATGTGACCCCGTTGCTAAACATGGTAACCTACTAATTAACCTGCTGTGTGGCCTACTGACCTGCCGAATCATGCATGTAGCTGCTACGCCGTGTGGGCCGGAGCCATTCTGCAGGCCATTGATGCACAGAACTATATATATGCCGCTGGGTAAAGGACTAAAGGTTGCCGTGACAACTGACGTGACAAGTGCACTACTAAAGCAGTGACCTTTTTATCCTGCTTGGCGCCGTGTTTCCAACCTCACGTCAGCGCTGCAATCAAATGATGATCAGTATGTGGTACTCGGTAGTCGGTACTGAATAACCCGTGGTCACTGACTGCATGCAGTGATGGAGTGCATGATATATATATACGTGTAGGAATAATGGTTGAAGCAATCAAGCAAGTAGGCGCGCATGCTGCTTCAACGCGTAGTTGCATGGTTCAACCTGATCACGGACACCGCGCGCACGATGCACTTTTCCGATGTGCTGCTCCTCCTAGTCGAGACTCGAGAGTACACTGATCACAGTGTTGGTGACTGGTGGGACGAGGCCGTTATTATATTTAAAAGTTTCTGCGCATGGCAGAGACGCAGCGGATCGACTCAGCCCTAGCTAGCTTTGGGGTTGGTCAGAGCCACAGCCCAGAGAGACCAGTGAACCGATCGATGCGCATGCGCCGGCCTCGCCGTGAGGTTCGATCGAAGGCGTCCATGACCATGTCCACGTGCATTCGTTCTCAACCGCCATCCACACAGATCCACTCATTCATTCGGATCCACAGCAGCAGACCAGAACGGAGTTTAGCCCATCAACTAAAGCGGCGGAGCCCGAACAGGAGGCCCAATATAAGCTCTCGATCGAGTTGGCCCAATACCACTCAGTTTCAATCATCAGCCTAATAATTGCGTTTTATTGCGGGCGGTAGCCCATGTAAAAATTGGGATGGCCAAGAGGCCCAAAGTCACAGCTCACAAAGCAAGGCGACGCAGCAGACATCCAGTGCTGCGGGGCACAGAGCCACACGGACGGTGAGACGGAGACGGTGCTCTGATGAATCCTGATGCAGTCGCCGGCCTGGTCCTTTGCAAATTGCAATCATATAAGAAGCAACGGCTGAGGCAGACAGTCGGAGCGGAGGTCTCAGGCACCGAGGATAAGCACACCATATCACGCCGTGGACCATCAGTCCGATGGTTGGACACTGCCGCTTGCAACATCAGTTTCTCAAGTTCTGCTCACCCCTTTGGCGTTTCGACCTGGCCCGGCGAAAACTCACTCGCATCAGCACCATCCATCATCTCGGCGCGCCGCGCGGTAGGCCTGACCTGACGCCTACGGCCTTATCCCGAACAGGAGCTCATGCTCGTGCGGCGCTGCTCAGCTACCTGTCTGATACCGTGCCGTATGATCGTTTCCTATCGACGGAAGCCGGAGCCGGCCGATCACAGTCGCGGATCAGTCATCAGGATGCCCACTGAACGTTCCGCGACTGACTGGCTGACGCGGAGCTCGGCCTTCCGTTTTGTCAGCTGCCTTGTCCGATCCCCTGCTCTCGCATCCCATGCATGTGCTGGACGACTACCGTGGACCGGGGATTCGGACGCGCCCACGCATTGCGCGCGGCCGCAAGTGCCCCCTTTTTTTTTTTAATTACCCCTGGTCGACAAGGGCACCGGTGTATGTGTGGCTGTGCACGTCCGTCCCGCCGCCGATGGAGAGTGGAGGGGCGCGCGGGCGCCGCAGCAGGAGCAGGGGCAGCGGGCCGATCGATCCGACGCCACAAGCCGTGTCGTGTCGACGCGAGACAGCGGATCTCGGCGCGCCCATCCGCTCCTGTTCCGCGCTCGCCCGCCGCTCAAATCACGTGTCGCGGAACCGCAGCCGCAGCGGATCTCCAGGCTCTCTCCAGCTGCTTACGTACACGCGTCTACACTCCAAAGAGTCAAAAGCGCGTTCGCTTCGTCGGGGGCCAGTGAGTGAGGCCCTGGCCCCTGGGGGCCAAGCTTATCGCTAATCAAAATATCGGACGTTGGCGATGAAAATATCGTCCCTTCACGAAGGGACGAGAAAACGATAAGTGCATGGGCCCCACTTCAACTTTTTTTCCCACTCGAGGAATGGAATCGCGGAACAAGATAGATGCCTGGACGCGAGTTTCTTTTCCAATTACGTTTTAAGCATTCTCTGTTGACGTATCGCTACAATCGTATTTACGATAACAGATTAAATGAGTTGTATGAGGGTGAAACTGAGTTACACTAATTAAGTGACATGGCTAATCTGCGAAACTATGAAATGAAATTGTCCGTTGAGTTTTTCTATTTCATTCACCAACCACAAACTTAATTCTAATGACGCAGAGTCTTGAAAACTACAAAATAAATTTGGCATTGAGAATGGCCTAATAGCCTTCATCATTACATGCTCTCCCTGCAACATGTCTTTTTACGCTATGTCCAGCAGACCTGCAAACAGACGTGCATATTCATTTTAAGTAGTTGATTTGATATATTAATGTACATTTTAGAGAATATGGGATACATGAAGTGTAGGGGAGTGCAAAATTTGCCCCAGCCTTATCCTCCACACATTCACGAAGCAACACAAACTTTTCTCTCTTCCATCGCTCGAGCCTCTACGTCACTAGCTCACTGCCTCTAGCTCAATGGGCCCAATGCTTCCATCATCAACTATCCTCAAGGAGACCGGCCACATGGCATCGCTAGTGTCACCATAAATCGACATCGGTGAGAAATGCATGGCCTCCCTCATGCCATGTGGTTATAGCATCGACTACTCATGGAGACACTCGGTGCTTCCCTCATAGTCTTGGCACATTTACTTATAGATGTCCATATGGGCCGTGCCCACCGGGCAGCCACGGGACGGCATGGCCCGGCTGGAGTTGTGCCGTGCTGACCCGGCATAGTCCTCGTGTCGTGCCTGGGCCTCGTCCTTGGACAGCACGGGGCACGCCCCGTACAACTCCCATGCAGGCTCGATTCTCCCAGAAGCCCAACGCCGACCCATGAGCAGCCATGTATATATGTACTCAACTCTTACCCCTCACCAATCCTAGCTAGCCCTTTGCAAGTGCCTCCGTAGTCGTCCTCTTCTTCAAACCCTGCACTTCTTTTCGGCTGGCGTCCCTCCCTCCCGGCCCTCGAGCTCCTTTTTCGCCCCTCCCATCTCCCCCGTTGGCGCCCCCTGTCCTCCTTGGAAGCAAAGCGGAGGCAACCGCGTGCGATGGTGGCAGTGGAACAGCACCTACGGGGTGTGGTGGCAGCGTGCAACAGAGTTGTGCGGAGCCGCACCGGCGACAACGGTGCAAGATCACGATGACCGTGTGGAGCGGTGGCAGCGATGCAGCGACGTGCCAGGTTGGCACTGACACGACAGGGCCTCCTTAGGCATCATGCCGGCACGAGGAAGACCTTACCATGCCGTACATGGATCATGGACCATGACGTTCATGCTGGCACAGCACGGCACGTTGTCGCTGCCGTGACATGCTGTACCCGGCGTCACCTATACATCTCCTATTCTCCTCTGCGATGGTCACCAAGTGTGCATACCAAGGCTTCGTCATCAACCGAATGCAAGCTCATCGAGACGTTGTAGTAATCGATTTTGGTTTGTGTTGGTTCTCAGGTTTGGGTGGGGGCGTTCTTCCGATTGAGGACGATCCAGCAAGTTCATCGTAATGAAACATGATGGGGATCGTCTGATGTTTGCATCGCACCGGTGCCGATGTTTTGGTGGGAAATTTCTTTTCCCCAACGGTCAAAGCTTCAAACTGATCCGACGGACGGAAGCGCGTCCGGGTCTGATGCCCAGCCCAGGCGCGCAGCAACAACGCCGGTGCGAGACAAGGACGTGTCCGTCTCCGTGACTCCGTACTCGTTCACTCATCACTCACTCGGCGTACTACCACCAGTACTATAGACAACGCGGGGTACGAACGGTGGCCTCGCCCGGAAGCAAATCCTCACGCGAAGCCACGAAACTGAAGGAAGACACCCCGGCGCCTTCCTATGTCCCATCCGACGCAATCCGAGCGACCTCGACGATGCCGGCGGTGGCCGGTGGGGGGTGGCTGCCACTGGAGCTTTCCTCTCGATGGGACGACGGATGCTAAAGCAGTCCACTGGTGTAGAACTGTAGAAGCAAGTTGCGTCTGCCGCATGATCCGATCCGACGCCCAGACGAGGATAGAGCCGGCCGGCCCCGGCCTGGTGCATGCACGCCTGCGACGCCGCCCGAGTTCCCTTTCGAGGTGGTGGTGGGGAGGAGGACCGCATGTGCCATGGGCGACGCATGGGGGCCCCCGCGGCCGCGGCGTTGATGAGCCGGCGCATGTACTCCATCCACTCCACCACCAGCCACCACTCCATCGCCGTCGCCCATGTGACCAGCCCCGCCCGCCTAAACAAACGCCAAACCTGGCGTGCCTTTCAGCGCCCTGTCTCCCTCGCCCGAATGGAATGGAATACGCGCCCTTCTTCCCCGTCCAACGTCCATGCTCAACACCAAGCAGAAGATGCCCGCGCTGCCTTCCCTTTCCGTATGGCCGGTTTCCTCTCAATTCGGCAAAATGTTTCTTCCTCTATACTAGCAGCACGTATGTTCTGTTCCGATTATTGATTTCCAAAGAAGAAGAAAAAGAAGGAAGGATTCTTGCCCATCCACACAAACAACGGGAAGGATTTGCGCGAGGTTTTTTTTTTTTTTTGCTGATATTTTTTTTTCTCTCTCGATATCTTGCTTCTTCGGGAAGCATGTACACGAGCCGATCTGAGCTCGTAAAAAGTGCTACACCACCACAGCCGCGACCTGCAGTATTTACACGCTACAGCGACAGCACCACGGGAACAACACAAGGGGGCACGAGAGAGGAGAGAGAAAAAAAGGACAACAAACAGCAGCAACTCTACTACTCCTAGTATCGCTACGCGCACACGGAAGGCCACACAGGGGCGGTTGCAGCACACAGCCGTGGCGATCGACGGCCGGGCCGAGGCGGAGGCGGAGGCGGAGCCGCCGGATCACTCCAACTCCGGGAAGCGGAGCACGGGCGTCTCGTCGACGGGGAGCGGGACGTGGGCGCGGCAGAGCGGGCACGTGGCGCGCTCGTACCGGAGCCAGGTCTCGAGGCAGGCGCGGTGGAAGAGGTGGCCGCAGGGGAGCCGGTTCACCACCGCCTCGGGCTCGAACCCCGCCAGGCACACGCTGCAGTCGTCGCCGCCGCCGCCGTCCGCGCCGCAGGCCGTCGCCGTCGCCGTCGCCGCCAGCAGCGCGTACCGCGCGGGGCGGAAGGCCCTCCGGAACCGCTCCGCCAGCCCGGCGCCGCCGGACGCCACCAGCAGGTCCCCGGCGCCGCCGTCCTCCCCGCCGGGCAGCGCCGCCTGGAGGTCGAGGAACACCAGCGCCGCGCGCAGCAGCCCCGCCAGCGCCGCGATCGAGATCACCGTGTTGTAGACCAGGTAGCCCAGCAGGCTGTCCCGCGGCTCCGGCATGCTCGAGATCCCCATCGCTGCCCCGCCCCGCCCCGCCGGCCGAGCTCGATCGAGAGCCTCCCGGTGGATTTGGGGATCCGACCCGTGGACCGGGCTGTTAATTTCCGATACTTTCGAGGTGGTCGACGCGAGGAGGGAGAGAGGAGTGGGGCGCAGCGGGAAGAGGTGGTGTGGTGTGGGGGGAGCCGCGCATTTATAATAGCAGCAGCGCCTGTGGCTCGGCTCTAGTATTATCTCGTCCGAATCGGGCGGGCCACGCCACGCCACCCCACCCCACCGCCGTCGGTACGCCGCTGACGGCTGCGTCCGCTTGGCCCCCTCCGCCGTTGGATCCGCGCGGCCGCCCGATCGGCGGGGGACACCCCACATGCGTCGGTTCACGTTCAATAATGCCCGCCCCGCGCAGCTTTGGCGGGTCGTGGCGCCCAATAATGTGTGCATGGTTCGGTTCGGTTTGTTTGCGAGCCGCGCGCAGGCAGGGAATCCAATTATTCAGTTGATCAGTTCAGGCCGATTCCAAACCAAAACGGCGTGTCGACCCGACCCGAGGCAGTAGAGTAGCACGAAGACCTGACACAGTGGATCGTCCGTCGGTCACGACGCTGAAATCCGTTGCGCATCGACCGCCTGAGCTCTTTTTTTTTTATTTATGAAATCGACCACCTGAGTTGTGAAGGTCTTCGGATATATATATATACTACGGAGTAGGAGCTCGAGTCGCGCTCGCAACGTGGAAGGAGGAGGAGGAGGAAAAAATCCGGCGGAATCTTGGAGGTGCCCGACACGCCTTACCGTGCAAGGAAGATGACCTTGACCGCGGCGCGCGCACGCCCGTCCGTGCGCAGGCAGCGACCGCAGCCGGGGGCGGGGCGTCGCCATCGGGCGGCACCAACTTGCAACTGGGTAGGAAGCGTCGACGGGCGTCCGCGCGCTCACACGCCACGGCCGCCTGCGACTAGTGGTGTACTACTCTACTCCTACTACTACTCTCCGGCCCGGTGGGCAGGCAGGCAGGGGCCCGGACGGCGACCGGTCCGTGCGCGCCGCGCCATCGCCCGGCTGTCACAGTCGGCGCCGAGAAAGAGGATTGCTACCATGCAGCATTATATTATACTCCATTGTTATTAATTAGGCGATCGCGTCGGAACCGACCGAAATCGAGGACGATTAGGCTCGCTTTAATGGGTGCTGGCGGTACGTGCAACCCAAGTGTTCCCTGGCGTCTGAGCTTGACCACCGCCGGCTTGACTGCCTTGCGGGAGGCCTCGGGTAATTACTGCGGTTCAGTACTAGTCCTAGAAAATCCCAAATGCTCGCTGCTCCGTTGAAACGCCGAACGCGCGGCGTCCTGTCCGCCTAATAAATCGCAGCACGGCGATCATCCGCCAGAGAAGAGATGCAGACACGCCGTCCGCCGTCGATGCTCTGCCCGGCGGCGAGGGGCCAGCGGCTCTGGCGCGGTCGGAGCGCGCGCCCCGAAGCGGGGACACGCACGACGCGACCAAGCGCCGCGCGATTCCCGTGCCCCAGGATCCGATCCGATCCATCGCAGGCCCCCTGCCCCCGACCAAGCGCCGCGGCACATGCAGAGAGGTGGGTGCGCCTCTGATCCGCCACGCCGGGCTGACGAACGAACCCGCGTGGCGGTGTGAACGGGAGGGGGGGTTGGCGCGGTGGGGGGTGGGCTGGATTAGATTAGATTATGTTAGATTAGATTATTATTACTACGACTAGATTAGTTAGTGTTGGGATGGATGCTTCTGGTGGTTAACGACTTTGGTTAAGCGAGAGATTTGGCCGGCGATCTCGGCCGTGTGGACGACCGGTACGCGCGTTCTGATGTCAACGTGGGCGGTGCTGCTCCACGCACCCACCACACCTGGAAGAACCCGATGACGGCGAGCGAGGCCCAGACTAGTCTCTGCTTTGCCCGCTTTCCCCCCAACGTGGGTCCTTTGCTTGCACTCGTGGCTGCCCAGTGCCCACTGTAGACTTTTTATCCCGGCTACTCACCTCTGATTGGCGAGCTCCCCATGCTCGATCGCTCGAGAGGAGTCTAGATGCTGCATTTTGTATTCCTATTATCAATCAAGAAACAGAATAGATAGATGTGGTACAGTAGGACAGCATGGCAGGAAATGTTCAGAGAGCACGATGCCCGCGGCATGGCTCAAATATTGGTGCTACGTTTCCACTTCAGGCAAACCGGTTAGCGCCGAAAGCATAGAACGGAATGTTGGGTGCAGCATAGTTCATCTCTCGGTTTTTTTTTTTTTTCGTTTTCACTCTAGGCAAAAGTGCTTTCGGAGTTAAGAAAAGTATGAAAGCGGATGCGTGTGGCAGGTTCAAATCTTGGTGCTGCTTTGCAAACGTCACATCTTTCTTATGTTATTAAGTGTAGGAGCTTAATGTGTGTGACAGAGTTCAAAACTTGGCGCTTCTTTGGAAATGCTATGTCTTTCCAATTTCCATGCTAATAAGGGCAAAAGGTTGAAGCGTGTGACAGAGTTTGAAGCTTGGTGCTCCTTTGGAAATGTCGTTTCTTCCCATGCCAAGTGTAAAAAGGTTGATGCGTGTGACAGAGTTCGAAAAATCACGGTCTTTTGATGTTATATAAGTGCAAGAGTTTGATGTATGTGGCAGAGCTCGAAGCTTGGTGCTCATTAAAAAGCTCGGTGTTCATCTTTAAACCTTATATTTTTTTCATCAATGTTAAAGCGCACGAGTTCAAGATTGGTGCTCATTTGAAAACGTTAATTATAAAGCCACAGTTGAGATGGTTTGGAGACCTGGAAATTTGGAGTGCTTGCGCTGCGATGCCGAAGGATGTCCATTTTCTGCACGAATCGCAGACGGTGGGAGCACGCACCGCACGTGCCACGTGGCAAGACATCGCCCGGGCCCGCGACGTGACCGAATACGCGTTTGGCCGACCCGCGCGGCGGCGTTGCTTTCCGGCGCCGCCCGAGTGGTGCGGTGCACCCAGCGGGGACAGCTGCGCCGTGCCCGTGCGCCACTGCGACGGCCCGGCCACGCCTCCCCTCCCCGCGGTGTCACGTGGCCGCGACGTGGCGCGCCCGCGGAACTGGAGGTTTTGTCGCGGACTCGGAGCGGTGAACCTGGGCTGCCCCCTCGTGTCTTCCGAGCTGTTCTGCTGCCACACCAGTACACCACAGGCCCACCGCTCCCGCAGTCACGCGCCTAGCCCAGCCGAAACCTGGTTGCAGGGTTCGTCCAAAGCTCCGCCTAGCCTGGTTGCCGATCCGCGTCGCCTTGCGCTTTTTTTTTTTTCTCGCTCGCCCGCGGCCGGATGCCCGGATGTGCCCATCGTGGAATGGAACTCTGCGCCGAGCGCTCCAAAAAGAGTACAAGTGGCGCTACATAAATCGGAAGGGAACGAAATCACGACTGAAACTACCCACACAAATCACAATCACAATGTATAGTTTTATATTCCGTACAGTTTGGTAAACAACATGTCTTACCACACCATTCGACCCAAATCGTTGACATGTCACTCATTTTTAGTGCGATTGGAACTCACACTTAGAATGATGTGGATTAATAAAGCATAGGATGTGTTCTTGCCACAAAATATGTGAGGACCAAATAAATATTTCAATCCTAAGTAGAAATTGTTCTGGATCAAATAAGAAATGTGTCAAGGAAAAAAAGTAATTTCAAGTAGAAAATGAAAACGTTCGATAAAAAATAGAAATCGTACCCAGCACTATTTCGAATCAAAAAAAGGCTGGGTGTTTTGTCCAAATTGTCTACCATGTCCATGAAAATCTTATTTTGTTGTGCTAATGCCAATAACATCACGGTACAAAAAATTCTTGGAGATAATGTCCCTTCGGTAGGACTTAAAGAGGCTTCGGCCCCTCATCCTAACCTGCACCATAGTGGAGCCGGTGAAGAAATATAAATTGTGGCTTCACCTCCACCATCGCCGCAATTCATTTGCCACGGAGATAGAAAAGAAGTCCAAACGATGTATGTATACAATGTTAAAAGCTATGAGAGCATGATATATGACTTAGAAGAAAATTGTATTGGAAGTTCAACATTCCAACCATGTTCAGAATACAATCGCTAAGGCTACGCTCATCGGCCCGTTTATTACACCGTCCATATTTCAAATTTCTCTCCGTCTACGGTGTACGTACAGTGCAAAGCAATGTTTTGAGCGTCTAAATGAACGCCGATGGTGAGCACAGCCCTGCATTGGTAGTAGCAAACCAAGCCCCCTAGGCAGACCATTTCTTTTTTTCCTATTATCTCTACCTCTATTTCTGTCTATAATATTAAAAGAATAAAGTTTCTTCATCCGTTTTCTCACACAGTGGCGTGTAGGTCCTCCCAAACATGCAAAACCAATCTGATTTAAAAAAGATTCTGTTTCTGATTAAATAGAATTCTACTCCTGTAATACGATTAGAACTCCTCAAGTGCAAATTAGGAGATTATGGGTCCGCTGTGTCATGACTCTACTGTGGAGTCCGTCTCCTTCACAAATCACAATGCAGCCATGACACGGCACCGTAGTCAAAGATATGAAAACCGAACGAGGGCATGAGGGCTCGCAAAAGCTACGCATTAGATCAATAGTACACTTCTTTCTTCAATCAATCACGCGCATATCATCATCAACTACACGTCGGCTCCTGTCAACCGTCAACTCCACGTTCTTTTGGCTCAACAGTTATTGCTTGTGGATTTGTTTGAGCCTGCTGCAACACATAGACAATTTTGTTTTCTGGTGAGACATTTTAAATTGGTTTGAATGGTATCTCGGTACCAATGGTATCCATTCTTTTTGTTTTTATGGCCGAATTATTTAAAACCAGAAGTATTTGGTCCTACAAGCAGGGCCGGCGAAGGGGGTCAGGGTGGGCGGCCGCAACAGGCCAAGATCCTGGGGGCCCTCTTTGGTAAGTCATTATGCCATGCATGAGTAATGGTAAAGTATCGCGCTACAGTATCCAAGAATATCACGTAGGATACAAAATATAATAATCTGAGGAAAAAACATCATTCACAATGCATAATATCATACATAAATATTTAAAGTAATTAATTAGAGTGATATTTGCGTTTATGAAAGTGGACCCATGGTATTAGTCTGTGTGTCGTAGTCTAAAATATCGTGCCAAAGCAGTATCTTGCTCAAGATATAGTTTTCTTCTCCTTCTTATCAAATGGTGTGCCATGTCATCTAAAAATTTTACGGGACACCTTATTAATAAGCATGATACTATCCATTGGAAATAACCCTCACAGGACCTGAATCCAGGTTGCCCCGGATTAAATAATCCACTCATTCTCGTCGTGGATTATTTAACTTTGATGCACTTAGTTTTTATTAATTTATTATTAATCCTTTGCGTTATCGACCAGTCATTAAGAAAGTACACATCCACGTAGCCAAAAAAGAAAAAGATGTGCCAACCAGCAACCAAATGTTGTTTGTGTTTACGATTACAATCACATCAGTTATTATTTCCCCGTTCTTTTTATATATCGCCTTTTAGTTAAAAAATAAATTAGCGGGTAACAAATAATTGAAAACAGAGGTAGTATTAAACTTTAAACTATTCTATCTAAACTATTTTTGCATCCAATGTTAATTCCTTTAGTGATATGCTTTTTAAGACTATATACGAGAAGGTGGATGATAGTCTGCATAAATTTTTCGCTCTGCCCCGAAATGGCAGGACCAGCCCTGCCTACAAGTGGTTCCGGGGTGGGTTTTCAAATTAAGAATATTAGAAAAATGATTTAATCTCTCAAAATTCATAATCCATCCATTTTAAATCAGAAAAATATGAAACTATTACCATTTTTCTAAAAAATATAATCTATATGTTAGTACTATGTTTAGTGGATATTATTTAAAATTCCTTCTAGTGTTTGGTTACTCATAGTTGTGTCCTTTGTTTGTTATAATAAGTTGTCATTTCTACCTTATTCTATGTTGATTATATTGCACGATGAATTGAGTGCATGAATAGTCGATTATATGATCATCTCTGGCTTATTTGAGACATATTACTTATTGAAGCAACCAATGCAAAGCAAAATTCTAGTCATGTTATGTCTAAATATGATCTATACATGGTGGAGCCTACATTTTTGATATTTGTGTAGCCTTATTTATCTTCTGTGTACTCTTTGCCTGTTGAATTCTTTTGGGTGATCATTTATACATATAAATATTATACGAGATTTGAACATTAAAACACTAGGAGGGGTAATAAATGAGATCCATGTAACTTGAAGTAGAGCAGTAGCGGTAGATTATGTTTTTATAAAAATCTTGGTACTTGTTTCACATTTTCCCAATATAAAATAAATTACTTCTGGGGGTTTTAAGATTAAATAGTTTTAATTATTTTCAAAAAATGAAAATCACCCTTGAAACCATTTGGAGGGTCAAATATGTCCAGTTTCAATAGTTGGGTGATCGAAAATATTTGGTTTTACAGTTCGATGGTTAAACATGGGTTCTGACGATAACATGGATGGTCAAAATTAGATTTCTTCCGAGGAAAAATGGGACTACACCATCGGGCTAGTTGGGCCACTCTGGCCGTCTCTGCTAGATACCCAAGAGGAGAAAAGGCATCCCCTCAAAAAAAAAAAAAAGAGATAGGCAGACGGAGTGGTATCGCGGTCGGGAAGATGAGCCAGTAGCGCCGGTGAGTGAGCCGTGAGCACCCCTCTACGATTTCCTCATTTGCTTGCTGAATCCGTGTAATCCTCACGACGCTCTTCTTGTCCCCCGATTTGTGACGGTGGCTTCCAGATAGTGTGTCTGTTTCATGTTCGTTTTTTTTTTTTTGAGAAAAGGTAGCACCATGTATTATATATTAACTGAACATGACGTTAATAATATGGCCTGGATCATCTCCGGAGGATCATTAAACCAAATCGAGCCATCAAACTGATTAGATAGCCTAGCTAAAACATGTGCTGCCTCGTTGTTACTCCATCTACTGACATGGTTAAAAGAGAAAAAAAGGATTTGCATTGACCAAATTTTTGACATCTTGAATGATAACTCCAACACGAGATCTATCAAACTCGTGGGAGCTTATCTTCTTGATCACATTTTCATAGTCAGAAGCTATCAGCACTTGCCGGAAGGTATACTCCAAAGAAAAAGGAGATTGCCCTTCTAACGGCAATTGCTTCAGCTAGCTCTGGATCATCAAATCTTTGTACTAACCGACAGCATGCAGCTACGAAGTCTCCTCTATGACCGCGGACTATAAATCCCACACCCATACAAGGGTTTGGTGTGCCATGAGTATGCTGTGTTTGATTCGAGTTGACGTGACTGGAAATGTTTAGATGTGGATATAATGTAGTAGGGTGAGTTTTTGTTTTCTCTAATTTGTTTGAATTTTGTCCCCTAGCGTTTGAGGAATGGTTGATTTATGAAGCTTTGTTCGTACATCGAAGAGAAGTATGAACGGGAGATTCTAATGCTGTAACAACCTTTGTGATTTACGGAGACGATAAATATGCGTTATTTTTCATTCGACGCTTCTTCCTTTAAAAACAAACTAGTATTCTTTTTCTATTTGATGTTACTTCAACCTGATGCAACGGAGCCCGCGGATTATGTGATAGAGCATAGGAACACGACTACACGAGGAGCGCAGTCATCGCCCGCCAGATTAGGAGGATGGACGACGGGATGCGTGACGCATCAGACGGGGGCAGGGGGGAACAGGGAAGGATGGGCTCGACCTCGTCCCTGGGCCGTGGGCCGCAAGCCCACGACCAGGGTGGAATGGAGGATGTACGCTGGTGGGCTACCCGACAAATGCTCCTCCTCTCTCTCCATTCATATCCATGCTCCATTGCTTGCTCCTCGCCGAAAACCGAAACCCCGACCAGCCGAACTGCGATCCACCACTTCGCTCCGTTGCGGCGCCGGACAAGGAGATCTTGGCGCCGCCGGATCCAGCCTGATCGCGCACGTATGTTCCCTCCATCTTCTCTTTTTTTTTCTCGGGGGTTGCTTATCCGTGGGAACCTTGCTTTTTCCCGTCTTCCATTTGGTGTGCTGGGCTAGGGCTTGGTAGCTTCAAGTTAGTCAGGCGCGCGCGCTGGGGAATGCACCTGGTTTTGCAGTGCGTATGTTTATATATTTGGTAGGGGTATTAGAAAGGGGGGTGTTGTTTGAAATCTTTTGGCATAGTAGTACGAAGGAGGAAACTGGAGGAGGGGTGCTGATGTCAGAACAGATATTCTGATTTTCTGAATGCGTGATAAATGTCAGAACTGGAGAACTGTTTATCCAATAAACAGCGCGTATGTTTATTGTGGTGAGGAGTGGCTTAAATTTTCTCTTGCAATAAATTTTTTAAGGATCTGTTTGTCCATGGTTTGGACAGTGCCACTCTGCGAGATAAATGTCGACAGTTGACTAATTTTTTTAGTTTTCTTTATGGCCCTTGGAAGTACCAATGATTGTAAAAAAAAAACTTCAATTTCGTTGATTGCGACTTTGATTGATGAAAGTGTAGAGTGAGCTAATTCTTTCATGGATTTGATGTTATATGCAGGAGTGTTCTTGCTGCTCTGCAAAAAGGATTTGTTGTCTTAACGAGCTTGTTTATGGCTAGTATGGTTTCCAAAAGAACCACTAGAAGACGGGTAGAAAAGGAAAAATGCATCATGAACTGCCTCCCAAGAGAACTCATTGAACATGTATTTTTGAAGCTTCCAGCGAGCATTTTGCTGCAGTGCATCAGTGTCTGCAAGATGTGGCACAGCATCATCCGAGATTCACAATTTGCCATGGCACACCTCCAGCATGTGCCATCCTGTACGCTCCTGTTCTCCCCACAAGGCTCGGATTCAGGCATGTTGTACCCCAGTGATGCTATCATGTTATATGAAGCCTGCTCACCGTCAACTTGGGCAGTGCCAGTGATTGGGCCGGATGATCTCCTCTGCGGTACATCCAATGGGCTCCTTTGCTTACACACACCTACATCAACGATCAAGATAGCCAACCTTGCAACTGGTGAATGTCTGTATCTTAAGAAGCCTACAAAAAGCTTAAAGGATGACCACTTCTCTTTCTATAGATTTGGATTTCACCCAGTCACTAAGGAATACAAGGTTATACACTTTTTTCAAGAGAGCAGCCCCTGTACTGAAGGCAGATTTAATGTCATTCAAGTTTACACACTTGGACACGAGAAATGGAAAGATGTTGTAACTCCAGAAGCTCTAAGTTTGAATTGTGTAAAAAACTCTGGAGTAGTTATTGTTGATGGTACGATGTATTGGCTAACTGAAGACACCGGATCCAATTGGCAGCATGCAGTTATGTCCTTTGATCTTGGTGAAGGAAGCTTTGCGCAGATACAGCTGCCAGCAGTTGACCTTGAAGATTGGGCATTTAGTGATACTCGCCATTACTGGATCACTGTGATCAATGGGAAAGTATGTGTATCTACTGCTCAACGTTTGAGTGGAGTGCTTATTGGTAAGCTGCAGATTTGGGCCCTAAATGGATCTGTCGATGAAAGGTGGAGCCTCATGTACAATATTAAGCTTTCATCAATTTTTGCTCGAGGGCTACATTTTGTTTCTGGGGATAAGATCTTGATTCAAGATCGTGATTGTAACTTGTATTCTTACCAATTGCTTGGGAAGAACTTTGAGATTGAATCTAGTAAGATGGTTAAGGTGTTAGATTTGAGTCCCCGCGGAGAGACTGACTTACAATTCTATATCTGCGTGAAGTCACTTGTGCCTTTAGATTTATATGCAAAAGCAGCTGGTGTGCATAGGCCAAGGAGGCAGGGGGGATGGAAACTGAAAAAATGGAAGCCATGGGAGGATGAACGTTTCAAGCAAGAGAAAGTGTGGAGAGTGATTCATCAAAAAGAGTTTGGTATACTGGTATTTTTGCTAAAATATCATTACCCATATCAGAAATGCTTGAAGACATGACAAGTTACTAAAATTGCCATTTTATAGGAACGTACAGAACGTATGGTCATAAGAGTCAAGGAGGTCTCACAGCTTTTGCCAGATGAGATGATTCGGCAGTATGCAATCATGGAAATTGATCGGATCTTGCTGCATCTGCCAAATTGTCCAGAGCAGGTAATGGTATATTGAAATAGAGACAAATAATTCAATTTTTCTTACTTTGTGCTAAATTATTTCAATTGATGTTAATACTTTGGACATACATTATGTTTCAAGTCAACTTCAATCATTACAGTAACATTTTATTTAAAAGAACATTACTTCAACAAATGTCTTGCCTGAGTGTCCAGCATCCAAGTCATGTACGGCGGCTTAATTGGGTGGAGAAGATGGAGAACATGAAGAACTTAGAGGCCCATATAGCTGCCGCCAATGATAGCCTCAAGGTGTGCTGGTGTTGAGTGTTATTTACACGCTTTTGAATTGCACCAAATTGATAATGCTAACATCCCTATAGGTCTTGGACCATATCTTGAACCTTGCACAAGACCTAGTTAGCACGCTGGAAAGTTCCACAGATGCTTATTATCAGGCGTCAGGTAAATAATTACCTAGGTTGCTAGTTATCTTTTCCACAGATGCTTTTTCTTGTTACTCATTCCTGCTATGATGTCATTTGCAATAAGGTACCTTTTCTCTCAAAACACAAACAGCTCCTTTTATCTCTGTTCATGCCTGCAATGAACTTTCGGTTGAAATGTGCTTGCCCCCAGATATGCGCCTGGGTCTCTTTGCTGCTTTGTTGAATTGAGATCAGTCTAGTTTCAGTTTATTGAACTTTATGCAATGTCCATATATACATTGGCAAAATATGTCGTCTGTTTTTAAAATGCACTACTGCAGAATTTTCTTGTGAAAATAATATGCGTACATCTTTTTTTTTAACTATTATCCTTCAGTTTCCATAGAAGGAAGTGTTCTCTTCTCATGTTTGAATAACCTGCTTTGATCTGCATATATATTCATGTGCACTGATCATACTTGTGCATGTCTGGGCTCAAACCGCGAGATACATTGTTAATAGTAAATTGACAAGAGACCTTTCCGTCATTGACTCTATTTGATTCAAATGAGGTGCACCTTTAGAACGGTAGGTAGATAACATGCTAGTCCTAATAACCTGTAAAAGAAAAGAACATGCTTCCTAAAAATATATCTACAGTAAGCTTCAAGAGATTGTGCATCGTTTTTATATGTCCTTGTTCTCTCAAGGAATACGAGAGAAACAAGAAGAGTCCCATATTTTGAGGATATAGCTGCAAGATGCACGATATAGACACACTAGTTCACTCTAGTTCCCTTTTTTGGAATTTGCATGTGTTTCCTGACATGAAAACACCAAATCACTTCTTGATTCGATCCTTGTTTATGTCTCGCAGGGCAAGCTTAGATGCACAATTAAAGTATTTCTGGGTAGTACGCCTTGATGGATGGTGAACTTGGTTACCCGAAGACTGGACTGCTTCTCGTAAAATTCTACAAGCTTTCTGTCTCTGTTGCATTACTCTCGCAGCTTCGCTTCAATTTTTTTTCTTGAGGGATTACTTACGAGTAACCCTTTGCATGTCGATGGATTTTAAACCAGTGATTCCGTAACGTTGTTATGTTCTCGGTCGCTTAATGTACTGGTCGAATAGTTCTTCCGGTCTTTCTGATATGCAAATCCTTTGTGTGATCTAAACGGATGCATCTCCTCTAAGGGATGTAGCAAACCGCAAAATAACGGTGGAAACTTCTGTAATCCAAGGACTTATCGTTGGCGCGCTCACATTGTTTGAACGGATATGGCAGGTGACCTGCCGTTTCATTAAGCTAGGAGACGTCAAAATACAGCAGGAGCCTAACTATCTCCAGGCCCACCCATAACCCGTGGTTAGTCGTGATAGCCCTGCTGGTTGAGCAAAGCCCTGGCTATCTCTGCACGGGGTATTCGCTTCTTGTGGCGTTAGCCGTCCGCGCAACTTCTCGCCTTGCAGTCCCGTTCTTCGCGCTCTCGCAACTCGCAAGTGGTGATGTCTGTTCCAAGTGGTCACAGGCGGTATCGGATTTGTTTCAGTTTCTGATTCTTACATTTCGAGTCGAAGAACTGCACGACTATGTAAATAGTAATGTTTGACCTTAACTTAGGCTATCTACGCTCATGGCTCATGGAGCGCTATATTCACGCTCTATCCTCTTTAGCCACCAAGATTTTGAAATACAGTCATCAATCGCTCGCGCTCACGTGACTCTATACCACTAATATCAACTACCATATTTTTTTATTATTTCTACTGTATCCCTTCCTACTCTCTCTCCATCCACGTCCCATGCCACTCCTCCCTTCCTCTCCTAAGGCGACCGCCTCTTCCTCTCCTCCACCTCCCCTCCGTCTGCCTCTTCCCCTCTGGCTGCCATGCACCTACCCCTCCTCGTTGCCCGCCGCCGGCCCACCTCCGCGTGCGCCTCCTCTCCCTCCTGCTTGGATCTGCCGCCGCCCTCCGCCACCACGCTGTGCGCGCTGGGAAATGAGTTGGAGGTGAGGAGGAGTCGATTCGACCGCCACACGAGTCCTCCCTCACCCCTGCCGGCTCCCTGTTGTTCGATCAGGAGCAGGGAGGTGCGAGAGGATCCGCCGACGCAGAGGGGAAGGTGGCGGCGGCAACGCAGGCTATCGTCGTCAAGGCCCAGAGATCCGACGACTGTCTCGTGCTCGCCTGGCCGCACCCTCCCCCTCCCAGCAGCCTCTTCTTCCGGGCACGGGCACCAACCCCTG
Source organism: Paspalum vaginatum (assembly GCA_030272315.1). Classification (NCBI taxonomy): domain Eukaryota; kingdom Viridiplantae; phylum Streptophyta; class Magnoliopsida; order Poales; family Poaceae; genus Paspalum; species Paspalum vaginatum. Next base: position 12,004,916 of record CM059013.1, on the reverse strand, counting down.
GTCGTTGGTCCCGCTATTGTGCGTCCGACGTGGAGGATAGAAGGGAGGGATGGCACGCTGCCGTATGACACTGTATATGGCGCTGGAAGGGGGCGCGACAGTACTGCGCTTGGTGGTGTTGCCCGTTGTAGCAGCTCTTGACGCTAAAATGGGACTGCATCCCGTTTACAGTCCCTTAGTGTGGACAGGCAGCGCATTTGGATCAGCTAAAAATTAGCTAGCATTAGCAGCAACCAACGGGCTAATTGATGATACCTATTAGATAATTTATTAGCTAGATATGTTTGATCAAAACTAGTTAATTTTCTATAATTTTATGTAGTTAGTAATTAGTTAGATGCATCTAAACGGGGCCTTAAATGACAATCCGTAATGAACAAATTAACCAAGATTGAACAAGAAAAATTGTATTTATAATGTTTAAGCCCGGAACATTGATATCCTTCCTATACTAAGTATTCCAGTTTCATTTATTAAATGTTCTATTTATAAGAGAACACATTTATCTATATTCATTGACAAATATATTTTATTTATAAGAGAACATATTTATCTATATTCATAGACAAATATTCTAGATCTAGAAAATAATATTCTATCTTCCATAAAAATATTCTACTTTCACGAATGAGATATTTTTCTCTACAACAAATGTTTTACTGTCATGAGTAAGTGATAATTTCAAAATAATAATGTTTATGGCCTTAAAAAGGTCAGAAATAAAAAGGATCTAAATGACATAAAATGAAATTAAAAGAATAAAGAAAAAATACAACCCAAGCCAAACGCCCACATGCACGAAAAAGTAATAAAACAAAAACAACTCATGCTAAACACCATATATGTAGGGAGAAATGCGAAATAGAAAAACAGAGTGCCTAAGACCGACCGGAGCAGTTGGGAAAAATAGTACATTTTGCACAATCTTTAACTTGTTTTCCGCGCCCTCTTTCACAATATGCATAAACACAAACTGGTGCCTGTCTCGTCTCGTCGATCGAGTAAAATGCACATACAAAAGCATTTGCACAGACTGTTGTGCACTCAACCTAATTATGAGAAAAAACCGGATGAAGGTGCTGAATGTACATTCGCTATTAGATAGGGGTTTTCACTGGTTTCTACCAAATAAGTCAAATATAAATGACTTCGGCCAAGAAACCATTTAAAAATAGAGAAATTTTACAATGATTGGCATTAACGTGAGACATCCATTCTAATAGATTCGATGATTAAAAAATTAGGAAGTACTGAACGAAAATTACTAAGTATAGGGGTTCGGTACCGAAAAAACATGGGTCCGGTACTAAAAAGTCATGGGTCCAGTACCAAAAAGGTGGGTCTAGTACCTCTATTTTTTTCCTGTTTTTAGTCAAGGGTAAATATGGGATTGTATCTGCAATCGTTCACAGTGTCCATCCCCAATCCGTCCTTTCCGTTGTCTTCGCCATCCAGTATCGACTCGCTCCCTCTGCACTGAGCGCCGCCGCTGTCGAGGCTGCCATGTCCTGGCCGTCCCCAAGACCCGGCCGGCCATCGAGGAGCCCTCCCTGCACCCGCCTGAACTGCGCTCCTCCACCCGCTGCACCACTGCCATTTCCTGCTCCCTGCGCCGCGCGGCTGCTCCCCAACGACAACCACGACATCCTACTTCCGGAGGTCGGCGCCCAAGCCAAGGTGAGCGGAAGTCGCGATGCGGGGATGGGATGAGAACTGCCATGGGGACACAACAAGCAATCACCATTATACCCTTATTCACGTTTATTTAATTATGAAAATAAAACTAAAAGTACCTTTCCAATCATTGTAAAAAAGCTCTTAAAAATAACAAAACATTTTACACTAGAAAGGAGATGCAAAAAAATAGTTTGCCCTAGCTTCTCCTATTTGCCCTATGCATTCAGGGCCTGGTCGGTAAAACTCATTTTTGGTTGTACAGCTGCTTGTGCTATAGCTTTTTACTATTTACTCTCTAACGAAACTACTGTAGCAGCATGCTGCACAGCCAAAGCAAAAAAAAAAAAAAAAGATCAGGCCCTCAATGCCTCTAAAAGTTATTTATTGCCATTAAAAAGCAAATTTGCTAAACACTTTATCTAAATACGACTTCAACAATGTGAGAAAAGCGGTTTCACTAGACAAACACAATCCAAAACCATTCGAAGGGAAGCCAGAGCTCTGCCATGCCAAAGGACTAAGACGGACTCCGGCAACTCGTCTATTGCTATGTTCAATTTTTACTCTGTTTAAAATATAGTTGCAATATCATTTTCGTACTATGGACAACCATATAAGCGGTCTGTTAGGTTTGGCTTTCAATCGGCTAAATTATCCTGATAAAGACTCCAAAATAAATGTCTAGAAGATTCCAAGATCAGTCCGACAGATGAGTGGGCAACATATTGCGATAGGGGCCTAACCATTCACTACTGAAATGTTTGTGTTTCCATTTTTGCTTGCTTTTATGCAAGGAACAATGAAAAAAGTACCCAAAAAGCTGCACTCTATGCGGTAATAGAATGTTTAGATCAACTTTTCGTCTCGAATCGTGCTTCGTGGAAACACAAACCAGCTGGTCCCGTTCACGCAAAAACAGTGAAAGAAGGAAAGAAGGTGAACAATAAACCTTGTTGCTTAAGCGATGGAATGATTTATGGTCGTTGAATCACAGGACATGGAACAATCGATATGGATGATCCGGGCCAAACGATCATGGTTATGATGAGGCAAAAACAGATTGATAGACGTGATATTCAGCGTTTTTTTTTCCGTAAGATTCCTTCTACTTCTTGCGTTCTAAATTATAGTTGCTTTAAGTTTTTTTCTACACATTCAAGCTGATAAATACACATACAAATATTTATAAAAATGGATCTATTCAGACCTAGAAGGAACTATAATTTGAGACGGGGGTACCAATATCATTAAAGCATAATTTTTAACCGACGTTTTGGAGGAAAGAAAACACAGAATGATAAATTGTCATAATTTTATTGGAGGAAGATTTAATGGGAAGCAAAAATAAAAAAACACTCAAACTGTTAGATACTATCGTGTATATAAGGGCTTGTTTGTACAAAAAAACATCTCCAATCTATACGTATTCAAGGGGGGATGAGGTGAAATTAGTTAAACCTGCTAATATTATAGATTGAGTTTACCCAAACAACCTCTTAATGGTACAAATGAGCAAATGACTTATGGCTATGATGAGGAAACTACAATTTTTAATCCTTCTATTTGAGAACGTTTGAAGCCAGATTGGTTTTCTATTATCTGTAATTTTTAGCCCTTCTTTTCAGGGTTCGTTTCTTCGTTCTACCAAAATATGGTTGAAAGCAGAAAAAAATCACCTACCTTTTGGAGGAGAGTAAACAGAGAATGCCGACATGTAATAATTTTATTATTTTATTGAATGGAATAATTGAGCGGAACGGAAGCAAAACAAAATTCACTGGACTGTTACCGTCATCCGGGCGTTCAATTTTCACTCCTTGACGAGTGACGTCCCATCTTTTTTCCTGAGGGGAACCAGTGACGTACCATGCCATCTGAGCCGCTGAACCTCGTTGCTGGGCTAGCCTGGCTTTTCGGGCCCATATTTATGGAAAGCTAGGCTGGCTTTTTGTTAGCCCATATGGCCCGACAAATTATCCTTAGTCCATCATGGCTCCTTCAACTTGTAGCGAAGTCTAAGTTTCGTCCTTGAGCTCGAAAACAGGGAATATCGAGTCTCTGAACTTGCGAAATCGGGCACGCGACATCTTTGGACAAAACCGAACCCGGTTTTGGTTGACGTGGCTGCTGACCCGGCACATCACCAGTCCGCGTATGCATGGACCCACAAGTCAGTGACTAGAGCATTATATACATCGCGGCCCTCCGCTCCTGGCGCCGCCGCCATCCCCTCGGCCCTCCGCCCTAGCGCCGCCACCATCCCCTCGACCCTCAACTCCCGCGGTCCTGCCCCGACTCCTGCGCCGCCGCGCAAGCGGACGGTCCTCGTCATGGAGGTGTATGGGGAGGTCTCCGTCATGGAGGTCCTCGACGGTGCGTTGCTCGGCGTCCGCACATGCTCTCACTAGCTTGCACTTCCGTGGGGGTAGAGGCCGCTCCGCACGGTGGACGTTGAGGCTCGGGAAGCCGCACAAGGAGCCGCCGTCGCCCGTGCCCAAGAGGGGCGAGGAAGGCCGCCGCCGCAGGGACAGCACCGTTATCAAAAGACGACGTCGAGGTTTCCTTGGGCGAGAACGTGCTTGACTTCGACACAATGGAAAGGTGAGTTTTTTCTTTGACCTCCTCTCTTCCGTGCCTTGAGGACAGGCAGCGGTGCTGCGGCTCCTGCTCGCAACTGTCGTTCGAGTTGCGTCCCCGCGGCTCCTTCTGCGCGTGCGACCGCCGCTCGGGGCGTAGGCTGGCTTCTCCCTGGCCGTGCGCGGCTCATCTACCTGCAGCGGCGCACCTCCTCGACCTCGTGCAATGGCCTCCTCAAGCGCGCCCCGACTTCGGCGGCCTTCCGCGCACCGGCCGCCTCTCCTCACATGGTAGGTCGGGTCCCGACCTCGGCAACCCTGACCGGTGCACTCGACCCCACACGCATGCGCCCCAACTGGCGCAATGTTTCGACCTCGAGGCCGACGAGGGGCGGCGGCGGGCATTAGAGGCGCGCGGGGCTGGCTGACGGGGCGCGGTGGGTGCGGGTGGGGTTGGCACGCGGCGGGCGCTAGACGCAGGGCCGACTGACGGGGTGCAGGCTAGCGGGAGATAGGGTCAAAGGGAGCGCATCGCATGGCGGCGGCCACGATGGTGAAAGGAGAACAGTCACTGGACTAGACAGCGACCCGCTTCGCAAAGATCCTCGTCGACCTCCTGCACAGGGAGCTGCGGGTGCCGCCTGAGTGGGCCGCCATGCCTCCGCCTGCCGGTGAGGCGTCTTCGTCCACGACGGCAATGGCAGAAGTACCAGAGTGGTGGCAGAGGAAGCCGCAGAGCAAGAAGAGGTAGAGAAAAATGGCGTCAATAGAGAGAAATGATAGTGACTGGCATGTGGGTCTCGGCGCACGTGGACTGGTGATGTGGCTGGATTTGCTGCTACGTCGGTGAAATGAAACTCGGACTTCGCTGCAAGTTGAAGAACCCGTGACGGAATTTTTCCTTCACTCCATCTCCATGCTCCTCTTTTTCTCAAAAAAAAACTCCACGCTCCTCGCCAAAATCCTGTCTTTACCGCCTGATCCGAATTGCGATCGCCACTTCGCCCACTCCGTTGCGGCACCAAACAAGGCGACAACGAATTCAGCCTGACCGCGCACGTAAGTTCCCTCCATTTCCTCTTCCTGTCAGGACCTGCTCATCAGTCATTCCGTCGAGATTTTGCTTCTTTTTCGTCTTCCACGGTGTATGCTGGGCTAGGGTTTGGTAGGCTTGAAGTTAGTTAGGCGCGCGTGCTGAGGAATGCGCCTGGTCTTATGTGTTCGTTGGTCGAGGCGGTTGTGCAATGAGTGTGTTTATATATATGGTGGGGAGAGCAGAAATGGGATGTTGATTGAAATCTTTTGGCATACAAAGGAGGCAACTTGACGAGGGGGTGTTAGAATTTATGGGGAAAAGTGAGGGCAATGGAGTAGCGATGCTGATTTCAGAACAGAATCTTTGAATGCGTAGCGGGGCTTCATTGTGGTTATGAATGACTTAGAATATCTTTAGACGTGTCTTTTAAGTAACTCTTTTACCGTAGTTTGGACAAGGGGCCGAGCCTAGGCCAAATAAGGGGGGCAAGGGCATCGCATCCGGAGAAAGAGACACTGATCGGAGGTAGGTGAGCGTCGAACCCTGGGTGTGCACCGACACAGGGTTGTGTGTGTGTGTGTGTGTTTTTGGGGGGGAGGGGCATGCGCCTCAACGGCCTTGAGCTAATAATTTGCTTACTGGCAACCACCTGATGTTTTTATGTGGGCATCATTTATAAGAGAACCACTAGAAGGCGAGCAAAAAAGGAAGAATGCATCATGGACTGCCTCCCAAGAGAACTCATTGAACAGGTATTTTTTAGGCTTCCAGCGAGCTGTTTGCTGCAGTGCATTGGTGTCTGCAAGATTTGGCGGAGCATCATCCGAGATTTACAGTTTACCATGGCGCACCTCCAGCATGTGCCATCATGTACACTCATGTTCTCCCCGCATGGGTCGGATTCAGGCATGCTGTACCTCAGCGATGCTATAATGTTTGATGAATCCTGGTCACCGTCAACATGGGCAGTGCCAGTGATCGGGCCGTAGCTGTTTCTCTTTCAAGCAAACGGGCCACTTGCACACAAAATCCACAAACTTCAGGTGGACATCGTAGTGGGCCATTATGGGCCAGTTAGATGTACACATTGGGCTGCTGCTGGATCGAATATGTACTTTACTCCGAATTTTTTTTATTTTTATATTTATTTAATTTATTTTTTGCAGAAATAAATAGACGATTCAAAAAATTGTAAATATATACCAATACCATCGAACCATCCGGTGGTATTTAAAAAATGCCGCCCTATCCGGCGGTTTAGTGACATGACATCCTGTCTGCCACCGGATTTGAACCCATGTCATCAAACCGCCGGCTGGAGCGGCGAAAAATAAAAAACGCCAGGCCATCCGGCGATATTTAAAAAACGCCGAATGGGCCGGCGTTTTTTAATTCCCCATGGCGGTATTTAAATCCTGTTGGTGTTTTTTAAATAATGCCTGGCGGTATTTAATCCTTTTGGGGTTTTTTAAATAAAGCCGATCCATCCGGCGATTTTTAAATAATGTCGGCCCATCCGGCGTTATTTTGCTCCATGTGCATTTTTAAAAATCAAGAGCATGGTAATTTGTTAAATAACCAATACGAGTATACGTACAAGCAAAATGGCAATTACAAAACTATTTTAATGTGGGCATGGAAACTATTGTAATTTGTACTGGTTAATTTGTATTTCTTTATTTTATGACATAAAATATTTGTTTTCTTTTTCTTACTATGGACGACAGACAAAAACAAATTATGAGAGTACACGTTACATTAAATTGAAATCCCAGCGTTACATTGAGTAAGACATGAACAATTGATGCAGAAGTTAAAACACAACATAAATTGAACTCGGATACATAATTCTCAATGTTGACAGCGTGGATTAACGACATAAATAAAGTTGGACACACTTGCGATGCTTTGTCGTTGTAGCGCGTAACTCGCGCTACACAATTGACTTGCCTTAGGTAATTTGAAATGCTAGAAACGTAATAATAGTAGCAAGTTCGTCTAAACGAATTGGTTCGGAAAGTGCTGCGATGGGCCTCCGAGATCATAGTAGCCGTAACCTCCGGATGGTGAAGACTTGGGGGGCATACACTGCCGCGGGTGGTACGGGCATTTGCAGAAGGGGTCAGGGCACAGGGGATCATCTTCGAGTTCAACCACCATTGCGTTAGCGTCAGCCTCGTCTTCCAGAGAATTGACGCGACACTCAAGGTCGTGGATCTTGGTCTTCAGGTGGTTGATATAGTCTTCGACGTAGGCATGGTGTGGAGGATCTACCCACTTGGTGAAGCGGCATGCCGTGTCAGTGGAATCCTGCAAACATATATATCGCTTTTTAGAAACAATTTGAGTTATGTCAGAAGAAAGTACAGAGAGCGAGTTTGGGCACACACATAGCCAAAAGGGCATCTGTAGAAGCGACGACCTCCATCGATGAACTCATCGAACACCTGCACGACACAATACTCACCACAACGGCACTTAGGCCACACCTCCGTGCAATCATCGTAAGGCCTAAGCTTGCGTTCGCCAACAAAGGCGTCTTGTCCCTCTAGCGGGAAGTCCTCCAGTGGATGTGGAAACATGTCTGGGCCTTGAGGACCTCCCCAAAGGAAGTGGTGGCTACGACATCCTCCACCCCTCCCTCCTCGGCCTCGGCCGCGGCCACGGCCCCTTCCTCCCGGCTCGGTCATTGCTCTCTCGCTCTGGTAGTGTGTTGTGTGTGTTCTTTGAAGGTGTGCCGTGTTTTTGTAGTTGAGATGGGGGTTGAGTGGTCTTCTGAAAACGAAAAAGTTGTCAGGTCAAACTGAAAATGGTACTGAAAAGGCTACGTAGGTGTTGTCGCGTCGAACTGAAAAGGCTACATAGGTGTTGTCACGTCGAACTGAAAAGGCTACATATGTGTTGTCATGTCAAACTGAAAAGGCTACGAATGTACCTGTAACAGAAAAGGCTACGTCTTGCGGTGTCACGTAAAACTGAAAAGGCTACTCTCCCTCTCTCTCCCTCTCCCTCTCTCCCTCCTGGGCGGCACGCCGCCCGCGCCCCTCTCCTCCTCTCCCCTCCGCGCCCTCTCCCTCTCCTCCTCTCCCCTCTGCTCTGGCGCGCGGCGGCAGGCACCTCCAATGGCGCGGGCGGCGGATAGCGGCGGGGAAGAAGAAGGAAGAAAGAAAAGAAGAAAGAGAAGGGGGCGGCGAGTATATGGGCCTTAAACCGCCGTCCCCGCTGGCGGTTTTTAAAAAACCGCCGATCCTTTTTTTGTCCGCGGGGCCCACCGGTGGCAGCGTCTGCCGCACTGCCAACCTATAGCCTCCAGGTCTGGCGGTTTCTAAAAAACGCCGGTTGGTCCGGCGATTTTTAAATACCGCCGAGTGGGCTGGCGGTTTTTATATACCGCCGAGTGGTCCGGTGTTATACGTCTATATTTGCAAATTTTTGAATCGCCCATTTATTTTTGCAAAAAACGATTTAAATAAATATAAAAATTAAAAAATTACTTTACTCCTTGATCAAGTACTGTAGAACCTGGGACGGGAGTCCCCATGGCTTGCGCCGCCGCCGTGACCCGTGAAGCCCGCCGACGAACTAATCACCCAAACACCGGCATCGCCCAGCAGCCTCCAAACCCCTCTCCGTCTCGCTGTCGCGTCGCATCTGCGATGTACACTGTTCCCGGCTTCGGGCGTCGCGGTGCTCGGCGGCTCAGCGTCGATGAGCGACTCCGTGCATCCGCGATCCCGCGTCATGGTGGGCCAAGACGCGCGGGCCGTGGCTGTAGAGGCGGTGCGCCGCTCGGCGGCTCCACATCGACGGCAAGCCACACCGCGCGTACGCGATTCCACACCAAGTTGGACCAAGGCGGCGCAAAGAAAACGCATCCGTTGAAGCCCAATGTGCCAAGCAGATTGCACGGACAAAGAGGTTTGATCAATTTTCACTATTTAGTCATTTATCCTTGACTGGCCTACCATAACCATTATTGTTGTGTGGCAGGTGGGCTTATTGCCTCGATGGGTAAAAGAAAGGGGTCGCCCTGTCAACAAGATGACCCTGGTGATTCTCCAGCTCTCAAACTAATGAGAGCTACAATCCCTGAACTTCCTGAGGTACCAAGTTTTCCTGCTCGTCTAATTATTTGTATGCAACTAATGAGAACTACGATCCCTGACCTTCCTGAAGTACCGAGTGTTCCTGCTCGTCTAATTACTTATGCTAGGCTAGCTGAATATTACTATTTATAAACCGAATGAAAGAGGTCGTTTAGTGCTGTGATTTGTTCAGAGTCATACGCCATTACTGAATTGGTGAGAACTTTGACAATCTCTACTCCTGTAAAGCTGAAGTAGGTCATGTCCGAGCCGGATACCATCCTAGTCATGTTAGGTCACTAACATTTGATTTATTTTAGAAGCACCATGATTTGTTTCCTGTGTTATTTATGGCTTTGGTCCTATGCGCAGCAAATTTAATTTCTGATGCGCCATGCTTTTGTTTCCTGAATTTGCAGTATATGCTATATGGCATTCTGGTTCTTTGGTCCGATGTTTATATTTTGTGGTATATGGCATGTGGATTTATTTCGGAGACAAGCTTACAAATTCTGGTATGCTTAGTTTGGTGACAAATTTAGAGTAAGTTTTGATCGCGTTTGAATTTAGATTAAAATTTAACCAAAGAACAAATTTTTTACGCAGACGAGTTATTTGGGGTCCAAAAAACCCATTCAAAATGAATTTATTTGATTAATTTTTACTCAAATTCAAATAAAATTTTGGAATTTTGACATCAAATCAAGCGTGGCAGGATGTTGAAAAGCTGCATTGAGACAGTGCTAGCACGCACCTGGTTGCCAGCTTTGCATGGGCCAATCGCACCTACTCGCTTTTCGCCCGCCTTGCTGCTCCATTGCGCTACGCTATCATAGTGTGACTAGAGAGTGAAAATAGGTATAAAAATACTGTTTATGAACTGTACATAGGGCGAAAAAACAATAATTGCGCACTGTATACAGTACGGAAGTACGGATGCACTATCTGGTGACACTAGCTTTATGCTACGCGAGCAGCACGTCACGCACTGCTACGCGGCAGTCTGCCTAAAACACTGTTTATGAACTGTACATAGAGCGAAAAAACAATGATTGCGCACTGTATACAGTACGGATGCACTATCTGGTGACACTAGCTTTACGCTACGCGAGCAGCACGTCACGCACTGCTACGTGGCAGTCTGCCTGCTCAGAGCATGCACAGTACCGTTTACGAAAATGATATTTAGCTACAACGATAGAAGAGTTTGAATATAAACGATGTGATAGACGATCTGATGAACTCAGCCTAAGGGTGTCTCCAATAGCAATACAAAATCGCCAAGGTAAAAAATAATTAAAAAAAATAAAGGCTACTAACAACATAATTGAGTTCAGCAGACTGTCTATCTTATCATTTGTGTTCAAACTTCACTCTATTTATAATGTCATTTTCGTATCACCAACGATTATACAGACGATTTGCTAAACTTGATAGTAGTTCCATGCACACCACAACTGTACGCTTCGTTGGCGCATGGACGCTGCCAACCATTGTGTCTTGGCCCTTGCGTCGATGGCGAGTTGATCGCCGCCCGTGCCTGCCTAGTCCGTTCTTTTTTCATGATTGCGAAAGGCCATTGCATAAGGATTTTAGACTCTTGTCGTCTACAGTAAAAAACGATATTGTAACTATATTGTAGATAGAGTAAAATTTAAAATAAACAACGAGGATAGACGATCTGTTACATCACCAGCTCTGTATGTCTATGCCTGTCTCGCCTTGCTTTGTGGCTTTGGGCTTTTTGGCCATCCCAACTTTACGTGGGTTGTAACCCACGATTATTAGGTTGTTTGAGACTGATTAGTATTGGGCCAACTCGATCGATCGAGAGCTTATATTGGGCATCTGCAGTGTTACATCTCGGACTTTAGAATTAGCTGTGCCACGGATAGGCGGAGGTTAAGGCACGATCCCGGCGTTACATCGCATTGCGCGACCCCCTTTCGTTCCTTCCGTTTTTGCCTCTGTCTTTTTTTTTTCCGTTGCGCCTTCCCTGACGAACCGACCCACTGAGCAAAGGCCACCTGCTTCGCGGGTGCGTCTATCGCTCGCTCAACAGGCGGCGGCGGCGGGGGTTTCTGTGGCGACGATGCGGAGGGTGGCCGATCATCTCCGGCGGATGCGGCCCCGTCGGATGACGCCAAGGCTGTAGCTACCGCGCGAATAAGTCCTCGACAAGCCCTGTTTGGTAGGGATTTTTTCTAGCTTATGGTCAAAATAAGCCGGATCTAACAGCAAAACGGGACGCTTTTTTCAGTTTTTTCTGGCCGCGTTTTTTCTACCGTACCCATTTGTATTAAAAAACAGAAGCTGGTCCAAACCTGCTTATTTTGAACGCGCTATTCGCTTATTTGTACAGCTTGTCAGGGAAACGATTCCCTGAAAAGCTATACCAAACCGGGTTAATGGTTCCAAAAAAGCATTATTGATTCATGCGTTTTGCTTTCGCACCGAGCGCGGTGATTCTTTCTGACGCGCCTGTTTTTTTTCTTATGCATCTTAATTGCATCATCAGCAGTTCAGTTAGCGGTCATCCCATAAGATTTAAGAAAGAGCTCATGAATATAGGTTGTCGTTTTCTCATAAATTCTACAAATAAGTTGCTGAAAAGTGTGTAGAAAATTTGGCTGTGTTATTCCAGCGGAACAAGTTGCGTAGTGCTATGGATGTGTAATTTACTATATCCCTATTAGCAAGTTTGATTGTGTCATATTTCAGCGTTTTGTAGCAAGTTGTGGTAGCGTGGATGTGCAACAACTTGCTACATCCCCTATTAGCAAATTTGATTGTGTCCTATTCCAGCGTTTGTAGCAAGTTGTGATGGTGTGAATGTGTAACTTCTACATCCCACCCATTAGCAATTTTGGTTGTCTTTCCAACATTTGTAGCAAGTTGTGGTGTGTGTGAACACAACTTGCTACACGTCCCTTGTTGTTTGTCTATCCTTTTGCAGTAAGTTTCATGTAGAAAAAAATTTACAATGCATGTATATACGTCACCTATATATTTATGCTGATAAAATTTTATAAAATTAATAACTGAAAAGTCTATAGCAACTTAGCAAGTTTGGTTGTGTTCTATTCCAGTGTTTGTAGCAAATTAGGATGGTCAATTTGTATGTACAACTTACTGCATTTTTCTGTTGTCCTGAGAGTAGTTCCAAGTCGAGATGCGCAGACCAATTTACCATCACGCTATATGGGCCAGCGTGCAAATATGGGCCGAGGCATAGGGAGGGCGCACGCGAAAGAACACCAAGAGCGTGCGGGCCAGTTGCGTGGGGTCGCACGCTCGCACCCCATCGCGAGTTAAACTTTGCGTACATTTTTCTGTTGTCCTAGGAGTGGTTCTAAGTCGAGATGCGCAACCCAATTTATCGTCACGCTATATGGACTAGCGCGCAAATATGGACCGAGGCACAGGAAAGGCGCACGCGAAAGAACACCAAGAGCGCGCGGGCCGGTTGCGCAGGAAATGCCCATTGGAGATAGCGTAATAGCTGCCTTTTGAGGCTTGTTTGGTTAAACCAATATCTCCAAGAGGTGGATATAGGTGTGGAAAACACTGTTTACGCACTGTAGACAGTACGGATGTACTATCTGATGACTCCTGTCTTATTAGCCTAGGTAGCTCCTCGCCCAGGCGTCCTGGGTCAGGATGTGTCGCTTGGCAGGCAGAGGTTGCCCGGGGCACGATCCAAACCTGCCCTATTGGTGCTTGACGTCTCAATCCCACGCGGACGGGGCCAGCCGACATCCATGGGGCCTCAATGGCGGACACCTCGTGCATCGATCCGGCATGTTGAGCCCGGGGAAGGGATGGCGACATCCAAGGCTCCCAAGCGGCGTGCTTGGTGGGCATCCGATCGAGGGGGTGTCTTCGGTTTGACTAGGAGTTATCTCTTCAATCAATCTCCCGAACTCGATCCCAACCCTAGCAGCCTAGCTACACTGTTAACTGTCACGCACGACTACCTTTACCTAGCAGCGTAGTATTCTTAGTTCCGTGTAGTAATGGTCTGCAGTAAGGCTAAGTGCAGCAGCCTGTGCAAATGTTTGTGTATGTGCATTTTGCATGATCGATAAGACAGTGCGTCGGTGTATGCGTATGCCTATTGTGAGAGGGCGCGGAAAACATGTAAAAGTTGTGCAAAATGCACATCCACAATTCACTTTGAGCACACAGAACAACATATGAAGTCGATGATTGCTAGAGGCAACGGGATAATTTTGATGATAGGATGAAAGGAAGCGGCAGTTGTCAATGGCGCATCGAATAATAAATCACACGATCCCAACATGTCTTTTTTTGAGAAAAATTGAGAACTATTGAAGAACATGTTATTTTTAAGGCTAAAAACTTTTGAAAAGGTCCTCTCCATAGATACAGAGAGTTTAAATATTGAGACCTGTTAGAGATACTCTTGATATCTTGACAGAGACCTATCCAATTTTTTTTAAAAAAACTCTCTTTAAAATAGCATTGCGCTTAACCTATTAGCAAGCCGCACCACATGTCTATATTACCTACGGTATACAATTGTCTATTATCAATGCTATCTAATCTATGGTTTATTTGAAACATTTTTTCTTTTTTTGTTTCTGTGTTTTTTAAAATTAAACTGTTTTATTGAAATTATACACATTCCTACATTCAAACGAATCTTCTTCTATTATTATAATCATCGTAAAGCATAACAATACGTTTGTTTTCTTCTCTGTGCAAAATGTTGCGAAGGTGATCGATTCGCACCATTTGCAGCGGGGCACCTAAAAAAATATAGTAGGAATACTGGATTTGGTGTTTTTTATCCTAACAATTAGTTTTGCAAAACCAAATTAAATCAAAATTACTAAAAATTCGTGAATCAGGATGTGAGTCCTCCGTCTGACTCTCGTTTTTCGAACGCCTACAAAGGCCCCCCGCTTGTCACCAGTCGCGCACTCGCGCTCATCCGAAAACCGCCCCAAATCCCAAATTCAGAAACGAGAGCGGGAGAGCTAGAGTCCACCGCGCCGCTGCCGATGGCCGACTTGGATCCATTGGAGGTCGCTGGCCTCCTCCACGCCGTGCTCCTCCTCGACGAGGACCACATCCCAGGCCGCGTGTTCAGCGTCGTCGAGGTGGAGGTGCGCCAGGCCCCGGCGCTGCTCGAGCTCATCAGGAAGGCCGTCCGCAACCCCGCCGGGCTGGGAGGTGCCACGCACGAACAAGCTCGAGCACCTCTCTCGCCTGGCCAACGAGATCCAAATCGTAATGGAAGGCGTCATCCCCATCCTCCTCGCCGACCCCACCGACTTGGCCGGCGCGCGCCTCCTCCGCCGCTACGCCTGGTCTGGTCCATCAAGCACGTCGCCCGCAAGGTGGACGGCGCCGCCAAGGTGAACGGCGTCGTCGTCGGCCCCGACGGCCCCTTCTACCAGGTCGCCGTCGCCGCCTCCAACACACTCCATCGCTTCGCGGACCATGTTCGTAAGGGAGATCGGAGCCAGGCGTGGTACCAGGGGCGGGTTCTCACCCTCCGTGATACCGTCGCCACCCTGCAGCCTATCATGGTGAAGATCCCCGGAGGTGACCAGGCCGCAGGAGAGGACGACGACCCCATGGACCACGACGGCGGAGACGACGACCTGGCGTAGCCGTAGCCGTACGCCCCCCACCTCCACCTCTCGCCGCGCGCGCCCGTCCCCTCTCCCGCGCCAACATTCAAGCCGGAAAAGTAGTCGGAGTTTATTACGTACTCCGTAGATGATAGTAGTATGCATATATGGATATAGAACCAGGTGTTCTGGATGATTGGCGCACAGGTGATAGGGTCAGACCGTCAGAGTATTAGTAGCATGGATATGGATATATAGCCAGGTGTTATGGATGATTGCCCCCTTGCAGCTATTCTTAATATGAAGTCTAAACAATGTGAATGTGATTACTCTCTTGGCTTTTTGGCATTGGTGTTCCTGGGTTTCATCGTGCATTTTAGATTGATTTTATGGAAAGTTATGTCAAATTCCGATCCATTTCTGGATGTGTGTCGCGTTGGCATGGATATATTGTGCATATTTGCTCTATGGCTACGTGCCTGTTTTACTTTATCTGTATCTGTGCTATTTTGGACCTAATATAGTTGTATTATGTTCTATCTATCTACCTTCAATGCTGATCGCTATGCTCTTTATAGTTATTACTGGGACACATGACAAGCGAATTCTGTGCATAGCCAGGAACTTCCATAGTGCTGCTATGCTCTTACTGTGAATTAGCCCCTAATGATCGTGGGAACTGCTAATCGACATCTTGTTGTCTTCAGTTTGCAGAATCCTCAGGCGATTGTGTTTTTACACTGGCTTCGCACGTGTTGATTCATTTCCAGTTGTCTATTAATGACTTGCATATTCAGCTGGCTTATTTTCATGTCTTCTGTTTGTATAATTAGATGGAGTTCAAGTGTATCCAATCACCACTAAAATGCTAGGCACGTGCCTCACTGCATTCCCTGATCAGCAAGGATTTCTGGTAATGCTTAATTATCTGCATGCCCTTTATTATCACATCTACCAAATCTAACTTCCTATGTTTGAATTTGGCTATTTTAGTGTGCTTCACAAACAAATTATTTATTTCTCTTTGTTCTATATCATTTGTATTTACCTAATACAAATATTTTTCTCATTAAATTTGTCTCCAGCTAGTTCTTGATTTCTTCATTCCAACTTTTCTACATAACCAATACCTTACTCAATTCAGAGTTTGACTTGACTGGGGACCTGGGCTAGTGGGATATCAATTTTACTGTCATGGCCTGATGAGCGTGGTGTACCTGTGTGTGTGCAAACTTTTCAACTGCTAATATGTATCAATACTGATGTTGTTCTGTTTTGAGTTGCTGGGATGACTTACCAGAAGGCAAGGGCACCACTGGTGTATGGATATCCTAAACTTCCCTTACCTACTGTCCAGCTTGTTGTTTGTACTCTTATTTTATCCCTAGAACCAGATAAGAACTGAACTGTACTTCTGGAAATCACCAAACGCTTGACTAAAACAGGTCTCAAGTGTAAGTATGTAGGTCACATTTACGTGACATATACGTTTTTTTTTTCCGAGAGACAGTTGCATGAATGTGCATATCGCTTACCCTTTATGCGCAGCATGACCACTAGAAGGCATCTTAGGTAGTTACTGTCAGAACCAATCTAGATATGAAATCATGCTGCTGGACAAAGAGAAGCCCTCTGGGGCTTCAATATTTCTACCTTTTAGTGTCTGTGCACTTCCAATTCTTTACCTGCCTAGTGGTGACTGGTGATTATTTTCATGTTGGCTTCTACCAATCAATGTTTTCTTGGTTCCTTACATTTACCTTTATCTTATATCGTTGACGTGTTAGTGCCTTCTAAAAAGAAATGTTGGTACCTGACAGTATATTTTTGTTTTCTGATTACTTTCCATATGAGTATATGACTTTGAGGAATAATTAGATTTCTGTGTGACCGACCCATTGTTGATTGTTCTCATTTAAACGTGGGTTCCATAGAAGGAAGAGTTGGTGTTCATCATGTCAATGTTACACAGCAAAGCAAAAATCAATGTTATCACAACAAAGCAAACTTAACATTCAAATGTCACAGGGAAGGAAACGATACATTCTCTGTCAATTCACCCAACTTCCACCCTGTAAGGCCGTAACATTTCTCTCTTTACTCATTTGTTAATTATGTGTGGGGTTTATGGTTCTTTTTGTATTGCTTAACTGTTAACATATGTTGATATGAAGCATACAAGCAATAGAGTCATCCTGGGTTTTAGTACCTTGTCTCCATTCTCAATTAATTTGTTGAATAACACAAGCACAGCTTCTTGTCTTCCACAAAAAGGTCTTGAGCTTAAAATCAATGTCGTGCTGCAATTTAAGCTGTCTACAACTGTACCCTGCAATCATGGGCATATGAGTGACACAAAAGTACTTGCTACTTATGTCTTTACAAATCAACAGGTTGCCATAAAAATTTCATCAGCCTATCAGTTTACTTGACCAATTTTTAACATATATCAGTTGAATATACATCTAAGAACAATGTTGACGAGTATGAGCTTGAGTGTTTGACAATGTTCCTTTTTTGCTAACTTAGTTTGGGAATAGCAATAGGTTCTAAGCTTGGGGATCTTAGTTGTTAATGTTCATGTTTTCTATTACTTGCTGCAGGTCCATCACACATTTGCCACAGCTGAATCTGATGGTGCCTTCAACTTCTGGGATAAAGACAGCAATCAGAGGCTAAAGGTATAACAGTTTCCATGGCTCTTTCTGTTGATTTTCACTGTTTTAGTAGCAGTTGATTTCTATTGCCTTGATTATTCTTGATTTCATGATGGTTTACAGTTTGTCTCTATGGTCCTATGGAATATCTGTACTTTAGTAACTGGTGTAGTGGGCTGCCCCTGTGATCCACGACCTCAGATCACACACCCTTGGTCGATGTTATATGATCTTGGTTCACAGCTGGGGTGCCACCTCCTGAATCCTGATGGTAATGGCCTAATGGGCTAAAGGAAGACAGAAAAGGAGTGGGGTAGGTGGTGAGAGGGAAAGAACCTGAACCACTACTGTTTCATTGCCACCATCAACGCTGTTGCCATTGCTTGCGAAATCCACCATGGTCACGACATGTTTGGGGAGAAGGAAGTGAGAGAGATGCCATGGGATGGAGAGGGGGAGAATGGTTGGAGAGTGAAGGTGCATGGTTTGAGGTAGGGGCTGTCATTGGTAAAGGAATAGGGAGAGAGAAGAAGGAAGGGAGAATGAACAGATTGGTGCAGAATGGCCCAGGTTTCATTCCTTCATCTTTCCCCTTTTTCGTTTGTTTTTCTCATCACTTCCAATAGACATACTTTGATTATGTGAACATGTACATTGAACTTCAAGAATAAATATCTTTAGATGATCCGTTGACCTAGATTCCCCATTATATTCCAAATTTGTGGAGTCCCGTCCAGACGGTCCAGTGTCCAAACCTATACCATATCAAAGAACTATCCCTCCTTTGACCCATGTTTGAAGCCACAAACTCCTGTCCCAGGACCTTGTTTGTTGACCCAATCAACCTGAGTTTTTGCTAACTTTGATTCATTCCTTTAAGGCTTTAACGTCCTACCATATTTGTTGTTTGTACAGCTGGAAAATGAAACCATGGTCAGCTGGTGAGCGTAATGTTGCAATCTTGAGAAAGAAAATATTTATTGGAAGCGCTGTGGGGTTCACCCCTACCCATTATTCCTTTCTTGTCTTGGTAGGTATAGGCATAAATATTTGTTTCCTCATCGGAATTGGTTTATGTTTAGGTTATCAATACATTTCCTTATTTTTCGAAAGACATTCATTCATTTCGTTTTTGTACCATCTCTGTACAGGCTTTTATTAGTAGATGGATAGACCACTGATCCAATCATCATTCATCTAGTTGACTTACCGCATGAATGAATGGGAAGGCCCCATCTACCCAATCTGTACCTATAATAATGTTACTAGACGCAAAATTTGGTGCTCAATCTGCTTGGACCAGCCAGCCATACGATGATTGATATTTGCATAATTATCTTTGAGCTCAAAAGGCCTTGCGGTTCTGTTTCCATATGATTGAGATATTATATCTCAGAAATAATCAACCATGCTTTGTTTCCTGGATTATTTGTGTCATTGGTCCACGAGTAACGGATTTAATTTAATTCTGGATAGACCATGCTTTGTTTTTTTGTAGTATGCATGCGGAAGAGACAAGCTGGGCTAACAAATCATGTGGATTTGGTCCGACAATAGATAAAACCTCTGGCCTACGGTATGTTTTCTCTTGGGCCGTTTTCAGCCCACGGGCGTGGCATCATTTTTGCGCGCGCAGACTGTCCCCCGCGTTTTTTTTATTTTTATATTTATTTTTTTTCGTTTTTACAGAAATATACCCTCGAGCGTTAGAGTTGCGAAAATGTACTTCCGGCGCCGGGGGGTTGGGCGCCAGCGGGCCCACGGACGCGCTGCAGGCGTCACGGGCGCGCGGCGGGGGTGGAGGGCCCTAGTGCCCGGTGGCCAGGCGCCAGGGACCGGGTCCTGGCGCCCAGCAGCCAGGCGCCAGGCCTCACGGGGGCGCTGCAGCGGCGGCCTGGCGCCCTCACGGGCGCGGTGCAGGGGCGGCCTGGCGCCATCACGGGCGCGGCAGGGGGCGGCGGTGGACCCTGGCGCCCGGTGGCCAGGCGCCAGGGTCCCTTGTAAATACCCCTCCGCGGTTGCTGCGTCCATTTGAAGCCTGCTGCGTCCAAGCCGAGCGAAGAGCAGAGCGCAGGAGAGGAGAGGAGAGGGGAGGGGAGGGGAGGGGGAGTGCGATGCTGCGAAGCCCTGCTGAGATTGGACCGTGAATTAGATAATTTTTGTACTCAGCTTTATATTCGTACGAAATATTTGTTTGCTATGTTAGCAAGTTAAATGCGGTAGATCCAGTAATTTATTTAGTTTTTCTGCTATATAGAAATTTAGAATATATTTAGAATAGAATTTTAGAATATTTTTAGAAAGTAGAATATCGTAGTTTTTTGAAAGTAGAAATTATAGTGCAATATATAATGTGTTTGAAAGTAGAAATTATAGTACAATATATAATGTGTATTAGTGTTACAGTGTTTAGTAGTAACCCCTAGATCTGTTATAATAATTTTAATTTATAGTACAATATATAAAATGTATAAGTATTTATGTGTAGTTTTTAGTATTTAGTTCAATTAATTAAGTTTTAGTAGTATAATTTTAGAAATGTTTGGTATGTAGTATTTAAGTATACATAGTGTTATCATTTATGGAATTTGAATGGTTCAATATATTGGCAGAGATGTCAACCAAGTTGCAGTTTGAAATATATTATGGTGAAGGCAGTATTTTTCAAGGTCTATATGGAGTACAATTGAATGGGTTTAGTCGTACGTTGAAGGGAATAGATAAACCTTGGGATAAATCATTTGGTTCTGTGCAAAGTTGGCTAGAGCGTGGATTCAAAATTAACACAGAAACACATGTGCTCACAGTCCAAATTCTTGTAACATGGGCAAATGAAGGTTATTTGTGGCGGAACCGCCGATTTAATCCGGACTAAGCACATCAGCCACCTCTGGCTCGCAATGTGATTAGGCCAAACTAAACCCGGTCGTCCGTCGAGAGTCGTTTGACCCCCGATATTACCATTTCCTCAGAGGAACCGACATCATACACATCTGACCCACGATGGAGCCACAACAGATACATCATCACATACAGTTGAATACCATAATATTAGACTTAGTTATAAACCGGTTTTGAATAAAATACAAGTCCAACATAGTGTTATAAAATAGCAAGTTCCAAAAAGTTTCTCGCAGCGGAATAATAAGTTCAGAGGTCACCACGATATCATCAAAAGATTTGCATTGGAGGTAACAACATCGAGCCCACCGATGTTGCCCTTGTACCACTCATGTCGTTTCATCCTAAGTGAGGACATGCGCCACCTCCGACACAGGTGCAGACCATGAATTCCATACCTGCGCTCAAAATATGGGGGCAAACCCTGAGTACTAATTACTCAGTAGGTCTTAATGGATTTGGCTTACGGCTGACGCGAAGCGGCTTACTAGCAAGTGGATCCTTAGCCTTTGGTTTTAAACAGTAACATGTGTAACATTAGTAGCAAGTTTTCATCATTTGTATAACCTCCAACATAAAAGTAACTTGCGGTAAGGTAAACAGTTCAATTCAAACATGTGATATTCTAAAATCATGAGTATTAAATACCAGAGTGTTTAAGTAGTTACTACGTTGCCCGTGTGCATTATCAGCATTCCCACACCTGGTGGGCATCAGCGATTCGAATCGATTTTAATTCCCGGGAATAACTATCATGCCAGGGGTATATGCTTACTAGCCATCGCGTTCCCACATATAGCCCCAATCTTAACCTGCCTCGTCCCAAGTTCGATTCACTCCCGCCTAGCCCCCGGGTTGTGCCCCCATGACGAGCCTGCCGACATCTCGGTCTCCCCGTCATGAGTACCAAGCTCCCTCGGGCCACCTTCCTCTCAACCAGCGGGTAGGAACGTGTCTCTGTACTTTGGACGAGCCCAGGAAAGACTTTTCCGGTCCCATATCCCGGATAAACACTCTAGCAATGTTATGCCGAACAGCAGGCGAACAGCGGATGGGCCTTATGCGACTCGGGTGGAGGCCAAAGTGCGACCTTATGAAAAGTATATACTGAAATAAATCTCCGCCCGGTCTCCATTTAATTCAGGAGCATCAGTAATAATTGATGTGATAGTAAGCTTTTGTAACTTTGAAAACACCTACGCGACGAGTCCACACACTCGTGTCTACTCGTACCTAGTAAACTCTAGGCATACTCGTCCTACGAACTGTATGTATAGGTGCTAGGGCCAGGGCGGCCAGGGAGTCTAATGTAACTGGTTTCAAGCAACTCCTAATGCATATGCGTAATCATCAAGTATATTTTGTTTGCTGGGTTAAGTATGGTCCTGCCTACCTTCCTCGTTAGGGTCAGTATCCTCGTCCGGAGCGTAGTCGTGTCCCTGCTGCTGGTCCTCCGGTTCCTGGTGTAGCTGCTCCTCTGGCTCCTCTACTACGGGTTGGTCCGGCGGTTGTCCTTCGCTCGCGGAATCTATATGCATGACATAGTGCAATTGGAGCATGTATTAGTGCAATGCTTGCTTCATGATGCGAGTGCAATGCAAGAAATCAGGGTTTATGGAATAACATTATGCATTTTTCGTGATGAAACTTGTTTAACGTTAAGAAATCGTACAAGCCATCACCTATGATAGCTTAGCTTGTCACACATAACCACGTGGGGGTGTGTGACTGGATAGCATCGATTCATGCGAAAATGGCGATGCTTACTTAAACATCTATTTTCACTTAGCTAGCTTAGCATTCCTAGCGTGCATTTCTCAACAGTAGTGAAGATCTACGTTGCATTCCAACTTAGTGGCTAAGGCCTACATACTCCTAAGTTCCAAATGTGATTTAGGGTGGCATTTATGGATATACTAGTCTCGCATTTCCTATTCTTTGCTTAAATAGGCATTATATCTACCATTTTCAAAATAGGGTCAAACTTTTCATACATGTCCTCACGTTTTCAGCGATGAGCTATTTACACCATCTAGAACCTAGATAAATACCATAAAACCCCTATAGCTTACTACTATCTAGAACTCTCTTTCATTGTTAACTATATGCTTAAATACTAGGCAAGGGTAAAATAGTAAATATACAGCAAGCATTTAAGCTATCAAATTCTTATACTAAGCTTAGGTATACTAGCAATGTTGCTGCCCAAATTCCGAAGTTTTTGACCCACATTTAAACCACATTTCCTATTTATTAATTTAACATGC
This sequence comes from Paspalum vaginatum, assembly GCA_030272315.1. Classification (NCBI taxonomy): domain Eukaryota; kingdom Viridiplantae; phylum Streptophyta; class Magnoliopsida; order Poales; family Poaceae; genus Paspalum; species Paspalum vaginatum. Next base: position 11,982,114 of record CM059013.1, on the reverse strand, counting down.
ATGAACTTATTAATTTCAAAACACTAACTATACTTGACATGCATAGTACCCCATTTCAATAGTGAACTCTTTATACTATAGGGAGCACAAATAAAATGTGTAAAACTATTTAGAGCATAACTTCTATATAATTATCATTTCCTCATTTATTTCTATGCTAAAATCACATGTAGGGGCAAGACAGTAATTAACCAGTGAACACTTGAGCTACCAAAAATCACAGTGAGCCTATATACCCTAACAACACTGCTGTCCAAGTTTGGAAATTTTTGGAGGCCAATTAGTCCACATTTCTTATTTATTAGGGTTTTACATGCTTGCACAAAATCAGGGGCAAACTGGTACTTTCCTACTCAACCATCATATTCACCAGATAGATCTATTCAAAAGGATTACAATGCAACTAGTTTGGTATTTTTTTGATTTTTATTGAATTTTCTATGATTTTTCAAAGATTTCTGCCGAAATAACTAAATAAAAAGGAAAACCATTAGATCCAGGGGCTAGATCGTGATTGTTCCGAAACCCCAGGGGCTAGCACGTAAGACTTGCAAGACTCAGCATACAGCGCGGTGGACTGAATCGTAAATGCGAGAAAATCAGGGGCCGGATCTAAAGTTTCCCCGGCCCCCTTCTTCTTCCTCGCGACGCCCGCGGCCGCGCGGGAAGAAGCGCGCGCGCCGGCGAGCCGGAGCTCGCCACGGCCGCGACACGGGTCGAGGAGGGTGTTCCCCATTCGGGGCTTCTACCTCGAGGTGACGGCGTCGTCGAAGAGGGCGTGGATGAGGTGGAAGGCGGCGGTGAACTGGGGTGAACTGACGCGACGCGACGTCGAGGCAGGGACGGATCTCGGCGCTCGGGAGGGGAACGGCGACGAGGTCTAGAGCGCGAGGTGCGCGGAAGAGAGGCGAATGTCGCGGTGTAGGTGTGGAGGCATGGGGAGCGACGGAGGGGAAGGCGCGAGCTCGAGCTCCGAGCTCGGTTCCAATGGCGGGCGCGCACTGTCGGGCGTGGGGAGCGAGGGAGAAGGCTCGGGAGGGCGAGTGAGAGAGGGGAATGGACAGAGGAGTTCACTCTCCGCTTAACGGCCGGTCGGGGATGGCGATCCATGGGCGTGCGCGGCTGCCCGTACGCTGGCGTCCACGCGACGGCCAGGGTCTGCGGGGAGCAGGCGATTCTGACGGGTGGGTCCCACCCGTCAGCGACTCAGAAGTGGCACAAATAAAAGTGTGTTTTCTCCCTCTCTGAAAAATGCAATTTTGGCATATTTAGAAATCGATTCTTGAGATGTGCCCATTGGATGAAATGTTCAAAACTTTGAGCTCTACAACTTTGTCAAAAGCACCAAGTTCAAAATCTGGGTCTATATTTTACTTAAATTTGAATTTAACTATCAGCCCTAAGTTTGGACTGAGAACTGTTTTCCTTAGATAATTCAAAGGTCCTATTTATAGCCATTTTCTCCCAAAAGCCTTTTTGACAAAGTTGTTCAAAATTTCATGGCCTAAAACTTTATCAATTGGACCTTTGCATGAAAAGGACTGTAGCATATAGAAAAATGAAGAATTCTAAATATTTCAGATTTGGAGTGTGTTTGTTTGCTGACACCAAAAGTCCCTTTACACTAAGTTAAACTCATTTTCCATCCAAGCTCTAATTGACAAAGTTGTTTACCACTTCAATACCTACAAGTTTGGTATAAAAAGTTTCACCTAAAACTCCATAGGATTTAAGTTATGCTCACTTTTGTAGCGTCATTTTTGCAAAACCGAGTGTATCACTTAGCTATTTTCATCATGTTTGTCCATATGATTCAAATGCACACTACCATGAGATGAGATGATGCTTATGAGAAGTAATTAAACAAAGTATGCACATGATAATGCTCGGGAGATGCCTAGGGCATCACATTATTCTGGGAGTTGACGTTGATCCGCAACACCTCTGAGTGGAAGATGTACATTAGTATGGCTCTTCATCGTGTCTGGCCACTTACTATACTTGTGCAGATCATTGAAAAAGCCACAGTTGGTTCCGAAACCGTTGAGAATTACGGCAACACAAGTGGTGCGATACAGAAAGATGTAGGGTTGGAACATGGTGAAACAATTGTGGATGGGCACACAGATTCGGGAGCTCTATTTGTGGGACATGGGGCCAGTGGTACTGAAGTTGATGATGAAGGGAATGGTAGCCAACGTGAGGTGCAAGAACAAGCATATGGGGAGCACGGTAGTCAAGCAGAGCCGCGAGGACAAGAAGATGAGGGGCATGGTAGTCAAGCAGAGCCGCAAGGGCAGGCAGATGAGGGGGAGAGGATACAAAGCATTGTGCAACAAATGCAGAATGAAGACGAAGAGTTTGCTCAGGCGCAGGAATCCGGAGAAGGGTCTGATGAAGATGAGGACTACCCAATACCCGCAGAGTGGAGAGAACGTGGATTTGGTAACCCTGTTGTACATGATGCTAAGCAACAGGATTGGGAGTACAGACAGAATGAGGTAGTTCAAGGTGCAAGATATGCTTCCAGTGAACTTCTTAAGGAAGCAGTTAAGCTGTGGTCATTATCTCTTAAGAAGGAATTCAAAGTAGTGAAATCTAGCCCAAGTGTGTATGATGTTTGTTGTGTCAGAGATGGGTGCGCATGGCGAGTCCACGCCTACAAAGGAATTCTGAAAACCTATTGGAAAGTTTCAATTGTTAGAGGTGCCAAAATACAATCGCAACTTGACCGCTGCATTTGTGGCAAATGAAATGTATGGCCGCATCCTGGACTCGCCACACTTGGAGCCAAAACAGATAATCAGAGAGATTGAGCTGGAACACAAGTACACCATAAGTTATGCAATGGCCTATATGGCGAAGCAGAAGGTGTTTCAGATAAGGTTTGGCACCTACGAGGATTCATACGATAATCTTTCTCGTATGCTCGCTACAATTGCTTAGAGAAATCCTGTAACCTATTACGACGTGATGCATTTTCCAAACCCTGAAGGAGGTCCAAGCATCCTCCAACGAGTTTTCTTTTGCCTTGGACCATGTGTGAGGGCATTTCAGTATTGTTTGCCCCTACTCTGTATTGACGGCACTTTCTTGACAGGGAAGTACAAGGACACTATACTGACAGCCATCGGGGTTGACGGAAACAACCAAGTGTTACCAGTTGCATTTGCATTTGTTAAGAATGAGAATGCCGAAAGTTGGTATTGGTTCCTTGAACGTGTCAAGGCTCAAGCTGTTTCTTCGCGGTCTAATGTTTGCCTTATTAGTGATAGGCATGCGGGAATATTAGACGCAATAGAAAAGCTCCAACATGGAAGTGGTGCATCTCCTCCCATATGGCCTGATGTGCACAGTCGATGGTGCATGAGGCACCTGGCTGCAAACTTCCATGATCATTTTAAGAACAAAGATCTAACGGACTTGTTCAAGAGGTTGTGTTCGCAGAATCAGCAACGGAAGTTCAATGCTATTTGGCAGTTGCTTGATGAGTTGACCGCGAAGCATCAATCAGCCAATTCAAGTGGAAGGACAACCAAACCATTCTCACAGTGGATTCAAGATAAACCAAAGATCAAATGGGCTTTGTTGTATGATACAAATTGTAGACGTTATGGAATAATGACAACAAATCATGCCGATTGTTACAATATGGTGATGCGTAGTTCAAGGAGCTTTCCATTAGTGGGCATAGTTGAATTCATTTTGTATGGTTGTGCGAAGTACTTCAGGGAGCGTTACCTGGCTATAAGTGCAGACTTGAGTAATCCATCAGTGTTGTTTGGGAAGAGAATAACAAAGTACATGGAAACTAAGACGGATAAGGCACAAACCCATAATGCTAAACTTATCCGGACAAGAGAGAACAGGTTTGAAGTTTCATGCAGGGACAGATCCCGACGTGGTGTGCGCAGAGAGAGGACGGTACAGGAAAGCCTCATTGGGAACGATGACACCATTCACTGTTCCTGCATGAAGCCAACACTTCTACACTTATCATGCTCACATGTTCTTGCTGCATGTAGAGAGCTTCATATGGATCCTACAAACTTTGTTTCAACCTTTTATACGAAGGGGGCAATTGTATCAACCTGGAACCAAGAGCTTTTCAGATATGGTATGGTGCGAGCATATACTGCATCAAATCAGCAGAAATGGTACATTCCAAATCCATCACTGAAGAGACTTAAAAGCCGTCGGCAGACACGTCGTATTCGGAATGGTATGGATGAGGCGGAGGCCGGAAAGCGTCCTAAACAGTGCACACAATGTGGTGCTGTGGGTCACAATAACAAGAAATGTCCACAAAATGCAGTTCCTGCAGACGCCGAAGCGGTACCATCAGGCAATGCAACGGATGGTGCGCCTCCAATTTTTGAGTTGCCCTCCGCAAGCCGTGCTCGTGGCCGGCGGTCGGTTTCTACCCGATCGGGCGTATTTTAAGTATCGTCACATCGTATTTGTAAGGCCATATTATGATTTGTATGGACATATTATGATTTGTTATGAAATATTATGCAATTTTGATCATATTATTGTTTCCTGTAGGTATGGCTGAGGAGGAGCCGACGCCTGAGCTGCTTGACCCGGGTATTGACTCAGGTCACCGTTCGTACTTGAGTGCCGTGGAGCACAAGCGCCTTGTAACCTTTCAGTGTCGGCCCGATAAAGAGTACCTTGAACTTGACAACCGTTGGTTGGAGAGGTAAGCAATGATTTGTGCTAGTTTTTTCATCGTTTGTATTCCTCCTTTCTGATGTTATTGTAATGCTCTTTCAAGTTGCGCAGTGCAAGCCTACTTACTTTCTGTCGTCTTGTTGAGGGTGGTACTGTCAGTCGGCACGGTCGCGCCAGGTCTAGGATGATGATTGATAACTCTCTTATCACGGCCCTAATTGACAGATGGAGGCCGGAGACCCATACGTTCCACCTCCCATGTGGGGAGATGGCACCGACCCTACATGACGTCGCCTACTTGCTTGGCCTTCCAATTGGAAGGGATGCTATCGGGCCCCGTGTGGTGCCCGCTTCGTGAAGAGATGACCTAGAGGTACGCTTTGCTGGGGTTGACCGTCTTGACCATCTTGGTCCACTCGATCCGCACCCTAATTCTCGGGGCCCGGCAAAGATTTGGTTGTTGCAGTTTCAGGTACATTGTTTATCGTAGTTTCATATATTATTTATCATTACCGAACCATATTTATGTTGTTGACATAATCAAATATACATTTTTCCATGTAGGCAACCAACCTGCATCCGGACACCGACGATGACAGCGTCCGCCGGTCCTTGGAGGCCTACCTGTTGTGGATGTTTGGGTTCATTATGTTCAAGAATGTCAGTAGCAACTCCGTCGACAAGGTCCTCATACCCTACGCGCAAGAGATCGCAGATGCACCTGAGGATGCTGTCCCCTTTGGAGTTGGGGTTCAGCCGTGCTCGCGGCGACTTACCACGAGCTTTGTGATGCGTGCATTAAGGATGAGAGCAACGCAAGGTTTCAGGGGTGCGCGCTACTACTGCAGTTGTGGTCGTAAGATCGGTTGGCCGTGGGTCGACTTATTGTGGACCACAGAGGCTACGAGGCACAGTACTACGGTGACCATGACGACGATGGGCCGACTATGGGCACGCTTTGGATGTGCCCACGCGAGGTACGTTATTTTCAGCGAAGTTTATGAAACCAAAATGTTACATGCCGAGTTATAACTAAGACATTCATATTTATTGCAGAGAACTTGGTCAAACGAGCAGGCAAGACGTACATATCCGAACTTCGTCTTCGAGCTTGATCGACTTGTGGCCGAAGATGTCATATGGGAGCCATATACTCAAGCAGTTGTAGCAAGCCGGGCTCCTTATGGGTTGTCTTCTTTGTACACCTTGAACGAGGCTTTGTGGTATACGATGGCCTCATTGGTGTACGATATCTACATCGAGCCACACAGTCCGGACAGAGTTATGCGACAGTTCGGGTACGCCCAGCAGTTCCCAGTACCCCGTGTGATTGATCAGGTTTCACAACAGGACCACAGGTACGTTTCATATGATAAAATGCACTATTTCAGATGTAAATCATGTCACAATGCAAATAAAAGAACATTTTCTATTCTATTTTAGGTTAAGTAGGCTTAGACAATCATGCTCATCCACGTGGGTGCACAAGGTACAGCCCTACGTCGAGGGTTGGGCCGACGCTCACGAGTCCGTGGTGCACCCCATCGGGCCACACACAGAAGAGTGGTAGCAACCTTTCTGACGTGGTACCGGCCCCGCACTCGTTGTCACGTGACATATGCCGACACTGAACCGGTGCCACATGAGGCAAGCTCCACGGATGCGTATGCCCGCCATAGGGATAAGGCACTAGCGGGAGCAGTAAGTTAATGTTTTAATTGTTTCTTTCATTTTTGTCAATTTTTGGACTAGGAAACATACGACAATCTCGGTGAATGTGCAGATGCAGATATGCTGCCAACTACAGTCAAGTAACCATGAGGCGCTACTGCGGGTACAAGGCGGCAATCCTTTTACCCCAAACGAGCAGTTGCAGTGGTTGACCGCGGCGAACGAAAGCATCCTTTCCATGATGCACGCATGGGGTGTTTCTTCTACCCTGCAGGGTCTCGCTGCCCAACAGCCACCGATTCCTCCACAGTACACAGGTAAATAAATAAACTGCGTTCACTGAGACAATATTTGGTTTTGTCATGTATTGTTCCATGCCATATTGTTTGGTTCTGTTCCAGCACCCTCCTGCTCATACATGCCGATGGATGCACCATCGACGTCATACACGCCGATGCGTCCGTATCCACAGCAGTTCCCACCGATGCCTCCTCCGTCCATGTCCTGCCCACCGATGGGTATTCCACCGATGCCTCATTCGTCCATGTCCTACCAGTCGATGGGTTTTCCTCCGTCGATGTCGTTCACGTCGATCCGTCCACAGACGACAGGTTCTGTTATAGAATCCTTTGTATATTCTCCATTTGTGCGCATACATTATTAACTTTATTGACAAACACATAATATTTTCTTCCAGGATTCAACCTATTTCAAGTCATACAAGATCAAGCGCTCAACTTCTCAAACATGGAAGATGAGCAGCAACATATTCTTGGCGCGTCACAGTTGGGGGGTGCTCCACTGTTTGCGACACAGGATGACACACAAACTCCTGCGGAGCAGACACGGCCACATCGAGAGCATATGTCTCCTGATCCTTTAACGTACTCTGTGGGCTATGCACACGCGCAGCAGAGGGCAAAGCGAGGTCGGACTCGTAGGGAGGGGTAGCTGTGTCGACATGTATGCTTTTAACGTGACTGTACGCATTTATGTGACTCTTTTTCTTTTGCCCCGTGACCTATCATGGTACACTTTATTGCATTGGATTCTGTTGACTAGGGCATCGAATTCCTTTCGTCCGTGCCTTGCACTGTATCCTACCATGCGCTATCTCCATCACGTCCTCCCACTATATTCATCAAATTATAATTTAATAACTTTAAAACACAATAATTCAAATTAAATATTCACAAATTTGTTAATTAAAAACTAAAAAAAGTTAAAATCTCTAACGGATCACATTCACAAATTTGTAAAATAAAAACTTAAATACACCAGATTGCCCCTGGCACCGGGTGCCTGGGTGCCAGGCCTGGCGCCTGGCTGCGGGGCGCCAGGACCCCACACCCTGGCGCCTGGACGCTGGGCGCCAAGCCGCCACGACCCCTGTCGCCCACCCTCTAGGCGCCGAAAATACATTTTCGCAATTCCAACACTCGAGGTATATTTCTGTAAAAACGAAAAAAATAAATAAATAAATAAAAACGCCCGTCCCCCGCGGTTGCAGCCTCCCAACGCGGCCATCTGCCCATCTCGGTGTCGCCAACGCCTCCCAACGAACAAGGCGAGAGCACAGAGCCCGTGCGGCCGGCACCCAGGACCAGGAGCAGGCAACAGCGCACGCGGTGCAGCGATAACCAGCGTAGCAAGTAGCAACTCCGCCCCCAGCAGCTTGATGTCAGCGGCGGCCAGTGGCAGTAGTAGTTTCACAGCTAGCAGGAGGCGGCGCGCTGGGCGTGCGAGTTCAACGCCTGGCTCACCGTCCCCTTCTTCCACTGCCTCGTCGGCCCCTCGGAGTAGTTTTTTAGCGCGCTATAGGCAACGGTGTTCCCTTCGTCCCGAGTCATCCGCCCTGCTCGGTGTTCCCTTCCGTTAGCTAAGCTATAACAGCCTCCCTGTACGTGCTGGTGGTATTTGTACAGTTATACCCAACTACCCAAGCATGGATCAATCCAACTCGTCGGCTAGATCCTATTCTGTTTCGTCAACGGCGTCAAGCCGAAGAGAGTCATGTCTATTATCTATTTATCTTGCATGCAGAACCGGCTCAACTGGCGGCATGCTGATGGTATGGTGTGGAGGCGCTTACTGATTTAAACACAAAGATTTATAAGTATACGCGTATATCAGTATTTGTGCATCTTTATCTAGGGGGGCTGCACATTAAAATCATCATGACGTGGAAATTAGGACCCAGAATACCAATAATAATTATTTTTTCCGTGTGTCCCTTATGCGTGATATGCTGTGCAATATGCCATGGACAAGGACGACGAATCTGCCTTTTTTAGTGGCAATCACATCATTTAAAAAAAAGATATTTCAAGTGCGCGCATAAACGAAATCTGCGCTCTTTCTTCTGTATCTGATCTCTACTCACATCAGATCTTGCAGACTAGTTCGACTCTGGGTGCAGTAATTTCAAGGCGGTCCATATCAATGTCGACACCAAAACTCTTGGAGGCAAAGGTTCAGTGCTTGTTGGCAGAACTAAACTCAGAGACCAAACAGAACACTAGATACTAGTAGCAAATAACGCCTGCAATCTGCATGCACCTTTGCATCTTGTATACGTGGAATTATATCCATGGGGTTACGATTTCCTCTCTGCATGAAATCTCTGCCCACCGTTTTTCCGAGTTCTTCTACATCATCAGAGCTCCTGAAGATACATGGGACGAGTACGTCGTCTGCTTACATTCATAGACTGACAGGCGACAAAACTTGGGTTCTGCTGATCGCCATGACCATGACTCCGCGAAACACAGATGGGCTCTGACCCGTCTTTACTGCCGTTGTCTCGTGCTATATCCGTTTCAGCTCCAGCATGGCTGCATGCGTCGCTCCCAGCCGCTGGAGTTCCCGTTCCAGGCCGCTGCCGACAGGTGGCCGAAAGCCGCCGGATTTGGCAGCAGACTGGGCGAGTCCCGGCGCGCGGCGGCATGGCGCGTTCTTCATCCCAAGAAATCGCTGCGGGCGCAGGAAACCGAGACGGGCAGCAGGGCAGGGCAGGCAGGTGTGAGGTGTCATCGGCGGGTGCGGTTGAGTGAGTGATGCAGCGGTGACGGCAGACGACGCAGGCTTTTGTGCTGTGCACCTGTGCCTTTGTGAATTGTGAGGATGCAGACGCTGGCACAATCAGCGAGCAGGGAGGGTTAGACTGTGAGGGCGCCTCCAATAGTCATCGATTTTGTTAGCTAGATGTCATATTTTTTTAGGTGGCAGAAAAATGGAGAAAATGAGAATAGCTAGCGACGATCAAATAGACAGGAGATTTGGCGTACTTCAAAAAACTGATACTATTACGTGTGAGCCAAGTCATGGTGGTGAAATAAATTACAATTTTTTATTGTTCTCTTACCTCCATGTCAGCCAAGAATTTGATACAACCATGGTGGATGCCTTGAAACGTACGGGTTGGAAGAAGCTTCGTTGAAAGGCTCTTGTTGGTCGGTTTGGTAAGATTGTCTTTCATCTTCTAATAATCCGACCTATTATCACACTTATAAAACATTGTTCGGATAGCTATGGATTGGAGGGGATTGGGCGGCCCTCCAATTCCCCATTAAATCAAACAAGCCTTAAGGCAGTTTATATAATCTCGAGTAGTAAACAAATAAGATCTCGGCCGACACCTCAACGTTGCTAGGTGATGACCTGATCGGTTTAGGGTTTCGGTTGGCACTGGGGTCTAATATGGAGGTTTGGGAAGAGGCGAAGAGCAGAACACAGGACGAGACGGGTGGGGAGTTTTCGTGATTTTGTTGGAGCCGCACTCCATCTGGCCCAATCCCTTGACGATGGATTAACCGAACAAGGCTTATAAGTCACAAGGTTGAAGAAACTCATGTTATCCTATCAACATCTGACTTCAACTGCCCTTGGAATAGAAACAATGGGGAAAACTAGTGTCGTCAAATAGCTTCTTCATTTCTTCTACATTTGAAGCACCATGATCCCTCTTAATTTCCCCATCCCCTTCATGTGCATCTCTTTTACCCCTTTAATTTGAAGAGAGGGCCAAGAATTGCCACATGAGGAGCTCCGTTGAATCTAATCCAAATTGTTAATCCAGAGATGGAAACTAAAATATGTTGACTACAACAAAATTATTGTACCAAACCTTGACTAAAAATGATTAAAAGAATTGAATTTTGTAATGCATTGTGGATACACACGAATGCATCCAAAGGTTGGTGCATCAATCATAAAGTTGCTATTATTGGCCCCATACTCCCACTCATACACATGCACGCTGCACATCTAGTCAAGATTCCAGCCATTGAACATTTGCACATATTTGCAAATTTGTTTCGTTGTGTTTATTTTCTTATTCCTTCATGTGGATCTTCCACATCTTCTGTGAGGTAAGCAGTTCTCGAAAGATAGATCAAGATAATATTTCCCCCATAATCCCATATAGAATACCGAAGATAAAGTAGATGCGTGAATCAAGGAGTGCAATTTCAGCTCCAACCACGAGGCATATTGTGCATAGGGGACATTGGTGTGACCAAAGGTGGAGCAATGTAGGAGTGTTATACCAGAAAGAATTACACATAACGCAGTACAAGTTTCTCAAAGAATTAGGGTAGGAAATTCTACATTATAAACAAGGCCCTAGGAGTAGTAGTACTATTCATGGATCTCTCGTTTCGTGACTCGCACACCTGTGCATAAAGTTCGGAGCTTCCAATGCAAACTCGGAAAGGTTAGGCTCAGGCAGTGATGCGGGTGTGCTTTTTTATAAGCGCTCCAAAGCGTGAGACAAGTAACCCTTTTGCAACGTGTCTTCCGGGAAAAACATCAAACATGGCGTAGTGCCACCAGAACTACCAAGGTGGCTAGGTTAGGTCAAGTGGCAGCTGGTCACCCATGCATGCTCGCCCATAACACAAATTCATCACCAATGCTAATAGATCCACTTTCGTAGTTTGGTTTCTGTGAGAGGTTTCTTTCTAATGATATAAATGTGAACAAGTTGGCGATTCGCAATAATTGAACTATATCAAAAGTTAATGAGTGATTATTAAATGCAATGAAAAGCAAGTGTATAAAGCTAATGGAGTGATCATGATTGCATTCATATCCAGTTCAAGGATTTCTAGTGACCAACACGTGAGGGGCTTACAAAAGGCACAAAGATTTCGTTATGAATTATTGGATCCTTAAACTTCATCTTTCAGTTGCACATCCTGGGACAAACATATATTGATTTATTTGTTTGTAACATTGCCATGCATGGAAGGCTCCTATTTATAACTGTTCGTTCTATTTCACGAGATCCATGCACCTGCCGCAATTTTCATCTCTATGTTCATCAGTTTGAACCGATTCTCTGTCCTTCTCATGGAGTCATGGCCTAGCCTATTAATTTTTAACCTGAAAGATGAACACGGAAAGCTATAATCAGGTAGGCTCAGTGCAGCAGACAGATGCCCCAAATTCATCAATTCCTGTCCAGCTTTGGTCAGACCAGAAAAATATAGCATTCCATAGGTACGCTTTGCGAGGGGGTTAACAAAACCTCGAACAGGTGAATCCCATTCTGCTACCATATTAACCCATTGCAGTTTGTTGGCGAAAAGAGCTGTTCTTAACTGATAGTAACTACCATGGTTAAATTGCAAATGTTACAACGAAGATCTATATTTACTATTGAGTAGTTAAGCATTTCAGCATTAGTGTCTTGTGTTGCTAGCAATCTTGGATTCATAGCTTGGGTCTACCAGTTTGCAAGCAAGGAGTGACGTTATGAGACACTGCAAAAGCTCTTTGCTGTGCAGCAGTGACTTAACTGTTCTGATTTAGAAGAATGTGACTCCAGCAGCTACGTATAGCTAGCTAGCTACGTACTGAATTCTGGAGAATGTGACCCCCGCAGCTATATCCTATATAAGTATATAGTGATTTAGCTAGCTAGATTCCAAACAATTTCGACAGCTACTTCTAGCTTTCCAAATGCAATGCTCTTTACAGGCAAAAAAATGACTGAATTTGAGAGCTCAGAAACTGTGTCCGTTGCATCATATCCAGCATTGTTTAACAAGTTCAACTTTCAGTGAAGAATGTTCTTAACCGACAATCAATTATAATTACCTTTTGACAGTGCACCTAGAGTTATTCATCAGTCAGATCTATTCGCGTAAAGTAGATCAAGTTTTATTTTATAAAAATGTACTGTCATCAATTTTTAACTGGAGTAACATGATGCATAGGATCAGATCTTGGCTTCAGCCAGGCCTGAGAAATGTCACTCTGTCAGAGAACTAACGGAAGAATTAGCTGTCTAAGAACTGTGCCTCAGTTTAAAGAAGGTACAGGGTTTATCCTAATCAAAACGCACGACAAGTCCGCTTCAAACTTAACCATGTGCTCCCTGCCTCCATCTTGTCCACAACCCAGCCCGTTGATGAGATCTGAATCCAAATCAGCTTCATATTCCCTTGATGTTTACCACCACCCCATATTACTCAAACACTATCAACCATGTGTGGCACCTAACATGTCTCCTGTCTTGTCCATCATCACCCATGTGGCCACATTCTAACCTTGAGTTAAGCGTGAATCACGGTTGGTTGGCATGGGTGGTTCATTTGTTATTCAATATTGGTACTAACAAAAAAGTTAATTTGACATGGTTGACTCGAAATTCAGAACAAACTTACTGATACACGATAACAAGTTATAAGTATTATGACTAGTTCTAAGAAAATAATCGATGTGATTGGATCCTCTTCAGACTTCAGTTGAAATTAAATGATTTAGAGTGAACATTTTGATCCAAGGAAAAAATAAAGGTGGTGGACAATTGATCTGAAACAATTGAAACGCGTACAGTGTAGGAACAATAATGAAATAATTGTATCCACCAAGCAGTGGGCAAACATGCCATTTTCTCTTTTCCAAGGATCGTGCTTTGCCATTTGCGCTTTTGAAAGTAGCAAGTTTGGTTTTGAAATGTTATGTTAGTTACCCAAATTAAAGGGATCTACCAGCCATGGTGATGATGCTAAGCTAAGATAGACCTGTGGATTTAACTATGTACAATAGGGTGATTATCTTACTATCTTATTCCTCATTGTCCCTTCCACTCAAAGGCACTGAACATGTTCTTGATCCAGAAAATTATTTTATCACCGCACATCCAATCTTTTTCAGTTACTTTCCAGCGGTTTGACACCTATTCACATGGGTAAGTTGCTGGAAGTTTTTTATGCCTTTGCATTGTACTAACCTTCACCCCCTTTACTTAACGCCATGTGCACCGTAAGATTCCTCTCCCATTCCTTCTGGTTTACCCATTTTGTTCCAGCAGGCCTCTCTCTGATGCTCATGATGAGTTCACAGGAAGCAATTAGGTTTTACCAGTTCTAGTATCATAGTGGTATCCCCTTTTGCAGAAACTTGTGCTTGTGAATGTGACCGAACATTCTGGGCTGGGTTTCACACAGATTTACCTGTTACTAAGCTGCAGAATTTGAGCTCCGATCCCTGATCGGCACGCATAGAATTCTCTGATTGGCGCGCATAAACTATATAAGTACTACATACGAATTACAATGACGTCAATAAAAGATGATGCATTCTTATGAATCGTAACAGCTAGCAGAAATAGTATTCTTGTAATTATTAGTTGCAAGTTATGAAAAAGGTTAAGTTCGCGGGACTGCAAATACTGCAGGCAAAGATGAACGAAGGTTTTGTAAAGCAATCGTGAACATTAAGACTTGAATGTTGAATTAGCATAGAAAGATGCAATTTTTTTACAGCTGTACTTACCTTGCTACTGTCGCCGTAAGCCTGTAAAGGAGGAGATCTGCAGAAGAACAGTTGCTAGCTAACCGTAAAGCAGCACTGTCACAGCAGGCCATCAGAAAACGTTTGAGAATTAGAAGGTTGCATACACCTAAAGCCGGCAGTAACAGAACAGCCACTGTCAACTCCTGTACCAACGGTACAAAGGTACAGGGATTAAGAATAACTGACACTGCACGCAAAATGCTCTTCCATGGAACATCGGATAAAAGTTCGATTACCGAGAGAATTAGCAGTAACCTGTTTTCACAGAAACCGAGAAGGAAGAAGAAGAGATGTTTTCACCTCCAAAGACAGCAATAGCAATTAACAATTCTGGGAGGCTGCAATGGCTGTAATAAGTACACCAACTGGAGATAAACATATGCAGATCATGACACCAACCACACCACCTTCCTCTCATCTTCCCCATCACTTGCAAAACTGCATCCAGTATCCTTTTCCTGATTAAAAACTAATTCCAGTACAATTATTTTAACAGTTAGGGCCAAGATCCAATCAAGCCTGCTCTTAGTAGCAGCAGCATACTGTCACACACAACACTGCAACGATCAATCAAAATCAGTTCTTTTGTCTCAGAATTTTTTTTGGAGGGGCAAATTGTAGCAGCTGCTAGGTGCTCATTTGGATCCAGATCTCCTGTGCTTCCCCTGTATAAACAATTCATGGGGTCTCCCCCTCTACAATCCCAATGCTTGCGAGAGGCGCCACCTCACCAAGCCAGCCATCCACCGCATTGCCGCCCCCCTCTCTTCTCATCACGTCACACGCCCGCTTCAGCCTCGCCACCGAGGCGCGCGCCGCCAATGCCGCCGCGGTCCCGCGCCGCCGCACCGAGGCTCGCGCTTCTCGTGCCGCTCGCCTGTGCGCTGCAGCTGCTGCTGCTGGTATCTCCGAGCCACTGCGTCAACGAGCAGGGCCAGGCGCTGCTGCGATGGAAAGGCACGCTGCGTCCGGCGAGCGGCGCGCTGGCGTCGTGGCGCGCCGCGGACGCGAACCCGTGCCGGTGGACCGGCGTGTCTTGCAACGCCCGCGGCGACGTCGCCGGGCTGAGCATCGCCTCGGTCGACTTGCAGGGCCCGCTCCCGGCCAACCTGCAGCCCCTGGCGGCGTCTCTGAAGACGCTGGTGCTCTCCGGAACAAACCTCACCGGCACGATACCGAAGGAACTCGGCGGGTACGGCGAGCTGACCACCCTTGACCTCAGCAAGAATCAGCTCACCAGCGCGATCCCGCCCGAGCTCTGCAGGCTCGAGAAGCTCGAGTCCCTCGCGCTCAATTCCAACTCCCTACGCGGCGCCATCCCCGACGACATCGGCAACCTCACAAGCCTGACGTACCTCACCCTCTACGACAATGAACTGAGCGGGGCGATTCCGGCGAGCATTGGCAACCTGAAGAAACTGCAGGTGCTCCGCGCGGGCGGGAACCAGGGGATGAAGGGCCCGTTGCCGCCGGAGATCGGCGGATGCAGCGACCTCACCATGCTCGGCCTCGCGGAGACCGGCGTCTCGGGGAGCCTCCCGGAGACGATCGGGCAGCTCAAGAAGATCCAGACCATTGCCATCTACACCACTTTGCTCTCCGGGGGAATCCCGGAGTCCATCGGCAACTGCACCGAGCTCACCAGCCTGTACCTGTACCAGAATTCTCTCTCTGGGCCGATACCGGCGCAGTTCGGCCAGCTCAAGAAGCTCCAGACGCTGCTTCTGTGGCAGAACCAGCTCGTCGGCGCAATTCCCCCGGAGCTCGGACAGTGCAAGGAGCTCACGCTCATTGACCTGTCGCTGAATTCCCTTACCGGGAGCATTCCGGCGACTTTGGGCGGGCTGCCGAATCTCCAGCAGCTGCAGCTGAGCACGAACCAGGCTGACCAGCACCATCCCGCCGGAGCTCTCCAACTGCACGTCGCTGACGGACATCGAGGTCGACAACAACGCGCTGTCCGGGGAGATCCGCGTCGACTTCCCGAGGCTGCGCAACCTCACTCTGTTCTACGCGTGGAAGAACCGGCTCACCGGCGGCGTGCCGGCGAGCCTCGCGGAGGCCCCAAGCCTCCAGGCGGTTGACCTGTCGTACAACAACCTCACCGGCTCGATCCCGAAGGAGCTGTTCGGGCTCCAGAACTTGACCAAGCTGCTGCTGCTGAACAACGAGCTGTCCGGGTTCATCCCGCCGGAGATCGGCAACTGCACCAGCCTCTACCGTCTCCGGCTCAACGGCAACCGGCTGTCCGGCACGATACCCGCCGAGATCGGCAACCTCGAGAACCTAAACTTCCTCGACATGAGCGAGAACCACCTAGTGGGCCCTGTGCCCGCGGCCATTTCGGGGTGCGGCAGCCTCGAGTTCCTCGACCTGCACTCAAATGCTCTGTCCGGCGCATTGCCGGACACGTTGCCACGCAGTCTCCAGTTCATTGACGTCTCCGACAACCAGCTCGCCGGGCCGCTGAGCTCCAGCATCGGGTCAATGCCGGAGCTGACGAAGCTGTACTTGGGACAGAACCGGCTAACCGGCGGCATACCCGCGGAGCTCGGTTCTTGCGAGAAGCTCCAGCTGCTGGACCTCGGCGGCAACGCGTTGTCCGGTGGCATCCCATCGGAGCTCGGGATGCTGCCGTCACTGGAGATTTCGCTGAACCTCAGCTGCAACCGGCTCTCGGGGGAGATACCGTCGCAGTTCGCCGGCCTTGACAAGCTCGGCAGCCTCGACCTGTCCCACAACGAGCTCTCCGGGAGCCTTGAGCCGCTCGCGGCGCTGCAGAACCTCGTCACGCTCAACGTATCCTACAATGCCTTCTCTGGCGAGCTCCCGAACACTCCGTTCTTCCAGAAGCTTCCCCTCAGCGACCTAGCCGGCAACCGCCGCCTCGTGGTCGGCGACCGCTCCGACGAGTCCTCCCGGCGCGGCGCCATCTCGTCGCTGAAGATAGCCTTGTCCGTCCTCGCCGCAGTCAGCGCGCTGCTCCTGGTGGCCGCCACCTATATGCTGGCCCGCACGCGCCGCGGCGGCGGCGGCGGCGGGCGCATCATCCACGGCGAGGGAACGTGGGAGGTGACGCTGTACCAGAAGCTGGACATCACCATGGACGACGTGCTCCGCGGGCTGACGTCCGCGAACGTGATCGGCACCGGCAGCTCCGGGGTGGTGTACAAGGTGGACACCCCCAACGGCTACACCCTGGCCGTGAAGAAGATGTGGTCGGCGGACGAGGCGACGTCGGCGGCGTTCCGCAGCGAGATCGCGGCGCTGGGCTCCATCCGGCACCGCAACATCGTGCGGCTCCTCGGGTGGGCCGCGAACGGCGGCACCCGGCTGCTGTTCTACAGCTACCTCCCCAACGGCAGCCTGAGCGGCCTCCTCCACGGCGGGCTCGCCGCCAAGGGCGCGCCCGCGGACGAGTGGGGCGCGCGCTTCGACGTCGCGCTCGGCGTCGCCCACGCCGTGGCGTACCTGCACCACGACTGCGTGCCGGCCATCCTGCACGGCGACATCAAGTCCATGAACGTGCTGCTCGGCCCGGCCTACGAGCCGTACCTCGCTGACTTCGGCCTCGCCCGCGTCCTGTCCCTTGCGACCTCCAAGCTCGACGCCGGCAACCAGACCCGCATCGCCGGTTCTTACGGCTACATGGCACCAGGTCGAGATTCTCTTCCGCTACAGTTCCCGGGCATGCACGATTCCATGACATTTTCGTTGGATTTTTTTCCTGACAAGATTTTGCTCTCTTTTTTTTCCGAATAAGCAGAGTACGGGTCGATGCAGCGGATCAGCGAGAAGAGCGACGTGTACAGCTTCGGCGTGGTGGCGCTGGAGATCCTGACGGGGCGGCACCCGCTGGACCCGACGCTGCCGGGCGGCGCGCACCTGGTGCAATGGGTGCGCGAGCACGTGCAGGCGAAGCGCGACGCGTCCGAGCTGCTGGACGCGCGGCTCAGGGCCAGCGCGGCCGAGGCGGACGTGCACGAGATGCGGCAGGTGCTGTCCGTGGCCGCGCTCTGCGTGTCGCGCCGCGCGGACGACCGGCCCGCCATGAAGGACGTCGTGGCGCTGCTCAAGGAGATCCGCCGCCCCGCGGCCGGGGACGAGGACGCGAAGCGGCCGCCGGCGCCCGCGCCGGTGTCGCCGGTGCGGAGTGCGCAGTCGAGCTGCTCGTTCGCCGTCGGCTCAGAGTACTCTGCCTGACGCAACGGGTTGCAATTTTTTTGCAAGCGTAGTAGTGCGTTTAGTAAATTTAGTGTATTAGCAAGCCATAAACATATTGTTGGTTAGCCAAGGACGCATTACCGGTAATGTTGTACTTAGGTGTAATCCGCCCTTGTACATTAACCTGAAGAATGTCCATGTTAGTATCAGCTTTTTTGCCCAGCCTGTGTCGAGTCCCAAATCATCTGCTGACTGCTGCCCTGCTGGTATGGTTGATCAACGATCAGCACAGCGGTGCGAAAAAAACTCGTCTCTCTCTGACGTGCGCCATGCGCCCATGCCCTGTGATGTGTTTAGAGGCCTGTTCAGAGCTCTTGGAGTCCACCTGCGTGGACCAGATTACCTCTTCCACCCACCTTTCGTGGGTTTTTTTTTTTGCCAAATTCTATTTATTTTGGGTCAAATTTTACCCACCTCCTCACTCTTCCTCTTCCTCCTCCTGCCGCCACCGTCCCGCCCCGCCCACCGCCACCCGAAGGCCGCCAACGTCTCGGCACTCTCACCACGGCCTCCCTGCCCGCAGGCTGCTGCCCCAGTCATCGCGTCGCCGCCACCCTCACAGCGACCTGCTATCCCTGTCCTTGGAGCTCCTCCGCCCAACCCTAGCTCAACTGCCGTCCTACCCCACCCGACCGGCGGCGCCATCTCCGCCTGTCCGATCACCACCACCGTCGGACCGGGCTGCCACCCCTTGCCCTCCCTCTAAGGCTTGGAGGTGGAGAAGACCCCTGGCGGTGCACTCCCAACCCCCGAGACCGGTGGTGCGGAGGAGGCAAGGCGTGGCGGCAACGAGGAGGAGACCCTGGCATGGCTCTCAGTGAGATGGCGGCAGGCGCGGAGGAGGAAGAAGAGCGGCGGCGTGTGGGAGGAGAGGGAGGCTGCGCGTGGGCTGTTGGACCGATGTGGTCTGAATTGGAAAAGGCAACAGTGAAGGGAGGGATGGGTGGACACCGGATCCCATCCACTAGGTGGAGAAGATTCCCGGTCTAAGGAGGTGTGCCATGATTGGGCCTCAATCTATGTACCGGTAACCATGGTAACAATAGTTGGCTTAGCTCCCTCAACAGCCCTCCTAAACTACGCGCCCTTCTCCAAAAACCAGTTGTCCTACTCCTACAGTTGCGGACACTTATCTCATCAACGCTTTCACTTTGCCTCACATAAGATCTCCGTCTGTATCCTTCTGTCTAGCGATGACAAGATGTTCTCATCGTCTTGGCCCTCTGTCGTCGTTATCCTTTCAAGACACTAGAGGTGAGGTGGTAGATTGGATCCAATGGTTATTGTTGTTAGATACTAGTGGATGTCCATATCTTACTACTATTAATCAGAGATTCTTTTAGAGGCTCCACGTTAATCCTCACGAAACGCACTAAGAAAAAAGAGAAATCCTAAGAAATTCTCACAAAAATCAGAAACATCCTAACCATCGATTGGCAGATTGGAATATTAATAGCCATTAGATCTGTTTTCTAAGTAATTACCCACAACTGCCATTATGAAAGGTTTTGAGTTCAACTCTCAACGAAAACATTTTTTTTCCTTTTTGGCAGATTTTTCTATATTTTAGGTCCATTTTCTAAGTAATTACCCACCTCTGCCATTATGAAAGGTTTTGAGTTCAACTCTCAACGAAAGCAAATTTCTTCTTTTTGATAGATTTTTTCTATTTTCAAATTTACTCTTAGTTTTTTTGTCAAATTCTTTCCCAGTTACAAATTTACATCACTAAATGATTCCATAACTTTTTTCATAAAGATGCTAGAAACCTTTCTAAGAAACAGATATTTTGTACCTAATCTTGCTATTACCAATTGAGGACTCCTTTTGGAGCCTCTTTATTAATCCTCACAAGATGCACTGAATAAAAAACAAAATCATAGAAATTCTCACAATAATCAGAACATCCTATCATCAATTGTAGATTGAAATCTTAATAGTCATTAGATCTATTTTCTATGTAATTAACATCCAATCATCCATCGTGTAGCTCTAATAATAGATTTATTTTCTAGAAAAAAGATAAATCCTAAGAATTCTTACAAAAATCAGAAATATTCCGTTATCCATCATGTAGCTCTAATACTTAATAGTAGTCATTAGATCTATTATAGTTTTTAAAAATTATCCACCATAATATTATGAAAGATGAAATAAAATAATCTCCTAAATTTGTATAAAAATTGTCCATCATGCCATTATAAAATATGAATTAAATAACCCCTTAAATTTGCATAAAATTAACCACATGCCATTATGAAATATAAATTAAAATAACCCATTAAATTTGCCATATAAATTACTCAACATGCAATTATAGAAGATTTAAAATAAGGACTAAATCTGTATATAAATTACCCAATATGACATCAATACAATATAAATTAAAATAATTTCTAAATTTGTATATACATTATCCACAGTGACATTACAAATGTGAATTAAAATAATCAGCTCTAATATTATTATGGATTAAATTTATATCTTCGTAAAACTCTAACCCGTGCTCGGACTAGTGTTTCTAAATCTGTAGCACTACTTTTTTTTTAGCTCATTCCATAAGAAGTGTCATCACTAAAACCTTCAACGAGTAGACATTTTCGTTATCACCCTGTCCGTTCTGAAGAAACTCCTTGTCTTGCTATCGACATCTCGTTGCCACCCCATGAGTGACAGAGGGCTGCATGCTGGCCGCCAAGCCACCGCTAATCCTTTAATCCACCACCGATGATGACCTTGTCCCCCTCTCGGCCTGACCCCCGCCGCACATCGCCTACCATTATGGCCGATATCAGCGTCCCGGCCCGCTGCCACCGCGCGGAGCTCGACTCGCCACAACGGCCAGGTTGGAGAATAGCCGGTCGAGTACATGAACATGATCACATGAGGGAGAAGAAAATGACCGGCCCCTTGTGCCGGAGTGCGTAGTCGATCGAGCGCGGCGTGGCCTATACCAACAAAACTTTGGCCTTCCATGCATGTGTCGTGATTGTTTCCGGTTCCAGCCCTTGCTGTGCTGATGTAGCCATGTCCCATCCATATGTGTTTGGCTCTTCTTCGCACGGTGGCTCTGTCCTCTACCATCATCAGAGATTCAGAGCAGGTGACACAGCACGATTTCAGACGAAACTCGCTGTCTGGACCCAGATCGAGCAGATGTTGTGGTGTGTGTGTGTGGGGGGGGGGGGGGGGGGGTGCAATCTGCCGATGATTGGGCGCTCGCAGTCACCAGGCATCCAGGCTAGGCTACAGTGGGTTACTGTCCAGGTGCCATCCCTTTTGGAATGATTCCTCGCGCTCGCCTGGTGATTGATCGCGATCGCGAGCTTCTCCTGCCGTTGGCACGTCGGCTTCGTGCCGACGGGGCGGCCGGGGCGGGGGTACTCCGTACTCATGATGATGCGTGGTGGCCCGCGTCCACGCTGGCTGCCCTTCATGCTGTCTGCTGCCCCCTTGCCACTCTCGCCGCCGGTCCCTCCGGCTCCGGCTGGTGCGCCGCGCTCCGGTGGTTGGGCACTGGGGTGCAGCCGTCCAGCCTCCCTGTCTGGTTGCTTCCTCAGCTGGGGAACCAACGCCAGTTTCCAGACAACGCCACGTCGAATGGGCCGAATTCGGAGTTCTTTAAGAAGGCTCCGACCTCTCTCCGATTGGCCTAGTGGGGTGTGCGTTAAAGCCCAACCGCATCTCTCGAGTCAGTGGCTCGTCTAGCCCAAAGTCGCAAGGCCCAATAGGTAGTAGTCTGCAAGGTTCAAAAGCTGCTGGGCCCATCAGGCAACTTTCACGTTCTATCACACTTCCTTCTCACACGATTAGGCTGTCTTCAATGCCGTCCCTCAAATTCCATTCCCTATTACTATTTCAAACTACCATTCTCTCTGTCTACGGTGCAGTATTTATATCAACAGTATAAAATAGCATTTTGAGGAATCATTTGAGGGACGCTATTGGAGACGGCCTTAGCTCCAAGATTTTTCAGAACACTAATCCACGAAGGACACAGGCATGCAAGTTGGAATTCCGTCACTTCATGTGTTCACAGTGTGTGAATTCATAACTGAATCACAGTTAACGGATGTACCGCACATAGCAAAAGAAGGTCAGGATCAGCATTTTCAGCAAGCTGCTAAAAGGTTAGGTCAACTGAGCACTGTGACTTCCACAGTTTCACTTCAGCTTCGTGACTTTCCAGTAAAATAGAAACACGTAGAGAGAAAACGACCCTGAACTGACTGCAGTCAGTTTGTGCCTCTTGGCTGCACTATGGTCGGCCTCACCAAGAGCTGCCCCAAGTCCAAGGATGCCCGTGCCAAGGATGGCCACGAGGAACAGTCACTGCAGTGTAGCTGATCGGCTCGGGGATGCAACCTAGAGCAGCAAATAAGGTACCAGTAAATCAGTAGTTGCTTCAGGATAGAGTACATTGCCTGGCCTGAATTCATGCACATACCTGCTTCTGCTAGACGACACCTTTGAACGGCTTCATGGGTGATGAACTCTGAGTACGCCGGCATGGAAGGCATGCGAAATGGAACATAGGGCTGAGGCATTTGTGGGACGAGAGGAATTGGATGAAAAGGTCCGAGATCGGCTGGCTGATAGTTGAAATGGGCATTCCTGCTTCTCCCACTGTACGGCATTGGACCAGTCTTGCGCGCCCTTCTCTTATTCTTGATGTCTCCGATCTTGAACTTGAAAGTGCTGCACTTGCCTAGCAGAAAGGGCTGATCGCAGCGCTGCCCGTCCCCCCTTTTGTTGTTGTAGCCGGGATAATCCTGAATGTGGAAGTCAACTTGCTCGATCAGAAAGAGAGCGAACACCGAAGCGAGCTCCTCAAGGTTCCATTTTCTGTAAGGGTACGTCGTCTTGTGGCTGACATGAACTTCCCCATCAGGTCGGAGCATGAAACTTGCACTGTGAAAGAAGTCTTTCACAAGGTTCCTGTGCGAGCTACAGCCAGTGCAAAAGGTTAAGAGTAGAATGGATTACATGAAACAACGAACAAATATATGAACCGATTGGCAACAAGAACCGGTTTTTGCAGCTGCCTGGTAGCATGCTCTGGAAGGCTGGGGCACCTTTTACATTAAAACACAGAGCTATAACTATAAGCTACTCAATTAACACACAGAGAATATCAGTAGAAGTTTAAGTAATCAGCAATGCTAGTGCTACTCCATGTACTCCCTAGTAGGCATAAAAAAAAGCTTCTTATGTCAAAGTTAGTGATAGCCACTAAGTTAAAACAATAGTTGCACACAATGATCTAAATATCTTTCACCTATACGCACTAGAAAAAGGAAAAAAATATGCCTATCTAATTAAGGAGCTGCCTTCCACCTAGCAGAAAATTAAATAATATGCTTGACCAAAATGGAATCCATTTCTGGAAATCTGCTTGATATTATTTTAATACTAAAAAGAGAAAATTCAACACGAAATAAAAGAGAAAGGAACTCTGCCAAGTGCTTCTGCTCTAGTGTTACAATTTCTGGAAAAAAAAAACGATTTGTCAGCAGTCACTAGTCAGTGTAGCAGTGCTATTGTGGCAGACGTTTCAACATTAAATGGAGCAAAAATGAGCTCTAGAAACTATACTAATTATTCATGTTTTGGTTAGTATGGCATTGACATTACCCAAAATGTTAGTGACAATTAAATACTATATACAGTAAAGATAAACTATACAAGGTATACATACTTGATCATATGTGGTTGGTCCTCTTTCCCCTTGAACCCAGCATGGGGGAAGTTGAAAACAATCCTATCAAACCGCCTCATCTTGAGATCAGTATGGAGCTTCATTGTTTTCGCATTGACTCCATGCAAAGTTACCGCGCCCATTTTTTTCAGCTCTGCCAAATTGGATTCTGCTCCACTGTACTTCTTCTTCAGGGTGTCTGTCCAAGATCGTTTTAAAATAAGTGAAAATGAATAAATAAAAAAATGTGCCGTCAGAGTAGTTGACAGTTTCTGATTTGCAAACAATGCATTATTCGTGCTATATAAAATTTCCACATTGTTCAAATCAAACAATGCATAGGCCAGAACAAAAGCCATAGTTAACAATCATCCCGAAACAAGATATCTCAATAAGAACGTGATTGTAATTTTTCTTCTGGCTAGGAAATCTCATGTTTACCCCGAAAAAAAAAAGAGAGAATTTTTTATGGTAAGCGGAGGGGAAAAGTTTTCTCCACCCATTCCATATTTCCATTGCGTAGAAGACCGCGTCTCAGCAGGGGTACATCCAACGGGGAGAATGGAGATAGGGAGTGCGAACTCAAAAGATTGTGTTTTTACACTGGTGGCAAACTGGCAACAGAGTACACCAGACGTGCTCCGTCCCTCATGCCTCAAGGCAAAAATGCAGAGACCCATGTACATCCCATGGCAACAATGCAGCACCCATGATAGAGTAAGAGTAGCGAAATCGACTGCTCGTGCATGATTAAATTGATTGAGAAATTCAAGGAAAGAAAACAGACCGTAGCAGTCGATAGAAGTGGCGACGAGGTTGGTGCCCGAGCCGAAGCCGGTGGCGAGCGCCAACGAGAAGGAGAAATCGCCATCGCCGACTAGCAGAATGCTCTGGCTCGACGAGTACTGCCCCACCCACTTGACCTCCTCCTCCGCCTCATCGTCGCTGCTCTCCAGCGTCATGTCGATCACCATGACGCCCTCCGCGCGTGGGTCACCGACACCTTGACCTTCCTCCTCCTCCTCCTCGGCAGTCATGTCGATCACCGGGACTCCCTCCGCGCGTGGGACATCCACCCCCTCCTTCTCCTCCTCCGTCATCAACTCGACCACCGTGACACCCTCCGCCCGGTCCCCCTGCCACCTCCCGTTGGCAGCGGTCGCGGCGACGCCCCCAGGCACCGGGACCCCTTCCCAGTTCCTACCCGCGGACGCTGCGGCAAGCACGTCCTCCGGCGTAGCTCTCGCCATGTGCACGCCTCCTCCTCCGCGGGAGTCTTCGCCGCGCGGCGATCAGGTGAAAGGTGATAGACAGCAGGTGCCGCTTGGGTGACTGCGTTTTGGTTTGAATTTTAAAACCTCAAACGGTCGCGAGGCACTAGCAGTCGTTGCTGCCTTGCTGCGTTATTGGGCTGGACTGGGCTCCTATCAGTTCTGGGCTCCAAAGAAGTACGTACTATACTCCGCTTTGGGGGCTTTTGGGCATGTATGATGTATGATAATATGGTGCCTACCGTAACCAAGCT
This sequence comes from Paspalum vaginatum, assembly GCA_030272315.1. NCBI lineage: Eukaryota > Viridiplantae > Streptophyta > Magnoliopsida > Poales > Poaceae > Paspalum > Paspalum vaginatum. Next base: position 11,956,513 of record CM059013.1, on the reverse strand, counting down.
AAATATTGTCCATGCCTTAATTAAAGGCTTGTTTGGAAGCAATATATTTTTATGGTTTCAATGCAACGTCGTGGTATTTGGAGATAAAACTTTGTTTTGAATATCATGGTATTAACAACACCATGATATTTTTGAAGTATTGTAAAGTCTACTCTATACTAAAATTTTCTCATCCAAGTGAGAAAGAGACAAGTAAAACCATAATATTGCTATAAAACCAAACAAGTGCTAGAATATTATGGTTTTAGTGGGGAAGAGAAATACAATGTTTATGTCGTGACCAATATAGACCATAATATTGAAAACTTTACTCCCAAACTACTCTAGCTCCAAAATTTTTTAATAAAGTTAGTGGATCAGGTCATTAGAAACTCTAAAAAATTGTGGAGTTGGAGTTGTGACATTTTAGAAATTAGAAAACATGTGGATATGTATTTTTTTTCTAGTATAGATTACAATTAATTTTTAAACTATTTAAATTTATGTTACAAACTTTAGCTCTACGCTAGAGCAGGAACATGGAGCAGTGCCAAACATATCCGTGGAAAATGAGTTGTTTATTAAATATTGGTTTAGAAACAAACAACAATAAACACATATAAAAATTTAGAGAGTTTTGGCCTCCCAAAAGTAAAAGGAGAGTCAATTTTCACCTCAATTATCGGTGGAGTCTGGGTCTTTTTTATATTCAATTTCAAACTTTTTGATAGAACAGGAGGGGTAAAACAGCCCTACTGAAATTTTATTAAAGAAAGCACAAAGAACAACAACTACAGTCAAGTTTGTATCCAGATTATAATTTTTGAGTGAGGATAGGACTTTCACTCTATTGAGAACCAATAGCATTTATTTTTTTGAACAATGATTTACAGCTATCTATAGTGTTGGGTTTGCTCCTTCAAATACCTTTGAGTTCCTAGATAACCAAATGCTCCATCACATAAGTATAATAATGTCCATGAAAAAAGGTTCTCTAATTTCTCTTCTTAGAGCAAGTATAATAAGGTGATGTATGCGGGCTGTAAGATAGCTACGTCAGATTTACGGTGATATAGAAGAAAGAAAAATGAAGAGAGAAGGAAAACGGGTTGCTCGCTTGTTGCTGGCTCAAAGCGGGTTGCTCACGAACTCCAAGACACTTTGTGAAAAAAAAATATGAACCAAGTATTAAATATACAATTTAAAAAAAACGGTTGTATGGTGAGTTTTTAGTCGACTATACATACATGGCAGTGTTATACAATCCACCGTGAGGTCTATATTAATCTTGCTCTTAGATCTTAGATCACAGAAAAGCTGATCGCAGTCTCCTACGTCATAGTGATAATATTTAATTCCTTCCAATAATTTTTGGCGAAAGAGTACGATACTAAATAGATGTTTGCATATTTACGCCCAAATGTGTTTGCTTGGCGGCTTCCAAAGGTCATCGGCTACAGTGTTTCGAGAGGTGAAGCACTGCAAGTGCTTTGCCATGACTGGAGAAAGCTGGGGGCCTGCAGCTTTGGCATGACATGACCGGAGTTGACTACGGCTCGCGTGGCATCATCAATTTTCTTTTTTTGATAAAGGGCTTGGCATCAAATCATTGATCGAGCCGCACCTCTATACTAGGCTCCCGTGCCGAAAATACTATTGGGGAGTGGAAGCACGATTGGCTGAACGCCTGCACCTGCGCTGTCCCGTCGCCCTGAGGCCTGACCGGCGAACGCTGCGCGCACGGTAGAATCTTGCATAGTTGCAACCGGGCCGGGCCTTCGAGCTGTCCGGCCAACCACAGTGATGCATTTTCCGCTGCCATGTGCCCCCGCGACGGCAGGCGGATCGGAGAAGCGCGCTACGCGTCGACACCCACCGGGCCACCCCGGTTTCAAGCTCGACACGACACCGATACACGAGTTCACAGTTCCACACTCCACAGTCCCACGCCACTTCGACTCCATCGGCGGCGACGCACGCGAGCGCGCATGGCAGTGTCGGTGGCCACGGCGGCGGTGATCGGGCTCGCCGCAGAGGCGGAAGGCGACGTGGGCGAGGCGCCATTTGAGGTCGCTGGGGATGAGGTGCCGCCGCCGGTCGAGGCCGACGGGACGGGGGCGGCGGCGGTGGAGGGGGTGCCGGTTGCAGTCACCGCGGGAGGGGAGGAGGAGCAGAAGGTCCTAGAGGGAGAGGATGAGGAGGAGGAGAAGGAGGTGAAGTGGCTGGGGCAATACTCCTCCGCGCAGCGCATACTGCTCAGTCGGCGACGGGGACTTCTTCTTCTCGCTGGCGCTGGCCACCGCGTTCGGCTCCGGCACCAACCTCAGTCGCCACATCCCTCGACACCTACGGTTCGTCTGTTTCGATTATTGCTTCCACCTCCTCTTGCACAGCGACTACCTAAAGCCAGTCTTTTCCGCTACGCACTAGTATCTGGATGACTGGTGATGCATTTCTTTTGGCCCTTTGCGCCTTGGGTGTGGGAATAGATTGAAGCAACTAATGGATGGATGGATGCAGGATGCAAAATGCATGCATACATATACATGCAATTCCTAGTTCGGCGGTTCCAGGAGAGGGCGGTGGTACATCTTGATGGTTTAGACTTTAGAGCACCTGGCAAGTTGCAACACAACATATATCCACGTTACTACTATGTATTTTAGCAACTCCTTTTGTGTCGAGGGTGATACAAGATAAAGTGGGTCAATCAATTGCTATAGAGAACACCAATTGGATTGCATGGAACAGAATGAACCAATGATATACTTACATTCAGCAAAAGGGAAGGAAAAGCACCATATCCTGCCATCTAACAAAAAACGTTAATCCTTAACACCATGATAAAATATATGACTTATTTAGGAAAAACTGTCATTTTCAATAGTTCTATAGTCCTGAAATTTCTTCTTTCTTATTTTGGCTTTGGGCCCCATGCACATTAATTAAGACCATGTGCTCCGTGGTGGAGCTTGAATCCAAATTGAGGACACAATGAACGGTGGATAAACCAAGGTAGAGGTTGCCAGTTTGCAAGGTTAACTAGCAATTAGAACTAATACAGTACATTCACCAACTTCCTGCATGTGCTTACCTCGTTATCTTGAAGGCCTCCTATGTCTTTTTTTTTTTGGTGTGTGATTTTGTTATCACTGTCACTTATCTATTCTCTCTACAAAAACCCTCTTTTTTTCAGAGGCTCTAAAGTCCAAGTACAACAAAGCAGAGTCAAACTATAGCAGAGCTGAAAAGATTGGGTGCCACGGTGTTGCATGGAGTTGATGTGAAAAAAATGAAGTTGACAATCTGAATTGAAGAACAGAAAGTTTGATCGAATTGTCTTTAATTTTCCTCATTCTGGCTTCACAGGAAAGAAGATGGCATGCGCTATGATCAAGTATGTCCATAATATTGTTATGTGTATGTAGTTAACATTTAATAAAAAACCCTGCATTAGGACTATTTAATTCTTGTTCATCAAGTTCTTCAAATGTTGGTTGCATTATTGTATTTGTCTTAATGGGTTCTTTACTTCTTTTAAAGCATAATTGATTAAACATTCCTAAGGCTACATGTGCATATGAAGAGCTATGCTCTCATGTTCAGGAAACACGTTGCTTAAAATGCGCTATTTATTGGATAGATCTCTTTTGAGCCTTCAAAACTCATCTGGAAGACTTGGGCACCAAAAAAACGTCAGTTTTTCGTATGGCTGGCAGTAAAAGATAGATGATGGACGGCTGATGGATTGGCTTGAGGTTTTACCTCGCTACCCCTTTATGTGACCAGGAGTAGAGTATCTGGCAGACTGGCACATCCTCATGGGTTGCGTCTTCTCTAGGCAAATGTGGTTTCTCTCACTCTCTCTTTTGTTGCTTTGGGCTCCCAGACCTGTCTCCTCTCCCTTCTGATAACATCTTTGCTGACTGGTGGCTGTGATTATTGAGTTGATTTCTGGTGCCTACAAGCAGGGCATTATTTGTTGGTTCATGAACTTTGTGCATATATCATTTTTGCAGATCCTTGTAGTAGTATTCCTTTGTTCCTACTTTCTACATACTTGTGAAACAAGATTGATAGGTTTGACGTGAAGGTTCACTTTCTTACAGTATTCAGGACATAGTCTGTTGATGGTTTCTTATTGCATTTGGACAACACATGAACCTTTAAAAACTTTACCATGCTATTGTTTTTACGCTGTTCTGTTTCCTAGTTAATTTATTATTAACCATCTGCTGTGACCTTTAGATCGCACAGGGAGCTGGTGCGGGGCTTCTTCCACAACGCAGTCTGCTTTCTTCGTCCTTCTTGTGAAATCCACATTAGCCACAAGATAGGAAGCGCCTACAACAAATGGGATCTTGAGGGCCTAGCCTCCGGTGCTTCTCTTGTTCTGGTTGAGAAAGTTCCTTTCCGACAGGAAGACTACCCTGGGTATGACCAAAAGAGAGGAGAGGGTACGAGGTGCGATGAACCTTTCAATCTAGGCACTTGTTTCACATTCAAGTTCCAGATTGGATGCTCGAAGAAGAATCGATATGACACGGATGGAAACATGGGTAGTTCAATCTCATCTATTGGAATGATGGCCCAGGCAACTGAAATATGGCCATTTCACTTGTCTCCGCCAGCTGAAACATGGCCTTGGGAACATCTTTGTCCACCAACTAACACAGTTCACCAGTCGATGACTCTGGAGCCCTATGGAGCTGCTGAAAGGCAACATCTGGATTTTCGTCGACAGGGCAATGCCTGGGCAATGCTCACGACCCCAGGGCCATCGCTTAATGATTTGCCAGATCCAAGCGGCATTCCTAAGGCCTGTTTGGTTTCGCTTATTTATGGATTCTGACCACCAGAAGCAAAAATCCCACCCAAACAGATTGATTCTCCCATGAGCCCGCTTACCCCGGAATCCTCCTCATAGTGCAAAGCTCGCTTATCTGGTACGCGTCGCCCAACCCTCCGCTCGCCCAACACGAGTGCGATTTTCCGCCTCCGCTCGCCCTCCGCTCCGCCCGCCTCGGCTCCTCCGCGTCTGCACGCCTCCCCATCCGCCGGCGACCTCCTCCTCCCCATCCGCCGGTGACCTCGACCCCTGTCGGCGCTAGGGAGCCTCCGCCGGCCCGCATCCGTGCCGGGCCTTCGCGCCATAGGACCGCCTGCTCCGCGTCGGGCCTCTTCGCGCCACCGGACTGCCTCCAAGCTCCCACCCGGGCTGCCTCCGCCTCCTCCCGTCGGCGTCACCTCGAAGCGCCACCTCCAAGCTCCGGCTCCAAGCGCCGCCTCCAAGCTCCGGGCCCAAGCTCTGCTACTCGGTCCAGGCGCCTAGGCCAATGGGCAGAATCCCACGTCCCGATTTCCTTGTCCTTGTACCTCAGGAGCCTTGGTGTGAAAATAGACAACAGCAAAGTCTGCGGAGGGACTATGAAATGCGGGGACAGGTGATACCGAGAGCCGGATTGCCCAGCTTGGTCCAGATTGCCCAGCTGGAACATCAGAGGCAGCACTTGCGCGATCTGGTTGCGTTGTACGGAACTTCATCACATCACAAATAGAAGTCCATCGATACTAATATGTCAGAAAATTTGAACATTGGCTAGAAAATGAGCAATTATTATAATATCTAAATGAAGAAAGTTATATATTATGAAAATATCTTCATAATCAATCTATTAATGTTAATATTATATTGCAATGGTCAAATATAAGTCTATCAATACCAAAGTAAAAAAATATGAACATTAATTAGAAAATTAGCAATATTAAATGAAGAAAGTTATATCTTATGAAATGAAGGAACTAGTGTAGAAATATTTATCTTAGATGAACAAAGTTGTATATTATGGAAGTATTTCTATCACAATATATCAATATTAATATTATGTTGTCAATGGTCAGAGCTGGAAAATCTGCCTTAAGGCAAAATAGATGGACTTTGTATTTCCAACAGTATGGGATAGTCGGTGAAGGTTCTTTGGAGGTGTACCTGTGTATGGACAGAATAGAGAAGCTGGGCCTTCCCAAGCCACATGTGCTCAATATCTCAAATCCGAAGACATAAGCCGGTCAGACAGTCATGGGGAGTGTTGGTTGTACCACCGGAGTTCGACGATAAGGATCCCAATGTTCCTGTTGTGGTCTCTTCTCTTCTAGGCATAGCATCTTCGACAGAGACGTCACTGTGTTTGTCACGGCAGGATCGCGGATTTCTATTACCTATAAACCTTTGTACCTGTTTGGTGTGGTAAGATCGTTGGTTTCTGTTATTAGTAGCTAGAACCCTATGTACCCATGGATTTGAACAGTTTCCTTAGAGTCAAGTCTTGGCTCTTCCTTTGCAGCTAGAGAGCTGCAACCTTTGTATCTTGAGATGGGAAGTCGGCCCAACTCCCAATATACCTTTGGTTTTTATGTGTGAATTTATACAAATTTTACGGTGGTTGAAAAAAATTGGAGTCATCCATCAAAGGAGATCTAACGGTTTAAAAATAGACGGTATACAGGTACCAGACGATACCAAATATGAAGGAACCGGTACCGAAAATGGATGGGACCGGTACCCTATATTTTTATTTTTTAATCTCTATAAAGGGTATAAAGGCTTTTAAAAAAATTAAAAAAATAGTGGTACCGTCTAGTACCAGTGGGTACAATTTCAACCACCGTAAACTATCCCGTGAATTTATATCCGAGTCCTTGTTAGAAAAAAAGCCACGTGTGGTTAACCTTCTGCTCTGAATGAATCCAGGGATCAGTCTAACTAGTCTGACGAAACTGTGCCACTGCAGTAGAGCCATCACTTTTTTTCCTCCTCCAGTTGTTTGTTGCGGGCTCTATTTTGTTCTTGTCTGTGATCAGTTTTCTGTAATACAGGCATACAGCCCGCCCCACATGTATCAGATGTGCTCGTGAGGAGCGCCTCGATGGACGCCGGTCCTCGGCGTGCTCCATCATCGTCATTGTTTTAAACAGCGGTTTATGAGGTTTAGCAGCGTTCTTCTAAAAAGTGCAAATAACAGGTTAAATGAGGTTATATCGCGTTTTTTTTGCTAAAACAGCTATAACGAATTATAGCGGACCGGCTATTTAAAACCTTGATCATCGTACTGTCACTCACCGCGGTATCCTCCTGGGCTGCTCACATCGCAAGTCGGCGGCAGCCGCCTAGTACACACTAGTTCTCCTGTGGTCTCGATGCTGGCGGCATGGCGTGGACATGGGAGAGGAACTTCACATATGTGGCTGCCCTTGCGGCTTGCGCTGACAAGTGTGGCAGTGCGGGCTCAACCGGTGGGTGCTCGAGATGATACAAGGCCTGCGTTAAGGCTGTCTCTAAAACCGTGGTTCAAAATGAAGGATGTTAGCACTTTTATGCACTGTAGACGACTATGTTTATAAAGTGAAGTTTGAAATGAGAAAGGATGGATGGAGATCTCCTGGAGATAGCCTTAGTCTGTCCATCCCACCTCTGTATTTACACATTATCCAGTACAATGCTTTGCACACCCATTTAGGCGCTTTGGTGAGGTTATGATAATGGTGGCAATCTTAACTAGAGATTACCTGCGTCGTGATAGCGGTGGCAATCTTAATTAGAGATTTTTTTGAAGTCTTCGTCACGTTAATCCACGCTAGAAGCTCTGGAAAATGTAAATCTTAAAAATTTTCAAACATAAAAAACATAATATCTAGCCATCCATCCATGTAGTTTTAATAATAATAGTCGTTAGATCTATTATATTTTCGAAAAAAAATCCACCATGGGCATTATGAAAGATGAATTAAAATAACCCTCTAAATTTGTGTATAACTTACCAGTGTGCTATTATAAAAGATGAATTAAAATACCCCATAGATTTGCACATAAATCACCAATCATGCCACTATTAGATATGAACTAAAATAACCCATAAATTCGCATATAAATTACACACCATGTCCTTATAAAGGATGGGATTAAACAACATTTAAATTTGTATATAAACTACTCACAATGCTATTATGAAAGATTAATTAAAATAACACATACATTTGCATATAAATTACCCAACCTGCTATTATGGAAGATGAATTAAACTAATTACATCTAATATTACTAAAGATAAAATAAAATTCGCATCTAAACTTTAAACTACAAATATATGTTGCTATAAAAAATAATAACAAAAATTGACATATACATATATCTCCTCTCGCACTGGTTGATGGGCTAGTAACTTGCTAATGGCAACGGATCCTATTGTTCGCGGTGTTTGCTATTTTTAGCTTTTAGTTCTTTGAGTTGCCACATTTTAAGCTTTTTTTTTCTGTTTTCAGTTCTTTTCATGAATGATTCGGCCTATGAAGATCATATTGACAAACAAGAGAGACTCAAGACGCCTGGCTAGTGGCGTGGTCTATGTCGGTGAAAAATTTGCACATCATGTGATGGTAAAATAAGATCTATGATTCACCCATCATATTTAGGCACCCATTTGGAATGCGGAAATTTTTTTCTATTCCTATTTTTTTTTGAAATTAAACCGTTTCATGTGAGCAGGACCCTTACTTTACTGGTCAAATAAATATTGATGATGCCCCTAAAAAAAGATAAATTTTGATGCCAAAACGAAGACCAAATGCGGAGAGTCCTGTTTTTTTTTAAAAAAAAAAAACTGCGGAGAGCCCTGCCATGTGGGCCCCGACCACCATAGCCCATAGGGCGGGCCGCAATCAACTCGGCTCTCGCTACCCGTGCACGGTTGCATTTGCACCTGCACTGCAATCAACGCAGGCAGAACCCCGTTTGACACACGACTACACGAGTATGCCATTTGACTCGAGTCCACAACGCTTCGCCTCCAGCGACGGCGACGCGCGCATGGCGGTGGGAGTGGCCGCGCCGGAGGCAGGGGACACCGACGCGGCGGGGCTCGGCGGTGGGGCGGCGGGTGAGGCGCCATTGGTAGCTGCTGCTGCTGGGAAGGAGGAGATGCCGCGAGAGGGTCGGGTGCCGGCGGCAGTCGAGGAAGAGGGGAAGAGGGCATCGGCGGCGCCAGTGGAGGGGTCACCGGCGGTGATCACCGTGGAAGGGAAGGAGGAAGCCCACTGGTCTGAGGTCACGAACGAGGCGGAGAAGGCGGCGGCGGCGGAGGAGGAGGGGGAGGAGGCGGAGGAGGGGGGTGAACGGGAGAAAAGGCTGGGACATTACTCCTCTTCGCAGAGCATACTGATCGTCGGCGACGGGGACTTCTCCTTCTCCCTGGCGCTGGCCACCGCGTTCGGCTCCGGCGAGAACCTCGTCGCGACGTCTCTCGACACTTGTGGTTTGTCACTTCGATCGCTTCCGCTTCCTCCTGCGGCGGGTAAAGTAAATGCACCTTTTGCTACCGCATACTACTAGCAGGGCTGATCCGCATTTTTTTTTGTCCTGCGCCTATGGTATGTGAATAGATGGAGCCATAAGTGGATGGATGCATTCGGATTTCGGAAATATGATGATCTGCAATTCTGCATCTAACGATTGCGATAGAATGTAGCTTGTGTTGGTCAAATGAGGATTCTAATAACCAACCGTTTTGGACCTCTCTGCAGCTTGCGTATGGTTATTACACATTGCAGGCTTGCAGCATAACATATCCACTTTATTACCTTTTTTAGCAACTTATTTGTGTCAAGGGTGATTCAAGCAACTGATTATATACTAGCTGGATGAAAAATAAACTTAAATGAACCAGCAATAACATTAATATTTAGCTGAAAGAAAAAAAAAACCATATAAAGCCGTATTAGGCCTGATTTAACTCCACATAATCACCACAGCTTTTCGGCTCCTTTAGGATAACTTATCTCTTTCAATAGATTTCTAGTCTCATATGTTTTTTCATCCTAACTTTAGCTTGGGTCCATATGTATTGTTGTCTTGTTGATGATGTGCTTGCCTTTGTAAGCCTAATTTCAAAGCCATACTATGGCTTTTATTTTCTTGTGCATTGTGCTTATGTGACTATCTACCTTTTCTGCATTTCTTGTGGGAAATTCTCATTCTCAGAGGATCTGAAGCGCAAGTACAGCAAAGCAGAGTCAAATATAATGGAGCTGAAAAGATTGGGCGCCACGGTTATACATGGTGTTGATGCGACAGAGATGAGGTTTCACACTGATTTGAAGAACAAACGGTTTGATCGGATAATCTTTAATTTCCCCCATGCTGGCTTCAAAGGAAAAGAGGACTGACATGCATATGATCAAGTATGTGCACTATCTCATCATGTTCTTTGGCAGTTAACAATTTGATTAAACATTGGGTTAAGATAGTAACTCATGATCTTTATATGGATCGGTTCACTTTTGTCTTACTGAGCTCCTTAACTCCAGAGTTGATTAAATATTTCTAAGGCTACATGTCTATATAGATAGTTATGCTCCTCTTATTGATAACCTAAGGAGAAATGACATTGGATTGAATCTCAATGAAAATGTTTCCTTTTTCATTCTAACCTGTGTAAGTAATTTCTAAACTGTTTTTGCAAAATGAACTATGGCTCTTTGTACGTACATTGAGAATAAGTAGCTAGCATCTTAGATATTTTATGTCAATGTCACGTAGCTCTTACTTGAACTCAATGTTAAGTACCTCTTACTTGAACTCAATGGCCCATCTGTTAGAGTACATTTTGCTCTGTATCTTATGAGACAGTAAGGGAAACAAAAGTTCCAATGTGTCAACCTTAATGAACAACAAGTTATATAACTTTATTTCAAGAATTTCATAGTAGTAGTTGTGATTTTTCAGTATAAGCGTTTTCGTACATATGAAATAATGATTGATCAGTTTCACATGAAGCCACGAAGGTTCATCTTTCATGGAAGTGGTTGTAAAATAATTAGCCTATGGTTTCTTAGTGCGGCTAAACAGCAGAGGAACCCTTTACAAATTTATCGCTGTTATTTTATGGCCTTCCTTTCATAGTTAAATTATTGTTAGTCATATGCTGTGGCTTTCAGCTCGCACAGGCTGTTGGTCTGGGGTTTTTTCTCCAATGCACGCCACCTTGTTCGGCGATACGGTGAAATCCACGTTACTCACAAGAGTGGGCTTCCGTATGACAGATGGAATCTTGAGCACCTGGCGTCTGAGGCTTCTCTTGCTATGATTGATAAAGTTCTTTTTCAAAAGAAAGACTACCCAGGTTATAACCAAAAGAGAGGAGACAGTAAAAGGTGCGACGAACCTTTCGATCTTGGTGTTTGTTACACATTCAAGTTCCAGATCGAGGACTTGAAGAAGCTGAAGAAAATGAATGGGAACAAGGCTGGTTCAATCCCAAACCTTGGAGGCAGCAACATCCATCCTACCCATTGGGTAACTGGCAGAGGGCAATTTGATCATCCACTTCCACCTGTTGAAGCATGGCCTTGGCAACAACGTTTTCCTCCACCAGCTGACATTGGTGGCATGCTGATGCCTCCACAGCCTTACATAGTTGATCAGTGGCAACAGCCAGGTTTTCCACTGAACTCTGATGGCATAGTGGGAGAACCCTATTTCCATCAACAGGACAATTTCCATCCAATGGTTAACATGCCAGGCCCATGGCCGAATGATTTGCCCGCTCCAGGTGGCATTCCTCCACCTCAACCAATGGTCAGACAGCTGAATGGTTTGCCCGCTCCAGGCAGCATTCCTCCACCTCAACCAGTGGGCCGAATACCATTTCCTGATCTCCTTGCATCTCAGGAGCAGCCTTGGTATCAACAGAGAACTGTTCCTGATCAGTTAGGAGGAGATAACTACTTTTTCGCCAGGGAACACCAAAGTAGTCTGCAGAGGGAGTATGAAATGCAGAGGCAAATCGTTCGTGGACCAACCGGCTTGAACCATTCTACCTTCTTGGAAAATCGCCGCAGGGACAGGGAGTCTGTCCAGAAGGTAGAGTGGCTGCGCAGGATGATTGCTTTGTATGGTAAGCCTTGAAGGATCTTTGGGGCTTGTAATTGTAAATCACCAGGATAGTGTGCTGCGTTCTGTGTGACAATCGTTTTACGTTTCAGTTCCAGGCCTGTACATGTAAATGCCATTTTGTGCGGCCATAACGGCAGCACAATGAGTTACTGTTTCTAATGTCTGCACTCCTAGGCAGCCAAGACTCTTTCTGAAACGGAGCTGAACGTTAGACACGGAAAGATGATGCATTGTAAAATTGTACTACATCCATCCCCTAATGTATGACGTTTCAGACCAACATTTTGTACTAGTAATGAACTGTGGTTTGCTGTCTGGACGACTGGACGTCATACAAAAGGCAGCGACTAGAGTGCAATCAGAGAAAGCAGTGCAAATGGTGCAATCACTCCATCCTGTCCGCTAGTCTATTGTAGAAACCTCCTGCAACCCAGCTATCTCCTGGAACGGAGTGGCCAACTATCAGAAACCCCCACGCCATGAGACGCCAACGTCATCTCAAACCGCAAATCGCCAGCAGCTCGACTCATCTGTTGCCGCCCCCAGCTCGACCTCATCGTTGGCCGCCGGCCAGGCTAGAGTTCAACTTACCACGCAATCAACAAATTCTATTCCTCTATTTTGCATCCAAATAGTTGTGCATATTTTGTAAATAACCCCATAGTCTTGGTCTGGGCCGGCTTGCGGACTGCAGGGCCCCCGTTGAAGTTGGTATATGGGTGTTAAGGCTAAACCTAGTGGTTTTCTATGTGCTCTCCAAAATTAAATGGTGTATTATTATATGACTGTTCTGTACTGTAGACAGAAAGATGGATAGTTAGAATTAGCAATAGGGGATGAAGGATGAGAGAGATATTGGGTTTAGCCTAAGTGTGTTACGGTTTGTGTTGATATCCCAATCCAACCGGTAGGTGTTTTGTTTTCTTGTTGAGGTGCTAGTGTTATATGGTGCATGTTTGATAGTCCCAATCCAATAGCTATGTGTTGTTCGTTTCAGTCTAGACTTTTTTTTAATATAATCTACGAAACTTTGCCTGCTTCGTTAAAAAAAACCATGTCTTCCTTCTCCAAAGGAAGAGGATGTTATCAGGGACCCAGGTCTGTTGTGTTATTGTACCGGAAGACATGGTCCTTTGTTAAGATTGAGTCTAGCAGAGGGGGTAAATAATCGTATACAGCACAAACGACACTGTAGCGACACTGTTCACAGAGAAAAAGATAGTTGAAATAGTGGATAGAAGGGTGGAATACCCTAGCTTCTGGACTCGGTCTAAACAGACATTGTGTTCAAAAGTGAGTACTATATATATATATATATATATGCACGTGTACTATTCCATCCGTCTTAATTTTATAGGCCGTTTGACTTTTCCAACACAAAATTTGGCAAATTCGTCTTATTTAAAATATTTTAAAAATATGAAAAAGATTCAACTCATAGTTAAAGTATATTATACGCTAAACTAAATCACAATAAAAATAAATAAAATTAAGAATTTTTTTAAATAAGACGAGTAAATCAAATTTAATGTCAAAAAATTCAAACAAGTTATGCATTGAGACAGGGGGGCAGTATATACTCCTTTTGTTTAAAATGATTGATCTTGTTTTGTTCTGAGTCAAACATTTTAATCTTTGATCTCTAATCCTATAAATAAATCATATATGTTCACACTGTAAGATTTATATTTCATAGATCTAGTATGTGAAATACTTACATAAAATGTAACCTACGTGTTGTTAGCTGGACTATATGGGTTTATAGAAATTCACGGTACGTAAAAAGATCGAAATGAAAATAAATCCAGATCAGCAATCTTTTTGAAACGAACTCAATATCTTCCCACTTTCAGTAGTTGCATGGAAATTGGATATGGAAAATGGCAGACGAGTTTAGTTGGAACACACATGCCTATCGAAATCAAATGGCAGATGAGTTTTTACCGTACTTTGTAGTAGTATTATTGATTACTGTGTTTGATTTAAACATAATTTTTGTGTCAGTTTTCTTTGCCTGTTTCACTCGTATCGTATCACCGATCAGGCAATCACGTATGTTCCTTCCACGAGAAGCCATGCCAGAGCGAAGTTGAAACGCCCGGGCCCGGCCTGCCTCGCCCCGTCCCGTCCTCCGCTACGCGGGCCCTACCTTCACTACACCTACACGCTTGGCCTCGTTAGTCGTGTCTCTCACTCTCATGTCTCATCAGTCCCCTGGAGACTAGAATAGACTAGACCACAGGCGCGCATGGTGATGGAGATGGCCTCGCCGGCGGTAGGGCACGGCAGGTCGGTGAACGACGGCGGGATGGGGGACTGGGTACTGGAGCTGCAAGCGGAGGAAGGGGTGCCGGGAATGGGGGTCAACAGGGCGGCGGCGCCAGTGGAAGCGGTTATCGGCGGGGATCGCTGTGGAAGGGGATCGGATGAGGCGGAGGAGGGGCCCGAAGTGGCTGGGGCACTACTCCTCTACGCAGAGAATCCTACTCGTCGGCGAAGGCAACTTTTCCTTCTCACTGGCGCTGGCCACCGCGTTTGGCTCCGGCGCGAACCTCGTCGCCACATCGCTGGACACCTACGGTTAGCCTGCTTCCGTCGCTTTCGATCTCATGGGTCTCGTAAGTCTCGTAAGGTACCGCCCTTATTATTGATGCTGCGTGCGCATTAGTGGTACCTTGTGTGTTGGGCGCCTGCATTGGACGCGGAAATAGGTACAACTAGAACTACGGCTGTTTCCGAGAATTCGACGTACCTTGTGTCTGTTAAAGATGGATTATATTCGATGCGTTTGCTCCGGTGGGAACCTTGGTAAAGCCGGAGATGAAGCTCAACGTGAAATGGGAACCGCTATTGCCATTGCATTATGAGCAGGCTATCTGCACCCATATACTCAAAATTTGCTACTCTAAAGTAATATTAGTAGACTCATCTAAATGGTTCTTCTCCCTTTTGTATCTCCTTCCTCTAGGCCCCCACATTGTCATGGTTCTGTGCCCATGACAAGTAGATTTGTCAGTAGGTTTAAGCGGCTTCGTGGGTTACCATTTGACTGGCATAATCTTTGATGTTCGAGAGACATTTAGACTTGTTTGGAAAGAAAGAATCTCTTACATCCAATATGGTGTGCTTAGCTTGTATCTTGGAGTCCTTGGTGTAACAAGTTGGAGCACGAGGCTCTCGTGCCTGTGATCCTAGAACTACAGGGAGCTTGAGCTCTGTGGTATTGAGTGCTTGTGCATCATGCATGGCATCTTGCTCCTCTTTATATAGCCAAAGGGGGAAGGCTTACATGTGAGATAATAAAAAAGAAAAGGATGGGGTACAACAATCCGTAGGGTTTGACTTGTAGGCTTTCATGGTGTCCTAGCGTAGTGTCAGCGCCAATGTGGATCTGCCACAAGAGATGCTAGACGGCTTTGCCTGAGATTCTCCGTTGCAGTGATGGTCCTGCAGACTTGTGTGCGGATGGTTGACCTGGCCTTGCTCCAGCGACCGGACGCCACCTCCGCTTCACTGAGTTCGGTTGGAGGCGGCTCGGTCGACCCATGCCTAGCCTCGAATGTTGAGCTGCCGCGTCCTGCGTGGGATGTGACGCATGCTCTCCACGCCTTTGTAGTGGTATGGTTACGGAAGGCGTGTAACGGTTCGTCGGTTGTCAGGTGGCGGGCGTGCAGGGTGGAGCCAGCGTGTCAGAGGGTCGTGCGTCCGAGCTGCGGGTCGTCTGACCGAGGGGTCGCGTGACCGAGTGCTAGACCGCACGACCGAGGAGTCAGGTGGCCAGCCTACTGAACCATGCGACCGTGGGGTCACGTGGTCGGGGGCCTGACTGCCTGAGAAGGCCTGCCACTAGGCCCAGTGGTGTTTGGAGTTCAGCCCAGCGTGGTTACTGGGCCGTTTAGGGTACCCGAGGTATGGGTACACGTCACACGTACTATATTTTTTTTAGATAATGACCCAGGGACTGTATATCTATACATAAAAAACTATTTAATGACATATTTATGGCCTTAATTTAGGGCTTAATTTCCTAACCCATCTACTGATGCATGGTATTATGTTGCCCAACCTAACAATTCCTTACCTTTATTTTGTTTTCCTATCTGTATTTAGGTATTTGTTTGATCTGTTTTATTGGCATGTGTAAAAAATAACCAGCTTCATGCTTTCACCATTTTTTCCGTTGCTTTGACATTGGTGCGGGCCAAAGTGGTGGTTCAGTTGATATATTATTACGTCGGTAGTTTGTTTAAAATATATTTTATATTTCTAAAACCAGGAATAATAATAATTTTTCTAGAGTTTGAATGATATGATCTGATACTGAACATGCTTCTGCCAGAAATGGATGGTGATGGATTCCATTCCATGCCCAACTATGTAATCTCTAAGAACATGTAGTGATCACAAATGGCAGCATTTTGTTGGAGATTATCTTGTGCCTGTCAGATACCAAGTCTTGCTATGGACTGTTATGTTTCCAAATTATTCCTATGCTTCATGGATTTTATATGCATGCGTCAACCTTTGTAAATTCGTATTAGGACACCATTTTATGTTTCCCATTTTGTCTACGTGTGTAGGAGCACATTTGTGTTCAGTCCCTATATTGAAATATTGTATATGTAGTAAGTATCTCATATATCTTGGTACCCCCCTGGTTCAGGCTATACATGAGTGGACAGTGGACTGTGGAGAGATCATATACTTCGTCAGGAAGGTGAGACCGTGAGAGCACTGGCTATGTATTGCTAAATGGGGCTTAATTGAGATATGAATTGTTTTTTCCTTAGTTTGTTATAGTTTAAAACGCTGGATATGGAGTGCCAATGGTTTGTTGGCCTATATTAGTAAAACAGTGTTTCTGCAAGTGGATTGCATAAGGTTAGGGAGGTGTAGGTTATCATGCTCTCTAGGACCTAATGAAGAATGTGCAAACATATAATTTTTTGGGACAAAACTGAGTTAGTGGAATGATGTTTAACTAACCTATATGCTTGCTTATTTTCTCAATTATTTTTTTGCTCAATGTTACTTTACTTGCTTAAATCTTGGAGATTGTGTTCATAAAACTATGCTGAAACCTTATTTGATTAACAAGTGGGAAGATTGACTCCCTACCAGGAACTCCTTTGTAGCAACAAAAATCGTAGGCCATCTTTTATATCCCTCCTTGTCTCTAAAAGGGCTTGGAGCGGAAGAGACCCTTCATAATTCATTGTGCTGTATGGGAAGCAGAGTACCAAACATTATAGTGCTCATGATCTCACTCGTAGCGAGCCATCGGTTTGTCCACATGGTTTTCTTAGTCGTTTGTCTTGTAACTTTGCTTTGTTTTTAGAGTCTTGCTCATATTTATGTTTATAGATACATTGAACTATTTTACGCTTCGTGTCATTGCAGAAATGGCTGCTGTTTTTATCATACTATTCTACCATACAGGACTTCAGTTTTGGGATCAGCTGGCATAAGTATCGAGACCCATCAAAGCTACCATCACTATTATCTTCTCAAAAAGAAGCAATATGTATCAACCATTTGCTTGTAATTGTAGTTCTACTTAACTACTTTAGTCATGCTATGTCACCATCCTAATAAGAAATGTTTGTGTTAACTGAATTCTGCATATATACTGCTATGTGAATCCAATATTCAATTCATTGCTTTATTAAGTGTCAACTTGTGTTATTAGGACCAATCACCTATTTTGAAAACACTACAATGAAACTAAATTTTATGCTATTCAAACTGACGTTCTTATTGCAACGTAAGGTTATGCGCGCAAAGTCACACGTAAGAACATGGTCGCCACAGTGATACAACCAGAAAAAAAAGATACAATGGGTGTCACGATGATGCAGCCAAAAAAAATACAATAACGTAGCTCTAAATGATACAATAACGAACATAACTTTTGAGTGGGGTGGTGTAAATGACAATGACGAACGTAACTCTGACCCCGCGCGCGCGCGTAGCCTTACACTAGTCAGATAATAGAGACGGAAAGCCTCGAGCGTAGCTGCGTACTACGTCGGTCGTCGTACATCTCGCTACCGTGTCGAAACGGCTTTTAACTCGAAGTCGTGTTGTTGCTGTTGGAGCCTTTGGAGACGAGACGACACTGATTGACTCCGGTCCAGTCGCCGGCGGCAGGGCACGCCGCGAAGGCGATCGGCGGCGGGGACAAGGCGAGGGGTAAGGCGACATCAGAGGTCGGTAAGGAGGAGCCGTGGCCGGCGGAGCTAGAGCCAGGAATGGGGATAGAGGGGAAGGGGGCGGCGCCATCGGAGGTGGGGGTACCAGCGGCGACCGTCATGGAGGGGGAAGAGGAGGAGGAGGACGACGACGAGAAGGAGAAGTGGGTGAAGCATTACTCGTCGATGCACAGCATACTGACCGTCGGCGACGGGGACTTCTCCTTCTCGCTGGAGCTGGCCTCCGCCCTCCGGGTTCGGCTCCGGCGCGTTCATGGTCGCGACGTCGCTCGACACATATGGTTCGTTCCATCGCTTCCGCTTTCCCTTCTAGCGCGTAAAGGTGCCGCCTTTGGCAAATGCGCAATTTTGCCTTGAATTTTTTTTTCTTCCGAGAACGTGCTATCAATTTTCCCTTGCTATTATCAAAGCGCCTGGCTATGGAAATGAATGCCATGGATGGATCATGGATACATGTGAAAATGTGATATCTTGTATTGGTTGAACAAGGATTTGTCTCATTTTACTACATTTAGATAATTAGAATATTAGATTAGCATTACCTTGAAATGACTGTCTTTCCCTTGTGGTAATGGAGAGCTATCGCTATGGCAACCTGATTCAGAAAAATCTGGAAGTAATGTGATAGACACATACATATGATGTGTGGGTGCCCTTGGCCTTCAATCTTAGTATTTCAGTGTATTTCTTGATTCTTGGCAATAGGCTTCTTGCTAGTGGTTACTCGGGAAGACTTTACTCAAGTTAATTGTCAGGTGAAAAATGGTTCAACTTGCATGATATATTAATTTCTTACTGCTGGGGATTATATGTTAGCCTTTGGTTTTGTGACCCCATTCACCTGATCAGTTATTTGGACTTTGGAGTAACATATCTGTTGATTTCTTATGGTTTTTGCACCTTGCGGTACAACACATCTGCTTTATTATGTTTTCCCAACCTATTATGTAAGGACAATACAGGGACCGGTAAGGCCATAACGAACACCAATTGGAAAAGAGAAACGAAGATAAAACACTGGGACCGTTACTTTCAGCCACAAGAACACTATATTTGGCTACCTACTAATAATTCCTGATTTCACTCCATGTAATACCACTACCGTTTGTATGTTTAGGAAAAAGTGATCTTCCCATAGTTTGAGTTTCCTGGTTGTTTCATTCAATTTTTAGCATTGTGCTGACCTCTTACCTAAGCTCGATGGTTTGTGTGATTTTGATACCAGTAACAGCTGTACTTAACCATTTCCGCTGCATTTCTTGTGCTATTCCTCTTGTGTAGAGGTGCTGACAAGCAAGTACAGCAATGCGAAGTCAAATGTAATGAAGCTGGAAACACTGGAGACCACAGTTTTGTATGGTGTTGACGTGAAAAGAATGAAATTCCACACTGATCTGGCGAACAGGCGGTTTGATCGGATTGTCTTTAATTTTCCTCATGCGCTTCAAAGGACCTGAGGGCCAGGCGCATATGATCAAGTATCTGCACCGTCTTATAAGGTTTTTCATATTTAAAGTTGGAATGAATCCTGCAAGAGAGATTTATTGCTAGTCTTAATGTCAATTAGCTGTATCATAATTTATCTTTGTCCTCCTTTTTTTTTGTCTTAGTGAATTCATAAATCTAGAACTGAATTAGCATTAATTAGTTTACATCCGTATGTGTGGTTATGCCAGCGGCGGATCTAAGGCCCGGTGAGGCTGGACGCATGCCCGGGCTGCCTGCCGTAACACTGCAGTGCTAACCAGTGATTTGTACCTTTTTTCTGCTCATCTAACACTGCATCGCTGCTTCCCGTTGGGCATTTGGCTTGCACCCTGTGTACTGTGCCCAGGGTGTTCAGCCTGGCTGCCTCCGCCACTGGGTTATGCCTTTCTTGTTTGGAAAACCTATGCATTGATGTGAGTGTCATAGAACAGTGTACCAATGAATCGTTTCCTTTTTAGAGATTGACTATAAATGCTTATATGCCTCCTGTTTTCCTTTTCTTTTTTAGATAACAGTACTCATGAATAGAATAAGAGTAAGTAATACCTATTATCTGAAAATGGTATAGATTAGATTTTTACTTGAAGAGTAAGTTTCACCCATCTCATCCACCCTCAACAGGACTCTTTACTTCAGATGTTACGATACAAAGAAAAAAGTTACCATTTTCCACCCTTTGGTGCAAAAAATAAGCTGAGAACATATTGACGATTTTATAATTTATAGTCCTTTGTCTATATCCTTTTTTGCAGCACTTTGTAGTAACTTTCTATTAGTTAGTTCTATGTAGGTACACAGTACTAGAATAGTTATTGGAATGTGTTCATTGAAGGCTTTCCATACATACTAAACAAATGAATCCATATTTTGAGAAATATTACAATGGTAACTAAACAGTACAAGTAAAACGGATGATTTCTTGCCTTTTTTTTCAAATTTAACAAGGTTCCTTCCCAAGTGTCTTTTTGTTAGGTATCTTCGTATTAATCATCTTCTCTTGATATTTAGTTTGCACAAGGAGCTGTTGAGGGGCCTTTTCTGCAATGCACGTCACCTGTTTATGCCTTATGGTGAAATCCATGTCAGACACAAGACAGGAGGGCCATACGACAGATGGGATCTTGAGCACTTGGCTTCTGAGTCTTCTCTTATTATGTTTGAGAAAGAACGTTTCCACAAATCAGACTATCCTGGTTATAACCTAAAAGAGAGGTGATGGTGCAAGGTGTGACCAACCGTTCAATCTCGGTCCTTCTTGCACATTCAAGTTTCAAATCAGAAACTTGAAGAAGCAGAAGAAACAGACCGGAAACAAGACTGGTTCGACGCCATCCCTTGGAGGCAGCAATGTCCATCCTCCTGGCAACCTGGGAACTGACACAAGGCCATTTCATCCACTTCCACTTCTTCAAGCATGGCCTTGGTTACAGTTTACACCATCAGCTAACACAGTTAGCATGCCAATAACTCTGCAGCCAGGTCTTCAACTAAACTTGGATGGCACTGTGAGAGATTCTCCTTTTCTTCAACGGCCAATGTTCAGCATCCCAGGGCCATTGCTGAATGCATTGTGTGCTCCAAGTGGCATTCCTGCACTGATGAGCAGAATTGTCTTTCCCAATCCCATTTCCCTCTTGAAGCAGCCTTGGTATCAGCAGAGAAGCATTAACCGTATGCCGGGAGTAGATGGCTGCTCTTACTTTGAACACCAAATGTGTCTGCAGAGGGAGTGTGAGTTGCAGTGGAAAGCTATGATACCTGGAGCAGCCAGCTTGAGCTATTCTTTCACCTTCTTGCAACATTACCACATGGAATCTGTTCAGAGGCAGGAGTGGATGAACAGGATGATTGCACACGGCTGTCAGTGAAGGATCATCGCTGGGACTTTTGAGTTTTGAGATCTCTGTGTATCTGCCAAGAGGATCGATTGGGTAGAGGCCTTGATCTATATCCAGACATGAGGTATGCTGTGTTAGAAATGACCGGGTGTTTTGTGTTCAGGTACACGCCCACTTTGTGTGAAACACTTCACTGTCAGCAGCAAAAGGAATGCTAATTTCACTATCCGCGTAGATGTAACCCTGGACAGCCGTGTCTGTTTTTTCTTGTGCTGCCTTGAGAGACAGAATTACTGCAGCGCTCTTGCTTCTGAGTTACAGTATGAGTTATGACTGCTATGACGGTGATAAATCTGAACCAAGGTTTTATGCGGGCAATTTTTTTCTACCTGAAACCATTTTTTACGCCTGTCCAATTGCGCATCTGAAGTCCGTAGGGTTTGCATCCCCCCTTCCGCCCGAAGACCAAGTTTGAATAATCTTTGGATTGCGGTGGATTAGAGTGGATCGTAAGGGAATGGAGTGCGTTTAAATTCACAATAGAATAAGTCTCTTTCAACCCTTTTTCAATCCACTCCGATCCCTCTCAATTCGATGTTACCTAAACTAAGCCTAAGCTGAATACATGGGTTTGCATCTGCAATTCTCGATGTATATGGCGGACTGGAGACTTCACTGGTCACTGCACGTCCGGCGATTAATTAGAAATCTAGAGCTGCGTAAAATGATCGGATTTACCACTATAGGAAGTCAGGAACAGGCAGTATGCGGTCTGGCGCAGTGTGCACATGAATATGTTACCACGGCAACAGAACGCAGTTTCCGGCAGCCTGATAAATTTAACACAATGTTCGTATATCATTGAATATCCGCAAAAATCGGAAACGAGAAATTTAAACTAAACAGCGGAAAAAAAATTGAAGTGAGCTTTGCCATGCCCCCGTATATAAACTGGCATTTCCCGAGGAGCCACGGGCCCATGAACCAGTGAAGAAACATCCAAGCCCAGGAAGGGAAGACAACGGCCTGTTTGGGCGCGGGCTTCTGCGGGCCACCTCGAGCCTCTGACACGTCCGAACAAGGGGTGGCCTCGCCGGCCGGGGCTAGGGCATGCTGTGGAGGCGATTTTGAGGCGTTGGAGATTACCTGTGGATAAGCAGCCAGGGGATGAGGGGAAGGGGCGCCGCAGGAGATGGGGGTGGCGCCGGTGGATGCAATACCGGCGATCACCGGAGAAGGGGATGTGGAGAGAGGGCGCCGAAGGGGAGGGAGAGGAAGAGAGAGAAAAAAAGCAAGAGGAGGAGGTGAAGTGAGCGAAACATTACTCCTCTGGTCAGACCATTTTGATCGTCGGCGACGGGGATTTCCTCTTCTCGTTGGTGCTGGCCGCCGCGTTTGCCTGCGGCACCAACCTCGTCGTCACGTCCCTCGACAGTCGACACCCATGGTTCGTTCGATTTCTACAGACCGCTAGTGTAACTGCCTCTCTTTTGGCCTTTGCTCCTTCTAATTGGACCTGTTCAAGCGCCGGGTTGGATCGGGTTCGAGTTAGGTCAAGGTCAGCGGTGGGTTGTTTAGAACGGGCTGCGTCCATCCAACCCGTGCCCAGTTCTGTGTTAGGCCGGGTTTTGGGTAAAAAATCATGGCCTATATCTGCCTTGTAGATCACTGTAGGTAAAAAAAAATACGGCCTGTACCCGCCCGTTGCGTCGCTCAGGTCTATTCCTAGTATACTTGTATGTGAATAAATCCCTTCAACTTGGGGAAAAGGTCAGGCCATGCAGACTAGTGAACTGAAACAGCTGGGTATTCGGTTTTTAGTTATAAAGTGGCACAAATCATGAGACAGAAAACACCTATATTATGAACTAGTCAGCTCACTTATCCTTTTTCCTAAATCGATAGAGATGTTGGTACAAACAATCGACATCAAGTAAAGGCAGCAAGAAAGTGGTCCAGTGAAGAGGCTTCCGAGTTCTGACAATAGGCAAGCTGCTAAAATTCAAGATGCCTGTTGGAGAAGCCGCTTCCTATTGAAGAAGATTACAGCGGCCAATCCCAGTAAAGCTCCCCAGACAAGCTGTCACCATTGAGTCACTGCAGGAGGAAATCAAAGCTTCTGATGAAGCCTCGACTAGCACGAGAAACGCTCCAACACCAAGCAGCAGTGGAAGTACACCATCTCCACTTCCGTAACTCTTGCGTTCAGTGGGAGACTGTCAACAGTTTTCATTTGGTGCTTGGCAGAGCAACCCACCTGAAGCCAAGCTGGTTCAGATGACAACCCAACCTGACACGCCTAGATTTCGCCACTGTGGCTCGTTGCTGGATGGCCCGGGCAGGTTATTAGGTTCTGTTTCGTCTGTGGAGTCACCTGCATTTTATGTAAAGGAGGAATCAAGTGGAGAATAGATGCAAATGATGTTTATCTACTGTAAAGAGTTCTGGTGTCATTTCCTGATCCTGGTTGCCAAAAGTTGTAAAGAGAAACTATGCAAAATGGTGCTATCTACTTATGTCAACAGAACTGAGATTATGTGAAATTCACTTAGTTTTATCAAGGTAATTTGCCATCCTTGCTCATAGATAGAGTGGCTTATATAAACTTAAAAGCCTTCTACGTGCACTCAGAACCACTTGCAGGCGTGCTTCTAGATTCATTTGTTAGTAATTGGTAATCCAAAACACAAGCATGGAGAAATTCCTCTTATAATTTATTGGATGGGATGGAAAGGTGATTTCACTTGCCTTGTGTTGACCAATAGACCTTCGGAATATGATTTAGCTTTGCCTTTTGAAGGTTCCTTACAAAATCAGAATGCATCCTAGTAAAAGATGCCTCTTTGACAGAATCGAGAAATTCAATGCCAGTAGGAACATTCCGCAGTTCCTTGAGGCGATCGATGTGAATATATTCAAGTCTGACCAAGGCACCCTCCTGTATGCATATTTGATTGAGTTCTGGCAAGTCTGCCAAGACAATGTTCTTCAGTTTCTGAAACCATGTTCCATGGAAGTTTAGCTGATGTCCAGTGTACGCCCTTGTAAGACGTAATTCAGTTAGATTTGACAATCCAGAAAGCTGCGCTACTGGACTCTCTATAAACTGACACCACGATAACTCTATCTGCAGAAGTTGATTCTTGTGAGTAGAGAAAAATGGAGATCCCAAAGTTCCTTCAGACAGCCGGCCTACTAATTCTAACTTCTCAAGAGGGTTTTGCAATGTCAAATCTTCAAGCAGCAGGAGCTCAGCTTCATTGATGGCTCTTATGTGCAATTTTGTAAGCCGGTGCATCTTTGATAAAGAGTAGCACAGTTGTGCACAATGGCTACTTCTCACATAAGTAACAGCAACAGACCTCAGCTGGGATAAATCAACTAGTTTTGCAACAAATATTTTAGTTGCTCGGACTTCACTCAAAGATTGCAATTCCTTCAAATCCCAAATGCCCTCAAATGGCTCCATAGATTCCCAATTATGGAAACTTCTGTACGTTGCATCTAGCAATTTCCAAACAAGGAGGTGGCGCAATTTCTTCAGTTTAAAAAAACCTTGTGGAAAATTCAATACTTGTGTGCGTTCAAGGCTCAATGTTTGTAAATTGTGGAGCTTTGTAATAGATTTAGGGAGTTCCTTCACATTTGTGTCGTCTAGGCACAAATACCTAAGGTTGAATAGCTCCCCAATCGAGTTAGGAATATCCTTGATCTGCAACTCAGATAAGTCTAATACTGTGATATACTTAGATCCTGAGAAAATAAAAGATGACCATGAAGATAATTCCATGCTGGTGTCAAATGATATGAATGTGCGATGCCTGGACGGAAGTATGCTTGGTCGAATGCCCTTGTTGCACTGGAGCACAGATACACGACGAAAATCCAATCCCTCCTATACTACCCTACGGGTGTCATCAAAACTTATACTGAAACCCTCCTTTTTAGATTGGACAATGGCTAGTTCATGCACAAGATCATGCATACGGAGATATTGCATCCTACCAAAACTGTTGCACTTAGCAACCTGAAGCAAACTTCTTTGAACGAGTTCTCCCATGTAAGATTCAGCAATGTCTTCTAAACTGCATGCTCCTTTTTGTTCGATAAACCCTTCGGCAATCCATAATCGAATCAGTCTCTTTCGAAGTATTGGATAGTCTTCTGGAAAAACAGAAAAATACAAAAAACAGTTCTTCAAATAGCCTGGTAGGTATTTATAGCTTAGATTCAGAATTTTCTCCACATGATTTAGGCTCTCATTGTTGTGTAGCTCCCAAATAAGTTGATTATAAAACACCCTCCAATCTTTCACACTTCTCCTTTTCAGGGACAATAAACTCCCTATTGCCACAAGAGCTAATGGCAAACCATCACATTTCTTCACTATGTCTTTACCACATTGATGCAATTCCTATGGGGCAGATATGATTTTTAGTTTTTGAAAAAGCCTTCATGCAAAATAGAAGCCATGCATCATGGTCATTTAGAGGCTCCAACTTGATTTTACAACCATCCTCTGCTATTGAAGCTACTTCCTCAATTCTGGTCGTTATTATTACTCTGCTTCCGAGTCCATTATCGATAAGGACCTCTCTAATTTTAAGGAGAACTTCAGTCGTCCAGACATCATCAAGTATGATCAAATACCTCTTTTCATCCAGAATTTTCATCAACTCCGCTCTCAGTTTTGCACTGTTCATACTTGCAGTATCAAATGCTCTATTGTCCTTTCCATAAATTCCTTTCAGCATGTTTCTCCAAATATCAATAATTTTAGATGACTGAGAAACAGAGACCCATGCATGGCAATTAAAGTTGGATACCACTGCTTCATTTTTGTAGAGGTTGTTGACAAGGGTGCTTTTCCCTAGCCCGCCCATGCCCCAAACAGCAATGATTCGAAGAGAAGAATCTTCCAGATGCAATGAATTAATCAAGATTTCTCTATTTTTATCAATTCCTACGAGTTCATTGTCATTGATTGTATGGTCATCTCCAGGATGATACAGTTGCTGCTCGCTGTCATAATTTATAGACGGAATGCGGTTTTCACCAGGCATTGGTTGGGCCCAACGACCTATTCTTTTTGAAAGTTCCACGACCTCTTTGTTTATTATATCTGCTTTTTTGGCAATTTCATTAAGTGAAAATACAGAGCGGTGTTTCTTGAAAATTTTCTTCATAGAAGCCCATCTCTCTCTCTGTTGGTGTTCACTAATAAAATACATATATTCATCTACAATGTCTTCCATATCATAAGCTAACCTTCGTACTTGCCTTATCCAAGTTTCAATAACTTCACTATTGCAACCCTTCATGCCAGTTTCCTTAAGAAATGCGTTGATAATCTCAAGTTCGTCTTTTATCAGTTTCATGTTAACTGGAAGGGCCATTTGCAACTCAGAATTCTTTCCAAGCAAGGGTTTAGCCATCTTTAGTGTTTCACATGCTACAGCTATTCCTATCTTTTTTATGACAAAAAGAATAGCAACTTCTACCATTTTTCCTCGTGCAGTTTGACTTCAATATCTGGAATAGTTAACACTTAACCTTATCCACAAAATCGATCCTTTAACATATCTACAAAAATGGCACTCTAATCAACGAGGAATACTAACCAATAAGCAAATGTAATAGTTTAATATGAGCTCATTTTGTTGAACCTGATATGCTAAAAGCGTTTGGAATGCCTGCAGGCTTGCTGAAAATAGGTGAAATCCATGCATAATTCTTGGATGCACATGCACAAGCACTTCCTGGAAAAATGAAGATGGATAAACAATAAGACCGAAGGAATGTGTGGTAAGCCCAGCTTCTGTAACTTCCAGAATGATTTAAGAAAGGACATTGAAGTAGGTTATTTCATATTTTCATAATTGTGCCAATGAATTCAGTGTTTCGCATGGAACTTTGGTATGAGTGCTGTATAGCAGATGAGTGTAGCTCAGTGGTAGAGTACCTAGAGGTGCCTCCCAACCAGGGCTCGAATCCTCGGTGTTGCATTTCGGCCACCTAGGTTGGGGGGGCTTGTAAAAGGTAAAAACTAGGCTAGGGGGTGCCCTTCCTCCCCAGTTAAGGTTTTCTTATGCTTGCTGCATTTATTGGCTAGGATGTCGCTCTAAAAATAAATAAATAAATAAATAAAAGGAGTGTAGAGAATTGGACCTTTACACGCTTGGATAATTTTCCTTGACCTGGATTTCAATTGTGTCGAAGTCGAAGGGCAAAGTTGAAGGCAAAACTAAAGCAGCACCAATTTGTCGATGTACTGAACAGAAGAGTAGAGTTGATGAGCAATGTAGCACTCCCATAAGGCTTCATATATACAGATGGACGCTGTCACTGTATATTCTAGTGGGTTCAGCAACTGCAGAAATTACAGGGAAATAAAGATTTTAGGCGAATAAAATATATCTTAATCTACATGCAACCTAAACTCAGTTGACCTTTTCTTCTGAAACTCGAGGGAAAGGACCTATTTAGTACTACTAGATTCATCGTGTCATAAACTCATAATTACTTGGAACATGTGTCCAGTGGTTTGACTAGCCGACTCCTAGACAGTGAGTTTGTGACTCTCAACCTGTTCATACCTAAGATTATAGATAAATAATCATTAATATAGATGACTCTATCATAATTCACACCCACACAACTTCAGAAAGTACAGCGAAATAATGATGTTAGATCAATAAAATATCATTAATCGACATGCAACCTAAACAGTATGACAAGTACCCCAACAGTCCAACATAGTTGACCTTTTCTTCCGAAACTCATGAGGCAAATGACATAGGAGTATTTAGTAATATTGAGATGCTATGTCATCATGATTACTTGGAACATGGGTCCACTTGACTTGACTAGCTGAGTCCTAAAAAGTTAGTCTGTGTACCTGTTCATACCTAAGATTGTATATAAATATATAAATAATCACTAACCATAGATGACTTATGATAATTCACACCCACTCAATGACTAAGCTACGAGTAAGTAACTGCTGACTCTGCAAGCACAATAGTTTGGAAAACGTCTTTATCCCTTGGTCCATTCAAGTGGATTATGTTGGACCAAGGAAAACTTCTCTAGACTAGATTCAAGGAAGAAATACCTAAGAAGAAAAAGTTCAGAACAACTCCTAAGTCATGAAATCAGGTCACTTTCAAAGGTTACTCACTTCGGATTAAAAATAATTGCCACTGAGCCCACAATTGGGCCAGTAGTAAATGCTTTTGGGCAACCTGCAAGACTTTTTCAATCTGAACTTGTTTTGAGACTTCAGTTTTATATACGTGAAGTTTTCGACCACATTTGTAAGGGTGAAATAACATAGTGAGTTCCTCAATTTAAATCGTAGTGGGGCATCTGGTATGTTGACAAATAGCATTGGTGATGGATACGTATAACCTGTTCTTCTTATGAAAGTAATATCGAGTACACTAAGCACCCTCATGCTGCATGCTCAGCACCTGCCACCTTGCTGCATGCTCAGCACCTGCCACCCTAGCAATCATGAAACGTTGCTCAGTCACTATCTTAAAAATGAAACATTGCTCAGTATCATCCATATAGTAAACAGATCCTTTTTACTGGATGGCCCACGCCATCCTCCATTCTCATACTAGAGTTCATTGATATCTTTATACATACAAACTGAAATCAGCAAAACTGGCAGAGGGTTGGGGGTGTCTCTTTAACTGAAATCAGCAAAAATCAAACCCTCAATTTGGTATAATAAAAAGATAAATGCCGAGTTGATTTGGATGCACACTCTTTTTTTCTAAAAATTTGTACAGAGGATGCTATGTTATTGGAGTTGTTCTATGTGCCGTATTACACCAGGTGCAGTGGAGCAGCGATATACATTTGAGGGACAAAAGGAGGCATAAGGAGCTAAGGCACATGGATGCTCAGGGTCAGAGTGAGACACGTGACATTGAGGACGAAAAAAATCACCCAGCGTGTGGGGATCAGTACATGTCATGGCCGGCTGCACTGCGGAGAGATTTGTTGTCTGATCAGTGCCTGCATAACTAATGATCGCGTCACAACGACTCTGTTCCTCTTCTTCAAAGGCTGCAGGGAGGAGACGGAAGCGCAGTTGTGAACCAAGCCACCATGCCTGGCCGCACCGTCTGCTCGCTAGCTGAAGGAGCAGACGACTGCAGCGGCAGTGTCCACGGGGAAAGGGGTCAAAAGGAAGTAGCTAGGACTAGGACCCCCGCTGCGTGGACATATGGTGAGCAGACCAAGGACCAGCAATCTGATAGACCATTGCGAGTTGCCAAATAAAAGACCAGACTGATTCAGGTTGCTGAAATTGCACGCCCAACTATAGTAGTTTGGTACACTATTGAATGCGTCATTTTTGCATTTTTTTTCTTTTTGCATAATCATCCGAGAGAGTAGCAGAATCCATAACAATGCACTCTACTCTCCGAGGCTCCGAGAAAAAGTTTCCTGCTTCTATTGAAAGCCAAGACTAGTCTGACACAGTAAACACAAAACTGGGGGTTCTGCATTACAACATGGCATGAGCTATACAAGAACAATGTGGATCTGAGAAGTCCGTTCAAAAAATTGTGACTCTGAGAACAAATGTAAATGGATGGCAACACTATGAATCTTTTAGACTAGTTAGTTTAACCCAAATCGATATAATTGTAGTCTTGACTTCAAATTCAGCAGTGTGTGCCGCTGCCACCACAGAGCAAGTACCAAATGAACTTCTGTGACTCCGCCATTCATCCACACTGTCGTTTCACAAGCTGAGCCAGCCGGGTTAGATGAAAACCCAACCTGCCCCACCTAAGATGCGCCACTCCGGCTTGCTGCTGATTGCTCCGGGCAGGTTGCTGGCTTCTGTTTCAACCGAGGACACCCCTGCATTTGGAGAAGTGAAGTGATTGAGCAAAGCCTAGACTTGTCTGGATACTTGTGTCAACTGAAACAGAAATTTACTCATTTCAAATTGAACTCATACTCATTAATATTACTTGGTATACTTGCTCACATGGTGGGTTCTAGTCTTCTAGGTAAACTAGGAAGTTTTAAACACTTTAAGGTCAGCAAGTCTCACGGTTTGGTTTGTAACTGATAAACAACAGTATCATATATATGTTAAAGCATAAAACTATTGGCTTGGGGAGGAGATTTCACTTGCCTTCTGTTGACCAGTAGACCTTTGGAATATGACTTAGCTTTCCCGTCTGAAGCTTCCTTACAAATTCAGAATGCATCCTAGTAAAGTATACTTCTCTGACAGAACTGAGATATTTGATACCAGTAGGGACATCCCACAATTCCTTGAGGCCATCGATGTGAAGATATTCAAGGCTGACCAAAGCTCCCTCTTGTACGATGATTTGATTGACCTGCGGCAAATCCCGCAAGACTACCTTCTTCAATTTTTGGAACAACTTTCCATGGAATGTTAGCCGTTGGCCAGTGTACACATTTGTAAGACGTAATTCAGTTAAATTTGACAACTTAGAAAGATGTGCCACGTGGCTGTCTACGAATTGACACCATGCTAACTCCATCTGTAGAAGTTGACTTCCATGAGCAGAGAAGAATGGAGATTTCAAAGTTCCTTCAGACAGCTGCCCTACCAAATCAAGCTTTTCAAGAGGGTTTTGCAATGCCAAATCTTCCAGCGAGAGAACCTCATCTTTGTTGCTTGATCTTATGTGTAATCTTAGAAGCTGGTGCATCTTCGATAAAGCGTGGCACAATTGTGAACAAAGGATACTCCTTACATTAGTAATGGAAAGGGACCTCAATTGGGATAAATGTCCTAGTCTTGCCACAAAGACTTTAGTTGCTCGGATTTCATTCAAAGATTGCAATTCCTTCAAATCCCACAAGCCCTCAAACGGCTCCATAGATCCCCAATTATTGAGACTTCTATAAGTTGCATCTAGCAATTTCCAAGCAAGTAGGTGACGCAATTTCTTCAGTTTTGAAAATCCTTTTGGGAATTTCAGCAATTGTGTACGTTCTAGACTTAATGTTTGTAAATTGTGAAGCTTTGTGATAGACTTTGGGAGTTCCTTCACATTGGTGTCATTGAGGCTCAAAAACCTAAGGTTGAATAGCTCCCCAACTGATTTGGGAATCGTCTCAATAGGCAAGCCTGATAAATCTAATACTGAAAGGTACTTGGACTCAGAGGGAATAAACGGATACCATGAGCATGATGCAATGCCCGTGTCAAATGCTATGAAGGTGCGAAGCCTGGATGAATCTATTTTAGACTGAACGCCATTGTTGCACTGGAGTACTGACAGACGGCGAGGACCTAATCCTGCATGCACCACCCCATGAGTTTCATCATAAGTTGCATAGAAATTCTCCTTTTGTGATTGGAAAATGGCCAGTTCGCGGACAATATCATGCATACAAAGACATTGTATCCTATCAAAACTGTTCCTTGCTACAACCTGAAGCATGCTTCTTTGGACAAGTTCTATCAGATAAACTTCAGCAAGATCTTCTAAGCTGCAGCCACCTTTTTGTTCAATAAACCCTTCGGCTATCCACAATCTAATCAATCTTTTCCTATGGATCAAATAGTCTTCTGGGAACATAGCACAATATAAGAAACAACTAGTCAAATAGTTTGGCAGGTACTTGTAGCTGAGATTTAGAATTTTCTCCACACGGTTTAGGTTCCTGTTGTTGTGCAGCTCCCAAATAAGTTGATTATAAAACATTCTCCAATCTTTAACACTTCTCCTTTTAAGTGACAATAAACTCCCTATTGCCACAAGAGCCAATGGTAAACCATCACATTTCTCCACTATGTCTTTACCACACTGAAGTAGTTCTGGGGGGCAAATATGATTTTTATTTTTTGGAAATGCTTTCCTGCAAAATAGGAGCCATGCATCATGGTCATCTAGAGGCTCGACCATGATTTTGCAACCATCCTCAGCTATTGAAGCTACTTCCTCAATTCTTGTTGTGATTATTACTCTGCTTCCTAGGCCATTATCAACAAGAATCTCTCTAATTTTAAAAAGAACTTCAGTCGTCCAGACATCATCCAATATGATCAAATACCTCTTTTTATCTAGAATTTTCATTAATTCCACTCTTAATTCTTCACTGTTCATACTTGCAGCATCAAATACTCTGTTTTCATTTCCGAAGATCTCTTTCAGCATGTTTCTCCAAATGTCAATAATTTTACATGACTGAGAAACAGAAACCCATGCATGGCAATTAAAGTTGGAAATTAGCGCTTCATTTTTGTAGACATTATTGACAAGGGTGCTTTTCCCTAGTCCACCCATACCCCAAACAGCAACAATCCGAAGAGAAGAGTCTCCCAGATGTAATGAATTAATCAATATTTCTCTGTTTTTATCTATTCCAACAAGTTCATTGTCACTGATTGAATGGTCATGCTCAGGGTGATATAGTTGCTGCTCGCTATCATAATTTACAGATGGAATAAAGTTTTTACCAAACATTGGTTGGGTCCAACGACCTATTCTTCTTGAGAGTTCCACAACTTCTTTGTTTATTATATCTGCTTTTTTGGCAATTTCATTGAGTGAAAATACAGAGCGGTGTTTCTTGAAAATTTTCTTCATAGAAGACCATCTCTCTCTCTGTTGGTGTTCACTAATAAAATACATAAATTCATCCACAATGTCTTCCATATCATAAGCTAACCTTCGCACTTGCCTTATCCAAGTTTCAATAACTTCACTATTGCAACCCTTCATGCCATTTTCCTTAAGAAATGCATTGATAATCTCAAATTCATCTTTTATCCGCTTCATGTTAATGGGAAGGGCCATTTGCAACTCAGAATTCTTTCCAAGCAACGGTTTAGCTAACTTTAGTGTTTCACATGCCACAGCTATTCCTATCTTTTTTATGACAAAAAGAATAGCAACTTCTACCATTTTTCCTCGTGCAGTTTGACTTCAATATCTGGAATAGTTAACACTTAACCATATCCACAAAATCGATCCTTTAACATCACATCTACAAAAATGGTACTCTAATCAATGAGAAATACTAACCAAAAAGCAAATGTATTAGTTCAATATGAGCTCATTTTGTTGTACCTGATATGCTTAAATCGTTTGGAATGCCTGCAGGCTTTGCTGAAAATAGTTGAAAATCCATGCATTATTCTTCCATGTTAACTTCATCTGGGGGAGTGGAGGACAGTGTGTTTAGAGGGAAAAGCACATGGAAATATTGATGGTTTTTCCCCCTCAAATTGTGCAAGCAGCATAAGCAAGAAAAAGATGGTACTTTGCTTCATTGCAATAGAGCAACTAGTTCCTGAGTTTTTTGTGTTTTAACAAACCAATGAATTTAAACATATCAAATATCATATATTGCTGTATAAATTGGCGACAATAGTGTTGTGGAATAGTGAGAAGAGGGGAGAGAATCGTACCTTACACATTTGGTAAAATTGTATCTGTTGTCAGGTCATGTGGAAAATATGTCCATTCAAGTAAAGCAAGAGAGTGCCATCAAAGTTCCAGGTGTGCAGAAGCGCTATTGAAGGCAGGCAAAACTAAAGAAGCACAAGTTCGTGATGGTAAAGAACGTAAAGGATTGAGAGTGCGGTGGTATCCACATCCCACAGCTGCAATGCTACATATATATAGAGCGAGAGAGATGGATGGCTTTGTTGTAACAACTGCAATTTCCATTAATTTTCGAAATTCCAAGGATTAATATTACAAAGAATTAGGTGTGCAAAATAGAAGAATTCACATAGTTGACCTTCTCCTATGAAATTCAGAGGCAAACGGCATTTACTGTATATATATACATCATATACTTGAACTTGGACTTGAACAAGGAAATTATCCTGCAATTGCACATCACAGAAGAGTGACCTAGATCATTAATATTTTGTTGGCCATGTGACGCAACCATCAAGTGAATTCTTTTCAGTTGCCCCCCACATTTTCCCTCTTCAAAATGAAAAAACAAACATCTAGGAACCAAACTCCAGTTGGCTTGACTAGCTGACTCCTAAATGAACTCTGCGTTGATGGCCACGTCGGTACCTTGCTTACTTGAGACCATTGAAAAATAATCACTCCGTTCCTCTATGTTGCTATCCTAGTGTCAACTCAACATTTAGGTTAAATAATTAATGTACACGAGGAAAAAAAGGCTAGACGGTCCATTAAAATAGACTGCTCTATGTTTGATCAACGAGAACTTAACAAATGCAGAAAGGAAATAGTCCAAACAAGACCCGTATAATTAATCTATCACTTTCAGTAGTTGGGCCAGTAGTAGGATGGCCGGCCAGTAGTAGGATGGCTCCATGATTTCCTAAACTGCAAGACCTTTTCCATCCAGATTGGAAAAGAAAGGAGAAAATACCACCAGATTGCTACACGGTGCGTGCGCGCCAACACCCCTTCCCAGCATGCGGCCTCCAACGGCTGCCACATGGCCGCCGTCGGGGCCCGGCGGCGTTGGAGGGGACCGGCGGGCGGGACGCTGCGGCGAGGGTGATGAGGCGCCAGCGGCCTCCTAGGTGGCGATGGGCGGGGCGGGGCGGGTGGTGGCGGACCAGCGGTTAGGGTTCGGGGTTGGTGGCCGCCAGTGAGGGTTGGGACGGCGGCCGGACCGGCGGAGGCCGACGGGCGAGACGGTGGCTGAGACTGGCGGTACGTAAGGGCGCCGTTGGTCGGATGGCGAGGGATGACGGTCAAGGAGGGCCGGCAGCGGGGGCGTGACGGCCCCTAGGTTAACGGCGGGCGGTGGTAGGCCAGCGGCGGTGGGCAGTGGGCGGAGCGGTGAGGCGCCGGCCGCGGGCGGCGCTCAAGGCGGCAGGTAGAGGCGATGGGAGGAGCGGGGGCGAGAGGGGGAAGATGGGTGCCAGTGAATGTGCTGGCGCGCGTAGAAGAGAGACACTGTATACATCTCTCTCTCTTTTTTTTTTTTGAACCGACAGGCAGGGCACCGTGCCTATTTCATTGATAGAGGAGTATTGCTCTTAAACTTAAGGATATCATCATCATTGAGTCGATGGCTTGGTGCTGCTTTGGCCTTTGGGGTGCCTTTTTTTAAGAGGATAGCAGTAATACACTGCTAAATTACAGGGAGTAAAACGATCTTATGAACCGTGTGGACTCAAAAAGGAAAAAGAAACTCCCGAAGCACCAAACCCATCGGGACTTGTTTGGATGGAAGAGTATTGGAGGGGGATTGAAGTGGATTAAATCCTTTTCTGTTCAAATTTGACTAGCAGTAGATCCCTTTCAATACTCTTAGAGCCATAGTGACCAAATTCCTTAACACCTACCCTGTGACCAGTAGAAACAACATGGTCGCCATCCAAACTAGCCAAGCCCAAATGGACAACGGAATTCTACAACGCACCGGCGCATCCATCCGGATCAATCTTTCGCTTGGCAGGAGGCAAGGATAACACGCATGGACGGTAGCCGACATAAGCCATCTGAAGAGCTTTCTCCATGTCACCCTAGCACAAAACCTTAGCACCATCCATAGACCAAACAAGTGATATGGGCGAGGCAGCAACGGCGAGTAGAACCACGGCATGTACACGCTTTAGCAGACGCGTGTTTCCGCGAAGCA
Organism: Paspalum vaginatum; assembly: GCA_030272315.1. Lineage (NCBI taxonomy): Eukaryota > Viridiplantae > Streptophyta > Magnoliopsida > Poales > Poaceae > Paspalum > Paspalum vaginatum. The sequence goes on along the minus strand of CM059013.1, from coordinate 11,920,448 downwards.
AGCGAAGGTCGGGGGAGGCAAGCAACGATGCTACAAAAGGGCCCCTAGCGCCTTAGGTGACAGGATCCAGCATGCACACCACGGCGGTCACCGAGCCTGCAAATCCCAATTTTGAAGCTTGGTATCTGACATCATACAAGGTAAAAGATCAAAATGACCTAGATTACGGAATCCATGAGTAGCTTAAGCGGCTAAATTGTGATGGAATTAGGTGTGTGGTGATGATTACTCGCTTAGTTCATGACCGAGGCTTAGAGGGATCGAGAGGTACCTCTTGCATTGCAACCAACGTCGGTTGTTCTTTAGAGCCTCATTTCTCAAATCGATGTGGAAAATGATGTCGATCCATTGTTTCTCATTGTTAATTACATAGATACTCATATATCATATCGTAAATATATGTGGATATATATGTGAGGTAGGTGTGGAGTATAAGACAAATCGCACTTTGTTTAAACTTATTCTAGCTGTACGTAGGACTTGATCTATTTGATCGTAGCGGGAGAGAAGTAGACAATGAGACTGTATTTGAAATCTTATGCTTCCACCGTTTTCTCCAGTTTATCATCATCAAATATCTCTCACAGATGGTCCAAACCTATGGAGGTGTCCATGTCCTTTGTTGGTGTTGTTCCTTATATCTCTTCTATTATCTCCTTTGTTGGTGTTGTTCCTTATGTCTCTTCTATTATCTCCCACGGTTGCAACTTGCAACAGGAGTGTCATGTACACTAATGATAACATGGATGCTTTGATTGGAGTTGTTGAAGATATTGTCTTTAGTTGTGCAGTTGTGCTTAACTAAGGAGTATTATGGTGTGGAATTCAAGTGACACAATTAACAAGTTTAGACACTCGTATTTGTATTTTAAACATTTATTTAGGGATTAAACGGTACTACAGCGTAACAAGTTCAAACACCGACAGTATACTTTACTCGGTCCAAAATCTACTGATGGTGCGGCCTCCGGGCTCCAAGTTCACAGGGGAAGCTCCATGCCAGCACAGCCCGGGGCATCGGGCAAGCACGCAACCCAAGCGTGAAGAGTGGACGGAACCGGCTGCCGGCTCGCTCCATCGACCAGCGCCGCACCCCGCGCAACGCGGCGCTTCACAATACAGTGTCCGCCGGAGGAGCACGCCGGGGAGCTCTTCACGGTGAAGTACATCGACCCGACGTACATGATCCGCGCGGTGGCGGCCAACGCTGCCGACAACCTGTACTGCACGCTGCTGGCGCACTCGGCGATCCACGGCGCCATGGCGGGGTACATCCCCGTGGCAGAGGTCGCCGAGGCGCAGAACCCTGTGGACACCAAGGATCACAAGTGGGCGTGGGTCAGGTCCGTCACGAACCAGCCGGACTTTGCTCGCAGCACCGAGGCGCAGGCTATTACTGGCCTTTACAAGGCCGTGTGATTTGCGAGTTGAGTGCGACGCCATGCAATCCCCAGCGCTTCGACGCTCTTGCGCTAATAATGCACGATTATAGTTATAAGGTGGCGAATGTTCAAACCCAAAATAATGGGTAAAATGCTCCGAAGGTCTATGTGACACGAACATTTAAAGTGTACATCAATAAAACTATTTGAAGTTTGACTAAATTTATTCGTAGAGAAGATCGCCAATATTTGTCAAACCAAATAGATATAAATATGTAATATGAAAATATATTTCATAATATATTTATTGATGTGTATTTGATTTCATAAATATTACTAGTATGTTTTTAAATATATTTTTTGCACTTAAATTGTTTGATTTGGAATAAATCTAGAATTGTAGTCATAGTTTTTTGGATATGTATAGTACTCTTTTCGTTTTTTTATTTAATGAATGAATGTATTATTGGGATAGTTTAAGTATAACTTGTGTTTTTATCTACCTCTATAAAAAAACTGAGTTTAATAAAATATATTTTTCACCCAAAACGCATCTACCCCAGAGTAGACCTACCGTTAGATTATCTTCTATCCTAAAATCTAACGGACTATTTTTATCAACTTGGACCCACAAACCTTTAGCTTCACGGGGTGTTTACAAGGTCTCAGTAAAATCGTACGCCTGGCAAAAAAAGATGAAAAAAATCATACGGACAGGAGAGGAGGGCACGGAGAAATTTTACGCAAAATCTTACGCGTTCCTGCCGATTTGACCAATATTTTTTCACCAAAAAAATTGCCCAACACACTTTTAATGTTCATCCAAGGAGTCATACCGGGCCGCTTCCATCGTTCATCCGAGGAATCCTACTGGGCCGTTCCTAACATACAACGATGAGCGCCTGTGGCAACGATTCCGTTCTTTCCTCTGTCCAAACTCTGCACCAACGTTATAGTACCAAATAGTGGCCCATCGAACAAGTATACCAAGAATATTTGTAGAGTACAAATTTTGAATATCAACATCCAATAATACCACATGGATCACGGAATTCAAAATTATCCTCCTCATAAATCTTAACTTGTCAGCATGACCACTACGAAATCTTAAGAAAAGGAAAATGATAAAATGCCGCAAGTGCGGCATCCGTCGGTGCCAAGCTGCAGGAAAGAAATTATGTTCAGAGAATCAAAGAGACCGAAATTCTGCCAAGCTTGCCCCCAACCGCGAAGAGAGCTCCATCGTATCGACATCAACACGCGTACCTTGTCTTCCCCGCCGCGGCTCTTATTACAGGCGGCTGGCCAGATCTTGAGAGGACGGATCGGTGGCGGCCTTGACTGAGAATGGCTGACGAGGTGTTGACGAGCCCTGGTGAAGGAGACCTTGAGCATGGAGAGAACTAGGCGGCGGGGAGGCTTGCGGACAGGCACTCAGGCAGGGGACGGGGGCAGCCTAGAAGCGACGAGATGTGAAGGTTCCGAGTGGATAGCCGTTCTTTTTTTTTTCTTTTTACTATCTGCTACACGTGCCCTTCAGGAAACGGAAGGGTTACGTTGTATATGTAAAATATGTTTTCAATAATTTTCTAATGCTAATAGTATTTTCGAATGCTCATAATATTTGTCAGTGCTATAATACAAATTATTACTATAAAAATATTAGTTAGTTGAATATAGAAAAAATATATTGAGTAATAGAAGTGCGGGAGACATTCGTATAGAGAAAAGAATCTCGCTGATTGGGCTGAACTATTTCTTTAAAATAGAGTATAAATATAAAGTAAATGGAGTGCAGATAGCCTAAAAACAACGATAAAGCGCAAGAATGTCACAGACGTCAAGTAAGTGGATCAACGGGTTCGACCATCAGCATGTGAGTCTTTGTCTAGCCTGTTTGGATCTTTCCCGCCGCACAACGATGGTGGCGAGTGATGCCTAACGTGGATGCAGCAGTATCAGATAGCCGTGGTCATTGGCACATGGCAAAGGCACTGCCTTTCACTGCCGCTCCAACGTGGTATACCTAAACATGAAGCCGGAGTAAAACGATCGCCTCCATGAGATGGTCTCGAACTTTGGTTTGCCCATGCTATTGAAGAAGCGAAATGACAAAGAGATGCATGCCAATGCCGCCGCAGAGCTTGTTGCTGGGCTTCAGTGTCTAACACCATTGGCTGGCTCCATCTCAACAAGTGGAGTGTCAAAGACGGCTAAGGGTACTGTGGGGACATCGGTGGTGAGGGCGTTAAAATGGACGGCTAGCGGCATGCTAGGATAGAAACGGGACGCGGTGCATTTTTTTCTAAGAGATAATAGACCGAATCATGTTTTGGCTTGCATATATAGTTTACACAATCAGCATGCTAGGATAGAAACGGGCGCGTTGCATTATCTGTGCCAAGAGATAATAGACCAAATCATGTTCCAGACTGCATGCATAGTTTACACAATCTTAAACAAAACAATTGGCCATTTATTTGTTTCCAAAATATGTCACCTACAAATATAAAAATTATTTATACTAACTATATATATATTCTATATATGATATCTGAATGAATTATTAGCTAAAATTTTAAAACGTGACTTTTCAAAATGCATGAGCGGCCTATATTTTATGATTACGATGTGAATTCATACCGCGTTAGAGGAAAATCGGACTTTGTTTTGAAAAAACAACTACTAATTCACAAAGTAAAAAAAATCACATAGACATGTTTGACGTCATGTTATTCCAACTCATGACACGTGGCACAACAACGCCTATCGTGGTCAAATGGATTGCAAAGCTATGGATCTCAACCCTTGTAATTGTTGCAACAACCGTTTCCCTAGCCAACATGCAGTCTAGCTAAAAAAAAAGTGGTAGATAATATGTAAAAAGAATGTGGCAGCTGACCAATAGTGATCGAATCCAAATAACGATTTTCTCCGAAGAACAAAGAGAGGTGTTGAAGACAAGGCAAAATGGAATTCCTATCATCTTCTCTCTCTAAATTGGAGTATTATTATTATGAATTTATATCGTTACAGTGTGCTCTAACAAAGAACCATAATTTCATAGTGGTACTCAACCAATTTTTAGTGTTGGCGGTGTGAAATAAAGAAAACCTCAAATGGATGTCAGGATCAAAATAGCGATTTTCTCCAAAGAACAAAGAGAGGTGTTGAAGAAAAGGCAAAATGGAATTTCTATCATCTTCTCTCTCGAATTCCTGAGAATTATTATTATAAATTTATAACGTTATAGTGTGCTCTAACAAAAACCATAACTTCATAACAATATTCAACCAATTTTTAGTGTTAGCGGTGTGAATTAAAGAAAAGCACAAATGGATGTCAGGGTCCCACAACCATTTTTTCCTTATTGTTATGAAAAAAGGAATAACAAAAATTCACAAATACTCCTATATTTGACGTCACATGGCCAATTTATTAAAACACGTGTAGATATACATACATTTATTTAGTCACAGTGCAGGGGCGCCCACGTGCATTTTAACTAGTACGTTAAAAGTAGCTAGATACGGGTGAGAAACGAATCACGCCCTAATCCACCCGCTTTGCACTTGGCTCTTTTCTGTCCGTAGAAGATACCCAAAACGCCCTTCCATTTACACCCTCAGTAGCCCTCGCGTTTTGCACGAGTTGGACGACACCATCACCTCCCCGGCTGAAAAATCTCCGAAAAGGTTTTCTCTTTTCTCCCAGCGTAATCTGAGCCCAGGGGGGGTGGGGAGATAACTGAAAAATCTCCTCTCCTTTGCTCACCAAAAGGGGCTTTTCGGGAAACAGAAAGCCCCCACTACTTTCGGCTCAGGTTAGGACAAGACCCACCCCGCATTGCGGCATTGCCTTTGCCATCCATCGACCATCCGTCCTCGGGCCTGCGCCTGCCTATAAAATACCAACAGCGCCCAAAGCAAGAGCATCCACTTCCACTCCGCACGGGACGGACGTCTCAAATCCCCGCCCCCCAATCGTCGTCGACAATCACCGCCGGCTGCTAGTCCAAGCATCAAGTACGGCGAGGAGATGCGCGGCTCAACTAGCGCGAGAGACCGCCGTGCCCTTGCCGCTCTGGCGGCGCTCCTGCTGCTGATCGCCACTGGCGCCCTGCCGCAGCCGGTGGCCAGCCTCATACGCCAAAAAGGCGAGTCGACAGAGCGTCACTGCTGTTGAGCCTTTGACTCGCCCCCGGCCGGCCTGCTGCTGACGCGGAAAAGGCTCTTCTCTGTCTCGCAGTCCTACGTCGTCTACCTCGGTGGGCACTCGCACGGGCGCGCGGGCGCGGCGCTGGCGGCCAACCGGGAGCGCGCCAGGAGGTCGCACCACGCGCTGCTGGGCTCCGTCCTCGGCAGCGAGGCCAGGGCCAGGGACGCCATCTTCTACTCCTACACCCGGCACATCAACGGCTTCGCGGCGACGCTGGAGGAGGGCGAGGCGGCGGAGCTCTCCAGTACGCGCTCTTCTCTTTCTTCTTCTTCTTCTTCTTCTTCTTCTTAATTCTCGGCCTGCTGCGACCGATGATGCTGTTTGTGTGTGTGAGTGTGTGTGATTCTGACGGCGGTCGACGGCAATGGGTGGCAGGGCATCCGCGCGTCGTCTCGGTGTTCCCGAACCGAGGCCACCCGCTGCACACGACTCGGTCGTGGGAGTTCCTTGGGATGGAGGAGGAGGGCGGCCGGGTGAGGCCCGGCTCCATCTGGGCCAAGGCGAGGTTCGGCCAAGGCGTCGTCATCGGCAACCTTGACACCGGTACATACACACACTCCCCTATCGATCACCTTCCTGCTCATGGCCACCTACCTCTTCCAGCATTCTCGCTGGTTTGCTGCTTCTGCAATCAACATGCTTCTGTATGTATGTGTTCATTAGTTAGTATAGAATAGAACACCTCCGATCCAAGCGATCCTAGCTTCAGGCTTAACACCGTACCAGCTGTGTGTGTTGGTAAACAGACCAAAATACCAGTCCAAATAATGCTGGGTGCAGCACAGGCGCAGGCGCGGCTGCGAGGTTCTGTCTGTGGTTTTCTGTTGGCTTGTGACGCTGAGGCGCGCGCAGAGGAGAGGAGAGGAGAGGAGGCAGGCCAGCGGCTGCAATCGGAATCTGCGCACACGCAAACGCTGCCAATTTGCTTGCGCCTCGCAACGAGCTGGAGCAGTTTTGTTTCTGTGCCGTTGGAGCCGAGCGCGGCGCAGAGGGCTGGCGTTGTCCGTTGCACGCACCACCACCGTGGCCGTGGGGGAGAACGGAGAACGGCTGCGCTGCCTCCGCCGCGGTTTTCGTGGCTTTTGTTTGGGCGGGGACCGGGGGTTGTGGTGCCTTTTCGAACTCGGAGGAGCTGCTCTGCAGTCTGCACTGCACCTCGAGGGTTCGGACTTCGGAGGAGGAGATGTTGCTTGGGTTTCACTGTAGGTCTGTAGCGCAGGCCGTAGGACTGTTGCATTCGTAGGAGCCGCAAGAAATGGAACACGCAACGCGTGGTGGTAGCAGTAGCACAGTAGCGCTAGACAAGTCTCATTACCAAGTTTTTTCTTCTTAGAAAAAATAGTGGTGCATTATCACAAATCCAGCTACTGCCATGGTGTGCCAGCAAGAAGATACTGGTACGCGGTGGCCGAGCTCGTGAGCTGAAAGCCTGGGAGCCTGATGGTACGTGCGTGGGGGGCGCCACGGGCACGGCGGCGGCAGGGAATCCCGCATGTGGAGTCAAGTCCGACGCCCCGCTCGCCTCTGCTCCTCCCTCACCGCCAGTCCGTTCGTCGTCCCCGTCGTCCCTAGCACCAGCAGCTGGCCATTACAGTATTGGCGGGGCCATGCCCGCGTGCGACGAGATGATTAAAGCAAGGTCGTGTTGCTGATTGCTGTGCGTGCACCGTGCAGGGGTGTGGCCGGAGGCCGGCAGCTTCAGGGACGACGGCATGGGCCCGGCGCCGGCGGGGTGGCGGGGAATCTGCCAGGACCAGCAGGCCTCTGACGACGCGCAGGTTCGCTGCAACAGGTCTGTCTCCCTCCCTCTCTCTCTCTGAATCTGCACGCACCATGCTCCATGCATTGCTTCGCTCGCACCCCTCCGTCTCCGTGTCCATGGCTCCATGCCGTCATGCCGTGGCTCTGCCTCGGCCGCCGTGCGCTTCGTCTCGGTCTCGCTCGTGGTACCTGCCATGGTAGCCAGTACTTAAACCACTGGTGGAGTAGTAAACAAACACCCACGCCCCGCCATTATCCTTGTACGTAGGGCTCCTGCGCTGCTGATCCAGCGGTGTGGCCGTGTTCATGGATGGCTCTTCGACCCATGTTCTTTGTTGTCCTGGGTTTGGTGCAGCACGGCGTTGTAGAACGTAAACTAAGGAGACGTGACAAAAGAGCCGCGCTTCGGTTTCAGAGACTATATTTGTTTAGGCTTGTTGCTCTGCAAAACTGTCTTTTGTTGAACTCCATCCTCCAATAGACACGATTGTTAGCCTGACGTTACCAGCTCGTCTGTCCTACCACTTGTATTTTAAACTCTTATGTCTACAATATGTAAACAGTGTTTTACACATCCACACAACCACATCTTCAGTGACATCACACCACTCACAAGCCAAGCAAGTGCACGGCACCTACATAAGTTCCATTTACATGGAGTAACTACTATGTACGAGCACAAGTGGATCACGTCAGGTTGACCCATTGACGCATGTAACTCTCCTGCTATTTCAAAAATAAGGGAGTATGCTTAGCTCAATTAATAATTAGTTACGGGATCGGAGTAACCATACATCTACCCACCCGAGTTCAATTAATGTCTAACTAATTCGAATTTAGGTGCCTATTTCTCCTTACCAATAGTTCTTAGGTTGGTCTCATTTTTTTCATTAGCAAACTGTACGTTGCCAGTATAATTAGTTAAAATTCGAACTAATAGCCGATTGCATTGCACGTCGTATTGCTCAATCCACCGGAAGAATGAAAGTTTTCAGTGGTGAGCTAGGACAACTAGCTTTGAACGCCACCAGCAAGACCCCTTTACATTCCGGAAGGTTTTTTCAATGAGGCTTCATTCATTTTGGCGTTCCCAGTAACAGAACATGTCAACAATATGGCAATTGAAACCAAGTGTGTTTGCAGACCACAAATCCACAATGCAACCCCTGAATCTTCTATAGGTCTAGTACGTCTTTCGGGAAGCAATGGAGGTCTAGTACATCGTCAAATGGTGGAGCGGACCACCAGTGGGAGGTGTTATTAGTGGCAAGAGAGGATATATCCCGGCTCATTCTAAAAAATTGACACTAGTAATTTTAAGATGATTAATTGAGAGGCTCCGATCTTTCATCAAGAGCCATGTGTGCCTATTTATTTGCTAGTGAGGGTGTGTTGTTGACGTAGTTTGGGGTTTGGGATTGGGGTCCTAGGGCTTCTGGGTTAGCTTTTATGCAACACATGGTGACATACTGACATCCAACAAGCTTCCTCCAATTGATGGGCGGCATACATCAACTATTGACAATCCAAGGGGGGAATGGTGCTGGACAATGGACACAGGGAGGGATAGCATTGTGGGCGATGAAAGATAGTGCGCATACATCGTGGCGGTTACTTAGCTTGACAAGGGTAGCAACCAGAAATTGGAGGCCGCCTCACCACCCACCGCCAGGCTGCCCTCAGCTCCCACCGAGCTAGATGGAAGGTTAAGGCTCACTCAAAGGGGTTCACCGTTCTCTTCCTCAAAACACAGTTGGAGCACGATTGTGTACTTACAGAGAGTGGAGTGAAATTTAAGTAAATAGGATGAGAAATATTGTTGAGATAACCTGCTCCGGCGATGTCGCGAGTACCATGGAAGAACCAGAGAGACAGTAACGAGATCGAACACGACCATGCGGAGTTGAATGCTAACTCAATGTTACCACCGTTCTCTAATATTTGTAGGTAGCGCCGCGAATCACGCATGTGTGAGGGAGCTGGCCCGATGACGCAGATCCGTCGTTCCCTTTCGCTGTGTTGCCACCACAGATTGCTATCATAATTCTGCAAACATTAGGGCCCGTGCTGGTTGCCTCCCTCCCAGCCACAGAATGACTCCGTCGTGTCCTACCTCTTTGCCGTGCGCTTTCCCATGATTACTACATATGACCGCTTTCCTCTCGGCGTTGTCGCGTTCGATTCGTGCCAAATCCGCCTTGTCCCCATGCGTCGATGAGTACAGCAGCTCAGTGCTGCATGTGCATATGACACAGCCACTGTTTCAGGTATCGACACGCACCACGGCCTGTGTATATCTTCGGAAGAGGTACCGTCTAATCCACTGCATGACAAAGCTTTGAAAAATGTACCAGTGGACGAGCTGTTTCTTTTTAATTAATCCTTTGGACCATTCGTCGTTCCTCCTTTATCTAAAAAAAATCATCGTTCCTGCAATCCTGCAGAGCTGCGCTGTGCGGGCATCATCTGTTTTATGATTATGCGGTGCAGCAGCAGCAGCGAGTAGCTCGACAACCCACAGTGCAGCTCTGCCAAAACCTGATGAACTGCGGCCATGAACTGAGGAGAGAATTCTGTCTGCATGCATGGACCATCCTATCCTATCGCTCTGCTCTTGCTGCAACATCTTTTGTCTCCTTCATGAACGCAAGACCGAAATTTTCCTGATATACGTTGACCACACCATTAGCATTAATCGCTGTTGTTACACCTGACAATTAGTCACTTCTCAGAACGACGCCGACGCCCGACGTGCATGAAGTAGACGAGTGATGCCTGTACTCTTTTCTTATCCACAGGAAGCTAATCGGCGCGCGGTTCTTCAACAAGGGGTACCTGGCGACGGTGGGGCAGCAGCAGGTGGGCGCGAACCCGGCGAGCACGCGGGACACGGACGGGCACGGCACGCACACGCTGTCCACGGCGGCGGGGCGGCCCGTGCCCGGGGCCAGCCTCTTCGGCTACGGCAACGGCACGGCCAAGGGCGGGGCCCCGGCGGCCCACGCCGCGGCGTACAAGGTGTGCTGGCGCCCCGTGAACGGCACCGAGTGCTTCGACGCCGACATCGTGGCGGCCTTCGACGCGGCCATCCACGACGGCGTGCACGTGCTCTCCGTGTCCCTGGGCGGCTCCCCCGCGGACTACTTCCGCGACGGCGTCGCCATCGGCGCGTTCCACGCCGCCAGGCACGGCGTCGTCGTCGTCTGCTCGGCCGGCAACGCGGGGCCCGGCGCTGGAACCGTGTCCAACACCGCGCCGTGGATGGTGACCGTCGGCGCCAGCACCATGGACAGGGAGTTCCCCGCGTACCTCGTCCTCGACAACAACAAGCGGATCAAAGTCAGTTGTGTGGCTGATACTGATACTGCTAGCTCGATTCGTCTTCCATGCCTCTCTACTGCGCCAAGTTAAGTTTCACAGTACCTGACAATATTTCTGTTTTGGCAGGGACAAAGCCTCTCGCCGACGCGCCTTCCCGCCAACAAGTACTACCAGCTGATCAGCTCGGAAGAAGCAAAGGGAGCCAACGCAACAGCAACGCAAGCGTAAGCATGCATCAAAGAACCTTTCCAACTGAAACCGTTATTTTTTTTATGATTGAATGGCGCCCATCTAAAGCCTGTGGATACATCTACCTACCTGTTCTTCTGCACGCAGAAAATTGTGCATCGAGGGGTCACTGGACAAGGCGAAGGCCAAAGGGAAGATCGTCGTGTGCGTGCGTGGGAAGAACGCTCGAGTGGAGAAAGGCGAGGCAGTTCGCCGGGCCGGTGGAGTTGGCATGGTGCTGGCGAACGACGAGGCCAGTGGGAACGAGATGATCGCCGACGCGCACGTGCTTCCTGCCACGCACATCACGTACTCTGATGGGATCGTTCTCTTGGCATACCTCAACTCGTCCAGGTACGAATGTATAAATGAATTCTTGCACCTCCTCCAACTGGCCTATTAGCTCAGTTGGTTAGAGCGTCGTGCTAATAACGCGAAGGTCGCAGGTTCGAGACCTGCATGGGCCAAATGTTATTTTTCATTTTCTGTTTCTTTCTCAGTTCGTTTTGTGTTTGTTTTTCCCTCAATCAAGTCCATTTTGTGTTTTTTTTTCCTCAATCCAGTCCGTTTGTGTGTTTTATTTTTTCTTAAATTTCTCATTAGTTTTTTCTCAGTCCATTTCGTGTTTGTATTTTTCTCAATTCAGCCGTTTTTTTTGTTTTTCTCAATTCTCAGTACCTTTTTTTCTCAACCCATTTGTGTGATTGTTTTCCCCCAATTTCTCAGCAGCCTTCGCCTAAAATTGGAGTTCTGTCCTATCATGCAGGTCGGCGTCCGGCTATATCACCGTCCCGTACACCGCGCTGGACACGAAGCCGGCGCCCTTCATGGCCGCCTTCTCGTCGCAGGGGCCCAACACCGTGACGCCTCAGATCCTCAAGGTCCAAATATTTCCTTGCGATCAATCTCCAAGCATGTGCTACATCTGCAGCTTCCTCCTCCAGATCCTAATCAACTGCACTTCGCGTTTTTTGCTGGCAGCCTGACATCACCGCGCCGGGAGTCAGCATCCTCGCGGCGTTCAGCGGCCTGGCGGGGCCGACGGGCCTCGCCTTCGACGAGCGCCGCGTCCTCTTCAACGCCGAGTCCGGCACCTCCATGTCGTGCCCGCACGTCGCCGGCATCGCCGGCCTCCTCAAGGCCATCCACCCCGACTGGAGCCCCGGCCGCGATCAAGTCGGCGATCATGACAACCGGTACGTGTGTGTGCATGCATGTCACGATGCCGTCTCGCGCGCTGACACGGGTTGCTTGACCCTTGACGCTTTGGCAGCCAGGGTGCAGGACAACACGAGGAAGGCGATGAGCAACTCGTCCTTCCTCCGCGCGACGCCGTTCGGCTACGGCGCGGGGCACGTGCGGCCCAGCCGCGCCGCCGACCCGGGCCTCGTCTACGACGCCGACGCCACGGACTACCTCGGCTTCCTCTGCGCGCTGGGATACAACTCCTCGGCGATCGCCACGTTCACGGCCGGCGACGGCCGCGCGCCGCACGCCTGCCCGGCCCGGGCGCCGAGGCCCGAGGACCTGAACTACCCGTCCGTCGCGGTGCCGCACCTGTCCCCCACCGGCGCCGCGCGCACCGTCACGAGGCGGGTGAGGAACGTGGGCGCCGGCCCGGCCGCGTACGACGCGAGGGTCCAGGCGCCGCGCGGCGTGGCTGTGGACGTGCGGCCGAGGCGGCTCGAGTTCGACGCGGCAGGGGAGGAGAAGCAGTTCACCGTCACGTTCCGGGCCAGGGCAGGGCTCTTCCTGCCCGGGGAGTACGTGTTCGGGCGGCTGGTGTGGTCCGACGGCGACGACGGGCACCGCGTGAGGAGCCCCCTGGTGGTGAGGGTCGTAGACAGCAAGAAGAAGAAGAAGCAGCCTCCTCTTTCTATAGCCTGACCGACACTGATTAGCTCTGTTAGGATCCCATCCGCATCCATGGTGATGGGCAACCAAGCATGGCCAAAGAGGGTTTGGCTTGGTGAACACCAAATATAATGATGTAACGGCATCGAACCGTGCTTTCCATGCGTTCCAACCAAGGCCATGTTTGGAACGCAGGAATCGCACATGAATTTTATAAGAAACAGTTTAATTTCACAAGGAAAAACGCAGCATCAGGAGTTTTTAAACGGGGCTTAAGTGTCCACATGTACTAGAGTTTTCAGATTTTCTGGGTACTTCGCCATGTTCTTGTTCCTTTCCTTTGAGGTTTTCAGGTGAATTTCTAGCATGGCAATTTTGCGACGGCCCATGGATTTTCATAGACATTATAAGTAACGCCTGGCTGATCTAAAGCATTTACATTTCTACTATCTACATTTTTTTTTCGTTCAGGAGAACGGAGCTGAAAGTGAAATTACCAGATATTCTTATTCTTCTAAATAATGCAGATCTCTTGTCGTCCTTTCCTAAAAGAAACAATAAAGTGATAGTTTCATGAAGGTCATCAAATGCCATGTGCAAAAAGAGAGATAAGAGGGCCATGCTCTCTTGAATCACAGGATGGCAATTTTCATTTGTTAGGCAGGGATTGGACCCGGTAAAGAACACTGCCTGAACTCCAATGGCTTTGGGCCTAATCCCCTCCATCTACACAAAGGGTTTGCGCCTAACTTCTACTACTATACAGAGACCCCCCACAAACATAATGGGAGTGAAACCAGATATCTGAACTTTATGCTATTTATTGATCAAGCATCAATGCATCATTATGGTGGCATCTAAATCCTGAGCAGGAAGATTAATCAAATGAAAAATCCAGATACTAACTCCCTTCCCCCACCTTCGCTATATTGCACTGCAATAGCATCTAATGACATGTCACCTTGCTATTGAAGCAAAAACAGACACACACACACAGGGGAAAAATGGAGTTGTGTTATTATTGGACGGCACCAGCAACGTCGTAACGCAGCTGTTCCAGAGAGGGAGAGTTGGGACGTGCAATCTGCAATCCAACGGAACCGCCTTTTGGTTTACTAGCGATCGACATCATTAGGAGCAGCATGTTGTTCACGACACGCTCACGCATGGCCGCGCAAGGGAAAAAAAAAGAAAGTGGGTTGGCGTAAACGGCACTCTCCACTTTTTCTGGCGAGCGAGCGCTTGACTCCAGGGCAGCGCAGTTCGTGGGTTCGCGTGCCCAACATGGCCAATACGCCAAACGCACACACATGATGGTTGGCACGAGCGGCGGGCGCCAGAGACGCCGGAAGCGAGAAATTCAGATCGCCGAACCAACTCCGGCCGTCCACTCCATGTGCCCCGGCGCTAGGTTACAAAGCACTGATCATCAACACGCCCCGAAATTGACGCCGCCAGGCACGCAGGCAACTCAATTCGATTAAATTCAGCGCGAAATCGGCAGCGAACAGGATATGCCTCAATCTCAATTCCCCCCACTGTTTTATAGCAGTAGTAGTAACTGTTTAAAACAAATCAAATCACTCCGACACCCAATCCAATCGGCCGAGCCAAAATGCAGAGGAAAAAATAAAATAAAACCCCGCAGGATTCCTTTCCTTTTTACAAGCGGTCATGCGGCGCCGGCGGAAGACGTCGCCCAGCTACTCCACCGTACCATCGACGGAGAGAGGGCGGCGTGGCCGGCGGCCGGAACCGAGCGGCGCCAGATCTAGTACGGGTACGGCGGCGGGGCGAGGTGGCCGTAGGCGCGGAAGGAGGTGGAGGAGGCGGCGGCGTAGGAGTGGTCGTCCATGTGGATGTTGCTGGTGAGCTTGTGGAAGCCGCGGGTGTAGACGCCGAAGCCGAAGACGAGGCCGACGCCCACCAGCACCAGCAGGACGAGCGTGCAGATGCAGCACGCCTTGCTCGGGCAGCAGCACATCTCGCCCTCGCCGCGCGGAGTCAGGCGGCGCGGAAAGGGCCAGGCGCTTTTTCGCTTCTTCCGCTGCCTGACCGCGGCTTTGTTTGCTGGCTGGGCGTGGGCGGGCGTCCTGGCCTCGTCTGGGCGTGCGTGCCCGGCCGCGCCGCTCGGCTATTAAAGGCCGGCTGGCTCGGATGTGGAGGGGAATCGAATCGAATCGAATTGGGTGCGCTCGTGGCGTCGGATCGGTTGGGTTTGGCGGCCGGCCGTTGGTTTGGGTGGTGCCGTGGAGGCGTGGACTGGTGGAGTGGGCCCGTTGGGTGCGATGCGGTCCTGCCCCCGTTGGTTGAGGCGACGCCTAAGCCTCGGCGTCGCTCTCGGGCCTCGGCTCGGCGCCCGTCGCTTCGCTTCGGCGCGACGCGACGCCAGTCCGTCGGGGGAAAAAGAGAACGGGCCGCGCGATGCGCGAGCTAGCTCCCTCCGTCTCGGTCACGGACCCAGCGAGACCGTGAAGTGAAATGGGCTTCTTTCTCCTAGGCCTTTCTGGGAGGACCACGGCCTCGGGGCAGTTATTCTGGCCCGGAGAGAAAGCAGCAGGCTGCAACTCCAGCTCCAATGCCGACCTGGGTCTCGCCACGGCTTAGCCGCCCGCAAGGCCCCCAACTTTATTTTTTTTTATTTCGTTTTAGCAAAAACAATTGTCTCCATGAAACAACTACAGATGTATATTACCACCACCAAACGAAACATCCTGGGATTAAATACCATCAATTAATATGGACGAATTGCCGCGTCCTCGCACCGCTGATCCGCCGACCAGCACTGGTTTTCTCCCGGCCGACCGCACCCCGTGGGGGCCCGACAAACGTCTGGTGTGGTGCGCCCGCCGGAGCTCCAGGAAACGCCATGCGGCCGGGTGCGCGCGTCGCCATCGAGCCCCGGGCCCCGGCACGCCGCCTCGGCCGCCCGCGGCACCTCGTAGAGATTCCCGCGGCAGCAAGCGCGGAGACCGCCGCCGCCGCCGCCCTGAGAAAACACCAAAAGCTTCTCTCCCATCACCTCCTCCGTCGGCGAACCACCAAGTCCTACACCTCGGCCGCCCACTCCCCCGTGCCCGCCCGCCCCGCCTCCACCTCCAGCCTCCGCGAACTCGACCTCCTGGACGCGGGTGAGCGCGCCCCGACCCAGCGCCTGTACCACTCCATCATCGCCGCGTGCGCACAGTCCAGGAGCCTCGCCGACGCCCGTGCCGTCCACGCGCACCTTTCCCGCTCCCGCTTCGCGGGCGATGTTTTCCTCCTCAACTCGCTCATCCACCTGTACTGCAAGTGCGGCGCCGTGTCGGACGCGCGCGACGTGTCCGACGGAATACCGAGACGGGACAGGGTCTCGTGGACCTTCCTCATCGCAGGGTACGCGCAGAACGACATGCCGGCTGAGGCCCTCGGACTGCTCCCGGGCATGCTCAGGGCGCGGCTCAAGCCCAATGGGTTCGCGTTCACCAGCCTCCTCAAGGCGGCTGGCGCCTATGGTGGCCGTGGCATTGGGGAGCAGATACATGCGCTCACTGTGAGGTACAACTGGGATGGGGATGTCTATGTGGGGAGCGCGCTTCTGGACATGTACGCGCGGTGTGGACAAATGGACATGGCTGTTGCGGTGTTTGACCGGCTGGACTCGAAGAACGGAGTATCTTGGAACGCGCTGATTGCTGGGTTTGCAAGAAAGGGCGATGGAGAGACCACATTGATGAAGTTCGCAGAGATGCAGAGGAATGGGTTTGAGGCGACGCATTTTACGTACTCGAGCTTGTTCTTGGCACTTGCTCGTATAGGTGCTCTCGAGCAGGGCAAGTGGGTGCATGCGCACATGATTAAGTCTGGGGAAAAACTAACTGCCTTTGTAGGTAACACTATGCTTGACATGTTTGCAAAATCCGGGAGCATGGTTGATGCAAGAAAGGTGTCTGATCGGTTGGACACAAGGGATCTAATTACCTGGAACACAATGCTCACTGCATTTGCACAGTATGGACTTGGAAAGGAAGCGGTTGCTCTTTTTGAGGACATTAGAAAATGTGGCATCCAGCTTAGACTCCGCTCGTTGCAGCGTCTCGGCGCGGCATTGGAGACGCAAACAGTGAACCAATCACGGTCAGCCCTTCGATGGACCCAAGCAACCGTCCAGAAGCTTCTTTTTACTGATTGCGTCTCCATTCCCACGCCGAGACGCTGCAACGAGCGGAGCCTTAATCAGATCACCTTCCTTTCTATCTTGACAGCTTGTAGCCGTGGAGGCATGGTGAAGGAAGGCAAACACTATTTTGACATGATGAAGGACTACAATGTGGAGCCTGAAATCGATCATTATGTTGGTTTTGTTGATCTTCTTGGTAGAGCTGGCTTATTGAATGAAGCTCTGATCTTTGTCTTCAAAATACCCATGAAACCAACAGCTGCTGTTTGGGGAGCCTTGCTTGGGGCTTGCAGGATGCATAAGAATGCTAGAATAGGGCAATATGCACCTGATCATGTCTTTGAACTTGATCCAGATGATACCTGTAACATCCTAATTTTTTTTTAAAAAAAAACTTTAGAATATATGTAATGTTGCATTCATGCCTCATGCATGGTGTTTATTGTGTGAAAATTGAATTTCAAAATTCGATTCAAACTACGTTCGAAAAATAAATTCAAAATCCCATTTGAAAATAAATTCAAATCAGTTTTGGAGCAAAAGGAAAAAAAAACTTCCCAGTCCAAACCTCTCCCTCCCCCCGCCAACCCACAGGCCACCAGCCCGCTCAGCCCCGCCCGCAGGCCGCCCCCCCCCCGCTAGCCCAGCAGGCCGCCGCTCGGCCTAGCAGGCTGCCGCCCGCCTCCCCCTCCCTCTGCGCTGTGGGCCGCCGCCCCTGGCTCGCTGACAGGCGGGGGTCGACTGCCACCTCCAGACGCCAGCCCACGCGCTCTGCTCGCCCGTTCCTCTCCCCTAGCGCCTGTTGGAGACCAAAATCCCACCTAAATCCACCGTTTTTCTTCAATCAAATTCGCACCAAGCCCCCCCACTCATTCTCCACCAAATCCCCCACTTAATTTCGTCAGTTTCGCAAGGAATCGCCGCCATTAAGCTTCATGGCGGCCACCACAATATCCCCACACAAACCGGTCGATTTCTCCCCATCCCGAGCTATAAAAAGGCATCCCCGGCTCTCCTTCGCACTTGTTGGCCCCTGCCCAACCCTCCTTTCCACGCGGTTGCGCCCAACGCGCCGCCGCCACGAGCTCCTCTCACAGCTGCCGTCACCCCGCCTCTGCAGCTCCTACCCGCGGACGTGCGCTATCAGGGTGAGTTCGCGAGCTTCGTCTCTTCGTTTTGGGGTAATCCTTTCTCTTTTCGGTGCACTATAGCTTGAGTTTGGAAGCCACCAGAACGGCGCCGCCGTCCACCAGAGTTCGCCGCCGCGCCGTTCCGCGTCCCCGGCCACCGAGCAGAACCTTTGTCCACCGCCGTTTGATCCTCATTCGACGGCCCTGAGCACCCCGCACCCATCCCCTTCACCGTGGCCCCTCTCCAGCGCCCCGCGCTGTGGACGCAGCCCACCGGCAGCGGCCCGCTGATGTCAGGGTGACGTCGGCGATGATTTTCCATTTTCCAGAAAATTAAAACTGATGCGCTTATTTACAGTTTTGCCATCCAACTTCAAAAGCTTATATGTTTTGCGTGTTAAGTCTGTTTTGGGTGATTCTTTCGCCTACGGATTCGTTGCAGCGAGATCTTTCTGTTAGGATAGGTTTCAAAATAATTTAATCATGTTTGTTGTACTGTTTCTTATGTTCTTTAGGGTTGTTTGATTTGTGATGCGCAGAGGGTGAAGCGGCGAATTTCCAGGACTCCGAGGTCGAGTTCACCGATTCGGCCTTTTTCGAAGGCAAGTCCATTGATCATAATGCAAGCACCTACTTTTGGCTTTATAGATTAATTTAGATAGGCATGCTATGCATAATTTGTTTAAACCCGTAGGACATATTAGTTTGCCATGTGGGTTGGGTAGAAATTTATCCATGCTTAGGTGCTTTTGGGATGGGTTAAACAACCAATTAAAAATTTATTTTCATGTTGAGGATGAATCCTCACTTAATTTTGACAAGGGGGAAAACCCAGGCAGGAAGGTATGTTTTTGGTGGGGGTTTGGTTTGAACGGTGGATGGTTGATGGATAGTACTAGTCCCTGCCTTGGGTTTAAGCACCGTATTTTAGGAGCTTGTCTTCCTGGCTTAACAGCGCAACCATGGGATCTAAATGGGCAATGGGCTTGGTCAAAATTTAACTTTTCCGGTCTTAATCGTACCGTGGTTGTTTTGTGGCACAAGAGGGGGGCCCTGGGGTCTGCAGACTTATGTACGGGGGTGAAACCTTAGTGGGTACAGGGCGGACCGGATAAAGTTATTTAGCGACCTCGTTGTGTGACCCCGGCCAAACATCTCAGGCAATGTATGGCGAAAAGGGAAAACACTGCCTGTGGTGAAAGTGCGCAACCTCTCGAGAGTGTTAAACTGGTATACCAGTTGTGCTCACGGTCAAAAGCGGCCATAGACTCTTTCTAATTCGTTGGTTTGGGTTGGTGGGTTGGAAGAGGTAGGTTCTTTGATCGGATGGTTTTTCCGATGTTTGATCTTATCACTTAGTTAAATAAAGGCTAAGGTAATAGGTTCAACTTAGGCGCTGCATAGGAAGCTCCACAAAAAAAAAGACCTTTCATGCATAGCCCCTTTCCTTCGCTTGCTGAGTACTCTTGCGCTCACCCCTTGCTATCCCCCTTCCTCTCTTCCGTTGCTACCACCTAGCAGATGCCGGTCAAGATGGTGGGTTCAAAGAAGATGAAGGGTTCGACCCCGATGTTCCTTTCTAAACTGGTGCTGGCGTTACCCTCAGTTGACGTTCCCTGTGGAAGACGATGGCCCGTTCGATCAAGCTAGAAATAAAATAAGTTGTAATTTTCTTTTAGACCTACGGGTCATTTTGTAATAAAGCTACGACGTTATAACATGGTTATATGACTCTGCTAATGATGTCACTCATGTGTATGGATATTCGGTCCTGGCATACACATGTATTTTATTCTCGTATTTTGTTTATAAAATCGGGTGACAGAAGTGGTATCAGAGCCCATGTTGACTCTAGGACGCGAGCCTAGATAGAAATGGACGTGTTAGGGAACAAAATTAGTTTTCACAAACATATTTTATTTTATTTTGTTGTTCTCTTTTGTTTTAATGATTTATAACACTTGTCTAAATTTTCAAAATTTTAGATGACGAGCTACGACATCTCTTGCGAGACGAGGTACACATGCGCCCTGTATGAGAAGGAGTTTGGTGTTCTCCCCAGGCTTCTGTGGAACATCATGAAGGAACAAGGGGACAAGAAGGAGCCACGGTACATTGGGCATAAGTTCATGTTGGAAGGCCGTGACGAATGGGAGGTTGATGTTGAAATCCACCATGCTATGATGGAGGATGGCCAATTCAAGGTGGCTCAGATTCATCGTAACCCGGTTCGGAGGAACACCTTCGCCGCAGCTGTTGGAGATGCAGCTCTTCAGGCTCTCTATCGTGTGGTAGATCATTATGAGCTTGAGTTGAATGGGACCCAGTAACACTACTTCCCTTCACGTCGTCTCTGCAGCTCTGAGAAGGAGATCAACCCAACCAAGTATGAAGCCAACCCAATGCTAGTGGAACAGGTCCGTCTGACTGCCGCTATGGATGACATGGTGGATGGATTTCAAAAGGAACTTATGGAAACTTAGTTTCGTCTTCGTGAAGCAGAAAACACTGTCGCTCGTTTGAAGGAGGATCTCAATGGAGAGACATCGGTTGTTGGCACAAGCTCCCCAAGGAAGAGGTCGCGTGCAGGACCAGCAGGGTCAGATGAGGGTGCTTCGCCCAAGTACACCCCTGATACGCCTTCGGAAGTCCCCAACGCTTAGACTTTGCATCATGTCTCTAGCTGCCTGTCCATGCGAGCTGTAGGATGCCATGAGCACTTTGTCTACAGCCGCATGATGAACCTTATAAACAAAATAATGAAATAAAGTTTCGCTAATACGGTTGTATTGCTTATTGTTATTGTGCAATTGTTTGAATTGGTTCTTCGTAATGATTGTTAGAACACTAGATTAATAGTAATAATAAAATAATAATGCTAATAATCATGAAAACAAATCTTTATCCTTGTTTTTTTAAATAAAATAGATGGGCTTTCTTTCTATCCTCGTCTAATCCTTTTTTTTTCTTTCCTTCTCTAATCAGATGGATGTCAGATGGGGTAACCAACGTTCAAGGGGTAGTAATCAGAATCCGCCGCCAAATCCGCAAAACCCGCCTGTCATGAATCCGATACAAATGATGCAAATACACAATCAAATGCTTCAAAATCTTGCTCAAGTCACAACCAACTTGCAAAACTTGGCAAATGCAGCTCCTCCTCCACCTCCGTTGCCGCAGCCACGAGATGAAGGGCTCAAGAGGTTCTTGTACACCAAACCTCCATCCTTCACCCATGCAGTGGAACCCATGGAAGCTGACGACTGGCTTCAAATTATTGAGAGCAAGTTGGATATCGCACATTGTGAAGGACATGATCGAGTTCTTTTCGCCGCACATCAGTTGCATGGGCAAGCGCACGATTGGTGGGTCGTGTTCTCAACCGCTCATCCTGAACCACAAGAGATTACTTGGCAAGAGTTTCGCAGGAATTTCCGTGATCATTATGTGCCTAAGGGCGAAATCAAAGTGAAGCGCAGAGAATTCCTTTCTTTGAAGCAGGGATCTATGTCCATCCGGGAGTATTTGACGAAGTTTACTCAGTTGTCTCGATACGCCCCCAATGATGTTGATGAAGATGAGAAGAAGCAAGATTGCTTTCAGGAAGGGTTGAACGCGGGGCTTCGATATGCTTTGTCCTCCAGTGACTATCCTTCTTTTCAGAGACTTGTTGATAAGGCTTTTCTTATTGAGAGAGAAAGAAAGGCACTTGATGAGGATCGCGAGGATCACAAGCGCAGAATGTCTTACCAAGGTCAGGGTCAGGGTAGCAACACTCGTCCCCACTATACTCCTCCTGGTCAGGTGATTAGATCCAACAATCAATATCAGCAGAAGAGTTCAACTCAGAGCTATGGTCAGCCCCGGCAGAATGCACAGCCACAACAGCAACAACGTTTTGGGTATCAGGCTCCTCGTGCTCCAGCTCCCGCACAACAACAGCAGCAGTCAGCCCAGATTTGCAACACTTCAGCGCCTAACACTTATGGGCCGTGCTATATTTGCAAGGAAACTGGTCACTTGGCTAATCGTTGCCCAACGAAGCAGCAGAATCAAAGTGGGAATCAGAATCAGCAGCAGAACCGTTCAGCTGGATCTTCTCAGCAGCCTCGTCAAAATTATATGCGAGGACGAGTGAATCATGTTGGTATTAAGGAAGCTCAGGATGCTCCAGATGTGATTTTGGGTATGTTCACTGCCAATTCTCATCCTGCTACTGTGTTATTTGATTCTGGAGCATCTCATTCATTCATTTCCACTCAGTTTGTTGCACGATTTAATTTGCCAATATCCACGATGAAAAATAAGATGATAGTTAGCTCTCCTGGAGGAGAAATGGTTGCAAGGCATCTACGCCCGAAAATAAGTATAATCGTAAGGGGGGGTAGAGTTCTTGTCCAACCTCATTGTGCTAGAATAAAAGGGGCTTGACATTATACTTGGGATGGATTGGTTGTCCAAATATAATGGGGTAATAGATTGCGCCAAGAAGATGGTCAGTTTGAAGGGTCCAGAAGGAAAAATGGTTGAGTACCAAGCTGTACTAAGGTTTGCACCCGAAGCTCGGTTGAATCAAGGCAATGCTGTTGCAGAGATCAGGGTGGTTAATGAATTTCTAGATGTGTTTCCAGAGGAATTGCCAGGTATGCCACCAGATCGTGAGATAGAATTTGCTATTGAATTAGTACCGGGCATAGCACCTATATATAAAAGGCCATATAGAATGGATGCTAATCAGTTAGCTGAGCTTAAGGATCAAATCCAGGAGCTCCTAGATAAGGGGTATATTCGTCCTAGCACATCACCATGGGGAGCCCCAGTCATCTTCGTGCCAAAGAAAGATGGAACTCAGAGGATGTGCATAGATTATCGTGCTCTAAACGATGTCACCATAAAGAACAAATATCCTCTTCCCCGTATAGATGATTTGTTTGATCAATTAAAAGGAGCTAGTGTGTTCTCTAAGATCGATCTACGATCAGGATATCATCAGTTGAAGATTTGAGCATCGGATATTCCCAAGACTGCTTTTGTGTCACGATATGGGCTTTATGAATACACAGTGATGTCTTTCGGCTTAACAAATGCTCCAGCATATTTCATGTATCTCATGAATAAAGTTTTTATGGAATATTTGGATAAGTTCGTGGTTGTGTTTATTGACGATATTTTGGTGTTCTCCATAAATGAAAAAGAGCATGAAAAGCATTTGAGAATGGTATTGCAGAAATTGAGAGAAAATCAGCTTTATGCAAAATTGAGTAAATGTGAATTTTGGTTGCTTGAAGTTTCCTTCTTGGGACACATTGTCTCAAAAGGAGGGGTATCAGTTGATCCAAGCAAGATTAAAGCGATACAAGAATGGATTGCACCTCAGAATGTAGGCGAAATTCGCAGTTTCTTAGGGTTAGCTGGATATTATCGAAGGTTTGTTAAAAATTTCTCCAAGGTAGCCCAACCTCTCAGTAAGTTGCTAACGAAAGGAGCTACATTTGAGTGGACAGATGAGTGTCAATCCACTTTTGAAGAATTGAAGAAACGGTTGACCACAACACCTGTCCTTATTATGCCGGATGTTCAGAAAGCATTTTTTGTATATTGCGATGCTTCACGTCAGGGTCTGGGTTGTGTTCTTATGCAAGAGGGTCATGTGGTAGCATACGCATCAAGGCAGCTTCGACAGCATGAACAAAACTATCCAACACATGACTTAGAATTGGCAGCAGTTGTGCATGCCTTAAAAAAACGGATCTTAATCTCCGACAACGTCGATGGTTAGAGCTCATCAAAGATTATGATGTAAATATCAACTATCATCCGGGGAAGGCTAATGTTGTAGCAGATGCCCTAAGTCGTAAGAGCTATTGCAGTCACTTAACTGCACGAGAGTTGCCACCAGAATTATATGAAGAGTGCGCTTTGTTCATGTTTGGAATTCTCAGTCACACTGATGCAGTTGTCTTGGAAGTCGGATCCACACTTGAACAAGATATCCGGAAAGGCCAACAGACAGATGAAAAGATCCAAGTGATCAAACAGTCAATCAAAGAAGGTTGGTCTCCTGAGTTCACCGAGGATGAATAAGGAGTGGTGTGGTATAAACAAAGGCTATGTGTTCCCAACATTGAGTCTCTTCGAGAGTTAATTCTCAGTGAAGCACATGATTCAGCATATTCCATACATCCCGGACGCACTAAGATGTATCATGATCTTAAAACTCGATTTTGGTGGTATGGCATGAAGCGAGATGTTGCTGAGTATGTAGCTTTGTGTGATACATGTCAAAGAGTCAAAGCTGAACATCAATGACCCGCAGGGCTGCTCCAACCATTGAAAATACCAGAATGGAAATGGGAAGAAATCAGTATGGACTTTATAGTAGGTCTACCAAGGACTCAATCAGGATTTGATTCAATATGGGTGATTGTCGATCGTTTGTCGAAGGTTGCCCACTTCATTCCAGTCAAAGAAAGATACACGGGTCAAGATCTAGCGGAGTTGTTCATGTCGCGGATCATATGTTTGCATGGGGTACCCAAGAGGATCCTATCTGATCGAGGATCGCAATTCACCTCCGGATTCTGGAAGAAGTTGCATGAGTCGATGGGGACTAAGCTTGATTTCAACTCAGCTTATCATCCACAAACGGATGGACAAATAGAACGTGTGAACCAAATTTTGGAAGATATGCTAAGAGCCTGTGCACTTAGTAATAGTAAGAGTTGGGATAAGAGTTTGCCATATGCTGAATTTTCATATAATAACAGTTATCAAGCAAGTCTCAAAAAGGCTCCATTTGAAGTGTTGTATGGTAGAAGATGCAGAACGCCACTCTTGTGGAACCAAGTTGGTGAGAAAGTTGTGTTTGGATCGGACATGGTAAAAGAAGCCGAGAGGCAAGTGCAAGAAGTCAGAAATAATCTCAAAGTGGCTCAGTCTCGACAAAAGAGTTATGCGGATCATAGACGTAGAGAGCTAGCATTCGTGGTTGGAGATCATGTCTATCTCAAAGTCTCACCTATACGGGGACTTAGGAGATTCAAGGTTAAAGGCAAGCTTGCACCAAGGTATATTGGTCCGTTCCGGATAGTTGATAAAAAGGGAGCAGTTGCATATCAGTTGGAGTTACCTCCGCAGTTATCCGGAGTACACGATGTCTTCCATGTTTCGCAATTGAAGAAATGTTTGAGGGTGCCGGAAGAGCAAATTCACTTGGAAGAAGTGGATACCCAAGAAGATCTGACTTATTCAGAATATCCAGTCAAAATCCTGGAGATTTCAGAAAGGGTCACTCGGAACAAGAAAATCAAGATGTGCAAGGTACAATGGAAGCATCATACAGAAGCAGAGGCTACTTGGGAGAGAGAAGATGATCTGAAGACCGACTTTCCTCACCTCTTCTTCCTTCTCGAATCTCAAGGGCGAGATTCAGCCTAAGGGGGTTAGGTTTGTAACATCCTAATTTTTTTAAAAAAAAAACTTTAGAATATATGTAATGTTGCATTCATGCCTCATGCATGGTGTTTATTGTGTGAAAATTGAATTTCAAAATTCGATTCAAACTGCGTTCGAAAAATAAATTCAAAATCCCATTTGAAAATAAATTCAAATCAGTTTTGGAGCAAAAGGAAAAAAAAACTTCCCAGTCCAAACCTCTCCCTCCCCCCGCCAACCCATAGGCCACCAGCCCGCTCAGCCCCGCCCGCAGGCCGCCCCCCCCGCTAGCCCAGCAGGCCGCCGCTCGGCCCAGCAGGCTGCCGCCCGCCTCCCCCTCCCTCTGCGCTGTGGGCCGCCGCCCCTGGCTCGCTGACAGGCGGGGGTCGACTTCCACCTCCAGACGCCTGCCCACGTGCTCTGCTCGCCCGTTCCTCTCCCCTAGCGCCTGTTGGAGACCAAAATCCCACCTAAATCCACCGTTTTTCTTCAATCAAATTCGCACCAAGCCGCCCCCACTCATTCTCCACCAAATCCCCCACTTAATTTCGTCAGTTTCGCACCAAATCCCCACCAAATCCGGGAGCATGGTTGATGCAAGAAAGGTGTTTGATCGATTGGACACAAGGGATCTAATTACCTGGAACACAATGCTCACTGCATTTGCACAGTATGGACTTGGAAAGGAAGCGGTTGCTCTTTTTGAGGACATTAGAAAATGTGGCATCCAGCTTAATCAGATCACCTTCCTTTCTATCTTGACAGCTTGTAGCCGTGGAGGCATGGTGAAGGAAGGCAAACACTATTTTGACATGATGAAGGACTACAATGTGGAGCCTGAAATCGATCATTATGTTGGTTTTGTTGATCTTCTTGGTAGAGCTGGCTTATTGAATGAAGCTCTGATCTTTGTCTTCAAAATACCCATGAAACCAACAGCTGCTGTTTGGGGAGCCTTGCTTGGGGCTTGCAGGATGCATAAGAATGCTAAAATAGGGCAATATGCAGCTGATCATGTCTTTGAACTTGATCCAGATGATACCGGTCCACCTGTGCTGTTGTATAACATATACGCTTCCACAGGGCAATGGGATGCTGCTTCTAGAGTGAGGAAGATGATGAAGGCAACTGGTGTAAAGAAGGAGCCTGCGTGCAGTTGGGTTGAGATTGAAAATTTAGTGCACATGTTTGTGGCAGATGATGGTACCCATCCGAATTTAGAAGAGATATATGGGATGTTGGAGGAGATAAACACGAGGATCAGAAAAGCGGGATATGTCCCCAATACAGATTATGTGCTTCGGCAAATAAATGAGCATGAGAGGGAGACAAAGTTGCAGTACCATTGTGAGAAGATTGCACTTGCATTTGCACTGATCAACATGCCTGCAGGGGCAACGATTCGGATCATGAAGAACATTAGGATATGTGGGGATTGCCACTCCGCTTTCAAATTTGTCTCTAAAGTTTTCAAGAGGGAGATTGTTGTGAGGGATACCAACAGATTCCATCACTTTAGCAATGGTTCTTGTTCTTGTGGAGATTACTGGTGATTATGATGATGTTGAGTATATGTGTGTTCAGAATGACACAGGCTATCCATTCATCCATTTTGCTTGTTGGTTATGGGTTCATAAAGTATTAGCAGGCAAGGCTGCATGGTGAGCCCATGTACTATTCAAAAGGGCAGTTGCTACAATGCGCAGCTGAAGAGCCGCAGAGCGTGGGCACCGTCATGTGCAGGCGTTGCAGGAGTCTGTTGCAGATCAAGTCTTGAAGCCAGTAGCATCGTGCTAACAGCAAAACCGATGTTATTGTCAGTACTCAGCTGACTGGCATATGGCTCCTGCAGGGAACATGGTAATTCATCCAGCATTCCAGCGGTGCAGCTGCCACACTGAAATTGCCTGATTGGAAATGCAGTTGGGATAGCTTTCTTCTAGGTAATTTTCCCTAGAATTCATTTTGCTGCATTAATATAAATCAGGTAGTGATATGTTTTTGCAGCAATGGCACAATTAGTGCCGACATAAGCCCACAACTCCTTTCCAGTGGTTGCTTACTTGGTTTTGCTACGTATGTGTTGCCTCAACCGAGTACTGACATTGTCTCATTTTGCATTTCAGATTATATTGAGAAATATTCATGCTTTTTTATGGGGGTTGCCCAACCAGAGGGCAAATTGCAGATAATGCGTCCGGGAAATCGGCACATCCACGCTAGGTGTACCAATCAAGCACAGCTGTCGGAGCGGGGTGCTCCTGGTCGGGTGGCGGAACGCACCCGGCCGAGATCCTAAGTACTAAGAGTAGTTAGGGGGAGCGATCGTTGTTAGCTGGTCGGTGGTGGCACGATGGTGGCGAGAGGATTTAGAGTGGTTCGGGCCGCCGGAGCGTAATACCCTACGTCCACTGTGGGTGTGTTCTTGTGGGTTTTCAGAGGAGCCTCTGAGCCTGTGGGTTGAGTCTGTGGGTTGAGTCCGTCCTTCTGTGTTGCGTATGCCTCCCCTTTTATAGCCCAAGGGGGGCATGTACATGGTGGCCGGGCCCCGACAAGTGGTCCCGGCCCATTTCCTCTATGCTACAGTTCTATCCTGTGCCTGATGTCCAACGCTCCCATGCTTCGCGCCTGTACCGCCGTCGTGACCTGGTATGGCCTGGAGATCCGCCATATCGTCCTTCCTTACGCCGCCCTGTCCCATCGGCTGCTAAACCCGCTGAGGGGCTTCAGAGGCCGAGGGGCAGGCGATGCGCACGCGTGACAGGACGGGGCGCTCGTAGTAGCGTTGTGGCGCCGCTACCTAGTACTTAGGCTGAGCGCGGCCGCCGCGCGTGGCGCGGCTCATGATGTGTACAGCGTACTTGTTTACTCAATATAGACCCCAGTGTAGCTGGGGAAATCAACTGTAGTGCCCTGTTATCGCCGCCGCGCCTTGGTAAGGCGCGCCCCTTTGCTTCGCCGCCGCCGCCTGCCAGCGGCGGTGCCAGCGGCGATGGGGGCACGCCCGTCTGACAGCGGCGGCGTCGACGGGCGACGGGGCCACGCCTGTCTGACAACGGCGGCGTCGGCGGGCAACGGGGGCACGCCCGTCTGACACTCGTGGTGTCAGCAGCATCGGGGCGTGCCAGCCTGACAGCGGCGGTGTCAGCGGCATCGGGCACGCCCACCTGCCCGCAATAAATGCGGCAGGTGGGCGAGGCGCCCGCCTGAAGGCCCCGCCACGCGCCCTGTGGGCACGTGGCAACGCGAGACCTTCTCGTGCCCTGTGGGCACGTGGCGGCCCCGGACCACCAAGGGTGCTGGCTCCGGACCTCCACGTGCTCTGAGGGCACGTGGCGGCCCCGGACCACCGAGGGCGCCGGCCCTGGACCTCCCCGTGCTCTGTGGGCACGAGGCGGCCCCGGGCCACCGAAGGTACGGGCTCCGGACCGAGAGGGCCGGACCTCTCCTCGCGTGGCTGGGGGAGGCTCGGTCCTCGAAGGAGGTCCGGGGCCTCCCCTGTGGGCCGGGTGCGTGGCCCAGCTTTTCCAAGGAGTAGGCCGAGCCCATCTGTACGCGGCCTTGGGCCCTCCTTGTACTGCAGTAGTTACCTCCGTTAGTGATCTTCGTCTAGTGTAAGCGGGTACCCGGTTAGCTGTGTACCGACAACAGCCATTCCCCTTCTGATCCAACGGATGGGAGAAGCAAGGTCACGGTATCATTGCTGGGGGATGGTGTGTGTATGAATCCCCCAGAAACAAGAGAAGTTGCTTTGAATAATGCTAGCAGACAATGCTGTGGCTGCTGCAGAGGATCAAACTTTGATTTGATGAGAATATGAAGAGAAGGGGAAAAAAAAACTCCTGCTCTGTGCGTTGTAGGAGCTTGGCGTTGTACGGCTTCATGATCTTAGCGTGTTGTTGCTGCATGCTTTAGAGCTGTGTTGTTGCTGTGTACTTTAGAGCTGCAACTGCAAGTTCAGAGAAACTGCTTCCTTTGCTTTTATTTAGCTGGCAGAGACGGCAGAGACAAGCCACTTTTATTACCTCCATGGTATGTGGCTCTCAAGCGCTTTCTTGATACCCCCTGCTGCTATTCAGACGAGCTGCAACCTCGTATTATTAATTTATCGTGTTTCTTGCCACTCAGTTTGTTGTGAGCGAGACTGAGGATTATAAGCGTGGCGAAAGCGAAATGGAGTCGTCGGCGATCTCTATTGTTGTGGCTCGTCAGTTGGTAATGTCAGGACGCTTATCCTCACGCTGAATGCCTGAATGGCCGGCCGCAAGCCTGCTATGGCTGCTTGTGCTACTGGCCTACTGTCTAGTGTCTACGTACTGACTCCGACATTGTGGCGCTGGCATTCTTTCGCTGTGGCGTACACTCCGACGTTGCGTCCTGCGACCAGGTACAGTGCTGCCATGTTCCAGCAACGTCGCTGTGGGGTGACAGGATGAGCTCTGTTGGAAAGCTTGCCTCAAAGCCACAAAATCGTGCTGGATTTCACTCCAACAGATTGATCACTGGAAAACGGCCAGTGGACTGGTCCGGCTCTGATACCGGACACGCAAGATGCATGCAAGGAAGGAGAGGCTAGATAGCCCCTCCTGCTGTGCCGGCAGCCCGGCACCGGCGGTCTGCATATATAGATGCTGAATTGCTGATGCATGCCGTGATGCCCTCCCTTTGCCATGGGGTGATATGATGGAGAGCAGGACCAGGCGACGGAAGACCCGCGCGCATGCGAACGTGATGCGTCGTCCCGGCCGCCTCAGCCGCGCTCGTCGTCGTCTCATCTCTCTCCTCCCGACGACGCGTTGGCGTCGGGTTGTTGCCAGCTCGGCCACTTGCGGTTGCCCCGTGCGTCATGCAGGTTGCCCTTGCTGGGCACGCGACCCCGGCCGGGGCACGGAATGATCGCCTCATCTGCCTCCGGGTCGCGGCGCGGCACCGCACGGCCCGCGTGCCTCGACGTCGCCGGCCGTTCCCCCTTTGGCGAAGCACGAGCGCATGCGATTCCGTCCCGTGACCCCGCCCCAAAGGAGGGAGAAAGTGCACCAGCAAACAAACAGGGCAATGCAAACTGGCAAGCAATCGCCGCGCCAGGTTTGGTTTGGCCTCACTTGACGCTATTACGGACGTATACATCAGTACATGCATGTTTCGATGGGTACGTACGTACACGCGATCAACGAGCACTGAGTGACGAGTCTATATGGGGGTGCTAAATCACGAGCCGGTGCAGCACGCTCCGCTAGCTGCAACTGCATGCACTAGTGACTAGTGAGTAGTGACAGTGTCCATTCTCTCCTCTCCTCCCCTGCAGGTCAGTTGGCTCTTTTCTGACGTTCGGTTGTTAATATATAGCAGGGCGGCCAGCCGCGCGGGAGCTTTTGCCGTGGCGTGGCGTGGCATGGCGTGCGTGCAAAACGCTCGATCGCCCGTCCGCCTCCTCCCGCTCTCTTAGCCGCGCAGCGCACGCCAACCTGCCGCTCACCTTCTGCCTTCTTCAATCCTCCTCGTCCGTAGCATCGAGACCACCTCGCCATCGCCAGGCACAGCGCGCGCGCAAACCCTCTCCCACCGCCGTTCATTCCTCTTCGCCGTCCTCCCTCCCGACCATCCGAGCTAGGTACGCCGCACCATCCATGCATCGACGGCAGGGTTCTTGTTCTTCCACGCTGTCGCCGCGTAGTTATTGCCTGTAGTGTTCATGCAGCAGCATGCACGTTTGCTGTGTTGGTCCATCATGCAATGCACGAGAGCGACGTGCGGAGGCCGATCCATGGCGGACGGTGTATAATAATCCGTGTGTATATATCCATGATTCAATGCTCGCTTCTGAATTCCGGATTTCCTCGTGCGGCGCAGTGCGAGAGCGCATGGATCGGCGGCCGGAGCGCGACGGCAACAAGGCGGCGAAGCGCGCGAGGGAGGAGGAGGAGGACGACGACTTCCCCTTCGAGGCGGCGGCGGCGGCGGCGTCGGGGGCGGCGGGGGACGACGCCGGGGAGGCGTCGCGGCGGCCGCCGGGGGTGTTCCAGTTCCCCTGGCAGAAGTGCTGCGGCGGGCTCGGCGTCGTGGCCCCCAGGTGGGAGCTGCGGGACGTCTTCTTCCGCTCCCTCGTCGACGGCGGCGCCGCGGCCATCGGCGTGCCGGGGGATCGCCTCGTGTCGCCGCCGCCCAGCAAGCGCGCGCTCCTCGAGGGCGTCGACGCGTGGCTCGCCGCCGCCGCCGACGGCGAGGTCGACCCCGTCTGGCGCTCCGCGCTCATGGCCCGCGCCCCGGCGTCGTCGTCGTCGGCGTCGGCCGCGTGACTGAGGGCGGACCCGCGCACGCGTCGGTCGCGTGACTAGCCCCGCGTGGCGTTCGGTGCGCGGCGGGCACCGCACCATCGTCAGCCGCGTGAGGATGACGTGGCGCGGGGAGTAGTGTGGGGACGCCGCGTGCGGTGATGACTAGGATGGGGTAGTCGAAATGGCCAAGTGTACAGAACCATGGCAATGGGGTGATCGGTGATCCTTTTCCTTGCAATTTCTGGAACTCCGAATGTTTCATGTTCTTTCAGTCTGTACAGTTATCATTCGACAACTTCCTTTAGAAGAAAAAACTAATTTGGAAAAAATATTCCAACTTTCTTTTGTCATACTAGTATTTTCAATTCAGAGACGATGTGCGGCACGTAGAAACATTTAGGTCCTAGTTTGGCAACTCTTAAGTCGAGAGGGTTAAGGTGGATTGAAAGGGAGCGAGGAAATTTCGATCTATCTTAGATTGAAATATACCCTAATCTTTGAAAACCACTTCAATACAAGAGTTCACAAACTAACCCTCAAATGCAAACCGCAAATTCACTTCCTAGAGGATGAAAAA
Source organism: Paspalum vaginatum (assembly GCA_030272315.1). Lineage (NCBI taxonomy): Eukaryota > Viridiplantae > Streptophyta > Magnoliopsida > Poales > Poaceae > Paspalum > Paspalum vaginatum. The sequence goes on along the minus strand of CM059013.1, from coordinate 11,888,109 downwards.
AACATGGTGTGAGTTTTGGATGCGTGTGTAGCGATGCTCCATCCAACCTTCCATCTCATCCTCCTTTTATGGCTTTTTTGGCTCGTCGTGCGTGCTTCGCCCCGTTCGCTTCATTGACGATCACCCAATAAAACTAACTCTTTTGCCACGTTGGTTCTTCCTTGCGCTGTACATTATCACTTGTTCAAAAATCCATCCCTAACTTTGTCAGAGATTATGATGGGCTCACTTCTAAAGCCAAAGTAGTATCCTTCACAACACCAATGAGGTCGAGGTTGTTTGCCTTCTGCAATAATCACAAATAGGACCATTTATTACTTCTCCTTTTCTTCGACCATTTTTTCCCGTTTGGGGAAGGGGCGACGATGGTGGGGGGTTATTGAGAGGATAATACCTCTATTGATTTAAATGGTCGAAAGTATTACAAGGGACTCTATGCATTTGGGAAAAATCGCATTGGATGAACACACAACCCAAACCCGCGTCTCATGAATGCCACACAACATGTATCCATTAGTTTTGGACCCACAACCAAAAAAATCAATGTCTTGTTATTGACGGACTGAACATATTTATGCTAGACATGCAAATGTAGAAAACGTTATGAATTTTATTGAAATTTCAGCTCAATACCATAAAACCACCCTTTTAGGTTGCATAGTTTGGTGCCATCCATGCTAGGTGCTTTTTAAAAAAAAATGTTGATCAGTTTATATCAAATATCAATGTCTCAAATGATTTTGTTCTCATGCACTATAGATGACTATTTCTAACAATTTTGGTGGAACAGAAATGCTTCTTGTACATTTTACATGTACTAATGTAATAATAAAGTTGACACCGCACTCTTTCATTCTTCGGTATTTTGTTATGTTTGTTTTTATGTATTCTTCCGCTACAACAAGAATTCACACCCAAAAAATATTAAACAGGTGTTGTCAAAATCTCGCTCAGTCTAAAAAGAGTATTGGTGTATCCCATATTCTTCATAAGATGATCTGATCTTTGGGTGGAGGTTGAATGATGGTCTAAAAAGATCTTGATCTGAAAAGAGTATTGGCGTATCCTCCCTAGATTGTTTGCTAGGGATACTACTTTGGCCTGGGAGTGGTGGTATAGCAAAAGTGCTTCTCTTGTTCCAGCGGTCGTGGCAGTTGAGGAATCAGGTGGCTCATGAGGAGAAGGGCCTCTCCTTCAAGAGGTCGATAAGGTTTCTGTTGAAGTATTAGATAGAGTGAGTTGTGTAACGTTCGAGAACACAAATATGCCATTGATTTGAAAGGAATAACACATTTGCACAACTTGCTAGCACTAGCTTGCCGAGAGAAGGTAGACACGAAAAAGGTGAGATGAAAGCGGTTGTCTACAGGATGACTAAAAATAAATGTGGATGAGGCCTTTGGGCGTGATTCAGGAGAGGGAGAATTGGCTTGGTAATCCACGATGTAGACGGGCAAGTCCAAGAGATGGCATGCCACTACATATGAATTTGCAGTAGCGCGAATGAGATGGAACCGCTAGCTTATCGGGAGAGTCTCAGGTTAGCACTTGAATGGAGCCAACGCCACTTTGTTCTTGAATTGAGATGCAGCCCGGTAGTCAGCGTGTTAGGGAGACCTGAGGGGTTAAGAACCAGCCTAAACTCTATTTTGCAAGAAGAAACAATGACGATTAGCTTTGGGGGGTGGACAATGGTCCATACGAAGAGAGAACATAATTGTGCAGCGCATGAGATTGTATAGGACCTGGTAATTAAAGAGATCAAAACACGCGCCATTGTGGTGATTGTGTACGCCAGTGTGTATACAACACGGAACTCACGCTAAGACTCAAGTCTTGAATGGTCGTTTATAACCAGCTAAGGTGGGGTTCGTTCCAGATGTTTAGCGCTTAACAATTTGGCATTAGGCGAAAAGATAACTGAAAAGTATACTTGCCTGGGAAGGCAAGTTGGCTTGCTTATGGCGTTATGCACATATCCTTGGGCCGTGGCTTGCATCGTCCCACCCACGCCAGCCCCACACGGCACACGCATGCGGATAGCCCCGGTCCCCAGCCGGAAACGGCGAGGAGGCCGGGACACGCGCAACGCGCTCCACCGTGTGCCAGCAGGCAGCAGCCCAACCAGAACCGGCCAACAACCACACACGTCTAGATCGCTGCGAAACTGCACGAAGTAGCCTGAACAAGTGGAGTTTAGATCTAATCTTGTCTCCGCTGGAGCTAGACATTCATCAGTTCGGCAAACGCAGCAGCACAACCCCACCACGCCCTTCCAAAAACACGAATTTTTCGCAAATTTCTCCGCGTTTCGTTTCTATGCAGATGCAGGCATCCAGCTATCAGGCCGAGTCGGCAAAGCAAAAACCTGCCGCATTTTCGTTCCCACCGTTTCGCCGCGGAAAGCAAAAGCGATGCCCCCCAGCAAACCGACGCGGCACGCACGGGCGGCATCTCGCATTCCCCCATCGCATGGGTGTCACGCTCCCCGGTCCTGGCGGCACCGATCGCACGTTACCCCCGCGGCCCGGCCCGGCCCCGGGGAATTCGCGTCACGCTAGCCGACGCCCAAACCCCCGTCGGCGGGGCCCTTCCAAAATAAGCGCCCCTGCCCCGTGCCCCCCACCGGAAAGCGACCGCCCTCTGCCCCCTCCTCCGTCTCGGCGTTTCCCCATCGGCGCCTCCCCATCCTTAGCGGCGGGCGGCGGCGGCCACGTCTCTCTCCGGCGGCAGCCAAGGCGGTGGTTCTCGCGGCCTTGGACATGCTGCGGGGCCGGCGGCGGTGCCGGGGCGCGGTGCTGCTGCTGCTGCTCCTCGCGACCGTGCTCGCGCCCCTCGTGCTCTACGGCGGCTCCCCCGTCTCGGTCGCGCACCTCCCGGACTCCACCGGTGCGTTCCCCTCCTTTTTCCTTCTTCCCGGCCTCTCTTGTTTCGGCAATGCGGCAAGGTCTCGTGCCTGATGGGGTTTCTCCGGTGGTGTTTGCTTTCTCTTCTTCCGCAGCCGCGAGCGGCGCGTTCGATCGGGAGGATGCGCCCAACCTGGTGTGGCCGCACATGGCCGCGTCCGAGGTGTCTCTCGCCAAAGGTGAGTCATCCCCCACTCGCCGCTCGATTGGACCCGCCTCATCTCGCCGAGGGGAGTTCCTCGCATTTCGGGCGTTCTAGATCGTGCCGTGGTACGGAGATGGGACGGTTGATTTTCGTACCTACCGGTCAAGAGAGAACCAGAGATGGGGACGTTTTGTTCACACTGCTGTGCTAACACTCGAACCACCAACTGACGCCTTTTTTTTGCAGATTTGACAATCGGGAGGCTTGGGGAGCACAAGAACCGTGTGCTATCAGCAACGGATCACTGGCAAGTGGTTGAGGCAGGGAGCGGCAGCCGCGCATCTGGGAAATCAGATACAGCTGTAGTAAGGAAGGATCCAGAGTCGCGGAATGCAGATGAGGAAGAGGGCTTGGGTGCCGTGGGGAATGCCAGTGCCAGGTTCGGACAGGAGGGCTTGATTAAGGAGGTTGTGGGAAGCCAGAAAAGCGGAGGTGGATTTGGTGAGCATGGGGATAGCAAGGTTGTTGAAGAGCAGAACGCAAGAGTGGTTGGGACAGAGTTGCCTCGTGCGATTGGCGCCGAGCACAGAAATGAGTCAGATGGACTAGAGAAGAGAATTTCTGGACTGGGCGCTGTTGTAAACCTGAATTCATCTTCTGTTAAGGTAAAATTTCTCGTAAGTAGTTCTTCTTTTTTTTTTTTGTGCCATCTGTTTAGATTGCATGTTATTAGTGGATTGCCATATTGTCACTCTTCAGCACTTTGCTATTCGTATGAATAACGCTTTAGCTTATGTAAACATTCAGATTCATGTGTTTATCTGTTCTTGCCACCAACTGTCAGGTAGGGTTCTACCTTGATCTAACTGCTAAAGCTCTAATTCTCCAGGAAAGTTCTGTTCATAGATTATCCAGCAAGACAACAGACACTACTATCCCCACAGAACATGAAACAAGGGCAAGTAACATTAGTGCAACTCACCATTCGACACATAGCATTGCCGGTCAAACTACGACATTGCCAGATGCTACAATCCGCATCATCAAGGACCAGCTAATAAGAGCAAAGACATACCTTGGACTTTTTGCTTCTCGGGGTAATCATGGCTTCGCTAGGGAGCTCCGTGCACGGATGAAGGATATACAACGAGCACTAGGCGATGCGACCAGTGATCAGCAACTATCTTCGAAGTACATCCTCTTCTTCTATAAGTGTTTTTATCGGCATTTCTAGGGATAGTGTATCATTGGTATTGCTGTACTTTTTGTAGGGACCAAACCTCTTTGACATGATTTTCTATTGTCTCAACAGTGTCCACAGCAAAATTAGAGCAATGGAGCAGACGCTGGTGAAGGTCGGGAAAATTCATGATAATTGCTCAGGTGCTGTGAATAGGCTTCGTGCAGTCCTTCACTCAACAGAGCAGCAACTTGAATCAAACAAAAGACAAGCCAACTATCTAGCTCAAGTGGCGGCAAAATCTCTACCCAAGGGTCTCCATTGCCTTACACTGCGGCTTACGAACGAGTATTATTTCACTAACTCAAAGAGTAAGGATTTTCCATATGTGGAAAAGCTGGATGACCCCAAACTCTATCACTATGCGTTGTTTTCAGACAATGTATTGGCTACTGCAGTGGTTGTTAAATCAACTCTTGTCCATGCTAAGGTATACTACTTGGCCTCCCGAAGATATTAAGTTGTCAAATAGACATTTAATCAGCAATCAACTTCTTTTGAGGCTCTTTGCTGAATGTTAGAGTTGATTTAATCAATTTCACCACTAACCTTTCAATGCTGTATTTAATGCAGAAACCAGAAAACCATGTATTCCACATTGTGACAGATAGGCTTAACTATGCTGCAATGAGAATGTGGTTTCTGGCTAATCCCTTGGGTAAAGCTGCTATTCAGGTTCAGAACATTGAAGAGTTTACATGGTTAAATTCAAGCTACAGTCCAGTTCTGAAGCAGCTAGAATCCCGGTTTATGATTAATTACTACTTCAGAAGTGGGCACTCTAGGCCCGATGAAAATCCCAAGTTCCGAAACCCCAAATACTTGTCAATTCTTAACCATCTGAGGTTCTATCTCCCTGAGATCTTCCCAAAGCTTAACAGGGTGTTATTTCTAGATGATGATACTGTAGTGCAGCGGGACCTAAGTGCACTTTGGTTGGTAGATCTCAAAGGCAAGGTTAATGGTGCTGTTGAGACCTGTAGAGAGACATTCCATAGGTTTGATAAGTACCTCAACTTCTCAAATCCTCTTATTGCCAAGAATTTTGATCCACATGCATGTGGTTGGGCATATGGCATGAACATGTTTGATTTGTCTGAGTGGAGAAAGCAAAACATCACTGAGGTCTACCATACCTGGCAGAAGCTGGTGAGTAATTGTGAGCTATACATGACAAATTGTGCTTCCGGTGCCTGTGCTATTCTGAAATATCCACTGATGCGCTTAGGCTGAATTTTAAATAACGACCTAATGCATATTATAGAATTTGGTAGCAATCACTTCACAAAGTATGTTGCAGACTATATATCTTAGTAGGCTTGCTGCTATATTTGATACACAAGCACGCCTTTCTAGAATTCGGCTATTCTTTAGTGCTTTATTCCTTATTTGTATGCAGTAGTTTAGCTCACAGCTGTCTCCTTTATGCAGAATGAAAACAGGTTATTGTGGAAGCTAGGTTCTCTTCCTGTTGGTCTTGTAACATTCTGGAACCGTACATTCCCTCTTGATCGTTCATGGCATCAGTTGGGACTTGGCTACAACCCAAATGTGAACGAAAGGGATATCAGACGGGCGGCTGTCATCCACTACAATGGCAATCTGAAACCCTGGCTTGAGATTGGACTGCCCAAATACCGCAAATACTGGTCGACATATGTTAATTTCGACCAAGTTTTTCTAAGGGAATGCAACATAAATCCCTGAACAGCAAATAGTGCTATGTGTTTTTCCTTTTTTTTTTCTTTTCTGCTATTTGTTAGATCAATTCTTTGTGCTCTAGGTATTTTAAGTGGAGCTGCCTAGAGCCCTTATTCTTTTTAATGACTGATCTAATTCCTGGTGTGGTACTAGCAAGTTAGTGGTAGGCTTAGATAGTGCAAACAGTTAGGAGCCACTAAGACATATTACATTTTTGTACTTAAATGTATTCTAATATGGTAGTTAACTATTGATTGTACTATGACACGGTCTATACTACACTACATAATTTTGCGATGCTGTGTTATACATGCCATGCAAAAAGTCTCAAATGTCTTGCAGCGTCACACCTTATATTAATGACCCAATAGAAACAGGGAAGAAGAAACTTAACAGCAGTACCATTCATGAATTTGCTTGTTCATTCTTACGTTTATCTCTGAATGCATATATAAATGCTGCATTGCTATTTTTCAGTAACGGAGAAATAACCGATGCAAACAGGTGAAACAACTAAATATCCACACACACTTGAGGCCACTTCCAGTGGAGGTTTCATTACACGGTTACCAACGGTGCCATTTCAACAATTTGTAGGTACCTGTATAGCCTGAGTTTCGTCTGGATGAAACCTTTGTTTTTATGGAACTATCTCATATCTCTATGTAGCGTATCATTTAATGAGATTGAAACTTTAATCAAACTTCAACTGGGAATGGTCTTAAGACAAACCAATTTACAACGGATATTAAACACCAGGGCTCGTTTCCAAACTGCCCATTGAATCCATCCATAACACTGTTTTAGTGTTTTACCTCCCAAGCTACAAATCCTTCACCACCAGCTCTCTCCCGAGCTCACACAGCACATCGCATCTCCGATCCACAACCATACCATTACCACGCGCACACAGCCCGCGACATCGAGACCGTAATGGCCAACTCTAACCAGCCTCTCCTTTCGCTGTGCCTTCTTCTCCTGCTCATCCTCAGCGCCACCGCTGCGGCGGCACCGCACCGGCAGCTCCAGAACATGCCTAGGTTCGACGACGGCGACGTCGACCCCAAGGGAGCAGAGATCGTGCCGCTGCCGCCGGCGGTGGTGGCGTGCTGGAAGTCCATCCTGGCGTCGGAGAGCTGCGTGGACGACATCCTCCAGTCGCTGGCCGCGCTGCAGGTGCGCATCAGCAAGGTGTGCTGCAAGGTGCTGGAGAGGATCGGCGACAAGTGCGTCGTCGACGCCTTTTCCAGCTTCCCCTTCAGCCCGACGTACCCGCCCCTCGTCAAGCACGTCTGCGGCCTCGCCGCGTGAGGCCACGCCAAACGACGTGGTGGTGGCGACGGCCGGCTCGCACAGCTCGATTATCAGTTCCATTTCTGCAGTACAATTACAACAGATAATTTATTTGCATGAAAATATGAAATGATTTGAGTTTACGATATCTTCGAAAACATTATTTGGTGTGTTTTAATAAAGTTTAAAACATCCTGTACAGCTTACACGACGATCTCACATGGCGTCTGTTAAATGACGTGTTCGCTTGCTTCTCAGATTTTGAGCTTCTGAATCAGTAGTGATCGATACGATCCCCATAAGTGCTACTCCTACTTCGTACGAAGCTTGATATTTTTGTAAGAAATGGACCCGGAAGACTGATCGGAGTTCGATTCCTGGTTGCAAATTAACGACGGTTTGGAACGGAGCCAAGGAACCATGATCAACTCGACAACCAACTCCTGTCCAAGACGACGATTCGAGTGTGTTAGGATATTGGATCTGATTCGTTTAGCGAGATGATCCTCGTTGCTATATATCCTGGCGGCCTGCCAGTTCATGGTGAATCATCCAGAGGTTTGCGACGAGTCGTCACAACTCACGATCTCTAATCATTGCCTTGTTATACATCATCAATTAATCTCACTCTGCGCTGATCGATGGCGAGAATCCTTGCCTCCGGCGCCGGCGCTGGGGCCAGCGCTGCCGCAGGGTCCGTCCTGGGGTCGTCGTGGTTCCTCGGGCTCTGCGTGTTCGTGGTCTCCGTCTGGGCCGTCTCCTTCGCCGTCTTCATCTGCGGCCACGACAACCCCAAGAAGAAGAAGAAGCCGGCGAAGGCGAGCCGCGGCACCGCGAGGTCGTCAGCTGGAACTGGAACGGTGTATGACAGCACGAGCATGTACACGGCTGCGTACATTGGTGCCGGTGCTGCGGCCTCTGGGTGCGGCGGCGGAGGTGGCTGCGGCAGCGGCGGATGCGGCGGCGGAGTTGGCTGTGGAGGCGGCGGCGGCTGTGGTGGCGGCGGGTGTTAGAGTGGACTTTGATAGTTTGATGCCTGTTGCCTTGGCCCTTGGGTAGTCGTCTCGGGTGATCTTGTTTACAGTACAGCCTAGCTCGTTTTTCTTCAGATACAATTGATGAGTCCTGGTGTCATGAGCGTTTGTTTTGTCCCACTATATAACTTGTATAGTTAAATCATGTACTATACCGTCGATAAGAAGTGGTACTGTTTTATACGGAGTGCTGTTTTGACCACTATAACCCTTTTTATAGGGGGAAGTTACTTTCTCATTCAATTCATCATAATCATTGATTGATGGTTAGCATCTGGTGCATTTGGCTAGGGGATGTAGTTAGGTTTGTTGTGGCTAAACTATAGGAAGCTAATAATACATTGGAACGTAAAATGTGAAATACTACAAACCATTTGACAACTTTTTTTGAAAACTAGAACTATACTCTTCTTCTTTATTAAAAAAAATGGAGGGAGTATTGTCTTTGTTGTACAACTTTTTTTGAAAGCTAGAACTATACTCTTCTTCTTTATTATTAAAAAAATGATGGAGTATTGTCTTCATTGTACCAAGAGGAAAAGCAATATATTTGTTTGCTTGCTACTGAGATATTTGGATTCCGAATCACCCGTGAATTTTTTGTTACACCTTACACGGCCCGCTCAAGACGGAGTTCAGTTCAATCCAGGTTGCATTGCAAATGAGCAACGGCATCCTTATCCAAAGCCGCGATATAGCAGGGAGATAACAATCTACAATCTAGATCCGACGCGTTCCGTGTGCTTTGTTGTTACATTAATCTTGCTCGATCTCCCTGCTCTGATCCATGGCGAGAATCCTTGCCGCCGGCGCCGCCTCATCGTCGGCGCTGGGCGGGTCGTCGTGGTTCCTTGGGCTCTGCATGTTCGTGGTCTCCGTCTGGGTCGTGTCCTTCGCCGTCTTCGTCTGCGGCCACAGCTCCCACGGCGACGGCAGCCCCAGGAAGAAGCCCCCCGCGAAGGCTAGGACGACGCCGACGGCGGCGGCGAGCCGCGGTACCGTGAAGTCGTCGCGGACGGTGGCTGACAGCACGAGCGTGTACACGGCTGCGTACGTTGGCGGTGCCGCCGCGGCCTGTGGGTGCAGCGCCGGCCACGGCCATGGTGGAGGTGGAGGTGGATGCGGCGGCGGCGGAGGTGGAGGCGGCGGCGGCTGCGGGGGTGGAGGCGGCGGCGGCGGCTGTTAAGTGGATTTCGATACCTGCTGCCTTGAGTAGTCTCGGTTGATCTTGCCTACGGGCTACGGCATCACTCGTTTTTTAGATCCTTGATGAATCGGCCGTCAGCGTGTGTTTAATGTTCTTGTTCCTGACGGCTGACGGGAATTAGATGGTGTGCCAGTGTTAGGGTTGCTTTGCTAGTTTATTCTTAAGTAGCATTTGTTTTGTCTCACCACAGATTCTATGAAAACTCTTATCAAATTACACTGTCCGTACCAAACGACGAAAAGGAATGGACAGTTTTTCTCACACTTCACGAACAACTGCTGCTTCAACTGTTGGAAGTTGGCAGGGTGTTCGGTGCCGTCCGGGAAATGGCGGCGTTGTGGGTGCTGGGGGGAGCCAGGGGGCTCAGCTTGTTAGCTGTGATCTAGGTTCTCCTAAGTCCCACGACTCAGGGTGGGTTGAGCTTTCGTGAGAATTTCGTTTGTGTAATCTGGTTGCGGAAATAACCTTGGTCATATTGTTTTTTTTTAAAAAATTTCTTGATATAAAGATGCGCAGCTATTCTGTGTATCGAAAAAAAAGCAGCACAATCCGGACAAAGTAGATCCATCCCACGAATCACAAGTTCACAACTAGGTGGAGATCGTCCTTTACTGCTGCTGAAGGCTTTCTTTTATTCACGCTTATACATTTAAATCGTCCAAAAAAATATTGCTAATCACATTCCTTTACTAATCGCATTCCATGAAGAAATCAACATGTGCACATCTTAAGCATAAGAGATTACTTGTAGGCTGCATTAGGATAAACATTGAACATTGATTTGATTAAACTAGTTGAAATTTTGCAAGAGAATTCTAAAACTGGGAAAGAATTCATGAGGCCAGGTGTCATATTTGTACCATATGTATCGCTTCGATGTAATTTATTGAGATTTAAAAGGATTCCTTTATCAAGTTTATTAGTTTAACCAATTGTGATAGATGACATGAAGCTACGCCGGGAATAACTGAGAATCGATCGGGAAGAAATGGGAACATCTAAAAGGACAATGAGAGATACAGTACTATACTCCAACACTCGCCAGTTAAATCGAAGTCGTACAAACGTAAACGATCGCACATGGTTCTTGACGCATCTTCCGTTCCACGCCTCAATCCTAGCCGCCGCCACACCCAACCCGCCTCCCACCCCCTCCCCTCACCGTCGCCGAAGGAGGCCGCCGGCCACCGGCTCAGTCCCCTAGGATGGCGACGGCGGGACCTTTTCTCCTAGATCTTGAACCGGCCGCCGCCAGGCGCGGCCCGGTGCAGGGCGAGGGTGGGTGCTGCCAGCCGTCTCTGGGCGCGGCCTGGTGCGGGCGAGGCGCGCGGGGGTGTAGGTGGGCGCCGCCATTCGCTGCCTGGCGTGGGTACGTATTGGCGCCGCCGGTTGCGTTCATGGGTGACCGCCACCGGGAGCCGCCTCCCTCCCCGCCGTCTCTTGCTCCTGGCCAGGGCCGTCTTCGTCGGTGGTGCCGTGGATCTGGGCAAGCAAGGTGAAGGACGACTGCACTCGCAATTAAGTCTTTAGCTATTGTCAATGTTATTCGTTCTTGCCTTTTGACATTAGTCATCTTAGTATCATGTCATGGAGTCGGTTACTCACGACACATCCCATTTTTAGATGGGTTCTATGGACTCGATGCTTGTGTGTCTATTGGCTTGTTCACGATGACTGAGTCATCGTAGGTTGAACATCTAAAAATAGTTTGTTTGCCGTAGAGTTCATGTCCGTTGAGATTGGCTAAGACTAAGCGGTTTGACAACATTGGCCTGTTTGAGGGTGGAGACAACGCTGGGATGTTTCGATGTTGTGATACTTTTGTGTATCCATTTCTTCGACTTCGGGGAGAAATTCCTAGGGCTAACCTTAGTTGGTTGTCCTTAGCTTTGGTATTGTTGAAGCCATGGTTTTGAAGTACGAGAATTTTGCTTTCTTCGGTGAAAACCTTTGGTCTGGCCTTCGGTTGGATCATCGCACCAGCGGTGTGAGGTCGCATCGTACCCTTCTTAGAGGCATTGCATTTGAAGAGACTCATCACGTCCCTTGTATCGTTTTGTTGGTGAACGGAGCCGAAGAATAAATTGTGTGTGATGTGGTTTGGTTGTGGCACATTGGTTTGTCATGTTTTTTTTTCTCATTTGGCTGTGTACAACCTAGCTGTGTGAGGTAGAAAGTATCACCCTGATGTATTCTCCTAAGATCAATAAAGCTTTTAAAAAAATGATGTGTTTGCTTGCTACTACTGAGATTTTAGGATTTTGAACCACTACTGCAGTGATCGGGGACGATCCTCGTACTCAAAGCTTGATGGAGTATTTGGTTAGACCCGCGGGACGGAGTTTAGTTCAATTCCGTTCCGGTTTGCAAATCAACAACGGCTTGGAAATTGGAACGAAAACAAGCGGGAACGATACTTATCCAAGCCACGATCGAACTCAACAACCAGCCAGCCCTTGTCCAAGACGACATTTAGAGACAATTATGTGTTGGGGGGTATCGGATCCGATGCGTTTACGGAGATAATCGGCAGCTATATATCTAGCCGGTTCATGGCGCGGATCCTGAGGTTTGCAACACGTACGTTGTCACAATCTGGATACGCCTTATTATTAGTACATGCTTACTTTCTCTGCTCCATCCATGGCGAGGATCCTAGCCTCCGGCGCCGGTGCGTCCGCGTCGTCCGCCCTGGGGTCGTCGTCGTGGCTCCTCGGGCTCTGCGTGTTCGTAGTCTCCGTGTGGGTGGTCTCCTTCGCCGTCTTCATCTGCGGCCGCAGCTCCCACGGCGACGACGACAGCCGCCGGAAGAAGCACCCCACGAAGGTGAGGCCGGCTGCGACGACGACGGCGAGCCACGGCGCCGTGAAGTCGCCAGCAGGGACGGTGGCTGACAGCACCAGCATTTCCACGGCCGCTGGCAGCGGCGGCGGATCTTCCATAGCGCCGGGTGATCTTGGACTTGTATACGGCGTCTCGGGTGGTCTTGCGTACGGCGTGTCGACCTCGATCTCGTATTCGTACCCTTCTTATTCTTATTATTATTAGATTATTAGATGGAAATTGTTGAATCGTCCGTCGCGTCAACAAGATGATCTGCTTTGTGTTAGGGCTGCTCTGCAAGTTTATTATTGTCAATACAGTAGCTGCGTTTGTTTTGTCCCGCCACAAACTGTAGCTGAATCATGTATCCGAAAAAAAACACCCTTATTTTCAACGTGAGATGGGTAACTTGAGCAGTATTGCCTTTGTTGTACTACCCTACCAGTCTACCACGATGAAAAGATTGGATACCACCGCCAGATATATTTTTTTTCTCTAGTTTATATACATTTCTTGGGGGCGGTTCTTCCGCGGTCGAGTTTTTTCAAATAAAAATAGTGCAACGAGCGCTCCGGTAGCAGGGGTGGCTAGTGGCTTTGTCGGAGCAGAAGAGCAAGAGCCTGCGAGTGCTCTGGGTCAACTCTGAACAGCTCTACTCGATCCATATCCAACAGGCATCTATCCGTTCACTGCACGTACGCAGCCAGTTCGTTTCGTTGAGCTGAAACCCGGCCGGACAGATGATCCCATCTGAACTGAACTCCGAAGTAGTGCAATCAACGGGGCCGAATTGAAGCGATAAACGTGAATGGTGGACCGAAGAGAAGCCGCACAAGCTTCGTCTGCATTGACTTGACCTCGGGCCTGGACGTGAGCGCTCCTGCTGTTCACTGCATCTGCATCTGTTCAAGACTGGGCTGTGTGTATGTAGGTGTACACGAGACGAGACGAGACAAAGCTTCGCCTGATGCAGACAAGCATGTTTGCTGGTTGTGATAAATTTCCAGGGGTCGCCGCCTTGTCAGATAAACCATCCTTTCCTGGCGCGACTAATGCTTGATGGGCAGTATAGTGGTAGAACTCCAAATGGATGAAACCACCCCCCCCCCCCACACACACACACCTGTCCCCGTCCTCTTCGCCGTCGTGACCTCGTCTATGATCCCTTTCTTAACTCCTAAGCAACCCCCTCCTGCACATCCTCCACAAACCGGCGCGGCTGCCTGCGACGTCAGTCATCTCATCAGTCATCAGTGTAGCCCCCAAGGGAAAAACCAGGCCAATCACGGTTGCTTAACTCCGTCGTCGCTCAACCACTTGGTACCTACGCTCCCGCCCATGTCCACGTCGTGCCCCCGTGCCACTCGACCCCTGCGTTCGATTAATCATCTTCACAGCAACACCCCCCAAAAAAATCCCTTGGCGGCTTGACCTGGTCAACTAAATACCACCACCAAAATACACATGCTCACATGTACTACGCCGCCGACCTGAGACAGAGTGCATGTAGGATAGGCCACGGCGCGCCGCCGGGAACGGACCGTTTCAAGCTCGCGCCTCGCCCGCCCGCCCACGGGTGGCGGTGGCACGCCCGCCGACCCACCCCGCCCGCCCAAAGTCCCAACTGAACCGAAGCACCAACTCCTCCGCGCTAAGCAAAAGCAACACAACGCAACTAAGGCAAGGGCGGCCCGTGAGGACACCGTTTTCCCGCCGTGGCGGCGCGCGCGGGCGTCACCCCGTGGAGGTGTCAGTGTGTCACCGCCCCACCGGTCACCGGTGCACCTCACGTCGCGTCGCGTCAACCCGGCCCCAGCCCCAACCCGGGCCCTATAAAGGCAGGCAGCGGCCACCGGATAGGGACGCTGCACTACCGCAGTAGCCAAGAAGCCAGAGACCGCCAGTAGCAGCGGAGCAAAGAGAGATGGGGGCGGACCGGCTGTTCCTGAGCGCGGGCGAGGGCGGGCTGGGCGGGGAGGCGCTCTACTGCGCCGTCATCCTGTGGCTGTCCGTGGTGTCGTGGATCATCTTCAGCCGCGTCGGCGGGGAGGACGGCCGGAGGAGGACGAGGCGCCGGGGCGGGAGCCGGGGGAGCCCCGTCTTCGTCGGCGCCTCGGGCATCTGCGACGGCACCGGCCCAGGCTGCAGCGGCGGGTACGGCATCTGCGGCACCTGCCTCGACTGATAATAAGTGAGCTTTGCGTCCGTCATGAATCGCACAGAGGATGTCAGGATGAGCTCCCCTTTCATCTGTGAAGGCAATAAGAGGGGTGGGCGAGGGAGCCTACTACGAGTCTCTCGATTGTGCTTCGGTTGTACAAACTGATCAGTAGTGCGTAGTTCTTTGTGTTTTCTTTCCTGCCTCGTCGGTCTCGATCCTCTGTAAATTTCGGTTTCTTCGTGCCCCGTTTCTCTGCGGTTTGAGCTCCAAAACTTCCTGGGAGTATATGCTTTCTTTCTCCAACGCTTTTAGCTGTGGAGGATTTTTCTTTCTGTATTTCTTCCTTTCCCCAAGGAAGGAATTATGCTAGTATTGTACTATAGTTGGGCAGATGTCGTTTTCAAGTGGACAATTTGCCAGAGTTTGTTGGGAGTTGTGGAGCAACTTTTCTGCAAGCAAGCCCAAAGCTTATCTCGCTTCCTCAACAGTCACAAGCCTCCGCTGCAGGCGCCAGGATCCATCCTTTAATTTGCAGCGGGAAATTAAACTGCACGTATAAACCTCTGAAGCGTTCATAGTTGACTCTACAGTATCCTCAATATAAATATCTAGGGAATACTACCATGTACATGACCTCCCGGGTCGTTTCTGGCTGGCTGCCTCGACTTGACTGCCGCCGCGCGGCGGCGGTGGACGCTGCCGGCGAGATCGACTCCTCCCCTCCCAACCCATCTCCGGTCCCCAGTAATCTCATCCCGATCCTTTGATCTGCAATGTCTGGCGATCTTTGATGCGTGCCGCATGCTGCACATGTGGTGAGGCGACTGAAGCAAGCACTGAGCCAAACAGCCTATTATGTCAGGGCTGCAGTGATAGTCAAGGGAACCCTAGGAAAATCCAGTATGAGTAACTTAGCAGCCTCCATGTGTACAGTACCATTATCTTTAGTTGTCATCAGTCATTTTATAAGGAGAGATTACATGAACAACGAGTTCAATCTATTCAAACAGTAGCAGTGTTTGTGAAAAAAAAAAGAGATCTATTCAACGAATTGGTGCTAGAATACTTGTAGTGCAGGTCTAAACAAATTGACAAATCAGCACACTGCTTGTATGCAAAGAAAATGTTCAGATATAGAGCTGTTGCCAAAGACAATGTTCAGAGACAAAATCAGCACAGTGCATTCTTGACTCTCGGAAGGCTATTGCTCAAATATTGCCACCGGTTTAGACACAACCAATGTTTCATTCAGGACCTGTTCAGATAACACGCACTATACAAAATGCAGATATTGTATTCTGAAGCTTAAAATTCAGACCAAGCTTGTTGTTTGGGCCACGCATGAACAGAGAAACTGACATAATGAAACAATAATGGATCACGACAAATACCAAACTGAATGTCTGATCGAATATAATGTCGCATCAGATACAAATATCATGCCATTTGGTCCTAGTTTTTTTACTGTAATTCCTAGCGAAGCTTTCAGGAGATGTGAAATTGTAGCCCTTGATAGAGTCAACTATCTGATCTAGGTCTTGGTCCATTTTTTCTACTATACTAGATGGTCCTAATAATTTGGAGGCCCACTTGGTGGTTCATGGGAGTTCTCTTCGCTGTAGGAATGGTGCGGCTCCAGCGACCCACTTCCCTCCCCCAAATCGCACTCGCGATCTATCTATCTTGCCTTCCAGACCAGAGTTGTATGCATTCCATGCGATCTATACAGACAATCTACGTTAGAAATTTGGTATTTCTTCAGTCTCAAATTAGTAAAAAGGTTATAGATCTCAACTAGATTTATTCATTTCTTCATACATGTGTGTTTAATAAATGTCTAGATGCATCATCATCCATATGCATATGGACAAATAAAAAAAAGATAAAATCCATTATAATTTGAGACGGAGAGAGTACTCGGTAGAGAAGAGAGCCCAACTCCTTCCACTAAATGAGCCTTTAATTACATATTTCCTTTTCAAGGTGCATTTTTTATATTATTGCCAACCTTTTCATTTCTAAGGTACATGTTTATAAAAAAATATATATGCATGGTTGTTAATCATAACTAACATGGTTAAGTAATACACAGAGACCATTTCTCATGGCTATGAAGTCTTTTTAAAAATAGTTATGTTGCACTCTGTTCTGGAGAAAGATAATACCGCATGTTCGATAAATATATTACTAACTCAAAGAGGGCCGTTCCAGAAGAATTGTACAGATTAGCTGATAGATAAAACAAAATTGGATGAATTTATTTGTCAGCTATATTTGTCATTCCCAAGGGCTATACACACAATAAGGGAACTGCCACGTAGAATTTCCATACTACACGTAGAAAGAATATTCTTGATGGTTAGTTTCTTTCAAATAAGTTGTCACCTAATCCTCCCTCGTCTCTCTCGACTCAACCTATCATTATTCTCTCCTTTTGTTTTGTGTAGATTTGATTTCTTTTATGAGTGATATATTCTCTTTCTCTCTTAACGCTACCTTCACATCGTCATTGTACTTATAAGAGCTGTCCTCCTAATCACCTATTAGAACTACTTTAAGGTTGTCTCCAAAAGATTGCCCATATAGGTTACTTACGGTATAAAACGACACTACGGTATAAAACGACACTGTAACGTCACTGCACATAGAAAGAGGTTGTTAGAACAGTGATAAACAAATCTATTTAAACAATCCGTTAGAGACAGTCTAGGCTAAGGGGACGAGAAGCAAAACTACCCTTAGAACATGAGAAGTTTGTTGAATTTTAATAAAGACACCCACAATAGTACTAGTGCTAGCTACGTAGTTAGCATAACGAATTTGAGAGAAGAAAATGATATTCTAACATCGAAAAGTATCTGGGCCTATGTTCCATACTTCCATCCTCTCGTCTTCCCGAGCAACGTGAAATATCGGGCTAGAGCAAGACTACAAATTTAATTTAGCCTGTTGTTGGGTATATACAATTTCATGTTACGTATATCCAATCTTATAGTCTATTCATATAATGGTTGGCTGCTACTTTGTACTAGGATAATTAATGTATGGTCTACCTTGCTCTCTCTAGCTACAAGCTTGCATACCGGCTTCAGTTCTCTCTGCTCTCCTCTCTCTTCCACCTCTTCCACGTCATGAGCGAAGCCGTTTTTCAGCCGCAACCCCAGGGTTAACTTTTCCCCATCCTTCTCTCTCTGACCAGGCTCCAACAACAGCCTTAGCTCCTTTCGCCTGCGCGAGGCCGCCGGCCTCCCTCACCTTGGATGGCCGCTAGGCCTCAGGAGGGAGGATGGGTCGTGGCTCTTTGCCTGGCACAGTAGAGTAGGTCCTAGCTTGTCTAGGTTAGGTGTCCATGGCGTCGTTGGTGAGGCAGTGGCATCAGCGGCGTCTTCTTGGAATAAGTCTCCTCAACTCCGTCCCGGTCACGGCGGCGTTCAACCCGACGCTGTCGTGGAGCTTGTGGGAGCTTGGTCTCGTGGATCTACTTCAGATCCTGCGGGTTATGTTAGGGTGCTTGTTTTCCTGTTGCAGCTCGGGAGACTTGAATGTGTTTTGAGCAGCTTGGTGCCTCAGCCAACAATGGAG
Source organism: Paspalum vaginatum (assembly GCA_030272315.1). Classification (NCBI taxonomy): domain Eukaryota; kingdom Viridiplantae; phylum Streptophyta; class Magnoliopsida; order Poales; family Poaceae; genus Paspalum; species Paspalum vaginatum. The sequence goes on along the minus strand of CM059013.1, from coordinate 11,870,017 downwards.
GAGGCAGAGGCAGCTCTGTTTTGGGAGGCTGGAGGGGTGGCCGAGGGATTTGTGGTGAGAAGGTTTGAGGAAATGGATCATCAACCTGATATTCACTGGCGTGTTCCAGTCCTGGATCAAGGAAGCATGGGGCGTGGCCTCAGCCGATAGGCGACATTTGTCTTCTACCTCCCATCTTTAGGGGTGGGAGATTATTGCGGCTCAAATCAAAGCCAAGGTGTGATGGTGCTCTCCTTGATCTTAAGGTTCCGTCGATCGCTTGAAGCTTGTTCTAGTGTCATTATTGGTGAGCTCTGGCGGCTGCAGTGGTTAGCAGATGGGGCAAGCGTAGAACTGTCCAAGGACTTCAATGTAATTTTTACATTTTCTAGGGTGTTCTGTGCATGTTGGGTTGGACAGCTGTCCGCTCCACAACCTTCTAGGAGGTGCTTGTATGTGCGGTATATGTACCGGTCAATGTACCTTTTCTGTGATGGTTAATACAATTGCTTCTTAAAAAAAAATCTCTTCCACGTCATCCTAAATTTGACGTGGCAAAGTATAAAACCAGCCTAGATAAACTTATTATACTTGCTTTTAACTACCGTCTCTTTATTTTTTGTGTAGCATGTCATACTTTGCTAGCTACATAACTAGCCATTAGAGATGTCCTAAGATTAGCCACATGCCCACGCATCATATTTTATTACCTGCTTCCTCCGTCCCACAATAAGTGTTGTGTTAAGATTTAAAATTTGTCCCACAATAAGTAATGTTTTAGGAGATTGGTTGTTTTAAAAAAATTAATCTGCATGCATGCAGACACCAGAAAAAAAAAAGATTAATCTGTTAACTAGGAGCATATGCGGCATATACCATCCTCTAATTTGTCCTAAAAATCCTAAAACAATGCTTATTATAGGACGGAGGGAGTACGTAACTAACTATTACAGATATCTAAGACGAGCCATCCTTAAATGGTTCATAAATTAGAATGGCACTTTTTATACATAATTATTAAGCCCTAGAATGATACTATACTACACCTTTTATGTTATTATTACGCAGGAAGTAAAAGCAAAGTAAAATGAGTTTCGGATGTCCAAGTGTCATAGTATGTGTCCGACGAGTGAAGTATAACCATCGACGCCAGTGAGAGTGAGACTGTGAGGGAGAGAGGGGATTATCTTAACTAACAAAACTAGCACCGAACCGACCTACTAAAACAAAAAATCACCAGCTGAAAAAGCATAAGCACCATCTCCTTCCTCTTCCTCCGTCCCCAATCCCCTCCTCCCCTCCCCACAGGCCACAACCCTAGCTGACCCCGACTCCATGGATCCCAGCAAATCCAGCACACCTCCGCCTCCCCCAGTCATGGGCGCGCCCGTTGCCTACCCTCCGGCAGCGTACCCTCCAGGCGCGGCCGCTGGCGCCGGCGCCTACGCTCCACAGCTCTACGCTCCGCCCGCCGCCGCCGCTGCCCAGCAGGCGGCCGCCGCGCAGCAACAGCTGCAGATGTTCTGGGCGGAGCAGTACCGCGAGATCGAGGCCACCACCGACTTCAAGAACCACAACCTCCCGCTCGCCCGCATCAAGAAGATCATGAAGGCGGACGAGGACGTACGCATGATCGCCGCCGAGGCCCCCGTCGTGTTCGCCCGCGCCTGCGAGATGTTCATCCTCGAGCTCACCCACCGCGGCTGGGCGCACGCCGAGGAGAACAAGCGCCGCACGCTTCAGAAGTCCGACATTGCCGCCGCCATCGCCCGCACCGAAGTGTTCGACTTCCTTGTCGACATCGTGCCGCGCGACGACGCCAAGGACGCCGACGCGGCGGCCGCCGCCGCCGCCGCTGCTGCGGCTGCCGGGATCCCGCGCCCTGCTGCGGGAGTACCGGCCACCGACCCCCTCGCCTACTACTATGTCCCTCAGCAGTAATGTATCATGGCCCCCTTGTTATCGTTTCCCAGCGCAGAATTTGTTGTTGTGTGTGCCCTAGTTGCTGTTGTTGTACCGCGTAATAAGACTTGTTGATGATTTACGGCTCTCCCCCCGAGCTTAAGAATTGAGCTGTTAATTCTAGAATCCCGGGTAAGAAATGGGGGGGGGGCACCCTTTGATGGGTTGATAGTGTATGCCTAAGCCTAACTCATCGAATGTTGTAATCTGGCAAGTATTATGCGGTTATCTGGTAATTACCGTCCAATTTCTGTTATTCATTTCTGTTTAGCACTCTACCCAGAATGTGGCCGTGTTGTGATAATGCTGTGTTTGTTATATATTTAGGTTTCCAATGTTTGATGCTAAGCTTAAATATTTATATGACTTAGCTTTGAAGATTGTTCCTTATGTTCTGATTTGTTATGCACTTATGCTGTGCCTAGTGGTTGTTTGGCATGCCATGGAAGGAATCATTTGCTGAATGGGTGGATGTATTCATTTGGTCATGTTTCTTCTTTGTGCCATCATATGGTTATTAGTTGGATGTGCTTTACTTCTTTTACCCTTTCCATTTTAGATGATTTCCCTTTTTTGTTGACACATGTTTGTTTCTTGCAAGTCTTTGAATGAATATTATGAGCTTTAAAATTTATTTCTCTAAAAAGCTTTCAAAGCTAGTATATTTAATATTGTTTCTTGGTTCCTAATTGATCAGTTAGTTCTGCAGTGATGACTGACCCAGTGACCTGTTTGTTGAAGGGTCATTACCTTAAACTGCAGATTTGTGTATATGCAGCATGTATGCATTTCCTGTTATGCACTTGTCAAATATAAGCAATAAAAAGTATTGGAGCTTGCAGCGCAAAATCATATAGATATGCATAAAAGATAGTTTATTTGTTTAATTTCTGGGATTCCAGTGTTCACACTTGAGACCACTGGGGTGCAAGTTTGGCTCCCCAGCTCCCGATTGGTCACCGAATGAATCACAAGTATTTATATATGTTGTCGTCTTCTGCCAATTTAGCCTAACGTCACAACTGCCCATATCGAGCCATTGGTATTGTCGACATGCATTGGTTGTGCATGTCGTGGGGATTTGGTGAGCGTTGCGCTTGGGACTTTGTTCCTGTGTACATTTGGGATAGTTGAGACGTCTTCTTTTCCCGCCCCTCTGGAACCTGGGCTGGTTATAACTGATATCTGATTGCCAAAGCACGTCGTGTTAAATGAGCCTCATCACTTTCATGCACCTTACCATTTTTCTGGAATCATGAAACTGCAGTATGATGTTTGGAAATGTCGTCAGCTTTGCCTTTATCAGCACCATGCTAAGTTATGCTTGTCCTGGAAAAATGGTTGTGGCTGGTTTTACTCTGCTCATCTTGTTACCATTTTCTCTCATACTGTTTGGTATTAGGAGATTTTCTTTGTGTTGAGCTTGCCCTTCGGATTATTGGACCCCCAAGGCAATAGGAACGCTTATGTGTATTGAACGCTTCTATTCGTCATCCTGAGATGGTTTTGTAGTTGACTGGTGTTCATGTAACTAGTATTGTCAGCATAGTTCCCTCTTTTATCTGGTTATATGAAGGAGTACCATCGTCTTACCTCCCCTCTTGTTGGCAGTGTATTGAACGAAGGAATGCCTTGGTTTATTTGCCCTCTCGTTGACTGTATTGCTGATATCTTTATGCTCGGCTGGGCTGATTGAGCAAACTTTCTTGGCATGCAAATACTTGAAACCTGGACAAGGGGCAAATGCCAAGCTGGGGAAGATACGTTCCCTCCTGTAATCATAGGTCATATTTGCCGTAGTTTGCAGATTTTGGAATGCAGGTCGTTACAGTTTGCAAGATTAAACAGACAAGGTAATACTCGTCGATATTCCTCAATTCAAACTTCACTCTGTCAAAATGAGTATGGAGTCGCCTTAGGTAGTAACAATCCACATGTCAAGCTGTTGCAATCAAGCAAAAATAATTTGCGTACCCTCATCTTGCAGACTGCATGTACAGTCTGTATAAAACACACAGAACCTTTACAGTATGTCTGCTACTGAAAAGTTGTAACCTCAACTTAAGCGTTGGTGCTGGTAGCCTCTCGGGCGACCGACGGACCGAGTGCGACGGACTCTGTCTGCGTGCCTAATTTCAGGTCGGGCAAGGCAGCAGAGGCTAGCAGCAAACGAACATTGCCTTCCAGGTCCGGTTCCCTCGGAGTGATTGGTTGGTGTGCTGGTATCGGCCTGGCTGTGGATTTGAACCAGGCTGAATCGGACCAGGATGTGTGTCTCCAACCAGCAGTGTTTGGCTTGCATGATTTGCTTGGACCAGGTTGAATAAAGACGGTGATTGGTTGGCCGGCTGGTCCTTTCCTATGCTACCCTCCCACACGCACGGAGCCAAAAAAAAAAAAAACCATGCACCAGACAGCCTTCTGCACCCGCCAGCCAGGCCAAGAAAAAACGGATTTCATCTATGTTCCTGCTCAGCCTGGCTGGGATGTGCCTTTTGCATCTTTGCATGCAGTCCCAAGCAATGGACCAGGCATCCAAACAACTGAACTTTGCATCTGTTTGGTCTGGTTGGACTGCATACACCCAACCAATCACGCCCTTAACATTAACAGCTCAACCCCGCCCCGGCGGCAGCACCCGGCGCCTGCCCCAAGCGGCCAAGCCCTCCCCGTCCTGCGCACAGTTGGACCGGCTGCTTGGTTTGCACTGGGACGCGTCCCCTGTGCAGTTCTGCTCTTCCGTTCCCGGCACCCAGCCGTAGCCAGTGGCCTGTAGCTGTTGCCAGAAGCCCAGAGGCCAGAGCCAGGCTGCGTGCACGCGGGGCTGCGGGCAACGGAGCGCTGCAAGGCACCGCAGGCGTTTTTTTTTTATGGACGGCACCGCATGGGTTGAGGCGCCTGCGACTGCGATGGTCATGGTCCTAGAGAGAGATGAAAATGTGTCTTCTTGATCCACAGCAAAACACAAAAATGTTCTTTTAACATCTCACTCTGTTACGCCGCCCACTCTAGATCCGCGCTCCTGCATGCGAGCGGTCAAGAAGATACCAAGCTGTGAGGCCTCTGCTGGCTACGAGGAATGCTGATACAATGCCGAGGCAAGTTAATCCCTGTTGATGACGCGTCGCCATTGCTGCTATTGACGCTACTACTCCCACATAGGGATCAAAACCGTACCTAAAGATTTCATTTATTTCCATGTCATTTTCATGAAAAATTAAGGTAACATGTCAAATAATACTATATATAAATAAGGGTTTTCTAATTTCTTTCGGTACCCTACCGTAGTTACCGTTGTAGATGTTCAAATGGGCCGTGCCTGCCAGGCGGTCCGTAGCACGGCACGGTTTTGGCAGCACAGCATGGCCCGATGGATAGCGGGCCCGTGTTGACCCGGCCGGCCCATTGACCGTGTCATGCTTGGGCCGTCGGCACGGCATGGCAAGCTGCCCCAGCCTGATTTTTTTTATTTATTTGATATTTATTTGTGTATATTATGTAAACAATATCACTTCAGATATGAAATATAACATGTTCTCTTGGCTAGCAGGGTTTGGCTAAGCGCTTGGGAGCCACGAAGGTCGCGGTTTGAACCCTAGCAATGCATGATTTTACCACTTTTTTTTAACTGAACCATTTATTGGCATGGCTTACCAGGCCTTGTGCCGGCCCGGCCTAGGCTTGGTCTCATTTGTGCCGTGCTTGGGCCGAAATTGTAGCCCGCAGACCGGCATGGCACGTTCGGTTGGCGTATGCGGGCCTTGGCATGACGGGCCTTAACGGGCCATGCCGAGGTGGGCCTGTGCTATGCTGGCACGGCAGGCCGACATGCCCATTTGAACATGTGTAGTTACCATTGAACAGTTAATTAACAAACTCGGTAAATTCTGGACCGGCTGACAATCATTATGGTAGGTGCTATCATTACCGATTGTTTTCATTTCTACTCCCATTAGTACCAATAACCTCTTGAATCTTGATGGCTGCTAGTAGGCTAGAGCAACCGCAACACCTGAGGCTCCACCAGTTTCTTGCGACAACATGTCTTCAACTCAGCATATCCCTCGTATGACACGGGGGCTTGGATGACCCGCAATGTGTTATTATGCATGGGTTCCTGTGACATGCTATTTGTCGTTGTTTTTTTGCCATAGCCTACAACAATGGCATAGGCGTGGCATACACATTATAGAGGAGTTGCTAGACATGCACCTTTCTTCTCCTCATGACTGCCTAATGGGTGTATCCTTTTTCCTCTTCTTTTCCTCTTTCTCTTCTCCTTCTCCTTATATTATTTATTCATGCATAGATATTATTAAAGAATTTCAAGGAGCTCTATTGTCCACGTGAGGGTAGGGGTGATCTAGCACCCACGCTAGATCCACTCCCTGTCCATTCCACCTAAGCCATCCACTGCTACAGGAGGTTATTCCTTGCCGTCCTAAGCTTTCGATAAAAGTTGGAGTACTATATATCTTTGACTAGTGACACCACCATCTCCCTCTTGACCTCTACTCCGCACATCATCCACAACGTTACCATATACCAGGTCCTTTGTCCCCGTTGCAGGTTGATTGAGCTTAAGGATAGAGTTGTCAAATGTGTAGCACTGAATGAAGAACACAAGAAAGGAATAAAAAAACATAGACTAATGACTTGTGGGGGTGACAAAAATTAAAGAAAGATGAAAGTTGGGGGAAAAAGTTCTTGACTTACAACCACGTCGTCGCCCACGTAATGTACCGCATTAGGGCGTCCATAGCGGTTCACCCAAATCGCCGATCTACGTGACATCAATAAACAATAGAAAAATAGAAAGTATGTTGCCCATCCGTATTTCACACTTAAGATTGAAGACACAGCCTCTCTCGAATAGCGTGCGAGACAATCGATTCTCCCAGCGCTAGTGATGATGTTTATGGATGTAAGCGGACCTCCTCCACGTAGGATACCAAGCCTAGCTAGCTACTCCCTCTATCTCATAAAATAAGGCGTGCATGTAATTGAAAAATCAAACATTAAAATATTTAACTAACAATTTAGTAAAAATAAATAAATTATTAGTGTATGCATATTATATATTTGAATTCGTATTCAAAAGTACTTTAAGGAGATGATACCTTGGTATTTATTGATGTCATATTTTGAAAAAAATAAATGGTCAAATTTTTGCTGTACAGCCTGTGCCAAATACATGCACAGTCTTATTTTGTAGAATGGAGGAAGTATTAAATAGCCAGCTCAAATTAAAACGCTTACAAAATGATTGTTTATACAATATTTAATACTTTATGGTGCAAATATCTAGTAGTTTGCTAGGTGATTAGTGAAGTAGACCACACTAAGCCGCTAAAGGTCATTCTTATTCGGGGTTTCATTTCCCATGGAACGAGAGCAATTAAGTACCTTTTCCAATAACGTAGGCAGGCATCACTATAACTCAGGGAAGAAAACGAAAAGGGGGTCGTGTTCGTGACTGAGTTAGTGAACGTCACCCAAGATTATATTCCGATATATCGTCTCAGCTGACAGCTGCTGTGCGGGCGCCGTCCAGGGTCCAGCCGATCGAGCGGTCGCGAGGTTCGTCGTGTGCTTCGATCTTCATTTCTTCTCTGATCGAGATAAGATTATCGACAGCGCGGCAGGAGCTACGCATCCGTTTCGTGTCGGTGTCAGACAGACACGGGCACATACGCAATGCCCTTTGCAAACACATCATCGCCAAGATTTTATTCCAAGATCCAAATACTTTCCGTTTCATGTCGCCCTCACAATTTCCAGTACTGTTGTGATGTACTCTAGCAGGAGTATGTAGTAGTTATCTGGTAACAGCCCAAAACCATCCTCTGATCCAATTATTAGGTCTATAAAGTATATACTTCACGATGATGCAAAGTACGACACCTGAAGCTGGAGCTTGCTCCTATAAATTTGGTGCTCTCGCTCTTAGTTTCCACACAAGGCCGCCGCATACAGGGTCTGTGCTGGCGCAAGGGTTTAGGTAGCTCGCTTGGCCGGCCTGCCCTCTTCGAGCTCTCTGCAACTCCTTCCATCCACACACATGGCGTGCCTCCTCGTCCTCGTCGTCGCTGCCACACTACTCATGGTGCATGCAACATGAAGCCACTCAGGAGATCAATCTCAGACACAGCTGAGTCAGCTGACCCTCTCAGTTTCCCTGTTGTGCTGAACAATGCGTCTCTTGATCCTCTCAGGCTCCGCCAGGGAAACTCACGCACGCTGCTCGGACGACGTCGCCGGCGGAGGACTTCTGGCGCACCGCCCTCCCAGGCGCTCCCATGCCGGAGGCCATCCGCGAGCTCCTGCGCCCTGCCGCCCCTCTCGGTGATCACCCCACGAACATAACCGTGCATGAGTCCATGACCATCTCTTAGTCTTACGTACGGGAACTCCTTTGTCGTCACACATCTAGCCCTCGATGCATGCAGGGACGAGGACGACCAACGCTCCGAACGACGACGACGATCCGCCTATTCCTCCCATGAACTTCAAGTACGACGACTACAGGTCCTCGCGCCGCCGCCACCACGCCGCCGACGCCGCGCCCTCTCGCGATGTCCTCCTGAACAAACGCGTTGCTGTCAGCGCCCGGCGGAGCGACGCCGCGGCGGTGTTCTTCTTCCTGGAGGAGGCCGTGCGCGTCGGGGAGGCCCTGCCCTTCCGCACCGTCCCCACCGATGACGTCGACGACGACGCGCCGGCGGCTTGGCCTCCGCTGCAGCTGTACACCGTCCGCGCCGTGCGGGCCGTGGACGGGTGCAGGTTCGTGGTGTGCCGCCGCCGCGAGGCCGGGCCCCGCGACGGCGGCGCCGTGTACGGGTGTCGCGCGACGGGCCCCGCGCGGGCGTACGTGGCGGACGTGGCGGCCGGCGAAAGCCGGGAGACGGTGGCCGCGGCCGTCGTCGTCTGCCACGCCGATGACACGTCTCCTTGGGGCCCGGCGCGAGCCGCGTTCCGGCTGCTCGACGTGAAGCCCGGCGACGCGGCGGTCTGCCACGCCCTGCTCGGCGCGGAGGTGCTCCCGGTCAAGGAAGACGAGCGCCGCCCGTCCTCGGCGTAAGGGCACCCCGGCGTTGTTCCGTCTGTTCGTGTGTTGTGGTGCAACAACGTTACGTACTGTTTGTTTGTGTGTATGTGTAGCATGTGCTCGTCCAAATATGGGTACTACATTCGCTCGTTTGATCCACTGTTTCTGCTCTCGAGAGTGATCGGCGCTGAAATAAAGAAATGTTTGTGTTTGCTTTGTGATGGCTCTTTGTGACTTTGTCTGTTTATTAAACGATCATATCAGTTGGTCGATCATCACCCATTGAAAGCCCATTGACCCTCTATCAGCGATGATGAAATAAATCACATTATTCGGTGGTTTTTAAAGGCGGTTTAATTTCAGGTGCAAAGGTCAATCTGACCTGACTGAATTGTCACTGCAATCGGCATTCATATATCCCCATAATCTTTAGAAAAAAAAAACGATATCCTAACCCTCCCCTGTAAAAAAAACAACCTCTTTCCACCTAAAACCACCGAGGGGTGTGATTTGCAAGTCTGTCAGGGAGTAATAAGAATGTTTGATTTTTACAGTTGGGAGAGGAAAAACACACGAGGCCTCCGGAAACCAGATATGCTGTATGCTGTGTTGTTGCTTCACCATTTTATCTTAATCTTAATATTACTAATTGGAGACCCTAAAAAGAGCCTCCACGTTAATCCTCATCAGATGCGCTAAGAAAAAAGATAAATTCTAAAAATTCTCAAAAAATCAGAAACATCCAATTATCTATCATGTAGATCAAATAATAGTAGCCATTAGATCTATTATATTATGTTTTCTAAAAAATTATCTACCTCTGCCATTATAAAAGATTTTGAGTTCAACTCTCAACGAAAGCAAAAAAAAATTTCTTTTTTGCAGATTTTTTCCCCATTGTCAACACGTCGGTCCCCAACTTCATAATCTACTAAACGGTATCACGTTGTTGGTGCGGCAACCAAACTCTGCCTAGGCATGGTTTACTACAAAATATAAAAAGGAGAGAGAGTCTTCTTAATCACATTGAGATCCACATATATGCATGCAGACCTTGGTGATGGACTGATGCGCCGTACTCCCTCCGTCCTAGAAACAGTTTGCCTAGACGGTCATTTAGCCCGTTTAAACACCGTTTAAACGCTAAACAGTGGCTCACCTATTCCGCTTAATTGGCCATTTATATAAACGGCCGTTTAGCACCGAATAATGGCTAAACAGTAGGTGACCGACTGTTTACCGTTTAGGCTAACACCGTTCCTAGAATAAATCATTTTCTGAGTTTTGTCTAAATCATTTTTTATAAATTTAACTACATTTATAGAAAAAATAAAATAACTCTCTAAATTTGCATAAAAATTATCCACCATGCCATTATGAAATACGAATTAAAATAACCCTCTAAATTTGTATAAAAAATTGCCCGCCACGCCATTATAAAATACGAATTAAAATAACCTCCTAAATTTACATAAAAAGTGCCCACCATGCATTGTAAAATATGAATTAAATAACCTTCCTAAACTTGCATATAAATTACTCACCATGCCATTATAAAAGATGAATTCAAATAAGGCCTAAATATGTATATAAATTACCCAATTTGTCATCACGAAAGATAAATTAAAATAATTCTTAAATTTGCATATAATCTAGAATGCTATTATGAAAGATGAATTAAGATAATCACTTATAATATTACTATAGATTAAATAAAAATGCTATTAAGGAATAAGTCTATATCTTTTAAAACTATAATACTAATTGGAGGCTCCTTTTAGATTCTCCACGTTAATCATCATCAGATGCTCTAAGAAAAAATAAATTCTAGAAATTCTTACAAAAATTAGAAAACATCCGGTCGTCTATCATATCTTACTGTTACTAATTAGAGACTCCTTTTGGAGCCTCCACATTAATTCTCACGAAACGCACCAGACAAAAGAGAAATCCTAGAAATTCTCACAAAAATCACAAACATCCGACCATCAATTGACAGATTGAAATATTAATAGCCATTAGATCTGTTTTCTAAGTAATTACTCACTACTGCCATTATGAAAGGTTTTGAGTTCAACTCTCAACGAAAACAATTTTTTCTTTTTTGGCGGATTTTCCTATATTTTATATCTATTTTCTAAGTAATTACCCACCTCTGCCATTACAAAAGGTTTTGAGTTCAACTCTCAATGAAAGCAAATTTCTTTTTTTTTCAGATTATTTCTATTTTCAAATTTACTCTCAGTTTTTTTATCAAATATTTTCCCATTTATAAATTTACACCGCTAAATTATCCCGTAACTTTTTTTCATAAATATGCTAAAAACCTTTCTATGAAACAGATATTTTGTGTCTAATCTTTCTATTACTAATTGGGGACTCCTTTTGGAGCCTACTTATTGATCCTCACAAGATGCACTAAATAAAAAAATAAAATCATAGAAATTCTCACAATAATCAGAAACATCCTATCATCAATTACAGATTGAAATTTTAATAGCTATTAGATTTGTTTTTTATGTAATTAACATCCAATCATCCATCATGTAGCTCTAATAATAGATGTGTTTTTTAGAAAAAAGATAAATCCTAAGAATTCTCACAAAAATCAGAAACATCCCGTCATCCATCATGTAGCTTTAATAATTAATAGTAATCATTTCAACATGCCATCGTAGAAGATTTAAAATAAGGCCTAAATCTGTATATAAATTACCCAATATGATGTCATAAAATACAAATTAAAATAATTTCTAAATTCGCATATACACTACTCACAATGCCATTACAAAATATTAATTAAAACAATCAAGTCTAATATTATTATGGCAATTTGTATCCTCTAAAGCTCTAATCCGTGCGAGAGGACGGGTTAATGGACCAGTGAAATCAAATCGGGGTTGTGCGGTGGTGGGCCGGCAATCAAAACTATCCCAGATGCAAAGTAGACCGAGCCCATTACATGAACACGCAGGCCTCCGGCGAGGCGGCGACGGTAAGAAACACGAAAACTATTCGTGCAAACAAGCATCATATAATCATCAAGTGTTTGGAAGCAATACGTGCACGGGCAGGCCACCTGTGCAGAGGTGGCAATCCGCCGGCGCATCTCCCACGCCTCGTCGAAAATCGCCGGAATCACTGGACGCGCCGGCGAGGTCCTGGAAAGCACTCGACGTACAAGCAGGAACGCGGCGGGGTATTTCTGGTGCTGCCTGCGTGATCTGTGAAGCGGCAGTCCTCCCACCGTATCGCTGGGATAACAAACTCGTAAACACTGCAGAGGATGCTCCCCTACACTACACTAGACGCGCGCGCGCACGAACGCGTGGTGGGTGGGCGTCGGGCGTTAACAGCCATTCCGCCATCCCTCTTCCTGAATCGAAAACGGAAACGTGCCTGAAACTGGACGCTGTGAGGCTGCATGCGAAGCGGGCGCGCGCGCGCGCGCACTGTATCGACCTGATTCACCAGCCCAGGGGGGACACGGGCCACATGCCCACCCTGACAACCTTGCCGGCACACAGACGCTGACCTTCGCCGCCTCCGCCGGCCACGCATTGATTGGCGACGACGACGGAGGCCGGGGCTTTGCTTCGTCCGAACATGCAGCAGGCACGGTACGCACGATGTGGGCTGTGGCGCGCGCAGGCTCCGTGCGTGTGCCGTCTACGGGTCGCGCGCCACGCCACGCCACGCTACAGCTCACGTACCGGACGAGCTGATCGGGGGCGCACATGGCCATGTCCACATGCGTGCGCGCAACGACGCGCCGTGCACGTCCTAGCTAGCTAGTACACACGCTTATTTTGCTCGTAGCGCGGCCTGTCGAGCGAGCAGGAGCAGGAACTGCGACGCGCCGAGGCAGGCGGCTCTCCTGATCTCCTCTTTAGGCCCGGTCTGCCTGGCTAGCTTTGCCGACAGACACGGGCACTCGACGGACACAGCTGCTGGCCTGCTGCTGCTGCCGCCGCGATAAACCTTAAGCTGAGACGAGCAGTGCAAAGTCCAATCAGTCTCCAGTGATCTCCGTCCATTGATCGGCCAACCTCTACTCTACATCACGAGACGGCACGGCGGCGAGGCGAGCCGGCCGGCCGGCCGGCAAAAAGCCGCCACGGACACGGCCCCCCCTTGTATCTGCATGGGCGCCGCAGCGAAAAGATCGCGAGTGCAGTCCGGTGAGCCCGAAAGCCGTTGCCAGTGCCTGCCTGCCGCGCGACTGTGAGTTTCAGAGCGGCCATGACCCATGACCACACTGCCTCTGCTGCACTGCATGCCGCAGTGCAGCCACGCCATGGCGCACCGATGCATGCAACTGCGCGCACGCATCATGCAACCACACAGGATTACTGGTACTGGTACATACGGCTACGGGGGCGAGGCGATACGAAACGACGGGCAGGGAAGCAGGGCCCAGGGCTACCGTGGCCAGCAACGCCGCGGCAGTGAGCGCACGTGTAGGTACATCACGTACCGCGGTGTATTACGATTGCGAGCACCGTATCACGTGCGCACATTACATGCTTATATTTACTTATTATTTTGTATGTGCTTGTGTAATTATTCAATTTAAGAGTCATTCAATTTATTCAGGGACTGCCATTCAATTTATGAACACAATAAGTTCAATTTATTCAGGGACCGCGCATTCAGTTTATGAACTAATGTTTAAAACGTCTGTCTCCCTAGCAGTAATAAAAACATAAGCTGTATTACTAAATGAGTTCTGCAATCGTGGGGCAAATTTTCCATCTATTGTTTTCGATACGTAGTACAAATATAGGCGCATGTACACATGCACGTGCGCTCAATCTTGTAAACAAACACACGGGCTTGCTATCCATGGCCCGCTTTGGATTGCGGGATTTTTTTTTCTAAATCTTATGTTTTTCATGCGAAATGGAAAAGCTCTATATGAGTAAGTCTAAAAGATGAGCTGGCATATTGAGTGGAGCTAAGTTGTTGAGTTTCACTCTCGGTTGTTTGTTTCCAAGACGAATTCTCTTCTCTTAATAAGCGAACGTGCGAAGACACGCGCATCTACCCTTCATTAAGAGGAGGTTCTTCTCTTAACAATATTTATGGCAAAGAAAAAAAAAACTGTCCCCGTTCTTTTCGAAAAAGGAATACTGTGAGATTGACAGCGTCGTCTGCATTTTTGCTATCGATGAACATGAACTTCTTCTAAATTTCAAATTTTAATAGGAAGAAATGCTCGAATAGTTGATTGGAGGAAACGCCCAAACAAGGTCGACATCAACATATACTAGATACGTTTTGAGGTCGGGCTTACGGGGGCATAAACACAGCCCAAATCGAGAGGAAGCCTTGTCAGGCGCCACTAGATAGACTTCCGGGAGCAGCCGTTCTGCTGGCTGCCGCGGCGGCGGCCAGAGCCAACTAATCTCCGCAGCCATAATGGTCGCCATGGACTCCGGCGTTTGGAAGTGCGGATCCACCACGTCCACCGGCAAGATGACAAGCACCCACCCACCAACAGGGCAGAGGGGAGCAGCTGAGGCGCGGAAGGCCTTCCTCCCTCCTGCAGTCCTGCTCATCTGTCCATGGCATGGCGCTGGCGGGCCTGAATCTGAAACGAAGCTCACCAACCAACCATCCATGTCGGGCTGGTGCGCGCGCGCGTGGGCAGCGGGCAGCTGGACGGACACGGACCTGGACGGCCGGCCGGCGGGCGGGGCGCCCCAGAACCATCGCGTCACGGCGCCACCGCCACGGGACCGGCAGGTGCGGTTGCTAGCACGTGCAGCGGTGCAGGTCTGCTCTCGTACCCAAGAGAGTCACATGCTGCGATGCCCAAGCCTCGCTGCATCGGTTCGGTGCCCTTGGTCGCCGCCGCGCATTCTCGATGCGAGGACGCAGCAGGTACGTGAGTAGAAAAACTCGGGTGGCGGTGGAGGCGGAGCACTGTGGAGTCACGAGGCGTAACGCGACAAGAGACGCCATAGTTGTATCCCTGTTCTTACAGCTCCAGTCCAAAAGCTCTCTGCTCTGATGAACCGTCCCTAGTTTAGTTGAAATACAGCAGTAAGTAGTACAGTTTGACTCGAGCACTCCAACAGTCGTAGCAGGCTGCCGGCGTGCTCACGTCGTCCGTCCTACGCCCTCCCCTCGGGAAGCACCGCCGGCACAGTGCCCCCGCCCGCCCGCCGCTCCGTCGCGCGTCAGCTGCCTAGGAGTAGCGCCACAGACCAGCCAGCCGGGGTCCGGCCGGGACGCCGATGCGTCTCTTCCCCGACGACGAGACGAGACGCAGTGCCCCTGCTTGCTGTCACTCTTCCATGCCCTTCTCTGTACCGCTTTCTACCTACCTACTCCGTTGTAATCGAGCAGCTCCTCAGTTGCCATAGGCCCCTATAGATGCTAAAGCCTACACTATTACAGTATTTTACACGCTACTAAACTCGTTGCGATACCAGTACAACGTTGAACGTTGTCTGGTGTCGTTCGTCCGGATCTTTTCACCCTGCCTCAAGTCCATACAAACAATATATTCTGGATCTGTCATGTGGGGGGAGCCGGGACTGGGACGGCGTGCCGTGGCGGGCATCGGGGCGGCCCGTGAGCTGAGCAAGCAAGCCCTCGTTTTCAGCCCGGCTAGCTAAAGCTCATGCGTGCCAGACCCAAACGGGACGGTTTTTTTAGTCCGCGCTCCGGCGTGAGGACGAAGGGGCCCCACCGCCACGTCGATCCCATACGCCATCGCCCGTGTGTACACGAGTCACCGTATACGCACGCGCGCATGCCGCCCTCGGCCATTGTAACAAGTACGGATACATATAAACAAAGTGCTGTGTGATCGGCGGCCACTGCCCCTTTCATTTCAGCCTCGCGGTCGGCAGCGGCGGAGGGAGAGAACGAGGCCGGATCGCCGGGCGGCAGCGGCCACCTGCACTGCACCGGACGACGGCAAGCCGGAAGGTAGTCACTCTTACTCCACTGGTTTTGGTTCCCGTTACCACCACCATGATCTCGTGGCCTGTTGGATCCAGGAACGCGAGACGTTCGTGTTTTTGATTGATCCGGTGCTATGGTGTTTGGATCACTCCTTTTTCTGTTTCATGGTTGTGCCTTTGTCCTGGCAAGGAGGATCGAAATGAAATGATGATAGTGTGCTATAAGATTGGTTTTTGGTGCGAGTTGAGCTGTTGCCATCGTCAGTTCGGAGTTCCTAGGATGCATTTTCTCTAGACGAGACCTTACAACGACCTGTTTTTTTGCAGGAGTGGGAAGGAGTTCCTGTTTGATCTCGAGAGCTCCGATACCGCGCGCAATCCCAGAAATTGGCGCAGAATCGCTCTCCGGCAATGTCAGGTGAAACCACCTTTCCTTTTTTGTTTCTTGGCTGGAAACAGTGGAATGGAACTGACGCGGCCGCGCTCGCTCGCTGCAGTGAGCCATGCCGACGAGCACGAGATAACGGCGTGCGACCCCAACAACTCCGAGGACGACCGGCGCCGGCGGAAGATGGGGTCGCTGCGGCGCAAGGCCATCCATGCGCTGCGGAAGAAGCGCGGCCGTCGGCGCGTGACCGACTTCCGGTTCCCGGCGGCCATCTCCATCGAGGACGTCCGCGACGCCGAGGAGGAGCGCGCCGTCGCCGCCTTCCGCGACCGCCTCGCCGCGCACCGCCTCCTCCCCGACAAGCACGACGACTACCACATGATGCTGAGGTCCGTTCGATCAGAGTGAACCGCCCCACTCATGTTAGCAGTTCCATGTGTTGCCATTACTAACTTTCATCTTGTTTGTTGTCCTATCCTGATGATAAATGCAGGTTTCTGAAAGCTAGGAAGTTTGATTCTGAGAAGGCGATGCAAATGTGGTCGGAGATGCTGGGATGGAGGAAGGAGTTTGGAACCGACACGATCTTGGAGGTGCCGAGAGGCTTCAGATTCGCAAATTTGTTTCACCAACCATTAGTTGCCAAACCTGTCGTCTCTGATTCCTGGTTTCGTCTTGTGATGGGTGATTGGGATTCATTTTGTCAGGACTTTGAATTCGACGAGCTCAACGACGTACTCCGGTACTACCCTCAGGGCTACCACGGCGTCGACCGGGAAGGGCGGCCGGTAGTACATTGAGAGGCTAGGCAAGGTTGATCCCAACAAGCTCATGCATATCACCTCGGTGGATCGGTATATCAAGTACCATGTGCAGGAGTTCGAGAAGGCCTTCAGGGAGAGGTTCCCTGCCTGCACATTGGCAGCCAAGAGGCACATTGACTCCACTACCACCATACTGGATGTCCACGGTGTGGTATGCTAACGGCAAAAGGGCCAAGCTGAAACATTCAATTTGCATGCCTATGTTGCCAGTACTCTTACATTGCCATGTCATCGATTCGGTTTCTTACTGCCGTTTCAGGGCTTCAAGAATTTCTCAAAGACTGCAAGGGAGCTTGTTCAACGTATGCAGAGAATAGACAGTGACTACTACCCTGAGGTACTTGCGAATTCGAACCGTTGTTTTGGCTGAGCAACCTTTCTAACTGAAGATGAATTTGCAGACGCTACATCAGATGTATGTTGTGAATGCGGGCAGTGGGTTTAAGCTGATCTGGAACAGTGTTAAGGGATTCCTTGACCCAAAAACTTCTTCCAAGATCCATGTAAGCTCGATGACTGACCTTCTACGAGGCATCATGTCCATGGCAATGCATGCTTATGGAATAAGAACTTGTCTATTCTTCTTTTTAGGTTCTTGGTTCAAACTACCAGAGCAGACTTATTGAAGTTATAGATTCAAGGTTGGTGCCAACATATTGTGTCTGAATTCTTAAGTCCTTTGACTTGCCATCTTATGTAAACACTTTTTTTCATGATTGACAGTGAATTGCCAGAATTTCTGGGCGGATCATGCACATGCAGCGACAAGGGTGGCTGCCTTGGGTCTAACAAGGGGCCATGGAATGACCCTGCCTTTTTGAAGGTACCCATAAATGCTATAATTATTTGGCCTTGTCTTATATAAGTTCATGCTTTTGCATAAATGCTATAATTCTGTGGCCACGCCTTATATAGGTTAATGGTTTTGCAATACATTATTGAGTCTGACCAATAAAACTAGTGAAATATCTGTAGAGAACATTTTCCTCTCATAGGAAAAACATTTAATATCAATTCCTCATGAAGAAAGAATATGACAGTTCCTATACATGCTAACAACTACAAAAATTTGCATTGTAGCTGATACACAGTATGGAGGGTGGTAGTACTAGTAGAGAAGAAATAAAGCATGTTTCTGATGGGTACGAAAGAAGTGGCTCTTCCCTAAGGGCAGAAAACCTGAAGGCAAGGTTCTGAAATTCCATTCTCTTAAATCATTCTAACCTTTAAAGACCTCACTACGGCTTAGTTTCCTGGAGTATTGATGTTATTATTTAATCTTTTGGAAGCAGGGCATGCTCAGTGACATATCGAATGCTGAATCCGAGTCAGATGTTGATGATGTTGGTTTAACAGTTGTTCAAAATAGTACCGACCACAGTTTACTTACACCAGTTCACGAAGAAGTATGAGTCATTTTAATTCATTGAATCATTGTTTACCTTCATTAGGACAAGCTCTGTTCTATTTGTGTCCTGTTTGTGTAATATCTTGTATGAATCGTACATTTTGTGAGCTGATTTTGGTATCTAATGCTCTTCTTAGGTTAAGGGGTCAGACAGTACGCATCTCCTAGATGTAACTCCTGGATCTCCTCAGGGCTCCCAGCGTTTGGAGGTGCCCATCCAATTGACCTTTCAAAAATATTTTCCCACCTTTGGAAGGCTAAATAATTTGGGTATATCTTCTCTTTTTACTTTGTGTCTAAAAAAATAACTGAATGTCTATTGCTTCAACTTTAGAGCATTGAAAACTGTTTGTGTTGAACAAAATGTTTCTTGGTAAACGGTTGGAATCAGAATCTGCAATATCTTCTTATAACATCTATAACCCGTGTTCTAATTTTTTTTTTGTGTGTGTGGGTCAGTGGGTGGGTAGGGGCGAACTTCTCATTTTGAATTTTTGGTTTCAGAATGTTTCCCTTCTATAACATAAACGCATAAACGGCTCAATATAAGATTCTTTCATTCTTATTAATAGATATACCCTCCGTTCATAAATGTACGACTGTGGTTGATTTTTTTCAAAACTTTAATTGTTCGTCTTATTCAGAAAATTAAATTAATTGATTTTGTTGTCATTTAATTTATCACTAAATGTAGTTTGAGTATGATTCATATTTTTATATGTTCGAACAAATTTTTCAATAAATCAAAAGATTAAAGTTTTAGAAAAAATTCAACCAATTCATACATTTGTGAATGGAGGTAGTACTCCATCCGTATTTAAATATAAGTTGCGGTTGACTTTTTTCCAAAACTTCGATCATTCGTCTTATTCAAAAAATTTGTATAAACATATAAGAAAACTAGTCACGCTCAAACTATCTACAATAGGTAAACAAATCATAACAAAAATAAATAGCAAATTATAATTTTTTTGAATAAGACAAGCGATTGAAGTTTTGGAAAAAAATCAACCGCGACTTATATTTAAATACGGAGGGAGTACTATTTTTTTTTTTAGGTTTTACTTCATCCACTGTTGGGAACTACTAATTCACTGGGTCTGTAATAATTCAGGCTGGGTGCCTGGGCTCCTAGCGAGCTAATTTTCACAATTTTTTTGTAGTTTTCTTGTGATCTAGACATGTTTGAATTTTTGGGTCTTCCCTTGCCATAAATTTAGTCACTAATTGAACCATCTGATTTCTTTTTTTTTTTTTTTGCAACTTTCAGGGAATAGTTATATCAGTTTGCATGGTACATCTGCTGGAAGGACTTTAGAAAATCTTGTTACAGTACTGACCACAGTCTTGATCAGGATATTATCTTTCTTCCAACTTTTCATCTGTAGAAAAGAAATATTGCTAGAAAAAGCCCACTCTTATACTGCGGCAGAGCAACAAAAGCCTCAAATGTTAAGAGAAGACGACATGGGTGCTTGTTTACAACGTATCAGGAAGCTGGAGTTAATGTGCGATCATCTTATGAGCAAACCTCCAGATATGCCAAAAGAAAAAGAACTTGTATTGTTGGAGTCTTTGGATCGGATAAAATCCCTTGAGGCTGAGCTGGAGATAACCAAAAAAGTAAGTTGTTTTTGCCTACTAATTACTCTATATATTTGTATGATATGGAATTATGGATGTCGTAAAAGCTCATTCCTAGGCAAAATCTTCCTGTTACAACGTTTCCAATGATTTTGCTGTCGCATTTGTACTTTTCATTGTGGTAACCCTCGTCATCATCAGCGGTTTCTTGTCTCCAGTGGTTTATAACAGCACGTTTTAAGATTTATGTGATTTATGTGCTACAGAGTAACAGACGTTTTAAGATTTATGTGCTCCATTAATTTATGGAGCAAGAAACCTGCTATCCGTGATAGGCCTAAAAGCATCTGAATTCATAGATGTCTTGTTTTATTCTTACTTCCTGTACTGCCAGCACATTTCCAGTTCGAACCCAGTGGTATTCTCCTGTGTTCATCGGTCATGCTTGTGTTATGATCGCCTTTTCTCGCAGCAACATTTGTCGAACTCATGAGATCACATATCTTGGCTGAGCTTTCTTTTTAATGGACATGCATGCTTGCAGTTAATAGTTCTAACTCGGTGTTTTCGTATCTCATCAGGCGTTGCAGGTGGCCGTGGAAAAACAAACGGAATTGGTGGAGACGGTGGAAGCTCTGCAGCACCAATCGTCTAGAGTTAGGGTAAGCCACTCACTCATGAGACGGCTATTATAGTAATTCTTTCTTAGGCTAGTTGATGCAACTTGCCTGCCTCTAATGTTATATTTGGTGAATCTGAGCATAGCATTCTTGAATTCTGATTACTTGTGCAGCGGAGATTCTGCTGTTCATAGGTGCAAAGATCATCGTCGTTGCGCCGGCCTGGATTTAGATTAACTGATGACCCTGAAGCTTGCTGCCGGCGCCAGTTTTGACTGGAGTTCCTGTGCGCTGGACAATCGATGATATGATAGCCTAGCTAGTGTCTCCTTTTGTCAAGGATTGGGTTGAACGCAGAAGCTACCTTCCAGCTTCCACTGTGAATGGCGAGAACACCTCTTTTTAACCGCGCCACGTGTCCCTGGCATTTTGAACCGTCCAAAGCACCGGCTATTTTTGAACTCTTCCCTGCAGTTTTGACCCGCACCGCGCGCGCATGCCGGCGCCAACCTCTGTCCTCGCACCTCCACCTCGGCGTGCCCCTCGCTTCGTTCCCTGCCTCCCGCACGTTACTGCCCGCCGGCTATCCCCCTCCTCGCGTCGTCGCACGCGCATTGCCGCGCCATCCTCGAGCTCTTCCTTTCTCGTCCACGGACGCCGGAGGAGGAGGGTTGACCCGACCGGCGAGGAGGAGGCGTGGCCAGAGCAGAGATGGGTCTCCACGGAGGCCTTGCGCTCCGGACCGTCGTGCTCGCCGCCGTCCTCGGCTTCGCCGCTGCCTGGTTCATCTCAAGTTAGCTACCCCCGACACCGCGTTGATGTAAAAGGTTTCACGTTCCCTGGTTCATCTGCTAACAGCCCCCCGCCGGCGCCGTTCGGGCGTGGATGCAGATGACGCGCTGCTGGAGCACGGGCACGACGCCACCGGCCGGAGCCTGCTGCAGGCCAAGAAAGGCGAGGGAGAACAACCCGCGTTGCATGTCTCGCGGCTCCGTTCTCGATCTCTGCACTGCACGCCGTCTGACGATCTGGTTGGTCTCTGCAGATTGCCCGGTGAGCTTCGAGGGCGCCAACTACACGGTGATCACGAGCCGCTGCAAGGGCCCGCTGTACCAGCCGTCGATGTGCTGCGACGCGCTCAAGGACTTCGCGTGCCCCTACTCCACCTACATCAACGACGTCACCACCAACTGCGCCGCCACTATGTTCAGCTACATCAACCTCTACGGCAGGTACCCGCCGGGCCTCTTCGCCAACACCTGCCACGAGGGCAACAAGGGCCTCGCCTGCCCCGAGGACACCCCGCAGGTCCAGCCCGGGCAAACGGCCTCGGGTGCGGCCGCCCTCGCCGCGCCGGCTGCGGCCCTGGTGGCTGCACTGGCCGTCTCGTTGCTCATGTCTTGCTGAGAGATCTGGATGGCACAGGGATGCCGTGATGCCGACACACCGCGACTGTATATCTAACTGTGTTCCAGACTTCCTGACTTCTTGTAACACTTGCTGCTCGAGGAATGGTTTTGCAGCTGCATGTGCATGTATGATGTGCTGATGTGTATATCTGAATTTCAGAAAGGGTGGAAATGGTAGCCAATTCAAACTCTGCTTTCACCTGTTGAACATGGTAGCATTTTTTTGAAATATAAAGAACACTGAACACGCTCTCCTGTCACAAGGCTGAAGTATTTGCAAATTGAGTTACAGGGGCACTGATTACGGTCAGTTTGCAAATACAGTCCCTTGAAAAATCAGGCTTCCATACAGTTCATTTGCCTTTATCAGACATACCCGTTCAGTTCGCCCGTGCTTTCCTTTTTCAGCTGACCTCAGCTAGTTACACAACACGTCCAAAAAACAGTTGGTCTCAATAACCGCGAGCTCGTCCAGTACATATATGTACATTGATTTTTTTTTCTGATTAATCTGGAGTTCTGGACAAGCTCAGCAAAGTAGAATGCAGAGCTGCACTACACCAATCGCAAAGACAGCGACATCGCTACTGGAGGGGTTAAAAAAAAGAGGGTGTTTTGGCTCGGACACGGGATACCTTATCCTGTGCTCTCCAATGGTCACGCGCCATGGCCACACCACCAGATCCTCGTCTCCTCCACCACTAACCTCGCATTCCCGCGCCCCCACCATATCTGCCAAGTCAGCACCCCACTATATACCCAACTCCATTAACAAGCAGACACGTTGCTACGTACCAGGATCAAGAACACCACCACCGCCGGCCGAGCCTCCCGAAACCCAAGGAACACACGAGCGCCATGGCCGCCACCTCGACCGCCGCCGTGCTGTCCCCGCCGTCCGTGGCCGGGCTCCGCCTGGCGCCGTCGCCCCGGGCGCGCGTGTCGTTCCGCGCCGCGCCGGCGCGGAGGTCCGTGGCGGCGCGCGCGGAGCTGAGCCCGTCGCTGGTGATCAGCCTGAGCACCGGCGTCTCGCTCTTCCTGGGCCGCTTCGTCTTCTTCAACTTCCAGCGGGAGAACGTGGCGAAGCAGGTGCCCGAGCAGAACGGCAAGACGCACTTCGACGCCGGGGACGAGCGCGCCAAGGAGTTCGCGGCCCTGCTCAAGTCCAACGACCCCGTCGGCTTCAACCTCGTCGACGTCCTCGCGTGGGGATCGCTCGGCCACATCGTCGCCTACTACATCCTCGCCACCTCCAGCAACGGATACGACCCAAACTTCTTCTGAGCAGCAGCGGCGGCGGGGTGGGCTCCTTGTGTTCTTGAGCTTGTACTCTACTCCGTGTGCTTGGCTCTAAGTGATGTATCTGATGGTGATCATTGGTTAATTTGGACAACTAGTGCAAGCGCGTGTGTATATTGCCGCGTGAATTTGTTCTTCCTCTATGTCTGCGTCTTCAGACTTCAGTTACACTTTTCAGCATGTCATGCAAAGCCACGCTATATTGTGCCAATTCATGTCTTCATGACTTGCAAGTTGTCAACGTCACTAGGACCAATGATGATATTGCAGAAATAACTCTCGTTGATGAATGGAACAATACTAGACGGCCCACAGTTGACCTTGGGCAACACACCTATTCCTGTAGGGTGTGGCAAGTTACAGAAACCTTGCATGCATTGGCATGGATAGCATCAAACGGGAGTTGAGATCCCAAATTTTGTGCATGAGTACTATTCAGCGCAAAAGTTCAGAGCTGTCTATGAAGCAAGGGTTCCACCCATTCCAGACAAATCTGATTGGCCAGAAGTTGACCTTGGATTCAAAGTTCATCCAACACTCCGGAGGAGAGCTGCTGGTAGACCAAAGACGCAAAGAATTAGAGGCCGCCTAGAAAACAATCCCACCAAAAAGAAGGTCAGATGCAAGAGGTGTGGAGCCCTTGGCCACTTTCAAAAGACTTACAAGCTGGCAGAACCTACACAAGAAGAGTTGTCTCTGACACCGATTAAAAGCTAGGCTTGCATTGTAATATGGATGGCACAACATGATTTATTAGTGATGAATATTGACAAAATTATTGTGTGTTTTACAGGGGAAAAAATGAAGATGCTTCTGCATTTCGGAATGTAGAGGTGGGTAACACTCAAGCACCTAAACAAAAAAAGCAAAAAAAAAAAAACCCAAGAAGAAGAAGAAAACTCCCAAGAGAAAGAAGACACCCAAGAAGAAGAAGACACCTCCCAAAAAGAAACAGCAAAAGGTTGCAGCTGCTCCTGCACCAAGTGTTGTTAGGGATGTGATTGATTGGATGAATGAGTGATGTTGTCTTCTTAATGTAATGAATGGATAGTATTAGCAATTTTTGATGGTCATGGAACTCCCTGACCGTTGGAACAATGGAACATGCCAACTGCTAGCAGTATGCATGCAGAACTTGGTACTCATGTATTGGGTGAACAATAAATGCATGCTAAGTTGATGAATTTCTGCTATATTCATGTGGGCGCCCAACAACAGACACCGTAGCCATACCATTCATGTTTAAACTTTGTAGTCTTATATTCATGTTTAAACATCATAGTCTTACATTCATGCTTAAACATCATAGCGACATCTTGGTCACTAGCATGCCTACAAGTACACCTACAAACAGCACAACAATCTCTGAACTTTCAACTACAAAGCTCTTCTCTTTTATCAATTCGTCGGCTACTTGGCAAGTTGTGCTCCATGGTCTGGACCTGCTAAAGCAGGGGCTGATTTGGAGGATCGAAAGAGGCACACAAGTCAGAATCTGGAGGGATTTATGGATTCCGCGTGGCATAACTCTTAAGGTCTTATCTCACAGGGGGAGGTGCCGGCTGCATTGGGTTTCAGAGTTGCTAAATGCACGGGAGGATGACTGGGACCATGATAAACTGATTTGCTGCTTTAACCAGGCTGATAGAGAAGCCATTCTCGATATAAAAATCCTAGCTCGCAGAACAGATGATTTTGTTGCGTGGCACTGGGAGAAATCAGGAATTTTCTCTGTAAGGAGTGCTTACAACCTCGCTCTGAAATTGAAGAACTACAGTCAGAGACTCCTTCCAGCTCTGAACCATCAGGCGAGATAAGCCTCCGGACAAATGTCTGGAAAGGGGATGTTCCTCCAAAAGTCAAGATTTTCACGTGGAAGCTCTGTAGGGACATATTACCAACAAGACACAACAAATACGCGAGGACGCTGGAGGAGGATTATAGGTGCACGATATGTGGATAGGCGATAGAAACCGGCCATCATGCCACGATAGGCTGCCGTGCAGCCTTGGACCTGAGTGATGCCATGAGGCGGTACTGGTTGCTCCCTGCAGAAGAACGATGGCATTACATAGGACAGGACTGGCTGCTCTTGCTCTTGGACAGCTGCGAGAAAGAGCAAAGTGACTTGGTTAAGCTCTTGTTGTGGCAAGCCTGGGCGCGACACAATGATATTGTGCATTGCTCGAGTCCGATATCTATCTATGACGTTGTACAGTCCCTTCTAAATCTGCGAGATCTTTGTTTGCAGGCACGAGAGAAGGGGGCAGACGTCAAGGGCAAGGGAAAGAGTCGTGACGTTAACTAGGGAGGTCTAGCCACGAGGATCCATAGCACGACCACTGGGGCTGGTTGGCGAGCGCCGGAGGAAGGATGGTCCAAGGTCAATGTTGATGCCTCTTATGTAGAACGAACAAAGGAGGCTGGCGTCGGCATCATAGCACAGGACCATATGGGGGCTGTAATCTTCACAGCCTGGAGGGTCCTTTTCAATTGCACAAGTGTTGCTGAGGCGGAAGCGAGAGCCTGTGTTGAGGGCCTCAGGCTCACTGCACAATGGTGCCAGGGATCGGTAACACTAGAGACGGGCTGCATGCGCATGGTGAGTGCTCTCCTAGCACTAGAGGACAGATCGGAGCTATGCTTCATGCTTGGGGAGCCGCGAGGACTTGGTAGAGCCCTAACACAATGGAAGGTGGTAAACGTTAAGAGAGAGAATAGAGTTGCCTATGAGTTAGCACTTTTGGCCAGACAGAGAGTTCATACGGCCGTGTGGCTGAGACAGGCACCTCTCTGTGTCCATGAGCTCGTAAATGCGGATTGTAAAAATTGTTCCGCTTAGCTAATATACATCTCTCTTTTCCTGAAAAAAAAGCAGCACCTTTTTTAAAAATAAGGCAAGCAAGATCCAACATTTGATGCCTGCAAGAAAGGCCCCAAAAGACACCAAGAAAGCCTACTCATAGAAAGACGGCCGAAAAGAGCACGAGAAGCTTCACGTTTGGTTTGGTTTGGCTTGGGCATTTTTTCATTGAAAAGCTACCTCGTTAGTAGTTCCAAATAAGGCCTTAGAATTGTCTGTTTTTTTAAAAAAAAAAGAGGCGGCTAGCGCACGCACGTGCGTGCGTTAGTCCAGCCGCACGCACACCCTTTTTTAGGAAAGGGTCAATTAGCATTTTCTATTTTTAATAAAAACCAATTCATCTTTATCACTTTTGGCAAATTGACGTACACACCTGTACTGACTCTGTCCTATACCATGTTGACCTCCCGCAAAAGAAGAAAACAAATGCATCAACAGATTCACAAATAGGCAACAATATAGACATCATTAGGCAATAATAGTGCTTTCCATTAGAAAAAAAAATACAAAATGGTATTTTTACCTAATGAAAAAGTGTTTTTGTCTAGTGGAAACCAGTATTTTGCCTAATGAAAAAAAGCAAATTTGCCTAATGGACGAGGCGCGAGGAACGGGGGAGGAGCTCGCCTTCTTCCTCCCGGTTGGAGAAGGCGGGGTCGGTGGGCACGGCCGCAAGTGGTAGCAGTGTTGGCCGGCGCGGGGCCACCCTTGGCGGCGGCGACTAGATTTGACCACCATGGCCGGTGACGCCCGGATCTGGCTGCCATTGGCCGGCAAGGAAGGCGGGGAAGGAGTGTGGCAGCGATGACGCCCCTGGAAGCGCCGCAGCCAGCGAGGAGGACGAGGCCGCCGGCAGGCCTTCTCCTCTCCGGATCTAGTCGCTGCTGCCACACAGCCAAGGGGGAGGACGAGGCCGCGGGCGGGCCTTCTCCTCGCCGGATCCGATCGCCATTGCCGCATCCCCCCCCCCGGATCCGGCCGCCATGCACCATGTCCCCAGATCGGGCCACTGCAGGCCGCCTCCCCTCCCAATCCGGCTGCCCCAGGCTGTCTCCCCATCGGATTTAGCCGCTGCGAGTTGCCTCCATGGTCGGAGAAGAAGGCGGGGAGGACCGTGAGCGCATGAGGCGGATCCACCGGAGAGGGTGATGGAGGAGGAGACGGATGCGGCGAATGAAGAGAGAGGATAGGACAGGCGGTGGCATGGAGAAGAGAACATGAGCAGCAGGGAGTGGGTGAGCGTGGGTGGAGAGAGGCAGGAGCGGGTGAGCGTGCGAGGAAGGGGTGAGAATGGATGTGTGCGTGCAACCGAAAAAAATACGGTCAGCCTAGAAGTAGTCTTTACCAAAAAAAAACTGTCTAGTTTGGCTTGGGCTTTTCCTCACTGAAAAGCTGCCCATAAACAGTTCCATAATTGGGCATCCATGCCTTTTATTAAAGTATTATACGCTGCGTCCCTATTTAAAAGTAGTAGAGTTTGCGGTTGGCTGCCCTTTCAATTTCGGCGAGCCTCTTTCATTGTCCGCATCGGAGAACAAGCAATTTTGCAAGTTCTTGTGCCGATCACTAAGGCTATTCCCAATGGATAGGATCATACTCATTAATGAGATGCCACGTAGGATTTTTAGATGATGTAGCACACTATTTAATAGAAGGGAAAAGAAAGCTGTGTCTTGAGCAAAATATCGTTTTGACACGATATCTTAGACTATAGCACAAAATCTAATACCATAGGTCCACTTTCATAGACACAAACATCACTCTAATTAATTACTTTGAACATTTATGTATGATATTATGCATTGTGAATGGTGTTTCTTTCTCGTAGTATCATATTTTTCATCCTACGTGGCATTTTTGGATATTGTACTAAAATATTTTGCACTGGGAATAGCCCAATAATCACATATCAGCGTTTCACGCAAAATACGATTTAGGGACGATAAATCAAAATATGCATAGTTGATCGTCACCGATCAAGTTAACCATCACCGAATTTTGCCAACAGATACGATGCAAATTACGCCTAGTTCGTTTGAGAATGGCTATCTCGTTTGAGAATGGTTATACGATGTTTTCTGATTGTGAAACATAAAAAAAAATTTGGTGCGAGCACATGGGTTTACTGCCAGTGCCACATGAATTTGACCTTCCTCTGTTTTTATCATAACCTTGTTTTTTTTTCTATGTAACATTGCCGCATGAATCTGCCCTCCCCCTCCCCCTATGGTTAGACTTCGGTCATTCACAGCATGCTACTGCACCGTATGGCCCAGTAATATTTTGCAAGTTCATTGCTCGCAAACAACACATAAGTAAAACAGTACGATAGATCTCAGCATGAACCACCATGTGATGATATCCCTTCTTGAACATTATGCCAACCATGGCAGAACAGCGCAAGTGAGCATTTCCAGAATTCAGAACACCAAGAAGTATAGTATAAATTCATAAAGAAATTACTAGCAAAATCCAGTTGATCTTACAAAAAGGAAAATTGGTAATGAGATTAATGGCTAATAAATTACAGTAAACAATCTTTCAACGATGTCTACACAAAGGCTGACTGAATTTTCTAACCTCATGTAGGTACAATCTCGGGAGAAGAGGGCATAAAGCGAACAAGGATGGTTCCCACAGCTATGCATAGCAGCACAAACTGGATGGAACAGAACAAGGATGCTCTGCTTGCTCTGGCCTGCAGTTTCAGGACTTCTGAAGTCTCAGACAGCTCCTTGCATTGTGACTCTAGTTTATCCACCATCTCCTCTAGCATCATTGCCCTGTTCTCAGTGTGCCTCAGCTTAGTTTCTAAGGATTTGTGATCACCCGACAGAGATTTATGCACATCATAAAGAGCAACTTGGTCCTTGGTCAAGGGTTTCCAATCCTGTGAAGCTCTTGTAAGGATAAAGCACTGAATTTCCGCTTCCAACTTCTCCAATAGCAGTTGATCTACATCAGGCTGCAGAGAGAGTAGATCACTGTTACATGCTGCGGTATCCTGTGGTTGTATCTGGCTGAGTGCATCCAGTTCAAGTATTTTTGAATCTCGCTCGCTGATGTGCATGGTTGCTTCTTCCAGCTTTGACTCGAGTACCTTAATCTTCTCGCTTAGCTCTTCTACAGATTCCTCAGGATGGGGTGAGCTGCTCCATTCTGTTTCACTGTGGTGAGTTATGGAATCACCATCAGTTTCTTTCCTGATTTCCACAAACTTTTGGATCTCTGCAATATATATAGCAGGAATCAGTCAATGTAAAACACTTGACTGGGCCAAAAGAAGTTTATTGTGAGAAAATCTAGATAAGATTTTAAAAATATAGTGATTAGTGATGAATCACGATCATGCAACAGTAATATGGTTAACTAGCACGCACCGTCTTTTAATACAATATTTTATTTCTCAGAAGAAGCACAAGTATGAAAAAAAAACTAGCTGGATACAACAACAAATCCTCCACTTTCAAGATGTTAGAGATGAAGCATGCCAATTATTCACTCTCAGCTGAAAATTCTAAAGTACACGGTTAGGTCACAGCACAAGGAAATTCAGGGGAGGTGTCTCACAATCAATAACTACATCAGTTAATTACCATATTAAAAGAAAACATAGCCGGCTATGATATGTCAAAATGGCAAAAGTCAAAGCTATTGAATTTTCTTTTTGAAACAAGCATGCCTTCAACTTGACCGACTCATCGTACAGCAAAAGTAATGTTTAAACAAAAGGCAAACAAGGACCATTCGGCAGGATGTTCTCAGACAAACTCTTCTGCTCGAGCAAAACTCATTAAAACAGCGTCGTTCTATTGAATTCCAGCGGTTGGTATGAAAGGAGCACGAGATTGGTGTGAAATAAGTTCATCAAAAGATTATCCTCTACAACCAAGTATTCCTTATGTTGTTGCCTCTTCAGTCAGTGATCTCTCATATACAACAATTTGCTCGTTTCATTCCAGCAAATAGAGTAGGCCACATTATAAACCTGAACTAACATGTCTCACTATAGTCTGAAGATCCTGAGCGTCACCCCTAACCTAGCAAACTGAAAATGGCCTTTATGCCCACACAAAGTAATAATGAACAATTGTGACATGTAGATCAGTAATCAAGCACAGCAAACAACAGTCAACTTTTATCTCTTATAAAAGCCTCAAATATGATTTAATTGCCTCTAATATGCAAGGTTTGAAGTAATGGAAACTTGGCAAGTTAAGCTGGTAGAGAGGAATCCAACCATACCATTCTCAAGTGCTTCTTGCGCCGACTGAAGCAACGTAATCGACTCAACATACGGATCCAAACCAGAATGAGTCCCTCCATTCTGAAACGTACCAACGCTCGCTTCATCAAAGATATGATTGTTAGCACCGGAATCACAGTTCCCCAATCTCCCTACTACACTCCCATCCTCCTTGTAGAAGCCTCCAGCAGCGTACCGCACCTCCTCACTTGGAGGTTCGTCGTCACTCTGATGGCCATCGGGGAATAGAACCTTGTGAACCCCGTTGCTCGTGACGCCAGCGCTAGATCGCCGCACATGAGCAGCGTTAGAGCTGCGGAGGCTGGACTCCACGCTGGAGCGAGAATTCTCCAATTCGGAATGGGAGGCGGCAGCGCGTGCGCTGGCGCCGCGCACGCGTGCAGCGCGGATGTTCTTGCCATGCGCAGCGCCGCCGGGGGTGCGGGACCGCGCCCTGTCGCGGTCCCGGCCGAAGCCGCCGGACGAGAAGTCGTGGCGCGGCGCGCTGGCGGCCGTGGAGAGCTTGCTGGTGCGGTCGTCGCTGTTGTCCGAGTCGGCGCCGCCAGCGCCCACCGAGAATCCGGCGGTGGCGATCAGGAGGCCGAGATTCGGGTCCAGCCTTGTCGGCGCGGCCGGCGGCGGCGGGGAACGCCTCCAGCGGCACGAAGCTTGAGTCCACGGACGCGACCGAGCTCTCGACCTCCTCGGCGGCCGCAGCCGCGTCCTGCTTCGCCTTGGGCGCGTCGGCAGCGGGGCCGAGACGGCGCTTGTGGAGCTGCGCCGCCAAGTCCTCACCCGCGCCAGCGACAGCACCGGTGGACCCGGGGCTCGCCGGTGATCCGTCGTGATGCTGCTCGCGCGGGATACGGCGCCACCGGCGCAGCCCGCGGCCCTTGGTGACCGGTTCGGCTGGTCGTGTCTCCGGCTCCGGCTCCGGCTCCGGCGCCGGCGCCGGCGCCGGCGACTCGCCCACCGACTCGCCGACGCTGTTGGCGCCGGAATCCATGCCGCCCGCCACCGGAATTGGCGTCAGAGGCCGCAGCCTTCTAGAAGCCGGACGGGATCAGGTGCGCCATCGAGAATTCGGAGCGCGAGGGGCACGAGCTCTCGGGATCGGTGCGAGCCTGTGGCGGCGGCTTTCGGGATCGGAATTCCCCGGCTCGGGGCCTGGACTGGAGCAGAGGAAGATCCAGGGAGCGGAAGGCGAGAGGAAACAGAGAGCATCAGTAAACAAACCCGAAAAGGCTGATTTTTTTTTTTGGGGTTCCCCACACTCTTATCGTCGTGGTGTTCGGTGTACGTGGCCAGTTCTTCGTGTGGGACCCGCGTCCTAGCTGGCGGGCCCCACAAAGTACCCCAGTCGGCGTCACGTGGAGTGCGGGGCGCCCGCCGGAGCGACGGCTGTTTCACTGTTCGTTTGCACATTTGGTCCGCACAATAAAAGAAACTGTTGGGCTCGCCGCCGGCTCGCTCATTCTGGGCCCAACTACATTGCATGGATTCACGGCCCTGGAGCCAGGGCACTGAGCCTCAGCATTAGGGATGGCAACGGGTAGATACGCACCCGCGAGAAAAAAACTTACCCGTTACGATACCCATACCCACTGGTGGGTATGAATTTTTACCTATACCCATACCTGCGTGGGTAAAAAAACCCGTCGGGTAACCCATACCCGATTAAATACCCACTATGTACATATTTAAATAGAAAAAACATAATTAATAATGGCATAATTAAAAATATAAAACACTAAATATGAGTAAATAAATTAAAGAAAACAATAAATGATATTGAAACACGCAAGTTAATCATATTTTTGCCTAATATACATTTATGTATGCTTAATAATGTAGAATAAATGTATGGTTAAGTCGGATATAAATTATCCATGGGTAGACGGGTATGGGTAGTATGCATTCGTATCCGCACCCGCGTACCCGACGGGTATAAAATTATGCCCATTAATATACCCATGGATGAAAAAGTCATCCCATATCCAGTTTTTATATCGGGTAAAACCCGTCGCGTACATATGCTCTCAGCATCCCGTATCCCTCGCATCATTTCCTTCCGACCTTCCCTCAAAAAGAACCCCATCATTTCCAAGTTCCAACAATCGGATGAGCATGATGACATCATGAGCTCAAGACACACGCAAGCGCGTGGGCATTTGTTTATTCTTAGCTTGAGTCCAGTTCACAGGTGCAAACCATGGCCACATTTTCCAGTACAGACTGTCATCAGCCATCACAGGCCTCACAGCTCTCAATTTCGTCGCAAGGCGGATCAACGATCATCAAGCAATGCGGCGGCAGAGCGTGAGCCCGTCGGCGATGGCGAGCTGGCAGACCTGGACGCGGCGGTCGGCGGCGATGGCCGCGTTGAACTCCCTGGTGGCCGCGGCAAGCGCGCGGTCCCGGTCGGAGAGCGGCTCGTCGGCGGGCGCGGCCACCGAGCCGCCCCACAGCGTGTTGTCGTAGGCGATGAGGCCGCCGACCCTGACCAGCCAGAGCAGCCGCTCGTGGTAGTTGAGAAAGTTCACCTTGTCCGCGTCCACGAACGCGAAGTCGAACCCGCCGCAGTTCCCCTCCTGTGTGCGCAGAAGCCAAACCACCATCCCAAATCGCATCATCATCTGATCATATCTGCACCGCAAGAACATGTATTTTGCACGGCAATGGAAATCACCGTCCAGAGGGATCTCGTCGCACCTCGGCTACCATCTGGTCCAGCACCGGCAGCGCGAGCCCGACGCGGAAGTCGATCTTGTGCGCCACGCCGGCCTTCTCGATCACCGGCGACCCTATCTGGTCGTAGCTCTCGCGGGTGACGTCGATGGCCACGATCTGCCAGCCAGGCCAAACATGGAGACCAGGGGTCACGCCAAATAATTTGCAAATTCCGCAGCGCGCGAACTGGCCGTGGCCACGAACTGACCGACCTTGCCGTCGTCGGGGAGCGCGAGGGCGGTGGCGAGCAGCGAGTAGCCGGTGAAGACGCCGACCTCGACGGCGTTCTTGGCGCCGAGCATCTCGATCAGGAGCCCGAGCAGCTGCACCTCGTCCGGCGACGCGGCCATGGCAGCCCTGCATGCAGCGCGCGTCTCAGCGCATCGAGACATATAAAGCCAAACATCGCACGGAGGAACGATGATTCAGGGGAGCGTCAGCGTCACTCACTTGGGGTGGGTAGCGGTGGCGAGGCGGAGCTCCCGCAGGCAGTCCGGCTCGCGAGGGAACACGGTGGATTCCAGAATGTACTAGAAGAAGCAATAAGGGGAATCGATACAGAGCGGAAGAGACGAGCGTTCGTGTTGCTTCGGATCGGATGGATTATTACCTGGTACAGTGGTTGGCTCTTGAGGAGGGTCTTGCTGTGGAGGCTAGTCCCGGCGGCCGTCTTCTTGCCTTCTCCAGCCCCGGCGGAAGCCATCCTCCTAATAATCCAGCGGAAGACTTCCGCTCGCCGGCGATGTTGCTGCGGGAAAGGACGAGGGTTGCTTGCAGATATGGTAGGCACCTATTTAAGTATTTTCCATCGTTGTCAATGGTCACTTACGTAGCCTTTAAAAGCATTCCATAAAAATTATATACAATATGCACTAGGCCCGCTGCTTCTTTAAGTGTTATTTATAGAACGTGCTCGAAAAAAGATATAAATATTCTTTAAAAAAACAGTCGATCTGATCTGTTTGGGCAGTTGATGTGAGATGTATTTTTTGGGCCAGCAGGCCCATGAGGCCGAATGGCGCGAAATTCCAGTGGCCTTCTAACCGGCGATGGGCTTTTTTTCTTTGAACAAACGACAATGGGCTTTTAGAACTGTGGGTTGTGTTTACAGGAGGTCAACCAACTTTCCAGCAGAGAGCACTCACCAGGCAAAAGAAGACCTTTGTGTTCTTCTATCCACAATTTGCTCATGAGATGCTTCCTCCTGCGGAGGGTACTGCTGCGAAAAACGGCATGCTGAACAATCTAGGAGCCATGCCCATTTTGTGAGGGCAGGCAACGCTTGGACAGTGTCACGATACCCTCATTTGCATGGCAGATGCAAGAGCAACAGACCAACAAATACAAGCGTTTGGTGGCCATGAGTAAGGTCCCGTACAGCTAACCAACATATTCGAGCAGACGGATCCGAGTCTCCGAGACTCACACGTAGTGCATTCTGTCCATGGTATTTATGCAGTGCCATGCCCATGGCTGCTGCTGGTACAGTGGTACTAGGGGTAGGACCTTGATAAGTAGCTCTGGACATGGACGTGACCTTCGTGTGCTCAGGGGAGGAGCCCTTCAAGATGGAGGTGGGCTATTTCGACACCGTGCAGGACGTCAAGGAGAAGCTCCAGAGCCGCCGAGGCTGGCCCGCGGCCGTCATCTCGCTCCTCCACAACGGCGACGTGCTCGCGGACGCCGACGGCGGCGGCAGCGGCATCGAGCGCCACGGCATTGTGGAGGGCTCCGTCGTCCACGTCGCCCTCCTCGACGGCCATCACCAGCAGCAGCACATCAAGAAGACGGAGAAGAGGAAGAGGCGTGGCGAGGGCGCGCCAAGGCCGCCGCTGCGGGTGACCGTGGTTTCGCGCTGCGGCGAGGGGCGCGTGGAGATGGCCGTGGGCGCGCGCGCCGCCGTGTCGGCGCTGCGGGCGGAACTGGAGCTTGCGCGGGCGGCGGGGGCCGGGTTCCCACTGCCGCGCGACGGCGCCTACTTCTTCATTCATCGACAGAGCGTGATGGACGAGGCGCGGTCGTTCGAGTGGCACGGCGTCGCCACCGGCGACGAGGTCGTCGTGTTCGACGGCTCCGTGACGAGGACCCCCGCGTACTGAGCGCCAACCCCACAGGCAGTCAAGCTTCGACTCACTTAGCTTCACAATTAACTCAAGTCGTCTGCTCCTTCCTTATCTTTGAGCATCTGCCGTTTAACAGTTCAAGTCGTGGCATCAGGCGAAGTTTGTTGCACGCGTGCGCGCCGTCGCCTAGGACCGGTGCAAACCGCCGTGCGAGTGCTTCTGACTCGTGAATGCGCCTTGATTCTTCTGTGTCACCCATGGAAAGTTGGCGACAACAACAGTCTTCATTCGGGCCTTCAGTAGTTGTAGGAACGTTTTTTTTTTAGAGAGAGAGAAGGCACCAAGGTCTTTCTTTATGGCGTCAGGATGGCAACCAGGCTGCCGAATCCATACAAAGTTGCCTTCAATCGAAGCGGCACCTGATTTGTTTCTAGCGCTATTTTCACCTAAACTTTCGGTGCTTCGAACCTGTAGTCCTGTATAGTCCAGTAGTCCACTCCCTCAAAAAGGAAAAGATAAAGAACGCATGCTTCTCACCGGTTCTGGGGCCTAGAGCACCAGGAGTAACAACAGTAAAATACAAGTGGTTCTATGCCGAAAATCTAGGGGCATCTACAACCTTTTCCAGTTTCCATGATAACTAGTACGGCTGAGAGCTCAATTGAATTGAATCAGATAGTATTCACAGCCAGAAATTTCGATTTATCATCTTTCCAATTTCTGTCGTCTAGAAAGCTACCCTCCTCTCTCGTTACAACAGCAAGACAGGGTATCACCCTCAGCATTCTTTGCTTCAAAGAAATGCAAAACAGAAAGAAAGAAAAAAAAAAGGATCCATGAACACTAGAACAAAGCCATGCCATGTTGCAGCGTCGCTACCATGTATACAAGCTGAAGCAAATCTATCCCTTTCTCTTTCCTATTATTTACATCTGATGCCCAAAAGGAGGCCTGCTCATCATATGTTGGTAAGCTGAGGGAGCTGCATTTGCCACTGGGAAGCCCGGTTGCGAGACTAGCTCTGCCTTCAGCTCTCCCGGCATCATGAGCCCTGGGTAACCCTGCATAGCTGATGAATTTGCAACCATATTTGCTGGAGCAAGTGATCCTAGAGATGGCATCTGGATCGCCATGCCCGGTGGAACCATTCCGAATCGAAAGTTGCCTGTTGCTGGCCCCAACTGGCCACTCGGTGGGAGACCGAAGGAGCTGAAAGGGGCGGTGCTGCCGAAGTGAGCAAAGCTGGCTTCTGTTGGTTCTTGCCTACGGTGGGAACTACCAGCTTGTGATGCAGATGGAGCGCTGCCAGAACCAGAGCTGGCTTGCCCGCTGTTTCTTGCTGCCGGAACTTCATGGCTGTGCTTTCCCTCATACGTCGTGATTACTGATTTCAAATCATGCGATGCTCTTTCCACATGCTTGCGCACTGAACATCCTGGGTGTGTACATTTGTAGTAGCTCCTGCACTCAAGTGAATGGAAGGTACTAATTTTAGAGAGGGGGGGGGGGGGTGGAGGATACAGCTAAACTAATGGAACAAGAAACGGTAGTGAGAGTGTGACCTTGGATTTGGATTGCCCTTAACAACCTTCTGCCCATACTTGCGCCACCGATACCCATCATCAAGAATGTCTACCTCACTTGTGGTCTGAACAACAACCCTAGGCTCTCGGACTGCTCTTGAGGCTGCAGCTCCAATGTCAATGGTACTGGTGGTGGAAGCAGCAGTAACAGCAGTAGCTCCTAAAGCATCCAGCTCCAGCTTCCTGAAAAAAGAGTACCAGTGAATTCAGTATAATGCCAACAACATGTGCTAAGTGGTTTGGTGGTGGGAAATATTACCTTCTTTTAGATTCAGTCCCATCTTCATCACCATCACACTCTGTAGAAACAGTGCCATGTGTGGCCCTCTCATCTTCCTCATTAGATAGTGTTGACGAGACATCAACTGCATCTTGAGACTCCAGGGGAGATGCATCACCATGCATTGATACAGGAAGAAAAGCAGCTGGTTTTTCCTCTACACCTTTGCCTTGTGCGTTTTTGTTTGTCATGTCATCTTGCTGTTGGTCAGCTGAATAACGACTAGCACCAAAAATAGAGTCAGATGTCTTCACTTTAACAAATGTTGCGTTAGTGTTATCCTTGACTGCAGTAAAGCTTGACTGAAGACTGGATTCCTGCTGCTGAATATTCGACAAGGACTGGTTTTGCTGATAAGCACTGTAGTCCTGAAGAGCAAAACTTTTTTTCAGGCATATGAATGTATAAAAAGAGTTTTTTATTTTAAAAACTTCAAAAAGAGGACATTTTGAAGGTGACGTTGCCAATAAAAGGAAGCCAAATAGTACTGTAACACAGCAAGGCCAAAGGGAAATTTACTGATAGATTGCACATTAACAATCAAGGAAGTCACCTTTTCTGCCGTAGAGAAACTTGGATGTTTAGAACCTAAGTGGGGTTGGAAAGAAAAGACGTCATTATCAAATGGAGAATCTTCAGTCATCTTGGCAGCTGGTGGTATTGTTGACTTATCATTCGTGGCCATCAAAAATGGCAATGTGCCAGTGGTTGGAGAAGGCTGTGCCTGCAATAGATCATAACCAATTCAGCTAATCCATATGGCTAATATTAAAGGGCAAGCACATATAAGAATCTGTAAGTGTTGATCTTAAGTTAGCAGCTATAAACAGAAGCCAAGCTTCAAAGCCACCAAACAGACAACTATTTCTAGTATACCAATGTTTTACAGCGTATGACAGTAGTCAGTAGACAACAATCAGTGTAGCAGTCTCATGCAGAAGTATACTGCACACGACCATTATCTATACAATAGACACCAATCAATGTTCTTCTATACTGTAGAAAATTCAAGCCTGAAAACTGCAAGATGCAAGTCTTGGGAGCGCAATCAAACCAATTAAGGAAATATGGCATACCATCTTATTGTAAAGAAAAACAGGAGACTCAAGAAGTGTAGTTGGACTAAGACCAGGTGGAATTGACACAGGTGATCGAATAACTGTGGACGAACCAACTCGAGAAGTATCAATTTTTGGAACACTGAAACCTGCTCTGGCAGCCCTGCGCTCCGCCAAACCACCATGGGAGTTTGATTTCTGATTAGCACCGAACAAATTTGGCTCCAGGGAAAAACCCTTTTGAAATGAGTCTTTGACAGCTTGAGCAGACACCTCGTCTCTCGAGCTCACAACTTCTCTGCTTTTTTCGGACTGATCATGCAACTTGTTGGTGCCATGTTCACTAAAAAGACCAGAGAATGGACCAGAGCTGAAATCTTCATTCAGGAAGCTTGACATGAGTGTTCTTGGGCTTGGCGTGGCGGGCGGCAACCATTCCTCCATGAGGGATCCATGGTTGCTTGTGCCAGCCATGCGTGCCAGAAATCTATATCAACTGAAATAAGTGCCATGTAATACCACATTAGTCCTGTTGAAACATTAGATTGATTGGTAGTGAAACTGAGAGAGAGAGAGAGAAACGTCTTCCTTTCCTCTTTACACAGGGAGCAAAACAGAAGTTGAAAACCAATCAGGATCATATAGCAAATGAAACAAGCCAAAAGGCAGAACACAAAAACTAAATATGGCCAGTAGGATACGGACCAACTAAACTCCAGTGGACAAAACATCCATAGAGATGAAAAAGGAAACTATCGGAGTTGAAGAGATGAAAATTTAACTGAGTAAAATTTAACCTTTACAAAATTACCAGTAAATTCATTTGCCATAACCCAAAGAACACATTTCCATATCAGAATGGAGAGCACGATCTACAGCTCAAACACACTGCAAACTTTCCCCCAACAAAAAATTCAATCCCCGCAACTGAATCAACAAAGACGATACCACTATTTCGATACGACTGGACAGAGCACAATTAACGAAAGACGCGAACTTTGCGATCCCCAAACCATCTCATCAAACCTCAACAACTCTGAAACACGATATTTCTATGCCAACCTAGCCGCCTTCATCATAAACACAGGTGTAATAAAAAAAAGTAGAATCAATAAATAAAAGCAGGAGAGAAATTCTAACTGGCACCTGAACTGGGCTGGGCGACGTTTATAGTACCAAATGATTCCCTTCCTCTTCTCTCCCCAAGAGCGAAGCAGCAGCGGGGTGGGCCGATTGGAGTAGGCCGCGACAAGGCCGTCAGGAACAGGCAGGGATCGTGTGAACCGAAATCCCTCCTGCAAGAACACGCGGAGCTAAAATTGGGTCCCTTTATCGATGTTCTGTCCCTCGCCCCTTCACCAACCTTCCAAAAGGCTACACACGAGGCGGACGACGAAGATCTCGGGGGCACAAATGGAGCTGCTGAGCTTCCATTCCACCAACCAAGAACCCTAAAAGAACAAAGGAGTCGAAAGCGGAGGAAAGAATTCGCAATAAAGTGAGATTTTTGCTGCCTCTTTCCGCCTCTCTTTCTCTTTCTCCAGCCTCTCGGTTCTCCGGGCGCTACTTTTTTTAGAGAGAGGGAGAGCCGGAGAGGAGAGGGAGAAGAGTAGGAGAGAGAAAGGCGGTTTGACCGAGGAGGGGAAGAGGTGGGAACTGGGAGGGCAGACCCGGAGGATCTTTTGTGCCAGCTATGGGCTTAAAATGGTAAATGCTGTCCTTCGCTGGCTTCAGCCTTCAACTGCTGCGCGTTTCATTCAACTTCCCAATGGACTGCGAGTTGGAAACAGTTTGAATTGTACAGTAGGCGGAATAGCCGTTTTGGTCTTTCATTTATCGTAGGAGTTCGTTTTCGTCCTTCAACTATTAAAACGGTTATTTGAGTCTTTTAATTAGCGTCTTATGCTCAATCTTATCCTTTGACTGGCATTGAGTGTCCATGTCATCAAGGGCGAAATGAAGTGACTATTTCCCCCACCTCTTTGATACAGTCGCAAATGTTAGCAGCTCGCCTCCAAGCCAGCTCCATGCTTGGCCACCCCTCCACGCCGCGCCGCTTCCCTTGGGCCGCTGCTCCTTCGTGAAGCCCTGCTCCCTGCCGGGCAGCCACTCCTCCACGCAGCGTGCCAGTCTGTGCGCCTCTAGTCATGAGGTTGCCTTCTAGGGTTGGACTGCGAGCTGATTTGCTCAATTGGGCTGTGGTATTGGCCCAATTGTTTAGGGGCAAAAGAGTAAAACTACATTTTCACCCTAATGAGTTGGACGGTTGTGTGGTACTCCACATCATCAAAAGGATGAAATTGAGCCTCAAATGATAGTTGAAGGACTCGGATAACCATTTCAATAGTTGGAGAATGAGAATGAGCTTCGGTCGATATTTGAAGGACCAAAACGGCTATTCCGCCTGTACAGCACTAGTACGTGTATTTATTTAATGCACGTATATAGTGCGCAGTGGTGGTTTTTTCTCTCAATTGTTTTTCCTTGGACTTATCTTGCATCATTCCCAAATCTCTTCTGTCAACTATCAACATTACTGCAAAGTAGTAATAATCGGCCTCCAATCCTATGGAAGCGGACAACTTTGCCTATCTTTCATGCTAGATGTAAGCTCAGCTCGTATTCACCTTGACCATCGCCGTTGTCCCAGGTGGACCTACGTTGAGCTGGCATAGGTTGCCACTCGCCACTCAAATTTTTATTTTAATTGAGCGTAGACCATATTTAGTGAAG
This sequence comes from Paspalum vaginatum, assembly GCA_030272315.1. NCBI lineage: Eukaryota > Viridiplantae > Streptophyta > Magnoliopsida > Poales > Poaceae > Paspalum > Paspalum vaginatum. The sequence goes on along the minus strand of CM059013.1, from coordinate 11,829,023 downwards.
TTAGAAAGGTTAAGATACAGTCTATTTTTGAGCTGGTTCGCCCCCTAGCAGTTGTTCATAGGGCGAAAGGTAGCATTGATATAAGGCTGTCTCTAATGGTTCTCTAAAAAGAGTTCCTCAAAACACTGTTTGCACTGTTTGACATAAATGCTGCACTGTAGACAGAGAGAAAATTAGTTGTAATAGCGATAAAAAATGGAATTTGAGGAGTCCCATTAGAGACAACCTAACAAAATAGCAAGAGCATGAATGTGATGGGCTGAAACTATTAAGAGGACAATGCAGTCGAGTACATACTGGTTTGGAAAACAACAAATGTGTACACTTGTATAATACGTAGGTAGCATAACTTTGGAAGCATCACTCTTGATGGCAATGTAAATAAAATATATGAAAGGTGACCTCAAACATCATTACCAAGGCTATGTTGGGTTCTGGCTAATAATTAGTTAGCCAATAGTTCTTAGCTAGTATTAGCAATCTGCTAGCTAATTGTTGGCTGTATTAGTTAGATGGCATTTTGTTCCAACGGCTAATATATTAGTTAATAGGTGCATGCTTGGGTTGATAATGTCTTGAATGTCCTCTCCACATGATGCACACCCCAACACATTGTTATTAGCTGATAAGTATGACTGTATAAGAGTCTTTTGTGTGAGTTGGGTTTGAGCCAACTAATGAGACAGTTAACTGTTAGTTGATCTATTATCTGATTCTTCTTGTTTCTTTAGCTGTAGCTGTCGGGAACCAAATAGGCCGTCTGTCAAGTAATGCATGCCCAATGCTAATTATTTAGTAGCAATACGTGAGGTTGTAAAATTTGGCTGCAAAAAAAAAAAGTTATCATCCAAGGAACTGTGTTTTGTTTGCATTCATGAAAACAGGAGGCGCCCCAGCACAGCTCAATCGCCTTACCTGCAAGATAATGCCATGCGACGGTATAGCACTGTCTGTGGAGGTCACTTTCAGATATGTTTTTGTCCAAATGCAAAAGGAACCCTTCTCTGATTCCGCGACAAGTTTCAGCAAATTAGGTGGGTGAAAGTTCCTCTTTGGGCCCATGCCGGCCTTCTCCTTGGCATGGAAAAATATGCCTCTTGGCATGAGTACACGGTTGGTGAATTAGCAACTCTTTAGTAGCAGGAGTAGGCGTCATGATTTGGGAAGATACGATAAATTGTATAAATGTTTCTTTTTTCCAATTGTAAAGATTAAATTTATTGAGACTAGCTTAGCTGGCAGGAGGTGAGAGTAAAGACTAAATCTATTAGCTATACAAAGTCATTTATTATTCAATTAACTACTTGCTACTTTTGTCTAGGTAGTATTTTCTAAATTTATATTTTACTTTTTCCTTCGGTGAAAAATCTGAAACCGACACCGTTGAGTTTTAACACAATGCTTGACCACTTTACTTTTGACGCCATTGAGCTTTAACACAATGCTTGACCATTTCTCTTATTGAACAATATAGCTAAATATCATTTAATCAGCTGAGAGTTGTTTTAATATTTTATTAATTTTACTTTAAGCATGGCTTGTCTATTTGTAAGCATAAAATGTTTGAATAAGATGAATAGTAAAATATTATACCCAAAATCAACAATGTAAAATATTTAAACCCAGAGAGATAATTATTAATTTAAGGAGAAATATAGGTCCAATATTTGCACTCTTACCTTTGCCGGTCAAAAATGCTGGTAAGACAAAAAATAATTGTGTCAGATAACTCAAAATGTAGCAATATTTTTCCAAAATTGTTGCCATAATTTCTTGGCTTAAAACAGATATATTTTGATACTTAAGAGGTTAAAGTCATTTTTAAATATTTCTAAAATATATGTATGGGGAAAAACTAGTTTTAAAGCCAGCTAGAGGGCCGTGTTATATTTCTATTTTCCACGACACAATCTTGCTATTACTAACTGGAGGTTTCTTTTGGAGCCTCTACGTTAATCCTCACTAGATGCACTAAAAAAAAGATAAATCCTAAAAATTCTCATAAAAATTCAGAAACATCGGATTGTCCATCATGTAGTTCTAATAATTAATAATAACCATTAGATCTATTATATTTTATAAAAAATACATAACATGCCATGATGAAAGATGAGATAAAATAACCCCTAGATTTATATAAAAATTACAAACCATGCCATTATGAATACGGATTAAAATAACCTCCAAATTTGCATAAAAATTGCCTATCATGCCACTATAAAATATGAATTAAATTATTCCTAAATTTGCATACAAATTACTCACCATGAAAGATAAATTAAAATAATTCCTAAATCTGCGTATAAATTACCCGCAATGTCATTACAAAAGATGAATTAAAATAATCATCTCTGATACTACTAAAGATTAAATCTATATCTTCTAAAACTCTTACCCATGCGAGAATATGTGTTGAGTGGGATTAGAGTTGGAATACCAAATTGACTCTACCTCTCGTAGTGCGCAAGTAGTACTTTAATTTGGCGCCAGCCAAAGCCAATGGACTAATGGTGGCGCCGGTGGACACATGGAGTGAGTCGGACTCGTTCTTTCATCAATTGACGCTAAGCATCCCTGCACAAACGCAACAAGGGTTTGCCCAAATCGCCACCCCGAATCCAGGCGCTGATCCATGAGCGACAAAATTAAAGAATTCGGCCTTGTAATCCACGTCTAATCTTCTTTGATTGGGTGTGCCAATTTGATGGATCCTAGGAAGGGAGAAAACACGCTATATATATAAATGACGCAGGAAATGCGCAGAAACTTCCTGTCGAGATTGACCTCGTTTGCTGCGGCATGGACTCTTCATAGTACATGAAATGTTAGTGATCTCGATCTGCAAATCTAAATTAGTCGCACTCCGCGGAGTGTATAATTTCTCAAGTCACGGCTTCGTCACCTGATGTGTTGTCTGTCCAATTAGAGAGCGCACACATGGAGTAAGCGCAATTAACTGGAGATGACGCGCTTAAAGTCTCATTTGGCACAACCCAGCTATGAGACTCTTGATTTGGAGTTCATAAGTATATTTTCAACTTTAAACTTATCACTTTGATTGATGTTAGACCCAGAACTCGAAAACCCAACATAGCGCACCTCCATCTAAGAACATTTCTAGATGTAAGAGATGATACACTCATTTATAACCAAAGCTAAGTGCCAAACATATCATCATAATTTAGGCCATGTCTGGTTCTATATTACCTGCTAATAATTAATTGGCTAATAGGTATTAGGTAACTTTAGCTAGCTAATTATTAGCTGACAACCAATTAGCTGGATGGCGTTTGGTTCTAATAGCATATAATTGGCTAATAGGTGTTTGTGTTGGTAAATGTCTTGAATGCCCTCCGCACGACTTGTACACCAACATATGTTATGAGTGGATGTTGGGTTGAGCCAATTAACGGGCTAATTGTTAGCTAGAGTACAACTACATGTTATAAGGGTATTTTTATGTGCTTAGCTGCTGTCTATTGGCTATAACATAGTCAAACAGACCCTTATTAAATCGGAGTATTGCCCTTCGCCTTGAAAAGAAGCGGGGCCTTTGGTCAAAGAGGGATTTTTAATATACGAGAAACAATAGGCGAATACGGTCAAGACGACTCCAATCATAGAGTCTCGAAATACTCTACCACGAGTATCATCCTACGCTGCTAGCCGATCGTTGCATTGTTTTTGGAAAGCGCCGCGGGCACGATCGCCTCACGTGGCGTCACATGTGGGAGCAAAGACTTTTGCGTCACGCCGAAACCCACCCTAAACACCGTCTCCGGCTGCACGCTCTTCAATTTTACAGTAAAAAAACCTCCATGTCGTAATAACGCGGGTGCGTGCGCGCGGTGGCTTCTCCACCAATCCATCCGAGCGCAAGGGAAGGGACGACCAAAGCCGCGTCTCGTGGTCGTGATTATTCCCGCGCGCCGCTCTTGTTTGGCCTGACATGGAACCGGATCCCCGCTGCTACTGATTGTTCTGTCCTGTGTGGCCGACAGCCCGGGGGGGCTACGCGGAGTAAACAACTGCTGCTGCTAATGGCTGGCTGCTACTAGTACCATTAGTCCATGATGGACTGAACTGAATTATTATTCAGAAGCAACCTGAGGAGAGGGAGAGCCCAACCACACAGCACAGCAACGATGGCCCCCCGTGCAAGGAATTCAGGCTCAATGATGATGCGGTCTGCCTCGCACGACGGAGGGAATTAAGCGGGGATTCCTTCTCTTGACACGCCACTAACCGAATGATTAGTGTGATGAACCGAATGATCTTACATCCGCAGATCATGGTACAACGGGTGAGCCAAACACTCCCGAATTCATCGAGCTCTGGAACTGGTTGACAGGAGAGGGGATGATGACCACCAGCCCGCCACTGCAGCACAGCAGCGACGCTCGCTCTGGGTGGGCCGGCGAGCGGCGACGGCCGGTGCACAAACAGCGACGTGCTGCTGCTGACAGGACTGGTCCGGGCACCTGTGCAGCACTGCGCAGTGGCCTATCATTGATCCCGAGGGCGATCATGGCGGTCTGGACCTGGCACTGCACGCCGATTCTGCATGGCCCAGGCTAGCTCAACACTTGCGCTTGGTACGTTGTACAGTAGCATATGTACTGTCAGATGTCAGAAGTGAAGTCTCGTGAGACCTATTATCCAATTTTTTCAAACTCCATTCTTTCAATAGCGTTGCAAAATTGAGCTTGCGGTGTTAAGATTCCATCCTTTCGCTTTCCTGCTGAACACGGACTGAGGTTGCCGGGCACTCGGGCAGATTGGGATGGGAGGAATCCTGCAACCCCAGGTCTGCCACATGTTACCCCTGACACTGAAGTACCCGAGTTTGGCGCTCAGATCTTCCGAAGCCGCGAAAAAATATGCTATTTATGAGCTCGTGGACATCCGTCGATCTTGTATTTCTAGCATTCACCAAAGGTCATTCCAATAGAATTGAGGACCTCGTATGTTTAAGAAATGACTGGTACGAATCTTCCATTCAGAGCATTCTATTTTACTGCAAGTTCAGTAGCAGGAGTACTGGTGCGTTCATGGCGATGGTGTCCAAGAGGGGGGGACAATGTGCATGACATCTTTTTTTTAAAAGAAAAAGGACGACGTCCTTGCTCAACAGTTTTGGTCCAAGGCATCGATCGAACGATGTATAGGAAGTGGTTTCAATCATCCGAGTACATTTGAAATTTATTTAGGCGCGGTTTTCCAGAAAGAATTACTCCATATGTTTCAATCATCCGGACCCCTGGTTTCTTGCGAGCACCAAACATGTCGCTTCGGCGCCGAAATGCACACTCCCTGGAAGCAAAATCTCATCCTTCAGTCTGGCCGGGGGCACATCGCTCTGCCTCCGGCTTACTATACGTAGGAGTACCTGATAGCCACAGATTCCAACTTCGGCTGCTTCTCATCATCTCATGCAAGCCAGGAACTTGACGTGCCACAACAAACGCTCTCCCTAATGTAATGGGCAATAGTCTAGGCCCTTTGGACCAGGCCCATGCTACAGTACAACGCGCTACAATACCCGCGGCACTGTATCAGGGTTCCTCAGGAGTGCTCAGAGACAAGGATACGAATAAGTATCATTAGATTAGATATCTTTCTTGAAGATCAAGTAAGCCTCTCTATATAAAGAGGGGAGATGTATCAATTAAATCAAGCAAGAATAATATCAATCTAGGGTTAGTCCCCTCCTATCCCTGCCCTTGTGGTGCGGTTGTCGCATATTAGCGAGATCGCGCTGCTTGGGTTCAGGACCACCTAGATCGGTTTATAACATCTGGTATCAGTTGGCTTAGGTTTCGATCCAATTCTATGGCTTCTGCTGCCAACAACCCATTACTGGATGATGTGTTGGCAAGAAGCTTGCAAGGTTCCAAGTCTTCGGTGCCAAATTCATAGCTGATTACGCAGAGATCAACATCGCGCTGCTCCGAATTGCGGTGGTGGAAAAGCGCCAAGCAGCAGGGGCGGTTAAGATCCAAGCTGCAGCTCGTGGATTCCTAGCGAGGCGCCACACGCTGGCGATGCGGGCAGAAGCGATTCGCCTAGCACAACTACTGCTCAGATTGCAATCACACCATCCAGTAGAAGAGTAGAACCGGAAGGCGCATCTCGTCCATCCAGATCCACTATCCTTCCTCCCACGTGGAGCTGCCGCCCCCCTGCGCAGAGTTGTTCCTAGCCGAGTTCAACCCACCGGTGCATGCATCTGCTAGGCCTAAAGAGATGGCAGGCCCTTCCCGCTTTTTTTTAGCGAACGTGCGAGGCACGTTTTTTCATTAAGAGAAAGAGAAAAACGTTTACAAGAATGGTAATCCAGAGATTACCATGCTTACAAGACAGACCTTCTACTCCGAAACACTTATCTCTAATTTACATAACTAATTTGCGACCAAACCGACGTCGATAACGACACTCCTGCAAGAATTTTCCCGATATTAACCACCCTAGCCAGCGCCCAAAGCCTAGCCTCTTCTATCATCTTTTCCAGCAGCACTCTTGGCATAGATGCCTTTCTACGAAACACACGATCATTCCGCTCTTTCCAAACCGTCCAGACGACAAGCAGCAGCAACGCATCGAAACCCCGCCTTGCAAGTTTGTCAAAGGCTTTTCTCTCCCGCAGCCACCAATCAACAAAGGAGAGATGGATGGGTGGTAGTCTCTGTATCCAACCAAGCGCATCAAAGACCTTGAACCAAACCTCCCTGGCAAATTCAGGCTTCTCGGCATCACCTACGCCGCCTCTTTTGGCTGCCATGGACACCCTTCCCGGGCCATAAAACCGCAGGTCAGCCATTGCGAGGCCACCTCCAGCCACCAACGATGCTACTGGAAAGCATCTGTAGGCAGCTTGTGGAATTTCCTCGGGAGCCAGGAGGAGTGCTCTTGAGTATTAGTTAGCATCTTAGTTGGCTATAAAAAAATAAGCTGAGATGTAAAAGGCTTATTTTTAGCTGATAGGTTTAGGTCAAGTTTAGTTGAGTCGTCACGCAAAGGTTATCCTGCAGCTCGTCCTCGAGCTGCTCGAAAAAGGAGAGTAATGTAATTGGCAATGGGCTAGGCCCTTTGGGCCAGGCCCGTGCTACAGTACAACGCGCTACAGTACCGCGGTACTGTACTAGGGTTCCGCATGAGTGCTTAGAGATAAAGATAGAAATAGTTAGGGATAAGTATTAGTAAATTAGATATTTTTTTAAGGGTCAAATAAACCTCTCTGTAGGGGAGATGTATCCATCAAATCAAGCAAGAAGAATATCAATCTATGGTTAGTCCACTCCTATCCCTGTCCTTGTGGTGCGGCTGCCGCATATTAGCGAGATCGCGTTGCTTGGGTTTAGAGTCACCTAGATGAGAGTACTACAAAATCCAAGAATTCCCTTGCTATTACAACAACTCATAAACACACGTTGCAACATCTGATAGGAATCCATTACAAAATGTTTCGCCCAACTCATGAAACAAATCAAATATAGGCAACTGCAAATCCCTGAAGCGCGACCCGTGGCTACAAGAGAGAAACTACGGAGCAATAAGTCAGGTCTAGTACATTTGGTCCTTTAAATCTTACACAAATTTAGGTACACATTCAGGATGCGTTGCTCTGCCTTTGCCATTGCTACAAAGCAAAAGTTCATCCATCACATAGGTCGGCCAAGGGCACATTGTTTTGCAACTTGTATGTACTTAACCACAACCATGGTTTTAAATAGCTTGCTACCATATAGCTTTCCAAAGGGACTGCAGCTGCGCTATTGCTCGATGCTCATTTTTCCACTATAGCAACTAATGAATATTTCGATCTACTCAATACCATTATTTGACTTAGCCACGAAACATTTTTAGCATTGTAATCCCTGATACCAATCCATACCATAGAATCTTACGATCCTGCTAGGCCAAACAATAATGGCCCAACACTTAGTAAAATTATTTCACATGATTCTAAATTTAATCCCAATTCTACATACTACATAATAATGATATAAATAATAAATAGAAGGTTTGGTTGCAATAGAATTTTATTGAATCTTAAGAGGAATAGGTGGATAGGGCCTCAAGATAGGACGTGCACGACACAGATGGCCGGCGTCAGCCCTTGGTGCGGATATATAGGAGACAAATGCAAGAAGTTGGAGGGAGAAAAAAGGGGTGTGAGGGCAATCGGGGCCCACTTGTTAGTGAAGAGGAATGGTGTGGGACTGACACATGTGATTCATAATATCACACGGTGTGTGTTTTGTCTAATTTTGGTAGTTGAAGCAAGCTGTTTATTTTCTGGTTTTGTAGTATAGGGTTAAAAAGTCAGATGACATGACTATTTCAAGGTTAAAATGGATTTTACCCCTTAAATATATAATCAAGAGCATGCGTGCATCATTGCCGGACCTTTTTCAAGCACTAAGATTATGATCCTAGAATGAAAAACCACTACACTTCTCCAAAAGTAGGTCCCTTCAGCAATAACATGCAGTTTCTTCATGATACTAGAACTAGAATAAGCACCTCCGAAGAATAGATATTTGAATCAATGTGTAGCTGGTATAAACCAAAAGCAACTGCAGATCCCTGAAACCGGAACTGTGACTATGAAAGAGAAACTATATGTATAGTAGAACAGTGGCCTAGTACATTTCGTCCTTCAAAATCACCTTCACAAATTCAGGTTTTCAATGTGAGAATGGTGAGTGTTCTTGACATATGAGCCACATGCCCACATGAATGATTGAATTAGAGCGGGTATTCACGATTCCGAGTCTTTTGACAGTACCAGACTAATTGTGTAGGGAAGGTAGCATCCAAGAAGACGGAAATGGGTTGAGACTGGACAGTGGACTAGAAGGACCACATGCTTCTTCTAGGACCGATTCTGAAGATTGGTTCCTTTCTCTAGAGCCTCACTTGGCACACATACTGATAAATCACGTGATCGAACAAAACCCTGATCATTTGGTACCTCAAAACGCAGCGGGGCTATCATCCAGTTGTTTCTCATCCTCTATCTCCACCTCCAAGATTTCCTGACATAACAAAATTAAAGCTCTCATGGATCACCAGCAACTCTTGATTAACACTATCATACATACTGCACCGGCTGTTACTCATGGAAGAAAGAACAAGAGCACTCCAGAATTGAGAAACCCTCACCGGGATGCGGTTCTTGAGGTAGTTGCCGATCCGCGCGATCACGGTGGCGCGGGTGTGCCAGAACTTGCCCTTGAGCCGGAGCTTCACGAACGGCCCGTCCAACTCCGCAAGATCGACTTGCCCTGCAACCACCCAAAAATTCATCCACGAGAAGGACATGTCACGAACCAGTTCTTGGTACAATTAGAACTGCGGCGTGGGGTAAGAGCTCGGCCTGGCCTTCACCTGTGATGCCCACCGACGTGTCGAACAGCTGCCCCAGCTGAATCACGCAAGACCAGCGACGGCGTTATTAGCTCGAGGATGCAACGGCATTTCGACTAGGATGAGGAGAAGGGAAACGAGTTCAGTTTCATTGCCTCGGATTTGGCTTCGTCTAGGGCCAGCCGGACGTTGTCCTCGGTGAGGTCGAGCGACGCGGTGATCACCGCGGCTGCGCGGCTCGGGCGGCCCCGGCGCCTGTGCCCCACGGCGCGCGATGCTTCTCTGAGGCGCGGTACACGGGCGTAGGACGAAGTTGCGAAGAATGGAGGCGGCGAGGAGGCGGACAGCGGAGGGGGCACAGCGAGGAGGCGGGCGCGGAGGACGGCGGCGAAGGCCATGGCCGTTGCGGCTGTGGGTGAGGAGAGCAGACGCTGCCGGTGGGCCTCCCTATCTTCTTGTCTGTGGAGGAATGAGGGATACTAGTGGCCGGTGCAAGGTTTGCAGAGACGTAAACGAATTGGGCTGGCCCATTCTGGTCGTGGACTGCTGTAAGTGGTTAGTGGGCCGAATTTTTAAGGAAGCTTCAAGCTGTGCTTGCCTACTTTTACCCAAGTCCCAACCAAGTTATCAAACAGACAAATGCACTTGCATAAAAAAAAAACAGACAAATGTACTAGTACTATCTTTTTACCGCATTCTCAATGAAAGAACATGTACAGATAGTTGTATAAATTCCTGGACATACTCTTGATCTTGGCGCATCATTTGCTTCAAATCTATTCCACTTTCACGATTACACATGTATGAGTTTTGATCACTGGAGCTGCTCAATGTACAACGTCACACTCGGATAGAAGCCTGCATCTCCGAGAGTCATCCCCAGTTGCTGCTGACCGTACGTCTTCCTAGGGTAGTTTCGCACGAGCTGATAGCTTCCGACACCTTGTATCCCCAGGGCATCGACGTACCTGTAGATGTCTCTGATGGTGTCCGTGTGACGGAAGGTCTGCTGCCTTCTCTCACCGTTGGGAAATCTTATCATGATCCTGCAGAAAAATGGCCCTAGTTCAGTTTCATACCTGACAGCATAGGTCCAAGAAAAACGCAACACGTACGTTTGTTGCAGAACTGAGAACAGTCTTGTCTGCCAAAGTTGCCCATCAGTTCATCACCATACCTTGGTATTTGGTTCGGTTCTGTGTGAAGAAGGTGCAGTTCCCTTCTGTGGGGATGCTCTGATCTGAGTCGTCTTAGTAGGCTCTCTTGCTCCCTGATGGCCAGGATGTCTCGGGCGAAGCTGGTTGCCTGCCCTCGGCTTTACAACTCCCTCTTGCAGACTCTTTCGAGACCTTTCTTTCTCCTGCACCCAACCCAGCAGAGTTGATCAGTGATAAGCTCATCTGGTCTTAGCAGGAAATCAAGAGGACTAAGTAGTAAGTATGTGCTCCAATCCATGGCATTGGCAAGACACTAATACTACCTCGTCCTTCCGCAGGGACTCCATGTAAGCTGCGTCCTGTTCTTGCCGGAGTAGCAGAGCCGATCTCCTCCTCTCTTCTTCTTCTGCCGACCTGGAGGATCTGACGGCTGCAGCTAGCTCGTCAGGCCTCGAGGATCTGAAAGCCGCGCCCTGCTCGTCAATGGTGCGCTGCAAGATCTCCACCAGCTCTGACGGCGAAACAGGCCCCTCTACCTTCAAGGAGATCACAAAGTGTGCAGCAGTTCTTAAAACCCATGGTGAAACGACGACAGCTGCTCTGCTTGGGAAAAAGAAGTGCAGACAGCACAGTCCAGGAGCTTTGTAGTACGGTACGGTACCTGCTGTAGGACTGCGATGCTTTCATCGGACACGGGAGCGACGACGGCGCAGAAGGGGAAGCTGCCGGGCTGCAGCGAGGCCACCACGCCCGGGCCCTCGCCCCTGCCGCTGACGGCTGCCCAGGACACGAAGTTGGCGTCGAGGAACTCCACCACCACGTCGGAGCAGAGTGTCCTCCGGCAGAAGGGCTCGGTGTAGGGGTGGTCCGGGTCGTGGAGGTACACGAAGACGAGCTTGCCCTCCCTCCGCGCGGCCCTGAGGGCGTCGGCAAGGCGGCACCCGTAGAAGAACGGGTGGCGGTCGCCGTACTGGTGCTCGAACACGCTGAAGAAGAAGAGCTCCTCGGGGACGAACAGCGGAGGAGGCGGCGGTGGTGGCTGGAGGTGGTGAGGGGCCGAGGGGTGGTGGCTGTGGCTCCTCCACGGAGCGCGGCGAGGGATCGACCTCGACAGCCCCTCCATGATGCTGGCCGGCAGCCGCGCCAGGGTCCGTGCGAAGTCGTGGCACGAGTTCCGGAGGCTCTCGCCCGCGCCGGCGCTCGCCCGCGCTGAGCCTGACGACGACGACATGGCTGGCTGCCTGGATCGTCCTTCAGCGATGTCCGCCGGCCTCTGCGACTGCGAGAAGCATCACGGTTGGTAAAGGTGGCGTGCGCATGCCGGGTGGGCGTCGCATCGCCTGCATTTTTGTTCTTGCAAGCAGCTGGGAGGGGAGGAGGGGGCTGAACGGCGGCGGCATCGGTAGTGGGTTAAGAAATGGATCATCCTTTGCTTTTGTTAAAGCATCAAGGCGGGGGGGAATTGGGATGCTTCGGGAGCTAGCTTTATGTCTTGGACTCTTGGTCTCTGATGCAAAGAACATCGGGTTCTTGCCAGGCGCGTTGGTGCTGCTGCTTTCGAACAGTAGTGAGGAATTGAGTGCGCCACAAGCTACTGGGAGGCTGGCCAGTGGCTGATTGAGCTGAGATGCTGTCTTTTTTTTTGAAGAATCGAGATGCTGTCTTTTAACCCGAGATTAAGAACATCATCTCTGCTGTGCGTTTACCATACCGTCAGTTTACGATACGCTTTTTAATATTTGTTGCCCTTCAGTTCAGTTTTAACTAATAACACCAAGTAAAATAATAGAGGGAGTATAAAGGACACCAAGGGTCTAATTATGGGTACTACCATTGAATAAAATACTACATAAATAATACATCAAAGAGTTAAATGTAAAGAGCTAATGGAAATAAAATAAAAAACAACCGCCTATTGAACCTAGGCAACTCTGGTTATTATCCATGTTTTGGAAGTATTTTTTCTACTTCGTATTTTTGTACCTAGAGTAGACGTGCCGATGTGGAATCTACCACCTTGAAATTCTTCTTTTTTTTCAGCTGAAACTTTAATAGGTCCGTACCTATGCGTCGCTAGGGGGCCAACAAAATTTCAGATGCAATGTGCGTGTGTGTGTTTGCCATGGAACGACCGAGCCAACAAGATTTCAAGGTAACATGGTTTTTTTTAGTGATGGCATGGAACAAATTCTTAACATGTATACGTGTCTTTTCCTCAATTGATGCTCGTTTGGCAGTCTCTTTGCCTCCTTTGTTCATTCACGTCTACATCCGTGTCTTTGAAATAAAAATTGTTTGATAACTTTGCTTGCCAGACTTATATGATAGAATTTCATCAACATATAGGCTTATGTGTTAAATAGTAACCTCAACCGATAATGTTTGTTAAGTCTCCTAATGATGTACGCCCACTTGTATTTTCCTTTGGGTCCATCTTCGATAAAAATGTGCTATAAGCGATCCTTGTGCAAACACCAAGAGCCTCCTGAGTATAAGTGTATCCTCCCTCTGTTTTTTTATTTGACATGGTTGATTTTTTAAAAAAAACATTAATCCTCCATCTTATACAAAAACTTCATCCTCACCACCAATAAGCCTTGTCTATCTCCTCAGTTCCTGCCTCACCAATTCACGTATGTCTTCTTTCTCACCACCAAGCAGGAGCATATTTCTAGGGTGCAGGTAGGCTCACCCCCTAGCCCTTTGCAAATGCCATGGAGCCCCCCTTATTCTTTTAGGAAGAAGGAAGAAGAAAAGGAAGAAAAAGAGAGAGGAAGAAGGAAGAAGAAGAGAAAATGGAGGACGAGGAAGAAGAGAGCCCCCGCCTCTCCATCCTGCCTCCGCCACTGCCCCCAAGTCATCGCATGTGGCCGACTCGTGGTTCGCCATAACGTATTGCCTCATTTCTCTAATTTTGCACCATTAGTACACTACGCCTTGCGTAGCTGGGCAATGTCGTGTCCCCGTATGCCTTACCTCGCTCACTCGCCACCGCCAAATCATCACATGTGGACTTGTTTAAATAATCTCTTTCCGACATTATGTCCTTTGGTGTTTGTTGCACAATATTTCAACGTGCATCTAAAGTTGGCCTATCCACCATCTATATTTTAAACTCTACTGCAACAAGCTAGCAGTAGCACTACAACCATATTAAAAAAAGCACTAGAACCTTCGAATGTGTTCGTCTTTCTCCTCCAATGCAGCCGGGTCACAACTCTACTCTTTTTCTTATACAATACTAGTACTAGAAAAACGTGGGGAAAAAACGAACCGTCGTGCTAATAATCGGCTAACCTAGGCCCTTCCGGTTAGGCACAGTTGCTTTGTAGCTCGATTTGTTTTGGGCAACCGCAAAGCCTGATTGGCCCGGCTCTGCCATGGCAACCACGAGCAGCGTTGCTTTCCCGCGCTGTCGTGCATGCCTGCCCAGATTCTACCGCTAAAACCCGGTCGCAAATTCCCAATCCCTTGAATCCTATTGTTACAACCCCCCACGCGCCTGCGCTCCAGCCGGCACACGCGCGTAGTGTGTCCTCTCCTGTCAAGCAACCGACGAACACGGATGCGCTCCCATGTCGGATCCGTCGTCCAGTTCTGATCGGCGCAGGATCATACGTTCTCGGCTCCCGGTCGCTGTTTTCCCTTTTCCCACTTCAGGTGAGCTGTTCCGGTCAGGGGCAAACCACCGCTGCAGTGTGACACTGACCCGCGCACGCTCTCGTCGCGACGACTCCGCTCGTCCCGGACTCCGGGGCCGTAGCCATGATTAGTTGGTCACGGTCTCAAGCGCCGTGCAGCGCGGCGCGCGCACCTAGCTCGCCGCCGGACCGGCGTGAGCACACACGGACACGGCGCATCGGCGCGGGGAGGGTCAGCCTGCGCCTTCCTTTTTTTTTTTGTCCTCCCTACCGTGGCGGTGGACGACAGGAAAGCGACGCCCTCTCCATCATCCATGTTCCATCCGTCGCATGCAGCACTCACTCAGTGCACGGCGAGCGCGTGGCCGTGGCCGCCGTCGGCGGTCGTCGCTGTCGACGCCGATCTCGACGCACGCCTCCAACTGGTGTCATTTTCTCCCCGGCCTGCGCGCGTGCCCGTCCCGGTCTAACCAAATCGGGGCGGTCGTCGAAGAGAGTGCGTGAGAACGGGACCGGCCGGGGCTGGTAGTAGCGGTACTACGTACGTACTCGCCGTCGTCGCGCCGTGCTGCCAGTGCGTACGACGCCTCTGCCGAGTGCCGACCCGCTTCCAGGCGTCGCGTAGCGGACGGCGACTCGATCGTTGTCGGTGAGCCCCGGCCCGGCGGGGCGCGCGCGCACTCGCCGCCGCCCACTTCGCTCCGTTCCGTCCGTCCGTCCGTCTCGCGTGGTGCGTGGCGGCCGGCCGTAGGGTAGGGGTAGGCCCGCCGCGTCAACAGCGCGCGCGCGCGTGTGTGCCGCACTGCCTAATTCTTTTCGCAGCAGGGACGTAGATTTTGCCACTTGGGCGGGGTGCGGGCCACAGCACGCGCTGCTACAGCCTACAGCCAGCAGTCGTCCACTATATAAGCAGCCGCCGTCGGCTATCTCGAACTCACTCTGATCATTGCAGCGGGTTAAGCAGGTGGTGGCTAGCTTAAGCTTAGAGTTAGAGAGCACCCATCCCCATGGCGTCCGTGGCGCGGCGCGCTCGGTCCTCCCGTGGATACTGCCCCGCGGTTGTGCTCGCGCTAGTAGCCGTTCTCGCCGCGTCGGCGGCGGCGGCGGATGATGAGAGCCGCGGGCCGGACTGGCACGTCGTCAGCGTCGCCTCGCTGCTGCCCAGCACGGTGTGCACGGCTGCCAGAGGTAGGCTTCATCTGGTTTTGGTCTGCCTTACCTTCTTGCGCGGTTGCATACTGCTGCTTTTTTCTTGGTAATCACTGTTTTTTTCCTCCTAAACTAAACCCAAAGCATGGTAGGTTAGCAGTGCAACGATGCATGTGGGATAGAAAAATACGTATAGGAGCGAGCGACACGTCGCTGGCACTATATTTGCAGCCGGATTTCTTTTGACATACCTCAAAGGCACAAACACAAGGCTGGAGGTTGTATTGTAGCCCTGTAGGTATCAAATTTAAAAACCTCGGGTTTCCAAATTCAACGGCTGCACGAAACATATCGTCTTCATGCAGTGGTACGACGAGATTTCGTAAATTTGAACACGCTAGTAGGCATACCGTATTTCTGAATAAATGTTCTACACAGAGTTCCTAGTGTTTCCAATCCTGCCCATTTTAGTCAATCAAGTACTGTACGTACGTGCCGTCGTACTGCCCTAAAACCCTATACCGTAGCCAAAACATGTGTAAATCCTACTATCAATCGTCACAGGGAGCAGAGAGCTTAGCTTTATGCCGAAGTCAATAAAGGAAGAAACTTTGTCAAGTTGGTCGTGTGTGTTGCACATTTGGGCCACTAACCACCGCTGTTAGGTACTGTGCACAATATATAAATAGTAAAAAAATAGAATAGATGAGGAGAGGACAGTTGCACAAGAGAATTCTTGATGTGACCATCCAACCAAAGTCCAAGCACCCCCAAACATTTTGCAGCCACAAAAAACTTTTATCGTCCCAGACCAGATGGTGGGGCATCCCGAACTGCATGCCAATAACTTCTCCATTGAAATTCAACGTACTCCTATACAGCAGTTTATGAATACAGCAAAGTTTTTTTTCCCCGCCAGAAAACCTGCTACTAATTTCCGCGCTTGCTATCGTACGTACAGCGGCGTCGAACTCGTCGGCTCTCAGCGTCGTGCACCGGCACGGCCCGTGCTCGCCGCTGCTGGCTCGGGGCGGATCGCCGTCTCACGCGGAGATCCTGGACAGGGACCAGGACAGGGTGGACTCGATCCACCGCAGGATCGCCGGCGCGCCGACGACGATCAACCCGGCCCGCGCCTCCAAGCAGGGCGTGTCGCTGCCGGCGCACAGGGGCGTGCCGCTCGGCACGGGCAACTACATCGTCTCGGTTGGCCTCGGCACGCCGAAGAAGGACTTCTTGGTGGTGTTCGACACCGGCAGCGACCTCTCGTGGGTGCAGTGCAAGCCGTGCAGGGACTGCTACGAGCAGCAGGACCCGCTCTTCGACCCGGCGCAGTCGACGACCTACTCCGCGGTGCCGTGCGGCGCGCAGGAGTGCCAGCGCCTCGACTCCAAGTCCTGCTCGTCGGCCGGCACGTGCCGGTACGAGGTCGTCTACGGCGACCAGTCGCAGACGGACGGCAACCTCGCGCGGGACACGCTGACGCTGGGGGCGGCGCCCTCCGACACGCTCAAGGGGTTCGTCTTCGGGTGCGGCGACGACGACGCCGGGCTGTTCGGCAGGGCCGACGGGCTCTTCGGCCTCGGCCGCGACAAGGTGTCGCTGGCGTCGCAGGCGGCCGCCAGGTACGGCGCGGGGTTCTCCTACTGCCTCCCCTCGTCGTCCCACGCGTCGGGCTACCTCTCCCTCGGGGCCGCCGCGCCGCCCAACGCGCGGTTCACGGAGATGGTGACCCGCAGGGACACGCCGTCCTTCTACTACCTCAACCTCGCGGGCATCAAGGTGGCCGGGCGGACGATCCGGGCGCCCGCCGCGGTGTTCAGGGCGCCCGGCACCGTCATCGACTCGGGCACCGTCATCACCCGCCTCCCCGCCCGCGCCTACTCCGCGCTCCGGTCGGCGTTCGCGAGCTCCATGCGCCGGTACAAGAGGGCGCCCGCGCTGTCCATCCTGGACACGTGCTACGACTTCACCGGCCACGCCACGGTGCAGATCCCGTCCGTGTCGCTGCTGTTCGACGGCGGCGCCACCGTGAGCCTCGACTTCAGCGGGGTGCTGTACGTGTCCAAGGTGTCGCAGGCGTGCCTGGCGTTCGCGTCCAACGGCGACGACACCTCCATCGGCATCCTCGGGAACACGCAGCAGAAGACGCTCGCCGTGGTCTACGACGTGGCCAACCAGAAGATCGGTTTCGGCGCCAAGGGCTGCACCTGACCTGAGAGTTGTCACAATCCGCGTTTGGTGACTCGATATTTATAGTAGTACGATTCATATATGTAGTTCCATACTTGATAAGTTGATAGGGTAAGTTTATTATTATCACGATCTGTAATGCGATGCGACGGCGCTGAAATGGAAATAAGGATCCACACAGCCTTTTCTAGAAGCCCGACCGCGCGCCGCGGGCCGTTGATCGGCGGTATGGAAGGGCAGCGCCGCTGTCCCCATCGCCTTCCTTTCGTCGCCGAATCCCATTTACAAATCCACTCCGGCTCCGTCAGCAGGGACACACATCGACGCCAAACTCAAAATCAGGTGTTCAAGATCCTAGTTTCATTGTTCTTCCTTTGCGCGATCGATCGGGTCCCGTCCCGTGATGGCTTCTGGCGCCGCCGCTCCGAAGAGCTCCCTCGAGGCCATGCTCGAGACGATAAAGAAGCGCGGCGACGGCGAGCAGGACCAGGGTGACCCGTCTCTCCTTTCGCCGCTGCCAGCCCGGCCTGGATGCCGTGGCCGGCCGCCCACTCCAAGACGATGGTCGCTGCCTCCTGGGAACAAGCTTGGAAAAGGTGAGGGCTTGGTTGCGGGTACAGTGCCAATCGACGAGAAGGAAGATGTCGGTACGGGCGGCGCCACCACCTCCACCGGCGGCGCTGCCGCCGCCGACGTCGTCCACTCGGCCGCCAAGACTCCAGTCGACGATGACGCCAAGTCGCAGAGCACCGAGTCTCCAAGCACCCGAGCAGAGGGCGGCGGTCAGATGCCGGACACTCCCCTCGAGCCTCGTGGCAAGTGGTGGAGGTGCTTTTGATGCACGCCGTGAGGTAGGTGAGCCGTGAGCGTGAGCAAAATGTCGCGCCGGCCGGCTGTGGGTGGCAAGCCCGCCACGGAGACGAATGCCGGACGCCGGCAGCGGAAGGACCCGTCGGCTTCGAAGCCGCAGACCCTCCTACGTACACAAGGAAAGGGACGGTAATGGGGCATGGGTGGCACCACAAACCTCCAAAGAACGGCGGCGGCGGCGGCGGCACCATCTCGTGCGTCCTCGCCGGCGCCGACGTCTCCAAGCACTAACGATTACAACAAGGTGGACCTCGGCTTCTGCTACCCTGTAAAAGTGGCCGCTTGTCCGATCGATCGGCGCATTTCTCGTAGAAAAGCGACTCTGTGACGAAGGGAGTTCATTGCGATAAAATTAATTGTCAAGCGTATATACCTCGAGAACGAGCTAGGTATGGATTTGATCTTGGAAGACTCATTTCAGAAGTTAAAGCAAACCTTTTACGATCTAGGCCCATTATTTTCGTTGCACTGACGAGACTAATTCGCACTGACGGACACGGACCATGGATTGACAAAAACGGGCGCGCACCGAAGCAGATCCTGTCGAGGCAAAAACCAAGCTAAGCTACGGCACGCCGTGGCGGTTGATGGTGTCGGTGGCCGTGTCCTCCCCGCGGCGGCCGGCGTCCCGTCCCGCTCCTTTCAGCTCCCGCTGATGCTGGACCTGGTGGACGCCGCCGCCGTCGTGGCGCTTCGGCTTCGCCACGGGGACGGCGGTGCCGGGGATGGTCGGAGCGTCGGTGCCGGAGACGTGGGGCACGTCGGAGACGGGGAGGTGGCCCTGCGCGCCGTAGCCGCGCATCTTGTAGTCCTCCAGGTCGTTGTGCTGCACGTAAGGGCTCGTCTCCGTCGGCAGCTGCACCGTGTCGCCCTCGTCGGCGGCCTGGCGCTGCTGCCGCTCCTTGGTCGCCTCCATTGTTATCGCCGTACGTGGACTCTTTGCCTCGAGCTCGATCGATTTGCTGCTCACCAGTCTTGTGGTCTTGTGGATTAGGGGCTCGCTCGATCTTTTGCGATCCTAGATGACGGACTCACGCCTCGATTTATAGAGGGTCGTCATGTGACCCATGACCCTAGAGCCGCGCGCCATGGCCACATCGCCGATTCACGCCGCGACGTGGCGAGCAGAGAGACCCCTTCTTGCACACGTGCCATGCCACCATGGTAACACGTATCGTCGTCGGATCCCCATGGAAAAAACTGAAATATAGATAAGTTTCAGCAATATATATGCACCCTCCTTCAAGGATGGTCTAGCTTCGCCATTGCTGATCGGAACAAGGCTGTTTCTAGGTCGTCGGAATCGTTGCACTTTCTATAAAGAGCCCCTTTGGTACCGTTGATTGGGCTCAGGCTTCATGGCAGCGCGGTACCACCAGGAGCTGGAGCCGGTGAGGCCTCCCAAACGGCTTCACCAGCTTCTCCTACCATCTAGTTCATTTTGCATGGAGAGCAGAAGCTTTATAAACAGTGTGGCATTAGACGAATAGTGCTTTGGCTGGTAGGAGCAGGAGCCGGTTGAAGCTGTGCCAAAGCACCCCCAGGTTGAGGCTGATGTTAGCAGAACGTGTAAATGGATTTGAAAATATTGTATATAGACGGTAGACATAGTGAAATTTGAAATATATGTTGTTGGATAGACGGATTGGTAACGTTAGCCCGAGGAAAGAGTGCCTTCTAGTCGGAACAGTTCTTTGAACCGCTAACGAGCAAGAGCAAGTTTGGTTGAGTAACGATACCAGGCAGTTTTGCCAGGCAAAGATCTGAACCCTAGGCGGACAAAATCCAACGCCTAAAAATGCCTAGATCACAAGCAAACAGGCCCGACATCTGCACATCTGCACAGGAACACAAAGAGTGGTGGAAGTCACGGTCACTCCTGTGTTTTCATGGGTGGCGCCGCGGCGACAGCGAGCAAGCAAGCGAGCTAGCAATACATCGTTCGCAAATTTTTTTTACATGATATGTAACACAACTCGTTTCTTTACATAGCATGTTCTGACCTTGTTTTAAAACAGGTGGTATTTAGATAATATCATAAGATAGACGCATAGATGTAACTAAATATAAAGGAGGTAATAAAGATTTTTCAATATTTGAATAAAAAAATAGAATTTGGATATTAGTGGGATAAATCTCATCCTATCTCATTCACATTTTATCCCTATCTTATCCTTATTATATTGTATCTAAACATTACCACAGAGTATAAGCTAGAGAAACCTCTGTAAGATTGTAAGATCGCGGTATCCCCTCTTTTATGAATTTCTTTTATCTAGTTCGGACATAGTACATGATGGGGAAATTTTTTCTCTACCAGTGTGGCAACAAAGAGGCGGATACATCCAACATAAATAGTAGCTTACATCGAAGGAGTTAGAGATAATCTCGCGGAGGAAGATCCCTTTGTTGGAGTAGAAGGTGTTAGTGATAAGGGAGCTGGTTGATCTCGGCCTGGAAGGCGAAGGCCTCCATCTCCATCTCCATCGCCATAGCACCTTGATTCCTCTCTGAGGCTTGCAGGAAGTGGCTAGGTTTGGGAGGGGTTTCCACCTTTGTAACAGATCAGGAGGGGCTTTCTTTTTCCTTTTTCAACTTGGCTTGGGAGGAGTTTTTAGAGAAGAATGAAAATGTGCGAAATGGGATACTATTTAAGTCTCCTTTGGAACGTAAGATTTTCATATGAATCGTACATGAATTTCATAGGAAACAATTCAATTTCACAGGAAAGAATTTTTCCACATTCCAAAGGAGCCTTACCTTTGTATACCTGTACTCATTTTGAATTCCTATATTCTCTCCATTTTTTTCTTAAAATTTGTTTAAAACTCCGAATTTTGAGTTTTTTAGCCAGACTCGCGCAGGTGAATAAGTACCAGTAGCATTTTTCAACATTTCAACCAGACCCTTCTGGAGCATGCTAAAGTGGAAAAAGTCCGCCACGGGTCCTACAACTTGTAGCCGAGTCCAAGTTTCATCCTTAAACTCGAAAACCAGGAATAGTGGGTCATTGAATTGTAAAACCGGCCACATTCCACCCTTAGCCGAAACTAACCACGGTTTTTTTGACGTGGATGCTGTTTTCGCTGACGTGGACACGGGCCCACATGTCAGTCACTGGACCGTTATATACACCGACACCGCCGCCCATCTCCCTCGTCCCTCGCCTCCCACCCTACACTCTGCCTCGCCGGCGATGGTGCTCCTCTCCTCCGCTACGGGCACCACAAGCCTAGCCCCAAGCGGTGAGCGCGTTGGCTCTGGCGGTGGCTAGCGGCGGGATCCGCATGCGATGTCGGGCGGCGGGATCCGCGCGTGAGGGCCGGCGCGGCGAGCGGCAGGCTCCGCGCGCGAAGTCCGGTGGAGGGCCCCGCGAATGAGGTCTGGCGCCAGGCACGACAGAGAGGAAGTGAGCCGCTAGTGACTGGACGCGGATCCAGTGGGCGGCCGGTGCAGGAGAAGGCGAGGTGCTGGCGTGTTGGCACTGGCGCGGATCCAGCAGGCACCCTTTGATCTCTTTGACACAATGAAGAAGGAAAACAATATCAAGCTCTATGTGCGCCGCGCAAAGCGGATTTTCCAAATGCATATGTGCACACACACTATCGTAGCCGTTGAATATGCATCGAGATCAGTGCAGACAAGGGAATCATGGGTAGGTGAGGGAATCATGTGTTGAGATTCGTGCGGCAGGAGGGGAATGAACGGCCACGATTGTGCTTGTGGGCACATATACATGTGGTTTTGCATTTTCCGTGCGCCGCGTGTTGACAACTGTGAGGAGCTGATCCCTGAGTGGCTGAGCTTCGTGAAGGGCATTGTTGACTTAGAGGACCTTCCCCTCAACATCTCACGTGAGACGCTCCAGCAAAACAAGATCCTAAAGGTGATCTGCAAGAACCTTGTTAAGAAGTGTGTAGAGCTCTTCTTTGAGATTGCTGAGAACAAGGAGGACTTCTATGAGGCTTTCTCCAAGAACCTCAAGCTTGGCATCCATGAGGATTCACAGAACAGGAACAAGATCGCTGAGCTTCTGAGGTACCACTCCACAAAGAGTGGTGATGAGATGACCAGCCTCAAGTACTACGTGACCAGGATGAAGGAGGGACAGAACGACATCAACTATATCACCGGTGAGAGCAAGAAGGCTGTGGAGAACTCACCTTTCCTGGAGAAGCCGGAGAAGAGGGGCTATGAGGTGTTGTACATGGTTGACACCATTGACGAGTATGCTGTTGGCCAGCTCAAGGAGTTTGAGGGCAAGAAGCTTGTGTCTGCCACCAAGGAGGGTCTGAAGCTTGATGAGACTGAGGATGAGAAAAAGAGGAAGGAGGAACTGAAGGAGAAGTTTGAGGGGCTGTGCAAGGTCATCAAGGAGGTGCTGGGCAACAAGGTTGAGAAGGTGGTTGTCTCGGACCGTGTTGTGGACTCCCCTTGCTGCCTTGTCACCGGAGAGTACAGCTGGACGGCCAACATGGAAAGGATCATGAAGGCGCAGGCCCTGAGGGACTCTAGCATGACGGGCTACATGTCGAGCAAGAAGACCATGGAGATCAACCCTGAGAACCCTATCATGGATGAGCTACGCAAGCGTGCAGAGGCTGACAAGAATGACAAGTCAGTCAAGGACCTCGTGACGCTGCTGTTTGAGACTGCTCTGCTGACCTCCGGCTTCAGCCTGGATGACCCCAACACCTTCGGCACCAGGATCCACCGCATGCTCAAGCTGGGCCTGAGCATCGACGAGGACGAGTCTGCTGAAGCTGACGCCGAGATGCCTCCACTGGAGGACGACGCCGGCGAGAGCAAGATGGAGGAGGTCGACTAAGCTTTTAATGCTTGTTATTTATCCTAGTTTTACCTATCGTGGCTTAATCTTGACTACTGTTCGAAGTTTTTGGCACGTTCTTGCTGGCCAGCCGATGAGTTTGGTTTAGCTGTTATGGTACCCCGTCGAACAGTTTGTTGGTATCATTCGTAGTGCTACTTATACAGTAGATGTTCCTATAAGCTGTTTTATCTAAGTTGTTTCTTTATGCTATTTTACTTCTCTGCTTTGCTCGAGTAATTTTATCCGTGATCGAATGCTCTTTTACTAATTGCTCGGTTAACTAGTTTGCTGGTCATTCCTCTCTTTTACTGATTGACAGTTACTCGTTAACTGTTTTTGAACGTTTTTATCCATGATCCATATGCAAAGGTAAACCTTAAAAAATTATAAGTGAACATTGAAGATGTTTTGTATATTCAAGTCATGTTTATGTTATTATGTTGGCAAGCTTTTCTTGATTATCTTTTTCCTATTTGACTGCAACTCAAAATTCGGCTGTTTCTATGTAAACGAAATGTTATAGAGCCTATTGTATACAACATCACTTTCATGGTGACGGGAAACAAAGGTGTCGCGCACTCATCAACGTCCGGTGTAGGTTATAGTTTCTAGTTTAGTCAAATAAAGCCTGGGTAGTAGGGTTTCTCCATGGAGCTTCAGCATAACCGGCGCCGGCTTTGTGGTGTCCACTAGTTCTTTTGCTCCTCAGCTTCAGCGGCAGTGGCGACGTTCTCTGCATTGGTGCCAGCTCCGACGGGTTGTGCTGTGGTCTTCGGGCTGCCTGCTGGATGTTTTGGGGTGGCTGATTTTGCCTTTTCAGCTTCTCTCAACGACCATACAACCGATGTCCAATTTACGGCTCAAGACCTTTAATCCACACAGGCCGGTCAGACGAGAGGAGCACCGGCAGTACTATCGGAGTGCGATATTGAGGACCTCAGATGTCTCTGTTGTGGCCGTCTCTTGGCACAATGAAGATATCACCTGTGCCGGTTCCGGGTAAAATTCAGATTAGCTTTCTTTAGACCACTCTGTATGCTCATAGATGAGCAGACTTGCTTGAGTCATACGGACTCCTTTGCTCAATGTTACAGTTGTGTCCTCTTTTGTACCCCTGTCCATGAATGATCTTTATATTTGTAGATGGCATCAAGATCGAGGTGAAATGATCACCTACTTATATTTTTATTAAATATGCATCGTAGGAAGGATTATTAAATGCACAGAGTTGCATGCTACCAATGTCACTTATATGTATGGACACAGTGGCTAAATACGATGTGCATTAACAAACTCTTCTGCAAATACATAGATCATTTTTGGATATCTTTTCTCTCTAAATATATAGATCATTTGTGGACGGAAGGAGTACTTAATATATGAATACTCGTTCTTAAAAAAATGCGCCCTGCTGTGGTGTTGGAGTGTCGGCTCTCGCAGCGTCTCCTAAGATTTGGAGCTCGTCACCTTGCTCTAGCTCGTCCCAAGGTTTGCGGCGTTTCTCTATGGATGCTTTTTTTCGGCGAACGTGCAAAAGCAAAGTTTTTCATTACGAGGTCTATGAATGCTTCCTGGTTGTACTTTCTTGTGATTCTTTGTCTTCCAAGAACTTTGATGTAAGAACGGGGATGTATTGAGTATTGTGCTTCAGATTAAAGGTAATCCTCTCCCATTCGAAAGAGAAACCTCAATCTGTGTTCAACAGAGAGCCCAAGAGGTGAGTTTAAAATATAAACGATGCAATAAATGGCCAGATAAGGGTAGCCTTATTGTATCCCGATACTATTTGTATTACTGCTGCAATCTACCATCGATGAAGTCATCAACGACATGCCAAAAATAGAATTTGTGCTCCTGCCCACGCGGACTAGCAATGCAATTCAATAGCACATGCATTCCAAGACCTATTCCATGTTAGCATGCCTTGTGTTTGAACCCATAAAATAATAAGGTGATCTTTCAAGTGACATAAGGAGTTCAACTCATGCAAAAAAAAAAAAGAGAGCAAAATTTAACAGTAGCAGAAAACTGTGCACACGCAATGGTAAATGTTGTATGCCCAGAAACATCTCCACCGTGTCAAACTCAAACTGCTTGTTAGTTTTTTATTGACGAGTGTATCGCACGCATACTATTTTACAGGGAGTCGGTGTGCTGATCAACCTGGTGTTTTAAATCAACTCGTCACCTGATTTTTGGACCGTCCGATCAAGATCCAAGGGCTCATATCTCACCTCTCTCTCTCTCCACCTTATCTTGTTCTTCCGTCCAAGCCCGACCCCATCCACTCGCTCTGCCGTGCGCCCCTCACTCCCCCACACCTCGCAACCTCATCGCCGATGCTACATTGCACCTCCTCGTCTGCCGCCTGCCCGCCTCCGACAGCTCCTGTTGCCGGATCCGTCATTGCCTCCCCTCGCTCTAACGCCCCGCTCCGATGCGCCCTCCTAGCGCATCCCTGCCGTCGGATTTGCTACCGTCTCCCCTTCCACGCTATGACGAAGGTGCCACCGACGCCCCACTGGCACCGCCCTCCTCCACCACCTGCAGCTAGCTGCCTCGCCTGCCTCGATCCGCTGCCACCACCGAGCCGGTGGCCTCCCCAGCACCCCCTCTAAGGCCGGAGATGACACAGGTAACCCCCACCCACAACCCGAACCCTAACCCTCACCCCAAACCCCTAACCTGGTTGCCCAGAGTTGAGGAAGAGAGTTGACATGTCATTCTTGGTTTGGTGGAGAAATTCGAGTGTTGGAAACCCAAAAACATTCCGTCGATGTTTAGCTTTTCTCTTAAAGAATGAAGCATACAAAGACACTATTTCTTAAAATAATAGGAGTCCTCCATATGTCAAGCTTAAAGTATAAAATCATGCAAGGGCAAGAGACAATAAGAAGAACACGACAACGAATGCAAGGACATTGAAGAAATCTATATCTTGGACTTGTGTTGTTTCTAGGAATCATCCTTCATGCAGTACATAGAAGCAGTGGATGTCCTAGTTCACTTGGACTTCCAAAACAATCACAATGTGATGTACACAAGTAACGACAATTTTCATAGTTGCATGCTACCATCCACATTCTTCTTGTCACAATTCCAAATAGCTCTCATATACTCCGCTATTGCTTTTCTGTAGTTCCAAACCTAAACAAGGCTATCATGATCTACATGCCTAGGTGGCATAAAGAAACGCAAAACAATGATACCCGTAACAATACCAGAACTATCTTAATTTAGATTTCACTTTAATAACCGATAGCCTACCGAAGCCAATCCAGACTAAGTGACCTATGTCTCTTTCATACATTCTTTGCTCTAATCACCATGGTTTGTCCTGGTTTGACATGGGCAATGTTTGCCATAACCAAGCCTGTGGTAATCATGTTACTTCTTTTCCAATGCACATGGCACATCAATCTATAAATGCACATGTGAGAGCACTACTATGGACTGCTCAAGGTATACCTAGCTTTCACAACAGAGGGAGAAGATGGCCTCCCGTAGCTGTGGTTCATGCTATGTGAAAGCCATTCTGGGCAAGATGAAGCCCACATGCTTGGAAGGGAAGCCACAACGCTTTGAGACAAGTGCAGCCAGGGGCAAGGCTGAAGCAAGGCAAGACACTCTTGAAGACATCCTGTATTCTCCACTGAGCATCGAAGGCGAGAGTGTTGGGGCACCATCTCCTCGGAGGCATTCTCCAAAGGTCTGTCCACTTAACATGGACTGCTCTTATGAGAACAGCTCTTCTAATGTCAGGGAGAGCTTCTCCATTGATCGAATGTCTGTGAGGAGCCAAAACAGCATATCCAGGAGGGTTAGCTTCAGATTACCTGATGAATCTGACATCTTCATCATCCCGGCGCGCAAAGATCCTGATGAGTACTCCACAGATGATGAATCCACAGAGGATGTGAGTGGAGAAATTGATCCAAAGAAACCTCACTATGTTATAACCAGATACTATTAGCAGTTTTGCCCCGCTGTGCAACATCAAGATGGCTAGAAGAAATGAGTACCACAATAACAAGTTACTGCATAGATGGTTGCTTTACCAGGGAATATACTATATGCCACTCTAGGACTTATCATATTCAACTCCATGCAGGACAGAATGAGTATGAGTATATGCACTTTTATGTATTTCACTGTCCAGTTCTCCAATTATTGTAATAGACAATTCTTCAACCTTGTTCTGAAAACTGGAGAATATATAAGAAAAGGTTCTGTATTTTACAGATCTCCTACATGTGCAAGTATGCAAAATACATTATTGCCAAAATATTCAATCAGCTGTACAAAGTTCTGAGAGAAAAAGATAATGGAATTACAAGTGAGCACACAACACAGACATATCTATAAGTAGATCTCTATTTCTTTAACAAAATAACTACTTCCTAATGTTAACATACATTCAGTAAAACAAGACAGGGCAAGAACAAGAAATACAAGTGTTCTAATTATACATGCTTATCTATATTCAGATTTGAAGCCTTCTGTTAGAGCAACAATCTTTGAATGTAACTTAGGTTGTAGTCTGGACACAGCCTGACGAATATCCTACAAAATCATCATTTGGGTCAGATCAGTTGTCCGATTGACAATGATCTTGGTCAACTTATTTTATAGGTTATCAGTGACATACCTCAAGACTATATCGATTTGAGAAATGGGTGAGTACAATCGTTTCGTTCCTGAACCACTGGGAATGCTCCATTATCTGCACATGGCATATTGGTTAGTTACTGGACCAGCATTTATTTCTTATAATCATCAAGAGTTTCAAAAGGCTCATCAGCTGATGTAGGGAGTGCCAGCACAGGAATTGTCACCTCAGAGAGATGCATGTGGCCATGTTCCCTAGCATGCTCGACATCAACGTGGTCATCTAGGAAAGTTGCCTGCAGAATGTGAAACTATGTTGGTACTAAATGATAAAAAGGCGAAGAAGTTCAATTTCTTAGGTTGTGTTTCATATTTGAAGACTAGTAGAGGCAGGGCAGGGCAGCCCCGGTGCATGAACTCCCGCTTGCGCGGGGTCCGGGGAAGGGTCGGACCCACTTTGGGGTATTGTATGAAGCATTTCCCTAAATTTCTGCAAGAGGTTGTTTTCACGACTTGAACTGATGACCTATAGTCACAAGGCAACAGTTTTACCACTGCACTGAGGCTCCCATACATTTTTTTTCATTTAAGTATGTCGTAGCAAATGTAATATTAATAGGCTCCCCTACATTTTTTTTTCATTTAAGTATGTCGTAGCAAATGTAATATTAATAGTACTTGTTTGATATAAGCAATGGAAGCAAATTACAAAGATCAGTTTAATAATATACTCATTAGTGATATTGGGAAACACTGTTCTCTGTTGTTTAGCAGCATAGACTAGCCTTAATGGAATGGTAGGGTTAAGATCCAATTCCTCGGGATCTTGTTCAGGTTTAAACTAAAAACTAAAAAATTGATCAACCCACCTCTTCCATGAAGGCCCTAAAGTGGCCAGTTTTCTAGCAGTTTGCATGTTTGTCTTGATTTATATTTCTTAAAACAATATATACACGCCAGGAACAACCAGTTATACAGAATTTGTAGAAGAATAACAATACCACATTTTGTGCTTTTAGGGAAAATAAAGAACAACTACCTACTACAGGAAATCAGGAACAATGGAGGTGTAAAGACAATACCTCAGTTATAAGAACCTTTGCTCTCAGGGCATCTGCATTTCTTGGGTCAAGAATAAAATCAGACTTTGTATCTCCTGTGAAGGCAACTTCTGGGTACAGTATGGTATCTGTAATCTACTATTAAAATGTGTGGTGAATAACATGTAAGAGATATTCCTAATCAATATCCAGTAATAGGCAAGTTCAAGAGTACGGCAGAGCTCACCTCAGTTCCTGATTGCTTCAATTTCATTATTTGGCTACCCTTCAAATGAGCATACTGTTTCTTTAACTTTCTTCGAATAGAGTAGATGACATAACCCTTTATGCCATTCACAAGTCGCAACAGGTAAAGTTGGATAATGTCAATAAGCATAAAATAATGACTGATGACACAGAAAAGAACACCCAGATAACTCTAAGGATCGGTACCTGGCTGGGTATAGCATGGTATGTTTGGAATGGCCTGGCAACAAGATCATTACGTATTTCATACGTCTCTCCTGAAAGAAGTTGTTGCATTATAAGGAACAAGCAAGCAGGAAGCATACAAGACAGCAGTGAAACAGTATCCATACCCAAATCAAGCGCAACTAATTCAACTTTCAGTTCAATTTGACTCATCCTACGATGGACCTGAAGCAGATCCTCAACAT
Organism: Paspalum vaginatum; assembly: GCA_030272315.1. NCBI lineage: Eukaryota > Viridiplantae > Streptophyta > Magnoliopsida > Poales > Poaceae > Paspalum > Paspalum vaginatum. The sequence goes on along the minus strand of CM059013.1, from coordinate 11,799,485 downwards.
CATCCCTGATGCAGGGTGGTACAAATACAGTAGGTGGCTTCAAATTGTAGAGGCCCCGTGTTGCTACGTACATTGGAAGGCCACCCTGAACAATTACCATAGCACAAATGATATTGTAAGCGTCAGCGCACCGCTGATAGTTTTATTGTAAGGGCTGGACTCAGCAATGCCGCATGTAATGCTTAGCTGTAGGTGTATAAGCAAACCAAGTAAAAGCAGAATTAGGGCCTGCAGAAACCAGAGCAGGGTCCGGGTGCTCACGATGTGGTCGAGGTGCGCATGGGTGATGAAGAGGTAGTCCTGGCTGACGGCGAACTGCGGCCCGCGGCCGATGTCGAACGCAACGTTGAGTGACGGCACGGTGACGCAGGTCTCGTGCCCGCCCACCGAAATCCCCTCGATGGCGTACCCTTCCACCTCCACGCCCTTGCGCTGCACCTGGGCACGCGCCCGCCGGTACTCCTCCTCGTCCGCCAGCGCCCGGTCCAGCACCGACAAAAGCCCGCCCCCTTTGCCTCCGCCTCGCCGGCTGCCGCTGTTGGCGGTCGAGGAATCCACCGGCTTCCTCACGGCTAGAGTACGGAAGCGGGAGACCCGGGTGGAGGTGCGCGGGAGGAGGCGTAGCGACGGGAGCGAGAAGAGAGAGCCGGCCGCCATTGCCGGGCCGCAAATTTGGGAGCAGGATGAACGGTGGCGACCGCGAGGGTTCTGGCTTTCTGGGTTTTGGTGAGCTCGGCTGGACTCTGGGGGGAGGATAACGCGGAGTGTTCGCAATTTCGCGTCGGGCATTCGGGCCCGTCTGTGTGGCATTATCTGTTTTGCAGGGTAGCAGAAGAGAAGAGAAGACAAGGAACGGCAAGGCTGCGTTTTGCAGTGATTCAAATTCTCGTAAAAGTGTTTTCTATGCCTGAGAAATTATAGGGTTGCATATTTATAGAGCAACTTTTTAGGATGATTAGGATTAATTAGCAAGGCTGCGTTTTTGTAGTGATTCAAATTTATTTCTATTTACGTTATAAAAAAGGGGTTTTCTGAAAACATTTTTTACCTAATAAGGCCGAGGTATACCATTCACGTTCGCCCCACTGCGCAAATTTGGAAAAGGTTGGAAAGAGATGGATAGGCCCAAACCCCATAAATGCAAAATGTTCCATCCACTTTTCTCTGTATTTTTTCACCTCGTTTTATACCAATAGCCACCAGATACTTTCCTCATTTTGAAATTAATGAGAAAAGAAGGATGTCAATCAAATATGTTTTTTTCTTTTAATTCTTTTTTTCTTTTTATAGCCTGACCGATCATCTCATAATGCATGCGTGTTGCACGTTCGTCTACGCTAGTTCTCATAAAAACGTCAAAACGTTAAATATGCCTGAGACATTATGGGATATACTCCATTTATTAATTGCTTAGATATCTTAGGCATAATAGACGTTTTCTTCTACAACTTCAACCATTCTTTTTATTCAAAAAATTCACAATTTATTAATCATTTTGTCGTGATTTATTTTATCACTACATATAACACATAATTTGAGTATGAATTATGGTTTTACATGTTTAATATTTTTTAACAAATAATCAAATTTTGGAAAAAAATTAACCGCGACATACACTTATGAACAGATAACTTTAACGATGATTGGGACTAACATAGACCATTTCAAAACTCTTAAGATTGTAATCGTATATGGTTATTATATTCGCTGTTACGGTGTCCTGACTCCTGAAGTTATTCACCAACATTTTGTAATGACACCGTCTAATATAAGGTGTCCAGACAAGTTTGCCAAAGAATCATCAGTATGGCTGTACGCACATTAGTACATTTGGTCACGCCACTAACAACTGGTACTACCGTACATACAATTTACGACAGATGGAAATAAAGCTCATTTCAAAAAGAATCAAGGAACACCAACGACAGCAAGCTGCTGTATTGACTGGTCATACAAGTGAAATTCAATTTAAATTATTAAAACAAATAATTCTATACAGGCAACTCGATTGCTTTGGTAGAGTGCATTACAATTTACAATTTTACAGTGCACTTATCCTGTTCAAACAAAGTTTAACTATTCAACTGAGAGGCTACTTACATTGCACGCTTATTTGCATAAAATACAATGTGCTATACGACAAATAACGTTGTTATGTACAGGAATTTACACTATTTGTTTCACGGTGGTTGCCATGTTTTGGCAGGTACAACCAGAGAATTAACTTTATACAATAAATTTTCGTTGGTCTTGCACAGGGAACGGAACCTCTGGTCCAATGAAGGCGACATCACAACTGACAATCATTCTTGAGTAAGAAGTGAGTATATATGCATCTCTGACAGCGAAACCTTTGATAATGGGCAACCGGAAGCCTTCCTTGAGATATGAGTTCACATAAGGCACAAACAGGTTTCTCAGCAAAATCCGCAGCACAGTCTGCGGACAGTATAAAATTTTGTCATATTATGACGTTCAAAATATCAAACCAATCCTAAAAGTTATTGCAACTCAACAAGCCTGGTACTTGTTCCTACCAAGTCAAATGACAATGTCTATGCTGCCAAAACTACAGAAGAGTTCAGATTTGCTGAGCGTTTATCCTACCATGCTGTTTCGTATAGCATTTGCACTTTGAAAAACTGCAGCGCAGCCCCACACCCTCCATAAGGAATTGAAGAATACTTATTGGATTGTACATATATTGTTTCAAGTATAGTAACATAAATTTTATTGGAAAACCAGATAAAACCCCAAACATAGTATCGCACTTTCCCATAATTAGCCTCTCGCCCTAATTAGTGAATTACAAGCTCAGCATAGTGAAGCAGAATCACCTGAACTAGAATGGTATGGAGTTTGCCAACTTTACTCCACCTCAAGGTAAATGAGAAATAATCCAATTCCACTTTTCCAACAAGGTTATTCTCTGATACAGCTGCAGCTCCAGAAGCAGCAACTGACTACAGAAGCAAAAACCAAATGTCATAACTACAACAGTACATGGAGGAAAACAGGGCAATGAGCACATTTTCAAGAAGATACAAAATAAAGTAGAATATATAAGAGTTCACCAGTAAATTAATTGATAATATGTTGAGTATATCAAACAGAACAGTTTAGTATGGGAAAAAAGAAACAAGTATAAATGTGAAGTCGTTAAGTGAAAAGCTTGAAGATACTTAGCCCAAGAAAAAAGCAGTAATACCATCAGATCACAGCTCGAATGGCTAACTATAGTCAAAAGCAATCAAAACAGCTCAAAGAAAATTTCAATTACAGAAACATCACTAAAAGAAAGATGGAAAGAATCTCACCACTGATAAGCATGCAACCGGAACTATCTCACCACGATCCAAAACGTTAACTGTGATATCTAAGTCAACTGCGGCATCAATCCTACCAACAGTAATCCTCACAGACGGAGGCGAAATTGCAGAAATATTCAGTAGAATATCGTCATTTGGATATTTTTCATACAATCGAGGAACCAAAAACCTCCAGCTAGCAGTATTTAAAAGAAACTGATCAGGAATCTTGTCCACCATCTGCTGCAGCAAACCAGCCTAATGATACAAAAAGTAGTACCAATAAGAATAGGAAAAATCACAGTAAAAAAGGAATCAAGGTCCAAGTCTTGCAGTAAAAAAAAAGAATCATGCTTGTGGGAAAAAACATTTACTCTATTTGTAGCTATCAACCATAATAACAGGTGTGTTTTGGGAGTTATATCAAATGTACTTCAACATACCTTAAAGTAGAGAGTTGAAACAGAATTGAAAACATCTTCATCCAACGAAATCCAAAGCATTTTCGATGAGCTCTCAAAAGGCGATGAAAATTTGGTATCTCCAACAAGGGTGGATCTTGGAACAGTATTTTCATCCGATGGAATAAATAGGCCATCTATATCAAACTCCACAGAAGAACTCTTGAATATTGGATCATTAACAAAAGTCACATTCATAGCGGCAACTTTATCAAGATCAACTTTCTTTGGAAGGTTTTCCAGAAACGTGTCAAGCTTCAATGCACCTTCCATTATTTTGTTTGTAATTGCATTTTCCACTGCTGATCTGATATGATTGCTGAAAGAGTCTATAAACCTGCAAAAAGCAAGCAAAAGAAGCAACTCATGTACTCATCTGGTTCACAACTTCACATAACAAGTGAGCTGTAACAAACTAACAATCATTTTAGAAAGAGAACATCTGGTTCCCATCAGATGTGAACACTGAGCAGTAATCTTAATTTAGAAAAAGAACTGCTTGGTTCACTTCAGAAACAAATGGAAGTGCCCAAGGGGAATCTACAATAAATTGTTGTCTTCTGTACAAGAGTGCAGCTGAAAAGTTTGGATAGAATTTGAAATTTCAAAGATACATGCATAATATCCACTTGTGCCTGATGAAGGACAATCCAATTTACCGAGGCCCAAGGATTTAACAGCATTGTGCATATACAACAAAGTTGTGAACACGTACACTTGATAGAACCAAGATGCTCCTCCATTTAATGTTATGTCCAAGTCCTCCATATAACAACCACATTCCATAACAGACAGCTTGAGAGATCCATTTTGATTCTTCATGCCCATGGAAACCCCAACCTCCATTCCTTCAACCTTAACGAAGAGTATTTATGAATATACCTTGGACCTACGTATACATACATGACAAGCATCTGGTACTATGTACAATAAAGTTTTAAGTTACAAGATGTGTAAATGCAACTGGGCTAGGTGCTAAGAACAGTATAAAAATTTCTAAACAGTCAGATGATAAAATGTACTCCCTCCACCCCAAATTATAGTTCCTTTTAGGTTTTGAATATATTCATTCATTTTTCCATGAATGTGTTTGTATATACTATGTCTAGATTCATCAACATCTATCCGAACATCGATGGATAGAAAGAGGGCTAAAAGGAACTATAATTTGGGACGGAGGGAGGGGCTGTTTGGATTCAATCCTCTGCTGCCTTGCCGTAGATACGGCATGCCACACATGCATAAATACCAGAATTGCCAATGCATGCCGCTACTTTCCATTCAGCAGCACAGTTCAGTTTTCTTGCCGTAGCATGCATGCTGCAGAGGCTTAAGCACGATCCAAACAGCTCTGGAGTACATAATTACAGGTGCAGTTGTATGCAATACAACACAGACTCTGATTTATACAGCTTAGCTTCTTAAAATTGTTTTTGAACATTTGATTTCACAAGATACATGCAACTATGACCTTTTGCGCTGCTGAAAAGAACAATCCGCTCATCATCAAAACAATGATTAAGGCACATGTTGAACATCTAAGTTACTGAAAAACTGTCAAACTGTCTCCGCTTTGCATTATCATAAACTCCATTGAGTTAAACTGATGTAGGGCTGGTTGTATGAAAAAGCTACTTCGTACAACCTAGAGCTGATGTAAGTATAATATCTAGAGCCAATATCTCAGATCTTGCAAAAAGTAGTGGACACTGAAGAAGACACATGGTGACATGGGTGGCCAGCCACTCTGTTTTGTATTTGCTTACAAGGCACCCATTTAGTTGAAAGTAGCTTCAGTTTAGCAGCATCCTGGTGCCAGAACGTATATATAAGTCCCATTTTAAGCATATAAATAAGTACGAATTAGTTCACACTTCTAAGTGATGCACCATCGGCTAACCTCTAGTTAAGAAAAGGTGCATAGACGTCCTGCTCCTGCCTATTCTCCAAAAAAATTGCACCATCCGCCAGCATCAGATCATTGGTCATTCAATTAGAACACCCATCAATCAACAAGCCATGCCTCTCCCGAAAATAACGACCGAATAGGCGAATAGCGACCACACATGAGTCCCTCCATGGCGCCATTCATACCTGAACCGAAGCATTCCCGCTGTCAGAGATGGTCACAAACCAGGCGCTGCACGAGTAGCTCCACTCCATGGTGAGGTTCGCGCTAGCGAAAGAGGCGGCCACGACGACGCCCGTGTCCCGGACGGCGATGGTGGAGTCGGTTACGGCGAGGCCGTGGAGCACAATCCCGGAGGCGACCATGAGGACGCTGCCGACGAGCGGGATGTTCACGGTCCTCTCCATGTCGGGCACGCTCAGGGGCGTGAGGGTCGCGGCGGCGTGGGACACGAGCAGGTCCTTGGCGAAGTCGAGGCCCGATTGGGAGATGACGGCGGAGATGTGCGGCGAAGCGGCCGCGGTGGAGGGGGCGGCGAACAGCTGGAGGGCAACTAGGAGGGGGAGGAGGAGAGGGGTGCCCATGGCCATGGCGGTGAGGAGGTTAGCAACTAGGCTCTAGCTCTAGCCTAGGTTTGGGGAGGTGGTGCCGGTGGACGCCTGGACTCTGGAGTGGGGCCGTGGGGGCGGTGAGGCCGCCGCGAGGGGGACGAAGACGGAAGACGCGCGGCAGCGGTCAGGAGGTGTCGACTGTCGAGCTCGCGGCGGCTTTGAACGGTCGTCTTCTCCGTTTTTTTTTTCTTGCTTGGAGGAGACGTGGAGCGAGCCGCAGCTGACGTGGCTGCTGGCTAGGCCGCAGCGGCGTCTGTCGCAAATGCCATCCACCACCTCACTGACACGTGGGCCCAGCTCCCAGCTAGTGCACGCGCCTCGCTTGTCACCTGCGAAATCGGCAGGGAAGGTCTACTCCAGGCGCCCTTCTCGCACGGAAGCTTTCCCCTTCCCGAAGGTTCGCACGGCCTCTCTTCCTCCGCCTTGCCCCGCCGGCCGCCGCCACCAACCCCTTCTAGAACCATCCAGAGGCGAGCTTGGGAAGCGCGAGAGCCGTAGGGCATGGCGACGCAGACGGGGGTCGCGGCCTCCAAGGTCCTCATCCTCGTCGGCGCAGGTCCTTGTCTCGCTCTCGCCAACCGTCATCGCCCTCGCCTCATCGAATACCTCTCCGATTGGATGCGATTCATTCCATTTCGCTGCTGTTTCGATACCTGACGTGGTGATTTGGTGCCTCTGCAGGGATGACGGGCTCGATCCTACTGCGGAATGGGCGCTTATCTGATGTATTGGGGGAACTCCAGGTCGGTAGAACTTTTTCCCCCATTTTTATGTTCAAGTTCGATTGCGCGCGTTGTCAAGCGTTTTTTCCCTATGCCTCTGGCTTCATAACTGTCTTGGCCGTGGGGTTAGTAGCACTAATTCTGTCCGAATGTGATCAGTACCGTATTATAACTGGCATCACCTACTTCTGGTTTCCAATGTACGCAGAATGGCATTCGGAAGTCATGCATAATTTATGCTTCGCTAGTTACAATGACTTATCATACATATCATACAGACTTCGATGATATGCTCTGCAACTTCACCTACAATCACACATATCCACTGTTCGCCTACACGGCCGTGTAGACCGTTTACACTACTCGATGGTCAACCGTGTTGGCCGTGTAGCCCGTTTAATCTGTTTTCAGCCCGTTTAAATGGCCGTATAGTCCGACTAATCGCTAAACAGTGAAAGACCGACTGTTTACCGTTTACCATTTAGGATAACACTGCCAAATCAACCTTGGAAACCACTCCTTATAATTTTTTATTTAAACATAATGCTGTATTTTTTTTATGTTTTTAGGAGATTATGAAGGGTGTAAATCAAGGAGCTGCTTCGGGCCCCTATGACATTGCCCTTATTCAAGCTCAGGTATGATCTCCATATGGAATGCATCTTAGTGCCGGCATCTCAGTGGAAGTTACTCTTGCATCCTTCCATCTTGGCAGGATAGTTTATTTTGTCTTAACTTTGCATGCTGGTGGTTGACATTAGATTCGGAATTTAGCCCAAGAAGTCAGAGATTTGACATTATCGAGGCCCATTACCATACTAAGTGGCAAATCTGACTCTGGAGGTCTGTACCTTTTTCACTGTCTCTTTGTTGTGTTTCCTGCATTCACTTCTCTGTGCTATTGCTCATTTCATGCAAAGCTTTAACTTCAGTCCAGAACTTCAGATAGTTTTTCTTATGAATTTTCATAGAAACTTATAGATAGGTATCTACATCTGAAAGGAATTCGGCTCAAAATTCATGAAAGCATGTTTAGGACTGAAGTTTCATACATGTAGTGTAGATTCATAGTGCTAATTGCTAGGATGCTTAGACCATCTCCAGTGGAATGGACAAAATGATTGCCTATAGTACAAAACGACACTGTAGCGCTACTGTAGACAGTGGGAGGTGGTTGGAATAGTGATAGACAAGGTGGATAGACGTTCTGCTAGAGATGGTCTTACAAGCTGTCAGTTTCATGCGCTTAAATTCTTAGCTTATACTGGCAGCTTAATATAAGTGGCCACTGCTGCTGGATATTCAGATTTTGTATTGTTTTCCTAGTTATGTACTTATTGCTTTTGCAGGCAGTTTATCATCTTACATACTGCCAGCAGCTGCGGTTGGAGTAATGGGTTATTGCTACATGTGGTGGAAGGTAAGATGCAGAATGTGTGCCCTTCTTCATTAATTGATTATGATTTTTCTTTATTCTGTCCCTCGTTTCTCTGTTACTCCACAAGTTGTCTGTGTTTTCCTAATCTTACTATTACTTTTGTTGAACTCGTCACTGAATAAAAGATGTAAAAAATTATCCCTGTATATTGTTTATTGTAGCTAATCTCCTTTGTTCTGTAGCTGGTGAATCCTAAAAATGGTCTTATCTGTGATCTAAATATGAAATTTATGCATAGCCTCTCACTGATGCTACAACATTCAATTCTATTATGGTCTTATGTGAATGCAGCTGTAAAAGTAAATAACTGATGCTCATCCATGTGGACACCATGGATGAATATAACAACATCTCCCTGATTGGTGATGGAAACCAAATTTCTTGTTTCCGAGTTGAGGGGCACGCACTTCCTGGTTATAATAATATCTTCTTCCTGATTCACTAGGATTTAGAGGCAAGACCATTAGACTTAGACATTTTGGGCCTGTTTGGTCAGATGCATTTGGGCTAGCCTGGTTAGGAGGCCAGCATTGGCCAGGCTCTAGCAATGTACAACATGGTTTTGTTTGGTTGGGTGGCCTAAAACCTGCATACCTAAGTATATGTTTGGTTGCCCTTGGTCAGCTCTCTCTGCAGACTCGTGTTCCAAGGCTGGCCGAGCCGCCTGCATAGCCAGGGCCAGGCCCTGGTAAAAAGGCTGATCTGACCTCACAAGCAGGGACAGCTTATCTCCCCTCCCTTGCATTATTCTGGGCTGCATAAGGTCATAGGCCAGGCAACAAAACACCAATCCTTGCACTATGCTCTGTATAAGGCCTAATGCACCCAACCAAACAGACCCTTCAAATCCTAATGGCATCTCCAGGTCAAGAATTTTCCATTTAATAACATGTGAATTAGGGAACTAATGAATGTAAATTGGAAAGCATGCACCAAGAGAAATATTGCTGTCAGAATAATCGTTACACCTATTCACTATTCCACTTTGTCTATCTTACATGTTATAATAACCTCATGCAGGGATTGTCTCTCACAGATGTCATGTTTGTCACAAAACGCAATATGGCTAATGCTGTTCAGAGCATGTCAAAGCAATTGGAGCAAGTTTCATCAGCACTAGCTGTATGCTTTATTCACAACTTCATTCCATGTTTACTTCAGCAGCTGTCTCTTGTCATCTCTATAAGTGCAATTAATTTCAGGCAACAAAAAGACATCTAACTCAACGGCTTGAAAATTTGGATGGCAAAATGAATGAACAAGTAGAAGTCTCCAAAACCATTAGAAATGAGGTTTGTTCACCTGAACTGTGTTTTTTGAGTCTTGACTTCTGAGCAGTAATTTATGATGTTTTCTTGATACCCACATCGGCCTCTTAAAAGGTTGTTCTTTGCTGTGTCTGAGCATCAATGTTCTTCTTTTTTATATTATGCCAGCATTTGATCCGTACAGTTTAAGTCTATGCATTAGTGCACTACAACCCAGTGCAAGATAAATTGGAATAAGTGGTCTCATGCTTATTATGGCTGCATAACTGTTGCAATGAGGTTATTCATCTAGAAGGTGCAGCGTCTGTGATTGGCGCCCGTGCAATGGATTTTCTTTGACAACTGCTCGCAAAAAATGGGGCCTTTTCCAGTCAGCAAGGGCCCGTCTGGCCAGCCCAGCCAGGTGCAGCGGCCATGATTGGTAGAGTGAGGCAGGGGGCCAGGTCCGCACGGTCATCAATCCAGAGAAAAGGCTACACCTTGGGGAGACGAATATTGATTTTTTTTCTCCCAAACTAGGCTCGCTGTGTGCAACATGAGTGAGTTCGGTCACCTCCCGTCAATTTATTACCAACACACCTACAGTCTACACCTTGCATTGCCACCTCTTGGCCTCTACTGGACCTCTGGCACGGGGTCCAGCGCCACCTCTGCCTGGCCCTGTTCCGGGGCGGCATGTGCCTCTTTTCTCACAAAAGGATAGGTGCCACCAGCTCACCACCACTCCTCATCCACCGGTGGATGGCTGTGCCTATGCAAGAACCTGACCAACAGTGTACACTCAGATTGGTGATGGGGAATCAACAATGTTCTGGTTTGACTGATGGCTGCAGGGTAACTGTGTGGTTGACATAGCCCCCAACCTCTTCAAAATGATCCCCAATAGATTGGCTAAGAGGCGTACAGTGAGTCAGGCACTTCAAAACAGATGTTGGGTGGGAGATATTAGGGGGGCTCTCACAGTACATGTTCTGGTTGAATAGCTTACCATTTGGGACCTAATTGATGGCATTGTGCTGTAGCCAGATACTCCAGATCAGCATAAATGAAAACTGTCTTCTTCTGGTTTTTACAGCAGTAAGTCAGCTTACAATGCCATGTTTGTGGGCACCATCAAGTTCTCTCCTTGGAAAAGGGTATGGAAGAGTTGGGCGCCACCAAAATGCAGGATGTTTGTCTGGTTGGTCATCAATAACCGATGTTGGACTTCAGATCGTCTAGCCAAGCGTGGGTTGCCCCATCAACCAGCATGCTCTTTCTGTGATCAAGCCAAGGAAACAATTAACCATGTCCTGTCTTCATGTGTGTTTGCTAGAGAGGTGTGGACTTGGGTCCTGAGGAGGTTGAACCTCTCTGATATAATGCCACCCGGGCCAGATAGTGCTTCTAGATCCATACCTAAGGAGCTGCGAAAGGGCTTTAATGCTTTGATCATCCTGATTGCTTGGGAGCTTTGGAAGCATAGGAATGCTTGTGTCTTTGAAGGAATTAGCCCTGATGTGCATTCTGTTCTTCTCTCGGTGGCCTCGGAAGGACACTTGTGGTGCCAGGCAGGTGCCTCTGCCCTTCAGGAGCTCTTCCTGAGGTCCCTTGCTCCGGGCTCTTAGGGAGTTGGTAGTGTAACCCCCCCCCCCCTTCCCTCGGTAAGACCAGCCCTCAGGGATTTGTACCCCCTTTTTCTCTTCTTAATGAAATGATGCGCAGTTCTCCTGCGTGGTTCGGAAAAAAAAGAACTTGACCGACAGATGCAGCCTGAGGACCAAAACCATGGGCCATGGCTAATATCACTGTGAGAAGAGGAATAGTTCAGGTGGTAACTCTACCCATATCTCTAGATATATGGTAAGCATATCCATTTATACGGCCTATGAAACACAATTGGTTGCACAACTAGAACTATGCTTGACTGAGCCTGGCCCTGGCGAGCAGTGCCAACCACCCTAGTCCAAGCTACCAAATGGGCCCCCAAGTAACACTTGAGATAAATGTTAACTGTAAATAACAGACTAAAATGATCTGAGAATTAGCTTATGGCTTGTTTAATTTTCTTCTCTTAGAGCACCAAACATTTTCTGTTCATCCTAATGTTGTGCAAAATCTTTTCAACCATATACTTGTAAGCTGTAAAGCTATACAATATACTTTACTTATCCTTGCCTCCGTATGTTCATACAATTTTGTTCCATATGTGAAGGTTAATGACGTTAAAGACGATTTGTCTCAAATTGGATTTGACATTGAAGCAATTCAGCAAATGGTTGCTGGACTGGTGAGTTTTAACACTCTCTTAGACTTGTTCATGAACTGCTGTCAAAATTATATATCTCACCTTTGTTTTTCTTATTATCAGGAAGGAAAGATTGAGTTACTTGAGAACAAACAGGTATCTTAGTTTACTTGTGGGTATTAGTGACATGCATCTTCTAATTCTCCTTACCCTAACCTCCTGTGTTTACTGATCAGGACGCGGCTAATACTGGTATATGGTACCTCTGCCAAGTAGCAGGAGGTTTAAAAGATGGAATAAACACCAAGTTTTTCCAGGTGGGTAGATTATTGGCTAGTCTGCATGATAAATGTTCTTTTTTGTTCATTCCCATAAACGTAATATGTGAATGATACATCTATCTTTGCTCTGCCGTTGCTTGTTGTTATTTTCTTCTGATGGTCCTTCGCTGCTCTTCATTGTGCAGGAAGCCAGTGAAAAACTGAAGCTTTCGCATCCAACTCAACCTGTAAACAAGCCAGTAAAGGTACCCCCATTGGCCCCGCCCCACCATTTTTTCCAATTGTTTGTCTTCCATTTGTTATGAGTTTGTTGATGTCGAATCTCCCATTTGATTTGTGCACATTAGGGACTTGAATTTTTTTCGGAGAGCACAAAGGAACAGAAGGTAGCTGACTCCAAGCCAATTGCGGTCACAAGCGATGCTGAGAAGCCCACGAAAACAGCTACTGTAAATGGTGCTGCGGTGCACAGGTCTATCAGGTTCTCATTTCGAAAGGAAGGCCTTGCTTTGTGATCAAATCCTCTCCACTTGCAATGTACATGGCCTTCCTGGTTGCTTTGTCCGATAGTCAGAAAACATAGAAGAATAACCTGCTTACCTGCATCTGGAGTAGCCAAGTTTTTTCCAGAGTAGACAGGTGTGAGGTATTTGGTCAGCTTTGAAAGTACCCACAGTTCCACTCATTTACCATTTTCCCTTGGATTTTATACATTTTTTTGGTTTGATTTGATGGGTTATTTGCTGTATACGAGTGATTGGAAAGAATAAAAAAAACTTCAGTTTTCTTGAATTCTTGTCAACCCGGGAGGTGCCTTGTAAATCCGCAGCGCCAGAAATGCATATTTGTCGTGTGTGGCTGTGTACAGCAGCTCACACCTGTCATGCGTCCATACCACCACTACCTGTACGTTTTTGAGTGAAAATGGCGCAGTAGTCTCGAAGCCTTGCACACGCGGAAAACAGGCTATGGTGTTTCCACACGGAAAGCCGGATGCAGGCAGAAAGTCAATGTGTTGCGTGATGCTGCAAGCGGCAGTTTTTCGAAAGTTCACCTGTATATCTGACACAACGCCAGGAAATCGTATCAATAGCAGCAGCAGCAGTAAACTACTGCATGACCGACTATCTGGGGAAATAAAATGTAGCAGCTGATGCATGCAAACTTTGCAAACATATATACACATACCCACACGGGTTGAAACCTTGGATCCATCCAAATTAATTTACAACACACGCAACTAGTAGCGTGTAGCGTCAAAGCTTGCGTCCCTTGAGTCTCGGACACCGATTCTCATGGCGGGCACCTTGGCGCTACCGAGGTCAAAACCAGCAGCTCAAGGAGGCTGACCGCAGCCGTCGGATTTGGTAGGCCTCTTAAACAAACCAAACCCAAGCAGATTAAAATACTCCATGGCCAGTACAACACTGATGTGATCATGTGAATTAATGAAACCTTTGATTATCAGTAAAGAGTAGTAGACTGTGTAACAGCGCTACAATAATAATGACCCATCTTCCGTGATGGTGCGGCAGCGTTACTAATTTCCCGGCACCACACGTGCAGCTGCGGAAAAGAAAACAGATCCCGAGGACGTACAGCGGATTTCTGGACGGACAGGACGACAGCCAGTGCAATACGTACGTATCGTGGTGGTGCAGCGACTAGTGGAATCTACCTGTCTGTACATGTACATGTATGGAGCTGCATGGGGATCTGGAAAATTATTCTGAACTCATCATGTACATTAGCGACTGAACTTTTATGCCATGTTTAGAACAAAGAAACGTAAAACAGAAAAATAAAAAAACCGTAGGAATGGAAGGAGTGAAACGTAGAAAACCACGTGATTCCAAAATACAGGAACAATTTTAGGCCGTTTGGATTCCAGAAAAATATTTGAATTTTCACATCTTTTAATGAATGAAAAGTTATGTTTTAGTACGTACTTCCAATGTCATATATTATATTATACGGTAATCAGAAGATTGTGGAGTAGTATTTTGCCATGCGATTAAAGAACAACGGGCAGATGGAATCGTGTGGTTTGACAAAAAAATAATATAAAAACCATGATTGATCTAAACTAGGATCTAGACAAGAGCGAAAGAAAGCTGGGCAGCAACGTGTTTTGCTTGTTCATCACTTCCTTTTTCTGGAATGGTATGCAGACTTCATTCCAAACGTAGATAGTCTGTTCCTTTCCTTTGGAATGGGTTCCGTTGAAATTCCCGTGGCAAAACTGTGAACCAAACGGGGCCTTTTAATAAGGGTAAAACCGATAGGAAATTCGTTTCTACTTTAATAAATCCGTTTCTACTTTAGTCTCCAAGGCAAGGGTGTGAGGCGCGCTAACTCAACTGGAGCGAGCACCTTAATTAGTTTTACATCTCAATCATCTAAGTTTGAAGTAGTCCCCAACACCGATTTATGTGCTTATCTCTTCTTCTTACTGACATAATGAGAGAGGGTAATGCTTCTGTCTATGCAAAGCTGTCACAAAGAAAGGAACTGAAAAAGACGATGAACATGTGGTTGGCAGAAACTAGAAGTAATTAATGTGCCTATGCATGCATCATCAGCATGTACCTGAAGGCTGCAAAACTAGCATATCCAAAAGCCATACGGAGTATATGTTGTTAACAAAGGGGATATAATTAGGTGAAGAACTGGTACTTCTAATTCTCAACAGCTGCCACCTAATCTCACGACGAAACCTCCTCCCAACTGAACATTAGTGATTGTACTTGGTACTGTGGGCGTGGGATAGTCAAGAGTGAAGGGTGCACGCTTAAGGCACCTGCTAGGACGAGAGCAGGAGAACGATGACACAGAAATGATTGAACAAACGGTACTAGCTAGCACTCATTATCTGCTTGTTTTTTCTCAAAATCAGTGTCCTTTCCTTAAGGACGATCGAGGTTCTAGAGCGTCTGTGCAGGCACTGATCAGTTATCGGGACGCTCTGTACATATTGGACGGTACGTAGTGTACAGTATACTACGTGAGTACACAGGTAGGCCTATGAAGAAATTACAGAACTAGTACATACAGTACATATAAAAGACAGGCAATTAAGGATTTGCTGAAACGGACCGGCACTGCAGCTTAATGGAACTTGCTTGACACTCGATCCATGCATAGATCCTACAGTACGTACAAGCCATCCCGAATTCATTCATCACCTAGCATACAGTACTCGTTGGAGCGTTACTACACAAACACACAATATATACTCTGTATCCTAGCTAAAATATAAAGCGTGGTCAAACTTAGCAAAATAGGAGTATTACACTAACATTTAACTCTTAATATCTCCCTTACCATAATACTCCGTACTTGGAGTAACAAAACCATATCTACATGAAAGTTCTTCTAAACATAAATACATACATGTGCCGGGAAGGAACCGAAGGTTACTGCTGTATAAATGACTTCGGACGTTTGCTTTAGGTTCCGCGCCCACAAATTTTAAGTTCCGAGCCCAGCAATTTGGGTTCCAGTCCACCACGTTGATTCATTTCAATAGAATCCCCTATGTCTATAGCCATCAAATCTTGGGCAATTAATGGCCACCATTAACTCCAAGCTCTGTAAAATCTCTTACACATTGATATTTTTTTATAAGACAAAGCTTTCATTATATACACCATTAATATTAAATCTTCAAAATTTGAATCTTGAATTACATGCATGCCTTATATTATGGGACTGGGGGGTATTACCTAGCATCGTTGTTCAAAAACGGTCAGGGACAAGGTATCGCTATGGGTTCTAAAGCAGCTGGCAATGCTGGCTAGTAATGCTGTAAGTTTGTATATATCACCAACATGCACTGAAACTTAGTTTGAAAATAAACTTTTGATCTAATTTCACTTTTGATCTCCTCGCATTCAACAACTCTCCCTCTAAATTTCCTTAGCTGTGTAGTTCATTTTTGGCTAGTGTACTTCCTCTAGCTAGTGTCGAAATAATAGACGCTATTTATTACCATCTATTAATAGTATTTTATATATTCAAGATATACCAAATGTGTGTAATATTTTAGAACTACACAATTGAAGACAAATCTAGTCATACCAAATTCAAAACGTAAATTAAAATATTTGAAGAGATATTCATGATCAAAACTAAAACATGTTGACTGCACGAAAACTAAAACGTCTATTATTTTGAAACTAGAGTGAGTACGGTGTTTGGACCCACTAGTGGTAATCTGGAAACTAATTGACGATTAGTAATTCCTTTGTCCTGAAATACTCCATGTCCGCTAGTGCTAATTTTGGAAACTATAGTTAATGATTAATCGTTGATTGATGCAACAAGTATAAGATATCTTGTCTTTTAAAATTTGTTCAGCGTCCTAGTTGTATTGGAACAATACTATTTTACTACATCGGTATTTGGTGTTTACATTGGTTGCTTGCGCCATTCAAACTCTTTAGTTTTTTTTAATCGATCAGCTATTTATGTAACATTGATAAGTGAGTTGTAGTTTTAACGAAAATACACGCGCCATATCCTATCTAATATAAATTGCCTTAAAAAAAATCTAGATAGCAACCTGCATCGAGACAAGGCTTTAATCCCCTGCCCGTCGTATGTTTTAATCGGTAGGCAGGATAATGGTAGCGCAGCCACATTGCAAGATTTTTTTTTTCACCAGGTAACATACATATTACATGATTACACGTCAAAATGCTCATTAATTTGGACGGTGATTCTCGAGAACATATGCATTACTTAGAATCTTACAAAAGGAGAGGGAGAGGGAGAGAGAGGATGCGTGAAGCGAAACCATTAGCAAGTTGCATCATGGCACTGGACAAAATGCAGATATACGTACTCCACTATTCTGGTCTCAGTGGCCTACTTGACGAAGAACCTACGTACTGCTAATAATACTCCCGAAGAAGGAGAGAAAAGAAGAAAAAACAAACGTACAGATGCAGCAAGGAACGAATGAACCATCACCGTGCATGGAGAGCTAGGAAAGCTAACGATCGAGAGGGTACTTTGAACTGCGAGAAAATTAATGCCTGGCTTTCCCATGTATGCCGCCGATCGACCGATGAGACCTACACCACCACCACCATCACCAGTTAGCTAGCTTCGTTCTTCATTCGACCTTCTTAGCCTTGTTGGATCATCAGCACCAAAACTCCTCCTCCATTCCTTGGCCTGCCGGCCGACCATCCCTGACGAAGGCCGGCGGCGCCGCACATGCTCCACGCTGGACAGGGAGGTAGACAGCTCACAGCAGCCGCCCGCCGCCCGGAACGGCCTCCCGGAGCCGGCGGCGACGTCGAGCGGCGGCCTGCCATGCGCCTCCCGCTGGACCTCCTCGCCACCAGAGATGGCAGCGAGCAGCGCACGCCCTCCTCATCGTTGCTGTTGCCCATGTCGCGGCAGCTGGCAGAGCCTGGCTAATTAAGCTAGCTAGAAATGTGGAAGCACGCTGGATCGGAGCTAGAGCCCCAGCCGAGAGGCCCGCGAACGGCTGGAGAGAGATCGAGAGAGGGAGGAGAGGAAACGCTTGAGATGCTGCAGCTGCCTGCCCTTGGGCCTTTGCCCCCCGGAATATTTCAGGGGCTTTTATGGACGGGACAGGAAAGCGGAAGAGGCGCCGGGTCAGGAGATCTCCATCTCCCGCGCGCGGCCCCGATGGAGATCGTTTGCGCCCGGCCCGGCCGCGCGCGCGCTGATCGGTCGGGATCCGCGCCCCAACTGCAACGGGTGTGTCGGTGTCAAACCAGACCTGCCGCCGCCTCGTCCGTGAGTACCTTGGCCTTCCTTGGCGTGGCAGCCTGGCAGCCAGCGCGCGTACACGAAATTCTCCGCCCCGGCAGGTCAGGGCAGGCCGGCGGCGGCCACCCAACGCGCTACTAGCTAGTAGCTAGCTGCGCGCCTGCGCCTGCCGTACGTTGATCCGTGGACCGCAGCGCAGCCGCAGCTGATGAACTGACCGGCGGCGAGTTGGTTTTGGTGCCAAGGTCTTCTCCTCTCTGGAAAAGAAAAGGTTTTAAATTGCTGCCAGGATTAAAGACGACGATCGACGCACGGACGGGCGCGCCTTTTTTTCCTGCACAGCACAGTGAAAGGCGGGGGCTTGGCTTTCTTCTGCCGGTGGTGACTTTATTTGGTTATGCTCGTCGAAACCTTTGTCCTGCAAAGCGTGGAACAGTATGGGCTCAGCCCGTACGTTTACCGGTCCACACCGGGGAAAGTGGCGGGGAGGTCAGGTGCAACTGCTACGACCATCATATCATATCATGACGATCGCTCCTCTTTTTATTTGATTCCTAGGTTCGGTTACACGAGGATCTCAAAACGGGCAGTCCTCGGCGAGTGCGGGGTGGCCATCTAGGCATCAACCGCATTACTATTATGCTTATCATCATGGCCAAGTTAGTCATGCATGCGCATGTTTAAGATGAAAGAAAAAAAATAAGTCTGCTCATCATGTATTATGCGGAGAGGTAGTACTGTGTATTACTACGTATGATGGGCTCAAAGGTACTGAACATTGCGCTTTTGTGTGACCTTTTAGAACGATGCCTGAAATGGGAATTCATCTTTTATGGACTACAGCGGTGAACTCTGTGCACGGAGGAGTGGAGGACCCGGATCACCATGCTCCACTGACGACGGTGTCCCCAGTCGATCGGCCGCACCGGCACCCATGCACCCCGGCCCGGCGGGTCGGAGCCCCTCCAGCTCCAGGTTCCGGAGCGGACCACCACTTCTGCCGCCGGGGTGCACCACGTGCCGAGCGCGAGCGGAGCGGGTCCGCCGCCCGGCCCTCGTCCGCTGTGGTGGCCATGGCCTGGTGGGGTGGTGGTGGTGGTGGTGGGCGCCGCGACGGTCGGGCTCCGCTGTTCCGCGGGCGGGCCGGGGCGCACGTGCACAGCAGCAGCAGCAGGCGGCTGGCGGTGGCAGGTGGTCGTGGGGCGTCGTCCCGCGGCGCGCGTGCGGGTCTCGCGGGGCGCGGCGGTTCCCGGGGACCGAATCCCGCGACATCGGCCCGGCTCTTGCGCCGATGCCTCGTCCTCGTCCTGCCCGCCCGCCGCGGCTTCTATTCCGTTTCCGAGCATTCACCGCCGCGCGCCGATCTCGATGCCCGCCTCCGCGCGCGGCGACCTCTATTTCTGGGCTGGATAGCTACGCAGTACTCCTACTAGGCCTGTAGCACATACTAGCCGTGTAGCCTTTGCTTGGATTTTCTAGACCGACGGACGACCCTTGTGGCCTCTTGTGATTTGACGGGTTGATTTCCACGCAAGGAAGCATCTTTCTTTTCGAGCCGAGGACAGGTCTGTCAGGCTGCGAGGAATCTGTGCCACTGCGCAGGTCACGGTGGCGATGGATGGCGGGCGGCCTGTGGCCCATCGTGGTCCGTCTCAAGTGGAAATTTTTTTATTTTTATATTTATTTAAACCGTTATTTGCAAAAAAAATGGACGATTCAAAAAATTGCAAATCTATACCAATACCTCCGGACCATCCGGCGGTATTTAAAAAACGCCGCCCTATCCGGCGGTTTTATGACGTGGCATCCTAAGAACCACCGAAATTTGGCGTTTTTTAAATACCGCCGGCCCAACCGGCGATATTTAAAAAAAGCCGAATGGGCCGGCGATTTTTATTTCCCGTGGCGGTATTTAGGTCCTGTTGGCGTTTTTTAAAAAATGGCTGGCGATATTTAATTCTTTTGGCGTTTTTTAAATAAAGCCGGCCCATCCGGCGATTTTTAAATAAAGCCGGTTTATCCAGCTATTTTTGCTCCATGTGCATTTTAAAAAAACAAGAGAATGGTAATTTGTTAAATAAGCAATATGAGTATACGTAAAAGCAAATGACAATTAAAACACTATTTGAATGTGGGCATGGAAACTATTGTAATTAGTACCGGTAAGTTTGTATTTCTTTATTTTATGACGTAAAATATTTGTTTTCTTTTTCTTAGTATGGAGGACAGACAAAAACAAATTATGAGAGTACACGTTACATTAAATTGAAATCACAGCGTTACATTGAGTACGACATGAAGAATTGATGCAGAAGTTAAAACGCAACATAGAGTGAACTCGGATACATAATTCTCAATGTTGACAGCGTAGATTAACGACATAAATAAAGTTGAACACATTTGCGATGCCTTGTCGTTGTAGCGCGTAACTCGCGCTACACAATTGACTTGGCTTAGGTAATTTGAAATGCTAGAAACGTGAAAATAGTAGGAAGTTCGTCTAAGCGAATTGGTTCGGATAGTGCTGCGACGGGCCTCGGAGATCATAGTAGCCGTAACCTCCGGATGGTGGAGACTTGGGGGGCATACGCTGCCGCGGGTGGTACGGGCATTTGCAGAAGGGGTCAGGACACAGGGGATCATCTTCGAGTCCAACCACTATCGCGTTAGCGTCAGCCTCGTTTTCCAGAGAGTTGACGCGACACTCAAGGTCGTGGATCTTGTTCTTCAGGTGGTTGATATAGTCTTCGACGTAGGCATGGTGTGGAGGATCTACCCACTTGGTGAAGCGGCATGCCGTGTCAGTGGAATCCTGCAATCGTATATATCTCTTTTTAGAAACAATTTGAGTTATGTCAGAACAAAGTGTAGAGAGCGAGTTTGAGGACACACATAGCCAAAAGGGCATCTGTAGAAGCGACGACCTCCATCGATGAACTCATCGAACACCTGCACGACACAATACTCACCACAACGGCACGTAGGCCACACCTCCGTGCGATCATCGTAAGGCCTAAGCCTGCGTTCGCCAACAAAGGCGTCTGGTCCCTCTAGCGGGAAGTCCTGCAGTGGATGTGGAAACACGTCTGGACCTTGAGGACCTCCCCAGAGGAAGTGGTGGGTACGACGTCCTCCACCCCTCCCTCCTCGGCCTCGGCCGCGGCCACGCCCCCTTCCTCCCGGCTCGGCCATTCCTCCCTCGCTCTGGTAGTGTGTTGTGTGTGTTCTTTGAATGTGTGCCGTCTTTTTGTAGTCGAGATGGGGGTTGAGTTGTCTTCTGAAAACGAAAAAGTTGTTAGGTCAAACTGGAAATGGTACTGAAAAGGCCACGCAGGTGTTGTCACGTCGAACGGAAAAGGCTACATAGGTGTTATCACGTCGAACTGAAAAGGCTACATATGTGTTGTCACGTCGAACTGAAAAGGCTACATATGTGTTGTCACGTCGAACTGAAAAGGCTACATATGTGTTGTCACGTCGAACTGAAAAGGCTATGAATGTACCTGTAACTGAAAAGGCTACGTCTTGCGCTGTCACGTAAAACTGAAAATGCTACATAGGTATTGTCATATAGAACTGAAAAGGCTACGCATGTACCAGTAACTGAAAAGGCTACGTGATGCGCTGTCACGTCGAGCAGAAAAGGCTACGGAGACATATGTATCTGAAACGATTGCCTACGTGTTGTCACGGCCTACTGCAAAGGTAAAAGTGATAAAATACATGATGACGAATGTACACCTAACTAATGCAAGTCAACTCTGGAACTATGATCTAGCTACGACCCCTCTTGCTCCTGCGTGCAGCTCTCTGGGCAGCCCAAGTGTGGCGTGACCCGTGACTAAAGGGGTCGGGTGCCTGTCGAGTACGTCGGCCAGGGACTGCATCGGGCGCAGGCGGCTCCTGTGACAGCTGAGTTTCGTGGGGTGGCGCCTCCTGTAGCTGTGAGTAACCAATCTCATCATGTCGCGGCGGCGACGCGAACAAGGACTGCGCCATCTGTTTTGCTGCACCTGGTGGACTGTCAGGTGCGTGGCCGGCTCCGTAGCTGTCGTCAGGGGTCGTGCCAGCTTCATATCCTGCAAATCAATCGCATTGATTAAAAATGTAAAGTAACACTGTAACAGGCATGACAAGTCTGCTGCATGTATGTGAATGCCACTTACCCCACTCAACGTCACGAGTCCGTGATGTCCCTGCAGCGAAGACGTCGTGGTGGTAGGTAGGGTGACGAGACGATGACCCAACATGGGTCCCGTACTGTGTACCTGTTGCACGGAACATCCATAAATAATTGACGAACTCGTGTTTAATAAAATTGACCTGTACAAGATATACCTGGCGGCGGGTAGGTCATCGGCGGAGTCTGCGCAAAGAGTGGTACCGGAGGTCGTACCGGAGGGGGTCGTGGGGCGGTCGGGTTAGGTGGAAAAAACATCGGCTGCGGTGGTGGATGGGCAACATCGTCGCCACGGCAAGACAACGACCTAGTCACTCTTCTGCACAGGTCCGCTATCTTGTCGTACGCCGCCTTGTGATCTTGTGGGGCCATGGTGAGGGCATTACGGCTGTACGTCGTGACGTCTGCATGGATTTGCCGGAGCACGTCATGCTGTTTCAAAAAGATTGCATTAGTTTGCCATGAAGTATGAACTTAGATGTCTTCTAATGTGGAATCGACAATCAGGAAAGAAACTTACAGCTATATACGCCCCCTGGTCTCGCTGTGTAGGGTAACTGTCCGTGACGGACGGTGTGCGGCGGGGCAACTCCTGTGGCGTCGACAAGACACGCAGTCGTGTCCGTGGGAGGTACCAACGGAGGTACTGAACCCCAGGCTGCATCGTCATGTGGCCTACCCTCCATGACGAGGTCATCCAAGGCCGTGGACCACTTCGCCACGAACTCGGCAAGACGTGGTGCCCAGATCTGGCCAACGTTCTGGCCCTGTCTCGTAAACCTGAAAATAAAAATAGTTTTGTCGGTGGACTCAGCATGTGAATTATGTGAAATATATAACTTTACGATAATGTACAAGGTCGGCACGAACCGGTGCACGTGTGGCGGCAGTAAGCTCTGAGGGACGACCACCTCCTGCCGCAACCCTAGCTGACGGAGCACGCGGTGGACTGCGTGCTCCTCGACGTAGATGTCGAAGACAAGTGGGCTGCGCGTTCTCCAGTAGTCGGCGTCGCGTACGCACAACGACGACAGCCCGTCAGGTGCACGACTCTCCACTGCCTCGTCAGAGTAGGGCGTCCAACGAACGTCGTCGTCACGCAGGACGTCGAACTGGCCTACGAAGTCAGGGTAAGACTTCCTAGTCTGCACGTGAGCGTACGCGAACTGCGAAAGCATTCAATTACATCGTTAGTACAGAAAATTAAATACACACCCAAATAAGTAAACGAAGAAGAATCCACGTACTCGTCGGTCGCACCACAGAGAGCCCATCGTCGGGCCGTCTACCTCGTCGCGTATATACGCGTCGTACGGGCTGTGCACGACCGCGGGCCGACCAATCTGAAACCTCTCGTGGGCCCAAACCTGCAGAAGTAGCGGGCATCCCCCGAAGATGGGCTCCGCTGACGAACTCTTCAAACAACTCGTGCACAGTCCGCGGTACGTCGCAGCTAGGACAGCGGACCCCCAGCTGAACTGCGGGATCGACTCCAGTGGGCTGTCGGCGACGTAATGCGCGAAAGGCAGTAGGTCGAATCATATGAATTTTAACTATGCCGGTTGCGGTCGAATCTACTCACCTTGAACTGAAGAATCCACCACTTTGGGGGCCCGCCCGTGTACGTCGGTGGAAACTCCCTGTAGGGTTGTGCGTTGCCGGTACGCTCGACGGCACCGAACCGAGCCAGCAAGTCCTCACGCCAGCCGGGGCCGACGTCCGTGGGGCCCATGGCATCGCCCCTCAACGGCAAACCTAGCAGGTACGACACGTCCTGCAACGTTGGCGCCATCTCGCCCACGGTGAGGTGCAAAGTGTGTGTCTCCGGTCTCCACCTATCCACCGTTGAAGCAAGGAGGGAGAAGTCGTAGCTGAAACGCGGTCCGTCTCCCTCGACCATGCGAGCAAGTGGGAGCAGACCAGAAGCGCGCAGTCTAAAAAACGATGAGTATAGCATTGTATAAATTTGAACGAGGTTGAATATATTTGAACAAGAGAACGAAGCACGTAAAGCGAACCTCGGTAGCCAACGAGGGTCCAACGCCATCGTCTCCATCGGAACACGTGCGCGAAACTGTCCAAGGGAGCTCCCCAATACCGCACTGAAGTACGACCGGTGCTTCTTGTCCGTCGCTGCATCGAGGAGGTCGGGGGTCACGTAACCCTGTGGGGCATCCATCCCTAAAAAAGATTGATATCGTTAGTCCACATTATAAACCAAGTATAAACTAACTAAAACATTAACATAAGACTGCATGTAATTCAAAATAACATCACATAACAATAACATAACATTGCATATCATAGCATCGAATTCAAAATATTAACAAACTAAATGCATAGTCACATAATATTATTACAATCCATGATAGCAAATCCACATATACAGAATTTCAAGTAATGCAAGAGTAACGTAACAGAGAAAGGTTCCAAACATTATGTTATTACAATCCATGACAGTAACCAAAAATCATTAAATGACTTCATAGCTTCCTCCACGATCGCGTCGACCGTGACTCGATGATCCTGGGTCAGGTATGTTCGACACGGTTCCTTGAGGTGTATTAGTGCATTTTTTGTAGCTGTGCCCGAACTCATTGCATTTCGAGCATATGACAATTCTTGGCCCAGCTTCGGCGTCATCCATGTTGTTACGAATGCGACGAGTCTTGCGTCGCCCTATCTGTTGTTTCATGTCAGGGTGAGGATTGGGTATGAAATCAGGAGCACCCTCTGCAATACTAGTGAAAGTCCCCGCAATGGCGAAACCATATATCTCAGAAGTCCAGGTGTGGTAGATTGCATCCTTCAGGTAATAGGGGGACACAAACATACGAGCGTTCAAACCTCCAACTTCCTGACATGCAGCTATGACATGTGTACATGGTCTGTGGTATAACCTCGGCTTGTGGCAGGTACAAACACAATGGTTATTGTACAGGACACATTCTTGCACGTGCCTCTCATGATTGCCTCCCCTTCGGCCTTTGTCCCGACAAATGATCTCAAATCTATGCTCAGCGACACCCATGTTCCTGACACGATGTCCTGCGGCTTTTTTGTTTGCTTTGGCCATATACTCAAAGAATTTCTGCCCATATACGAGGCGGTGGTCTAGAAACACATTCTTTTGCTGCTGGATGACGTTCCCGAAAGTATTGTGTTGTACGGTATATGTAAAATTCCACAATCCCGACAAGTGGCATGCTTCTGCTTCCATGTAACACCCAATTATACACCTCGGCAAGGTTCGTAGTCATAATACCATAACGTGCACCTCCTTCATCATGCAACAAAGACCACTTCTCCTTTGGCTCATGCTCAATCCACTTCGAGAATGACTTAATCGAACGACCAGGCCTCCGTCGCACATTAGGACCATCGAGGCCCACATTTTCCATTGCAATTGGCTCATCATCTTCTAAATTCGCCCCTCTAGTACTTACTTCCGTAGCGTTCTTCTTTGTGACTTCATCAAGTTTTTTCCACAAAACATTGAATTTCCTTTCTTGATTCTGACTACACAACCTCTTAAAAAGTTTTGTTAGTTTCTTGTTCTTGAACTGCTTCTGAAAGTTAGCTCCCATGTGTCTCATGCACCACCGACTCTTCAGATCGACCCACTTTGCTATTCTTTGACGTTGTACACATCCTTCCTGTAAATCTTGCACCGCTTGCATTATGCCTCCATGGCGATCATGAATCACACACACATCTCGCCGATCCTGAACAATACATGCTTTGATCCGCTCTAAAAACCAGTACCAACTGTCCCCATTCTCACTCTCAACAAATGCAAAAGCCAGTGGGAGCACCTGATTGTTTCCATCTGCCGCAATTGCAGTCAGAATTGTGCCATTGTACCTCCCTGTTAGGAAGGTCCCGTCGATGCATATCACTGGGCGACAATACTGGAATGCATTGATACATGCCCCCAAAGCAAAGAAAGCACGCTGAAGAACACGCTTTGTCCGGTCCTGAGGCAAATTATAGTGCTTAATCTCAAAGTAACTACCCGGATTCCGGTCACATAGTGTGTTCAGCACACGTGGCAGGTTGTGGTACGATGCTTCATATGTATCCCATCTCATTTCCAATGCCTTCTGTTTTGCCCTATAAGCTTTGCTGTAACTTATTTTGTACTGAAAGTCATCCTCTATGCTATTGATTATTGCCTTCGGCTCATATGCAGGATTATTTACTATCTTTGAGTACATATGTTGAGCCACGAAATCAGCTGTCAAGTTACGGTGATGACTCTCAAGCTCTTCAAGGACGCATGTATGATATTCAATTCTTGAAACGGTCCAGAAAATATCATACTTTCCAAAAAAAGCATGGACCCTAAAAGGACAATCATCTCGTATGCACTTCACATCATAGACTTGTGGACTGCTCTTTTGAACTCTGAACTCTTTCTTCAGGCACTTAGCCGATCATCTTTGCACGGCCTCTTTCAGCTCTATCTTGCTATGGTAAATAGCTCCCACGGATACTTCATTTTCACTATATTCCCATGGAACCATTTCACCTTCATTTACTAGCAGTTCTGAGTGATTAAAGTTGGTCCATTGACTTGGAACCTGGTTCAATATTTCATCTTCACTGTCTGAATCTTCATCAACAGGGACATTGGCCTCGGCATCCTCCCGCTGCATCTGTTCAACCAAACCTACAATTTCTTCACCCTCATCTACCTCACCCCTTGGTTCCCGTACTGTTTCATTAGCTTCACCTTGCTCACCTATATCAACGCCCACCTCGTTAACCTGATTCACATTATTTTCCACCACTTCTTCAATTGTTGTTGCCTCATCACAGCCCTGTGAGCTTTCTTGTTCAGCATTCACCTTCTCGTATGCTTGCACAAAAAGAACCAGGGGTAACCCATGACGCAAGCTAACGTCAACAAACCTCCTCCATACGGCAGTGCTTTCTATTTGCACTAATTCATAATAAACAGGAGATAAACTCCTAGTTGTTACTGCTGAGACGCTCAGTTGACATTCATTATAATCCAACTTAAAACACTTCATGAACCAGTTATACACTGAACGAAATGGCCTCTCAATTGCTTTGTCCAGCCCTTTTGTCACTGACCGAAACCCACTCAAATCTACCCCGAACTGACCGTAACGTATCTCTCCTTCACCAAAATATATCTGAAAATATGTTTTCTGTGACATGCCTGACCACAAATGCGACAAACAAGACAGTACTTAGCACATATGTAACCACATTTCTATATAACACTCAATTTTTCTTATATTATAATGATTGAATATTCTATCTAAATCTAAAACTGGTAAATGTGCTAATGTCAACTAAAATAGTATGAGTATTACATAAAACGAGACTACATCCGCTAATGTTAATTCAAACTAGTCCTAATATTATATAAAATACTACTACTGTTACCTAATCTATTAATATTGTATCTAAACTACTACTAATATCAAAGAATACTACTAATGATATTTAAAATGCTAAAAAAAATACATGTTTCAAAAAAAATTTACCTGCAATCTCTCCCGGGCGGCGCCCGAGGCTCTCCTCCTCTCCCCTCTCTGCTCAGGCGCGTGGCGGCGCGGCGGCGCGCGCGGCGCGGGCGGCGCGGGCGGCGTGGCGGCGCGGGCGGCGCGGGCGGGGCGGGCGGCGCGGCAGCGTGGCGGCGCGGGCGTACGGGCGGCGACTGGAGAGCGGCGAGGAAGAAGAAGAAGAAAAGAAAAGAAAGGAGGCCGCGGGTATATGGGCTAAAAACCGCCGGACGGCGCGGCGGTATTTAAAAACCGCCGGACGGGGCGGCGGTTTTTAAATAACCGCCGTCCCCGCCGGCGGTTTTTAAAAACCGCCGCGCCGTCCGGCGTTTTTTAATCGGCGGGCCCACCGGTCGCAGCGCCCGCCGCACTGCCAACCTCTTCGGGCGGTATTTAAAAAACGCCGGTTGCTCCGGCGGTTTTTAAAAACCGCCGGATAGGGCGGCGTTTTTTAAATACCGCCGGATGGTCCGGCGGTATTGGTATAGATTTGCAATTTTTTGAATCGTCCATTTTTTTTTGCAAAAAACGATTTAAATAAATATAAAAATAAAAAAAATTCTCTCAAGTGGCCCGGCATGCGACGGCCCACCCAAGCCAGCGCGGCGAGGTGCCTCTGCTCTGCACGGCGGCGGCGGCGCGCCACGTGCCGTGTCGCGCGCCCAGTGTGTACGCGCGCGGCGCCGCGATCTGGCTCGTGGACGTGTGGTACGGCGCCCCGGCGGGCGGCGGTGAGTACACCAGCACAGCTGCTTGCACGGCGCGGCGATTCCTGCCGTACTCGCAGAAATCTAGCCCCGGGCCGGGCAAAGTAATTGCTCCTGTCATTCGCTGGTGCGGCCCTGCACGCTTGCGGCCGGCAGCTACAACCGGAGATTTGGCTGTTCCCTTCCCTGTCCGCGCGTCGCAGTACACTGAACAGCAGGATCACCGGCTCACAGGACGCGCACGGCCCGTGCGGTTTTTCAGCACCGTACCTCCAGTGTTTACAGAGTTTCGTTCAGCAAACGTCCCTCCAAAACGCCAGGCTATCAGAACCTGCAGGCACAAGATGTGTCTGGGTTCTGCAAATTATAGTCTCCGTTGTTTGTGCAATTTATTATTATAAAGCACGAAAACAAGATCATTCTTCAGAGAGAGAGAGAAGAGAGAGAGAGAATTCTTGATCAATTGCTGCCTATACTCGAAGTCTCGAACTGCCTGACAGAACGAGGAAACTGGTAACGTCAGAATTAATGGGCTTCACCCAAATTTTAAAGGAAAACGGGATGCTTCCGGTACTCAGGAGTCAAGAATAGCACTGGACCGTTTCATATATACTGGAACGTGTGTTGGCCTTCGAACTTCCTCAATTGCAAGGACTTTGGACAGTTTTCTAGGGAAGCAACGGACCGTTTGGTGCCAAGGAAAAGTGTGTGGTGCCAAAAAAAAAAAGTGTGTGAGCCTGCCACCGTCGACCGTGAAGGGAGGCTGCACTGCACAGTCTGCACCTGCACGGCACACCGCATTCCGCAGGGTGCCAGGGGTACAGAGCGACAGAAGCAGCAGAATGCAAGAACTGCAAAGTGTGCAAACCGCTAGGTAATTTCTTTTAATCTTTTTCTTTAACTTGAATTATACTATCCTTTGTAGGATTAGTTGATTATATGAACTAGAACTATTATATCTTTTAAATTTTGTTCCTTTCATATCTTGTACATGTGCATCAATGTGTACACCTAGTGTTCATATAATCATTGAGTATTTTATTTGAAGCATTGTAAGGACATATGGGCTCCAGAGGTCGGAATTTCCCATTTTTATTAAAAAAAAGAGTTGACTAGGTATGATTTTTGATATACCCCTTCTAAAAAATTATTGCACACCCTAATATAAATTATTGTTGTTATATGTTTTTTCTAAGGTTGGTGTCACCAGCCCGCCTATATTTCAAACTTTACTCTATTTACAATGAGCCAACAGTGTTTTGCACACTCATAGCCACCTCCTGGTGACATCAGCCTAAGAGGCCTCGATTTAGAATTTGACAGAGGGCACGGATTTTGCAGGTTCTCATGTTGGTACTGCATTTGCTTTTCTGATTAAATGCTAGCAGTCTAGTTGTTATGCCTACACAATTAGGAAAACAGATACATGCTGCTAAGCCTAGATAATTAAATGATTAACTAGTAAAAATTATTCTTAGTTAAATCGAGAAGTGAACGATTGCCTAAGATCTGACATCTGAGACATCTTCTATTGAATACAGATTATTCAGACCAAAAATAGTTGCATGTGAGAACAGCAAACCATGTTCAATGCACATGGAAGTTTCAGTCATTTCTATGTACATGCCAAAGGCAAAAACCAACCCACGTTTAAATGGAATAAACTAGCGTTTAGCATGTGCATTGACCTTTCAGTTCCGTACGACCACTTCAATGAACAAGCTGTAATCTTAAGCATGTTGCTCATTGCAGGCCCATGTCTCACGTGTCCAGTGGCCATCAACAGGCCGTCGATAGGTCGATCAGTCGGAAACTCGGAGGTGAGTCAAGTTACAGACATTTTTAGTTCTCTATCTGAATAACTATCAACAGGTCTTGATCGCCGCCTCGCCGGCCGCACCGAGAGATTAGCAGAGAAGTGCTACTAGAAGTGTAAATTTTTTTTCTGTATTCATTCAAGTCACTCGTCCATCAAAAAATGATACTGTAGAAATTATGAGAGTAATGCAAGTCGATCCTAACGGCATCCCTACCATATGTCCAAAAGAATGACTCCATCAACCATTTTCAAAATGAAATCTGAGTGTGGGGAAGCACGGACACTTTGCCCACAAATGGCAAGAATCCTCAAGTATCACCACAGGAGCATCAAGCACCCTGCAGCAGCTAGCAGCAAGGAACTGGCAACGCCGACGGCGCGGACATTGTACGCGGCGCTCGTGGAGTCACCCTTGCCGCCGGTCAGTCCGCCCGATTTGCCGGCCGCCGGGCTGGGGGCATCGGACGCCCCGGACTCCGGCGCGGGAGCTGGCGCCGGCGCGAGCGGCGGGTCCTTGCTGAAGAGCTGCATGGGCAGGAGCACCTTGTTGAGCGCGTAGATGGCGACGGGGTCGGTGGAGTAGACGCTGCTGGCGATCTTGGGCCTGGACCACATGGACTGCACGTAGATGCTGCCCATGTCGTCGGTGAGGTTGAGCGTGTACGGCGACCCCGCGAAGGTGTTCACGGGGTTGAGCGTGCTCAGGTTCCTGAACTCGGCCAGGGAGTAGTACTTGGGGAACGCATGGTACAGGAGCAGCGTCTTGAGCTGGTCGGAGGTGAGGTTGGAGAAGGTGGACTTCTTGAGCGCCGCGAACGCCGAGTCCTTGGGGACGAACATGGTGATGCCCACCTTGGTGTTGTTGGCCTGGCTCTGGAAGGTCTCGATCACGTTGGTCTTCTCCAGGTAGTTGAGGAAAGTGTGGAACGGGCCGGCCACGCTGAGGAGCTCGGCGAGGTCCACGTAGTGCGGCGCCGGCGCCGGGGCCGGGGTCGGCGTGAGTGCCACGGGCGCCGGCGCGGGCGGGCTGCTCTTCTGAGCCGATGCCGGGGAGGAGAGGAGGATGGCCAGCACGGCCGTGACAAAAATGGCAGCTTTGGACCCCATCATGCAGCGTTTGCGTACCCCCTCGATCTTCTTCTCTGATCCAAGCCCTGATCAGATCACGGAGAAGTATAGCAGGTAGGTGAGTTTAGAACTCAGAAATTGAAATGCTGAATATGATAATTTGATCTGATTGACCAAGGCTGACAGTGTTTTCTTTAATGAAGTTGGTGCGTTGTGACTGCATACGCATGCAATCCCGAGGTACTATTATGTTGGTACGGCGATCGATGCTGGCGTTGCCGGGGGAAAAGAATTCCTCTGTATCACAATGTCCAAAATTATGCTGATATTTCTGTGTTCAGACTTCAGATCAGCAATATTGTGGAATTGCAGAGTTGATTGTCTACTTGGGACTTGGGAGTATATACTCAACAGTTTGATTATTGATTCAGTCGCAATCGCTAGGAGGAAAATCAATTCAGATACGACATACGAGAGGTGCCATTAGATCTAGCTTGTCTAGACGGCACGTTGTAGGAGTGCAACTGCCAACCAAATCATGATACGAGACAGGCTATATATAACAGTTGCTTGAACAAAAAGGGAAAAAGAACGGCGCCAATAAAAAATTGGCAAGAGCCAACCGTCAACCTAGATGAACACTCGAGTCAAGACTCAAGAGCCTACGCGACCTTGGCTTCGACTTAAAGGAGAAGAAATATAGTTGTGTGCTAGATAATACACAATCAAGAGTTACACAAGCATCACATCGCAGGTAGAGCTTGTAATTGCAATCTAACAATTGCACCAGATGAAAAGAATATCATAAAATCTAGACCAATGAAAGACTATGGATGATTCCAAGCGCTGTAAAATCTCTCCATCATATAATGCAGATAGCAACATGATGCTTTCCAAAATGCAGGAGAACAAGAGAAATTCAGGGGAGCAGACCTGATCGAGCAGAGCAGGGAAGATGGAACCAGAGAAGAAGAGAGGCGGCAGCTCGCAGGAGCGCTGGGGAGAGGGGGGCTGATGCTATATAAAACGGCGGTGTTCTTTCATGTTGGGCGGGAGAAAATATTAAAAAGGTAAATAAATAATGAGATGTTTCATATGGGTGGCAGCTGTTGCTGGTGGGGGGCAGTAGTAGGTGCCCGCGCGCTCTCAGCGAAGAAGGTGCGTGATGAAAGCTGGCCAGGTATCAGCTACCTGCACTTTTCTCCTGCCTGTCCTGAGCCTTTCTGCTCCGTTCTTGAGTAAATTGCACTGCTTCATTAGTGGCGGTAGTACCATTAGACCCCATTTCAGAATTAATTTTCAATCATGAAAGAGTAAATTTCTGTATTTCATATCTGATCTTAGTGTGTGCAGGTTTTCTGAAAACAGGCATTGCCTGCTTTTTCTGAATAAACATACGGTGTTTTCAGTGCCTGTTAATTTTGTCAGGATCGTGTACCATTCGACCAATAGGATACAAACACTTCAATATTGTTGCAAGGTCAATTGCAAACTGTCACCCGGATGCATGAAGTGCTTCTGACTTTTTTTTCGAGGCCAGTTGCACACTTTGCGCTTTTAAACTATCCTCGTGCAAAGCCACAAGAATACAAGATGTATGAGAACTGTAAACTTGTTTATTCGTTGTCTGACATCGAGATCCGTTAGCCCCAAATAGGTTTTGCGAGGAAAAAGTCATAGGACAAATAGGATTGCAATGTGATCAGAAGTAACACCGTGCTCCCTCCAAGTGCAGAGATTCCTCCCTCTGCGGCTCTGCCAAAAACCACTGCAGAGATTCCTTGTACGATTGGTATCAATATTTCCCCAGATCATTTTTTCTAAGACAAACTAAAGAAAATCCGGTTCGAATCGATATTGCTCTCTGGCCTGGAGCCCAGACCACATGTACAACTGCGAAATTCAGTAGTTACTAGGGCTATTCATGGAACACTTCAAGTCAGCTTAGTGCATCGATCGCAATTCGCAATGGTTAATAAATCTGACAATGTAACCGATGCTCCTTTTTGTATAACAAGGATTCCTTCGGCTTGCATGGCACTCAAAGTACAAATAACAAACCATATTTCTTAAGTAATCAAGCACATGACTACGAGGAAATGACACAGATTGCCATCAGGTGACTTTTTTATCTCATGAAAATAATCTTTCTAGAAGTGATGGATTAGTTCTTGGTTAGAGTTGAAGGATTAATTCACACATACACAATAATTAGTAGAGGC
This sequence comes from Paspalum vaginatum, assembly GCA_030272315.1. Taxonomy (NCBI): domain Eukaryota; kingdom Viridiplantae; phylum Streptophyta; class Magnoliopsida; order Poales; family Poaceae; genus Paspalum; species Paspalum vaginatum. The sequence continues at coordinate 11,765,979 of CM059013.1, read as the reverse complement.
CTTCTTCTTAACAAATGAAATAATTTATCTACATATTAATCTACAAATAGTGTTTTGTTTACTTTAGAAATAGATATGCCGTGATCCATATATATATGTAATGAGCTTTTGTGATATGATGTGTCAGCTGGATTTGATAATGGGAACTCACTACCTGACTTGATTTTGCAGTGTCGGTGAGACGGCCACTTGACTCAGTTGATACAGTCTGTATGTGGTGGGATCGATTAGGCATCTTCTCATGCATCAGGTCTAGTAGAATAATAATTGTTCAACGGTAGTCGGTAGGTATCAACGCCTTAATCATCAAAGGGAAGGAGAGTTCATTTCTTGAGCTGTCGTGCTCAATTAAGTTTCGAAGGGAAAATCATATTTAGTACCGCTATTATTTATAAATTATATGCCCAATCAAGTAACATGCTTAGCAACCATAGACCGCAAAATCAATGAATTTGACTGCATAGTTGGATTTCACGTGCATATATCAGTACCATATAAGCCCATCTGATGAGAAAAAACAGAAGTTTAAGAAAAGATAGACATGGTTCTTGAAAGTTGAAACTTCACAGTTCTAATCATATCATATGTCCGCACACTGATCACCTGCTATTTGCTCGAGCCGTCCTGAAATGTGTTGGCTTGTGTTGTGTATCACACAATCTTTGGGAATAAGAATAATTAAAAGGGCCAGGAAGAAGGGCCTCCGACCCTTTCATGGGAAACAACCAGCGCACATTTTTCTCAACTTTTCCTTTTGGTTTCGTTGATGATTGTGTCATTGTGTGAATTGTCTTTTCTTTCAATCTAAGTATACATTACAACCTCTACCTGGAAAAACAGAGCTCATGTTTGGTCTAGAAATTGCAGCCTTGCTGGTAGCTAAGCCCCTGCTTTCGTTACAAACAATCAATGAGTGCATGCCAAATTCATGATCGTGATCTATCGCACGAAAGCGCGCTCCTCTCACTTTTGATGGCTTCTCCAATGATCACCAATGAAAAGGCTGTGTTTTCAGTGGTTGACGACTTCGAGATAGCCTAGCTAGCTTCGAATGCTGTCAGGGTTAAGCAAAATCTTTTCTTTTCTTTTTTTTGCCCCCTCTTTCATTCAAAAGGTAAAGAGAATAAGGTAGACCTTAAATTGTTATTTCGCTCAGAACTTCCGGTTCAATCCACTTGCAAGCTGCACATTTTACCAACTCCGGAGCTTGTAGTCCGTAGACATTGCCTGCTTTTATTTCTGGAGAAAAAGACTGCTTGTCCAGGCTTGCATGCAGCAAAACCACTGGTCACTGCAGGCAAAGTACCAAAAAAAAAAAAAACTCATGATGGGCGCGGAGACATCACCGGCGTGCAATAGTTGGCGAGTGGCGACCTATGACGGGAGAGCCACCGGGAAAATGAAATGAAATGAGACGAAATCGGGCACGAGGAGAGGAAAAAGGAGGGAGAGAGGCCTGCCCTGACGTGTGACGTAGAACGCGGGAGAGAGCGATGGAGGACGACGGTTGCCATGTCGCTCAAGCGTCCGCGGATTTGGTGCTGGCCAGACATCCACGTCCGCCCCGCCCCAGCCCAGGCGAGCGCGAGACCAAAGACCATGGCTATTTTTTTTTTAATTCCCTTGCAAGCCATAGTGCCGTGTCGTGCCTGCCATGCTCTCTTCTCTGCCGACGGCCATGGCGTGGTCGCTTCCGGGACGGGACAACGTCACCGACAGGGCAGGACATGCCAGCTTTGGGCTTCGATTTCGAGTATTTTGGGCCGCAGACCTGGGTTTTGGATGGGCCGCGTAAGTTTGTAGCTGGGCCATGACGCCTTTCTCTGAGCGCGGCCCGAACGAAGCGTAGAATCGAGCGCGGCCTTGTTTTGACAAAAGAGAAGCGCACTCGCGCCGATCGTGCCGGCACCATCCACGTCGGGCCCGACCACGGCTCGACGATGCTGCGACAACGCGTACATTCTCCGCGTATTTCTGCGACACCCTGCCTGTGGCTGTGCTGCCTGCGGGCCTTTACCGGCCGGCAAACGAATCCATGGGAGGCCGGCCAGGAACCTCTGCTTTAGACTAGAGGAGAACAGAAAGAAACTTGGCTTACATCTCAAGCGCATCCTGCCAAAGCACATCCCAAAATGCCCACAGCATAAGCATATTACTACACGAGTTCTCGGCAAACCAAAACGACAAGTGTCGATCGCGTCGCTATAAAACGCGGCCACTGCCTTGCCGCCCTTCCTTCAAACAATCAAACCGACCCACCGAGCCGAAGGAGCAAAAAAACTCAGCCAAGATGAGCGTGGAGATCCTGGACGGGCGCACGGTGCAGAGCTTCGTGGAGGACGAGCGCGCGTTCAACTCGTCCGTGGACGCGCGCTTCGCGGCGCTGGACGCGGACCGCGACGGCCGCCTCTCGTACGCCGAGATGGCCGGGGAGCTCAGGGCGCTGCGCGTCCGGGAGGCCCACTTCGGCGCCGACGCGCCCGCGCCCGCCGACGAGCTCGCGCGCCTCTACGGGGCGCTCTTCGCCCGCTTCGACCGCGACGGCGACGGCGCCGTGGACCGCGACGACTTCCGCGCCGAGATGAGGGAGGTCATGCTCGCCGTCGCCAGCGGGCTCGGCGTCCTGCCCGTGCAGATGGTCGTCGAGGAAGGCAGCCTACTCAGGAGGGCCGTCGACAGGGAGATGGCCGCCGCCATGGCGGCCGCTTAACTATATGGATTGACCAGCTCCATTATCGGCCCCATCGGCTCGTGGCCATGCCCCATGGCGCAGCCGCAGCAGCTTTCGTGGCCATGCCCCCACGCATCGGCACTGAGCTAGAATGTGTGCTACCTAGCAGTGCCAAGTGACAGTAGTTCTATTCACCTACTACTCCCCCATGTAACCGTACTATGCCGACCGTGTTGCTTTGCACTCGCTTAAGTCGTTTACGTGCATGCTCGTGCAACTGACACGAGTACACAGTGCCTTTTATCTAAAAAATATAACTGACACGAGTATTACATTAGTATAAATTTACTACCCGAATTGATACCATGTCATGTATGCACCCACCGGAGTAACCCAAGAACCTAACCTCGCAATAATGTGGACAATTCACGTGTACAATGTCAATATAATATGTCCATAAAAGATTCCTAGCCCCGTTCTTTTTTTTGTTGCTTCTTAGTTCTAAAATTAATATTCGGCGACAAATATTCAAAAACGGAGATAGTAAAACGCTATACCGCCCTCCTTCATTCTTGGGCTCTTGGTGCATACAATGACCTTTTGAGAGTTTCATCTCTGCGCACGCGAGCAAACTCAAAAGTACACAATTTTGGCTTTTGGCGCGAGAAAAGGCTAATCTTTTTGGTGATGGTTTTGAACATCTTTTTGTTTAGCTACGCTTGGTACCTTACATTTGGTTTCTATAATTTATGAGATAAACACGTATTTATAAATCTGTCTATGTGTTTCCACTTTCCAGACATTGAAATTTTGCAAACGATCAAAGTTTTTTGGGCCTACCCTCACCATGTCGGCCCGCCATCGGCCCAAAACGGGCCCCGGGCCCGCACCACCCCCAAAGCCTCGTGCGCGGCATATCTGTTGCCGTTCGCTTCACTCACCCGCTCCGTCGCCGCCGAACACCGCCGCCAGCTCCACTCCACCGAATAACGGCAGCCAGCCGCACTGCCACCGCCAGCCCACCAAACCCCAAAATGCCGGCGATGTTGGCGGCGCAGTTTACGGCGGTCCCTCTATCTCAGACACCTTCGCCACAGTTTAGCTTCCGCCTTGGCCTCCACCAATCGCCGGCGGCGAGGGCTCGTTCTCTCTCTCTCGCTCCGCTGGCGGCAGCCTCTGCGACTGCCGTATCAGCTAAACCGGCTGCGGCTGCGGCTCCCCTGGTTGCAGACCGCAGCGTCGTCCGTATCGGGCTCCCCAGCAAGGGCCGCATGGCGGAGCAAACCCTAAGCCTCCTCAAGGTTCTGCCCCCCTTCCTGACGCTTGCTTCCGTTTCTGGGTTCGAAATTTTGAATTGTAATGATTGGTCCACTGATTTGTTATGGTTGTGGTGTTTTGTGCTTGATGGTGCAGAGTTGCCAATTGGCGGTGAGGCAGCTCAACCCGCGGCAGTACACTGCCGATATCCCACTGGTGAGTTTTTCAGTCCTATGTTCATCTCTCTCTGATTGAAGTACCGTCCGTTGAATCTGGCAGGGAGGTAACCAGATGCCGTGAGTGGGTTCTGAATCAGTAAGCCTTTGTTTCCTGATTCATTGGTGGGATAGTGGGTTTGAGAAGATCGTACTGTAGGTTTATAATCCCATTATTTGTTTGTAGTTTTAGGTAAGCTTAACGCCAGGTGGTGTTTCGTTCAAAACCTGTAACACAAACGTCATGCTATCAGATTACAGACCAGAAAGGGAATGGGGTAAAACAAGACTTTGTTTGGTTCACTCTGTAATGAAATGGAAACACATGGTGATACTTTGAACACAACTGATCAAACAATAAACAGCAAGCTCCAGCAGCGGTTGGGCTTGGTTTGCGCTGCGTTGCTGAGTTGAAGGCACACATCATGAGCCATTGCACTCAAGCACCTTTAATAGAGGGTGCTGCCAACGGTGTTCCAGCGTCCTCTTCCACATAGCGACACGGCCTACAAGTTCTTTGCACCTGACGGACCTGACTGTTGCTCTTCCGCCATCCTTGGACTTGTAGTGCCATGGTGGTCGGTTGGGGAAATGGAGCTGAGCGCTCCATCCCAGTGGCAGCAGTAAGGGCTGGGGGCGCCCATGGCAGCTGGCTTGATGGTCGGTAATCAAGTTGTCTGGTTTGCGGCCTTATTGCTTTCAAGGGGGGCAGACATTAGTGACAGGAGATGAGGATAGCATGTCGTGCCTGGTAGACTGAAGGGGATGGATGGTAATGCTGCACACCTGATTTAAATTGGAATTGGCTCTAGGCTAGAGCCTTTTATTGGTTCCATAATCTAACGACACACGATTTACATGGATTCTTTATTGTGTAATCGGATTGAGGAGAAAAAAATAGAGAACCAAAACAGCACGCTAGGCTTAGCAAGTGGGAAATGGCTACTATTATTCTGATGGTTACGTGCAAGGCCTGCTAGATGTTTGGTTGGAGCAATGGTAAATAAATGTTTGATGGTGCCTATTTACCCTTCACTTTGTAAGGTTAGATAATAATATTGCATGATAAAACCATGTATACTATTGCATGATAAAACCATGTATACTGCAGAACATACTTTTGTCACAACTCACAAGTTACAAGTACTCAAAAAATTTTAGGCTAACTGCAGTATCAACATTTTCAAGCAATCTTTAGATCCAAGAATCAATGAGGTTTTCGTTAGCTAATAAAGGCTCTATTAGAACACCCTCCCATCCCTTTTTGCATCATTAAAGCCTTGCTGGAAGCAAAGCTAGTGTTGAGCCCAAACATTTGACTTATAGCCGTATGCATTAAGACTTTGTATTTAGAAATGAATATTATTCAATGTGGAATCATTGTTTTAGCCTAAATCTAATTAGTGTCCAAACGGTACAGCCTGGGTCCTTGTCTTTTTTTTTTCTGTTTTCACTTTTGGTTAATGTGGTTTTACAATGAATCCATGATCCATTCATTATGTGTCAGCCTTACTATGCAACATCATTCCACAATATTTTTCCTTTGACTAAACCATTCGTGTAGTTCTTGTTCTTTTTTCTTCCCATTTTTATAAGTTCAGAGGTAAAAGCACAATGTTTGGTGTAATCTCATTTTATAGTGTTATGCTGGTAGCAAGGGAAGCTTACTTCTTTTCCCTTGACTTCAATTTTATTCCTCATTAATCTGTTCCTATGTGCGAGCAGCCGGTCTGACACAGTGTTAATTGCAGTAGAATTCTCGTCTATTTCTAATCCAATATGCCGGTCTCTTTTCATCCTTTTGCAGATTCCAAACTTGGAGGTTTGGTTTCAAAGGCCTAAGGATATTGTTCGTAAACTGCAGTCAGGGGATCTTGACCTTGGTATTGTAGGTTTTGACATAGTCAGTGAATATGGCAAGGCAAGTTCCTGAGCAATCCTGTTAAATTTTTTTTTTTTGATCTGTGTGTGCATGCTCTCAGTCTTAGATATTTCAGATGCATCTAATACTCCCTTTGTTTCTCTTACACATTATAAATCCTTTGACTCGAGAGTCACCATTTCACAGTTTTAGTCCAGGAATGGAAATAAAGAGTCTAATTAATTGCAGTTTGCACCACATAACCCTACATAATGATGTGAAAGAGGTTAAGTGTTTTCAGCATGCAATGTGGTCATTTCTCACTATCTTATCCTTGATGCCTCCTTGGTTTGTGTGCACTTGGCAGTTATGGAGTTGTATATTATGAAACATGATTTCTGCCAACTGATTGCATAATATTCTTAGCCTGAAATTTATTTTGTTTTGAGCAATCATTTATCTGACCAATGTTTGTACTTAAATTTTTTATGTCCAGGGGACCGAGGATTTAGTAGTTGTCCATGATGCCCTTGAGTTTGGACATTGTCGTTTATCCCTTGCGGTATGTTGTTATCCAAGCACATTCATGGGTCCTAGTCTTGTTATTCTTAACTGATTTTTTATTTTTATATCTGAAGCAGTCAACTTGTGTGACCAGGTACCTAAGGAAGGCATTTATGAGAACATAAATACTCTGGAGGATTTGGTAAAGATGCCTGAATGGACAGAAGAAAGGCCATTACGTGTTGTTACAGGATTTGGATATGTATAATAATTGACTCAAGCAGTCTAATCCCCTCCTCCCACCCCTTCTCCCACATACATGAACATTCCTTTGCTCATCATTGACCCACGTTATATTATTATGCTGCAGTTAGGTGATAAGTTCTTAAGAGAGAAAGGTTTTAAGCATGTTCGCTTTTTATCTGCTGATGGAGCCCTTGAGTCATATCCACCTGTGAGATTGCTCTGTCTTCACTTGATTTCCTTCTGTTCCCTTGTGACTCCCTGTCTTCTTTTTGCATTTGCTTCTTACACATATTAATTTGGAATTGGGATGGCCCAATAGCGAAGCTTTCCCATTACTTAAATTTAGACCTTGAGAGTATCTAAGTGCCAACATTTGTATTAACATGTTAGACATTTCACTATCCACAAACCAGGTCGCCACATAGTGTTCTTGATTCAATAATTATGATGGCTGAAACAAATTCTGTATGGATAATATATGACTGATTTAGATTATGGGTATCTGAAGTTCTGAACATTAGTCTTCACATGGTTTGAGTTGTTTATGTACTATTGTAAGGTTACTAGAACACACTCTAGTGATTATTTTTACTAGTTTATGAGTTGTTACATAATTTATCAAGAGGGTATTCAAGGTAAATTCATGTTGCTAATTTCTTTTTCCACTGTGAAGATGGGTATGGCTGATGCTATTGTGGATCTTGTGAGTAGCGGAACGACCTTGCGTGAGAATAATCTGAAGGAAATTGAAGGTGGATTAGTTTTGGAAAGCCAGGTAAACCACACAGACATGCACATGGACACACACACACACAGCGGCACATGTTTCCTTTGTCAAAAAGAGAGTTTTGTTCCTTTTTTAAGATGTCAAATTCTATGCAGGCCACTCTTGTGGCAAGTAGAAAATCTCTGCACAAGCGTAAAGGTGTGCTGGAGATTACTCACGAGTTGCTTGAAAGATTCGAAGCTCACCTCAGAGCAACTTCAGAGTTAATGGTAAGCTTCATATAGTTTATGCATGTACAAGGTTGATTGCTTAGGTTCCCATGATTTATATTATTAGGTCACGGCAAACATGAGGGGCAACAGCGCAGAGGAAGTGGCAGAGAGAGTTCTTAGCCAAGCATCAATATGTGGATTGCAGGTAATAATTAGGAATGTTCTATGTAGCAGCAATCATTATCTTCTGAAAACATGCAGTGTATTATGTGTAGTTTTGTAGTAAAATTATCTTTATGTCTAAAAATAGAGCTGCACTCATCATATATTCATACATGACACTATACATGTGACCACAAATATCTTCTCCTTCCCCTTGGTGGCTCTTGTTGGGTTTAGCTCTAGTAGTCTAGTGTATCATAACTTGCTTGGTACTAAAAGGCTTTGTTCTTGTATTCTTTGACAATATAGCAGCTCCAATGTCCACATCAAACAAATCTGATGAATCTGCATTATTCTTAATTTCCCCATTGAATAAAAGACTATAAACATTTCATTCTTTTTGTTTTTTCGTTCTCAATGTGGGAACTTCTGGCCCTTGGAGCGAGTGGTGGTGCCTAGTAAGCACTGACATTATTCTGATGCAGTCTGTCATTTCTCTTGGAAGTTGTACTAACATTATACGAATTATATAATTAATGCACTAAACTAGCCATTATCTACAATTCAAATTGCAGTAGTTTGAAATATTGAACTCTTTTATTTCTGACTCTTGCTTATGATGTTGAACAGGGCCCGACGATAAGTCCTGTCTATTGTAAACGTGATGGCAAAGCTGATGTGGAATACTATGCTATTAATGTAGTTGTTCCGCAAAAGTTGCTTTACAAGTCTATCCAACAACTGAGATCGGTATGACTCTTACCTCACTGTTTTCTTTTGTTTACATACCCAAATTGCAATAGTCTAATGGCATGTTTGTAGAAGATGATTATTCTGTAGGAACTACCCAAAATAAATTTGAAATGCAAGTTATCCTGAAATGATGGACTTTGTGGCATCAGATCTTGAGTGTTGAGATTTTAAAATTAGGGTTTAGGCTCCATTCCTAGCTGTTGAAAGCACTGAGCTAATCCTCCACTCCCATGACATTAAAACAAAATGCTTTTGTTCTTTTCTTATGTGCATGGCACAGTGAACCAACTTGTTGGAGATCTTATCAGAACACATGTTATGCACTGCTAAGCATATACGGTCACATTATGTGAACTTGAATTGTTGATGTTTATGACACGTGCAATACTTATGTTTGTATCTATGGACTTGGAACTGCAGGTTGGCGGCAGCGGAGTCTTGGTAACAAAGCTGACCTACATATTCGATGAGGAGACACCAAGGTGGCGCAAACTCCTTTCAGAGTTGGGGTTGTAACTTGGCGAATGATCAGCTTCTGGTCTCTTTTGCAACTTCCTCTGCCGTGCACCGCATTAGTTTGCCCTTGCTGAAGCATGTAAATCCATATGCAGAAGTGATCTACCATTCGGAGTGTCTGTCACTGTACTTTGGAAATTTTGGTCTGTGCCATCGCCTTTTTCTGGCTCAGCTGTTTACCGTTGGACCATCTGCTGATGTATTGATAGAGTTGGGGAATGTTTGTTGTTGGGTGCGTGTGCTTGTGTATTTGTTGTGCACTTTTGCTGGACTTGCTCGCAGTGGCGCTGAATAATCGGCCATGTCTAAATAAAGAAAGCCGATAAGAGCAACTCTCGTGTTTTTTTTTCAACTTTCTTTTAATTCTTCGTCCTCATTCGATGCACTCGCAGTTGATGCCAAACTAGATGCAGTAGACCATTTGTTTCATATGATGATGGTGTATCGGGTCTCATGCATGAGACGTATCGTGCTTCTGGGTAAAATATTTAGTGAAAACTGTTGGCACGTATCGTGCTTGTAGGTAAAATATTTAGTGAAAACTCTTGATAGACTAGTTAGTGAAAACTGTTGGCACGTATCGTGCAACTGGGTAAAATATTTAGTGAAAACTCTTGGTAGACTCGTTCGGCAAAATATGCGGTGAAAATTAAGTTTTTCATGGAAACAATTCGTTTGCGGCAAAAGAAACGGCCCATGGGCCCTATAGGCTCCAGAGTCCAGACTCTATTCTCCAATCTCGGCCCACCACAGCACCCACGGACGTAACCACCCCGTTCCGTTCCGGGTCACCCACTCGCCCCGTCCTGTTCCTCCCGCGCTGTACACCGAGCTCTCCGCTCTCCCCCCAGTCCCAGTCCCATGCCCGCGCGGTGTTACGCCGTCCGACCGTGGTCTACAGGCGAGTGGACCGGTTCCATGGAGCCCTTGCTTCTGCTTGCTTTTGGGGTTCTGGGGTTTTCCGTAGCGGCCGCGTTTCCTCCCCTCCACTGCCTCTCTATATAACCTGCTCGCGTCCGCGGCGGTGCTTTCCTCGCCTCGGCTCCGGCTCCATCGCCATCGGTCATCACCACTACCCACTCCCACCCGGCGAGCGAGGGAATCCCAGGAAGGCGAGTCGAGATGCAGATCTTCGTGAAGACGCTGACGGGGAAGACGATCACGCTCGAGGTCGAGAGCAGCGACACCATCGCGAACGTCAAGGCCAAGATCCAGGACAAGGAAGGTGCGTGCCGTCTCCGACCACCTTCTTCTTATCCCCCGTCCGCCTCTGCTAGCCGGCCGACGTAGCATCCGTTGCCCGTTCTCTTGTTGATTTTGCATTTCCTTGTGGTGTGTCCATGTGTGCTCGATCGGTTGTTTGGAGGGGGCTTAAAACCCCTGCCTTTTCTTTTCCGGCAAAAATGGGGGGTTTAAGAGTTAAGGCTTGCAGGGAGAAAATCATGTGAAGTCTAGCAGTGTTGTCCATAGATTTCCCCATGGGTCTGCAGTTCATCGTCTCGATCTAGAAGAGCGCTGATCGACCTGCTGTTGATGTTTATTTCGATGCCAAAAACCTGAGCTCTCTTTCTTTTGATCCTGGGTGTAGGATAGAGTTGGTTTAGCTTGTTATTTCGGTTTCTTGAACGGGATCAAGCTATGTTGGATCCATAAATACTAGATCGCTTGTTTGAAGGAGCTAAAACCCCAACCTTTCTTCTGCACCTTTGTGGCAGTTAGCAAGAAAAATGAACTGAATCTGCTTTGGAATTTCCCTGTTTACACTTCTACTTGGGATCTTGTGCAATTGGTGCCTCTAGTTCTGTGCAACTTGTGCATGTGCATGGCATCTGTCTGTTTTCAGATTAATTAATCCCCGAACGCTTGTTTGGTTGGCTTTGCTTTGGGTTAATCATTGCAGGCATCCCGCCGGATCAGCAGCGCCTCATCTTCGCGGGGAAGCAGCTGGAGGATGGCCGCACCCTGGCTGACTACAGCATTCAGAAGGAGTCCACGCTTCACCTGGTGCTCCGCCTCCGCGGCGGCAGTAAGAGCATCAGATTCAACATCCCACCCCACCTTCTCGTTCTTGCGCGCAAGTACAAGGAGAACAAGCTGGTCTGCCGCAAGTACGCACGCACGCCCCTCTTCTTTTAAAATTTAGACCACACATGTCAGTGATTTGCATAATTATTTGTTTCTTACTATGTTCGAATGATGCATGTGTAGTTGTGTACAGGTTCTTCTTGTGCTTCTGTGCTAGTGTAGTTCACATTGAGGAAATAACTTGTTTCTTGTACCTTGCATTCATCTAAGATACTCTTGTAATTGCAATGGCATATATGCACTGTGAATGTGAAAGCGAAGGATGCTACATGACATACATTTAGTTCATAGCTGCCTTGCTTATATGATATTGCAGATCGTTGTTTCTAGATCTGTAGCTGCCTAGTTGTGTAGTTGATTAGTGGGAGGAATGAATTAGTTTGTCGTCACAACCTATTTGACATGTGTGCTTCCTGTCACAACCTGTTTGACAAGGAGAACAAGCTGATCTGCTGCAAGTTCGCACACACGCCCCTAATCTTTTAGATCACACATATCACCGTTTTGCATAGTTTGTTTCTTCCTATTCAATTTATGATGCATGTGTACTGGTGCTTCTTGTGCTTCTGTGCTCATGTTTGTGTAGTTTTCATTGAGCTAAGCCACTCTTGTAACTGCAATGATATATATGCATTGTGAAAGTGAAACGGAGGTTAACACATGACATACATTTAGTTCATAGTTTTCTTGTTTATGTGATACGGCAGATCGTTGTTTTTAGATCTATTGATGCTTAATCGTGTAGTTGCTTAGTTGGAGGAATGAATCAATTTGTCACAAACTTGGTAAAATAATTTGACATTTGTGCTTGAGTGCTTCCTGTCTTGGCAATTTAGTTTGTCTAATCATCAGCCACTTCTGTAATTGTGTGCTGTTTGCTCATTCTCATTACTGCCATGAGTTATTACAGTGTTATATCCCAACATTGCCTAAACTTTTTTGTTTCACAATTTTGTCTTTTCAGGTGCTATGCTCGCCTTCCGCTCAGGTCTACCAACTGCCGCAAGAAGAAGTGTGGTCACACCGGCGAGGTGAGCCTTATTCCCCACTAACATCTACTAAGTATTATGCATCTGTACTTCTTTGATCATGTATAACATCATGTCTTTGTCCATATTCTTGGCTTTAGTTTCCTTATTTAAATTTGAAACAGATAACATAATTAATTTGTGATGAATGTTGCTCATTCTTTGGTCTCATGTATTCTTTTCCAACATTCTTTAATTTTCAGCTGAGGGAAAAGCACAAGTTTGTCTCCAAGTATGGTCGTGATGACGTTTAGAAAGCAACCATAGCAACACGTACCAAGCTTCATTCGAAGTGTCATAGTCAGAGTCGTTGAAGTTTGAAGTCTAGTGGTTTTACGTTTTATGCTGGATGTTGAACTTTTATGTTTAGTCTGAGCACCCTAGATTTCTTTCTTTCGGTATGGGCCTTGAAAACTCTTTCGAGTACTCTTTGGTTATGCGTGGTACTGCAAAAAATGCAAGTGCAGTTTTCCCCGCCTAATGTCTATCTTTATTGCTCTTGGTGGATAAGTTTTGATAAAATGCTAAGTTAGTATCACGAATTTTTCCCCAAACTTCATGCCTGGAATGAGATATAGCCTTCTTTTTCGTGCTGTTTTATTGCTTTTGGTGGATACGTTTTGATAAAATGCTAAGTTAGTATCACGAATTTTTTTCCCAAACTTCATGCCTGGGATGAGATATAGCCTTCTTTTTCGTGCTGTTTTAAGAGGCATTTGGACACCACTGTACAGTTACCGCCTCACCCATGATGTGATTTTATCCCACCGTGCAGACCTTCTGCTTTCCGCAAGACAATCCATCCCTCGAGTAGTGAATGATGCAGAATACAAGCATCAGCATTGACCATTGGAAACAGAGAGGGCAGAGGAACAAATTGACACAATTCAAAATTGATCTTCTCTTTTGTAAATGCAGCCAAACTTTGCCACTGCGCCAGCAAATCAAATGTTGTAGTTGCAACCAAATCGAGCCTGATAGGCCGATTGTCACATGCAGTTGTGTACAAACATACACGGCCTACATCTAAAGCTTGAAGAGCTGTTGCTGCAAAAAAACAGAGGCTGACCCTGCAAATGCTGGTTTCATGGTGTTCAGCAGAAACCGCAAACCAGACATAATCAGAATAACTGCTCGCCACCTCAGTCGTTGTTCTCCTCAAGATCACCTTCCAAATCACCAGCTATGCCCGATGAACGATGGTCGATCTCCAGCGACCTCAAGAAGTTGAAGTAGGCATACCTGATGTCAAACTGCATGTCATACCAGTAGTTCACGGCAATGGTGAGCCCGTTCGGGCCAGGGCTCTGGCTGACATGGTGAAACCACATGCTTGGCAGGTAGAGCATCTCGCCGGCCCGGACAGTGCACCTTATTGGCGCCGGCCCGTCAAAGTAGAGGGGGAACGCCGCCGCCTGCGCGGCCATCTCCTCTGGCGACGACGGGCACGGGTCAACGCTGCTCCAGGGCACGATCCTCTCGGGCTCTTCCATCTCCAGCTTGAGCCTCAACTGATGCTCCCCATCGGCGTCCTGCTCCGCGGCGACGTACTCGGCGGCGGGGTAGTCGCGGACGTAGAGGCGGTGGTGCTCCGTGGGGGGCAGCAGGAGGAAGTGCTTCTCGCCGGAGACGACGGCGTAGATGTTGTCGTAGTGGTCCTTGTGGAAGGAGGTGACGGAATGGGCGTTGCCGATCCAGAGGTTGACGGCCTCGGGGAGACAGCCGAGCGCCTCGCTGGCCCAGGGCACGTGCGCATCCACGTCGCCGGCGACCGCCGCGTACTCCCCGCGGAGGCAGTCGTCCTGCTGCTGCGCGTACGCTACCAGGCCGGCGGCCGGGTCGGACTCCCTGATGAGCCGGACCGCGGCCGGGAAGTCGACGCGGCGGACGTGCGCGGACGCGAAGCACCTGGAGGACCCGGCGCGCTGCGGGTCAGGGTGCGGGTGCGAGGCGAGCGCGTCGGCGCGGCCGTCGGGGGTGAGGTGGAGGGAGACGGCGGTGGAGCGGAGCGTGTCGGTGAGGTAGGAGGCGATGGGCCAGAGCGATGCGGCGGGCCAGTGGCGGGTGGCCGCGGCGGAGACAAGGAGCGGGCGGCCTGGGGAGACGTGGTCGCGGAGGAACGCGAGCGGCGTTGGGGGCAGGTCCACACGCGGCACGGCGGAGGCCGCGGAAGGGTCGTCCATAGGAGGGCAAGGGAGCCCCAGCAGGTCCCGGGACTCCGCCCACAGCTCACGCACCGAACGCTCCATTGGCGGCGGCTTCTGCACTGGCTGCTCGTTGGCTTTGCGAGCTCAGGCGGCGGCGGCGGCGGCGGCAGCGAAGCGGCACGGCCGCAGCAAGAGGCAGGCGTGTCGTGGGATTAAGCAGATTGGGCCGACCAATGTGCCCGTCTTTTTTGGGCCTTGTTGGGCTTGAAGTAGCCCAATCCATACAGTAAAAAGGCCAGTTGCCCGGCCCAATCGCTTTCCGCGGCAAGACATTCGATTTCGAGCGTGTAGGTGGAGATTGATGCCAGCCACGGCCGGCGTTTTAACCAAAAAAGATATTACTGATTGGGGTCGTAGAGTCAATTGAACTAATTTATATTAGATGTGCTAGAAAAAATATAATCAGACATGCTAAAAAAATAGAAATATTAGAGACATTCATAAAAATCAGAAGCATCCAAATGTGCTACCATCAATTTGGTACTAAACTCTAATCATCATAACAATATTTGCTATTGAATATTTTCAATTTTACAATGAAAAGCCCACCCTCTGCTATTATGAAAAACAATATAATGTAACCCTTAAATCTACATCTAAATTATACACATCAATAAAAGAGAATCTGAACCTAAATTTACATCTAAATTGCCAAATATTCCATTATGATATATAGTATAAAATAACCCCGTAATTTGCATCTAAATTACCAAGTTTTATTTTACTAAAAAATCAACTAAAACAACTCTTAAATATGTATCTAAACCATCAACTTATGCTATGAAAAATTTAAATGACCATATATTGCATTTATATGTGTTTCTAAGTTACCAACTTCTACCACTATTATAAAACTAACTCAAATAAACATACATGTTTCTATGCCACCATGCAGGTCAAATATACACAAGAACACATGAGCAATAAGTATATATTTCTATTGTCCAGTAGTTGTGAAAAATATTTCCTTAATGTATCATATATCATGAGACGATGATAATAAAAAAATAAATTATAAATACCTGTGACCAAGGCAAATTTTGCTTTATATAATTCTATATATTTTGATTTAAACAATATAACATAAATATATATAGTTTATTTTATTTTATATAAAAAATATAATATCACACACGAATTTTTTTATAGTGACAAATTCCCATGGTGTAAACTAAAGCGAATGTTTATACAATCATAGTAACTAAGACTGTAGTATAGAACCTATTATTCATATTTAAATCAAATGCAATAGAAAGTTTTTAACAAAATTTTTAAGCACTACATTTCTAACTTAATATGCATATGAAAAAGTCATGACAACCAATATGATCAAAATTTGAAAGAAAAAAAATCAATGTCCATAACATCATGATATGTGGGCTGCAACATGAACTAGTAATACCTAAGGCATCGACTAAATTTATAGAGAACACACGAAGATTTGATGCAAGGGAAACTATTGTTGACGGTTGGAACTCATCATGTGGGCGAAGAAGAGAGGCAGAAGTCACTGAAACTACTATCTTCTACATGTCAACTTGAACAGCAGTTTCCAAACTAGATTATTTCTCTCTGGCCAAATATGTCAAAGGTGCAATGCAAGACCCTATTATATAAACTTCACGATTCCAACTGCTACGGCCTCCCGCAAGCAAAGCATTCCCTCAAATTGCATGATTTGATATCGATCTTGTTGACCTGTTATGAATAACCTCGAGTGTCGAGTCCAAGAACTCTTTGTTTGAACGATATTTCGATATGCCGAGAATAACAATTCTTATCCTGAAAATGTGTTGTCGATCGGTATTTGATAGAACGTCACGCCCATGGCAATTGATCGATCGAGCTGTATAGTACGTACCTGCCCTCTTATCTGCAGGCATGAAAACTATTGAATTTTTGTTTCGTCCATTTGTTTGCAAAAGGCCATGTGAATCTCTGATTGGATATGGGCATATGGCCTCGAGATCATGGGCATGGCCTGCTTGGCTGCTTGCAGTGCAGTGAGACACAGGTACGTCAATGGCAGGCAAGCGGTTACTACATTGCGCCTGCAATTGCCGACGTGTCAGTGTAGAATTTGTCCATCATCCTTGCTGATAAAGATAAGTACATAGGACTAGATACTATTTCCATTATTCTTCATGAAATGATGATATCAACAGATTCTTTATCAAAAAATAGGAATCATTGGGTTATATTGTAATTTTTGGTAACATATAATAATTAGAAAAAAGTAAGAGTAAATGGTCAAAGGTTTGAAACTGCCTATGAGTAGAGGAGTACGTAAGTGCTCCATCGATCTCAAATTAGTGACATTTTGAGGTTGTCTAAAATCAACCATTTTAAACTTTGACTACACATTGATTTCACATGTAGGCTGGATATTTAGAAGTGACGTGGATAATTTTGTCTTGAAAAAAAATACTTTCATAAAGTTATACATTTGCCATATTTTGAAATACTGTAAAAAAGTAGGACTAGTAGTAAAAGTTTAAAATGAGTTCTTTCACAACTCCAAAACATCATTAGTGTGTGCCTAGAGGGAATAGTAGTAGTGTCAGGCAAAACAACATGCTGGTCTTTAGAGGGACTAAAATAAAAATGGTGATATTAACCTACAATCACGCTTTCATTTACCTCTGTTGAGAATAGATACTAACTTTTTATACATGTTAATTGAAAAGGAATGAGTCGTGTAAAAAAGAAAAGAAAAGGAATGAGTGCCTCTGCCTGCAGAACAGATCCATTTTTTTGGAGATTACGTGCATGCTACTTTCTATTTTACATTTCTTGGTTCAAAATGATCTAACCGGAGATAAATACTTGAAAATATAGGTAGTACTATATTTGTTTGGCCAGTGGGCAAAATTTTAACTTAGCAGCTCATGCAGTGTAGCGTCGTGTTA
The DNA here is from genome assembly GCA_030272315.1 of Paspalum vaginatum. Taxonomy (NCBI): domain Eukaryota; kingdom Viridiplantae; phylum Streptophyta; class Magnoliopsida; order Poales; family Poaceae; genus Paspalum; species Paspalum vaginatum. The sequence goes on along the minus strand of CM059013.1, from coordinate 11,748,626 downwards.
ACCTAGGTACTAACATCAATGAAATCCTCCCGAATATGCCTTTACTTACGGTGAAATGTACACACGGTTTATTTTACCTTTTAATAATACCTGTTTGTGCCGTCGGACTATAACTTAGTGCGTTTTGGTTCACGGGATCAACCTTGATGGGATGATCCTATCCATTTTCTGAGGGAGTTTGGTTCAAAGTTAGTTGGATGGAGCCCTAGTGTATCACCACATAGCTATTTATTAGAACTAAATTTTAGCTGGCTAAACTTTAAGTATAACTAAATTTTAGATCTAATGTATTCAAATGGCCCTATGTCTGTAGTATTGCTACGACTATAGTCTATGATGATGCCATGCTCATAGACAATAAAAAATGGATATTATGGCGCTGCAATAATGACAATCAGTTGAATATAGTGGGTTACTGTCTGAAACCATCGAGTTTTTGAACAAATTTTAGGAAAAAACTACTGGAAAACGATCATAGATCGGATTACCGCTACCTCAAACCTCCCGATCAGTGAAAATCCGTCAATAATCAACTATAATCGTCGGTTTTCATAGCCCAACTCTTGCCCCCACCTACTATTATTTCCACCTTACCTCTTCAGCAAGAATCTCAGTTCTCAACACAGAAATGGTCCGACAAACCATGTAAGAAATTTGTGTTGCCGAGAAAGATCAGCTTTTTTATTGAGAGCAACTCCAAACATGGCACGGCTCGCATTTTTTACAAATTCGATTGTATTAGCGCTTTGCAATCATAGACAAAACCTGGCTCGGTGTTCATACACACCATCTCTCTGATCATGAGAATCTGGACACACGCCATTTTAATTGCAAGTGGTCGCAGGATGACATGGAAACACGTACTTGGCGGCATCCCACGTCATCACGGAGTGGGAATACTGTTTCATGGGGGCTGTGGGTGGGTCCCGTCCACCGCCCCTAGCTCTGGTGCCACGTCACCGTCGTGTTCCGGGTCATGGCCACCAATGATTCCAGTCTGTCTGTGTGGCAAGCGACTCCATGGCTGCATGTGTGGCGCTTCAATCGATCAGGCAAAATTTGCACGTAACAATGCCACGTTCATGGAGGTCAAGGAGCTTCCATTTTCCACTGCATTGTATTTTGAAGTTGGCATTCCGGTTCAAATTTAGCAAAAAAAAAAAAAAAGCGTTGCTAAACCATTTGCAAATCCTCAACTTGAGATCGAAACTCAAAAGAACACAAGCACTGCAACAGAGCTTGTGCCGCCGGAGATCCGAGAGGATATGCATGCGGGCCCACACTGACAGCCGGCCATGTCGATTTTCTGCGTGATTTGTCACCGATCCGGCCATCCTAGTAGGCATGTTGGACGCTCAGTGTGGGCTCTCCTCTCGCTCCGAAAGGCGAAATTATCTCGTCGTCTTCCCTGATGCTATCTTCATGTCTCAATGGAGCAGCGAAAACGACGTGCGCAAAAGCTTTCGTGACCATTGCAGCTTGCTAAAATTCCATGAAAAAGAAAGCTGCCCACCCCTATCATTCTTTGCCGTCCGCCGCCGCCACCCGCTACGGTGATGAACGGATGATCAAGGCATCGTTTGAAGCGTAGGAATTTTCGTGAGAGAAAGCTTACTATTTAAAAAAAAATAGAAGATTAATCTAAACCGAGATAAAAAACATCAAGATGATACATGAGTTGTGGAGATTCATATGTTCCTAACATCTATAACTTCAGATGAAGTTGTGCAAAAAGAGGGATACTTATATATAGTAATTAAGTTAAAGTTTGGCTTGCCACCGAATTCTTTGTTTGTTTCACCAGTCTATGTAAGATCAAATTACAGCATTTTTGCCTAATCCTTTTAGTGGACCGGCCTTGAGCTAGGTGCCATGTGATCGCTGAAACTTTCGGCTGCGATGAGCTATGCTAGTTCGCCCCAGGTGATAATGAGGTGTCTCGCTGCCCCATCGTGGTGTGCCACAAAACGAGTGTAACCTCGCTGTCTTGCTGATGAGATCCTTGCTTTTTTCATTAATTATTTTTTTCAAGACAAAGATGATCCATGGACAACTACTCCTGCACGGCTTGAATATTTCTATGCTAGCTTTTTTATAAAGGTGGTGCCTAATCTCTAAAGCAACAAGACGAACTACAGAGTTGATAGAGAGTCTGATAATCCATTTGCCCTTGATTAACCGGAACGAGACACTGGGCTAGGCATAGGATTGGTTCCTACCTAAATAAATGATATGCACATGAAAATCATTTTTGACCAAATTTAGCTTTGAAAATAAAGATTAGTGTCGATTGAATAAGGCAGCAATCTATCTAAAAGTTGTACAATAGTGTCGATTGAATAAGGCAGCAATCTATCTAAAAGCTGTACATTTTGTGGAAAGATTAGATTGGATATGGTGCAGATCATATTTGTTTGTTTTTATTGCCTCATGGGGTATCACAAGGGAGAGGATCTGAGTATACACGTTATACTAGGTTTAAACCTATTCTATCACTAGGATTCTATCATTTATCTCTAGAGTTTGTATGTGACTATGTCTATCTCTTAGCTATACATGCATGCATGTCTATACTTCTAGTCATGGTGGGGCTCAAGCGGATGACTATGACTATATTTGAAGTCTTGATTCTTCCATATACTCTGCTTAACCATCATAAACTTGTGTCTAACTGTCCGTCCGACACTCATGACACTACCTCCATCCCCTTCTTGCTTGTCCCATGTCTCCCCCATGTATGTATTCGCTTCCAAATTCACAGTGGGGGTGTCATGGGCGACAATGATGGCATCCATAGATGTTTTGACTAGAGTTGTCGCTCATGATTGTTGCTGTAGTGATCGTAGTTGATGTAGCCACGCATAGCCGAAGGCAGAAAAATGTTGTAAAGACAACTGCAGCCGTAGAAGAGCACCATGCAAATGTCAAAGGATACCGCTAGCTACGGACGTTTTGCAGATGTCGGAGTCGTCATTGTTGTGAGAACCCCATGAGCAATGTGGAAAAAGGTCATCGCAATAGCGACGTTGTGTGGATACAGTCATTTGCATCTAGCAGATGACACGTTGTTGATGTCCGTCCGTCTCTGGGGACTAAATGGTGGCGGCAAGTCGATGAAGAAGATTGTTGGTGAAGATCAATGTCGATGTAGTGTCGACAATGTACGATTTTACAACTATGGGAAATATGCTCGCTCTCTGCGAGCGACGAGTCGGGTTTAGCAACAAACTGTGACCAACGACGTCGAGTTCAGTACGCATGATGATCCGGTTATCCCCATCAGGACACAGAGATTACAGCCTGATCCTTGATGCGACATGCAATTATCATTTCACCGACTAGTAGTAGTTATTATCACAGAAAACAAGCTTCTTTTCCTTTGCCCATCGCATTGCAACCGCTGCTTTATGATCTGCACCTATACACACCCCTATCATCGGTCATCACAACAGCAAATGGGTCGACGCCAGTGTCCAAGAACCAGCAAAGCTATAGATAGATCCACTCAAGCCTCCAGAAAGTCCTGCTAGCTATCGATGCAGCCATAGTAGGCTCTCACTGTCATAGCATCCCTCAACACGCTGTTTCAGATGCACACAATTCACCGGTTCCGATCCAACCCCACTGCCTGCAGTCTAGCTAATTAAGCCGACAATCGCCTCTGTAGCCTGTTCACGCCACCTCTAATCTCGTACGAAACAGAATCAAAGCTGTGCACGCAGAATCTCCCTCGCCGATTTGGCTGCAGCTGCAGAGGAGGGCGGCGATCGAGACGTACGAGAGGTCCGTCCAGGGGCAGTCAATTAATTAACTAGGGGGCGCCAAGGAAGGACGCCGTAGAACGTGCAGCAACGATGAGGCGCAATGAGCACGACAGTGAAGCCTGCATCGTCTCCCAAAGGCACGTACACTTGTCTCCGTGGAGAAACAATGCTCTGGAATTCCCAAGAAAACACGCGGACGAACCGCAGGACGACGTTCGTGTAGGGAAACCGGAGTTCTCGGCGGAGATCTTGATCTTGGGCAGCTCCTCTCTCTCAGGTGGCCCTTTTTTTTTCCCGGCACATTGATCCATCTGTGAGCCTGTGTGATCGCCTCGACCTCACCCGGGGCTGTGGAGTGAAACAACCAGGACGCACCGTGCACACCACCCCTTTTGGACCCTTTCCATGTGTCATGGCTCATGCTTGGGCACCTTTTGGTTGCATGACATGTTGGTGTGTGCTTGTACAGCTCTGTCAAGATTCCCGATCATGGTACTAACGACAGCTCTTCATTAGATCAATCTCTTTTTTTTTTTCGTCAGAGCGATTCTTCCTTGTGTTTTCCCCATCCTGACCTCGCCGCCGGGCCTATATATATAGTGCCCCGCCTCAGCACATTGCTTCACACAAGCTCGATCCCATCCTCTCATCGATCACTATTGCCAGCAGCTCAGCCTTATTAGCTCTAGCTCTTCAGCTCGAGCTAGCCAACTATATAGCCACTGCCACTCTTGGTGTAGCCAGCCATCAACCTCCAGATCACCAGCTAGCAATGGCCACTGCCGAGGTAGCAGATCGATATGATCCTCATCCTCATCATCTTTATTTGATTTGATCCATACAGTAGAGTACTTGTGAATGTGTAGTGTTTCCATCGATGGCTCATCCGTCTTGATGAGCCAGCAATGGACGATCCTTTCCTATGTTATTATTGTTGATGACGGTGGATCGGAGTAAGCTAAGATTAAAAGCCCTACGTGATATATATTGCTACTGATATGTTTTGTACGCGCCGTGTGTGTGCAACATGTACAGGTCCAGACCCCGACCGCCGTGGCGACCGAGGAGGCGCCCGCGGTGGAGACCCCTGCGCCGGCCGCCGTGGCCGAGGAGGCCGCTGCCCCCGTGGCTGAGGAGGCCGCTGCCCCCGCCGAGGCCGAGGCCGAGGCCGAGCCCAAGGTGGAAGAGCCAGCCGCAGCGGAGGAGACCAAGGAGGCGGCCGAGCCTTGCGCTGCCGAGCCCGAGCCCGAGCCCGAGGAGACCAAGGAGCCGGAGCCAGCCGCGGCGGCGGAGGAAGAGGCGCCGAAGGAGGTGGAGGCAGAGCCGGCGGAGGTGAAGACCGAGGAAACACCCGCTGCCGAGCCGGAGCCAGCAGCCGCCGAGGCCGAGCCAGCAGAGGCCGCTCCTGCCGCCGAGGAGGCCGCCGCGCCGGCCGCCGAGGAGGCCGAGAAGGCCAGCGAGTGAGGCAGGCCGTGCGCGACGGGACGGCGGGATGGCTCATCGTCGCCGTGGCAGCCGCGTACATGGCACGGGCTCGCTCGCCGTCCAGTCCGGTACGCTACGGCTACGGTTACTGGCGCGCGTGTCGGCGTGTGTCATAGGCTAGCAGTAGCTATGGCGTCATCGTGTGTGTGCTGTGTCCGGTGCGGGGTGGCGAGGGTGACGTGGCCTAAATAAAGTGTTCCAGTTCCAGCGGGTGGTGGTGGGGGTGCCTGCCGCCGGAGCTCGTGTCTGTGTTGAGTTCTCTATCCTCATGTCATGTTTGCGTTATCGTCGTCTGTGTTTTATGAATGAATATGAGCTTGGTTGATAGGAGTATTTATTCATCGGCAAACCTGCAATGCTTTCTGGAAGTGCCGCAGCAACCCATCCAGTGCCACAAGAACAGAGATATCCAGAGTTCAGATGCCGGCAGGAGTGGCCGGCCTGTGATCTTCAGAGTTCAATTTATCAGTCTGGTAGGCTCGCTCAGCCATACCGTGAACGCCGAATCCGCTCCACCTGACTGCAGCACGGGGCCTCCAAGCATTCGACCACGCCATCCTGTCGTGTCGCCCCCGGCCCCGGTCCGTAAAGCGCACCGCACATCTCCGAATGGACGCAAATGTTAGCCGCAGCAGGGCCTGTTTTGCCAATGGCCTTCATCAGTCGGGCATAAAAACGTACTTCCTGCGAGACACGCAAACACATACAGAGCGCAGATAATACCCAAGAATCCACTAGCATCTGGTTCAACTGGACACGCAAAACTGAAAACCCTACGATTTCAGAATTCAGATGCCCTCAAAATAAATGGCCCTCATGAGAATTCCAGAACCTAACCAAAGAAACAGTTGGATTCAGAATTTCAGGTGCCCAGCGCCAGGCAGGATTTCCGCAAAAAGGAAGCCCTCTGCCCATGGTTAACATGAGCTTCTATCCGAGGCAAAGCATGTCTGAGTCACCTCAAAACTGGCCGATCACTGCTGCAAGAGAGCTGACCAGAGTTTGCCAGTTTCATAGAATTAGAGAGGGGGGAAAAAAAAGCAATGCCATGCTTCGTCCGGTTACGGATCAACTAGAATAAACCTCAGCCGTTCAGTAGTCGTAGGAGTGTCAGCACAACGCAGCCACATGCACATGTCATTACATTACTTCCACTGGCTGGACTACACAGCATCACGCCTCTTTGGGAAACCAAGGAATCTCTTTTCTACTGATTCCTTTCTACATCAGATTAAACGTCTCAGACCACCACTACCTCACGGTACATACAAAAGAAAAGAGGGGAAGACAACCTATTACCTCCTCAAGCTCTAGGAAGAACAGATTCAATGAGATAGTAGGATGCCACTAGCCTACCGTATGTACAGAATATACCAGTTCCAGAACGGCACCAGCTACCATGTACCGAAGCTGGAGCTCATATGCTCCTCTGAGATCTTGTGCAGCTGCTTTTCCATCGTTCTGAAGGATGTGTAAGGAGGGAGGCAGAGCCGGTAGAAGCAGGTCTGTGATGATGGGAGGCGGTCAGGCGAATCAGATGTCTTGTATATGTACAGTTTGGAGCTCAGCCCACAAAAGCCCTCTGATGGCAAATACTTCACCGAAGTCCAGAAGAAGAGAAGTTGTCTCTTTTGCTCGATGGTCATGCCCTCAACAACCTGAAGTGTGAACAAATAAGTATCCAAGCATGCACGAAACTGATCGCCAATACATAATGGAGATGCTATATAAGAAAGGTATAGAATCTTAGCAGAATTCATTGACTGATATGCATGCAAGATAACAAGGGATGTCTTTTGTTCGATAGCCGTGTTTCAAACAATGCCAAAGCAAGGTCAATGTGTTGTCACTTTACCACGACATGCCCACAATCCACTACATATACGAGCACTGGTATATATCAGGCAACAGCACCAGGTGGGGCTCCTGTTGATGGAAGCTCCAGCCAAGATGCATCCACAACAACATGAGAAAAGCTGTTGGTCATTCTAATCTCACTCACACAAGGATCAACTGGGATCGTATTAAGTAACAAAACTATTCTTTTATAAAATGAAAATATGTTAGTTTATTTGCTCCAGAGCCACCAAAGAAGCAGAAAGATGGTAGAGTACAATCATGTACTACTATTGATGCTAAAAAGATGGTAGAGTACAATCATGTACTAGTATTGATGCTAAAACATACACAGACATGTCATAATGGTAATAGCACAAGATTATAGTGGTTAAGGTCCCAGGTTGAAGTACCCACTATACCACTCTCCTTAAAATGAAAGGCATCTAGCTCCCCTCCTGTTTATTCTCATTTATTAAAAATGAAATTAGGGGAAAAAACACATACCAATATAGTTAACAGAGGCTCATCACGAACCCAACATACAAAATGTCATCAATTGGTGTTTTGACACTGTAGCATCAATGTTTTTCAAGCCAATTGCCCCGCTTCAATTGGTAATTTGCATTGGCAAGTTAAAAGATGAGTGCGACAAAGGATGATGCTGGTGGGCATACACCAGCACATTATCTAACTCCACACTACTGGATGAAGCAACGAATAAAACTAAAATACTAAAGGATCTCATCAAAATGATGTGGGAACTACAAATTTCAAGTGCAATAAAATCAAAATCCTTGAACTGTGGGCCTAGCCAACTAGTGCATCTCATCATGAGATCAACCAAACATGCCATAGCACTAAGTTCAGCCTCATGGAAACTCGGTCCGATAAAGTGTCATCTAGAGACACCACAGACACAAACAGGACTCTTTCAATTCCTTTGCGCGCGCACAAAATGTTTTTTGGCTCCATTTTATTACACACTACAAGTTCATAAAATTTTGGGATTGTGATAACCAAGGGAACAGAAAATAAGATACAAAAACATACACCAAGACATAATGGCTGTACCAAATGTTGGCAGAGACAACTATAAATGATAGCAAACTAAATTCATGAACAGCTATGATGACATAATAGAAGCAAAACAAAAGGACACTTTGGAAGAGCATAATGAAAAAAAATTCACCATATTTTGAAACACATAATTCACTGCAGTGAGCGCATGATTAGCCATTTTTACAGAGACAGGAATGCATACAGTAGCATATATTAAGAAACATAACTATGTCTCATGTGAATGATACCATCAATGAATACATATATTAGGACTATGATCCATCACTCTGGCACAGTGGCACATGTACCAGAACTGACCTAATTGGTCTGCATAAATGAACAATATTGGGATTTTTTCTCACAAAATCTAACACGGAGTTTAGTGAGTTATGGCATGTTTCCAAAAGAAATTGAGTACACATGAAGACAAAATGGTCAAAACATAGAGCTGTACAACAAACTCAATTCATGATCAAATAATCAAATTCATCTATATAAAAGTAATACGGCATACCTTCCAGAATAAGGTAATCTGCTTATCCTTTTCTTTGTAGCCATTGTATTGAGTATGTGATTTCCAATCTTGCACATTTATTGTGTCATTACTTCCCCCTAGCAGTCGGTCCAAGTCTTCTAGATCTAAACACTCAAAGAACTCTTTCCGGCGCTCTGAATTAACTAGTATGTCAGTAAATCCTTGTGTGAAATGGTTTAACTGAGCTGAAATAGAGTCCACAAAGGTATTCTTAATAAGAAGATCAATGTAATGTTCTCTGTTCCAGATATTCACACTGATATCCTGCCCTCCTGGGCAAAGATCAATAACCCTTTCAGCACCTAATTCATGAGCCCCTCGGGAAAATGTTAGGTATAGATTATCAATTTCAGCAGCATCCATCTCTAGAATCCTTTTACAGCTTGCATATTTGACAGGATCTGCAACAGAAATATCTTCTAATGTAATACTTCTCCCAGCAAGGTGCAAGAACAGAGTGCGGTCTAGCACAACTCCGACTTGCACTTTATGCATCAAGGCTAATCCAATTATTCGACCCGCAAAGGTGAAGTACTTCAGATGAAGTGGATCCACGGCAGATGCTGCGATATGCAAATAACTGTCAAAGGTTAGAGGACATGGGGGAACATAATTGTGGACATCAGTTGTCTCACAGATAATGGATAAACAAGAATCAATTAAATAGAATGAAGAATGAAATGGAAAAGGTGGCAAGCTGACTATATAGTAAGTAAGGTTATTTTCTTTATAGGCAGATTGTGAACATAAAAACCACATCATATCAGCAACAAGGGCTCCTACTGTGTAACACAGTACAGCTTACTGTTGACCAATGACCATAGCATATGTTATACCTCTTTCGTCAAGCACAGGCTTATCACATACGTCAGCATTCAGGGTTGATAAGCAAGCTCAGACCTATACTTTATAGCAAATGAGAAATAAAAGCATTGAAATTTTCGAATCTTTGACTACCACTATGTTTTCAAATATTCAGATTGATACATGAAACAACATACTGTAGAAATTGGTAATTAAGTAAACAGGAAACTTACTTTCATTCAAGTAGAACCTTCGTTTATCCTCAGGACAAGGTGAGAAGAGAACTTGCTTCGGACTGAAAAGAGCTTGGCACACTAAACAAAACCATTCCCTCAGAACCCCAGGACCTGTAGCTTCCTCATTCTTAAATTCCATAAACAGACCACCACGAAGCTCATTGTGTTTTGCCAGTGCAATGTAATTAAAGGACTCATCAAGTAAGTGCGATCGATCAATCAACATCTCATGCAGATCCCCAAAGTCATCCTTCCCTTCAGGGAGCATCATGAAGACTAAATTCCTTCTTGCCTCAAAGCAGAGGATATTCTTGTGCTTCACAAGCCAATGTAGACGCTCATTTCTCTTGGAACAGCGGACAAGGGCATTGAGCGGTCCCCTGTGTGACAGCAATAAAAGCTTTAGCCTGTGCCCCACGTCCTCATAAATCGCTGAGATGAAATCGAGTTCAGTCAACATGATCAGGATGTGTGATCGAGCGGCCCATATGGTTTGACCTTCCGTAACCCCGATACTCTCTGATGACAAAGACAGGTCCATCTCAAACCTCTTCAAGCAATCATCCAACTTTTCCAACATGTCCATGGACATATTGTAGAACCTCGATATCCATGTGTCACCATGCTCAGACTCCCTGTTGTACAGGTTCATGGGCATCGGCCCCTCACCGGAAATCCAATGGCGCGCCTGCTGGCACATCACTTTAAAGAAGTTTGAGAATTCATCAAGATCAATAGGTGATACCGCCATGGACAAGGATGCGAGTCCGTCAAGGACCACATCCATTGTTTCGCGGGCAAATGGCAAAACTTGCTCGATCAACCCGGTCGGTGAGTTCATGGAAGGGGGCAGCCTGGGGCGAGTGGATAACACTGATGCAAGTGTCCGGCGGCATGATCTATAGAGTAATTCTTTCTTGCCCGCAGTCAGGGAAAGCAGGCGGCAGAATTCAAGCAGCACTGGGGCCGTCATTACCAGCACGTCCATCGGCAAGGATGAAGGTTCCGTGGCGACGAAGCATTTGATGGCACGCTCGGCGTAGAAGCGGAAGGGGGACTTCGATACATAGAGGCGAACCAGTGCTAAGGCGGCGCCGGCCTGGAGGAAGATGTCGATGTGCTCTGCCGCGTGGTCCCCCGCGACCGCGGCCCGTTCGTCGTCCGCAGCACCACGATCGTGGCGGGAAAGGCCCAGGTTGGCGCGGTGGGCGGAGAGGATGAATTCTTTGACGAGCTCGTCGAGGGAGGAGGCGGCGGCGGAGACGCTGGCGGCATCGGACTCCGCGCCGCCAGCGGTGGCGGCGATGTGCGCCGCGAGCTGCCACGCGTGCGGGTGCTGGGTGGACCTAAGGCGCGCCGCGAGGTGCAGCGTGGAGTCCGGCGGGAGGCGGAGCTCGGCAAGGGTGGCCTCCGGCGCGAGCTGCCGCCCCGCGTAGAGGAGCCGCAAATCGCGGCCGTAGCCGCAGGCGCGGAGGTGATCGAGCACGGCGCCGACCGTGTCGTCGCACCGCGCGTGCATCGCGATGGTCCTGGAGTCGGTGGCGCGCACAAAGAAGTGCAGCTCCCGGGGCGACGCGGGGGGCGACGAGGCGGCGGCCGCCGCCGCCGTCGCGGAAGCGCCATCGGCCCCCGAATCGGAGGCCGAGTCCAACGAGGACGACTCGCCCGCGTCGGCGCCGGCGTGGGACATCAGCGGCTGCTTGGATGACGGGGGGAGAGCATGATCGGGCGCGTCGCGGCGGCGCTTGGAGTTGCGGCGGCGGCAGGCGGACACGGAGGACATGCTTAGATCGGATTCATCGGAGACGGGGAGGGGGGAATTGGGGCCGCGGCGGAGACGAGGAGGTGGGAGAGCGGGGTTTAGGAGGGCCGGAATTTGGGGGGAGGAAGCAGGAGGAGGGGGGTGGGGACTGGGGAGTGGGATAGACGACGGAGGCTTGGGTGTGCCTCTGCTCTCCTCTTTTGCTTTTTCTTCCTCCTCGGTTGATCACGCCATGCTTTGGCGTTTTGTTGAGGCTGCTCTTCCCTTTTTTCGGCCTTGATGGCTTTCCAGCATTTTACGCGGAGTTGTTCTGGGTTCCCACAGCACTTGCCAAGTGAGAAACCGAAAACCCTTCCATTCCATATGCTCCATGTACTAGGTTTAGGGCTTCGGATATTTTATTTCCATCTTTTTAGAAGTTGCTTTTTAGCGGTTCCATCCATTATATATTTATATCTACTTTTTGTATTTTTCCTTTATTTGCATTACATTCCATCTACAAGGTTGTTAGGGCTTATGAGATTTTGTTAGAAGTTCCATCCATCACCCTTATATTGTTTTTATTTTCCAAACACATATGAACGAGAGCGACTATGGGAGACTAAGTTTTCACTAAAAATATATCGTTTCTTGGGTTTATCCTAAGTCAAACCATTCTAACTTTGACCGAGTTTATAGATGACAATAAAAATGTTTATGATATCAAATTACCATGATTAGATTTATTATAGATATATTTTTATGGTTTGCTTATTTGAAGTGATAAATGTCAATATTTTTTTATAAACTTAGTCAAAGTTAGAACCGTTTGACTTTGAACAAATCCAGAAGACGATATATTCTAAGACGGAGGGAGTAAATGGTAGCGTCCATGCTAAATTTGAGACTCCTAGTCCTAAAAAGATAATGAGTAAAATATACCGAAGGTTCCTTAACTTTTTGGGGGTTGTCACGTAAAATTGAAATTTTAGGTCCATAAACTTTTTAAAGTGTATCATTCAAGTCCATACCTCACAAAACATTAACAAAAATTACTTATCAAATCATATACATATCAAAAAAATCAATTTTGTTATCTTTGTACTGATGAAATCTACATAATGGAACTAATTTGACATGTAAAATGACTATGTTACCCTTATTTATGCTAAATTAATGTTTTGTTACTTTGTCTAATATATAAAAACCTTGCAAAAATACTATGTGCAAGTTATGCTCTATGTATACATGTATAAATTATCATGGTTCGGGTTGATATTTTCTTAAATAAATAATGTTTTTATGAATTATGGTCTTTTGAATGAAAAGAAATGTATGGCTTGTTGTACTACTTAATAAATGTCACAAAAATCATGATGCTTGTATTTTATTCAGTATATATGTGTGCAAAAAAAATCATGAATAATGCCTTTTTATTTTGGGATCAAAATGAGTGAAATTAAGTTTTAGCATTTAAATTTGCTTTACCACTTAAATACAGGCAAAAGTGGTCAATGCCAGTTCAATCATATAGATCTCATCAACACAGAGCTATTGAAATTGATTTTATTGTTTTTGGACATGTATATGATTTTATATGTAATTTTTTGTTAGTATTAGGTAGAGTATGGACCTATATGATACACTTTAAAAAGTTTATGGACCCAACACTACATTTTCAAAGGTGATGGACCTATTTGACACTCCGAGATAGGTCAAGGGACATCAGGTGCATTTTACTCAAAGATAATTGACCTTAACGCAAACGCCCTAGTAAATTTGAGACTTCTAGGTAGTAGGTAAGCAAGTACTGTCACAAACAGTATATGAGTTTCGCAATTTTCTGATGTTGTTGTCTAAAAAATTGTATTTGTGCTTCTTTTTTCTTGGTAATAGACTTTTTTTTTTGTGTAAAACACGCTAGCGGTCCTAATTTTGGCAAGGGCAACCACTCTCATCCCTAAACTTGCAAAATGCATATTTGAGTCCTAAAACTTGCTAATATGTACCACATAGGTCTAAATCTTCATTAGTTGTGCTAAACCACCGTATGGCTTGTTCGTGGTGCGTTGACATACAAATGGCATGTGGTATGCACGCAGGGATGGCAACGGGTAAATACTCGTCGGGTAGTACAATTCCATACTCGCACCCGTGAACAAAAATCATACCCGCTACAATACACATACACACTCGCGAATATGAAATTTTACCCATACTTGTACCTGCGTGGGTAAAAAACGTCAGGTAACCATACTCGATTAAATATCCACTACTCACATGTTTAAATAGCACATATATAATAAATAATGGCATGATTGAAACAATAAACTATTAAATATGAGTAAATAAATTGAAGACAATAATAAATGATATTGAAACATACAAGTTGATCATATTTTTACCCAATATACACTTATGTTTGTTAATTATGTAGATCAAATGTATAGTTGAGGCATGTATAAATTACCTATGAATACGCAGGTATGGGTAGTATGCACTGTACTCTCATCTGCATACCCGACGGATACAAGATTGTGCCCATAAACGTACCTGCTGGTGGAGAAGTCATCCTATATCCGTCGTTATAGCGCGTAAAACTCATCGGGTGCTCGGTTTTGGGTACCCATTGCCATCTCTAGATTCACATGTCAGCCATATCCTCTCTTATACCCTTCTCTAATTATCTTCATCTCTCTCGTATCCTTCTCTAGTTCTCGTCCTCACTCTCATCTTCTTCACCTACTTACCTCACTGTGGCCTTGTCCTTTACACCTACCCTTACCAATACTCTCTTTTCGTATCCGTAATTCTCCATGCCGCTCTATTGTGTCGCCGCCATTTCCTACGGATGCACGTGTTGCGCAACCATATACTGCCAAGATGTTGCACTGGACTTGAGGCTCACATGCTCATCACTAGGCATGCATCAGAGGTCCTCCGCAACTTGAAGAAAGGGTATGTGGTTATGGAGGTGCCGAAACCCACAAGTAAGGATGTGCAAGAAGACATAAAGCCCAAACCTTAAACCTAAAATACTTGATCATCATTTCAAGTATGGTTAGATCTCAAGCCAGGTCAGCTCGGCATGGCCTATTTTGCTAACAAGCTAGCTCAGCTCGTTAACAAACACATGCAAAAGAAAGCCGGCTCAGGTTGGCTCATAAGAGCTCGAGCAGCTCACAAGGCTCGCATGCCAATTGTGAATATACAATTAGACGCATATTATTTATGTATATAATTCTTTCCCAATATGTTGCACAAATTATCCACAATCCTCGTATGAAAAAACTTGCACTTTAAATTAAGCAATATAAAGGTCAGCAAAACTTGGCTGGCTATCACATATAATAGATGAATGGCTCACGACAAATAAGAACTCCAGGCTCGTGATTAGCTCGCGAACTGGCTCCAGGTAGCTCATTAACCAAACAAGAAAATAATAGTGTCGGGGGATTGCTATCAAAATACACGAAGACAACAGGCTAACATCAAATACGAAAGGACTCTCACGAGGGAAACCACAATAATTTATCACAGGAATACGAGAAGTTAAATCAGCCCGGAGATCTATTTGTTCCTAGCCGAAGGGTCACAAGCATATAACATATAACAAGTAATCTCGTAAACTTAGACATGAGCATCGTTTCCGATCATTAGATGATGAATCACAAGGTAACAAATATGGTGATAATACCTTTGTTCTTCAGATACGCAAGCATATATTACGTTTTTCCTCCTGCGTACAAGTGTCGGGGTCAAAAGCCTGTCCCCGTGCCAGTTGGACTTTCTGGTATTTATAGGGTCAACCGACAGCCTGTCCTACTATAACTTTACATATTTGCCCCCATATATTCCCACTATCCTTCTTCCTTTATATGTTACAGGTGCAACCGTTTGGTATTTGTACACCCAAAGCCAATTGGAACACGCAACTCCGCTAAGCTTTGGCCTGCCGCCCGAAGTCCTTGAGCTTCAGTCCGCCGCTCCGCATTTTATACTTCGAACTGTATCCTGGCTCGCTGCCTTCGGACCATATGTCTTCAGATCTGCCGTAGAGCAAGCCTCACAGACTCCGAAGTTGCATTCACGGTCAGCCTGAACCTGTCCTTCGCGATCTGCAGCTCATCAACACCAAGTAATTTTATCCGAAGCGTGAGGCCCCGGGCCTTCGGCCCAACAGTAGCCCCTCGCGGGTTAGTTCATTTTTCCGGAATGAGCTCAAACCGCGAACAATCGATCACACCGAAGGCACAATCTCACGCTTCGGGTGCCCGAGCTGCTTCCCCCCGATTTGAGATTATTTTGGAAAAAGGGATCCGAAGTAAACAAAACCCACGCGAAATTTGAAGACGGGTCTCGCCAGATAAAGGACACGCGTCGGTAGCAAATTGGCTTGCGACTGTTAGTTTACAGCCTTTTCGATCCTTGCGACCGGGGGATTATATAAGACATGGGGACTAGCCGTGGACCCCCCCCCCTCCCTTATTGCTTGCCGACGCGGTCCCGTTGTCATTTTTTTAGCCTGCTCTGAAGCTCAATCGCTACGCTTGGCTGTGCTCCTCCTGCCATCACCGTCAACACGAAGCTCTCGCTTGCTAACCTTCACCTGGCCATATTCGTAAGTTGTGATGCTTTCAGGATTATTACTTCGTTTTCACATAGGCTTGAATTAATGTACTGCCTCGGGCATGTTCTGTTTAGATTTCGGATGGCGCGTATTCGCACTACAGCTCGTGCGGGAACAGATTCCAAAGCTGAATCCACTAGGGAAACCCACAGTGCTGATGGAGAGGAGACGCCCGTTAACCTATCTTCTATTCACAGCAACAAGGAACTTGAAGATATTACTAGAGCTTCCGACGATGAAGACAAGGATTTTGACGAAGCTGAGAAAGACGAAGAAGAAAGGGATTTCGAGGGTGCTGATAAAGATGGTGAAAGATCGACACTTCGCCCTCACAAACCGAGCCACGTTGTGTTATGAAAGTCCTGCATTACAGACAAGGACTTCAAAACATTTCAAAAGCTGGACTTCATGCAGAATTCCAGTCACTGCTGAAGTCCAGGGGACGAAGAGACTCCCACTCCCGAACCTGGAGAGATCAGTTCTGTTTGAAAGTTTCTTCGTTGCTGGTCTTCGGTTGCCTATGAACTCATTCATGCCTAAAGTTCTTGATTGCTACGAGACATATTTTCATCAGCTAACCTGTAATGCCTTCGTGCAGTTGGGTGTCTACATATGGATGTTGGCCAGCCAAGGTTTGGAGCCCGACGTTGATCACTTCTACCGCTCACATGAGCTACACTATCAAACGAAGGCTGACAAGGTAATCGGTCTTCATCCAAACTTCGGATGTTACAACTTTCGAAGTCGCTCAGACTCGCCAGGGCCGGTGTTGGCCTACCGAAGCAAATGGTAAAGTTGCTGGACTCAGAAGTGGTTTCACTACAGCGTCAACACCTAGAAGAAGCCCAAATTCAGCCCATGCTTGATGACCCCTCTCAGAGCTTCTTTTGGCTTCAAAAGGCCATTATGCGCCCAATCCGACAGGACTGTATCGTCGAACATCGCATACAGAGTCGTGTGCTCGCATATTCACATGCGATGCCTAGCACAAGAGTTTGTGGCTAACGGCGTGCTCTCTCTTCAGAGCAAATTCTCTATGCCAGCCCCTGACGGCCCGATTGATCCGACTCAACTTGTTCGGCTTCCATACAAGTTCAAACCCTTCGGAAGATACAAGTTCCCAGATGAATCGTGGAGGGCTGGAGTTGAGAGGGCAGTATGTGCCATGCTTGGCAATTACACTACTGCGGAATTCAAATGCCTGTATCGCGCATTCGGAGATAGGCCCAAGCTTCGGCTGAATCTTGTGTTCGATGCCCTTGGGGTGAACTACCCCGACTATGAGCACTTCGACATTGAAGTTACAGCTCTGAAGCCCCAGGCCCAAAAACGAAAAACCCAGAATACCGCAGGAGACAACCGGCGCCGAAGATGCTGGTGTCAGGAAACGGATAAAAATTGTTGTGAAGAGACCAAGCCGAAGGGCTTTCAAGAAGCCGACTGTGTTTGATTCTGATGCCAGCCCTCTGAAGGCACCCTGCACTGAGAGTGTTGGGACAATAGGAGACCTAGATCCTAACGTTTCAGAAGCCGCCCCCTCCTCTCGAAGGGTTACTTCTGAGGCTAATCGGATTTTAACTTCAATGATTGGGGGTTTTGATCCCTGTGGCGCCGTGAGTCCTGTTGGCTTGCAAATCATGAAGGTTGCCTGCAAGGCTTCGTCCCCCGGAGCCTCTGCACTCAAATCAGAAGGTATTCCTAGGATACCCGATCCATTCGACACTCTAGCCAACGAGGACTCTACTGGGGCATCACCTCGATACGAAGCACTTGGAGACGATCGGGATCATGCTGCAGATACAGGCACTCCCCCTCCTGAGCCCCACTTGACCGCTGAAGCGCAAGAGGGTGAAGCAAAAGCTCCCACGCCACCTCGCAAGGCTGATACAACCACGATCGAAGAAACCGCTCGGACTCTATCTGACCTTCGGAACTCTACTGTACACAACTGCCAATTCTGACAAAGGTAAAAGTCCTAAGATCGGGATTACTTCAGAGACCATGGACATCGGCTTCGTCCGCGTATATGGCCCCAAAGATGTCAGCGGCGAAGAAGTGCTCAGACTCCGCAATGTTGCCGAAGAGCTTTCCTATGACAAAGATAGCATCATCTTCGGCAGGTGACCATTCAAAGACTGTGCAGCGTTTATCATCCGAAGGCGAGATGATTGTGGCAGATGGACTGGGGCGCTCCTTCTAGCTTCCAGATGTGGAGAAGGAGCTAATTTCGATTCCCACTGAACTACTAGCTGGGCAACTTGATGCCCTTTATTGGAAGGTACACCCTGTGTTGTTTCTTTTGGCGACATCCCCTCGTTGGTTGTCTATCCTTAAGTTAACGTCTCCCCTCCTCTCTTTTTATTTCTTTGTAGGGACTTCTTCTGTCTAAAACTTTGTCAAAGAGGCAGCTCTTGGAGACTACGACGAAAACTGCCCAGATTGATGATCTTTGAACTCGCCTCGACGAGATTGCCACCACGCATGAAGTTAACGAGAAGGCAGAGAAGGAGTCCCATACAAGGATTGTTCAAGGGCTCACTGACGAAGTTGTTCTTCAGCGTACAAACGCCAAGAATCTTGAAGAAAAGAACTCAGAGTTGATGATGGAGCTGGAAAAACGACTTTCGGATCTTTTGAAAGCCAACAATCTTCTAGAGCAAGAAATGAAGGCTCGACAGACCTCCGAAGACATGGTGGAGGTTTTAAGAAAAAGTGCTGAATTACACGCGCAAGAGCTGACAGAGCTTCGGAGTAGTCTCTCTTCCAAGGACGATGAACTTACACGACTTCGTGCCGAGCTTAGAGATCTCAACCTGAGGAAAACAGAGCAAGACAAAGCTGTCTTTGACAAGATTTCATCCTGTGCCACCATTGTTAAATCAGTTGTATCCCATACTGGTGCTCACTCACGAACACAAAGGTACGAAGAGGGCGACTCTCTCGGGGCTTTGAGATGGATTGAGAATGAAGTATCCACAGTACCGGAGTTAACAACCTCGTACGGAGGATACTGCGTTATGGTCGGTGCTAAAGCCATTTCATCATCCCTTGAATCAAAAGGCTTCGGACTTTGCTCAGGACCCACGTCGAGAGAGCCGCCACACCAAGCTTCGGACTTTGCTCTGTGGACAATGTTTTCAAATGCACTTAGACGTGCGAGAATACTGGACGTCGCGTATACAGCTTGTTGTGGAAGCACGGTCTCGAGGCCAAGGTTCTGGAGCAAATCCACGAACGCCGAAAAGAGGTTTACACTTCGTTGTGCTCCATTTTGTTCTTCTATGAGCTTACATTGTCTATGGATTTGATGATTTCCTTTTTTAGGCTGAAGAAGCAGCTGCCAAACGTGCTGAAAAGCGACGTCCTACTCCGATGCTGCATCCCGATAGCGCAACTAAAGCTACCCCCGATGCTTTGGGCCTTCCGAAGTCTACCCGCGCGGAGCACCCCCCCCCTTCAGCAAGGCCTTCATCGGATGATCCTCCTAGGACTCAGCCCAACACTTCGGAGGTCCAACCTTCGAACTAGCTTCGTAGGCCTGCCTCACAAAGTGCACTCATTGCTTTTCCTCTGATGTAAAACAGGAGCTGACCGCAAATTCTACTCCCAGCTACGATGGAACTTTCTCTACGTGTGTGTGCCAAAGCCCTTCAAAATTTGCCCTAACCGTTCTCAGCCGGTTGCACGCTGACTGTATTTTAGATGCTGTTGTGGACAATATTTTTGACGAAATTGCAACTGTTGTAATGATGTCTAGTGGCTAAAGAAACAATCTCTTTTCCCAAGTGCCATTCCGCTTTGTGTTCGTTTGTTCGAAGTGTTTTTGCTTGAAAACCGACGTTCGGACGAAGCGATGTAGTCATATCATTTTATAGCGAAGATATGTATCAAAAATTTATTTATGGATTGAAGGAAGCTTCGAATATATTAGCTTAGACAAAGCCATACATCTCATTACAACAATAACTTGACCTTATACTATAGCCCCACTGCCAGCTTTGTGACACCGAACTGCTACCCACCTGGCACGCGTTCACGGCTTGCAAACCCCACGTGTAGCAGCTAGAGGGTCACGCACTGACACGTTACTGCCAGCACATCTAGATGAGGTCGCCGCCAAAACCTCTGCCACCGAGCTTCGGAATAAACCGAAGTTGATAACTCAGGGGAGTGACGGAGCGACCTTCTCAGAACACGAAGCGCCCCATTAGAAGCGTCTCACACCCTGATCTAATGCCAAGAATATCCTGACGAAGAGAGGAACTTAGGAGAATCTCACGGCCTGAGCTTCTTCGAGTTGGAGCCTAGAGACGGCGATGCGTAGAAACGCTTTGGCTTCTGAGCACACCATCTTCTATCTCTCGAACTATTGGCCGGTCCTAAGTGTCGTGCCTGTGCTTTTCTTTATTTGGTGCTGAACTTGTGCTACGAGTTTCACGGGGCACGCCCGGCTTGCTATTTATAGCCGCAGATCTAAGAGAGAACCAAGAGGATCCAAAGCATATGAACAGTACCATCGCGGTTGCTTTTGACCTATACACAGTTCCTTCAGGGTATCCGATGCTTCATAGCTGTGGGTTATATATTAAACAATTCGGAGTTTTTGCTTACGACAAAATTCTGAGAAGGCCCCCTCGTGCTCAGGGAATCCGATGTCCATTTATATATATTTTTTTTTTCTGGGATCACTTCTGTGGTTCGAAGCTTTTGCTCTGTCAATTAAAGCCTGAAAAAGAAAAAGCCCCCCATCCTCAGGGAATCCAATACATATTTTTATATCGATTCTTTCAAGTCCACTGCGACCTTGGTCGACTTCTATGGTGTGTGCTCCGTTGCTTTTTTGCACGACCGGAGTCACTTTAATCAGAGCGCGCCTTTTTACACGACTTCGAATATACATGCACTCTTTTTGGCGCGCGTGATTTTGTTTCTTTATCTGACACAGTTTCGGCGAATATCCTTCGTTCAGCTTCAGCACGAAGTTTCGTCTAGGTAACACATCATATCATGGGGAAATTCGCTTCTCATTGATTCGAAGCTTGATTACATGCTACTGCCACGTTAAAAACCCTTACACCGCGTTTTGTTTGCGGGGTTTCCCCTTGTAAGAAAAAAGGGTGCAGCACTTTTGCTGTTTAAGATACAAAATGGTAAAGAGAGAAAAGAAACTATTTCTACAGGTAATAGTGCCGAAGGTCATTTATATTCCATGACCTCGGAACTTCGTTGCCGAACATATCTTGGAGTCTGAAAGAGCCTGGCCTATTGGATTTTTTCACCAGGAAGAGGCCATCCCACTTGCTGTGTGGCTTCCTTGTCGAATCAACATCGGCGACCCTTCGAAGCACGAAGTTGCCTGGCACAATATTCTTTAGTTTAACCTTCCTGTCTCTCCACTTTTTGGTTTCTTCCTGGTATCTTTGAATATTATCGATCGATTCCAGCCTGATTGACTCCAAAGAGTCGTTTGTAACAAGCTGTTCTTCTTGGTCATCTTCGGCTTTTGCCATCCTTAAAGAATTATGCTTGATTTCTTTGGGCAACATTGCCTCTTCTCCATACAGTAGCTTAAAAGGAGTGAATCATGTTGCTCTACAAACCGTTGTGTTGTGGCTCCATACTACACTTGTCAACTCTTCAATCCATTTTCTCTTCGGCGGTCCCACTAGCTTCTTCGCAATGCCAGATAATATAATGCCATTTGCCCTTTCAACGGCGCCGTTGGACTACGGATGCCTAACCGAAGCAAAGTTGAGTCCGGTGCCGACCTGGTAGCAACACTTTTTGAAGGACTCTGCATCAAACTGTGTTCCATTGTCTACTGTTAGTACCCTTGGTACTCTGAAGCGACAAACTATATTTTGCCAGAAGAATCTTTGGGCCGTTGCCGAAGTTATGGTTGTGAGAGTATTTGCTCCAATCCACTTGGTGAAATATTCTACAGCCACAACAACATACTTTAAATTTCCTTGCGCAACTGGCATTGGGCCGACTAAATCCATGCCCCATCTTTGTAGCAGCCATGTTGGCTCAATCAACTATGTATACGATGCATGTTGATTCTGATGCTTCGATATTTTCTAGGCAGTTGTCACATGTTCGGACCAAATCTTTGGCATCGGCCGGTGCCTTTGGCCAGTAAAAACCCATCCTGTATAACTTTCCTAGGAGCTTTCTTGATCCGACTTGCGCTCCACATATTCCAGAATGTATTTTCTTCATGAGTTCCTTGCCTTCTTCCCTTGCAACACACCTAAGAAGTGGCGCACATACTCCCTCTTTGTACAGCTCCCGTTTATCAACCTGTACTGCCGTGCTCTCTGACTCATTCTAGTGAGCCAAGCTTCGTCACCATTCTGATTTGTATTGTTCAGATAAGAAATGCTTTCTGATCTCCAGTCTTTACTTGCTACTGGTGATATGGACAATACTGCTCTCTCTTGCAATTCAACTGACGGTGCCTTAAGGACTTCAAAAAACACGTCAGGTGGCAGTGGGGTCCCTTGTGAAGCTGCTCTGGCCAGTGCATCGGCTTCGCTGTTTTCTCTTCTGCTTATCTTTTTTACTGTGAACCCTTCGAAATAAGTTTCCATTCTTCTGATCGCTTGTAAATATTTTTGTAGCATTTCCTTCTTTGCCTTCGAAGCCTTTTCTATGTGCTCCGAAATGACTTGAGAGTCTGACAACAAGACAGCCCTTCGTACACCTAAAGATTCTAGCTTCCTTAACCCTAGCAACACTGCTTCGTACTCTGCCACATTGTTTATGCTTGGGAACTCAAGTCGCACAGCGAATGAGGATTTTGTTCCCGAAGGCGAGCACAATATGGCAGCTACGCCAGCCCTGTCGCCTTGTATGAACCATCACAGTACACCCACCAAATTTCCTCTTCGGATGGAAGGTCGATCTCTTTGTCTATCAGGAGTCCATTCAGCCACAAAATCAGCCAATGCTTGGGACTGAATTGTATTTCTGTGCACAAAATCAATAACATACTCGTTCAATTCCGCTGCCCACTTCCCAACTCTGCCACTGGCCTCCATGTTTCGGAGTACATCTCTAAGGGGCATAGACGAAGGTACGACAATGTTGTGTGCCTGGAAGTAGTGCCGAAGCATGCTTGATGCCATGACAATAGCATATATCACCTTCTCAATCTCAGATAATTCATCTTAGTTGGGGTCAGGGCTTCGGAGACATAGTACACCGGCCTCTGCCTTTTCTGCCCATCGACCTCTGTTTCCTGTACCAGCGCAGCACTCACTACTCCCAGGGCTGCCGCAACATACAACAGTAGCGGGGCACCTTGCTCAGGTGAAGATAAGGTGGTAAGGTGTACTAGGTACTGTTTGAGTTCTTTGAACGCCTTCTGTTGCTTTTCCCCCTAGGTGAACGGGTTGGTTCCCCGCAGCACCTCGAAGAACGGGAGGCTCCACTCTGCCGATCTCGAGATGAACCTGTTTAGAGAAGCCAATCTGCTTGTCAATTTTTGGACTGACTTTCTAGACTTCGGAGGCTCCATCCGAAGTATGGCTTCGATTTTTGTTGGGTTTGCCTCGATGCCTTTTGCTGATACCAGACAGCTAAGAAAGTTTTCCCTTGGATATACCAAAGATACTTTTCTCTGGGTTCAACTTCAACCCTGTTTTTCTGAAGTTGACAAACGTCTCCATCAGATCAGCAATGTGCTCACCTCTTTTGACACTTCGGACAATGATGTCATCCACGTACGTTAGCACGTTCCTTCCCAACTGATCCCCAACAACCTTTGCAATCATTCTACTGAAGCTCCCTCCAGCATTCTTGAGACCTTCGGGCATCCGCACAAAGCAATATGTTCCAGATGGCGTCACGAAGCTTGTTTTGGGCTCATCTTCCCTTCTGAGCCAAATCTGATGGTAGCCCGAATATCCATCCAGAAGGCTCATCATTTCAGAGTTTGTCCGCCGCATCAACTAGGCTGTCAATGCGAGGCAATGGGAATTCATCCTTCGAACATGCCTTTTTGAGATCTGTGAAGTCAGTGCACATTCGTCACTTGCCACTTGGCTTCTTCACCATGACTACATTCGCTAACCATTCTGGGTACTCGATGGTTCTGATGACACTGGCCTTAAGCAATCTATTTACTTCGAACTTTGCTCCTTCGGCCCTGTCTTCTGACATCTTCCTTAGCTTTTGCTTTCTAGGCTTTGCCGATGGGTCAACATTCAAAGCATGCTCGATGATGCTACGATCAATGCTACACAAATCCCTGGCTGACCAAGCAAACACATCCTTGTTAGACCCGAGGAACGACTTCAATTCTGCTTCTTCTTCTTCTGTTAGCTGAGAGCCCGCTTGGACCATCTGGTCCGGCCTGTGGTTATCAAGGGCAATTTGCTTCGGCTGTTCCGCAGCCCCTGCCTTCTGTTTTACCACCACTTTTTCCTGAACTTCTGCCCTATCTTCCTCTATGATGTGAACCTTTCTATCACCTAGACACCAATTACCTTCTGCCCTTTGGGCGTCTTCCTGACTACCATACACGGTAATTACCCCTTTGTAGGCTGAAATCTTCATTGCTAAGTATGCTAAATGTACAACAGCTTCAAACGCATTGAGTGTTCCTCTGCCCAAAATTGCATTATATGGGTAATTCATATCAACAACATCGAAGGTGATGAACTCTGTTCTCGGGTTACTGATTTCTCCAAAGGACACTTGCAAGGATACTTTTCCCAGTGCATCAACCTTTTTCCCCCCGAAGCCACACAATGGGTTTGTTGCAGGCTCTAGCACCAAGCCACCTAAACTCATTTATCTAAACGCTTTCGCCATTAGGATATCCGTTGAGCTGCCATTGTCCACCAGAACATCATGTATAACATAGCTCCCAATGTTACAGTTTATGACCATTGCATCATTATGTGGGTAATCCCTGAGTCGAAGGTCGCTCTGATCAAAGGTGATTGGCACATGTGACCACTTCGTACTTATGTGTGGGCCTTGAACCCCAATGTGATAGGACCCTTCTCTGATACTCCCTTCTCTAGTTTTTTAGTTTGAGGTTCACAACTTGAACCTCCCATTATGGAAAATATGTGCTTCGAAGCAGGAACTATTGTGTTCACTGTTTGGGCTTCGGAAGTGTCATCCTCTTTTCCTCTTTCTGAAAACGTCTGCTGTTGTACGAGCATGACTGAGTAGCTCTGCGGAGAAGCTTGTGACTGATACTGACTTCCTGAAGGCCATTGCTGTGGTGGTGGCGGGCCTGGCGGTGGAGGGGGTAAGGCTTGCTGCTGAGGGTATATCAGTGCAGGGAAATGACTTAGCGGTGGCACTGGCAAGGCCGGCTGAATGGTTGTATGCCGAAGTTGCAGACGAGCGCAAAGGCGGTGCTGGGAGAGCTTGCCTCTGAGTGTAAGTTAATGCATTGATATTTGGTATTGCATAGTTGATGGGGCAGTCTTGCTGGGACTGACACGTTTCTTTTGAGGTAGACTGCGATGAAGCCTCACTCGGCTCTTTTTTCTTTTGGATTGTAATCTCACAATACTTCATTGTATGGCCTTTGTCCTCCCCGCAAAACACACAGAACAGCTTTTTTTGGAACTTTCCACCACTACTCCTTCCTCCAAAGTTACGACCGCCATGACCTCCCCTATAGGCGTGACCTCCTCTGAAAGACTTTAGATCTTGCCTGAGGTCTGACTTCTCCTCTTCGATGCTGAACACGTTTTGAGTTCTGGCATGATCGTCATTGCTGAGGTTTGCTCTAGTCTTCTTGCCAAATTGCTGACTCATCTCTTTAAACCTTTGCTGCTCTTGCTGCCTGATCCCAAGATCATTGTCTGCTCTGCAAAACTCGTTCATCTTCTCATGAAGCTCGGCGACAGTCTTCGGAGGCTTCCTTGCGAAGTATTGTGCACACTGGCCAATTTTGAGCCCGTTTATTACGGCGTCAATCACCACTTCATCTGATATTCCCAGTGCCTGAGCCCGGATGTTTAGGAACCTTTGAAAGTAACTCTACAAAGCTTCTCCTAGTTCTTGCTTGCATGCAAAGAGGGTCTGGGAAGTAACAGCTTGAGACTGGAAACCTTAAAAATTTACCAACAATGCTTCTTTCAGCTGCTGCCATGAGTATATGGATCCAGGCCTAAGCGAAGTGTACCATAGCTGAGCAATCCCCTGAAGCGCCATTACTAGCGATTTTGCTAGTACAGCGGTGTTTCCTCCGAAGGAGGCCACAGTTGCTTCATAGCTTAACAAGAACTAGCTTCGGGCTTGACTGTCCGTCATATGTGGGCAACATGGTGGGCCTGTACCCATTTGGCCAAGGTACTGCCTGCAATTCCTGCGAGAGTGGTGACGTGGCGTCGAAGATATAATTTGCTTCTGGACCCTGACTGATGTGTTGCTTTTCCTGGACGGTCTGATGCTGACCCTTGTTTTGGTTTGCCTGAAGGAAAACCGAAGCTTCCTCTATCCGAGACTTTACAAGTTCAGCCTTGCTATTTTCTGCTTTCTAAACTGCAGTTCTTCATTGATTTGCTCAAGCTCTGCCAACTCATCTTCATCAATGTCAGGCAAAGTTTCTAGCTCTTGAACCGCTTTCCTCTTCTGTTCTGCCAACTGCTGCCTCAATGTCACCTCCTCTGTTTGTACTTCTACACCAATTTCGTTATCCTTAGATGTGACCCCATCCCCAGGGAGTTCTTCAGCGTTCGAAAGCTTTACCACCGAAGCCTCCCCTCTGGGAACTCTCATGGGCTTCGGATGATGTTGCTTAGTCATTCTGCGGTGAGGGTCCACAGCAGGTGGGCGCCAAATGTTGGGGGATTGCTATCAAAATACACGAAGACAACATGCCAACATCAAATACGAAAGGACTCCCACGAGGGGATCCACAATAATTTATCACAGGAATACGAGAAGTTAAATCAGCCCGAAGATCTCTTTGCTTCTAGTCGAAGGGTCATAAGCATATAGCATATAACAGGTAATCTCGTAAACTTAGACATGAGCATCATTTCCGATCATTAGATGATGAATCACAAGGTAACAAATATGGTGATAATACCTTAGTTCTTCATATCCGCAAGCATATATTACGTTTTTCCTCCTGCATACAAGTGTCGGGGTCAAAAGCCTGTCCCCCTACCGGTTGGACTTCCCGATATTTATAGGGGTCAACCGACAGTCCTGAACTACTGTAACTTTACATGTTTGCCCCCATACATTCCCACTATCATTCTTCCTTTATATGTTACAGGTGCAACCGTTTGGTATTTTTACACCCGAAGCCAATTGAAACACGCAACTCCGCTAAGCTTCGGCCTGCCAGCCTGAAGTCCTTGAGCTTCAGTCCGCCGCTCCGCCTTTTATACTTCGAACTGTATCCTGGCTCGCCGCCTTCGGACCATATGTCTTCGGATCTGCCGTAGAGCAAGCCTCACAGACTCCGAAGTTGCATTCGCGGTCAGCCTGAACCTGTCCTTCGCGACCTGCAGCTCATCAACACCAAGTAATTTTATCCGAAGCGTGAGGCCCCAGGCCTTCGGCCCAACAAATAGTTGTGTGTTGTTAAAAAATCCACCGAGTCGACACGAGTCGAGCCAAGTCAGCTATGTGCTTCGAGCTTTTGGTCTAAGTCTAATTTCGAGTATGAAGTCGTTAGCGCTATGAAAAGGTGGAATCGGTTCCGTTGCAGTACTACAACGGGACTTGTTTCTGCTGTCACGTGTATCCCATGCTAGGTGGGCCAAGTAACAGTAGTGTAGCCTAGAGTCGTCCACCCGATCAAATGGCATCCTTTCGATAGAAATAGCAAATCCAAAGTTATATGTAGATCATGTTAGTAGATCTTTTTGGTTCATTATATGATCATTTAAAACCACCCGTCTTTACATAAATACATATCGGTGCCAATTATATGGTGTCTTCAAAGGAAAAGACAAATCACAAATTCTAGATCCCCTATAATTTTTTTATCTCTATATGAATATCTGAGCCATATGTAAAGTTGTGATTTTTTTAACATGGTCTGATAAGGTATATGCCGTTTGAAATGGTGAAATTTAAATTCCATCATAGGTGCATTTCTGCAATTTTTATTATATACACTATTTTGTAAAATAACAAGTTAGAAACCAACCATAAAAATAAGAAAATTTCTCGCACAGGCCACGTGCTTGAGACCCATGGGCCATGGACGACGCCTTGTCGCATTATGGGCCTTGTGGCTGGCCCACCCACTAACCGAGGTAGGGCCCTTGGCCTAATCATGACCGGAGTTCTAAGCTAAACCGATTGCCTAACACTATCTGTTTTGTTCTTATCATATCTACTATATAATCCGTATAAAAGAAGGCTATATGTTTTTCTCTTTTTTCTAAAACCAGACATCGCATTTACCACGAAATGTGATAAAGTATCAAGTTACATACCGACTATATGGTGATGGAACCGTGGAACCATGGAAAAAAATAGGAGATTGGTGTCTGAAATAGCTACGTTGTGCACTGCAAATTTGCTGCCTAGTCGTAGACGACTCCTTATGCTCCAGTGTGATGCCCCTTGGCCCTGGCATCTCGTGATGCATTTCATCCTCCGGTGCATGACATTTCATACATATGCATAAATGAAGAAATTTAAATTTCAAATTTCAGACAATACAGGGACCTTGAACTGAAACCACTGTTGTAGAACCAAAACAAAAGAGAACCAAGTAAAACTTTCTATACCGAAAAGGTAAATATTTTGGTCCGCTACAATTTTGTTATACATGACCCAGTCTGAAAGTGCTTGTTTAGAAATAGGATATCATTTTCTGTAATATGTTGAAATCTGGGATTTAAGATACTGATTGAAAACTTATTATTTGACCAAGTTATGAGGAGAACTAAAAGAAACGTTGAATAGAAAAGTTGTAGAGAACTTCATGTAGAATAACTTTGCTAGTTTTAGTTTGTTCTAAAACTGAACTTAGAAAGCACTTTTGGGTAAAATCAAACATATGTAGAAATCTGTCTAAATCTGGAAGAAAGGGTAATTGCGTAAACTGAGATTTACATCAAGTTAGAATCAAAACTGGGTGAGAACATCTATAGAAAAGTTTTAGAGTATGAAATCTAGAACATGTTTGTTAAGTACACATAGGCATAAAAATGACATCTTGGCCAACCTTTTTAAGTACAACAGTACGCACTTTAGTAGTCAAACTGGACAATCTGAAGGTAATTTGAATATTTAATTAATTTAAAAATCAGTATGGGAAAAACCATCAATATAAAGTTGTAGATATCAAAATTGTAAGCAACATTTATTTTTGAATCATCATGAAAATCCTCAAGGATTAGAATATATAGCATGTTAAAAATCAGATGTGAAAATGGTCGAAGGGGGTATTAATGTGTCAATGGCAGGTGGGCCCCGCTGTCAACCGGCCCAGTTGGCCATTGGGTCGCAGGGAAACTATATGTTGCCGTAGCGATTCAGAAGGAATGCGTCACCGAAGCAAGATTAGTGTGGGATTGTTTTCTCTTGGACCGTATTCGCTGATATTTCTTGGCCCACGAACGAAAAGGGTCTTCCTGTCAGGTTATTTATTTTCTTTGGTGGCCTAATTTTCTCGTATGGACGGAGAGGCCCTTGCCTCCTTTATTTCTTTTCTGTTTTCTTCACTTTTCTTTCTTACAAGTTACAATTATGTACTTCGGTGGGTTTTTTATTTTTTCTATCTTTTCTTTCAGTTTTTATTTTTACATGTTTACTCATTCTTTTCCTTCCATCTTTTTTCTTTTTCTATTTTCTTGCTATTCTTTTATGTTTATTTTTTTCATTTTTATTTGACTTGTTTATAATTCACAATTGTTCAGGACACTTAAATTTTTTTTATGTAACTAATATATATTTTTCTACTATAATTTATTTTTATATGTATGTTTTGTTCAAAAGTTTATATAATTGCTCTATATGTATAAATATATATTCTATGTTTGACTAGGGAAAATGCCCGTGCGTTGCATCGGATGTGACGTTATACATATATTTTGTTTATTCTATTGGTTATCCCATGTAGGATCGTTTTCTCACCCAAATGGATTGGATCAAAGGACCCAAATATAATTGAATATCTTTTTTAAGCATAGTAGGGGAACACTTTGTTTTTAATTATATACGAACACACACAGAATAAAAATGTCGCATCACCTTGTATATATAGGAGCAGTGTTGAATGCAATTGCTGAACTAAGACGATTTTGTTCAGAACGAATTTAGCATGGATTTCATATGGGTGACGATTGAACATATATATAGCTAGAGAATCGCAATGACATGTTTTATTTTATGGATTACCTTTTTACAAAGAGAAACAATCACACATGGAAACAAATCAGTAAACCTTGGAGCACGCTAGAGATCTAGAAATAATATTTTCAAGGGATATATAGCGGTAAGATAAGTATGAGAGAAGTCAAACCAAGAATAGTGACTCGTAGTGTTTATGCAATTATTCACTCTCCGACGAGTCAAGCTTGGGCCTGGGAGGTGGGAGCAGAGTAGCAGCCACAGCGGTGACTCGGTGAGGCTTCACTCCAGCATACAGGGTATATCCGTATATATGGTTTGAACATTGTACCAGCACGTACGGTAGGAAATAGTGGATGGCCTGCCCCTCGTCCCGTCCTTTCGCTTCCGCGAGCTGGCTTCGTGCCCTCCACCACTGGGACTTGGCACATCAGCAACTGGCACCAGAGCTCGCTAGGCCGTGCTCGGCGATAGCACACGTAGCGCTCTATGGTGACAGGGGTGAGGCGGGGGCTGTGGGCCGTGGCCCGTGGATCCCAGCTGTTTGTCGGCGGCGGCATGCGCAACGCCATGCCGGCTAGCCGTACGTGCTGAAGGTAAGCGAATCCGTAGCGATGGGATGAGTCGAGGAGACAAGCTGGCTGTGGAGGGCATCGCTGCAAGGGCTGCTCAGGAGTTGGTGAGCCCACTACATCTCCGCCGACGTTGTGTTTCAGTTCAGGGGCAGAGGAGGTCCGGCGAGAGCCGCAGCGCATGCTGTAGCTGCAAGCGGATGCATCCCCTCTTAGTGCACGAATATTCCTCTCCCATCTATGTTGCTTGCTTGCGTCCTGGTTCTTGCTCACACATGCTTGATTGACCCGATCTAGCTCCTCGATTTAAAGAGAGGCCAGCGGCCGGCCGCTACTCCAGCGCTGACATTTTTTTTCATTTACTTTCTCATGGTTTGGCAACCTGATGAAATATAAGATGCATCCTCTTAGTTCTATGGGGCCTAATTGGATCAAGGCCAAAGTTAACCAAATCAAATTTTAAGCAAATTTGACCATATTTGAATTTCAAGAAATATTTAATCAAATAACAATTTTTTATTCATATGTTTTATTTGACACCTAAATAAGGTCTATAAACAAAAAAATTATCATTTGACCAAATATTTTTTGAAATTCAAACATGGTCAAACTTGATCAAAATTTGACCTGACCAACTTTGGTGTTATCCAATCAGACCCATGGTCTTCTCATTTTGTGTGCTGAATTTGATTCATAATCTGATAGTTGGGGGCACAACCGCACGGGGAAGAAGGCAAGAAACTGGCACCCGGGGAGTTCGTGTGGCGTGCAACGGAGGCCTATCTTTTTCAATTGCTAGGGTCTGTTCGCTTGATCTATTTTTAGTTTTTTTTCAGTCATACAACAGTATTTTTTTTTCGCAACATTTAGTCAGAGAACACAGTATTTTGAGCTAAAAATAGCTGCAGCTAACAGGCGCAGAAGATTCGGCGTCACCGCCTCCCCGCCTCGATCCTAGCTCCTTCCGCACCTATCTCGGCAGAAGGCTCCAGTTTCGGCGGCAATGCGGCTTTGTCTCGCCTTGATAGTTATATAGGAGAAGGTCCGCAACAGTCCTTCACACGTACGCCGCCAAGGAGCGGCAGGGGTGTGGCCTGTAGGGACTCGGCCCGGTTTGTGTAGACCGACGACAACACGGGACGGAGGCCCACATCGAGAACGGACGAAGATACAGACCGCAGAGAACAAAAGAGTAGGGACGGACCCGCTTGTCAGGTGTGTCTCACGGGATAAGAATATTTACTTACTTTAATATTAGATATGTTTGATATAATTAATTATACACATATTGTTTTTGAGTTGATTTTTTTTGTTGCATGCATATAACTGTTTGTTCCATGATTTAAAAATGTTACGATTGCATTGTTTTTTGGAAGGAGGTAATACTTACTTGCCCTTGTTTTGGACCATATGATTTTTTAATTTGGACACTCATATAGATTAATCAATACAAGCTATCTTTATTCACGATGATTGAAAGGGGTTGTTTAGCAAATCTATAGAAAAATCATACATGGAAGATAAACTACCGCACTATTCATGTATAACGTGATATCTCGTCTGAATGAAAAACTCCAGGAGACAGGGGCCATGTTCGCTGCACTGCAGCTGCAGCTGTTTTCAACTGAAAACGCTGTTCCGGCTGAATGATTGTGAGAGAAAAATACTGTTTTACGGCTGCAAAGAAGCTGAAAGTAGCTCAAGCGAACACGGCAAGGGTATGCTAATAGTGATTAAGTAATATCTTTTCACTTTTTTACTTCATTTTGTCTTGTCCATTAATTTGTCTGCAATGATGGTGTTAAGTCTTTTTTTAGTTTACATATATATAGCTCTTGTCGCCCTTTGCGTACAACTTGTTGTGGGCGCAAGACAATTCATTATACATATAGAACACTTTATTAACCACGTAGAACAATACATTTTGTGTGAGAACAATTCATAAGTATGTAGAGAAAATTAATTAGTCACCAATAAAAATTTATTTTGCACATAGAATAATTTATTCTTATAAAATAATTTATTATCCGTTTAGAGCTAATTATTAAATGAAAAGACTAATTTATTCTGTAAAGATAGCGTATAGTGAAATATTTCTTTGTAATAACTATTTATATTTTATTAATTTGTTTGAAACAAGGATGAGAGCAATATAGCATATGCTTATGAAAATATTGTCCTGAGAAAACATGACACGAAAATATTGATTACTAGGTGATATCCCGCGGATTGCTGCGGGATTTTTTAAACTAATTTTTAAAGTAAACTTTGAAGGTTGAAATATCTATGATTGCATGACAATTTTTTTGTAACATATTCTTTTTTGTTGAGAGAGATCGATTATTTAAAACAATTGATCTTCTATGTGTTTATATGTTACAAGAATTTTATAATAAGTACTCGCAAGGACTAATTGTCGCATGCATGAATGTTATTAGCCGTAGAAGATCGATGGAAGACATCACCTAGTGGGATCATGAATGATGTGAATAGCTTGTATGTTGAGAAAAATAGAGTTAATAGCCCTAGTAGGTTGTACTTATGTTGAGAAAAATGTTAGAATAGTATATTACAAATATTGAAACGACATATAAAAAATGTTGAAGCAAGTATATTGAAATGTTGAAAGAAAAATAAGATTATATGTTAGATGTTCAAATGGCATATTTGGTGCATTAATTCTTACAACTATCATGTTTGAAACAGTTGCATAATTCAAGTGAAAATGCTAGTTTAAATATGGAGATTTATGCTAGGTTTCCATCGGACTACCTCCAATACAGTAGCGACACATCTGCTACCATTAGACAGCAGCCGTGCATGGTCTGCCTCCCGGTCACGGCCCACGTGCATGCCGCATGCAGTTTGCAACTTTTAGGCCTGCCTGCGGGTTGCGTCTACTACTCGTGTGATCAGCCGATCACAGCCACCAATACCCTACGCGTGAATCTTAAACATTGCAAGATGCAGAAGTTTATATCCTTTTCGGAAGATGGTAGGAACTAGGTGGCCACCCCGCGCTCCGCTGCGGGCAAGCGGAACCATAGTTTTTCTTTTGTATAATGGTCAGATGGAAGGAAGATTTATGTAAAGAACTGAAACAACAAATGATCAACTATTATAAGACACTGAACTGGACCATTCCTTTGGTAGTCCACCCCGTTTCAAAAATGAGTAACACATAGATTCCTCTTTTTTGGTACATGGAAATACAACTCAGTATGCACAATAGTACATTACATGGGTCCAACCTACATGAGTGAATATTGTTTATCGGTATGCCCATATACAGAGGAACATGCTGTTGTGCAACCACAACTATATCTCTAGTGCTCAATATACTCCATGAGTGGACATCTTGAAGGATAGTTGGTTTATGGTAGCAAGAGACATAAGCAACCCTGCACAAATACAAAAGTCGGAATTTGGATCAATATTGCACAGCAGGTAGACACTATCAGAACTTCAATAATTATATCAGGTCAGAGAACTGGAGTATCCATCAAGAGGTAAAGGGAGAAACATGAAACCAATGTGCACAACTTTAAAGAAGC
Source organism: Paspalum vaginatum (assembly GCA_030272315.1). Classification (NCBI taxonomy): domain Eukaryota; kingdom Viridiplantae; phylum Streptophyta; class Magnoliopsida; order Poales; family Poaceae; genus Paspalum; species Paspalum vaginatum. Next base: position 11,714,112 of record CM059013.1, on the reverse strand, counting down.
TCCAATTTCCAACGTAATCATGCATTTTCTTTGCCCTACCTCTTAGTTCACAAGATCTCTGTTCTGATCACGAGACACGACTCAATAAACATGGGAATTGGCCTGCATGTGACATCAGTTCAACACTATAGTTCTCAATCAAGCAATAACATTATAAAACATAGCAAGGCAAGGAGTAATCTAACATTATTAGCAGAGTACATGTAAGAATTTGGATGCAAAAGCAAATCAAGACATATACGCTTAGAGAAAAATGAAGTTGAACGGTTCAAGACGTGCATACTTACAAGAGATGAGCCTGAGCTGATGTTTCGAATTTGTAGTAACATCATAAACAAATCCGGGTGGAATGAGATGGGAATGGAGGAAGGTGCAGATGTGTGTTGACCAGTTGGCACAGACGGTGGGGGTCAGCACTGAGTTCTACAAGCCTCTAAGATTTACTTTGAAGTTATGATCAAAATAGCTGATATGAATCCACAACAATAACCGATGAACGCAGACAGTCTCATGCCACCTCTGGTGCTGCAACAAAGAAATGCTTGCTCACTTGATGAAGCATCACTGGAGGCACCCGGCGCCCTTGAGAGCAGCTGTCATATGCCAGAATATCAGCAGACTGAGCAGCTAGACGACATCGAACATAGCATCGTGATGGCACATGAAAACTTGTAGGGAATTCATCACTAATGGACATGCTGAGGCCGCCAGGCTGTATATGAACAAACAATATATTCGAACACAGGTGATTCTACAAGACATGGGAAAGAACCACACCGGTAGGAGCACGCATCCGGATCTATGGTTTTTCTGTTACCTAGAGCCGACGAAGATGTGGATGCTTGCTTGCGCTTACGGCCCACATTAGACGATGCTGTGTTGATAGGAGCCAAAGGTAATACAGCAGTTGATACTGCAGTATGTACGGCAACCTCTGTAAACTCTTATCACTAAGAAAGCAATGCATGACACAACAATAAATAGTAAGACAACAACAGCCTACCCAGCGTGAAAGTCACCAGGTGAATTGCTAGAACCCAAAGGGCAATACAAACTAAAGATCAGGATGACCAACCGCTATACCAGATCAGGATGACCAACCGCTATACCAGGAGGGGCTCAGCAGCTAGGCGGCAACGTTTGCTGTGGGCAGAACCAAGTTTTGATTTTATACAGCAGGACAAGTCATCTGCATTGTCATGTGGGTGGAAGCTTGGAAGAAAGATTTATGTAAAAAAAGGTAAAGCTAAGTGCTATAGAGCATTGAACTGGACCATGTCTGTGGTAAGCCAGCAGTCTCGTGAATAACACATGTATTCCTCTTTTTGGTAGAAAGATAACCTAGACCATATAATCTGAGCGCATTGGCAACCAAGCTGATAACCACATGCTTTAGCCCATATTTCCCACTTTTCATATGCATTGGCAACCCCAATCCAACATCGCCCAGTAATATAACACAAAAAATTCGATTCAGGCTGTAATCGATTGAAGTGGTAGCAAAGTAGTGGTAACTACCTTAAGAAGAATAAGGCGAAGATGCAAAATGGATATAAATTTTTCAATTGACTTCTACCCTTGCTTCCACCATGTTGGCACTGAAGCCGCGCTCACCATTTTTCCATGGAAGAAGCTTTGCCTATTTTCCATTTCAGTGAAAGGACAGGAAAGGTAAAATGTTACATTTAGGGTAACAGGAATTTTATGGAATACTAAATTTAGTAAAGTACTCAACTAAGGGCAGGCACTGAGGCCATGTACAACTACGTCAAACTCAATTACCACAAGCATAGAATCTACGTTCATTGGCAATGAAGCTGACAAGGATTTGTGACCACGTGCCTTAGCAGTTGGCCCATTTTTCTCACTTTTCATACTCATTACTAACCTCAAACCTACGACGCCAAGCAATATAACACACAAATTTACTCCAGTCTGTAATCAATTGAAGGGGGCAAAGTAGTGATAATTACCTTTAGAAGAATAAGGCCAAGATGCAAACTGGATGTAAATCTTCCAACCGGCTTGCACGATTTTTCTGCACTGAAGCCGCACTGACCAATTTTCCACAGAAGCTGTTTTGACCATTTTTCTGTTCAGCGAACTAATTAGTAAAGGAATGGAGCAAACAAATTACAGAACAACCTTAATCAAAGCAGTATCTATTTAACCCCATTCAAGCAGGGACGAGCCAAAATTTCGCATGGGGATGCATGGAGCAGATAGCAAGGGGAAGTAACCTTGACCCTTGAGGTCGCTGAGTACCTGGAAGGCTCCAGTCAACAGGCATAGACAGAGGAGCACCCGAGGAGGGTATGAGGAGGAGCGAGGCGTTGTGCGGGTCCTGCTACCCGCAACAGAGCGAAGGGGCCGCGGCATGGGTGAGGATGACCACCGGTAGGAGCCTCAAACGGGGGCACGACGGTGGGGGAACCTGGAGCAGGCAGCGGGGTGGCAGAGTAGGAGCAGCAAGGGGCGGTGGAGAGGATAAGGTTGATGGCACACACGCATTGATGGAAGCCCCACACGAGGAAGGAACGGACTGGACCGCGCCGCCGCCACGACGCCGCGTAGACGCGCGTGCGGACAGCACAGGGCCACCAAGCTGGGTCGTGGGTAGGCCACAGGCCGCGCCTCCGCCACTGGAAGCCGTGTTTCTACAAGTCGTCACGACTGCGGGCACAAGGCGCCGAGGCATGCCGCTGGGACCGGCAGGGTGGACGGCCGTCGTTGCCGTCGCCGCCCCGCATGGGGCGTGAGAGCGTGGACCGGTCCAAGCCGCTGGCCTGCCGCCGGCCCGCACCGCCGGCCTCCGCCACTGGGGAAGAGGGTCGCCGCGGTAGGAGCTCGGCGCGCCTCGCGGATCCGGCCCCCATAGCTGGCGCATGGACAAGGGCGGGGCCGGCGAGGAGGTACCTCCACTCCCTCGTCCTCGCACGGATCCACGCGTCGCCAGGCGTGGAGGAGAAGCCGTCGCCCACCCCCACCCCCCGGCCCCCGGAGCTTCGGGGAGAGACGCGGCACTGCCGCGGCATGGGAGAGCTGGCCAGCGGCTAGGGTTTAGACCAGGGAGAAGGCGCATCTACCTCCTCTTCCTCGTCCTTGCGCGGATCCACGCGCCGCCGGATATGGAGGAGAAGCGGCCGGACCCCCGGATCCGCCGGTGGAGCGGACGAGGAGGAGGCGCGCCGGGCACGGCGGGGAGCAAGGAGCAGCGGGGAGGCGAGGATGGGGAGGCCCTGCACGGAGGCGGCGGGGAGCAAGCAGCAGCAGGGAGGCGAGGTTGGGGAGGTCCCGCAGCGGCGGCCGCCGGGCTTGGAGGTGGAGGCCGGCCCGTCGAGGGGTCCTTCCTCCCCACGGTCGGCGGCGTGGAGGATGCAGCTGTAGGTCGGCGCGCGGGCGCGGAGGGTCGGGGAGGATAAGGGCCAGAGGCGACGGTGACGATCGGAGGGAACAGGAGATCGGACGGCTAGGAACCGAAGGGAGCTGTACATGCTACAGTCATACAGTGCCTTGGTCGGAGAAACAAAGGATTTGATATGATGATATGATATGATTGGACACAAGAAACACCCTGCGATGTTCGGCCCAACAGCAAGAAAACAGCCCAAATAGCACCCGTGGTGGGTCCCACCGTTGCTCTCCGCGGCCGCCGGCACCAACCCACCGCGCCCACGCCGCCTCGGCCTCGCTCACCCGCCCGGACTCGTCCGCTCGCTCCGCCGCTCCTGCTAGCGCGCTGCCACGGCGACGCCATCTCGCCCCGCCGTGAACGCCCCTCTCCACCCCGGCCGACAAGCGCGCCCGCCCCACACCCTCACCGCCACCGTGAGACCCCTCGCTTTCCCTTCCACGCTCCGCTACCGCGCCGCCGCTTTGTGCGCGCGGAACGCGTACGAGCGCCGCCTGTCGCCGCGCCGCCACGGCGTCGCGCGGTGCCCCGCCGCCGGCGATCCCATGCGTCCGGCGTCCCGAACCTTGCGCGCATCTTGTCCGGCCGTACCCTGCCACCGCGGAACACACCATCACGTTCACCGGGTCGAGCTTGTGCTCCTCGGCCGGTCCTCGCCGACGCCCGGCTCGTCGCCGGCGAGCGGAGCCGACGGGCGGCACCAACAGCCGCCACACTGGCTGACCAGTGGGTCATATGGCCCCCTGGTCAGTCGCTGAAGCAACCCCTGGGTGCACAGAACTGGGTGTACCTAGCACAGCTAGGGTTAGGGTTTAAATGTACATTCATGTTCTGGGTATTTTCTTTTCTGAATATTCAGAAACAATATTAAGAAAAGAAAATACACCCGGCTCTGAGTATTTTCTTTTCTGAATATTGTTTTGGGATACTCTGAAACTTGTATAATTCATATAAATCCGCATGGATTAGCTAAAAATCTCGAAAAAAAATTCTTTGTATCTACCTAGGAAAAATATCGGGGTATGTCAAATGATTATTATTCCCTTGTATAGAATGGGAACTAAAAATAAATAAAGAAATAGAAAAGGTGGTTTTCCACTATACCAAAATTGCAAAGGAATAATATTTGAACTTATGTAGTTGTATAGTATGTTAGTAAAAAGTTGCATCAACATTAAATGCTTTTTAGTTAGAGAGATCAATTGTGGTTTTCAAATTCATCCTTTAAATTGATGTTTCTTTAGAAAATTGTTATAAATAGACCCGGTATAAGCTCTTAAACCATGTTTAACCTTCAGTAAAAGTTTGAGGTCATAAGATTTCACCTTGGTTGTACATAAATTAAAAAATTTATGCAATAACCAAGGGAAATAATTTGTAAATTGAAAAATCTTTGCACTGGAGTTTAATTCTTATCAACCTAAAAACTTTATGCATGCATTCATCACATTCTTTATGTGTTACTTGATGTACATTATACTTTGTCCCGGCAACTTTCCAAATAAAAACTTGTTCAATTCATTCATGCACTATTGCAGTGCATGGTCAACATACAATGTCCCGAAGGTGAAGTGGAAATTCAGATTTTGAACAACCCCGGAGTGTATTTAAGACAACCAACAACCTGAGTTGATGAGTGTAGAGTCCCCGATTAACACTGAACCACTCTCACCTAAGAGAAAGGCAAGCACACTGTGCATACTACCCTACTTTCTAATTATGAGTTAATATGCTGGTTGTATATATATGTTTGTATATGCTTTGTGTATAGGAATTGCTTGAAACCTAATTGCATTATATACCTTTTCCTTATCATGTGTCAGTGTTTATTTCATTAAGTTTTACAGTTCTTTATTTCAATTATTGAAATGCTTCAATACGCGATGAATATAAGATGATGAGATTAAACTGAGACTGGGTGGAGGAATACGTTGATGAGTTCGATGAAAGTGAGATGAGATTCATATGATTTGGCCATGCCTGTGTCGGTCAAGGATCGAGTCTTTGTGAGTTTGTGGTCAAGCTTACTCTAACTTAATCGCATAATATCCCATATGTGATCTCTGGCGATGATGGCACTCAAATGGCGGCAAGTGAGCAACAACAGTGAGGAGAGAAGAGAGAGAGTAGAAAGCGATAGGGAATGGGAAGAAAAAAATTAAAAAATCACTTATAAAAGTGTTCCATGTATCATAGACCTGCAAGCAAGGTAGACCTTACATAAGAATTAATGAAAACACATATGAATTAACACTTTTAAATGAGACATGAAAGCGTGTTAATCCATAGAGAAATGAGCTACATCAATTGACGAGGTGATACCATAGTATTCTTTGTGTTAGATAGTTCAAATCAAAGGCATAAAATAGTTTTTTAATGGTTAAGAGGTGATTAGAGGAACAAAATAGCAGATTAATAGGCTAGGGTCAACTTTTATTTACTTGATGGGTCTATAGTAATACGTTACTCAAACAATTGGTTAGGATATAAGAGTGTCCCTAATTTATGGGGATGGGGGGGTTCCTGATCTTCCGTCAGGTGGAGGATAATTCGATTAGGCGGCGCGAAACACTCACGATCCGGCTCCTTGATCAACACGACTAGGACCCCTGCAATCGTAGCACCACGCATCCTCTGGTTATCAACCATGCGCTACCTGGTTGACCTCACCACAAAGGCTAATCCCTGCCAGTGAATCGAGAAAACAAGCAAGAACGAGAAAGATGCAACGACAATTACGGATGAATGATTAAGTTCACAAGTGGGGTCTCACAAACCGTATGACGGCGACTGTTCAATGACAGATTGTATCTAAGCAAAACCCAAACCCTAACTTGGGCGGCGGCTAAAGTTTTATAGACCGTAGGGTCGACCAAGGACTCCTAGACGTGGACTCAATAGACTCTCACACAATACATGGCCCAATGGCCCAAGGTGGGGGGCGCAACACCTGGACAGATTCTGTCCGTCGACTTCCAACGCGATTTCCTGTCGACTCTGAACTCCAATAGTCTAAAACGGGTGGCATTAGAAAGCTTATGTTTTTATCTTCTCAGGCATACGTGGATCGTCGAAAACGGAGCCCGTTTGTGGCCTAGGCGACGATTTTGGTGCAGGCTGTTCCCAGAGGCCGAGGTGGCTGACTCCGAGATGAATTGGGCCTCCAACTTGACTTGGACCCCATACTTCTTCTCTCCTCGCCTTTGCTGGTTCCCAAGGCCTTCTGGTTTCTCTCCCAAGTTTCTAAGTACAATTAAATCAAGTAGCATCATTAAATAGTATACCTATCCTGACATATATACGCACTAAACGTAAGAATGAGCTCATCTGTCGATTTAGTTGTCGTGCTCTTGCACTCGTGAGAGGACCATGCATCACAACCGGAGGAGTGTCGGTCATATGCATAGGAGAGATGTCCTCATCACTAATGGAGCTATTTCAACTAGCTATTTGGTGCTGTGAAGAAGAGAGAGCAGAAAAAATAAACAGATATTTTTTGTTCCCTAGCTAGTTCTAAACACACGACTCAAACCGGAGGATGTTGTACCATGAAATTCTGAAGAAAAAAAACCCACAGGATGAGGTGGATAGCTAACTAGCTAGGACCATTGGAGGAATCCTAACACACACATTCCTTAGTCCTTGGCTTTTTATGTCCAATTGATGAGCTCGAAATGGCCGCTCCGAACGTGAAGGAAATTAAACTCAAGCATTGGTGCAACTTGAAGCCCCTTAGAGAAAAATCCATACATGTGTCAAAACGAAGTGTATAAAAGTGCACTTGTTGGTGAATTTGAGTTGGAGGAAAGATGAAGGATAAATAAATAAATAGAAACGCCAGTTTAAACCAATGATCGGTAAAGATGGATGTCGATCGGCACAATTGTCCAGAGATGTGTCGGTTGAGGAAGGTCAATAAGTTTAGAATCATTCGTTATATCAACTTAGATGTTGGTCTATACGTGGAGTATTAGGAACAGCTAGTTAGGTACATCATAACAACCGGTTTTAACTTTTACGATAATGCTCTCGTCCAGGCGTCCGATCCACCCGATCCATCGGACGCCTCGCTCGAAGCTGGGCGATCATTAGCATTTTTTAAACATTGTGATCAATGGAATCCAGCTCACCGATAGGCGAGAGCAATCGTTCCCTTCTACGTATTTTGCATGGCCTTCGACACTAGATGCAAATATCGGACGCGGGATGGTCAAAAAAATATTTATCGGATGTAGGTCTCATCTAAGTCTATGATTCTGTGATGTTGAGATTAGTATTTTTCGATATTGAAGATATCTATTTCTAATGTTCCACCGAACTTGAATATGGATGAACGTGATGAATTCTTTTATTCGATTTATGGATATTGCGACGGTTGAACTCGGATGTTGTATACACTATTTTTTTGTTGCATGAATCTTGTTGTTGTTTTTATATTGTGTAAAACGTGAATAAATATTGTGGTGGGATTGTTTCCATTGAATCGGATGGACATGGTGATTTTTTAAATCTAAGCGTTGATGTTGTAAAAGTTAATTTTCAGTGTTGTATATATTATTTTTTAATGTTGAGGTTATATGTTTCTAATATTTCATAGATCATCCGTAGGTTGAGGATTGAGGATCAATCGATGTTGCAGGAAACATCGTCCTTATGTTTCGGTGGGATTTTCTCATCCTAATCCAACGGTCATCGTTGATTAATCGAATAGCCGACTGTGCGTCGGACGCCCGGCGTTCGGAACGAACGTCCGGGCGCCAGCAGCCCCGTAACTTTTAACCGATATTTTCCCTATCGGTAATGCTCTGTCCGGCGTCCGACGCCAGGAAAAAAATCAGACGCTCCTTTTCAAATATTGCGGTTGTTTCTTTGGCTTGTTGCAATATTTATGTTAAAATGTTTTAACTGTACTTTCTACGTGTTTCGTCCGGTCTTCTTACTGGATCTGCGGATACAAAATTTTTATTCAAATAAGTTAATTCATATTTGTTGATGTTGCAAAAGGTGAATTTTAATGTTGCATATACTATTTTTCAATATTGTGAATATGTATTTCTAATGTTGCAATGAGATAGATCGAGCTGGTCTATGATCCAAAAATTTTATTCAAATCAGTTAATTCGTGTTAGTTGATGTTCCAAAAGTATAGATATTACGGTAGTTATTTTTGCATTTTCATCCAGCGTCCAATGAAACCGCCCCATCAGACGTCGAGGCGCTAGCAAGCCCATTCTCCTATTCCACCATCAAGTTGCGAATCCATTTGCCCTCGTCGCATCTTCTTGGTCTAAAAGATAAATCAGAGTTTTGTTGGCCGCTAGCTAGTTTGCCTCTCTTCTCCACGCGAGGCAAAAAAAAAAAAAAAGCACACTGCTACATCTATCTTCTAATAAGGACGTCCTAAGTGTCGTTAGGTTACAATTACATGTTATTGTTCTCATCTTAAGAACACGTACAATCTCACCCATTGCTGTGTGCCTGTGTCCACAACTCGAAATCGACGTGCTCGTTTCTCGGGTGTCCAGCGTGAGTCACGGAGACGTCAGGCTGATGACAGAGACGCCAGCAGGGCAAGGTTAGCTGATAAGAACACGTACCAGCAGTACTGATCCGGAAAGCTCCCCGCTGTTCGCCAACAACTTGTTAATTTTGTTTGTCACGGTCGTCGTGACGGCAGCGTCACTTCCGGCTCGAGGCATGCGCCCGTCATCGCCTCCAATCCCTCTTCCTCCCGGCTACTGGATCTCCCGGATCAGCGAAGGGTGCGGAGAAATAAAAACCCAGCCATAGCCATAGTCAAAACGACTCGCAAGTCGCAAACATAAAGAGATTGCACTAACCATGTGGTACGTGCTATTTTACGCGTTCTGATCGCCCCCCAAAATATCTTATTTTCGGCGCCTTTTGTAGAACTAGAATACTACCTTTTGTGACCCCAACTGCACATAGAATAAGTCCATCAGAAGCTTTGGAAAGGGCCCGGCTCAGACAAGACTAATGATCAACCAATCTATCTATGGGCGGGGGGCGGCTGGGTGGTGGTGGCCAGAAAGCAGGGATCTCTAGTTTCCATTTCTGCTCCCCAGTCCCCTGCTTTAACTTGACAAGCTTCACTAGTAGTAGTATAGTTAATTAAAAATAAGCAGGCCATCAACTGAGATACTGCTCCACCTGCGTGCGTCTAACCTGCAGACTAATTAAAAGAACACCCTAGGTTACCCGGCGATGAGCAGCTGTTCCATGTGACGAGGACGGGACGCGGCGCCATTGGGCACGTGGCAATTGGCCTCGCGAATCCGTCCTGCCCAAGGTAGGAAGGTTCCTCGCGGGCGTGCGCTCACCTGTACGTCATGCTAGCCTCACCACCAGCAGAATGCCGGTGTGAAACCTCCCCCTCTGTCAGACAGATTCCGAGCCGTTGCTTGGAAGAACAAGAACCCCCCAGGCTAATGATCGCCCGTCCAAGTCACGCTCTCCATTAGTCTGGTCCAGAGTTTCCAGTGAAAAAGGCTTCTCGTTCTTTCTTTCTTACCGTCCAGTAACTCTTCAAAGTCCACGCCACACAGGAGTACGTAGCAGTCACCCAATCCATCCGCCAACCGTTCTTTTATTTTTCATCATCTGTCGCTATTTTAACTGTCTTTCTAAGCGTATGAGGAATGGATTTGAGAGATATTCAGCCTTACACCGTAGACAACGGGGTAGACGATGGGCCGGACTCGCATGATCCTTATCTCATGACCCGTAAAGAACAAGGGTATAAATGGGAGTGAGACAGAGCATCAACGTGGCGCTCTAACAGCGAGGAATTAGCCTTAACCCTGACCGGCGGCCGCTCGCTGCTCCGCATGCTGATGCGACGCTGCCACAAGGCGCACGTATGCAGACCACGGACCACCCGCAGCGCCGCGAGCCGGACGGGACGGGGGCTTGCGTGCGCCTGGCGTCAGCGTGACCCGGGCGGGCGGGCGTGCCGTCCAAGCAGAGGACGACGACCTGGGAAGATGCGCCCACGGCGCCCTGTTTCACATATTCTCTCGCTCGCGCACAGCAGAGAGAGCAGAGCGATCGAGCTGTCGCTTTTGACCCCGGCGCGTAACGGAACCAGGGCGGATTCGCGCGCGCGCCCCCTGCTACTGCATATAAGGAGGCCGCCGCAGGCAAAGGCAGCGGCAGATGATAAAAGCCATCGCCGTCTCCTCGTACCTGCTCGCACTGCACAAGAACACGGCCACACGGGTCCGGCGGCCGGCGGTTGGGGGAGCACCTGCGCACGAGCTGGTCGAGGACGTTGGAGGAGCAGCTGCGCCGTGGCAATGGAGAAGCCCCGGCAGGTGGCGCGCAAGTTCCTGGCCCGGCCGCAGCACGAGGGCGCCGGCGCCGTCGTCCGCCGCAGCATCGGGAGGTATTCATCGTCCAATTAGGCTGCTGCCGCCCTCCTGCAGGGATTTCAATTCTTGGCTTGGCTTGGCTTGGCTTTGCTGATTGGCGTCGAATTGATCCGGTGGTGCGCGCATGCAGGTTCGAGCTGAGGTACTTCGATCCGTTCCTCGTCCTCGACGAGTTCTCCGGTGAGCTCTCCTCCATTCCTCTGCCCGCCTCTGTTTCTGAACCATCACCATCTTCCCATTTCGGTGGCGTCGAACTGACCGATCCCTCGTCCGAATCCCCGCGCAGTTTCTGCTCCCGCCGGGTTCCCCGACCACCCACACAGAGGCTTCGAGACCGTCACCTACATGCTTGAGGTACGCACAATTCCACCATTCTCTCGCTCTTCTTCCATGTTCTTCTTCGTCAGAGCAAACCTGCCCGTCCGAGCAGCCATGGTGCCAACAAGCCCCCCTCCCCTGCATCCTCTCCTCTCCTCTCCTCTGCGGCTAGGGCAGAAGCGGCGGAGTTCGTTCAGTGACGACCCGCGAGCGCGGTGCCGTCTGTCGACAGCGCCAGCTGACATTCGCAGCTCTGAATGTTTCTTCGCCCTCTCACACGCGGGGCCCACACGTCAGTGGCCCAACTGCACCACTTTGGACTGCAGAGGATCTCAATCGTGTTTCTTCGCCTGCACTGCACTGCACCGCACCGCAGTTGGAAATTCAGTCCGGAAGGGCCCCGCTTTCGGTAGCGGCTGGCAGGCTCCACTCCATGCGTCCGTCAACAACCACGCGTTGGCGTCGCCATACTTTTTCCAAGATCAAGTGATCGGCGACACCGCACCAGAAACAAGCCATCACGCAAAGATTTTTGTAGTACTACTATAACATCATTGCCCTCCCTGATGCTGATAAACAATTAGTGTAAAAAAAAGTCGTAAATCAGCTGGTAGCAGTAGCTCTGACGAGAGAGAAAGTGGCGACCTCGATCGTGAAGAAAAAAAAAATACGGAGTATCAGGCAAGCTCTGAGTTCTGACTTTGAACTTGGGCATGGGACGCTGTTTCAGGGCGCCGTGACGCACGAGGACTTCGAGGGCCACCGCGGCACCATCAAGGCCGGCGACGTGCAGTGGATGACGGCCGGCCGCGGCATCGTGCACTCGGAGATGCCCGCCGGCCCCGGCACGTCCAAGGGCCTGCAGCTCTGGGTCAACCTCTCCTCCGGCAACAAAATGTGAGCCCTTTTCCTTCCTTCCGTCCTCTTTGTCTCAACTCTCACTCGACACGACGCGGCTACCCCCCAAAGCCCCAAAGTGTCAACTCCGCCGCCCGGCGTGCTCGTGCCAACTGTGTCTGTGCAAGTTGCAGAGCGCGTGATTAAAACGTGGCCGCTGACGCCGACGCCGATAACTACGTGCAGTGCAGGATCGAGCCCGGGTACCAGGAGATCCAGAGCAAGGACATCGCGTGCACGTCCGCCGACGGCGTCACCGTGCGCGTCATCGCCGGCCGCGCCATGGGCGCGGTGTCGCCCGTGTGCACGCGGACGCCCACCATGTACCTCGACTTCACCGTGCGCCCGCGGGCCGCGGTGCGCCAGCCCGTGCCGCCGGCCTGGAACGCCTTCGCGTACGTCCTCGAGGGCGAGGGCGTGTTCGGCGCCGACCGGTGCGCGCCCGTCGCCGCGCACCACCTGCTGCTGCTCGGCCAGGGCGACGGCCTCGAGGTCTGGAACAAGTCCGACAGGCCGCTCCGCTTCCTGCTCATCGCCGGCGAGCCCATCGGGGAGCCCGTCGCGCAGCTGGGGCCATTCGTCATGAACACCGAGGAGGAGATCGACATGACCGTCGACGATTTCGAGCGCTACGCCAACGGGTTCGAGAAGGCCAGGCACTGGAAATCGCAGGCTATGGTAGCGCTTGGCGTAGACGTAGAGTAGGGCAAAAAATATACTGGCAGAGCACACAGTGATGAAAAGGAAATGAACAGATTGTTTTCGTTTTTTCACCTGCTATTGTACCGCTGGTGGTTTGTTTCATTGAGTTTTTCCCTAACATGGGTCGCTCCGTGTACATAGCTGCCGTCGTAAATTATTATTTTTATCAATAAAGAAATTATCAAATGTTTGCAAGTGTTATGGAAAATAATCTCAATTAAATGTTCATGCAGTATTTTTATCAGTAATAAAATATGCAAAAGAGTTGGAACAGAAATTACCATTTGAATTATATAGGTCAACAAATAAGTTGATGTTCTTATAAAAATTAAATTCGATATTTTCAGAGGCAGATTCTTTAGGGGACCTCTTGGACAAGGATGCCAAGAAAGGTCACATTAATCATTAATATGGCCTTCAAGATTCCTTTTCCTATCATGATCCCTAAATCTTAAGCTTATCTATATATACTCCATCCGTCTCAAAAAAAAAGTCATTCTAGTTTTTTTCTAAGTCAATATTTCTAAAGTTTGACAACAGTGCATATAAAAAAGTATCAATATTATGACACCAAATGAGTGCATGTTAGATTCATCATGCCATAAATTTTCATAATATACCTAATAGGTGCCATGAATATTGATATATTTCTTTACATACTTGGTCAAAATTGGAAAAAAATTGGCATAGGGCAAAACTAGAATGACTTATTTTTTCGGATGGGGTATTATATAAGTGGAACCCGCTATTTTTTTCTCTCATGTTGTGCCACATCATCTTTGAACCCACTAAGAGTCATCTCTATTATTTGAGTTGTCCGGCTAACAACATTGATCCACATCATCTCTATCATTTGAGCCATCCAATCTTTGTGGACCATCTTTAATCATAGCATCAATGTTTTCTCCCTTTTCATCTCTCCTTAATGTCCACCTTTTCCGCACAGCAATGCGTAAAGGATCAATCATTTAAGGGACGACGTCACTCAGCCAACATGGATGTACGATCAAGTATTTGTCTTCGGAAAAAAATAGTCCTACAACCACACTAATGTTTCTAACTTTAAATATTACCTTAAAGGTTAGTTCAAAAAAATCCACGCAGCAAATGTAGTAGTTTTATACTGTTTTTAGTGTTTTCTGACCTCAGAATTAGTTTTCACAAGGAGTGAAGTGTATGTTTTTTGGATGGAATGGCTAACATGCTGAATTATAACGTGGAGACCTGTTTAGGTGATAACGATATGGATAGTTGGCAACCTTTGATCGATGAACTTCAGCAAAGGATTAGCAAACTCGTGATGTGGGATTTGGAAAAAAATATAATTTGTACTCAACTTATATCCATGTTGTGTTTTGTGTGCATGTGGGGAGTGTGATATGTTTTGTGTGATGACTTGGAGTAGTTAAATCACATCTTCTTTTGAATGGACTCTGTCCCGGTTTATTTGGTGTTGCCTATGGGAGGTTTTTAGGTAGAAGGGCAATCCTATACCTTGTGATGAGTCTGATAACTTTTTCAAACATTGTTTTCCAAAACTTGAAATTTCCCAACCTTGGTGCCCTTTTTGCAGTAATTAGGTGATCTAAAAAATGTGTGTGTGTGTGGAGGGGGGGGGGTTTAAGAAAGTGCTCCCTAATTTTTGTGTAAGGTGTTTTTTCTAGATTGTCCATGATCTTGAAGGATCTATTCGATGACGAAGCACGTGAAATGCCGGAGAATGGCTGATTCGATGATGAAGCATGTGAATTGCTTGATGATTGAAGCCGTCATCTCTTTTAGCGTATGATATTACGGATATTTAAGCTTTTGTTTTGATTGCTGCATCAAAGTTCAGTTCAAGAAATGAACTTATATTTCTAAAATATAGTTTGATTTTGTTCCGTTCTGAAATCTGAAAATTCTTAATTTGGGCTAGAACTTTGCGTTATTGGGCTCCGGGAAAGAAAATTCTAGATGGGCCTTTATTGGTCCGTCTCCTTGGTTCCATTGAGGGCCGCATGGATGGATGGATGTTGTAAGCCTAACATATGTAGTGTTCTATTTCTTTAAGCCCAAATTAAGTCGATCTTCGGCAGAACCTTTTCCTGTATCCTGATAGGGCCCGTTGAGATTTGGCCTAGTTGACCCAAACTACTAGTACATTTCTTTAGATGTTGAGCTGACTTGGTCCCAAACTACATGGAAGCACATTGTCAAAAAAAATGAAAAAAAAAATATGCTTACGATGACCTCTACAGCAGACTATAGCTAAACTTAAGCGCTGACGAACGAACATGCTGTCATTGACTGACGAGCAGCAGCATAAAGGAGAAGTACGTGATTTGACTTGGTTTATGAAATTGAGGGATTGCTGCTCGGTTCAAGAGGGACTGGCCTAGACTGAAAGAGGTTATAGACTGAGTATTAGAGAATTAAACCATGTTCCCTGGCATAGATTGGAAGAGATCATTCCATGATAATCTCGAGTAACGATCTAACTCCGCGTGATTTGACCATCCCGCTTGTCCTTTGCTTCTCGTGGCAGGCAAATGCGAGGGCGAGCCTCTTCAGCAGAGCGCGCGTCGCTGCGCACGGCCGCGCTGGCTCAGCCGACGCTATCACCCGCGTGCAGCAGCAGGAGCGATTAGGGACAGGGCGCTGTGCGGCTGGGGAAGCGCGCGTTGCGAAGAATTGGGAAGCAAATGCTGTTGGCAAACAACAGACGCGAGACGTGTACTCCGTGGAACGCGGCGAGAGCAGAACACGCCCGCCCGCGCGGCGGCGCTTCGCTGCGGCCAAGTGGCCAACCGACTGTCCCACGGCTTCCTCCATCCAGAATGCAGCAGCTAGTGGCAGATATTTCGTGCCAAGTGTACGTGCCACTTGGCTCGCAGCTTGCACCGAAGGACGGCAGTGGAAGCTACCACGGCGTGCGGTGTTCTGCAAGTCTGCGGCTGACGCCTGATGGAATGCAGAACTTATCGATCCTTCTTTTTTTTGGAAGTATTTGGAGCGTATCAATCTTTCCTTGAGAAATCAGAGCCCCCACGGGACCACGAGACTACTGGTCTGCTGGCAGCAGGATGCCTGGACTAGCTGCGCGCTGCCCCGGCCAGGCCCCAACGCCCCAGCCATTGCGAGGCGACGGCGACGGCGACGGCCCCCTGGCTCGCTCCACACCAATCATCCTGGCCATGGCGGAGTATCCGGCGCAATGAAGCGAGTTCGCGACTTCCTCGCGGCTGGATCCTCTCGAAGACACAAGACAAGCGGCGACCGATGTGAGATCAGGTGGAGCCATCCATCCATCCATCCATCCATGTAGACGGAAAGGAGAAGCAGACGACGCCTCTCGCTCCCCTCCCTGCATTATCATTTGACGTCATGCAGTAGGCAAGCAGCGGCAAATTGCTCGCCGTGTGCGTGCACCTGCCCACCTGCCAGGACGGATTGCCGTGGGCCTGTAACGTGTGCGATCAATCATATACGGCGACGCCCGCCCAAGAAGCGTTCGGTTCGGTTGATATTTCCAAGTCAGCATCCATCCGTGAGCCGTGACGCGACGCAAACAATCTTGCCGGGCGCCGCGCTGCTGACGCGGCATGCGCGACAAGACCCGTACATATCGGCGCCACAGAACCAGGAAATAGAACACGCTCGCAAGTCGCAGGTGACAAGTCGCAGGCAACCGAGGGGTTGCATTGCATTGCACTGCATGCACGCGACGAGACTGCCGTGCAACGACCACAGGAGAGGATAATACTATAGACTATAGTAGTAGTGCAGCAGTGACGTCCAAGCACACGGCACGACTAGTTCGCGCCGTCCAGGCATGCAGGACGCAGCGGCGTCTGCCTGTCTGTCCTGCCACATCGGTCGTAGACAGGCGTACGGTGCTAGCTCGTGCCTAGCGGGCAGCGTAGCAAGCGCCGGAAAACGCACCCGCCATACACCCGGCCCCAGGCCCGACTGTCCGAGTCCGACAGCACATGCATGATGCAACAATAATCATGCGCCGCGTCAAAATCGAAATCGTGCTCCACCGCCCCGCCGCGCATGGTTGCATCTCGGGGAGGCGCCTCCTGAGTCCTGCCCTGCACCGCTGCACGGCAGCACGCCTACCCGCCGGTTGTCGCTCGCGCGGCCGCCGAGCCTTGATTGATGGGCTCGCCGAACCGGCCGGCCTCCTCCTCTCCTCCCCGCCACTCGCCCGCCCGATGCCGATCCACGAACGTACGCCAGCCACATCGTCGCGCCGCGTGCGTTGGGCTGTGTCGTGGCGGACTCCGTGGAAAAGTTCGTGTCGGGGAATGCCGACTTGACTTGTCCGGCCGTGCAGCTGCAGCCTGCAGGTGAGCACGCGCCTGTCGCTGTGGATCTGATCCGAATCCGGAGGCCGCGCGCGGGCAGGTCGCCCCGTGCACCAACCGCAGCCACCTCTTCGCGCCCGTCAAGGGCTGGAGCTGGATCAGGCAGGCCGGCAGGGGCGGCCGCGGCGAGAGGCCAGCCGGCGCGTCCTCGTCATCGTCGGCGGCGGGCCTGCCCTTATCCGGTTTTCAGGGCGGGGCCCCGCGCTTATGTGGACGCCAAGTTGGCACCGCGCAGCGCGGCTAATCCAGTTCCTGCCGGAATGCCCCCCGCGGTGCCCGGTGGGTTAAAACAGAGAGGCCAGCATGCCAGATCATCTTGCAAATGGAGATGGAGCCTGCCCCAGTTGGGTACGAGCACTGCGTCTGACATGGCACGTCGACGTTCCAGTCATATTTTTTCGAAACTTCTCTCTCTCTCTCTCTCGCTCGCTCGCTATCCGTAGTCGTCGTCACTGCGCCTACGTGTTTGTGTACCGGATGAACTCGCAAGTCACAGAGCACGGGCGTATTACTCTTCCTACGTTTGCTGAAACTTCGGCGTTCCGGCGCCTATAAAAGCACCGCTCCCATGCCCGTTCTAGACCAGACCATCATCACTCTCCAAGCAACCGAACGGGACGGGCGCGCAACGGTTTTTTTTTTTGTCTCTGACGATTTCTGCTCTGCCCGCTGCCATGGACCCGCGGCGCGCCTGCTGGGAGACTGAGCTCGTCCGAGGACGTCACGAGGCCGCTGCTGCCCGTGCACGACGACGACGACGGCGACGGGGGGGCGGCGGCGGCGCTGCTGCTCCGCGCTCGGCTCCGTGCTGGCCAACAAGTACCTGGCCGTGGCGTCGGGCCCGCTGGCCTGTGCTGCGGTCTGCGCGGCGGGGGACCTCGGCGGCCACCCCGCCGCGCGCAACATGCTCGGCGTGCTGGCCTGGGTGTTCCTGTGGTGGATCACCGACGCCGTGCCGCTCGCCGTCGCGTCCATGGCGCCGCTGTTCCTCTTCCCGGCCTTCGGCATCGCCTCCGCCGACGACGTCGCCAAGGCCTACATGGACGACGTCATCGCCCTCGTCCTCGGCAGCTTCATCCTCGCGCTCGCCATCGAGCACTACAGCATCCACCGCCGGCTCGCCCTCAACGTACGTACTGTACTACTACTACGCGCGCGCGAGAGAGCAAACGCTTCGAACGCCGCCAGAACAAACATGACCCAAGAAACAAGGAACCAAAACAGACGAAAAAGGAAATAAAAACTAACGTGTTGCCCGACGCGCAGATCACGTCGCTGTTCTGCGGGGACCCCGTGAAGCCGCAGCTGCTGCTGCTGGGCATCTGCGGCACCACCGTGTTCATCAGCATGTGGATCCACAACACGGCGTGCACCGTCATGATGGTGCAGGTGGCCGCGGGGATCCTGCAGCGCTTCCCGCGCGACCAGCTGGAGGCCGGCGCCGACGCCCGGGAGCTCCGGCGCTTCTCCAAGGCGCTGGTGCTCGGCATCATGTACGCGTCCACCATCGGCGGGATGGCCACGCTCACCGGCACGGGCGCCAACATCATCCTCGTGGGGATGTGGTCCACCTACTTCCCCGAGCAGCGACCCATCACCTTCAGCTCCTGGATGTCCTTCGGACTCCCCTATGGCGCTCGTCCTGTTCCTGGCGCTCTGGGCCACGCTCTGCGTCATGTACTGCACCAAGAACACGGGCAGGGTGCTCTCCGCTTACCTCGACAGGAGTCACCTCAGGAGAGAGCTCAGCCTGATGGGTACGTTTTTTTTTCCCTTCTGACAGGCAGTCTCCGGCCAGCCAGATATTCAGACAGGATACCTGGATTGTTTTCTGAAAATGAAATATTCGTTGGATTGAATTGTTTCTTTGACAGCTAGTATCAAAAGACGAGTCTAGCGCTGATGGTTTGTTTTAGTTTTCTGATGATGGGGTCTCCATCTTAATTTGTGACAGGTCCGATGGCATTTGCAGAGAAGATGGTTCTGGTTGTCTTTGGGGTAAGTTGCGTCGCGTTTCGGCGTTTGTGATTACCAGTTCAGGTGTTGGATGATACGCATCATGAATCATAATAAACTAAGATCAGTGGCCGACCCTTGCAGGCTCTCATTGCCCTATGGATGACCAGGAGCCTGACGGACGACTTGCCTGGGTGGTCAGTCCTCTTCGATGGCAGAGTTGGCGACGGGACAGTCACTGTGAGTGCACAAAATCCACATCCATTTTTTTTTCAGTGACGATTTGCCGCGTGAGCTCACCCGACAGCAACCTGCGACAACTACTTGTGCCTAGATCATGATGACAACGCTGCTGTTCATCATCCCGAGCGGCAAGAACGACGGCGAGAAGCTCATGGACTGGAACAAGTGCCGGAAGCTGCAGTGGCACATCATCCTGCTCCTCGGCGCGGGCTTCGCCATCGCCGACGGCTTCAAGTCGAGCGGCCTCACGGACATCCTCTCCTCGGTGCTCAGCTTCCTGAAGGGCGCGCCGGCGCTGGCCATCGCGCCCGTGGCGTGCGTCTTCAGCGGCCTCATCACGGAGTTCACCTCCGACGACGCCACCACCACGCTGGTGCTGCCGCTGCTCGCCGAGCTGGGCAAGTCCATCGGCGTGCACCCGCTGCTGCTCATGGTCCCGGGCACCGTTGGCGCGCAGCTGTCGTACCTGCTGCCCACCGCAACGCCGGGGAACGTCGTCGGGTTCGGCACTGGGTACATCACCATCAAGGACATGGTGGTTACTGGAATGCCGATAAAACTCGTTGGCGTTGCAGCTCTCACGGTACTGCTGCCGACGTTAGGTAATTGTCAAACTGCCAACTCCTGCACTCCACGATCATGGGCTCAGACTGTACTACAAAACATTGTGTGCTTACTCCTACCCTTGTTTGTGATGCAGGTTCTCTGGTTTTCGGCATGGATTAGAAAAAATGTGGACAGCGTACAATTGTCAGGCCTGTTCTGAAACGTGGGATCTTTTTCTAATCCTGCAGGAATCAAGCCGGCTCCTATGAAATTCTTGCAAATTTCAAGTCATCTGTTCATTTCAGAACTTTCCAGTATCTAGACCTTAGGCTGTTTTATACGTTAGTCCAGTACTAGTTGGAGATTCAGGCTGTAGAGTTGGTCAGTTCCATGGCCCCGTGAAAGAGTATATCGGGTTGTTGTATTCTTTGCCTCAGCTCCGAGTTAGAAGAGAGATTTGTACGCATATGATTTCATATGTACAGATGAGGTTTTTAGCTTCTCTCTCTCGTACTCTGAACTGTGCTACCGTCTTATCACTTCAGTTGACGAGATGTACAGCATCCTGTTTATGCATTTGTTTTGCAAAAAAGCAAATAAATAAATAAATAATAAATCAGAAATCAGGCGCGAGAAACCTTTATTATAGGCCTTAAGATTTTAAGCCCGACCGTGCATGCACACCACTAGCAGGCTGGCAGGGCCCAATGATTTTGGATTGTTCAGGAAATCCAAACTGGAAAGAGTTAACGCGGGCTAAATCAGCTCACTAGCATGAAATCCTACACCATTTATTAAATATAATCCAGAGACGCCATGAGCTGAACCCATTTGAACCAACGAAAGGAAAACCTAATCCAACCTTTTTCAACTCACTAGCATAAACGTACATGGCGCACGCACGCTGTGAATCGCCTGTATACTTTGACGGGTCTACATGGATCGCATGAAAAAGTGAGAGGCATCAAGAAAAAAGACGAAGATAATACCGGCCAGACAAAAGGAAGGAGATAAAGGAAAGAGAAAAAATAAATTAAAAAGTCATGTTTGATTGAAACTTCTTTTTTCATTTATTCAAATAAGCAGAGTATGAGTATAAAACCAGGTGAGAGAATAAATGACCAAAGGATGAAAACAATTTTCTTTTACCAGTTTTATACCATTTTCAACCCTTTCCAACTTGTATAGTTGGGACCAACATAAGGGGTATAGAGGTCATGAAAACTCGCTCTTTTATTTTCAACTCATTCCCAAGCCCAAAGCAACCCAACTAAAAATTAACGTATTTCCTCACCAGGCTTCATAAAAGGAAGCAGGCATGTTAGGAAAATGTCTCTACAACTTCTCATAAAAAGCAAAAAAAAAAAAAATGTCCATGAATAAAGTTGTCTCTATCAATAGTAGCCATTGTATACATTCCATTTTCTAAGAAGAGTGAATTGCACTTCAGGTCCTTAAACTTTTTCTGCTTATACCATCTGGGTTCATAAACTTTCAAAGTGCACAATTAGGTCTATGAACTTTTCCCGCTATATTATTTAGGTTCATGAACTTTCAAAGTGCACAATTAGGTCCTATGAATTTTTTCCGCTATACCATCTGAGTCCAACAGAGACCAGCCGGACAATCTATGCCCATGTGGACACGCCCACTTATGTCGTCAACCTGCGGCCACACTGACCTAGCTTGTCGCCGACGTGCGCCTCCTCGTCGCGCCCATCCCGTCCTCTTTCGATCCGCCTCTCCCACTGCCAGCGCTGGACGAGCTGGAGGGTACCGCTGCTCACGCTGTTGCAGTCGTCCGCGGCGGTCGTGGCCAAGGGAGGCAGACACGGAGTTGGGCGTGGTGGCTGCGCGTGGGACAGCGAGGCTCGACGTCCCGTTCATGTGCTACGTGCTGGTGGCCGCGGCAGCGGTCGGTGCAAGGGCCTTCTGCCTCGTGTCGTGGCACAGGTGGGAGGGTTGCATCCTTGCGCCGACCGCCACCGTGGCCACGATCGCCACAGACGACGGCATCAGTGTGGGCACAACGCCCGCCTAGCTCATCCAGCGTCGACGAGCAGGACACTGCTGAGCCTAGGCGGAGGCGTGACATGAGGCCGTTTGCGGTGGGAGAGACGGAGGAGGAGAGGATGGGCGCAGCGAGGATGCGCGCCAATGGCGAGCTAGGCGAGCGTGGCCGCGGGATCGACCACAGAAGCGAGACGGTGTGAAGGCGGCCGCATCGCTCTACCGCCGCCAGCGCACCCTTCCCGCATGGCCACTCCGCGAGCGACTCACGTGACGGCGGCAGCCACGGTGGCATGCGTGGTCGTTTCCCCATAGGCATAGTTTGCCCGGCTAGGCTTGTTGGACCCAGATGGTATAGCGAGAAAAGTTCATGGACTTAATTGTGTACTTTAAAGTTTATGGACCCAGATAGTATAGTGGGAAAAGTTTATGGATCTAATTGTGCACTTTAAAAAGTTAATGAACCTAGATGATATAGCGGGAAAAGTTTAAGGTCTTTACTCTTCTAAGAAATTACCTATCATATCATTATGAATGATGAATTAAGTAACCTTCTAGATTTGTATATAAATTATCCAACGTGCCAATATAAAAGATGAATTAAAGAACGCCTCAATTTGCAAACAAATTGTGTACTATGCCAATATGAAATATAGTTTAGAATAACTCTCTATATTTGTATATAAATTATAGCATCTCATCCCGATAGAGAATTTAAATTACATCGTAAGCCTGCATATAAATTATCAACCATGCATTGGCATTATAAAAGATAAATATTAAGTATTAATAAAGCATTTTTTAGATGGATAAAGATAAATAAATGTATATGAGTATTTGGAGTATGAAGATATGAAGTATAGGGAATATAGTGATTTGTTTTTTTTTTGTTTTTTGACAAAGGAAAGAGTTTCGGTATGGTCTCTGCAAATGCATGCAACTGGTTTGTAAAAACTTCACAACTTTATAGCTTGATTCAAGAAAAATACTGAAGAGAAAAATATTAGAAATAATCAAAGTTTATAATTATCACTCTATCTTTTTTTGGGCGAAAATATCTAACACAACGACCTCTGAAGCCTTGCTCGCCATGGGTTAATGTACTAGTTTAATAGATAATTATCGCGTCTTACTAGACGTGTTCGAACACGATCCACTAGACCCGTATATGGAGACATCAATCTAATCTCATGGTGGCGAGACGAGCGATGGGTCCTGTCTCTTCGCCTGGCCGGATGATTGGGTACCGGCCGGCCGACGTCGACGGCAACCTACCAGGAGGTCCCGTCGCAGAGCGCTGTCGAGAGTATCCCCTCTCCGCCTGTGCGCACCGTCCACAAGATGGTTTTAACGTTGCTTGCTGCAGCCTGTAGTATAGGAGCACCGTACTAGGTTGGTGCCGTGTCGTCGATCGTTGTTCACTTGTTCTAGAGGCTCTGTGATCATGTGCAAGCTCATCAGCACGTATGCACCATTCAAATTCCGACTGGAGGAGGGGCAACTGGCCAGCGAAATCGAAGATGTAGACCACGAGATAATCTGTGCGCGTGGCACTTGCAACTTGCACCAGATGGCGCCGGAAGAAGATAGGACGAGCACCGAGCGAGCGAGTGGCACGGCACGGATGGAACATTTGTACCGTTTATTATGTGTCCAGCTCAGCTGCAGCGACGGCGACCCGTTGCCGCGGGGCCGGCCGCGTGGATACCCTGTGCCCCCACCTGAGACCTGACTAGTATAGTACTATGTACCCGGCCCCGTCCATATATTTGACGTGATCCGGTAGGCACGCAAGGCCGCTGGCTGGGCTCGGCAACTTGCTGCCGCGGGCAAATGCATCCGCATCCGCCAGGTAAGGGATTTACTGAACAAAGTCAGACAGGCAGTCGCGTAATTCGACGCGCAGCCATACGACAGCGACACCATACGTCCATACGGATCTGCTAGCCCTGGTCTATCTCAGTACACGTGAGCCATTACGCAGCACTGCAGCTCCCGCGGCCCGCCACGTGCGCACATACAATACTACCGTGAGTCCATGACCATCTGGACTCGCACACGCTCGGTAGCGTGCATGAGATCGGCCGGATAGATGGACTGCAGTGCCAGGAAACCAGGGTTACGCGAGCGATGCAGATGCTATGCCACGACCGGGACGAGTTCAGCCCGCAACGAGCAGTGGCGTGTCGCCACATCGGTCGTCCGAGAAAGGGCCCGCGAGACCCCACCTGTTTGTTTGCCTCAGGGACTCGGGGTCACAGGAGGCGCGCGTCACCCGCGTGCGAGGGGACGAGGACATCGCGGTCGCAGACTCGCAGGGTGAGCGAAAAAGTCCAAAAGGAATGTCGACATATGAACGCCTGACCAGAAGCAAAGCCGATGAAGCCAAATACAAACCGAGCTGAGCTGAAACGTGCAGGGACCTCACATTCTCACCATACAGATACAGGAACTGGCCACCAGGTAGGATGCGCTTGTGTTAGTAGCAAAGGTTCCCAGCAGCGGCAACGAAACATGAAATCAGTTACTGTATGTATTAGAAGAAGAAAAATAGCTCGCTTCCTTTTCCTCTCTCCCCTCCGGACTTTAATCTGGGCTTGCTTAATCAACTCTGCATTCAGCATGGAAATATGGCGCGTGTAACAAAAGAATAATACCATGTATTCATCTGCAACTGATATCGTGGGAGGATCCTGAAACAGACAAGCACCACGCACTCTTCCAATCACCAGTTGCTCCCTAGTCACCCCCCACACAAAGCCAGCAGGCCATCAAACTTGAGGAGCAGAAGTGGCGGCGGTGCCGGTGAGGCAAGGCCCGCTGGCATCACCGCCGCATAGACGAACCAAACGAGCAAGCCTTCTCCCGCCGTCGCCCAGTCGCCGGTGCGATCGAGATCGGCCGCCGTCCCGGCCTCCCGTGCGTCGTGCCGTGCGTGGGGCCGGGGCATCGCAGGGTGCGTGGAAAAGTCCAGGGAATGTCGACATAAACCTCCGGCTCCCCTCGCGCCCGTGGCCCGGCGGCCGCGACCGGCCGTGCGCGCGCCGGTCGCCCCGTGCACCAACCGAGGCTAGCCACCTCTTGGCGCCGTCAAGGGCTGATCAGAGCATGGCGCGGACGGCGGAGGCTTTGAGGCGTGAGGCTAGCGGACACGGCGGCGTGCCTTATCCGGTTCTCTCGAGCGGGGCCGGTGCCTATCTGGACGCCAAATCGGCACCGCATTGTTTAGTCACCGCTTGGTGGCAGCGTGGCAGCCAAAGAAAAGTGCAGATCTTTATACTCCTAATTAATTCTATAATAAAGCCTACCCCAGCTGAGCATTATCCGACGTGGCGCGTCGACGAGCACGTTCGTCTTCGGTTCTCTGCTACAACTCTCAATCAATCAACGGAGACGCATCACTGTTTGGAAAACGCCCTGTTTCTATTTTTCTAGCCGATTCGCCAATACTTTCGTTTTCTTAAGAGTCGTCTCTGTGTTCCCGCGCCTATAAAAGCCAAACCAAGCATTTGTGGACACCACAAACCAAGAAGCAACCACCAAACCTGTGACGCCCGCAGCGCTGAGCGCAGCGACGGTTCTGTTGCTCCGGTTTCCTCGGCCTCGGCCATGGACTCGCGGCGCGCCTGCTGGGAGATGAGCTCGTCCGAGGACGTCGCGAGGCCGCTGCTGCCGGTGCACGACGACGACGACGACAGCGGCCCCGCGCGGGCGCGCTCCTGCGCCGGGCTCGCCGCGCTGCTGGGCAACAAGTACCTGGCCGTGGCGTCCGGCCCGGTGGCGTGCGCGCTCATCTGCGCGCTGGTGGACCTCGGCGCGCACCCGGCCGCGCGCAACATGCTCGGCGTGCTGGCCTGGGTGTTCCTGTGGTGGATCACGGACGCCGTGCCGCTCGCCGTCGCGTCCATGGCGCCGCTGTTCCTCTTCCCGGCCTTCGGCATCGCCTCCGCCGACGACGTCGCCAAGGCCTACATGGACGACGTCATCGCCCTCGTCCTCGGCAGCTTCATCCTCGCGCTCGCCATCGAGCACTACAGCATCCACCGCCGACTCGCCCTCAACGTACGCACCGTGCTATACTAGGCGCGACCTTGCTTGCAAGCATGCATCCAGCCCGAACAAAGGAGCGAAGGGAACAAGGCTCATCACATTGTGTTCGTGTACGCGCAGATCACGGCGCTCTTCTGCGGCGACCCGGTGAAGCCGCACCTGCTGCTGCTGGGCATCTGCGGCACCACCATGTTCATCAGCATGTGGATCCACAACACGGCCTGCACCGTCATGATGATGCCGGTGGCCACGGGGATCCTGCAGCGCCTCCCGCGCGACGAGCTGGAGGGAGGCCGAGGCTCGGACGCGCGCCAAGTCCAGCGCTTCTCCAAGGCAGTGGTGCTCGGCGTCGTGTACGCGTCGGCGGTCGGCGGGATGGCCACGCTGACGGGCACGGGCGTCAACATCATACTGGTGGGGATGTGGTCCACCTACTTCCCGGAGCAGGGCCCCATCACCTTCAGCTCGTGGATGTCCTTTGGGCTCCCCATGTCGCTGGTCCTCTTCCTGGCGCTCTGGGCCACGCTCTGCCTCATGTACTGCTCCAAGGACACAGGGAGGGCGCTCTCCGCTTACCTCGACAGGAGCCACCTCAGAAGGGAGCTCAGCTTGCTGGGTAGGTCGTCCTGTCTCTTGGCCTGCATGACTCACGAGAGCAACGCCTAGCATGATTTTCCTGTCAATGATAGCATATTCTGAAATTGGCCACGTTTACCTATTTGATGGTTTACGTGACACTTACTGAAGCATTATTGTAGTAGTGATGACTGGTTTCAGTTTACTGATGGGTCTCCATCTTGATGTATGACAGGTCCGATGGCATTTGCAGAGAAGATGGTTTTGGCCGTCTTTGGGGTAAGTTTCTCCGATTTTAGGGTCCCCTATTGTATCTCAGTCCTGAAAGTACTATTCCTTGGTTCGCGTAACAAATCTCAAAGGATCGGTGGCATGAAATTCCTGCAGGGTCTAATAGTGCTATGGATGACCAGGAGTCTGACAGACGACATCCCTGGCTGGTCAGTCCTCTTCGACGGCAAAGTTGGGGATGGAACGGTCACGGTGAGTAACACAAACAACAATCCACGACTTTCGACCTCGTCTTTTATCAGGGAGTTCACCGGGCCGCAACATGCCAATGATGCCTATATGTGCACAGATCATGATGGCGACGCTGCTGTTCATCATCCCGAGCGGCAAGAGCGACGGCGAGAAGCTGATGGACTGGGGCAAGTGCCGGAAGCTGCAGTGGAACATCATCCTGCTCCTCGGCGCGGGCTTCGCGATCGCCGACGGGTTCAAGGCGAGCGGCCTGACGGACATCCTGTCCGAGGGCCTGGGCTTCCTGCGCGGCGCCCCCGCGCTGGCCATCGCGCCCGTGGCGTGCGTCTTCAGCGGCGTCATCACCGAGTTCACCTCCGACGACGCCACCACCACGCTGGTGCTGCCGCTGCTGGCCGAGCTGGGCAGGTCCATCGGCGTGCACCCGCTGCTGCTCATGGTCCCCGGCGCGATCGGCGCGCAGCTGTCGTACCTGCTGCCCACGGGCTCGCCCGGCAACGTCGTCGGGTTCGGCACCGGGTACATCACCATCAAGGACATGGTGGTCACCGGGACGCCGCTGAAGATCGTCGGCGTCGCTGCTCTGACGATCCTTCTACCGACACTGGGTAAATCAACGGAACTCCTACTCTTTTCATCAGTTTCGCGATGATGCCTGGTTTCAGACGGTAGGGTAGTGTGACAGAATGCGAACTCACTCGTTTTGCTGGTTTCCTATTGTTGTGATGCAGGTTCTTGGGCATTTGGCATGTCCCAGAAATTCTATTAGGAACTTGGACAGGACACAGTCGTCAGATGTTTTGGAACATTTCCCGTCTGTTTGGTTGCCCGACTCAGCGCAGCCAGGCCACAATCCTGTTGTTGTCGACCGCACAGCCTTTTCAGAACGCGTACAGTCTAGTGTAGGACTCCTATACAAAATCTGTACAGCGCCATTGCAGCATCATGCGATGAGCATTGTCCGTGAAGGCTACGGGCCGTATTTATCGAGTTAGGATAGATACTTGCAGTGAATGATTCGACACGCATTAATTTACATATGGAATCTGTATCATAGTATTCCTTTGTAATTTCGATTTCAGAAATAAAGACCGTCGCAATTTTTCTGAACGACCTTGGTCTCTGACGATTGTGTTTTCCCCCGTGGAACTGAGGACTAGTTTGAATACCCTTGCATTGAGGGGATTGAAATGAAATGGAAGGCATTGAGAAGATTTTGATCCATTGGAGATTTAAACACACTCCAATATCTTTAAATCACTCCGGAACTAATCCAATTCAAAAATACTCCAAACTAGATCCAGTAACAACGGGAACCACGAGGCGGGAAGAGGCGCACTGCCTGCCAAACCTAATGAGTAATGATTGCCCTCTGATGGTCGCGCTCACTCGCATAAACAAAATGGGTAGTATCAAATTGCAAGGACGATCCAAACACGCATTTAGAAACGGCATGAAGCTTATCCTGCATAGCAGTGACTAACCTTATCCACCGCGCATGTCAAAACATCTTAGCTGACTAGTCCATTCACGGTGGATTTCATCATTAAATATAATACCATATCAGTAATGACATGACAAGGTAATTATGAATATAATACAATGACGTATGAGCAGGGGCATGACAAGGTAATTATTAAAAAAAGAGATACATGGATACAACTCAAGACATACGATTATCTATACAAAGTCTGTTGTGGTATTTTCAGTAATTGGGAAATGAAACTGATATACGCTTTTCTGTGTTGTCCACTTGTACTCGTACGCCTGAGGTGTGAACATGTGGAAAGAGCAGGCCTGGAAAGTGGAAACTCAGAAAATCCGGGTGAAGAAATGCACCAAAGTCTAAGGCCCAACTGCCTAGGCGGCCACAGCCCACAGCTTAGCGTCACATCGTATCGTATAGATCGCGGCCCATGTATATGTAGCATACATATTGGGCCTTTGGGACCGTGATCGTCCATTCAACAGGGTCACGGCGCGCAGCACGTGCACGCAGTACGCTGCCGACAGCACGCTGGAGGAGGGTAAGGGTCATAGTATATCCGTCCATCCATGATCCATGCATCTCGAGGCGAGTGCATATATACTGTAGCTAGCTCCACCGTACCAGCAGCCGTGTACTCTACGTGCTTTTGTTCCTGCTGTCTGCTGCATATACGCACATCGCCCATGCACCATTTCATTCGTCGATGCGTGGGGGCGTTGCGTTGCGTCGTGCACGTACGCAAGCGGCGGGGCCGACGATACATACATATACAAATACAACACGGCTAGCTGTATGTTGGTCGTACGCGCGCGGCCGTCCGGGCGGGGCGTCGTCGTCGTCGGTCGGCAGCGTTCGGGACTCGTGAGTCGTGCCGACGACGACGGCAAGAAGTTGCTTGGGAAACAGGAAAGGCTGGCAAGGGGACGACCAAGTGAGGAAATGAAGGCCGCCGCGCCGGCGCCGGCCGGGTGAGACGATCGACGGGGGTGCATGCATGCATCCATCCATTAATGGATGCCTGACGGTGGGGTGGGGGATACGATACGACGACGACCGCTACCCCTCCAGATATGTACGTACTCTACTAGATCAGAATGCCGTACTGCTGCGGATGCCGGCCGGCCGTTAGTTAATTAATTATGAGCTCGCGCGCACCGCAACCACCGTACCTCTGTTTCGGATTTGACAGAAATGCAAAACGCGCGCAGCAAAGTGCAGTAGTACCAGTACGTACGTGTGTTGCTGGTCGATGGCCTCCCTAGTGTGCGTACTTGTGTGCAGTGTTTGGGCTGTGCCACACCAACATCCACGTACACATATACATACCTCGCTCTTTCCTAATTTCTTCGTCGCCCCGGCCCTGGACGCTGCCGGTCCTTTCCACTATACGGATCGAGTATGTGTTCTGTTGAGTGTTGAATCGAAGGAGTACGTCTGATGATGGTCCTCCTGTTATGTTATCTCATGCTCCCTGTATACTTGTAGAAAGCCACCATCATGCTGTCACAAGGGAGAGCTCGGGCGTAATCAATATGCAGCCCCGCTATAGCTTGGCCATTTGACGTCTCACCTTCCGATCCAGGAAGGAAATTGAAGCGGCCGGGCCGGGATAGTCAGCACTCCATTTCTGATTCCGATCTGCGGTTCTGCCAGAGTATTCTGCAGTACTATACAACCTACTGTCTTGGTGAGACTATATGCACAACCTGCTGCACTGCACATAGTCTGACTGAAACACACTGCTACAAATTGAATGTGTTTGCGGAACAGCGGTGACAAACTGAATAAGCGAGACCGGCGATGCATGGGCCATGGGGGCGGCTGTGGGTTTTGCCTTAATTGTAGAGGACCATGCGTTGTAAGGTCGTCTGAATGTTTTCTGGAGCAAAACTATCTGCCATGGCATAGACGTACGAGCAAGCGCAGATTAGTTAATTGTTACGCCATGCCAAACCAAATCCTTGCTTGCTCCGTGCTTGAAATCCAAGAAAAAGGTCATATATATCCTCCTAACCACTTGAAATAACTGGAGCATGAGGAAAGCAGGCGGCCATGCACACAACTTGATTGAATTCACATGCACGATGAGCAACTAATAACTGGTTTGTTGCCTCGCGCTGGGATATGATCAGAGGAGGAGGGATGGCTGGCTGGACTGGCAGATTGCGACTTGAGAGAAAGGGTGACGATGCAGAGCCCCCCTGTCCCGTAGGTCGGAGGAGGCGATCGATCGACGGGACCGTCGATCGACCGTGGACGGACGGAGGACAGCGCCGGGCCGGCCGTCTTCTCCATGTGTCCGCAATTTAATGCAAATCCAGTCTGCACCCCCTCGTCGTCCTCCCGATCGAGCCAACCACATCACTGTTGCGCGCATCACACCGCCACGCCTTGTTCTCTGGACACTATTTCCCATTCAATGCTCACACTGCTGGGGAGTTATTGCTTATACCTTGAACCCACTCTGTCTGCCTCGGATCCTCTACCATCCCACCTCTCTGTAGTTTTGGTTGGTTGGTACTTGCTACTGTTGCTCTAGCTGCCTAGCTGGTGTAATATTACTCCGTGCTGTCGTCCAAACTGTAAATTGTTCTATGTTTCCAACAGATTCATCTAATATTCTGTATATACACTGTGCGTGTTTTGGAATTTAAGATTCAGTAGCATTTATATTATCAGAAAATTAGTACCAAAACCCTTGCGATTTAATATCGGTGGATACGTACACAATATACCCACCTCCATCCCAATGCATAAAACAAATCATAGCAGCAGAGTGCCTCAAATCATGTCAGTCTCATCAAAGAAAGTTTTTTTCTATAAGAGCGACTGGAGAGATATATACACATGTGTATTGCATGCGTGGCGGCGACATGAATCCGTCGACCGCGGCTGCCGGCTACTACACGGTACGGTGCCGTCGCCAACCACGTGGCCAGACGGTGAACATCTGAACAAACTAGAGCTGGCCAGCTCCGATCCTATAGACAGAAGCGGACGCCCGCCGCCGCCGGACTGGAAGGAGAAGAGCGCGCAGGCAAAGCATCATCATCCAAGTACTGGCATCGATCGCGGCGCGGTCGCAGGTGAAGGACGACGAGGCTGGCCGGCGAGCGGAAGCCATGAATGCTCGATTGGTCACGCACGCGACCTGATCTCCTTTTGGTCGGGCCCCACCGACACGTAGCTAGGCTAGCTAGAGTTAGCAGCCACCAGATGGTACCATCGGAATCGATCCATGTCGATCCATCTGCTTCTACATGCAGCATGCCGCCTTGTGAGCTGCCTCCACCCGGGATCAATTACCCCTTAAATCCCCACCGGCTAATTTAAGGCACACTAGTGCTCGCGCCCACTGCTTTGATTAATTGGAGCCGCCGGCCGGCGATTTCGATGCCTGCCCTGCTGCCGGCTGGGCCACCTGCATGCTGTGCGCTGTCCTGCTCCTGGACCCTTGTGTGCACACACAGCTCCATGCTCTCATCCGAAAACTACTGTTCCATTACCGGCAATGCACAGGCTGCTCTCGATCTCTGTTATGTAGAAAGAATTGCTACTTTAGGCTTTTACACAGACTTTGGACTCCATTTCCTTTCTGCACATATTGATCAACATGAATAATTATTTTTGGAGATGGAGCGTGCGGTTTGATTGGTACGCGTGCAAGTTTCGTTTCTCTCATAATTTTGCTGGATTTTGTAATTTGTTTATATGTCGTTCTTGTCACTAGCTAGACCGCCGACATGAGGCGTGCGTCCGTGGTCCGTCCGTGCCATATGCAATTTGCAAACTTTAAGAGTTCAATTTGTAAGCACCGCGTATTTGCATCCAAACTAAAAGCATGCATGATAAGACAGTACACACATACTCCCTCTGTCCCAGATTTGGAGTCGGTCTAGGATTTCGAGGCCAAAACAACAGCGAGTGCAAAAAACTAGAACACCCTCATCTATTACCAGCTTTTGCACGCTTCGTCAGTGCACTATAGTGACCATGCAGGCCACAACGAATAAACAAATTGAATAAATGCAATGCGACGTCTATTTTAAGACACAATTTGAATCCTAGAATGACATCTTTTGGGATGGAGGGAGTAATCGGTAACTAATGAATGTAGAATTATATTTAAAGAACCTATAAACTGTACTAGTACCTTCCCTGCCTTAGATGGTTCAAATGACGAATGGATGGCTTCTTCAAAGATTCCCCTGGCCTAATCTCCATCAATCTACAGGAATGGCAAGGACCATCTAAATAAATCAGAACAGTTGCTTGCAGCTGGGTAAAGGCCGCCTCTATAGGTACTGTGCAAGCTCTGAATGCCGAGTTTGAATTAATACACAATTATTTGGGTCCATTCATCAGGTACTAATGTGTCTCCATTCCCCCAAGAAAAATAAGCGTGTGACTTTTAAAATGTATATTCTTAGAAGAGGCGAATGCTCAGCATTACTATCGTTAAAATAGTCTGAACCCAGCAAGCTGCTCCGTTCAGACGGGCTGTCTCAACAAAGCAGCTCCACGAGAAACCTCCCTACAGGATATTATGCATATGAGTTCATCAGAGTCAATGGGATGTGTAAGTTGTGTATAGATTGAACCCCGACAACGTAAGTCAATTATCGTACATATCTAGAGGTTTTTTTAGCCTCCACGTTAATCCTCACGAAACGCACCAGAAAGAAGATAAATCTTAAAAATTCTCACAAAAATCAGAAACATCCGACCATCGATTGGCAGATTGGAATATTAATAGCCATTATATCTGTTTTTTAAGTAATTATCCACCTCTGCCGTTACGAAAGGTTTTGAGTTCAACTCTCAACGAAAGCAAATTTCTTCTTTTTTAGCAGATTTTTCCATTTTTAATTTATTTTCTAAGTAATTACCCATCTCTGCCATTATGAGAGGTTTTGAGTTCAACTCTCAATAAAAGCAAATTTTTTCCTTTTTTGGATTTTTTTCCATTTTCAAATTTACTCTTAGTTTTTTGTCAATTTTTTCCTATTTACAAATTTACACTACTAAATAATCACATAACTTTTTTTCATAAAGATGTTAGAAAACTTTTATGAAATAGATATTTTGTGCTAAATCTTACTATTACTAATTGGAGACTCCTTTTGCAGTCTTCTTTTTAATCCTCACAAGATGCGCTAAATAAAAGATAAAATTATAAAAATTCTCATGTAATTAGAAACAACATCCTATCATCGATTGTTAAAATCTTAATAGCCATTAGATATGTTTTTGTATGTAATTAACATTATATCATTTATCATGTAGCTCTAATAATAAATCTGTTTTCTAAATAAAGATAAATCATAAAAATTCTCACAAAATTAGAAACATCCTATCATCCATCATGTAGCTCTAATAAAATAAAAGTAGTCATTAGATCTATTATAGTTTTTAAACAATTACCCACCATGACATTATGAAATACGAATTAAAATAACTCCCTAAATTTGCATATAAATTACTCAACATGCCATTATAAAAGATAAATTAAGTTCTAAATCTGCATATAAATGACCTAATATGGTATCATAAAATACAAATTAAAATAATTTCTAAATTTGCATATACATTACCCACAATGACATTACAAAAAATGAATTAAAACAATCAGCTCTAATATTATTATGGATTAACTCTATATCCTCTAAAACTCTAACCCGTGCGAGAGCACGGGCTGATAGACTAGTACCACTTAATTTATGTGTTTGCAGTTTGCACACATGATTTCCATGTTGCTTGATGAGATCGCTAAAACAGACTGCCACCGCTAGCATTGAAGGTATTATTACTGCCATTTGCAGTCACATGTGCCTAATCGTAATATACACGGCATTTGTCACCACAAAGGATGTTTTTTCAACCATGAAAGAAAGTTAGTGAAGATTAACCTTTCGGTTTCTTCTTGAGTAGCATAGGCTAGACATGTAACTCAATTTGTACACTAGTCCGGTTTCTTCTTGAGGTGATTATTATAATTCAACTTTCATAATGCCATGGTTGATTTAGTACATCTCTTATATATAATGGCAAGGTGGATAATTTATACCTAAATTTAGGAAAATTTATTTCATATTTCATAATGGCATGGTGGGGTATTTTATATGTAAATTTAGGTATTTATTTTAATTCGTCGTTTGTAATGACATGATGCGTAATTTATTTGCAAATTTGAGGTTATTTTAATTCATATTTCATAATGGCATAATAGGTAATTTATATGAAAATTTAGGGGATTACTTTAATGGCATTTCATAATGGCATAATGGGTAATTTTTTAGAAAATATAATAGATCAAATGGCTAGTATTGTTGGATACTCCTCGATGGAAGGCCAGATGTTTTCTGATTTTTTGGGAATTTCTAAGATTTATCTTTTTTTTTCTAGCGTACTTCGCAACTCGTGCTTCTTTTGTAACCTCTAATTAGTAATAGTAATATGTATGATTAATATATGTATATGTTAAATATTTCTATCTTGATTTTGTTTTGGTCAACTACGCAGAAGAGTTGTGCATTTTTGTATTAAGAAAAAAAAACCAAAGTCCAGCAACACGGCAAGACCGAGGTCACTGCAGTGCTGCAAAACGATAATCTCACAACGGATTACGACCTAGCTCGGATGGCAGCGCATAGGAAACGCCTATCTTGCCGCTAGCAGACACAGCTCCTTGCCCCCTCCTACCTCCTAGCATCCACAACTCCCAACATGGATGGATTCAGCCTAAGCACCCTAGCAAGAACAATTATTACGCTCCTTCCAAACAGACCAACATACGAATCCGAATAGCGTATCTCCCCTGTTCTGAAGGGCAGTGGGCCACAGCTCCCGCATGCGCAGCCACCAATCTTTGCAGGCGCTAGAACAACCTGCCGCGAGGGGAGGATGCAAATTGTACCTAGCCAGTAATCTTTCCCAGACATCGATAGTAAAGCGAAAAGACAATGATGTAATTAAATTAATAATTAGTTATTTCAGAAACATGGCCAGGAATTTTTTTTGCATATATTGAATAACCAACAAATAAATACGAGTTATCTCTAATACATGGTGGATATTTTTTCATATTTTACATTTGGAGGGAAATATAAATAATAATTGATGCAGAGATATAAATTTTGAAATTATTTCCAGGGCATACAACTTAAGTCGGTCGCTGCAGAAAATGCATTTCAGAGGTGATTGCCTTAATTTGACCACCTCTAAAAGTGGATTTACAAAAGCAATTGGAGTTAAGGAACCGACTTAGTATTTGACTGCACTGGTCCATCTCCTCTCGCACGGGTTAGAGTTTTACTAGGAGATATAGATTTAATCCTTAGTAATATTAGAGGTGAATATTTTAATTCATCTTTCGTAATGCCATTGTGGGTGATTTAAGTGCAAATTTAAAATTATTTTAATTTATCTTTAATAATACCATATTGAGTAATTTATATGCAGATTTAGGGTTTATTTTAATTTATATTTTATAATGGCATTGTGAGTAAGTTATATGCAAATTTTGGAGTTTATTTAATCCATGTTTTAGAATGACATGGTGGGTAATTTTTATGCAAATTTAGAGGGTTATTTTTATATGTTAAATGTATGCAGCTGCCTTCCACGACTATGTTTGGAACACGACAATTTTACAAAAAACAGTTTACATAGAAAAATGGAATCCAGGATGAAATATGACATTCTAAATAGGCTCGTGTTTCATCTGGGTGGAACTGTGAAAGCTCCACCGTCCTGGTTTATTCCAAATTTTAGAGGCGAAAATTTTATATGTTGCTACCATTGTTGGCTAAAGCATTGTTGGACAATTCTTACTTACCTAACAGGCGGCGCATTTGGCCTGTCGTTGCCTCGTTGGGTCACGTTTGTTGTGTTTTAGTGTTAAGTTTATCAGTTGGAAATCAAAGTATTCAAGGTGCTGAGCACCAAAAGTGGCAAGCCGGCTTGGTTACCATGCATGTGGTCGGACAGCCCGGTATACATGAGTCCGAACGGAATCCGCGGATTGTGCGTGATACGGTTGAATTCTGACTTGTACAGGGGTAGACCATCCCTCCCTATAAATATAAAGGGCCACGGCCGATTGAAGCAACCACAATCAAACTAAATTATCTACTTTTTATCGTCTTTACTTTTTATCTCTCTTGCCCTAACTTTTTCAACCTCCCTTGCTGTTCTCTCTGCGTCTCGACAGTGACTTGGAGGCGTTCTATGTGGCCTTACGATCCAAGAGCAACCCTACGATCTC
The DNA here is from genome assembly GCA_030272315.1 of Paspalum vaginatum. Lineage (NCBI taxonomy): Eukaryota > Viridiplantae > Streptophyta > Magnoliopsida > Poales > Poaceae > Paspalum > Paspalum vaginatum. The sequence continues at coordinate 11,677,421 of CM059013.1, read as the reverse complement.
TTCTTCCCGATGGGGTCTCTGCCGGGAGATTGGATCTAGATTTATTCGAGCTCATAGGAGCTCACCGGACAGTCCGGCGCAATCTGCCGGATAGTCCGCCGTCCGGCATCTAGCAAAGGCAATCCCTAAGCGCGTAATCGCTGCATTGAAGGACTTCAACGTTTGTAATATTTAGCCAAGACAGTGCCAACATATTTTTGGCGACTCCACTGGGGACAGAAACTACAGATCTAAAACAATCGGCTTCAATGGCCGGTATTGCGGAACCATCCGAAGTTACCACTGACAACATCATCAAGCCCACATTTTAGGAGATTCCTGAAGATGTTCGGCGCCGATTCGAAGACAGGTTGAAGTTGCAAGCTGAGGAAGATCAGAAGAACACAAAGCAACACGAGGAAGAAGAGTTGCAGAAATTTCTTTCCTGTTACGAGAAGAAGGGCCGACATAGAGCGATCACTCCGCTCAAAATATATAATTACCCACCTCTCGATGATGGAACACATGATGCAGCATCTAGTGCAATTATTCCTTCAAATTTAGATACAAGAATTGCTAGTATTGTTAATTGTACCGTTGCTGCTAGTATAAATAGATATTATGGCTAGCAATATTTTTGAAATCATTGACAAATATATAGATGTTAAGCTTAGTCTACCTGTCAACAATAATTTGAATGCATCTACTTACAATGTTACTGCCGATCAAGGTGTTGCTACTACCATGGTTTCTGATTTATCTAATGTGCTTATACCTACACTCCCTCTTTCTGCTACACCAATACATCATATTCAGAGCCGAACAATTATTGAGAATTAGGCTAGTGGACGGATTCTGACAACTCATGCTTGTACTTCAATGCCACACCCTACTGTTGGATATGCTCCACCTGTTGGTACTTTTGGTTCTAGTTCGGCTCCACATATTTCGCATACTATGCCGAGTTATACATTGTATACCACCACGCTGCCAGTTACCAATAGAATTTCTTTTTCTGAGTCAATGCAGCATCCTTCGGCTAATAAGGTAGAAAGAGACAATTTTAAAGCCGAATTCGTGAGAATCGTGAGGGAATCTTTCAGCTTAGAACCTAAGAATAAAGTTAGAACCTACCAAAAGCCGTACCCTGATAATTATGAGTACATTCCGTATCCTCAAGGTATAAGATTTCTGATTTTGTTAAGAGTATCGGTACAAACAATAGGACCACATTGGAGCAGGTAGGCCAGTTTATTATACAATGTGATGTTGCTAGTTAGTAGTAGTAGTGTTTTAAGAATAAGATTATTTTCTATGTCTTTATCTGGTGCTGCATTTACTTGGTTTACTTCATTGTCTCCCAACTCAATTCATACATGGCAAGATTTAGAGAAGAAACTTCATGATTATTTCTTTACTGGTGAAACTGAGTTGGAATTGTCACACCTTGCATCGGTTAAGTAAAAACCGAATGAATCCGTTTCTGAATATATTAAAAGGTTTAGAGATACTAAAAACCGATATTTTAGTTTGACACTTAATGATAAGGATTTAACTGATCTAGTTTGTAATGGTTTACTTGATGTTAATAAGGAAAAGCTAGACGGGTATGATTTTAGTGATGTTAGCCAAGTATTGCAGAAGGCTCTAGCTAATGAAAGCCAGGTTAATGATAAGAAGTCTAGTCGCCTTGTTTATGTACTGGGGTCCGATGCTAGCAATTCGAATAATGAAGATGGAGACGTTTATGTTGCTGAATTTGTATGGGTTTCTACAGGTAAATCCACTACTTGCAATTTGTGGCGAAACCGCCGATTTAATCCGGGCTAATCACACCTGCCACCTCTGGCTTGCAGTGCGATTAGACCGAACTAAACCCGGTCGTCCGTCGAGAGTCATTCGGCTCCCGATATTACCTTTTCCCAGAGGAACCGACATCATACACATCCAGCCCACGATGGAGCCACAACAGATACATCATCTCAGGCAGGTTTGAATCAGATAGCGGAAGCGAATTCGAAAACATCTCACCACGGAAACAAAATACTTTATTAGTCTTCATGCAACGACGATCGAGGCGAGCAGCACCGAGCCCACCGGTACCACACTCCTCCAAGCACTTGTCCAGATGTCGCCGGTACCTGTTCTCAAAAGGTGGAGGCAAACCTGAGTACTAATTACTCAGTAGGACTTAATGGAATGGCTTACGGCTGACGCGAAGCTTGCTTACTGTCACGTGGATCCTTAGCCATAGATTTTAAACAGTGGTATATCAACATAGAATAACAAGTCTCTTCATTTGCATATAATTCCATAATAATAATTTGCAGAAATGTAAGCAACACAGTAATACAAGCATGTCGTATTTGAAAATATGTGAAATAGATATAATATATTCAATTAGTTACTACGTTGAACGTCAAAGGTATTGGCATTCCCACACCTGGTGGGCATCAGCGATTCGAATCGATTTTAATTCCCGGGAATAACTATCATGCCAGGGGTATATGCTTACTAGCCATAGCGTTCCCACATATAGTCCCCATCTCCACCTGTCTTGTCCCAAGATTCAAAGCGCCCCCACCTAACCCCCAGGTTGTGCCCTCTCAGGAGCGATACCACAGTGCCCTAGGTCAGCCCTCCTTCGAGTACAAGCGCCCCCGGGCCCATCGGCCTCCAGCAAGTGGATGGGCGGAGCCTCGAAAACTTCGGACAAACCCAGCTAAGACTTCACCGGTCCCATTCTCCGGTTAAGCACTCTACCAATGTTATGCCGACCAATAGGTGAACAGCGGACGTGCCTTAAATGACTCGGGCGGAGCCAAAGAGTACAACAACGCACACCCCCAAAATAAGATTATTCTCCGCCCGGTCTCCATTTAAATCATGAGCATAACATTACTTTCTTAGTAGTAAAAGTTTTTGTGACTTTTGAAACCACCTACGCGACGAGTGACTCCTTTCACTCGTGTCTACTCGTACCTAGCAATTCTAGGCAACTCGTCCTACGAACTCTAGATATAGGTGCTAGGGCCAGGGCGGCCAAGGAGTCTAATGCAAAGGTTTTCAATCAAGTCCTAATGCGGATGCGTAATCATCAATCAAGATAACATTAGCTGGGAAATTTATGGTCCTGACTACCTTCCTCACTAGGGTTAGTAGCTGTCTCTTGAGCGAAGTCGGGCCCCTGCTGCTGGTCTTCCGGCTCCTGGTGTAGCTCCTCCTCGGGCTCCTCTACGATCGGTTGGTCCGGCGGGTGTCCTTCGCTCGCGGGATCTATATGCATGACATGGTGCAATTGGAGCATGTATTAGTGAAATGCTTGCTTCATGATGCGAGTGCGATGCAGGGAATCAAGATTTAGGGACTAAAGTTATGCATTTTCGTGGTGAAACTTGTTTAGCATTAAGAAATCGTACAAGCCATCACTTATGATAACTTAGCTTGTCACACATAACAACGTGGGGGTGTGTGACTGAGTAGCATCGATTCATGCAAAATGGCCGATGCTTACTTAAACACCTATTTTCCACCTAGCTAGCTTAGCATTCCTAGCGTGCATTTCTCAACAGTAGTGAAGACCTACATTGCATTCCAGAATCAGTGGCTAAGACTTACATATTCTTAGGTTTCAAATATGGTCCACTGTGGTATTTATTGGATATACTAGTCTCACATTTTCTATTATTTACGTAAAAATGCATTATTTCTACTATTTTCAAATCAGAGCCAAAACCTTACATGCACCACCTCCTACTCCAGCAGTGAGTCATGTTCATAACCTAGAGCTCATACCAAGCCCCTAAAGTCACCTTGAGCATTTTTCACCATATCAATCTTTTCTTAAGTTAAATATATGCTTAAATACAAGACAAGGAAAAAATAGTAATTAAACAGTCAATGCTAGGGCTACCAAAATTTATACAGAGCTTACACATGCTAACAAGGCCCCTGCCCAAATTTCATAATTTTTGAAGCTCATTTAACCCACATTTCCTAATTATTAAGGTTTTTCATACATGCACAATATCAGGGGCAAAAATGTCTTTTCCTATTCAACCATCATACCCAGCAGATATATCTCTTAACAAGGATAAAAATGCAACTTAGTTTGTATTTTTCTGATTTTTATTTGATTTACTATGAATTTTCAAAGTTCTCAGCTTAATAAAATGCATTAAACCGAAAATCCTAATGACCAGGGACCCTAACACAGTTAAACATGGACTTCAAGGGCCTGCATGCAATATTTCCATGACTCAGTACACAGTGACTCAAATGGAAACAAAATAAGCCAAAACACAGGGGGTTTTCGCAAAAGTGGCGCCTCTTTCTTCTTCCTTGGGCCGGCCAGGGAGGACGGCGCAGGGGCGCGGTCGCGCACGTGCGCCGGCGCGTGGAGGCGCGGGGTTGAAGCCGAGCCGCTCCGGCAGTGTGTTCCCGGCGACGGGCTTTCTTTCCCCTAAGGTCGCGTCGCGCGGGGAGGGCGGGAAGGCCGGCGCGGAGGCGGTGAACCGGGGCGTCCACGGCGGCACACAGAGGCCCGTGGCGTGGCTCAATCCGACCGCTCCGGTGAGGGAGGAGGCCGGGCTTGGGCATGCAAGGTGCGCGCGGATGAGGGGAATCCGACGGTGGAGTCGAGGGGCACGGGGATGGTCCGGTGGTGGCTCTCCACGGCGAGCTCGGTGGCGGCCTTGGTGCGCTCGAGCGGCGCACGCGGGGAGGGGTGGAGGACGAGGCCTCGGGCTTCAACGACGGAGGGGACCGGAAGGGAAGGCTTCCGCAGTGCCGGTGCGCGTCGCGGACGGAGGAGAGATGACTCGGTTGGCCGGCGCTGTGAGCTCGGACGGAGCTCGCTAACGGCGGCCGGTGTTCTGCTGTTGCGAGCGCTGGGGCACCAGGGCAGGGAGAGGCGGAGAGCGGAGCAGACGGGGCAGGGGACGGAGGCGTGGCGAGAGCGCGGAGGGAGCTGGCATAGCAGGCCGGGCGAGGGCGTGCCGGCGTCCATGGCGCGGCGCGGGCAGCCTTCGCCTGCCGCGTGGGCGCAGGGGAGCGGAGGAGGAAGAAGGACCGGGGTGCGTGGACGCGGTCCGTGGACCTGGTGCCAATGACAGGTGGAACTGGGGTGCGGTGGACCGGTGAACCGGGTGTACGAAGCGACGAACGCGGGGACCGAGTGGGGCCCACAACGCCTGTCGTCCCGAGATGGGATCCGAGGCGCGCTGTTGCGCGGGCCCCGCCCGTCAGTGACTCACAAGAATGAAAGAAAATTCGAGAATAGCAGAAATGGTGTTTGACTGCTAGAACCCTTGTCTGAATTTTGAGTTTTTGAAACATTTAATGGCCGAACTAGTGGAAACTCAAAATACAAGAAGTGATCTAAACTTCATGATCTACAACTTTGTTTTAATTTGTGACACCATATTATATTCAATTTTTTAGAGAATTTTGAATTCAAAAGCTGTGACCCCAGTTTGACTAACAACACCTTTCAATTTGAAAATTCTATAAGTCCATTCTAGGTGCACTTTCACATGAATATTTATATACCAAAGTTGTTCATATTTTCATGACCTACAACTTTCATATACAAAATTTTGTATGCTCATGTCTTTTGTTTGCTCAAAATTTGAATTTTCCATTCAGGTCTATTTGGACAGAATTCACTAGAAGATAGAAAATGAGCTAAAACACCTTGCAAACCTTTATGCATGTCAACACACAAAATACCAAAGTTGTAAAGAGTGAAATTGTCTACAAGTTTGATATGGAAAGTTTGAGCTAGATCAAATTACATTTTAAACTATGAGCACAATTGTATTCAAGGGTTTGATGAAACCGCAGTTTCAATTTATGTGGAGTATTTCTTTTCCCAACCTTTGAATTACCAAATGAAGTCCAATTAGATCAAGATCTAGTGCATTTGAAAGGTAATAAGTTTAATTTCATTTCATACAAAGGAAGGTTTTAAAGTTGTATAGTCAAATCGAAAGTAATTTCAGAATGAAATTTGGGAAAGAGTTTCAATCCTAGACTTAGCAAAATTTCCTGAGTGTAGGTTAACTGGGCTTGGTTCGAACTTTTGAGCCCCTTAACACCTGATTTTGAAAACGGTCAAAATAGAATATTTGAAGGCAACATCTTGAACTAAAACTTTCGTATTGGATGTCTTGCACGAAAATGTGCAAGTGTTCAACTACTCAACCAAACTACGAGGAGTTTGGCATATCCAACTTGAAAATTTTTAACCTAGTGGTTTACTAGCCTAATTGTTGCTCTTCTCTAAGCATGATTAAGCTAAATCCCTGATTATCGCTAATCTAATCGCGTGTTAAGGCTTTTGAGATGCCGGGGGCATCACACAATTCTCTCAAGCCGATTTCTAAGATCCGGCAAGAGAAGCGTAAATTAAGCTTTGATCTGGCTAAGTGTGATAAAATATACGATGAGTTATTGAAAGAAGGAAAGATTAAGTTGACGCATGCTATACCGCCACTTGATGAGTTAAAAAAGAAAGCATATTGCAAATGGCATAATTCATTCTCTCATGCGACGAATGATTGCAATGTTTTTCGCCGACAGATTCAAGCAGCAATAGATGATAAACATTTGACTTTTAAGAGCATGCAAATTGATCAACAACCGTTTCCGATTAACATCATTGACTTGCAGGGTGCAAATGTGTTGGTTCGGCCTCATCTAAGCCGAATCCACCAAAGGGAAAAGCGTAATCATCGGAACAGAAAAGTTAGAGCCCTTGACGAAAGATAGTGCACAACCGATACAGAAGGCATCGAGGCTCGGGGGGCAACGCCATCCCAAAGCAGAGGGGTCTGCGAGGGCCGAATCATCCGGTGGCGTTTACCGGACTGTCCGGTATACCTCGCCGAACTATTCGGTAACTGCCACCGGACTGTTCGGCGGCTCCAGGGTTCGTGGAGGTAGCTCCAGGGCCGAGGCAAAGAACAAGAAGAGGTTGAGTTTTGCAGAGCTATTAGCAAAATACGAGAAGGAAGGAGCTACTAAGGAGAAGGATCAGTTAGGCAACGATGCAACTTCAAGGTCTTCACGTGTAGGTAATGTGCAACCAAGTGCAGTAAGTAATTCTTCTATTTCGGCATGTTATCCTTTAGAGCCTACTGCACCATGGTCTTGGCTATATGTTTGTCATTACCCAGCGTCTACCTATGCCAATATGTGGTTGCATCCATATTGTCAATATCCTGCTTCACATCCCTATTATGAAGCAATCAACGACCGATTCATTGTAATCTAGTCAAGCATGCGTCTGTTGTTCCAAATGTGCGGATAAAGGAAAGCACACAAGGATCTGAATGTATACGGCCGATGTTGTGTTCCTCAGGCTTATCTCATACCCAGAAGAGAAGGCTTTAGCGTTTGCGTCGACAGGAATCAATGGAACAACAAGCAGAGGTGATGGTGTCTGTGAAGGAAGCACATGCTACTAAGCAAGTATGGAGGCCTAAGAAGATTGTTGCAGCATCAGTTTGATCTAGTCAAGTTTATGGCCGATAATTGATTTTATCGTTCCTAGTGTGATATATGGCCGATGTATTTGTTAACCATCGTCCTCAAATATTTTTGGTGCAAAAGATTGTTTTTGGCTTATGACTTTTGCCAAAAGGCAGGAGGGCATATGTTGAGCACAAAAAGTGGCAAGCCGGCTTGGTTGCCATGCACGATGCATTTGGTCGGGCTACCGGACTATCCGGTAGGAAAGGTACCGAACAGTCTGGTATACTTGATTCTAAACGGAACCCGCGGATTTTGCGTGATAAGATTGGATTTTGACTTGTACAATGGGTAATGCCATCCCTCCCTATAAATATAAAGGGCTACGGACGATTGAAGCAACCGCAATCAAACCAAATTATCTATTTTTATCATCTTTACTTTTTATCTCTCTTGCCATAACTTTTCCAACCTCCTTTACTGTTCTCCCTGCGTCTCGACGGTGACTTAGAGGTGTTCTAGGTGGCCTGTCAATCCTAGAGCAACCTTACGATCTATTCTCCCAGATGGGGTCTCTCCCGGGAGATTGGATCTAAGTTTACCCGAGCTCCTAGGAGCTTACCGGATAGTCCGGCGCAAGTTGCTGGACAGTCCGCCGTTACCGACCCCGACGTCCAGCGGAGGCAATCGCGAAGCACGTATCACTGCATTGAAAAACTTCAACGTTTGTAATATTTAGCCAGGACAGATACCAACACAAGGCTAGCAAAGTCTTCGACATTCAAAGCAAGCTTCCAGGACACGCATAGAAAAACAGAGCAAGTGCAATGGATTAAACTGAATCATTAGGTGATAGTAACAACCATTGGCGTAGATCTCTCTCTGAGTTGTATTTGATATAAAATGTTTGAATTAAAATAGACTATTACATGAAAAAAAAATCTAATGATCCATTATTTGTATAGTATTTGATCTTTTCAAATTTAAAAATATACTAGCCGACGACAATATTCGAGAACGGGATAGATTGTCTTAGCAAGCACGAGGCTTCAGTGTTCTGCAGTGCAGACACATATACGTATCGGTATTATGAGAGCAGATTTTATAGTACGTTACAAGACATGCTGAGTCAATACCGATATGCCATAACCTACAAGATAGCTTCAGAAAACTCGCAATTCTTAATTTCTGTACCGAAGCATGTTCCTCAAGGGAAATCGTACTAATTTCTGTATGCATGTGACTATGAGTACGTGACCACATCCACATCTGTCGTCATTTACTACGATTACGATGCATCATGGCCCATGTTCATTTTGCTGCCATGAACGATAAACTACCTTTGATGAGCGTTTGAGCAGATGACAAGAGTGCAAGACTATTAATTAAGACCCGTGATGGAACCTTCAGTAAACTAATAATAAATAATAATCCAATTCAAAATCTGAAGGGCTAGATAATCATTGGCCTTTTATACCCGTATAGTATCTCTTCCATTGAATTTTTACCGGTCCTTAGCAATAAGGCCTTTAGGGAATTAAAAAATGTCTATATAGGTACCAGTCCTACTCATTCAACGCCTTTTGGTTAAACCATTGAATTTGATTTGATAAACGGTTCTCATTTGTACAATAATAAATGATATTTAGATTTAAAATAGCTAATCATGTTTTTTTACCTAATTTTAGCTAAAACATTTATATATTAATGCATAGTTATATTGAAATAGTTATTTGTTAATGGTATATTTAATTATTAAAATACATGTTGATAAATACATTAGGTTTTCATGAGGTATTTTTTAATAACCGTTGTATATACTCGCACTTTACCCTACCTGTACAATCATTTTATTCTTTTAAAAGCACATGGATAATCACTACTAGTAAAATCGAGTACATACTGAATGTGAATTCATATTTGAATTATCAATTTATATTGGCAATAATGTATACTTAAATCTATTTTCATATTTAAATTATATTTGTATATGATCTGATTCCATGCATAGAAGCGGAGATAGTGGGATTCAATAAGATGAGCCCTATTTGAATACCCTGTTAGGGTTAAATAGCCGCCATGGCCTAGTTCCAATGAGTTAACCAGCTCAATCCAAAAGACTAATTTCATATACAAGGATTGCCATGTCTTATATATTGTGCTCTTCCACAATACCGTATTATGGATAAGAATTGTTCAGCCTTTATACGTTGTGTTCTCCCATTACTGTGTATAACTTTGGGACTATTGGAACTCTTCTTGGGAGTTCATCCGGATTTATTTTGACTGCCTCTCCCCTTGGTATAGAGGTAGCAATGCCAGCCATCCGGGCTACTGCCCGTTCTCCAGCATGAGCCAGATTTAATTACATGGCCTACACACAGATTGCCTGGCCTTGCTTTGCTAATATATACGAGCAGCAGCATTTTGTTCTCTTCTAATCTTCTCAAAGGTCTAATATATATAAGGCCACATATACGCTGACTTGTGATGTGGAAATAAACTTCTCTTGGCGATATTTTTCGTCCGTATTGGGCTATTTGCCCATTGCCCATTGGACGCAGTGTTCAGTTGTCGGTGTCCTGATTGCAACACGGCAAATAGCATCGCGGCCATTAATCCGTGACTGGTGGACCCTTATCTGAGAAAACGAGACGGCAAGTTGCTGGACATGGTGATGTGTACATGGATCAGCTGTGCAGAGACCTGTCGCCGTCTCAGCGCAGACGAGGAAGAAAGAGAGAATGAAAACACCCGCTTCTTCGTAATCTTGCTAACAGCTGGACCAGATATTTTACTAATTGGAAAATTAATCTCTATTAGAATATTACTAATTAGAACGGTAATCTTGCTGGAAAAATTCTAGAAATTTTTTAAAAAATCAGAAACGTATCTAGCCATCTATCGGATAGATCTAATAATTATAGCTATTAGATCTATTATATTTTCAAAAACAATTACTCACCTATGACATTATGAAGATGAATTAAAATAATTCTTAAATTTCTATATAAATTACTCATCATTCCATTATGAAAGATTGAATTAAAAAAAACCCTAAATTTGCATATAAATTACGTACCGCACCATTATAAAATATGAATTGAATAGTACACTAAATTTGTATATAAATTATCCATCATGCTATTATAAAAAAATGAATTAAAATAACCACTAAATTTGCGTATGAATTATCCACCATGACATTATAAAAGTTGAATTAAAGATCACCTTTAATATTACTAAATATTAAGTAAAATAATATCTAAACTTAAAACTACAAGCATATGTTGTTACAAAAAATATTAAATAACAAACAATAGACATATATATTTCTAAATCATTAATTATTGCTATTTTTAAAGTTTATCTATCAAGTTTTATATACATATGCACCTTAAAACTCTTAACTCGTGTGAGAGCATGGGTTGACATGACTACTATTACTAGTACATATATACTATTTTATGAAAAAAAATTAGTGTATATGTTTCGCATATTGTACCTAGAGACATAGAAATAAATTTCCTTCTCAAATACTACTCCATTCTCGAGTATTTGTTGACAACTAGTTTAAATTCACTGTTTAAACTAAGAAGTGCCAAATTAAAGAATAGAGAGTGGGTAGGACTGAATTTGTTTCCCCGTAAACCTTCGTGTTTCTTAGAGCAGCACATTGACTATCTAAAACAGGTTATCAATCGATCTGGGGCTTAGATTATCATTTATCCCTACTTGTGTCCTAGCGCCAAAATCCACTCTAAGAATTTAACAAAAACTTACTATTACTAATTAAAAGCTATAAAAAAAAGCACGAGTTACGAAGTGCACTAGAAAAAGGATAAATAATACAAGTTCCCACAAAAATCAGAAACAAATGACCGTCTATCAGGTAGCCTCCAATAATACTAGTCATTGGATTTATTATAGTTTTCTCAAAAAATCACCCACCATACCATTTTGAAAGGCAATTAAAGTAGCCCCTAAATTTGCATACAAATTACCCGCCATGCACTACCAAAGATAAATTAGTATAACCCCCAAAATTTGCAAATAGATTACCCACCATACCATTTAAGATAAATTAAAATAACCCCTTAAACTTGCCCTATATACTATGCACCATGTCATTATGAAAAATCAATTAAAATAACCATTATATTTACATACAAATTATCAACCATGTCGTTATGAAAGATGAATTAAAGTGACCTCAGTAATTTGAACATAAATTACCCACCATGGCAATGTGAAAAATAAATCAAAATAACACATAAATTACCATTATAAAAATAAATTGAAGTATTCCCTAAATTTACATAAAATCACCTAGGCTATCATGCTATTGTGAAAGATAATTTAAAGCAACCATCTAAGTTTACATATAAATTACCATAGCACCATTACAAAATATAAATTTAATTATCTAAAAATATGTAGAACATTATAATATGTGGACATAAAAAAATATGTATGTATACAAACACTATATTAAAGTATGAATATGTGATAGATATTGAATAATCGTAATTCTGATTAACCTGTGGGTCTCAAATTTATATGTAAATTTCTAACATTTATGTTTCATATTTAGCATGTGCGTTGCAATGACGTACTAGCAGAGTCTAATCGAAAGGCAAGGGTCAAGAGAGAAACATAGAAAAGAGACCCAAACCTGTTAATGTATTGTCCGACGACAGATGCACTAGACCCAATGAAGTACCAGCAGCTCCCAGTAACCCAACCACAAAAGGAATCATGCAAAAAAAAAAAACCAAGGAAATGGCTTCAAAACTCTCCAAAAGATTAAAATAAAGAGATAAGGAGATGATGCGACCAGTTCCAAGCATCATGGCTTCGCCGTTCAACACCCTTGGTACAACGGCCATCGGTGCGAAATTTTGGTTGGCCTTGACCTCCGGTAGTCGTCAATCACCATGCCACATCCACACATAGCCAATAGACATGTTTGGTCCACCACCGCTTAGCCTAGTAGCGTTAATCATGCATATAAGCATAGTTAAGCTCAAACCAACTCAACCTAAAATCACTTCAATTTCTCCATGGCAATCACTCATGGTACCTTGACTTATCCACGCACCTCGCCATCTCATATTATTCTTACAAGCACTGCACTGCACTGCACAGCACATACATAGTGCCACCAAGGTGGTAGATGGAAGCACAGACTGTATTCTCAAAGGAACAAAGAACACACTCACAGTCCCTGTTCCTCTTCCAGGCCAAGCACGCCCTCGACATGCATGGTCATGGAAGCAGCTCCACGGTGAATCCTCCGCTTGGTACCCGGCTGTGTCCATGTCCCCTCCACGCGCGCACGCACGCACCCACCCTATAATAACCCCTCGCCAACCACCTCGCCTCGATCGCACACCACCACACAAAAGCGTGTCTAGTAGTAGTAACCCAGGAGAGCTCGATCGAAAGCTACTCCCAGCTACTACCAGCTGAGTTGCTGTGTGCCGCCATGGAGAACCCCTACACGAGCTTCTTCAAGAGCCATCCCCACCACCACCGCTACTACTACTACCAACCGTCGTCAGCGCCACCGGTGCCGGCGACGGGCGCCGCCGCCTACTCCTCCCTGCCTTTCTTCGCTGCGCACTTGCAGCCACCTGCACCGACGACGCCCGCCCCGCCCTCGCCCCCGCTCCGGGAAGCCCTGCCGCTCCTCTCGCGCGGACTCGCGCGGGAAGAGAAGCTGCGCGGCCGCGCAGCGGCGGATTCTGAAGAGGATGGGGAGGAGGGCCCCGCAGGGAGCAGTAACCGTGGCCAGCAGCGCCTGCATGGGAGGGCTCTTCGCCGACCTGAACGCCAAGGTGGCAGGCGACCCCATGGACGTGGAGGCTGCCGACGGATCCGCGGCCGGGGACAGTGGCCGTCGCGCTTCGCATCGGCCTGCCGGCAGCTAGCGCCGTCGCGGCCGACCAGGTCTCGGTGCTCTCCCGCGGCGCCTGCAGTCGGCAGCACGGCGGCGGCGAGGAGGAGGAGGATGGCGGGAGAATCGGCAGGGAGAACGGAGGCGGCGGCGGGGAGGAAGAGGAGGAGGAGGAGGAGCAGGAGACCGCGGCGGCCCCGTTAGGGTTCCCGTCGACGCCGATCGGGCGGCTGAACAAGGGGCAGTACTGGATCCCGACGCCGTCGCAGATCCTCATCGGCCCCACGCAGTTCTCCTGCCCCGTCTGCTTCAAGACCTTCAACCGATACAACAACATGCAGGTGAGAACCTGATGTGCTGATCGAGCCATGCCCAGTAATTCAGTCTCATATTGTTCTTGCCGCGCTTGCACCATACATTTCTCTGGCCTCTCTCTCAATTTTTTCTAAGTTAATGTCAACTGACAAATTGAACTGGTTTTTCTTAGCAATTACGATTAGCAAACTGAAATTTTCTCTTGGGTCAATGGCGATGGGGTGATCAATAACTTGTTCATGATCGCCTTCTTTATTTTCCGAGGCCTTTTCTTTGTGTCCGTTTAATTGCACGAAATAAATTTTGGGGTTGCTAGTTTCTTCGTCCACCAGAACATAGATGTCGATCCCAATAATTGGAATTACAACTTACCTAACATTAAATGGTGTGTAAGTATAGTAGGTTAAATTAAGTTTCTACAGTCGCCAAGCCGGCTGCGGAAATGAACACGAGCGAACCCCCTGGTTGTTGCTGTAAATAGCCGCGGTTCTTCTGTCGGGACAAAGAGGAACATCACGTCCGATCTGTGCCGTTAATTTCTAGCACTAGCAGCATGTTGATCCCTTCCCTTCAACGTATACTACATATTGAAGGCAGTAGATTCGTCACTCCATCGGCCTGACAATGAAACTATGCAACTATCTATCGCAGGGAGTGCACAAACATGTCATCCCTGTAGATAGATGCCTGCTGTGTGATAACTTTGATCTACTGACGCAACCCGTTCATCCCACCGTCTGTTCAAATTTCATTCGCTGGTCACTACCACGTAGAAACATAACCGTCTATGTTCAAACTTCGTTCACTGGTCACTACCACGTAGAAACATAGTAACTACTCCATATATAACAAATCTCAAGTGATTCATGTATGTAGACCCAGAGGTGGCCACTCAAATCTGCTCTCTCTTTGTTTGAAGTCATCGTAGTAGTAGCATGGATGCACACATCATGCTTTTTTCGTTTCGTTAATTTGGACAAATTGATTGAAGCAATTCTGAAGCACGAAACAGTTCTTATCCGATGGTTGCATGTCGTTTTGGCCTAGCTAGCTGCTATGCCGTATGCTAGTTGTCAAGTGAAAGATCGAGAGCATGAGGTGGTAATCAGGTAGTACTAGTAGCTCGCGGGCCGGCGGCCAGCAGATACATACACATACACGTGCTCCTGTCGTCTGCTCTCGCCGGCCGGTCCCTGACCATCGATTAAGCTCGATCAGAAGGCCAGGTCAGGCCGTCCGCCTTTTTCTTGTGATTGAACAGGACAGGCATGGCCAGGAGAAGCCATGCATCATGCATGCATGCAGCTTTTGTGCTTTTCCCCCCGGATCAGTTCGTCTTTCTTTTAGGAATGCATGCAGGATCACCCTCTCTCCATGCCATGCATGGCCGCCTTTGCTTATCGATCTCTCTGGGTCATGGCATGGATGCGTAGCTTGCTTGGTCATCAGATCAGATGCATGGTGTGTCTGGCCATGGAAAGAGCTAGTTGCATGAGCATGCAGCTTGGTCATGGATCATCAGATAGTGCGTGTCTGACTGTCCGATGATCTGCAAAATAAAGTCGCTGCGGGAGCCTGCAGCATGCCACACGGCCGCTGTTTTCTCCGTCTACATGCACGGACACACAACACTGGTCTCATATCCCAGGCCACCACTATAGCATTCAGTACCACTGATCTATCTTTGATCATGTAGCTAGCTAGCATTCATATACGAGCTTTCTCCAGATATAGGATAGGGTATATCATGATCATGATTGGTCGACCACAACGAGTACTTCTTGATGACGACGACCGACAGACATTTTCTGAAACTAACAACAATTTTAGTTTCTCTCACAAGTTTATCTCCAACAACATTTCCCATCTCATTTCTTAAAACTCCACTCCACTTATACGTCTTCGTCAACTGCAGCACACTTATACCGAAACGGTACCGGTTTTTCATTTAAGCCGTAGAGAGCCTAATCGAATCGAACATGCATTGGCTTATTGGGATTCCATCTCACGTCTCCCGAGAACTGCAAGAGATCGAGCTGAGCAGTGCTCTTGCTGTAGCTTAGCTATGCCGTCCCTGACACGCTCAGTATTGTTCGCCGGCCGACGCAATCGCGCACGTACACGGTACAACTCTCTCTCTCTCTCTCTCTCTCTCCCGAAACAAAACAACAAAAACCCACAAGGCCTCTGGAAGCTAGCTGGCTCGAGCCGTCGCTAGCTTTCAAAAATTTTGCTTTGCTGCGCACACTGCACTCACCCGGATTCTCCGGTTTCACCACTGATCGACTGATCATATATACTGCATGTCAAAAGGTCTGTGACCTTGTACGTAGGGGAACACTGTTTGAGTGAGCCAGTCTTCTCTGATCGCCGATCAGCAACCGATCGATGTCAAAGGGATGCACATGTGCCTCTCGAGATAAACAATGGATTCTGTACTGGAGTATAGTAACAGTACGTGGTAGTACGTAGTTGATTTTACCGGTCCTCATGCACGCATTGATCGTATGAACACATTAGTACACTATCCTATACCTGATCGATATTGCAGCGTGTGATTATGTAGGCTGTCTGATGCCACAGTATCTATCTAGATAACTACTACTCATGTTATGTACTCATGTGCATAGATTTAAATAGCTTCGCTTTTGAGAGACCAAAATTAAGCTACGCTTTCAAGCGCTACAAAATAGATCAAACTGTTGTGTTGTGTGATGAACTGACGATGGATGCAGATGCACATGTGGGGTCACGGGTCGCAGTACCGCAAGGGCCCGGAGTCTCTGCGGGGCATCCAGCCGACGGCCATGCTGCGGCTGCCGTGCTACTGCTGCGCCGCGGGGTGCCGCAACAACATCGACCACCCGCGCGCAAAGCCGCTCAAGGACTTCCGCACGCTGCAGACGCACTACAAGCGCAAGCACGGGCTCAAGCCCTTCCTCTGCCGCCGCTGCGGCAAGGCCTTCGCCGTCAAGGGCGACTGGCGCACGCACGAGAAGAACTGCGGCAGGCTCTGGTACTGCCTCTGCGGCTCCGAGTTCAAGCACAAGCGCTCGCTCAAGGACCACGCCCGCGCATTCGGCCACGGGCACGGCTTCGTCGTCGGCGCAGCAGCAGGGTGCGGCGCCGGCGGGGTCCTCGACGACGACGACGATGGCGCAGTCTCCGACGTCGAGCACGACGACGGTGGTACGGCGGCGGCGGCCAGCAGCTAGCAGGTCCACGTGATCGATGAATCGATCCATCCATCCATCGAGAGCTCGATCATCTCTAGCCGGCCGACTGACGACAGATCGATGTAATAATATATACATGCAGTACAAATTAATTAATGGCCGTATATATGGTCGATGTAGGCTAGGCAAACACAATGCGATCTGCTGTACTACTACTGCTATATACCACTGTTCTTTTGTTTCGCTGCCACTGCAGGAGCTGCTGCTATGTTCTCTTTGTCTGCTATTAGCAGGGCATGTGTAAGGCACGTACGGCTCATACCGGATGTGAGTAGTGGGTTTTTGTTCGTCAAACCAGCAATAACACTATATGCCACAACTGCATGCTACTATATATGCTAGTAAACAACAACTTGCAGGACACATCTTGAATAGTAAACAACGATATGCATGACACATCTTGAATTGATTCGAACTGTTTTCTTCTTTTGGTTTGTGAAATAGGAAGACGTTTGTTTCCTCGCCACTCATCCTGTCTCCCAAGGAAGCATGGTTCTAATGCTGAAAGGGTGATAGATTTAAATTGGTTTCTAAATATAATAATTTTACTAGTTTTATTTAGCCACCATGTAAATCCTCACCAAACACGCTAGGAAAAAAAGATAAATTCTAAAAATTTTCAAAAAAAAAAAACATCCGGACATCCATCATGTGGCTCCTAAGCCATTAGATCTAAAAAAAATTACCCACCATGTGCGCGAATTAAAATAATCCCTAAAGTTGCATAAAAAGTACCCACTATGCCACTGTAAAATATAGAAATATAGAGAGTGAATTGCATGTCATGTCCCTAAACTTATCCCAAGGTACCATTCAGGTTTATGAAGTCCCAGAGTGATCATATGGATCCTTTTAACTTTTCAAGTGATTCTTTCCAATATAAATATAGGTCCACGATTTGACCTCAAGTAAATCAAGAATGGAAAGTTGATGGACATAGATGATTACTTTGAAAAGTTAGAGGACATTGGTGATCACTTTGGAACTTCATGGACCTGGATGGTACCGCGAGATAAGTTTAAGGACCCGGCGTGCAATTCACTCTGAATTAAATAAACCCCATAAATTTGCATATAAAAGATGAATTAAAATAATCCCTAAATATGCACGTAAATTACCCAATATGCCATCACTGAAAGATAAATAAAATAATTTCTAAATTTGCGCATATATCACCTCTAATATTATTAAGGATTAAATCTTTATCTCCTAAAACTCAAACCCATACGAGGGCACAGGTTGATCGATTAGTAATAATAATACATATTAAAAATATAAGATTGAGTGAACATATACTCGGATGTCTTATAATTATATGAAATGTATGATTTCTTTTTAAAAAAATGAAGCCTCCATCCATATGTATATAGCCACGGGAGCAGGTTGTCGAAGACTTGGCCCTGACCGTTTCCACCGAGCCTCCTTTGTTCTATCGTGTGCAAGCATCCCCAGCCTGCTCGCAGAAAGGCTGCAAGACATGTCCAGTTGTTTTGCATACCCCTGAAAAAGGAAAAGGGACACGGCACGAGCTAGGGCTGTATGTAGTAGGCTGAGGCTGTAGCCGAGCAGCAGATCGAGATGCTT
Source organism: Paspalum vaginatum (assembly GCA_030272315.1). Taxonomy (NCBI): domain Eukaryota; kingdom Viridiplantae; phylum Streptophyta; class Magnoliopsida; order Poales; family Poaceae; genus Paspalum; species Paspalum vaginatum. Next base: position 11,658,935 of record CM059013.1, on the reverse strand, counting down.
CCAAAACCACAAGTTTATTTCCACGGCCGGATCGTATCGGTCTCCTTTCTTTCCACGAGATCGAGGAGGAGAGGAGGGAGATCAACTTTTTGGCGCACCTGATGGATGGCCGACAAAAATATGTCTAGGCAAGCCTGATGGATGGGATTGTCAGATTCGGATGCGTCCGCGCGCACAGTCGCATACCATGAGACGTTGGCGTCAAATGATGGAGCCAAGCAGCTTTCCATGGGGCGTCTCCGACCCAAAGGGAAAACTCTCCACGGCCGGGAATCTAACTGGAGGCCCCCGCCCTGCGCGCTCCCCGGCAGCCCGGCATTTCCTCCGCCAAGACGAGAGGGACGGCCGTGTTGCACTGCACGCCAGTGATGGATCGGCCGGCCGGACGGTGGCGGTGGGGGAGCGCCGAGCAGGGTGATAGAGTAACGTGTTGCGTGCAGTGCAGGAGCAAGTTTTCATCTGTATGAACACCGTTGATGGAGGGAGGGAGGACTAGGCAGGCGACTGAGGCTGCGTTTGGATCTGATAGGGATCTAGATAGTGCAGAAAGCCAGATTATAGATTATATGCTATGTGTTTGATTGTTCAGATATTTCTTTGGATAGTGTGCAAGTTCCTGCATGCCCTTTTGCACAGCGTACGGGCAAAAGGATAGCCTAAAGGGACGAAATTGGAAACGTAGTATAAACCGCGTGACTCAATCCAACATTTGCTTTTGATTATCAAAATGCCAAGTTTCCTTGACGAGTCGTATGTAGTACATTGGGTTTGATGCATCTTTGTAGTAGCAATTTATTTGGTAGGTGGTCAAAACAAGAGGAGAAAACAAAAGGTTTACTTTAGCTGGAGTGGCAGCTTTACGCTGGATTGTTTGGCTAGTAGCATTGATTTTGTGTTTAATAATTGCAAAACATGGTAGTTTTGCAGGACTCTGTTCAGGGAAACATATTGGCTCGATTCCGGGCTTAGTTGTAGCGCACTGAAGACAAGAAAGAAGAAGTGGTGTCTTGGAGTCGTCGGCAATGGAATTATTTGTCTCATTTGGATGGTTTCTTACGTTTCGGATTTAGCTTTAATCTGCTTTGAGAAACTTTTTTTTAATCTTTGGTTTTAATAAGCGTTATCTGCTTGGGTTTGGTTTCAAATTAGAATTTTTTACCTCATTTTGCATTATCTGTGCAATCCAAACGGCCCCTGATTCAGGCCGGCAGCGTGCCGGAGGCTGCACTCTTTGTTTCTTTCTTTCGCAGGCTTGTATCCTTTCCAATCTGTCAGGATGCGCTTTGTACATCCACCTGATGAATGCAGGTTGCTTTGCCCTGCTATGTAACGTCTCGTCGCTCACGGTCGCGGACCAGCAGACTGAATACTTTGCCGTGAAATGTTTGATCTGCCCGTGCGCGGAGGCGGTCTTGCAGGGGTCAAAATGTATACGCAATTGTTGGAATTGTTAAATTTGGATCCCGGGCCGCCACATCCAAACCCTATCCGGCCAAATAATGTATACTCCTAGATGAATACTATATTGAGTTTACTATATGTCGCTGCAACGGCTGGATATGTGTTAGTTGGTGCATCTGGATGTCCCGCTTGACTGTAGCATGGCTGCCTGTGAATCTTGAGACCAGGTGAACTGCTGTGACCTCAGAAAGGCGAGAGCCGATCCGGCGAGCCTTGCCCATTTCTGATGCCGACGGCGCCTGCTGAAATGCCAATCGCCTTGCCGGCGATTCAGTGTCGGACACGCATTCACATCCCGAGTTCTGGGCCTTATATTGGGCTAGCATTATTGTTAGGCCCGCTCGAGGACAGGCCCCGAAGCCCATATCACGCTTTCGACACTCATCGAAGATCGAAAGTTGGAAACGCCGTTTCAGCGACACCACAGAAAAGAAAAGCCTGCCGCCTGCGGCATCCGTCCTCCCAGGCTCCCAAGCCATGGCGTCCACCCCGCTCGCACCGCCCCGGACCTGCTCGCCCCTAGCGCCCAATCTGCCCCTGCGCCCGTGTGGCCCTCGTCGCGCGCGGTGTCCTGTGGCCGCGCGAGCCAGAGCGAGCCGGGGCCGTGGCAACGGCCCGTCCGCGGGCGCGGCGGCGCCGGCGACGGAGCGCAAGCAGAGCAAGAGGTGCCTCAGGTGCGGCGGCATGTACCGGGACGAGCAGAACCACCCGTCCGCCTGCGCCTTCCACGGCCACGTCACAGGTAGGTATCCTCGGACCTCTGGGCTCTGGCTATTTATTTGGGCTGTAGTATATGGCTAGTCCTATGGAAGGCCCACATGTCGATACGGCCGTGCTAGGTAGCATAGATGGAGGCCCACGCAAGCCCGTATTTGTTTTGCGCAGGCGAGAAGGGCCTGTTCTCGCTGTCGCCGCCGCACCAGGGGATCGACGGCGAGTGGAGCGACAAGAGCGGAGTCATCGTGTACCGCTGGAACGACCAGGGCAGCCGGCCCAACACCGGGCGCGCCAACTGGAAGAAGCGCTGGAGCTGCTGCCAGGAGCGCGACGAGGACGCGCCGCCGTGCCAGCGCGGCTGGCACGTCTCCTACGACGACGGCTACACCCTGTTCTAGAATATATAGGCCGCTTGCTGATTGCTGATGCTGCTCTCCAATCTGTATACCACTTACTGGTACTCGAGCCAACAATCTGTAATTCTGAATGCTTGCTCGCCATGCCGATCGAAAGCATATCCTAGGCCCATGCCATGCTTGACAGAGTCACAGGGGGGGGGGGGGGGAATCAACGAGGCAACCAGCTTGCTTAACGAGTGAGGTTTGATTCCCCCCGCACGACGCGAATATCCCTCGCCTCTCCCCGGCCTCCCGACACCCCCGCGCTGACGCTACGTGTAGACCAACGTGGCTCCTCCAAGGTCCTCGCCTCCAACCGACTCCTCACTACCTCACGGCTCTGCCCCCACCGCCACCGCCCTCGCAGGCCTAACTGTGAACCGCGCCCTCCCCCTCCTGGCCTCCGTCCTCCCCTCCGAGCAGGCGGGCACCATCCTCCATGGTGGTCTCCTACACGCAGGAGCACGTGTACCGCCACCCCTGGCACCGCGTGACGGCCGCGGCGTGGCGCAAGTTCACGGACCCGGCCGCGCGCGCCGCCGCGCTCTCCCACATCCTCGACGTCCACACGCTGTCGCGCGACGTGGACGCGCGCTCGGGCCGGCTCCGCGCCGTGCGCGCCATCGCGGGGAGCACCCCGCCGCTGCCGCTCCTCCTCCGCGGCCTCCTCGCCGCCGACGCGGTGGTGCTCTGCGTCGAGCGCACCGACGTGGACGCGCCCGCGCGCCGCATGACGGTGGACTCCCGCAACGCCACGCTCCGGGGCCTCGTCGACGTGCGGGAGCGCTGCACCTACGCGCCCCACCCGGAGCGCCCCGACGACTGGACGCTGTTCCGGCAGGAGACCACCATCGCGTGCGCGCCGCCGGCCTGCCGTGGTGGCCCGGCTCGTCGAGCGGCGCTGCGCCGAGAGGTTCGCGCAGAACGCGGACAGGGGCAGGGACGTCGTCGAGCGGATCTGCGACGACCTCACGGCGGAGCATAGCGCCGTTCACGTACCGAGGTGATTAAGTGAAAGGCGATAATGCTTTGCGTCATCTAGCGCGGTTCTAGTCTAGTGTTGCCGTGGCGTGGGCAGGCTCCGTGGTCCGAGATGTGTGCGATGCTGTCCTTTGCTGCAAGTGAACAGGTCAAAATTGTCAACAACAAAAAAATCGCTGATCAAAGCAAAACATTTGCTCGATTGACTCTGCTTGTAGTCGATGGTATGAGGATTTTGCTGAAAAGTACTGCGCTGCACATCTGACGCGATACCCCTGCGCCATGTATGTACCTCGAGGTTCTGACGTTTTGTACAGACGGTAATACTTCTGTCCGGCCTTCTCAGAAGCTAAAACGTTCTGCTTGGGTGATTCGGGTGCCGTTTGGGAGAGTTGTCGTTCCTCCGCTCCAGCGAGAATCCCTTCCTCCATAGTTAAACGGCAAAAACCAATCTGTTTCACGATGGGAACAGAACGAATCTATTCTCCAATTCGTACTAAATAGGTGAAAACTAAAAAAACATGTTCTCTCAGCTCTCAACTTGCTCCACATTATAAATGCACATCAAAAATCACTTCACAAACAAACAACCAAACACTTTAACAAATAGATTCACTTTTGCCAGAAAATTATTCCACCAGAGAATTAGCTCCGAGAGCTGAAGAATCCGGGACCAGAGCTCTACCAAACCCTGCGGTACAAATTGGAGAATAGATTCACTCCGCTCCCACCGTGGAGCAGATTGGTTTTTCGCCGTTTGGCTGCGCGGGAGTGATTCTCGTTGGGAGCGGAGCTGTGGAAGTTCTGCCAAACGCCCTCTAAAAAAGCATGTTCTCTCAGCTCCCAATCCGCTTCACATTATAAATACGCATGCAGAATCACTTTACAGACAAACAGCCAAACATTTTATCAAATAGACTTGACTCCTGCCAGAAAATCACTCTATTAAAAAAATCAGCTGCAGAAGCTGAGATTCTGGGAGCACTCTCTGCTCTCATGGATAATATCTGAACTGATGCCCTGGCCTGAAGCCATTTCCCGCGTCAGCCCGACTACTGCATGTCTGCATGCCGCACTTTTTTTTTTCTGTTGATAATGAAAGGGCATGCTACACTTTGTTATCTAAGCATTAACATGAACACACACACACCGAGCATCCTTTGGTAAGCACAGGTAGCTGTCACCGTGAGCGGTGGTGCAGTTCGTGATTCCAGGTACCCCGGGCGGATAGCTATCTGCTATCTGCTGCCTCATCCGCACCCGCTAGGGACAAGCACAACTTGCGATGTGCGACACAGTGCTATCAATCCAGATAATATCTCGCCGGATATGGCCTTCTTGGCTCTCATCCTCCCGAGCTGAGATCCGATGATCTTTTTCGCCCTTCGCCGATACCTATAGACACAGCCCACAAGCAGAAAGCACCATATCCTGCTGCCGCTAGCTTTGTAGCTGCTGTTCTTACCCGGAGCCGCGGGGGGGGGGGGGGGCTCAAGCTCCGCCCGACCGTTCGAGCGATGGACCGGCGCGGCGGCCGTCCATTTTCTGCTGTGCTCCGCAGGCTGAAGCTGCAGCTGCGGCGGGTCGATGGATCCGATGTCGCCAGCAGCGCGCGTGGTTCACCATGCAGCCGTCGCCGTGCTCCACTGTCCCGTGGTTAGCCGGTCTGCCTCGCGCGTACTTCGGCTACAGCAACGCATTCCTCGCGTAATAAAAGGCGCAACTGTGCGTTCAGCTCAGCGCCGGGTGACTGGTGGCCTGCTGCGGTTGCATTATCACTGCAGAGACGCGATATTAATTTAGTATTTCCTCCGGCCGTTTGATTTTTTTACACTAAAATTGGCTATCTCATCCTATTAAAAAAGCTACAAAAATATGTAAAAATTAAAATCATAACTACAGTATGTTACGTGGTAAACTAAATCATAAAATAAATAATTTTTAATAAGATGAGTAACTCAGAGTTTGTGTCAAAAAATTAAATGACCTATTATTTGGATTAGATGGAGTATTACAAATTAAGTCGTATGTGGCACCATTTCGCCCAGGAGGCGAGAAACCATGTGCTTATACCGATGGGTGATCACACATGCCCATCACTGCTAACTAAATATAAAGTGTGGAAAGAATCTGTAGCAAACGTATATTTTTACCAAGTTACCAAGAGATAAGCACCCCCAAAGACCTAATCATGGCTAATCAATTTAGTTCAAACACCTGCTCAGAAATAGGGGTGGATCCAACACTAAGGCAGCGGGTGCTCGAGCTCTAGCTCCCCTTGCAGGGACAACAAAGCCCCTCCTAAGCCTCCTCTATAATTTTCTATACATGGATAAAGAGGAGGGAAGGGAAATATAGATAGAAGAATGAAAAAACGAAGAACAAAGGAAGTGGAAGTAGTTATCCCCTGCTATGGGTTGGTTCTGGATCCGGCGATGCTCACACATACTCTCTCAAGGCGAATTATTCCAAAGCAACAATTATATCTACACAAACATTGAAACTACATATGGCTAGGCCCATAGGCAGACAACATAAATAGGTTAGCAATTAATCTCTCAACATATGAGTTCAAAAATGCATAAGGGTTGTCAATGATTGGCGTTGCACAACTCTGTATCATGACACAACAATAGCTTTGCTCTTGTTTCCTAGGTGAGACACAGGGCAGGGTGGTCTGCAGCCCATCAACTCTATTGACATCCCACACTGCACTACAAAAGGCTCTACAATGAGCACCCTCTCTCCACACCATTGTTCTCTAGAGAATTGGTGATGTTCGCTAGAGAATTGGTGATGTTCAATAGAGAAATAGTGATGTACGGGGTTTAGACATAAGGGTCTTCAAGAAGGGAAAGAGTGTGTGCTTGTGTGGTAAAGGGTGATCTTGCAAAAACTCAACTCGTCCTTGTCCTTGAATGTTTGGAGGAGGAGGTAAAATAAGAAGAAATACTTGAAGAAGCTCATCCCATTAATTCACAACGGAGGGCCAGAGAAGAGGTGTATGAACTGTACAGCATCCTTCTCTGGTAAAATTCTAGTAAACCTCTGATAAAGGTGAGGTAGAGGTGGACGCGGGCGTGGTTAGGAGTTTCCCTCATCTTCATATCAAGGAACATAGGAAAAAGTATGAAAGAGGGCAAGTGAAGGTGAGCTCTAAAGTTATCTAATGTGGAGCGTACATATATATATATATGTAAAATATTGTTTTAACGTTGTAAACAAAGTGAGGTTTGAAATAGTTTGTTAGACATAGCCTATGGGATGTTGGTCTTGGTCGAGTCCTTTTATCTATTTCACATATATGTTTGACCCTTCGCAAACGGAGCAGACACCATTTGTTTCTATGAGCTAGCTTTACACCTGGTGTTACCGTGGTCTACAACGCATTTGCGGTCTTTCCTTGGTTTGACTGCAATGAAGGTACAATTCAAATATGCTTCGGGGTCGAGGACCGATACATGTACACTAACTCGGTTGTGTTACCAGCGTGGTGTTGTTGTGAGTTGTGGCGCGGATGTGTGTCAAGTTGAACCGGGACAAACCAGGCTCGTTGGCGCTAATGGAAGAGAAACGTTACCCCACTACTGGGGTCATGCCACGTGTTCCGCACAACCCCACACGGCCCACCACAACGCCGATGTCGCACACTGCGCACGGTCGTCGCTGCCGACGAGGTTAGCGATGGAGGTTAGGGTTCGGAGTTATTGGGGTTGGCCGTGTCTGGCGGCGCTAGAGGTGGGGTCGAGGGAGGTTGCCGTTGGGCGGTGGGCAGCAAAGCGGAGGCGACGGGAGCTGTTGGAGCCGGTCGGTGGAAGAAGGGCGATGAGTGGTGGAGTTGGAGGGGAAAGGAGTCCGTAGAAGGGGCACAACAGGCAAGATTAGGACTGGTTGTGGCTGCAAGGGCGAGAAGCAGAGTGAGGTTAAAGGTGGGAGGTGGAGGTAGGCAGTGCCTCCGTGACGGAGATGGTGGGAGAGTCAAAAAGAAAAAAAAAAGGCACGGGCAGGGGAGCCAAGACCGTGGGAGGAGTCAGCCGGCGCAGGCGCGGCGGGGACGACGGGTCTGTCGCACGACGAGTCGCAGCTCAACGTCCTCGTGATGAACCGTAATTTCCCTTCCGGGTCAGCAAACACGCAGCTGGGCGCTGTCCATAATGGCGTCATGCACGACGCAGGAAGGAAAACGGGCAAATGGCACGGCCCACGGGGCTGGGTGGCCATGAGCTCCCCATGTCGACATGCGGGTTCGGTCAGAGAGGAGGCAGCTCACTTGATTTAGTATCCTCTCGTTCTTCATCAACTTGATGCTAGTGTCCGTGTGTCAGAGGAGAGCAGAGGGCGATGTGGACATGGACACGCGAGAGATATATAGGGGGGAGAATGGCCATGCTAATCCAGACAGCTCAGCGTCCGACAGCGACCCCACGAGCGGCGAGATCGTCTTAGCTTTGTCGTCGATCGGGGAGGATTACGCTGGACGCGCGGCGGACGGGAGATGTCGACGCCGACGACGGCTTCCAAGTTCCGAGCCCCGGCGGCCGTCCATCGCACGCCGCGCGCGCCGAGGGTTGGGTTTTGGCTGGTTTTCGCTCGCTTTTCCCTCAGGCTCCGCGTCGGCGTCTCCCTCGCTCGGTTCGGTCAGCACGGGCGGCTACTTGCCTTGCCCCGGTTCCAACCCAACCCACCGCAGTCCGCACACGGCCGGTCGGTCCGTGCGTGTGACCGCGTCCTAAAAATACTCGCCTGCTCACGGGACCATTCTACCCCTCGGGCGTCCAGGCGTGTGCCGGCGGGCCCTCCTGTTGAGCGATCCACAGACCACAGATATGGCCCGCGGCGGGCCATGTGGTTCACGTTCCTTTGCCGTTTCCGCCAGGGCGCGGGCCCAGCGGCCTCGGTTCCGCCAGGTGGGCGGCCGGAAACCGGGACGCAGGAGCGCCAGGGACAGGGGCAGCGTCGTCAACCCGAGCGCCACGCCACCGGGGCCGCGCCCGGAAATAACACGCGCGGCCGGCGCGGGCGGGTCGCTGTTGCCTTTTGCCGCTGCGCTAGCGCGTCCGCGGGAGGGGACGAGACGAAGCGTCCGTCCGTCCCCGCGTCTGGTCGCCTCCCTCCCCCCGATAAAAAGGCCGGGCGCCTAGCGTCCATTCCTCGCTCTCCGTCGCCCGATCACACGAGCCCCGCGCCCCTCCCTCCCAATTCGCAGAGCTCCCCCCCTCCGCACCCGTCTCCCGACCTCTCCACCCATCCGAAAGGCAAAGGCCAGCGCCCTCCCTTCGGAGCTGCTCTGATCGAATTCGCTAGGTGCGCGTCGGTAGGCACGCCGCCGAGCATGGCGCAGCGCGACAAGAAGGAGGAGCCGACGGAGCTCCGGGCGCCGGAGATCACGCTATGCGCCAACAATTGCGGGTTCCCGGGCAACCCGGCCACGCAGAACCTGTGCCAGAGCTGCTTCTCGGCGGCGTCGATGCCGTCGCCGCCGCCGGCCTCCTCCTCGTCGGCCTCCGCGGCGGCGTCGCAGCAGCCGAGGCCGGCGCCGGTGGAGCCGGAGCTGGAGCTGGGCGCTCCGGCCGCGGCCGTTGACCGGGCCGTGGAGGCGCCGGCGGCTCCGGCCGCGGTGCCGGCGCCAGCGAGGTCGTCAGTGAACCGGTGCTCCAGCTGCCGGAAGCGGGTGGGGCTGACGGGGTTCCGGTGCCGCTGCGGCGACCTCTTCTGCGGCGCGCACCGGTACTCGGACCGGCACGGCTGCAGCTACGACTACAAGGGCGCCGCCAGGGACGCCATCGCCCGGGAGAACCCGGTGGTGCGCGCCGCCAAGATCGTTAGGTTCTGATCCGTCGCCATGCATTCGATCGACGGGCTGGCTGGCTGTAAACCGCTGGAAGTGGAAGGGGTACAGAATCATCCCAGACGGAAAGAAAAGAAGGAAGGAAACAAGAATAGAGAGAGCGGGTGATGGAAATCAGAGGTCTTTGGTGTTTCTTGATTCTGCTGTTCTTGAGCTTGTTTGATGTTGAATCTCCTTTTTTTTTTTATATAATTTTCTAAATGGAAAATGGGAGGAAAAGAGGTGGACGATGAATAGTGTAATAATGGTGGTGGTGATGCGGCAGCGGTGGTTGAGGGCGAAACGATGGATTGGGTGTATGTACCTGTCAGTCACACGCAACTTTGTGCAAAACTATTATACAACAACTCATACATTTATCTCCGATTTTCGTACAGTACCTTAAGAATTAAATACACCACAGCACGCGACGATTGCTCAATCATTCAGGCTCGTGATTATCTCCGCCGGCCCCCTATCTCTCCCTGTTAATTAAGCAATCAGGTGAGGTCCCCTTTCCGCAGCAGAATCATGCGCCCGTCTGGCCCCCACCCGGCGCTCCATAATGTGGAAGAATCGCATTATCGCGCCGCGGTCGGCACAATAGCCATCTCCCGTCCCGTCCCGCGGTCGCTGTCGCGGACGCCACGTGGCCCGTCCGGTCCGGCCGCAGTGGAGACGCACGCCACACGCCACCCGCCGCCTCGCCTAGTTGGGTTGCCTTCCCCCGCGCGCTCCTCTCCTGCGCTCGTGAGCCGTGGCGGCCCATTGGACGGCCGGCAGGCCGGCGGGCCGCTCGTCTTTTTCCGCGCGGTTGCCATCGCACCCGCAGGCCGCAGCCTGACCGGCGCCGGCTGCTGGCCGCTGACTCGGTCTCCCCTGACCGGCGATCAAGCATCGTCACGATTAATTAATTACGTTGATAGGTTAGTATGGTTGGCTCGGCTGGCGATGGATGGTTCCTTGTTGTTGCTGCATGCGTCGACGAGGGGTCCCTCTTGCGTCTTCGATCCGGCTGCTCGATGAAGTGAACAGCAGCCGGATTCGTTGAACCACCAGTAGCTCGTCGTTCTTGTTCTCCACGGTAGATTAGATACTCTCTGAGGTAGGACTAAGTGCAATTTTTTTACCGAACTGGCGCGTGGCAGCGGCGACTGGACTTTTTACAGTAGGAGTAACTACAATTGGCTATTCCGGTGGAATGTTTTCAGGGAGCTACTAGGTGCCAGGAGAATCATTCGATCTCCGGATTTGACGGGGTACACGGTGGTGGAGTGTCCACCTTTGTAACACGGGTGAACACGTCGTCTTTGGATAAAAGAAGAAGAAGAACACGTAGTCATTTTCCTTTTCTAGAAGATCCCAACCACCTGCACCACACTGGGCACGGGTCAACTGCTCGTTTTTAGCTGTGTTGACCCTTTCCCAGTCCCACAGCTGGCGAGCAAGTGCCGACAGACCCCGAATCGAGCTTTGAAAACCCTGCAAAAGTAAAAATTCGCAAGTCCGAGCACAGAAAACATGCTCGCTCAGCTCACTGGCGTAGTCTGCAGCCCGTCTACCTTTAGTTTAGCTTTTAAGGAAGAGAAGTTGTGCGTTTGATTTCACACTCCACTCTAGAAACCCAAATACTTGTGCTCACGGGACTGTTTGAAATCGATTACTATTGGTATTATTCTATCCAGGGCGTTTTGAACAGTGGCTTCGCCTGAAACCTCCTTGAAAACCGTTTACGGCAACCTGTTTATAGATAATTCATTAAAGCAGCATAAACAATCGATTTTGTAGATGAGAAAAGGAGAACCAAACTCTGAACGGCTTCTTCCTGGCTTCTCGGGGCCGGAGCAGGCTTGGGATCCTGGTGGGCTATCGGCAGGCGGCAGCCTGTCGGGCGTGTAGCACTGTGGCCCAACAAGCTGCATTCCACCGTTTGCAAACGTAAGAGGCCTGGGCCTCCATGGACCGTGGGCTGTGTGAGTGTGTGGCATCACGGGCCGAGTGAGCCGACAAGAGATGCGGTTTCCTACTCCACGGTATTTAGGCGGGTAGAGTAGCAGCGCATCTGTGTGTGAGTGTGTGACTGTCCAAAGAACAGTAAAGTCACGGTTGCCGGTTGGTGATGCTGCCTTTGCTGCATTCAGAAGCCCCCGCTTTCTCCAGCTTCTTTGCCCAACGCACCAACAGCAACCTACACCTACATGACAAAGGTCAAAGGGACTGCTGTATACACAGCGCTTTTGATTGCCCATCATTACTGTGCTCCTAATCAATCATGAGCTCATTCATGCTCATTGCTGATTAGGCCAAGAGATCAAGAGCCCAAAAGCCTTTCCGTCCCGTACTACCGAACGGCTTTCCTACCTTGCTCGTGGGTAATGGGAACAGCTCATAGCCTCCTATATGCCGCTCTTCTCTAGAACGGCGGCAGTTGCAGCGTAATGGCCGACCAGGGCGGCAATAGAAAAAGGAGGACGAGGACTCCCTCTTCGATTCCTCCCCCTCTACCTTTTTTTTTTTGTTGATAAACCTCCTCCTCTACCTAGCTCTACTACTACCCCTCTCGCTGGTGGGCTTGGCTCTGCCAGCAGAGCATGTTGGCAACTCGCTATCCGGCTTTACGATCGACCTCAGCGTATTCCACTTGGGATTTGTTAATGACCAGGGCCACCCAGTAGCACTACTCGGTCAGCAGTACAGCGGGCGACGGAGATCGAACGTGCTTCGAATTGAAGCGCACCAAGGCAAAGGGCCGGAGGGACCATGTTTCTCTGTAGTGCTGCAGAAGCGCAGCTGCAGCTGCATGACACTGCACAAATGAAACACCCCACGTACGTCGCTGTTTGTTGGCGTAACCATTGCATTCTTTGCTCCAGCAACGGAACAAACAAGGGTTCGGCTCAGGTACGGTTCATCATCAGGGGATAATGGCGACCACCAAACGAGGTCTTAGACTTGACCACAAAGCCCGGGGCCTCATCCTAAAACCCTGCTGATCATGGGTGGATGCGGCCCCCTCTTAGTCTTAGCCAAGCACGCAGGTAGCTAGCAAGACTCCTAGGCTCCTAGCTATATATGTGAAAGAAAAAAGAGAGGCATATCGGACGTAAATCCTAATAATGAACATCAAAACCCATTATATAGTACTGCCACAGTACGAGCTAGTATTGTTAATAGAGATAATCATGAAAAATGTGTATGTAAATTCCAGCTTGTATACACAATATCAGTATACTCCCCCATTCTAAATTACAGTTCATTTTTGGTTTTGAGTATATTCATTCATTCTTGTGATTATAAATGTGTTTTTTTATACATGTCTGGATTCATCAACATTCAAGGGTGGAAAGAAAGAGGCGCTAAAATAATCTATATTTTAAGATGGGTGGAGTACATACTATCTCTATCAAAAAAGAATGCTAGCTATGCGTCTCGACTAGGACTTGTTCATGTGCATAACTAAAATCCTATTTTTTTGGATAGAGATAATACTACCTTTTTAATCTTATCCATCTACGATGAGCTCTAGTTAGCATTTATATTTCATAATAATATAGTGGGTAATTATATGTAAATTTAGGGGCTCCATTAAATTATCTTTCGTAATATCATAGTGATAATTCCCTAAAATAATGACACAATAGTGTGATTTATATGAAAAATTTAAGATCATTAATCCATCTTTTATAATGGCATTTTGGATCATATATTTAGGGGTACTTAAGTTAATCTTTTAGGACAACAATTAGTGTATTTTTTTAGAAATTAACAATTTTTATTATTATTAAAGGCTATCTGATGGTTGCCGAAATTTATAATGTAAGAATTTTAAGATTTATTTTTAGCTCATATCTTAAATAGTGTTTTCAAGTACTCAATTGGCAATAGTAATATAAGAAGAATTTTGAAGCGGCGGTGATTCTTCTGTGTACGAAGCTTGCTTGTCGGTTGAAATGTCAGGCTGCAACTGCAACTAGAGAACTTAGTGCAGTTTCCTGGTTCCTAATGACCAATAATATACAGTCGTAATATGTGTAGCTAAGGAGTTAGTGTGCCCCCCTTTCAAAAAAAAAAAAAAAAAGGGTGTGCGTGTGCCCCAGTTCCCTCAATTTCAGGCTTGGCGGGCTCCACGACCAATTATAAGTACTACATAAGAGACAGAAATGGAATAATATTCTCTCCATCAAACTCTGCACTCATTAGCATTTAGCAATCAGACGTCCATTCGGAAGAGAACAAAAGTAGAGTCTAGTAGATGGTACTTAAACTTCAAGATAGCCCCACGTCGTAAGGTTTTCGAAATGACTCAAAAAGAACACTCTTTTCAAAAAAAAAAGTGCGAATCTGTACTCGCTAGCTAGGAACTGCCCGGTAATACTCTGGATTTCAGGATATTTTTGGACGTCTGCTAGTTTATGATGAGTACACTGTAGATCGGGGCACAGGGCATTCCTTGGAATTTTTTTTGAAATGGTTAAACAAAAGAGAATACCTTATTCATCACATGATAGATTCGCAGCTTAATACATGCACCTACACTCTTGCTAGTGGACCTAGCACTCTGGCCTGGTGGCAGCCAAAATTAGTTAGTCAGTAGTCACAACATAGACTTCAATTATTGAACCAGGGCCCCATCAATCTGCAATCTGCAAACAGTGATCATACTGAACAGCGCCATACTTCAATAATAAGTGATCATACTGCATAACAGAAAGTAGGGAGACGATTCACTATGTTCATAGCGTGCACTCTCTCTCATACTAAGGGGATGTTTGAAGCAGAAAAAAAAAAGATGCGCACAGGATGGCATAAATCCAAACATAAACACAAAAGTTGTTACAACATGAAGGCATAATGCACATGATGGTGATCACAAACAAAGATACAGAAATAGAAGTGAATTTAGAAATAAAGTGAAAAAAAAGACGCATACCCTCATCTGAAAAGGATGCATACATATTGGGAATTGAGATAAATCAAACCAAACCACGTACAGGTACCGAGGTACGTGTACGTCGATTTACTCCCCCTTATCTATCTCAAAATGAATGAAAATAATAGGATCCTCACCTACGCCAGAGAGATTTTTTAGGTGGAAGAAACTTTCATGGTGGTGCCGTGTGACATCTTGTAAACTTTGACTTGCATAGTAAAGCTACCTTTTGCGCTCTCTCTCAAAAAAAAATAGATTTTTGACTCAAGTCAACCTGTCCCCGCCAGAGCTTCGTTTCCTCTTCACCCGGAGGCCGCCGGAGCGCAGCGGCGTCCAGAGCGAAATCCTCGGTACGGTACGTCCCGTTCCATCCCATCGAATCCACCACATTTTGTCATGTGCGATTTGCAGCGATCATTGATAATCCCAGCACCTCGATTATCACGTACCATTGATATCCGGGCTGGGATATCCCGCATGATTGGTGGGTGGTGTGGCTACTGGCTAATCATTTTCCCCCTTCGTTCGAATTGGGCCGTCCCGGAAAAAATAAAAGAATTTCCTCCGGATTCCTGCTACTGTGCACACGTGTAGAGCCCAGCTTGTGCTTTCTCGCCTTGAGCTCCACGCCCAATGATCTCTCGTTCTCTCTCTTGTCCGATTAAAAAAAATGCAAGAATAATTTTGGCTTGTCCAACCACCCGCTGAAATAATCATTCCGACGATTTTTATACAATTCTTTCGGCACCGTATGTAGCACAATTGTGCTTGTTTATGATGGTCTATGATCAATTGACAGTACAATAAGATATCTGGCATTCTGGCTCATGTCGTAGTGATCGCAATCGATCTAAGAGGTGTTTGAATTCCGAAGGCTAAACTTTAGTCCACAGTCACATCGGATGTTTGATGCTAGTTAGAAATATTAAATATGATCTAATTATAAAGCTAATTACATAGACGAAGACTAAATGCCGAGACGAATTTATTAAGCCTAATTCAATCCATGATTAAACAACGATTACTGTAGCATCACAGTTTGCTAATCATATATTAATTAGGCTTAATAAATTCAGTCTCAGTCGTTTAGTCCTCGTCTGTGTAATTAGTTTTATAATTAGACTATACTTAATACTTATAACTAGTATCCAAACATTCGATGTAACGGGAGGTAAATTTTAGCTTTTGGAACCAAACCTGGGCCTTAACATTACCGTAGTGATTTCCTATCTCGACATCTCAAACGCTGCAGTTTTATTCCATAGGCTATGCATTGTTCCTGAGGAAAAATGCTTAACATCAACCGATTGTTTTAGAGCAATCTAACACTCGAATTTTCCAACCAATTCGAGGAACGCCACTGTAGCTCTTCTTCTCCAACTCTAGTCGACGGGGTTTGGGGATTCCAGGGAAGGGGGGTTGGTTCGGGATAGGGGTTGGGAGTTACCTGTGATCTCTGGCCTTAGAGGGAGTCGTTAGGGGGGCCGTCGGCCCGGCGGTGGTGGTGGATCGAGGCAGGCGAGGTGCCACCATCCGCGGGTGGCAGAGGAGGGCGGTTGGGCGGTATTAGGGGCGGGGGTGTCAACGCCACCTCGGTTTGCTACCTCGGCGAAGCCGGGTTATCTTGGGAGAAGAGGCGACAGCGGATCCGGTGGTGGTAGCCATCGGAGACATGGCTCGAGGGTGGGGCAGGGTGGGGGTGTCACGGCGAGGGAAGGCGGCGGCGGATCCAAAGGCATCGGACCCGGCAGAGGAAGGCGCTGCGGGGTGATGTCGAGGAGGCGCACCACGGGTGGCAGCAGCGGCAACGCAAAGTGTGCTGTGTGGGGCTAGGACGAAGCAGCCGGACGGTGAGGAGATGCGGGGTAAGGTTTAGATTTTATTGAGTGAATCCTAGCCCTCTATCTTAGGATCTAAGGGTCCGAAAATCGAGTGTTGTATGTATTCAAACCAATCAGTTGTTGGGTAAACAGACTCGCCGGCTGGTGAAGTGCAAAGTGCAAACCCAACTGCTCCGAAGCAGCTATTGTTCCAATCCTTTTTTTTTTTTGGGATCGCTGGATTTAAACAATTCGGCACCCTCTTGCTGTGAAGTTTTATCATCCAATATTCAAGCATGTCATCCATCGTAGGGACTATGGTAGTCATAGTTTGCATCCACTCAAGACACAATATATAGATAGATAAGTTCTGCAGCAATTGTTGTGATTGTGAAAGTAAGTACTGGCCCGGACGTCAGCTATTTCTGACTTGAGGTGGTATATAACTTTGTTTTGGATAAAACCTATGAGCTGATTCAAAGTTAGAAAGAAACGCCAAATCCGTGCCGCAGGTACCAGTATAATACTGTATTTCTGCTCAAAGTGGCAACGCACTTGATTTGTTTTCTTTTGCAAGGGGCGAGACAAGACAAGCGAACCAGTTAAGCCACCACCCGCCTCCTTACGATGAGCCGGCCCCTACCCGCCTCTCCACCTCCCTTTATATCGCCGCCGCGCTCCACGTCTCCCGCTCCCGCCCGCCCTTGGCAACAAGCGCGACACGCCACGGCACGCAGCTCCGCCCCGTGCTCACGTTCATGCCAGTGACGCCGCCACCCATGGAGATCGACCTGGGCGCCGTGCGCGCGGCGCGCGTGCTGGGCCGCGGCGCCATGGGCACGGTGTTCCTCGTCGTGGACGGCGCCGGCGGGGAGGCCTGCTGCTATGCGCTCAAGGTCTTCGACAAGCGCTCCCCCGCGGCGGCGGGCTCCGCCGCCGCGCGGCGCGCGCGGTGGGAGGTGTCCGTGCTGTCCCGGCTGGCGCACCCGCACCTGCCGTCCCTGCTGGGCTGCGCCGAGACGCCCGACCTGCTGGCCTGGGCGCTGCCCTACTGCCCCGGCGGGGACCTCAACGAGCTCCGGCACGCGCAGCCCGACCGCGTGTTCTCCCCCGCGGCCATCCGGTTCTACGTTCGCGGAGGTGGTGTCCGCGCTCGCCGAGCTCCACGCCGCGGGCATCGCGTACCGCGACCTCAAGCCCGAGAACGTGCTCCTCGGAGCCGACGGCCACGTCACGCTCACAGACTTCGACCTCTCGCGGCAGCTCCCGCCCAGGTCCCCCTCCGCGTCCACGTCCACCTCCACCTCGTCGTCGTGCTCCGCGACGTCGTCGCCGCCGCCGCCGCCTCAGGCGCCCACGAGCCGCCAGTACCGCCACCACCACCTGAAGCGCCTCTTCAAGAGGAGCGAGTCCGCGTCGTCAACTTCGGAGCAGGACGACGAGCCACGCCACCTCGCCTGGTACCTTAACCGAAGCGTCGACACCGGGGCCGTCGATCAGGTCAAGAAGCCGAGGTCGGCCAGGGTGTCGCCGATGGACCGCGGGAAGAAGCTCTCGAGCTTCTGCGCGGCGGGGGAGCGGTCGTTCTCGTTCGTGGGCACGGAGGAGTACGTGGCGCCCGAGGTGGTGCGCGGCGACGGCCACGAGTTCGCCGTCGACTGGTGGGCGCTCGGGGTGCTCGTCTACGAGATGTCCCACGGGCGGACGCCGTTCCGGGGACGGAGCCGGAAGGAGACGTTCCGGAACGTGCTGCTCCGCGAGCCCGCGTTCTCGGTGGACGCGCGGCGGCGGTGGCCGGAGCTCACGGACCTCATCTCGCGGCTGCTGGAGAAGGATCCCGCGCGGAGGCTGGGCTTCGCCGGCGGCGCGGACGAGGTCCGGGCGCACCCGTTCTTCGCCGGGGTGGCCTGGGACCTGCTCCAGGAGGTGTCACGGCCGCCCTTCATCCCCACGCCGCCCGATGACATTGTCGGCTGTGACGGGTTCAGCGTGGCCGAGTACTTCGATAAGCTTCACCAGCCCCCGCGGTCGCCGTCGCCGGCCGAGCACTCGCCAGAGGAAGAGCTCTTGCCGGAGTTCTGAGTGTGACGACACCGGTTGCTCCAGCCCGAGCTTTGTGCTCCCTGTTTTCCCGTGGGGCGCACTGGAAGATCAGTATGTCATGTACATAGAGAGCCTGGATGATGATGCAAAATCACGAGAGAGTTTGATGAGAAGATTTGTGCTTTCGAGACTTTGGTCAATCGTCAGTTTACTACTGCAACTGAACTACCGAAGGCGTCATGCATGTCATGCGCCATTAGGAATTCCTTGTGCAGCATACCATGATGATGTCCGCTTATGATTTTTGAATCGAAAATTCAACTATAACCAATGGATTATGCCGCAGATCAACTACTTTTCTCTAGAATTCAACGGATCGTGTGCCCCTGTCCGTTGCATCACCTCCGGACAAAATGTTTAGTACATTGTAAGTACCCAAGTGCATGACCCCATCACACATGACATGATGTCCAAGTAACGTCCAAAGGCATACAAGGTTTCAGCAGCAACACCCACACATCAAAGTCTCTGCCCAGGACAGGAAGCAGTACCAGAGTACCAGTCAGCAGATCACCAATTACTGAATGGCAACCGGTGCCAGTATGTGCGGTTATTACATCCTCAAGGAGGAGAACAACATCTTTGACGTAGTTGGACCACGAATTCACTCCCGCACGTCTCTGGATGCTGGAGCTGGACCATGTACGAAACGCACGTACGTATGTCGACTCCGTCCACGGTTTTGTACCGAGGGTACTGTTGTCTGCTCTACACTTGTCCACTACGTGCTCAATTGATCTGCCAATCTTCAGCTCCCGGCTGGTTTATTTCCATGCTTTCAAGTCTTAACGAGCGTTCGCGCGCAATGCCGGTCCACGGATTATGTCTTGTCCAGTGCTGGCAGACATGCATGACTGATGGTGGTGCCGGTTCTTCAGTTTCTCCCACAGATTCGAAATACTTCAGACTTCAGTCACTGCTAATCTGCTACCGTACACAAGCAGTGTGTTGTTCTTGTACCAGTTGTACATCAACACAAGAACGGAGTATATGTATATTGAATCTTTCGTTGAACGGAGTGTTCGTGAAAGACGGACGTTTGACGACAATGAGCAACTTAATTAGATTAGAGCTCAACTATGATTATTTCTGAGGATTCAGACCATCAAGCGCGCGTGCAGAGCTTATCTGATCTGAAAACAACAACGACAGCTACTATATGCTAATGATAATATACTAGTAGAATGCTCGCATCAGACACTAGGGATAGATTAGGTGATCTGCTTTGAGCTTGGCCATATGCGTTCGCACCATTGACGAATCGGTCTACTAAATTGTCAAACGCTGGCGCTTATTTAGCAACAGACCGGCGCTTATTTATTAAGAGAAGAGTTTTTAATCGTAATGAGCGGGCACTAGCAGCTCGCAGGTCACAGCAAGCCGGCTTAGTTATATCAGCCGGTTCGCCATCAGAGGCGACAAGACAACTAAAAACCTATGAGAACGTCATTGTTAGCCACGTAATCTACAAGACGCACGATGGGGAGGGTTTGATGGAGAGTGTTCAGGGTTCGGGGGACATTTGAAGAGCTTTGCTTTCATGTGTGCCGAACTTGGTGTGTGTAGTTTTCGCATCTATATACATGCGCACGGGATAACGGCGGGTAGATAGATATCTAAGCAGACTGATGCATACCTCACTAGTTAGCAATCGCTGCTAACTAGTACTCCACTCCTACAGTACAGCTTTATGATCAATCAGGTCCTATTCCGTGCTGCTTTTTCAGGGAAAGCAAAGAAGTATAATCCTTTTCTCTAACATTCTTTTGTGGTTGGTGTGGTTGTCATGACCTCCGTACAATTCTGTGGGAAGAATCACTGCACAAATATCAACAATGTCATTCAGCTATCTATATGAAACTCTCTCGTCTCACATGGGACTCTTTCGTATCTCTCACTATTAATTTCATCACTATTAATTTCATAGTATTCCCTCCAAGAAACGGGTCCCACACTTCTATACAGAATATTAATACATAAACATTCGTTTGGAGTTTTTATTCCCTTTGGGCTATCTACACAGCTTCCGAGTATTTTTGCCTCAGAGCACCCGCTTAGAACTGAGACAAAAGGCCATAGAGATCGATGTAGGCCACATCTTTCGTCGTTCGTAACTAAAAACTAGACTAGGCACATATGAAAAAAAAAGTTACATAAAAGATATTATTGCTATTACTAATCTACTCTATAAAATAGTGAGTTTAATCTAATATATTTTTCACCCAAAGGGTTTTTACCCATCAAACTTCTCAGCCATTAGATTAAAAAAACGACCCCACCATATACATCATCTACGATCAGAAACGGACAAGGAAATACATATAGGCCCACCTTACGATTACACAATCCAGGCAGAAACTCGATGCCCACCGTTCCCGTGAAATCATGCGGCAATCAGAAAAAGTTTCTGCCACGTCTATGCAATTTTTTTACCACTTTTTGCACCGAGTTCGCCTTTACCCGCCACGTACCCACGACGAATCCTCCTAATCTCACCCACAGATTCCTCCTCCGCCGTGATTTCCTTCCACCTTTCGCTCCCACAAAGCTCGGCCTCCTTCCGCTTAGCATGTTTCGATCCGTTAAAGGCCTTTCGATTCGATTGAATCCTATTTATTAAAGGCGAGGGCATATCCGGTGCAATCAATCAATGTGTACAATCATGCAATTAAACAATGTGAAGCATCCATTTTATATCTAGTGGTGCTTGCTATTTTGTATTTAAACCCCCCATCTGAAATCTCACATTTATCTCCTGAAATTTGCTTAAAACCCCTCAGGAATCTCCATTAGATATTGATCGGAATGTAAGATTTTAGGTGGGAGGGTTTAAATACAAAATAGCAAGCACCATTAGATATAAAATGGACGCTTCATATTGCTTAATTGCACGATTGCACACATCAAATGATTGCACCAGATATTTTTCCGTTAAAGGCCCAATGTTAAGCAAATATACATAAACTACATACAAACACGATACTACATGCCATAGCCTAATAGCACCAAATCGCCATTGAAACTCCAAATAAACCTATTCATAGACATTCAACAAGCTCATCTGATCGGAACATCACGTGACAATCTTGGAAACCAAAACCAGCAAATCAAGGAAAGAAAAAGATCAGATCTTTCTGGGAAAAGAAAAGACAAAAATCAAATCAGAAAAGAGAGCGCGAATCAAATCTTGCCCCAAGTCAGATCAGAAAGAAGCGGATCACCTTGCACTCGCTCGGACGCGGGAGGCTCGGCGACGAGGTTGAGCCCCCACGACCGGAAAGTACGATGGCGAGCTGATCCTAGCCTCGTCAGAAAGACAGAGAGAAGGAGGTGGGCGGCGGCGCTGCAGCGGGGTTGAGCCCCCACAACCAGAAAGTACGACGGCGAGCTGGTCCCAGTCTCATGAGAAAGGCAGAGAGAAGGTGGTGGGTGGCGGTGGTGTCGCGCCGGCAGATGCGGCTCAGCGACGCCTCCATGTTGTCTGTCTTGCAGGGGGAAGGAGGAGGGATCACGGGGCGGTGGAGAGAGGTGAGCAGGCATTGCGCTCAGGCATGGTGACAAGGAGAGCCAGGGAGACGGGCCAGCTAGCAGCGGTGGTCTGCGGAGCAGAACCACCACCGGGCGGATCTAGATGCAGAGGGAGACAAGGGGAGTGGGGTTGGCCCGCCATGGGAGTGCAGGATGGGGTGGAGAAGAGGTAGAGAAGGTGGGCCCAGGAGGTGGAGGAGGAGGGCGGTGGAGCTGGTGTGGCCACCAGAGGAGGCATGCAAGGCGTACGCGCGGGGCGAGGCGGGGCGGCGGCTCAGGAAAGCGAGGAGATGTTGGGGGCGGCGAGCAGGGAGGCACCAAATAGGGCTTTAGGGTTCCAACATTTTGTTCCCACCAAAACGGCCCAAGTTGGGCTGCACATTGATGCCCCCCCCCTCGGTTTTGAGTTTTTGTCAAACTTGTGAAATTTGATCTGATTTTAAATTTACATTTAGATAAAGTTTATTAAATTATTTCTCACATATGATGACTTTTTCGATAATTCTCCACTCGTTTCATTCAAAAATAAATCGTAACTTTGTTAAATTGTAAGGCTAAGTGTTAAATTTAAGCATTAGTCCTCTAAATTAGTCAAAGTTACTTTGATCCTCTAAAAATGCACATGCACCACCAGTGGGATGCCTGACGAGGCACGAGCCGAGACCGGGGCGGATGGAGGACGACGCACGGGAGTTGCACTGGTGGAGACCGAGGCCTAGGCACAGGGGCTACGCCAGGGGAGGCCAAGGCCGGCCTTTTTGTGTGTATCACTTATGTAGAGAGGTGCATGTCACTGCTCACACGAAACACTAGAAGTACAAGACTTTAAAATCTCCATTTTCATTATGGTATTTCAAATGAAGTTCAAAGACTCTTCACGTACGGTGTTACATGTGCAATCTAATTCAAATGTTTATCTTTGTTTAATAATCAGTCTATAAGATTTCTAACAAAACAACTCAAAATTCAACTATCTTAACTTTTTTTTTGAAATCATAGCTAAAGCTGAACAATTCATTTATAGCCACGTGTGGGACGCACGTGCACCTTTACTAGTTACTTAGAGTAGAGTTGGGCTACAATTCTTCTAAAAAATAGAAACAACAAGCCATCCATTGTGATGCCCCTGGCATCTCAAGTGCATTATACTGACATCATTAGTTTAATGACATCATTCCAAGGACATTTTATCTTGAGAGCATGCATAGGTTAGGTCAATTGAAGCAATTAAACTCGGTTTGCGGAAAAACTGTATTTTGCATTGCTGTTGTAACTTTAATACTGTTGTGAATTTTATAAAACTTTACATACCAAACTTGTAGAAAATTTCATGAGGAATAACTTTGGTATTTTTTGTCATGACATGCATAAAGGTTTGAACATAGTTTTGGGTCATTTTATGTGAAACTGTGAATTTTGCCAAACTTAGACCTGATTAGTAAATTTAAAATTTTGTGAAACAAAATTCAAAATCTTACCATAACTTGAATACCAAAGTTGTAGTTCATGAGATTCTAAGCAACATTGGTATAGCTCACTCTTCATGAAAATGCAACTAAAATAGACTTTTATAATTTCTAAGCTGAGGGTTTCAAATGGTCAAACTAGAGTTAGTTGATTCAATTCAAATTTAACCTATATTTTTCCACAGAACTTGGTATAGATGTCTATAAAAAAGTTGTAGATAATTAAATTTAGAACGTTTCTTGTATTTGGAGTTTTCCCAGATTCGGCCCCTAAATCATTCAAAATGGCGAGTTTAAAACATGTCTCCAACTGGTCAAATGGCCTTTTCTTTTTTTTTTTCCGAAATTCCCTTTTTCGCTGTCTCTGTGACAAGTGGGCCCCACCTGTCGGGTCGCCTGCGCCGGTGGATGTCGACATCCTTGGGTGGGTCCCACAGCTCCACATTTTCCTGCACCCGGTCCATAGGCCATCTCCATTTTTTTTCGCCCCGGCCCCTATCTGTCAGCGACCTACGGTCCACAGGACCGCGTCCACCCTGCGCGACTCCTTCTTCCTCCCCCTCTCCCCTGCGCCCACGCGGCGGGCGAAGGCTGCCCGCAGCCCGTCCATGGCTGCCCGCACGCCCGGCTCGCCTTCAAGGGGAGACGAAGCCCCGACCTCCTTCCCCGAGCTCCCACTCACGCGCCCGCCCCACTGCTTCCCTCCGCCCAGCCCCCTCTCTGTTTTCCCTCCGCTCCACCGGTCGCCGCCATTGCCGGAGCTCGAGGCGAGCTTGCGCCCGCCTCTCCTGCTGTCCTCGTGCCTCTCCACCACCACGCCGCTCATCCCCAACCCCAACTCCATCGAATACCCTAAGTCTAGGCCTCCGACTCCGCTTCTTCGCGGCACACCACCACGCCGGAGGTCCTTGCTCGCGCATCACCGTCGCCGAGCTCCTCCGAGCCGTTTCCCGTCGCCCAAGGTAGGGGGTAAGGTTCCCCTTGCTCTTCTCCCTCTCTTGGTGGCCGGAGTTGAGCTCCCCGAACCCCGCAGGGCCGGATTGAGGCCGCACCGTCGCCATTGCCCTCCCTGCTCGAGGTTGAAGACGAGCAGGGAGGAAGACGCCTGTTTTTGCGATCTAACCCTTCACTTTGGTACTTTTTACGATTCGATCTGTGGTGCTGTGCGCTGTGTGTTGCGGGACTTACATTCTAGCCCTGATATCTACAAATAATCGCGAATACGTCCCTGGTTGTTGTGATTTTTCGATTTATTGGTTTCCTAGGTCTGAGAACTTTGAAAATTCATAACAAATAGAATAAAAATGACAAAAATACAAACTCAGTTGCTTGTGTTCCTACTTACTAGATCTACAGAATGGGTAAGATGGTTAAGTGTGAAAAGACTGTTTTACCCCTGGGTTATTGCATGCATGATAAAACAAAACAAATACCAAAAGTTATGCTAATGGAGTCCAAAAATTATGAAACCTGGAAAGTAGCTTTGTAATGTTACATAGGCATTGTGTGATTTTTGGTAACCCTAGCACACACTGTTAAGTTACTGTTTTGCCCTCATGCATGCATTTTGGGCGATTTTCAAAAGTGGAAATACTCGCTACATAAAAGTGGTCCAAATATTCCACTAAAATTTGTAGATACTCTATGATGTATATTTATACCATTTTTAAAGTTTCAAGATCTGCATGTAAGTTTTGGTTATTGTTTTGAAAAAATATAAGTAATTGCATGTTAAAATGAATAATACGAAAAGTGACTTTATTGTGCGAAATAAATTCTGAGAAAAATCATGGTGGTTAATAGTAAGTTTAAGTTCCAGAAAGTATTGCTATGAAATTAATTGCTACTGTTTTGAGCTACATGAGAATTAGGTTAAAATAAATATATTGGAGAATAAATGTTGCATGTTTCAACTTATTAACATGTTGGGCATTGTTTTTCATAATTCCCTAGCATCATGAGCATCCGTTGCATCCATCTTGCACTTGATCATGCATATAGGATTGCTAACTACGGTAACCTCTCGAGCAGGAGTTTGGCTTCTCCATCAAGACGAAGACGGTGTGTCGCTGATTAAATCTGTCCGTGATTCAAGGGGTTGCCTGGGGCAAAGCCCCACAACCCGGCAAACTAACATAGTTTAGTTTGTTGGTTTTGATAAGAATAAGCAAATGTAGGCAGGACCATGATTTCTCCCAGCTAATATGATAATTGATTGTTTCATTACGCATCCGCATTAGGAGTTGATTGAAAACAATTGCATTAGATCCTCCTGGCCGCCCTGGCCCTAGCACCTATAATAGAGTTCGTAGGACGAGTATGCCTAGAAATGCTAGGTGCGAGTAGACACGAGTGAAATGGAGTCACTCGTCGTATAGGTGATTTCAAAATATCAGATTATTAAAGTGAATATGTTACTTATGCTTATGATTTAAATGGAGACCGGGCGGAGATTTTATGAGTTATTTACCGCTTATGATGTTCTGCAATGGACTCCGCCCGAGTCGTGTAAGGCCCGTTCGCTGGTCGCCTGCTGATCGGGACATGGGACCGGTGAAAGTCTTACTTGAACCATCCGAAGAACAGAGACTTGGTCCTACCATTGGGCCTAGGGGCGCTTGACTCATGGGAGGGCTGACCCGGGATGCCGTGGTATCGCTCCATGGGGGCTAAACCTGGGGAATGGCCGGGTTGGAATCGAACTTGGGATGGAACAAGTGGAGATGTGGTCTATATGTAGGAACGCGAAGGCTAGTAAGCATATACCCCTGGCAAGATAGTTATTCCGGGGAATTAAAATCGATTCGAATAGCTAATGCCCACCAGGTGTGGGAATGCTGATAATGCACACGGGCAACGTAGTAACTACTTGAATATATTATATCTGTTACTCATGTTTTCAAATACTACATGTTTGTATTGTATTGTTTACATTTCTACAAGTTATACGCAAAAGATGAATCTTGATACTCTATGTTGATATACCACTGTTTAAAATCAATGGCTAAGGATCCACATGCTAGTAAGCAAGCTTTGCGTCAGCCGTAAGCCAATCCATTAAGTCCTACTGAGTAATTAGTACTCAGGGTTTGCCTCCACCTTTTGAGAACAGGTACCGGCGATATCTGGACAAGTGCTTGGAGGAGGGTAGTACCGGTGGGCTCGGTGCTGCTCGCCTCGATCATCGTTGCATGAAGTCTACTAAAGTATTTTGTTTCCGCGGTGAGATGTTTTCGAATTCGCTTCCGCTATCTGATTCAAACATGCCTATTGTATGGCATTATGTTGAAACCTATATCTTATTTCGAACTGGTTTGTAAAATAAGTTTATATATGCTATATTCAACTGCCTGAGATGATGTATCTGTCGTGGCTCCATCGTGGGCTGGATGTGTATGATGTCAGTTCCTCTGGGAAAAGGTAATATCGGGAGCCGAATGACTCTCGACGGACGACCGGGTTTAGTTCGGCCTAATCACACTGCAAGCCATGGGTGGCAGGTGTGCTTAGCTCAGATTAAATCGGCGGTTCCGCCACATCCATCCATGAGCCTTACATCTATTCTATTTTCTAATAAATTACCCACTCTGCGTTTTTTAAAAGATAATTTGTATTTACATTACCAAACTATGCAACTATAAAATGATTTAAAGTAATGTATAAATTTGCATTCAAATTACACACTCATGCCATTAAAAAGGGCAATTTATCGTACCCCCTCATATATATTAAGGCAATACATTAAAACTACAATGTCACGCCATTTCAAAAATGGATTTAAAGAAACATGTACTTTTTTCTCAATAATCCACCCATATAATCTTGAAAGATAATTCAATGGAGTGCCCTCTAACTTATCCACATTCTCCATTCTGTCTATATTTAAACTATTAATATAGACTCCACTCTGTCTATAGTGTAGATACAGTGACATTTTCGTACTATATTTAAAGCATACTCTGTCTATAGTATAGCTACAGTGAAATTTTTATACTATAGACGATCTGCTGGACTTGGCCTTATAAAACACAACCAATGTAACTATATATTAATTGTATATGAATTACCCACATTTGCTATCATTAAAATAAACAATAATGCTTCCTCAAATCAATGTCTAAATTATCAGCATTCCCTATTTATAGAAAATTAGATAACTATAAAGGACACCTATGGTGTTTTTAAATTACCAACTCTATCACTAATTATATATACAAAACTAATCTCATAGTGGCAATTGTTAAGTATAGAATGCATTGCAAACGGATAGTACAAAATTATTTACATGGGCATTCTATTGGATATGAAAAATGTGAGAGGAAAAAGATTAGTAATTTTGATTGTTTGTGTTTCCTAAATTTGCCTATAAATTTCTAATGCTTGTTGTGGTTTTACATTACTAGCCCACACAAGAGCACAAGTTCAGTGAACTAGAATAGAATAATTGTGAATGCTCTACAAATCCAATATAAATTAAAAGCAACTAGAAGTATGAGCAAAAACATGCTAAAAGGATTAAAAAGACTCACGCAGGACGTGTGATAGTGCTGTCTCACGCACAGCATTATCTCTCATCACACCTCGAATCATCCTCTCTCTCTCTCTTGTTTGCCCCTGCCTTCTCCGGCCTCCTACAATGGGCTTCTCCCTGCGCCTTCGACAAGGTAAGCCGACCATAACCACTGCGGAGCCGGTAAAGACGGATCGGTTTGCGTTTTATCTTACCGGTATTTGGCGGTACGCGAAAGATATTTGCTTAGAAATTTTAAACGACGATAAGTTTAGTGGTTTGTCAGCGATGCTCAGTGATGCTCGGTGTGTTTGGCTGAAGATTGTTGGTGACCTGGCCAAATTTTGACAACGGTTTATGGTGACGTTCGTTTGTTTTTCTCGAAATTTTAAAATTTCCAAATGTTTTTGTCGGTACTGCTATTGACAGTAAGATTACCGATCGACACTGCCTGCCGCGCCTGGCAGCCTGCTGGAGGGTCACCATATAGATAGACGATACTAGCGCTATAGCAAACATGCATGAACATGGATGGCCCGGGGCAGGGGCCAGGGCGGACCAGCAGGAGCAGATCGACAATGGTACTGGAAACCTGCACGACGAAATTCTCACGCACGTCGCACGAGACATGCTGGGCGCGGCAGCTGCTTTAATTTGTCCGGCACGATAACAACACTGGATTCGGTGGAAGGCGTGGCCTGGATTGCACCATGCATGCATGCATCACGTGCATGCGCGGCGGGTATCTGCTAGCTCTACCTTGGCATGCACTAATGGGTGGTCAACGGCGATCACACCTCACCAGTCATCAATCGCAACCACGTACTCACATCTACTACCCCAGATGATGAAGACGACTCGAGCACGTTCATCCTTGTGGGGAAATTAATGGAGGAGATATGGGTAAACTCGTTGCTGTGTCATGTATCGCGCTATACAAATACACAGTATACACCTCGTCATATCACGCGTGTCCATGAAGCTTAATCCATGTACCCTCATGAGGTTGAATAATATACTGATAAGTAGACACTAGACAACTGAATCAATTCGGTATTGGAAATGGTGTACAATATCAAATCTGTTGTTTAGGTACAAAGGAATTGCTAGCTGGAACCCAATTCTACTTAATACGGAGGTGCCAGGCTTTTAATTGGAAGAGACAACTTCTAGTTATAGTCTAATACCAAAGAATTGGGTTCTGATTCCAACTTTTAATTTCACATACACCAAACAATAGAATTCAGAAAAACTAGATTCCAATTGTAGATTCCAGACTTCAATATCCACGTCCAAACGGTGTATAATGGTTTGGAACCCAGGACCCTTCCCATCAGAGAAGCGTTCGCAAATGGCATGCACGTTAACCAGTGAATTAACCGGCGGCCGGACAGAGACGGAACGACATGCATGTTCCGTTCGTATGTGTGGGCATGCAGCAACGAGAACGAAATGAGCTCGTGAACCAACCAGATCCGTCGTCTCTGAATAATCTGGTAGATGGTGCGAGCACTGTGCTGTTTGACCTGCCTCCGATCCTCTGCGCCGCGCGTAACAGCTACCCATAGCTGGAGAGACCGATGCTGCGTTTGGAAGCCAGGTGATTTTACAATCTATTTTTCAGCTTTTAAAAACTATAAGTGTCTAGCTTTCAAAAATTTAAAAACTGAAGACTAAAAGCTGCTGCAAATTAAATGGCCGTTTGGATCAAAATCAATTTTTAAAAACTAGATTGCACAATCCGAGGGGGATCCAAACGCGGCCTAACGCATCGCGATGGCTTGTGCTTGTGCCGTGGTGGGAGCGCCTGTACTGTCGTCGTCGCTCGTGGAGTTGTTAGCCCGGCCTGCTTCCTGCGTGCTTGATGTGGGAGTTTGCCGGCGAGGGGACGGGCAGAGCTACGGGCAGCCGACGGCGACGTGCACGCGCGCGATCGCTCGCATCGGATCGGACAAGCATGCGTGCGTGATGCGTGCCGCGTGCGTCCACATGTGCTGTAACTGTAAAGGGTGTAGGGTTAGGCAGCGCGCTCGTGTGTTAATCCATCTGCTGAATTGAAACGAAATTCAGGCTGCTGACATGCTCTGTTCGTCTGAAATCTGAAAGAATGAAAAATGCAAGATGAATACGAAGCATCCTTGTTGGTCGGAGAGCGGTCTGTACTGCGCCAAATCGGCCTACAGAGCACTACACTTGGGTTCGCTATATTTTCCGGGCAGCAGTTTGATTTGGGGTCCTGGATGCCTTTGAGAATTAAAATTTTCGTCTGGCTGCCGCTCCAGAGAAGACACTGGATGGCAGATCGGCGGCGGCGGCATGGACTTGACACGCGCGAGAACTGCTGGATGTGCGACCGCGAGCCCGAATCATGTGACCACCTTCTCTTCAGGTGCCAATTCGCTAGAGAGGTTTGGCGACGAGTTCTGGATAGGGTCGGCCGACGGCTCCCTTCCGCTGACGCCTGTCCAGGTTTGCTCGACTGGTGGCATAGGTTTTGGGTTTGTTGGTCAGGGACTTCGCTAAAGGGGGCAGACACGCTTTTCAGCCTGATTTGTTGGGCGATCTAGAAACAGCGGAACGCTTGTTGTTTCAGAGGGAGCGTGCGAGGATAGCTAATGTGTTGACGACCATCCTAGAAACCGCGGAGTTGTGGGTTCTGGGAGGGGCCACGGGTCTTGACGCCATTGGCTTGATCTAGGTGGATCGCCGGGTTATTTGGTTGGTTAGTTTGCGAGATTTCACCTTGTAATCGGTGCGCGGTGGCTATCCAACACCGCAATGTTTTCTCTTTTTGCTTAACTAGCAAAAATGTCTGTGCGTTGCTACGGGTATAATCTAACTTTAAATGGTACATATGCATCACGTTGAGCCATGTATCGACTTGTCGTTCTCAAATGTTTGTCTTGGTTTATTTTTTTCATGACTTCGATCGTTCGTTCTATTTATTTCTGGATATCAAATATAATACCACGTCCACCCACACGAATGATGTTAAAAGACTACCATTGTGAAGTCAAATACTCCCTCCCATAACTTAATATTTTTAAATTAAAATAAATAGTTAAATTGGGAAAAAATCAAACACATATATGAGAGTGAAAGAAATATATTTGTATGTATTCTTTTAAATTAGTGGTCTAAAGAAAATCCATAACGAAAATATGAAAAAAAAAAACCTTACACGACAATACACAACTCGGCCTAGGTGGCCTAGCCTAGCTCATGCGCCACTCTCCTCCTGGTGCATCCGAAGCCGTTCATCAGGATTGACGGTTTAGATCACAACAACCACCTACGAAACAACCTAGATGAACCCTAGCCGTTCACACACTCTCTCCCATTATCTTCTCATTCCACTCCTTTCATCTTCTCGTCAGCAGAGGTGGCCGCTGCTGGGGAACCAAGAGAGAAGGCAGAGTACGTGGAGCAACGCGGGCCTCCTCCCTGCTCACGTTGGATAATGAGATCAGATGACTATAATTTGTTGTTGCTCTGCATATAAAAAAATTCCAAAAGTATATAAAACTATCCGCCATACCAAATTCTCCTGCACTCCTTTTCCTCTGTATCCAACTGCCATGGAGTATTTTATTCACCATCTACCAACCACGACCCTTTTATCATACACTGAGTTATTATTTGTAATACTAATAAATTATACTTTTACACTACTAATCATTAGATACTTTCTTATAATTAGAGAAAATTTTGCACGTAATAAAAGATCTGAAAAAAACGAAAATGCCATATTGGAGGCCCAGCCCACCACATCCACCAGGCGTGCAAGTGGACAGCAGCCCCTATCACACAACCTGACAACCGGCTCATTGCCTATCTGCGTCTGCAAATCCAGCTGAGATCCAGCTGAGCGAGTCGTCGCCGTCGTCGACAGATCCTCCGCTCGCCTCCTCCCATGGCAACTCCGCCGCACCCGGGGCGCTACCTCTTCATCCGGCGTCGGCCGGTAGAGAGAGTTCCCCTCCCAGAACCGAGTTTGTACTCTCCTTTTGTACTCTCCGTTCTTTGCTTGTTCTTGCAGAAGTGTCCTACCTGAGGTGCAGGTGGCGGTGGCAGGAAGCCTGCCGGCGGGCTTCCACAACACATAATCCCCCGTTCTTTTGTCTGCATCTATGTACTTCGCTTGCAATGTTTCTGTTATGACGATCTTGTTAACATATTTTGTGTTGACATATCTGGATTATTGCCGACGATGTGGTATTATAATCCTATATCTTAGCATTTGGGCAAATTTGTTTGGGTTCAGGCCATTGTTTGCCGTATTTGTTGGGCCATCACGGAGCTATCTCTTCCTGTATCTGGCCTGTATTAGCTTATCGATTGATGATGGAAGAGGCCCAGTAGGATTTGTCGGATGAACTATGGAAGCCTTCGGTCACGCGGATGAGGACGCTGACAAGCGCGTACTTACTCCGCTGACGGACAGGTGGGGCCCACCTGTCAGGACGGAAAAAAAATCAATGGACCCAGAATTCTTAGTCGCTTTAATATTAGATAGGTATAGATATAGATATAGATTGAAAGATACGTAGATCTCTTGCGTATTTGAAAAAAAAAATCCTTGTTCTGTGTTGTGGGGAGAGTGGGCCGTGCCGCGCGGAGCTGGCTGCGGCACTCGGCCCGTTAGTGGAACCAAGCGGGCCAACACCGAACAAAAAGGCTCCAGCCGGCCGCGATCCCCAATTATTCTACTCCTGATTTTTTTTTTTACGTTCTTAATTTATGAATAAACTCGCCCCATCTCGCCGCCGGACTTCCTAGAAAAAAAAATAGATAATCGAAAAAACAAGTCGTATCCCATCGCATTACGACAAATTCCAGATTTTGCATATCCAAGCAACTGTCTGAACATGGAAGTAGTTATTCAGCCGTTCAGGTTCAGGACTCCGGAGCCCGACCCCATGATGCACTCATCGTAGCTCAGATCAACTCAAACAAGTACGTGGATTACGACCATATCCATATGCATATCGCATCCAGATTTCAAATGTTATGTGAGTATAAGATCAGCGAGACTCTATGCAGGTTCCATAATTTCTCTTCTCAAGTTCTCATACAGACGAGAGAACTAGAGACAGATTCTCACACTCCCCGGACTCGTTAGCGTCAATCCTTCCAAGGACAACTTAATCATCACACCCAGTAGTACGTGGCGAGAGATTAATAAGACTCCAGTCTCGTTACACGAGGATGTTGGGATTACTTATCTGGACGGCGGACGACGCCATCAAGAGTATAAATTGAAGGCCAACCCACGTCTCCATCGCATCCCAGACCCACGTAGTTCCAAAAGCAGACTTCCAATTCCCGGCTCAAGATCGATCATCCGCATGGCGTCGCCCAAGCTCATCGCCCTGTTCTTCGCCTTCGCCGTGGCGGCGGCGGCGCTGCAGCCGTCGGAAGCAGCAAGGGTCCAGGTCCAGCACGGGTCCAAGCCCGAGGCCGCAAACCAAGCAGCGGAGAAGGTGGCCGACCAAGCCGACGGCGGCGTGCCGCGCCCATCGACACCTCCCGGCATCCCCGGCGCCGGGCAGCTGCCCCCGCAGCTACTGCCCGCCATCCTGGGCATGCTCTTCCCGCCGCTGGGCCCCATCATCGGCCTGCTGCAGCCGCTGCTCCCGCCGCCGGCGTCCCCGGCTCTCCAAGGCGGCGTCTTTGGTCTGGGTGGCGGCGTCTCGCATTCCTCGACGCCGCCGCCGCCCCAGCCGACGGAGTGCATGACCCCGCTGGTGGGCATGCTGCCGTGCACGGACTACCTCACCAACGTGACCGTGCTTACGCCCCCCGGCGAGTGCTGCGACGGGCTCACGTCCATCATCAGGGACGCGCCCATCTGCCTCTGCCACGGCATGAACGGCGACCTGAACAAGTTCTTGCCCAAGCCGGTCGACCCCGTCCGCATGACGGTCCTCCCGCTCGCCTGCGGCACCATGCTGCCCATCCAGATGCTCTTCTCGTGCAACTGTAAGTCGTCATGGTGCCTCGCGTTATTTATTGTTGAGCGTTGCAAGGAGATGGGTTGATTAACCTTGAATTGATGGTGATGCCTTGTGTATTTGACAGCGGGACAGGTGCCGCCGATCATGCCTCCTACTCCAGCAGTGCCGCCGATGGCGCCCGCCACACCTCCTCCGGTGTCACCGTAGATGGCCTTTGTCAAGATTAGATTATTAGTTGCTGATATCACAGATAGATAGATCTCCAGTAGTGTCTTCGTTCGTAGTTTTAACATGGTGTTAGATAGTTCAAAAAGTTATGGTAGAGAGTGCGTGCGTGGTGGAGTCATGTGTAATAGTTCAGTTACTTGCATCTACGTGAACTCCACGATGCAATCGTGAATAGAGTGAAGAACATATATTGGATTGTCAAGGAGTTCCTGCCTTAACGTTAACTCGGTCTCATGATTTGCTTCTGACTTTTTTGATCGTATATAACTTCATAAGGTTATTATTACTACTACCTATAGAAGAACCGAGATAGTGCCAAGCTGACAGTTCTACAAATTGTACATTGTCGTTGGACTGCGTGTTGCCACCTTTTCTTCAGATGATTTTTGAAACAATCTTTTCTTTTTGGATCATAACTAAGCAAGCTTGCGTCAACTGCGCTCTGTAGCACTTTGTGCATCCATCTTCTGGCACTATAACCCTTGGATTTGTTCATGATCGTTCACCATGCTTTAAGACTAAAGCCTGCCTGCGCACGTTCAGCATCCAAACGGCGCCGCGGCGGACGGCAGGAGTTGGACACGCACACGCTGATATGCATGCGCACAGGACGAGCCTTCCTTTAGACGAAGACCATGGACCCTTTTCGTTACAACAGGGCGGCCCAAAGAAACTTTGTCACGGCCTATTTTGGTACGCCGAATCCCAGCCCAACCGATATGGATGGGTCTCCGCGTTAGCACGCTGCGGCTGCGCCGTGGGTCGCGTCTTGTGCGTCCCGCCACAATTGCTGTTTGCTTTGCACCCACGCACCCCGGCCGCGCGACCGTGCTGTTCTCTCTTTTTGTATGCCCCAATGAGGTAAGTTCAGACGTTCAGTGTTCACGTGCATTGCAATGGAATGCGTACACATTAAACAGAACGTGCAAGGCCCAGAGAACAAGAATTACATTTTTCATTCGTGGCTTAAAACAGGTGTTTAAAGACTGAGGCATACCATGTATGAGCTCTGAGGATGATGATGTCACTAAGCGTGTATATAGATACACCAAAACATTGTATATATACGTATTGTAGGCAGAATAGCGGTGGGATGTGTTGGCCGGTGAGGCGGTGATGAGTGGAGCAATCAGCGGTGGCTGGCCAAAATAAAAACCAGCTGAGCTGATGCTGATCCATGCATGGCCGGTAGAACGTCAGTAGCGTTCACTCTCACCGTCACCTCGTTGGCGCCTTAGGCTGTGGCACACCTTCACCACGCCCAAGGGGCCAATGATAAGGCTGTTTCTAACGCCTCCCGCGTCCCGTCCCGTAGCCCATTAAATGCGATCCGGTCCAGTAGCCTGCTCTCTCATTTGGCCTGTTTATTCTCGCGTGTACGCTGAAATTTCACCTTTTCGCCGTCGCCCGCTCACTCTATTCTCCAGTTCGGGTGCGTGTCGCTCGGACGACACGGACATACGCCGACGCGCTGGTCAGCCGCAGCGACGGCGCAGCACCCCGCATTCGCTTGCCTCTGTCTGCCGGTGTGCGTACGTCTCCTCTCGGGCTAGAGCTTCGGTTCGGCGGCTCCGTCCGCAACAGCGACGCAGCCCAGCCGGCTGTGGCGGAACCGCCGATTTAATCCGGGCTAAGCACACCTGCCACCTCTGGCTTGCAGTGTGGTTATGCCGAACTAAACCCGGTCGTCCGTCGAGCTACCCCAGAAGGGCACTCGATGCAACCATCATCCAGGGATACCGACATCACACATGTTAAGCTCTCGAAAGAGCCACAACAATTACAACAACCCATCATTTCATACAAACATAGATTGATTTGTTTAAGAATATTTACTCAAAATGGGGTACAATCATACTGAAATAGAATTCCAAATTAACCTCGCAGCGGAAACCGTAACGTAATACTGATATACTCTTGCAGCGGAAAAATAAAACATCGAGCCATGACATTGAGCCCACCATTGTCATTCTCGTTCATGAAGTTCCTGAAATAAAAATATCAACAACGTAGGGGTGAGTACGTGAGGTACTCGTAGGACTTACCCGTGGGCGGTTTCAACCCGACACATTTGAGAGTATGCAAGGCTTTTTGTGGTCTAGACTCTAACCCGCGCAAGCTTACTAGAAGTGAGTCCTTACTTTCAAGTATCATTTATTTCTAAAGTATAAGCCTCATTAGGTTCATTATAGTTATTATTATCATCCATAGCTCATATATATCATCATCCCAACACATATGTCATCATAAAGGAGCTTGCGGAAATGTAACATACAAGTACAAACATGTAATATAAAAAGCATGATTAAATGAACAAGATATTAAAGTTATTACTACGTTGCCCGTGTGCGATACTGGCATTCTCACACCTGGTGAGCATCAGCGATTCGAATCGATTTTTAATTCCCGGGAATAACTATCATGCCAGGGGTATATGCTTACTAGCCATCGCGTTCCCATATATAGCCCCCATCTCCACTCGTCTCATCCCAAGTTCGATTCAATCCCGCCATTCCCCTGGGTTTTGCCCTCTCAGGAGCGATACCACGGCCGCACCGGGTCAGCCCTCCCTTAGGAGCGATACCACGGCCGCTCCGGGTCAGCCCTCCCTCGAGTACAAGCTCCCCCAGGCCTAACTCCCTCCAACAAGAATGTTAGGAACCTGTCTCTGTTCTTCGGATGGCACGAGTAAGACTTTCACCGGTCCATTATCCCGGTTAAGCACTCTAGCAATATTAAGCCGATCAGCAGGCGAACAGCGAATCGGGCCTTAAACGACTCGGGCGGAGTCCACCAAACCATCCTCATCATTTTTCATCGTAATATGCCCATATCTCCGCCCGGTCTCATCTTTTCATCACATCATATCATACCATATTTCTCTCGTATTCACTTTTTGTCAAACATTTTGAGTCCTATCATCTCGCGAGTGAATATCTTCACTCGACTTCTACCGTCTAAGCAAGGCTAAGCATAGACTTCGGCCTATCCATTCTAATTAGGATATCAGGTATTTATGCAGGTGGGGTTTCAAACAACTCCTGAACGTAAATGCACAATCAAATAAAGGGTGGTGAGATTCCCTAGGTAGGTGTATATGCCTAAGGGGTCTACCTTTGTTTTTGATAACTTGAACAAACTAAACTAAAGTTAGTTTGCCGGGTTGTGAGGCTCTGCCCCAGGCAACCCCTTGATCACTTGGACAGCTCCTCCTTCCAAATACCACTTCAGGGGCCTCCAGGTGGTATTTGGGTCTTAGTTGGTCTTCTGGACACCGTTGCTCGAAGTACCTCCACGCACTTGCTTCTCGATCACGTATCTGCAGTGAGCGTCGCTATATGAATGATATGCATGATGCAGCAAATGAGATGCCTGAATGTCAAGCATCCGTATGAGTAACCATATTTCACATAGCTAACTTAGAGTTCCTAGCGTGCATATCTCAACAGTAGTGAAGACCTATATTGCATTCCAGAAACTTCTACCATTTTCAAATCAGAGCCAAAGCCTTACATGCACCACCTCTTATTCTAGCAATGAGTTATGTTCATAACCTAAAGCTCATATCAAGCCCCTAAAGTCACTTGGAACATTTTTTACCATAGCAAACTTTTCTTAAATTAAATACATGCTTAAATATAAGACAAGGGTAGAATAGTAATTAAACAGTTAATGCTAGGGCTACTAAAATTTATACAGAGCCTACACATGTTCATAAGGCCTCTGCCCAAATTTCATAATTTTTGAAGCTCACTTTACCCATATTTTCCATTTATGTTAGTTTAATATGCATATACAAAATCAAGGGCAAAAATGTCTTTTCCTACTCAACCATCATATCCATTCTGTAGATCTACTTAATAGGAGTACAATGCAACAAAGTTTGAAATTTTTGGATTTTTATTCGATTTATTATGAATTTCCAAAGTTTCAGCTTAAATAAATGCATTAAATCGAAAATCCTAATGACCAGGGACCTGAACTCGATTAATCATGGACTTCAGGGACCTGCATGCAAGATTTTCAAGACTCAGTGAATAGTACACAAACAGGGAGCGTAAAAATAAGAAGACTCAAGGGGTTTTCGGCAAAACCGGCCTCTCCTTCTTCAACCTCTGGCCGGGCGCAGGGAGGACGGCGCAGGGGCGCGGTCGCGCGCGTGCGCCGGCGCGTGGAGGCGCGGGGTTGAAGCCGAGCCGCTCCGACCGTGTGTTCCCGGCGACGGGCTTTCTTTCCCCCAAGGTCGTGTCGCGCGGGGAGGCATGGACGAGCAGGGAACGGCCGTGAACTGGCTCGGGCTGAGCGCCGAGCTCGGTGGTGGCGCCGGCTCGATCTGGTGGCTCCGGTGTAGAAGAGACGCCCCCAAGGGGTGCGCGGGTTGGGCGGCGATGAGGGGGACCCGGAGGAGGGGGTTGGAGCCGCAGGGACGGATCGAGGGAGGCCGCCCACGGCGAGGCCGGTGGCGCGGTGGCGCATCCCGGTGGTCGCGCATGGGGGAAGGTGGAGGAGGCGATTCTGATGTACTAGAGCAATTGGATTCGGTGGAGTGGGACACGGCGGAGGTGGAGCGCGTGGTGGGTGGACGGGAGGCGGCCTGAGCTGGCAACGCAGCGAGCTCGTTGTGCCTGTCAATGGCGGGCGGCCATGGCGGGTGACGAGCTCGGGGCGGCGGAGAGGAGTGGCAGGGAGACGAGCAGGGAATGAGAGGGAGGTGGCTTCAACCTCAAGGAAGCCGGGGCGAGGGGCAGGGCAGGCCGGGGGCGGGCGCGTGGCCGCGGCGTGGCGCGCTGGCGCCCATGGCGTCGGCGTGCTGGCGTCCTTCGCGCGCCGCGTGGGCGAGCGGGAGGAGAGGGGAAGAGAGAAGGCGCGCGGTGGACTCGGTCCATGGGCCGGGCGAGGCCGACAGGTGGGGTCGGGGTGAGGAGAAGGGTGAGGGGTCTACGGACCGGGTGCATGGGGTGAGGAAGGAAGTGGGGCCCACCCGAGTACCGGCGCAGGCGACCCGACAGGTGGGGCCCGCTCGTCAGCGACTCATGGAGAAAACAAAATTCGAAAAAATAGGAAATCCCCTGTTGACTGCAGGAAGACCTGTTTGAATTTTGAATGTTTGGGTATTCTAGAGTCCGAATTTGAAAAGGATCCAATTGAATGAATTGTTGTAACTTTTAGGATCTACAACTTTGTCAAAATGAGTAACATCATATTCCAAGTTTAAATATGATTAAATTTGAATTTAACCTGCTGACTCCAGTTTGACCAAGGTTTAATGCAAACTTAGAAATTCCTAAAGTCTATTTTATGCTCATTTTCAGAGAAAGAGTATTATACCAATGTTGTGTAGTTTTTAATTATATACAACTTTCTTATATGATGTTTTGCATGATAGGGACTTTTGTTCCTTTGAAATTTGAATTTTCCTTACCGATCAAGTTTAGGCAGATTTCTGCTTTTTCATTAATCGACTCAAAACTCCACCTAAACCTTTGTGCATGTTACCACACCCAATAACAAAGTTGATCTACATAAAATTGTCTACAAGTTTGTTATAGAGAGTTTGGTCCAAATCACATTTTATTTTGAACTAAGGTCACAAGTGCACTCAGGGGTTTTGCATTTTTTTTACTGGAAAATTTTTGACTTCGTGATTTACTAGCCTAGTTGTTGCTCTTCTCTAAACATCATTAAGCCAAATCTTTGACTACCGCTAATCTAATCACGTGTT
Organism: Paspalum vaginatum; assembly: GCA_030272315.1. Taxonomy (NCBI): domain Eukaryota; kingdom Viridiplantae; phylum Streptophyta; class Magnoliopsida; order Poales; family Poaceae; genus Paspalum; species Paspalum vaginatum. The sequence continues at coordinate 11,619,287 of CM059013.1, read as the reverse complement.
AAGACTTTCGAGATGCCGGGGGCATCACACCGGCGGTGGCCGCACCGCCAGCAACGGTACCGCCGGAGGTCCAGCAGCAAGGTCGCCGCGGTGCTGCGTCGTCTTCCCCGAGCCGAAAGCGTCCCCACAGCTTCGCATTGCAAGGTTCGCTCCATCCCCCACCCCCCAAATCGACCGATCTACTGTTCAAAGGGGATCTTGCGACTGTTGCTTGTATGGTCCTTCCTCCCCGGCCACCGACACATCCCTCACGCACCACGCTCGTCTTCCCTCGGCTGCTTGCCGCGCCGCCTAGGCCTGGGTCGCCGCTGGTCCGGCGCGGCGTGGCTTCTGTGCTCGCCGTTGGTGGCCACGGGCCGACATGGACAAGGGACGTGAGGGATTGTACATATTGTGAGATGTGTCTTTTCAAATGGTCGCCGAACTAATCTACATATTGCCATAGGTGCTGCTCGTTTTGCTGCTGTCATATATGTGCATTGAAATGGTCGGCGAACTCCTCTGGTGGTTGGCATAGGTCTTGTAGAGATGTACATACAGTTTGTGATTGGGAAGATATTGTTAGAGAGTGAAGATAAGAGACTGAACATACAGTTAGAGCTGCTGACTGATTCACAACGAATGCTCGTTTTATTCAATCTTTATACATCTTGCTAAGCACGCGTTTATCTCTAGTTTTGTGAGCAGCTCAATGTCATCTGAAGAAGAGGTTGAGTACAGCGACGGCCACACAGTGCGGTGTACGGCTGCCGCTTTGTGCTTCGTTGCATTGTCAAATAAAAAAAGAGGAAAGTTTGTAGAGGCTCCGTACCGGGTAGAAGACCTAATAAGCGTAACGTTCCAGAAGGTGGCTTTCGTTTGAATAGGGACTACTTTGATCACGACTGTGTGTTTCCGGAGACCGTATTCCGGCGTCAGTATGTAATGCGAAACCATCTATTTTTGTGAATACCTTTTTTTCCACGCTTATGGAACCATCTAATATGTTTACTCATAGCAGTTACCGCATGAGGAGGAGGGTGTTTGACAGGATAGAAGAAAAGTTGCTTGCCTACAATAAAGATTACTGGGAGCAAGGGAAGGATGCCGGATTGCCTGGACACACAACAAGACAAAAAATAACAGCAGCTCTCCGGATGTTGTGCTATGGCAAGCCTGTAGATTCTTTTGATGTTGAGTTGGGTATGTCGGGCGCCGCCATACAAAAAGCCTTCGACAACTTCACGCATGACATTGTCCATGTCTTTGGAAAGGAGTACATGCGTAAGCCCAATGAGGAGGACCTCACATGCCTACTTGATATTGCAGAGCAGCGTGGCTTCCCAGGTATGCTTGGATCACTTGATTGCATGCATTGGGTTTGGGAAGGTTGCCCCAGTGGTTGGAAAGGGCAATACATCGGCCATCAAGGGGAACCAACCATTATCCTCGAGGCTGTAGCTGGACCTGACAGATGGATATGGCATTGCAACTTTGGTAGTCTTGGCTCACTCAATGACATTAACGTCTTGCATCGGTCACCTTTATTTGATGATCTAATTAGTGGCAATGCACCTAATGTCCAGTTTGTGGTCAATGGTAATACTTACCACATGGGCTACTACCTAACAGATGGGATTTATCCGGAGTGGGCTACTCTTATCAAGGGCATACCATTACCCCGGGATCCCAAGGATAAACTGTTTTCAACTAAAGTTGGACAATATAGGAAAGATGTTGAGTGCGCATTTGGGATCTTGCAAAAAAAATTTGCCATTGTTAAAGGTCCAGCAAGGTACTGGTTTGGAGAGTCCCTGTGTAACATCATGGAAACCTGCGCCATCTTGCACAACATGACTATGGAAGATGAAAGAAGCCTAGGCCTAAGACATGACTATGATGAAGGATGTCTTGCTCAGGTTCTGCCGAAACATCAACCCACAATTGACTCCATCATTGCGCAGCGCAACAAAATCATCAACAAGCCGGCCCACCAACAACTGAAAGCTGACTTGATTGAACATATTTGGGCCAAGTTTGGTCCACATTTGCACGGATAGTTGGCATGAAGGTACATACCAATTTCGGTTCATCACTAATATTTAGTTCCCACACCTATTACTATGCCTTTTGTTTACAATACCATATATAATTTAACCTCACAAATTCTTCTGGTCATATGCAGCCGTGGTATGACAGTGGGAAAGCTGTTTCATTTTGCACAACATGTTCAGGTTCTGCCCATGCTGCTGCTCCTTATGCTACTGCCTGAAGAGGCCCATGGTCCTGCCCAGGGTGGTCTTCGTTTTGATACATGCTGCAGTAGCCTGAATAGCAGCCGATGGTGGTGCTCGTTTTGTTGGAAGCTGCAGCAGCCCATGGTGATGCAACCATGCTCAATGTGATCAACTAGCAGACATTGAGGAGACAATGTCTGGGCCTAATTATTTGGTAGGTCCATACCACTGTATTGTGGTGATGTTCAACATGCTTGTTGGGCCGTCGTATTGTATTAACTGCTAGAATAATCACCAATGTACTGAATGGTTGGTTTCAATATAAATTGCCTACCTGATTGAGGTCCTATGTTTAAATTTCGTCTGCTGTATGGTTCTCTATGACATGTTGAGAACATAGGTGTGATATGATGCGTGTCACAGCTTGAAATGAGTCAAGGTGATATGAACTGGCTGTGCATACACTTGGCAGTGAAATATATTTTGCCATCAACCTTGCCAGGTCCAGCAAAGATGAATTGTTGTCAAGTATATGGATGCAAACTGAAGTTGATGTGAATACACTATTCTGAACTGACATTCACTATTCTCAACTGACAATGAACCCACTATTCAACCCTCTGTTTGAGCATGACATGTGAACTAGATGTGAATACACTTCCCATTATTCACCATGCTTCACATTTCTCAGCAACTGACACAGTATATTAGTGAAAACTGAAATAGTTCACATAAATAGTTCGCGGAATACATTGTGCATTGGGTCCATTACAATAAAGTCACAATTCTACTCAGACAAGTTCCACAAATGGCACGATTACAATTTTATTTGTGGCCGAACATAGGCCTTTCAAACATCACACAACACCGGGAAAACTGAACGGCAAATAACTAGAGAAAACATCGGTTCTCGATACATTGGCAGACATTGTTTAATCAGTTCCTGCATCTGAAGGTCCATTGTTGGGGTCGAAGCCATACTTGGTGAGGATCCGTTGCTGCAGCTGTTCATAGAAGAAACGCCGCGTTCCAGACATAGCATTGAGGTCTGCATCCATGATGCGAGTGTCGTACTCCATCTCTTTCCTCTTCTCTTTGGCCACAACAGCCGCCACATGCTGACTCTGGGAATGGGCCGATATTTCCAGGAACTTGAGCTTCGCCTTGGTATTCGCACTATGTTCCTCTCGTGCTGCAGCCATGGCTTCGTGATTCAGTTGACCAGGGGTAGCCAGCTGCTGCAGAACTTCAAGGCACTATGATTCGGAATCTGAAGGTGCCCCACTCTTCCTTCTTTTTGCTGCATCTCGACCAATGGGCCTCTTGCTATCGGAGGGGACAGCTGCACCACTAGATTCGTTGTTCAAGTTCAGGGCTTCTAGGTCTGCGGCTTCTTCGTCTTTCCTTTTCATGTAATCCTGCCACTTCTTTTCACCGCGGAGAACCTCCCAACAATGATGGAAAACCCATTTCGGTTTCCATTTCTGACTCTCGAACATTTTTTTGCATTTCTCAAGCTGTCATAAAAAAAAGGTTGGGCATTACTTATACGGCCATCAACTGCGCAATATAGTACTAAGGACAGCATAACAAGAATGTACACATACCCGATCATTTTCTGTCTCTCCACTTTTTTTACAGCGGTCTAGTTGTGCCTTGAAACCCACAAATTTGGAGACGGCACGGTTAATAGCATCTCACCTGTGCTGCAAGGATTTTTTGGTTCTGCTAGAATAGCCAGGTTTGTGTTTTTGGTAGTAGTTGTAAACACGGTCCCAAAACGCTTCATATGATTGGTTACAACCTACAGCAGGATCGGTGCTGGTGTTCAACCAGCCAGATTGTGATGCCCCCGGCATCTCAAAAGCCTTCACACGCGATTTGATTAGTTCTAATCAAGAATTTGGATTTAATCATGCTTAGAGAGGAGCAATAACCCGGCCAGAAAACCGCTAAGTCGAAATTTTCAAGTTGAATATGCAAAACTTTGTGTAGTTTGGTTGAGTAGTTGAACACTTACACATTTTCGTGCAAAACATCCAATACGAAAGTTTTAGTTCAAGATGTTGCCTTCAAATATGCTATTTTGACCATTTTCAAAATCAGATGTCAAGGGGTCCAAAAGTTCAACCAAACCCAGATAGCCTACACTCATGAAATTGTGCTAAGTCTAGGATTGACACTCTTTCCCAAATTTTATTCTGAAATTATTTTCGATTTGACCATACAACTTCAAAATATTCCTTTCTATGAAATGAAATTGAACTCATAACCTTTCAGATGCACTGGACATTGATATGATTGGACTCCATTTGATACTCCAAATGTTGAAAATAAGAAAGACTCTACAAAAGGGAAAAGTGCTGTTTTACCAAAACTCTGAGTATGTTTGAAATGGTATTTCAAAATCTGTGGTGAATTAGACAGAACTTTATATACCAAACTTGTAGACAACTTCATGATTAATAACTTTGGTATTTTGTGTGTTGACATGCATAAAGGTTTGCAAGGTGTTTTAGCTCATTTTCTGTCTTCCAGTAAATTCTGTCCAAATAGACCTGAATGGAAAATTAAAATTTTGAGCAAACAAAAGACATGATCATGCAAAACTTTGTATATGAAAGTTGTAGGTCATGAAAATATGAACAACTTTGGTATATAAATATTCATGTGAAAGTGCACCTAGAATGGACTTATGGAATTTTCAAATTGAAAGGTGTTGTTGGTCAAACTGGGGTCACAGCTTTTGAATTCAAAATTCTCTAAAAATTTGAATATAACATGGTGTCACAAATTAAAACAAAGTTGTAGATCATGAAGTTTAGATCACTTCTTGTATTTTGAGTTTCCACTAGTTCGGCCATTAAATGTTTCAAAAACTCGAAATTCAGACAAGACACATAGCAGTCAAAGGACCTTTTTCCAATTTCGAAATTTCCTTTTTCTCTTGAGTGTATGACATGCGGGCCCCACCTGTCGGACTTTGGATCCCCGAAGACCAGAAACCGCCATCCGCCCGCGGTTTAGGAAAACCACTAATGGTGTCCATAGACTCGGTCCATGAGCTCTCCATTTGTTTTTCCCCATCCGGTCTCACCTGTCAGTGACCTCCGGTTCATGGACCCGGTCCACCCGCACGCCCTCTCTCTTCTCCTCCCCTCCCTCGGGCCCACGCGGCAGGAACTCCCTGCCGGGGGAGCGCCATGGCCGCCGCGCCACTCTGATGGCTGAGCCGGTGTCGCCCTCCTCTGTACCTGGACGCGAGCGCAGCTCCCTTCAAGGCGAAGCACAACTCCCTCCCTGCTTCACTCTCCCTCCCGCCCCCTTTTCTGCTTCACGCAGCCGCGGCAGCCATGGCCACCATGGAGGCCTGGTTCGAGCTTCGTGCCACTGCCTCTTCCATCCCTCCCTCACCTCGCCAGAGCAAGCACCACGCCTGCCTCTAGCTCCTCCTCCGTTCTTACAGCTCGGCCGACCCCGCCATCGATTGGAGCGTCCTCCCCACGAACGCCACCTCCGCGGCCACCATTGCCGCCGAACCCTCACCGTGGAGCACCCCCCACCAGCGCCTCCCGCACCTGCAGATCACCTCCACTGGGTGCGCTACCGCCTCCCGCAGCTGTGAGCCCCGGCCGTGGCCTCCCTTCCCCGTCAACGGCGCCGAATCGGGCCGGAGTGCGCCGCCGGACCCTGCTCCGCCGCCCACCGGTTCACGGCCGTTCCTCGCTCACTCGCTCGACCTCGCGCGACGCCGTCTTGGGGGAAAGAAGCCCCGTCGACGGGAACGCCTTCCCAGAGCAAGTCGGCTCCAAGTCCGGCCCTACAGCCGCCGGCGCAAGCCCGCACCGCCACCCCTTGCGCGCGGCCTCTTCCCTGGCGAGAGGTAGAAGAAGAAGCCAAATTTTGCGTTTAAGACCCTACTGATTTTGCTTATTAATTAACTGCTTATTGTGTCTTGCGAAACTTGCAGATTTAACCCTAGTTCTATGAGGCTATCGCGATTTAGTCCAAGCCCCCGGATTTTGCAGATCTAGCCCCTAGTTTTTGGTATTTTTATGCTTCAGTCCCTGTGCTGTTGAATAGGTCTCAAGAATTTTGCAGCCTAGCCCTTAGAAGTTAGGGGTTAATTGCGTGCAGGCCCTGAATGTGTGGATTTTTGGATTTAATGCATTTTATTAAGCTGAGAACTTTGAAAATTTGTAATAAATCAAATAAAAATCAGAAAAATACAAACCTTGTTGCAGTGTACTCCTATTAAGTAGATCTACAGAATGGATATGATGGTTGGGTATGGAAAGACCTTTTTGCCCTGTTATTGTGCATGCATGAAAAACTTTAATAAATAGGAAATGTGGGTAAAATGAGCTTCAAAAATTATGAAATTTGGGCAGAGGCCTTGTTAACATGTGTAGGCTCTGTATAAATTTTGGTAGCCCTAACGTTGACTGTTTAATTACTATTTTGCCCTTGTCTTCTATTTAAGCATATATTTAATTTAAGAAAAGGTTGCTATGGTGAAAAATACTCCAGGTGACTTTAGGGGCTTGGTATGAGCTCTAGGTTATGAACATGACTCACTGCTAGAGTAGGAGGTGGTGCATGTAAGGTTTTGGCTCTGATTTGAAAATAGTAGAAATAATGCATATTTACGTAAATAATAGAAAATGTGAGACTAGTATATCTAATAAATGCCACAATGGATCATGTTTGAAACATAAGAATATGTATGTCTTAACCACTGATTCTGGAATGCAATATAGGTCTTCACTACTGTTTGAGAAATGCACGCTAGGAATGCTAAGTTAGCTATGTGAAAAAAATGGATGTTTAAGTAAGCTTCGGTCGCTTCACATGAAGCGATGCTACCTCGCCACACACCCCCACGTTGTTATATGTGATAAGCTAAGTTACCGTAGGCGATGGCTCGTACGATTTTTTAATGCTAAACAAGTTTCACCACGAAAATGCATAACTTTAGTCCCTAAATCATGATTCATTGCATCGCACTCGCATCATGAAGCAAGCATTTCGCTAATACATGCTCCAATTGCACCATGTCATGCATATAGATCCCGCGAGCGAAGGACACCCGCCGGACCAACCGATCGTAGAGGAGCCCAAGGAGGAGCTGCACCAGGAGCCGGAAGACCAGCAGTAGAGGCCCAACTTCGCTCAGGAGGCAGCTACTAACACTAGTGAGGAAGGTAGGCAGGACCATGAATTTTCCAGCTAATATAATAATTGATTGTTTGATTACGCATCCGCATTAAGAGTTAATTGAAAACCCTTGCATTAGATTCCCTAACCGCCCTGGCCCTAGCACCTATATCTAGAGTTCGTAGGACGAGTTGCCTAGAATTGCTAGGTGCGAGTAGACACGAGTGAAAGGAGTCACTCGTCGCGTAGGTAATTTTAAAATTTCAGAAATCTTACTATTATGACAGTTATTATTATGCTCATAATTTAATTGGAGACCGGGCGGAGAATAATTTTATTTGGTGGTGTGCGTTGTTGTATCATTTGGCTCCGCCCGAGTCGTTTAAGGCCCGTCCGCTGTTCGTCTGCTGTTCGGCATAACATTGCTAGAGTGCTTAACCGGAAAATGGGACCGGTAAAGTCTTTTCTGGGCTCGTCCGAAGCACAGAGACACGTTCCTACCCGCTGGTTGAGAGGAAGGTGGCCCGGGGGAGCTTGGTACTCATGGCGGGGAGACCGAGATGTCGGCAGGCTCGTCATGGGGGCACAACCCGGGGGCTAGGCGGGAGTGAATCGAACTTGGGACGAGACAGGTTAAGATTGGGGCTATATGTGGGAACGCGATGGCTAGTAAGAATATACCCCTGGCATGATAGTTATTTTCGGGAATTAAAAATCGATTCGAATCGCTGATGCCCACCAGGTGTGGGAATGCCAATAACACTGTCGGGCAACGTAGTAACTATTTAAATATATCATATTTATTACTCATGTTTTCAAAAACCACATGTTTGTACTATTGTGTTGCTTACATTTCTGCAAGTTATTATTATGGAGTTATATGCAAAAGATGAATCTTGATACTCTATATTGATATACCACTGTTTAAAATCAATGGCTAAGGATCCACATGCTAGTAAGCAAGCTTTGCGTCAGCCGTAAGCCAATCCATTAAGTCCTACTGAGTAATTAGTACTCAGAGTTTGCCCCACCTTTTGAGAACAGGTACCGGCGACATCTGGACAAGTGCTTGGAGGAGAGTAGTACCGGTGGGCTCGATGCTGCTCGCCTCAATCGTCGTTGCATGAAGACTACTAAAGTATTTTGCTTCCGGGGTGAGATGTTTTCGAATTCGCTTCCGCTATCTGATTCAAACCTGCCTATTGTATGGCATTATGTTGAAACATATATCTTTATTTTGAACTGGTTTGTAAAATAAGTTTATATATGACATATTCAACTGTCTGAGATGATGTAACTATTGTGGCTCCATCGTGGGCTGGATGTGTATGATGTCGGTTTCTTTGGGAAAAGGTAATATCGAGAGCCGAATGACTCTCGATGGACGACCGGGTTTAGTTCGGTCTAATTGCACTGCAAGCCAGAGGTGGCAGGTGCGCTTAGCCCGGATTAAATCGGCGGTTCCGCCACACAGATATAAGGCAAAGGTCATCATCTACTATGTAATTGGAGGACCAGTGTACAACTCCGTCGCTGCCTTCCTCATCGACGGCTTTCTTCTTTCCCTTTCCCTTTGCCTTTGCCGTGCCCGCGGCTGCTGCCTGGTTGGGGTGGTTGGAGGGTGGTGTTGCATACTCTGTTTGTGATGGTGTATGGTTCGGATGACGAAATGGTGGTGAAGGGGAAAATTGACCCTCTAGGTTAATAACAGGCACATGCGCATTCATGTGGCCGTAGGCGTTGGGTTGGGGAAAGAATGGGTTGGTGACGAACGCACCAATGTCCTAGGACTCGTCGTTGAGCTGAAATTGTCCCTGGACGCTGTTAAAAAAATTGTCCATGTCGTCGCTTAATTTGATCCTGTATAATAGGTAATATGACATTATTAGTTACGCAACCAGATACTCATAGGAAAGAACAATGGCATCATGCATGAGCGGTGGCATGACAGATATGTGGCGAAAACGGTTACGCATAACAGGACCAAGGAATGCGCGAACACATGAACCATAACCGGACAGCAACAGTGGGATCATATTACATAACATGAAGGTGTTCTCATAAAAACCATACAGCAGCAGTGGGATCATATTACATAACATGGAAATGTTCTCATAATACAACACATAATGTAGACCACAACCTGACATAGGGGGAGCACAAAAGACAGCACACACAACAGCACTACAACGGGGGTCAAACTAAGTTCTACAACATGAAACATTATATTCTAAGGCTTAGTGAGCCCATGATTCATCGCTGTCGTAGTCGAAGCCACATTTCTCAGCAATGAACCACATGGGGATGTACTCGGGGCTCGGGTGATCATCAAACCATTGAGCAACCTAGGCTTCTTCTTCTTCTGAAGGAGCTAGGGCTGCCCATGCAGGTTCATCGGAGGGTGGTTGCAGGACCTGGGTGCATTCGTCAAAGATTTGCTGCAGGGTATCGGCGATATCTTTCAACTGTAGGATACGGTTCGTTAGGTCGTCATCCTCGATGTCTTGTAGGATGACATCGACCCTATGCCGGAGCTCAGCAGCAAGGTCCTGCATGTCACCCACAGCCAAACGCAGGGCACTAAAAAGGGAGGATTCCATCTGTGCAAATCGAGAGGACGTCGAATCGGTCATATTGAGGCAAAAAAGTATTGGTTCTACTAGATCCACAGGTGAGGGGTGGGCAGGCCAGTACTACTAGACAGAGGGAACCCAAGGGGGGCGACGGCGAGATCTGGGGTTTGGTCTGGCGCCGTATCCGGCGGACTAGGGTGAAAGCGTCCATCAATCTCATGCGGGGTATGGAGGCAGAGGGCCGCGTACCTGGGCAGATGAAATGAAGAAGAGGATGACTTGGGCGACGCCGGGTGCGGGGGATCTTGGAAGCTTGCGGTGGCGCGGGTGACTTCACGGCGGCGGCGGCGCGGCTTGTCCCCGAGGCTTCTCCGCCGCCGTTTGGACGGACCCGTTGTCGCGGACGGCCCTGCCGGGCTCTTCTTGGCTCCGCCTTCCAAGTCGCCGTCGGCCGGATCCGAGATGGGGCTCTTCGCGTGGGCTGCGGCTGGCGGCAGCGGTTGGGGAGGAGGTACACGGACGGGTCCGAACCCTATCTATTTTATTTGCGTGACATGGATGCGGGAACCGTTGGAAGTGGCTACAGTACCGTGTCCGTTCTCCAACCCTGGATGCGGTACGCGGATGCGGGAGGCGTTAGAAACAGCCTAAGATCACGACAAGGGAAGTGGATACAGCTCACGCACAAGTGGCCTGCTGACCGAACTGTCGGTGGAGAAAGAAATCGATCCATCATTCTCAGGGCACAAGGGCTGACAGAATATTCCTTTCCAAAAAGAAAATGGGAGGACGAACTGAATGATGACAGTCGAACGTACGGCAACGCGTGCCACTGTGAATGATAATACGGAGTATATATACTTCTCTATCTTTGATTTGATGATCGCATAATATCGATAGCCACTGTAGAATACAAATGCATCATACCATATTATTACAATGTAAAATAATGGAAGGAACTATACTCAGATTTCTTGTATGCTACACGGAAATAGCCAACGCTCACAAAGGAACGAATATACAAGAACAAATGAATTGCATTTTGTCATCGCTTTTCGACCGTCTCCACGGCCGTCCCACCATTTCCACAGTGCAGAGAGATCAGAGAGGCTCCACAGGCTGTTCTTGATCACCGCCGCTCCAACCATACTTCTCGTAGGAGCTCATATCTGACATTCGCCATGGAGGCGGCTCCCTGCCGGGTGCTGAAATGCGCAGCGCCATTGTTGCACGGCGAGGGGGGAGCGCTCTTGTCGTACAGGGACGCCAGGGGGCACTCGAGGTCGTCCAGATCGTCGTCGCTGGTGTACCCTCTCCTCTGCACCATTGATCCTCTCCGGTCCAGCTCCGGATCGCCACAACCGGTGTCGGCCACTTTCTCCGCCACGTCCTCCGGGGTAGGAGGGTGGTACACCACCCGAGCAGCGGTGACTGGGAATGTGCTGATCATGTCTTTCTCGGTGAACCGCTCCAGCAAGCTCTGCAACGCAATCGTCGCAATACCAGTTCGCATATAAGTAATTAACACAAACTTCGTATGTTGACCCCCAAAAAAAACCTACACATGGTAAGCAAGATGCTGTTTATACTTCACAGCTTAAGGCAAACCATTTTAGCAAATAGAAAGTATACCTCGGAATTCAGTTCCTCCAAAACCATGCCAGGAACAGGATCAGGGCAGAACTCGTCAGGAGTGAAGTTGCAGAGTATTCTTGTTACTAGTGGAAGGCCAATGGAAGGGCAGACCTAACGCAAAACAGGAAGATAAAATTCGCAGGAGCACATATTGCTACTTGGAATGAGACAGGGACTACGAACTACGAATGAAAGCTTGCCTCTTTTCTGATGGTTTTCTCGAGAAGCATGTCCTTCGGGAGCATCAGAAGATCACTCAACTCGTTGAGTAGCTTAAAACAAGTTGATTCAGTTGTGTCTCTTCTGTCATCACCAGTAACTTCCCCATCTTGACCATCCTTTTCAGATCCAGCAGCATGGATGCCAAATGTATCTGTCAACCATCCGGACCAATTCCCAACCTACATAAGCATTTCACGTGTCAATGATCAGTAATGTTTGCAAGGATGAGTACATGCAAAGTCCCTATTCTAGATTGATTGATTGTTTTTTCATCATGCCATTGCAAGCATCATTCCAGAATCCAAAGTAAAGTGGTTTAATCTAAGGATGCATTTGTTATAGTAATTCAATACATACAGAGTTCTTCAGTTGTGCGCCTGATCCAAAGCTTAAATTGCCAGCTGGAATAGGCAGAACTTTTGCGTCCACGATTGGGTCTGATATAGGATCGGAAGGTATCTCATTCGCTGATTCACGAAGGATAGCATTAAACATAGCAACATCTAAACGGGCTACGCAGTGCTCCATCACCTGGAAATAACAGAACAGTTCAAGAGTAGACCTCAACAAAAGATATCATTACTAAAAAAATCGGAAAAAAAACTTGCAGCATACCAATTTTGTCAATACTGGTAAGCATCCACACTCATGCCCGCCAGCACGAAGAGGACAGATTCTGCTGAATGCATCATGAAATGCAGTTTTCCAGAGATCAATAGAAAAATTCCCATGTTGCTGGTCACCCAAGGAAGGCCCTAACAACCTCCCAATCTTTGGAGTTGACAAATCTCCCACCGGGGTTTGCATGTGGGGTGTCATTGCCTAGGGAAACAAAAATCCTTCAGAAAACTGAAAACAAATGAATTACTCTACAATAGGTTTTAGGCATCACTGTTTTACAGAAGCAAAATCATACTCAGCTTTCTGGAAAGTGACAAGAAAGTAATAGGGTAAACTTTTACCTGCCACCACACAGACTCAACAATCCGAGAAAAGATCCAAGATTCAATCTTCTCCAAAGCAGCCAATAGTGTGCTAGTTTCCCGCCAATCATCTGGCAGCTGCATGATATTGGGACTAGCATAGTTGCCATTGGAGTTACTTTTCCATCGCATTGGAGCGACATTCCTGTCAGGCTTCTTTGCATTACCATTTGTGCTGAAAACTTTCATAACTGGTCTTGGTAGTTGTGAAGTACCAAATGTTTGTGCAATTATTTCTCTTAGGACAACTGTGTTCGATAGCCAAAATGTCAACCTACACAAAAAATAGACTATTCTTAAAATTTTATCTGAAGAAGTTGATTCTAACGACAGTAAGGGGAAACAAAAGCTAGAACTAATAATAATTTACCTTGAAACATCATTGCCGCAAGACTTTGCAACAAGCACAAGCCCAGAAACTGAATTTTTTGCAACCGAAGCTTTCTTATCTGAGGACCAAAATTTTGATGCATGAATATAAAGCCTAGATAGACGGCGAGCAGGTGTATGCAACTTATGTGATGAACAACCGTGCTCTGGCACCACAGAGTAGAGAGAAACCTCAAGAGCAGCAATTTCACGCAACTCCTGCTCCAACTTCTCAATTTTTGAATCTAACTCCTTATTGTTTTCATAAGAAACTGAATTGCCATTATCAACTATGTTTTCTTCTGTATAAGCAATTTCATCATCAGTACCAGTACTCTGATCACATTTTGGAGCTTCATCCAATATATCGATCTCCTTTGCCTCTTCAATGGCTATATTGTCAATATCTCTGCCCTCAGTGACATTATTATCAGTTACTTTGCCGTCAATGGTTTTATCATCAGTGACTATACATTCAATGGCCTTATCATCCTTCATTCCATCTTCAATGGCCTTCATTCCATCCTCAATGGACTTATCATCCTCCATTCCAGCCTCAATGGCCTTATCAACCTTGGCTCTGTCATCAATGGCTTTATCATCTGTGGCACTGCCTTCAGAAGTGTTATCATCCTTGATTCTTCCCTCAACTGCTTTATCATCTGTGGGTCTATCCTCAATAGCTTTGTCATCTGTTTCCTCAGACATCTCGGACGAAGAACAAGAAGGAACTTTCGGAGCCTCTGGCTTCTTCACCTCGACAGTTTTAGCAACACTAGTGGCTTTGTTTGTTTTTGGTGATTTGTTCTGGTTACTGTTTGACGATACATACTGCAGCTTAGTGTGGATTTGACGATTGGAAATACTTCTTGCTGAGCGTGGACTGTTTTCCTTAGACTCTTTCCGTGCTAGCTTCTTTGGAACCCTTGAGACTCTTTTCACCTTAGTGTCTTCATTACTGGTAGCATCACCTTGTGATGAAAGGGAATTTCTGGCCGGTTCATAGTCTGATTCAGTTTCCTTGCCTTGTTTACCATCTCTTTCCATATCACATGAATGGTCGTCTCTCTCTTCCCCATTCTCCTTGGCACCCATTTCAGTATCCCTTATGTACTAGAAGTTTGATACCTGGACAGACAGTCGACAGAAACACCAGCAAAGTCTTATCAGCTTAAATCAATCGGGAATATAGCAAGGGGAATTCCAAGATGGTTCAACAAAACCTAAATGATTATGAAATGGTGAAAAAATAAAAGAAAAAACACATAACCAGCTACCAGCATTAAAGAAAATAGAATGCTGAAGTGCAAGTTCAGATCTGATAGGTAAAGCATTCCGCACCTCAAGTTTAAAAATGCATTTTGCAGTAAGAAATCCACTATAGAACATGATGGTCATACTGACTGGCATACTATGAGGCAAATGTTCATATTGTAAGTAAACAAATGCCACTTCCGATAAGGCATCCACTAAAACATAGTTGCCATAGAACAATCCTCTGAAACATTTTTTTAAAAGCGCAGCTTACAAATCAAAATAAAATATCCACTATAGAGTGTGGCGGTAGATTCTGAAATCTTTGGCCTTGGCCCTAACTAGCGGATGTTCACATCATAAAACGAGCACAGGACAGCAACTCAAATCATAAAACGGACAGCTGAGCAAGATTTCTACTATCTTGCAAGCAAAATTGAAAATGCTCTAATAACTTAATAAGACAATCTGGTACAGATAAAATGTCTCCAGGACAAGCAAGTAATTCTCTTCAATCGCTTGGACAGAAGGTAGTTGGGAGGCACATGGCTGGGGGGGCCTCCAGCGGATCATGGACCACCGTGCCTCTGGATTGCATTCGAGAACGAGGTCCCAGTCCCAGGGCGAGGAAAGAGCCCCAGACATAAAGCTGCCACATAACTGGACTACAGAGAGATCTGACAACACACTGCTATGGCAAAGGTAATTACGATCCATGATGGATGTACACGCGGTGATACTGAGCATGAGGCGGTACTTGATTCCACGAGAATCACCGCGTCCTAGTCCATTGCTCGAAATGGCCAATCACCAGCGAAAGCACTAAACAGAGAGGTGCGGTGCGCTTCGATTTCTACTACTAAAACAAATGGCCGCAGCAAATTTCAGCGAAGAGAAGTTCAGGGAAGTTGAGAAAACAATAATCATGAGGCAGCTAACAAAAAGTAACAAAAGTGGGAATCACAGGCTACCACCAATGGACCAAAAAAAACAGTCTTAGAATGCCTGATACGCGTGGAAATCATCAGATAATAGTATAATACCCCCTGTTACAAAAAAAGGTAACACGGCACAGGAGCAAGAACAAGAACAAGAACAGGGAAGAAATAGAATAGTCAGTCCGCACCCACAGAAACCACTAATTTGGCTTATTCAGACCGCGAATGCTGATCCGATGCAGCTACTAACCTACAATTTCACTCAGCAAATGCAGAGCTCGTCGGACCAAGATCCCCGGCCAGTTTCAGCACCAAGCAGAAGAAGGGAAGAGTCTAAGACTGCAAGAGTAAAGCAACCTCCAAATCTAATCGAACACAACGGCACTGGAATCTCCCCCAATGCACAAGAACAGAATTTCAGGCGAAACGGCGAGGACAGCAGAAGCAAGCGGTTGCTCACCGGGATTATCGCCTCAGGCGACGGTTCGGTTCCTCGCGACGCGGGCGGGATGAGGAGCGAAACCAGGGGAGCAGGGAGGGAGCGGTTGCTCTCTCGGTTTCTATCCTCCTTTTTTTTCTCTCCCTAATGGGCAATGGCGGCGCGGGGAATTGGGCGCCGAGGGAATGTTGGTGCGGAGCGGCGGCGAGCGGTCGGGTCGGCGCAGGACGGGACGAGGCGGCCACCGCCCACCGGCTGATCCGCTTCTATGGGTACGGCGAGGCAGGCAGGCAGACAGACGTCACTGGCAGCGCCACCGCGTGGGCGAGGTGGCCGTTGCCGCTCAACGTGTGTTTCGAGGCCCGCCGAATCTGCTCACCGCACGGTGACCATAGCAACCGCATCGACGGGGAGGGCTCTGGCTCTGGCAACGTGGGCTATACAACTTATCCAATTTTTTTTACTCCAGTATTTCAGCACATGGATTTGTGTCCATCGTTTAGGCCTAATTTTCGTAATTTTATAGAAATCGTACAGAAATTTAAAGAAACGCAATACTGAAAAAAAAATCAGAATTTAGACATGTTGATGTATTCTCAACTCAACTTTTCTTAAAAAATATTTTAATATTTTCAAGAAGGATTCTCTTCTCTATATCTTATTCCTCTTTGACTACCTCTGCAACTAACGAATAATTTCATGTGAACGGTAATACATCTGTGAACAGATATTTTGATCACTAATATATCACTTGTGTGATAAACCATAATCATAAGTAACTATAAATACAAATTAATAATATCAATTTTGTGTCAAAAAATGAGTATCTCAGTAGATAGTTGTTGGTAAAAGGCTTGTAATAGCAAAAAGAAATACATATTTATATTTTAGGATGAGTACTATAAATTTTAGATATTAATTATCGGGCACCATTGGAAAATTTGACTTAAACTAAATATGTTCGCTTGCGTTGCGTTTCAAATGTAGTTTAAAATATATGCTTATGAGGTTTTGAGATGTTCTTTCCCCACGATGGTCGAGTCTAGAATTCCAATATTACATGATGCGGTTAACTTTTTTCTATAACTTCAATAATTTGTATTATTTAAAAAATTATTTAATATTTAGATATGTAAAAACACAACTTGTTCTTAAACTACGTTTAATGCAAACCATGACAAAATAAATTATATCTTTTGAAACATTTTGAATAAGATGAAAGAATAAAGTTGTGGGAAAATCCATCTATATTTGTGAACTGAGATAACGAGCAACAAAAGAGACCTACCTAAGCTACAACCAAGTTTCGGTGGCCACACCAAGAATTTCATACGCTTCCGATAAACAAAAAATCTCTGAACTGAAATTCTAAATACTAGTAGAATCCACGCCATGACGGAGAACCAACTTTTGAACAAAAGCTTCATTCTGAATTCTGATCGAAAGGGAGAGAAGAATCTATCCAATTTGTTTTCTTACATAATAAAAGGACAGGTCGGAAAAAGCGAACGCCGATGCTCCCAAAAGAGCGGTGAGTCGGGATCCGCGGCCCCGTACCCTGGCGGGGGGTGGCCGGCAGAGGCTGTCGGTGGTGGCAGCGCCACCGCCACCGCCTCATCCAGGCCTGTGGTCAGGTAGCCGTCCCCGTCGCCGCCGCGGAATCGGATACTGTTCGTCTAGTCCGCCCTTTAATATTTATATCAACATCCGGTTTATTTAAAGTTAAACCGCTCGCCGGAGCTGCCGCGTCCTTTGGCAGCTGGGCGGAGGGCGGTTCCCGGACCCTTTCAGCTCGCCGTCGTGTCAACGTCTCTGACGCCTACTGTTCCCGGGGCCCACGCCGTACTGGTATACAGCCCAGCGTGGTACGGGACAAGCCCTGTACAGGGCGACCCGGAGTACAGTAGTGCTGGCTAGTAGGAGTACCAAGTACGTATTTGGCTACTCCTGGCTGAGGTACCATGTGTTGTATACTTGGATATGTGTGTGTGTGTGCGCGCAGCATGTACAATTGTACACGGTAGGTCTGGCTGGACATTCCAGGGAATTTGGGCAGGAGCCTTGAACGGTACTAGGAAATTTCTGTGCAGAAAGGGCCGGCATTGCATAATGGTCATCTCCTGTGGTTTACGCACCGTCCCTCTGATTCCCTGGGGATTATATATACAAAGTATAAGAGATGTGGACAAATTTCCTGTGTATATACTGCATTTGTCATCTTGTAGCACCTTTTATTCTGTGTGGTTTCGTACTGGCCATATGGATGGACAGACTATCCACCAGCAGGCACCAACCACCAAAATGAAGGATGTATGTGACAGACTTTCCTCTAATCATTGCTGAGAGTACTGTTTGTCTCTTCCATCGGGGATCCAAGGGAATTATTGTAATGCAGGTTAGATGCGCGCATAGAAATTTGCATACAGACACGAGAACGTAATGCGTGGAGCAGTACGAGTATTGTCCTGCCGCGCGCACTCGTTTTAGGTTGTAAGATAAGATTATGGTTGACTAGCTCCCAAGCTCTTAGTCCAAACAGGCAGTGATTCTTCCTATATGACATTGAAATCTTAAGGAGTTGCCAGTTGCCATCTATCAATATGTAACATGAGTACACTCACCCAAAGATTATATTATATATGTATAGTTCCAATAATTCTGTATTAGTAGACATCATCTTTAAGAGATACCCTAAATAAACATACTCGTGCACTAGATGCCACAGTAGTGCAGTATAATCATGTGCATGCCTTTCAGCCGCTAGCTATGTGATCAGCTTGTTTTTGGAAATTAGCACTGTCGGAGCGGACGTGCTCCTGGTCAGGTGGCGGAGTGCACCCGGCCGAGATCCTAAGTACTGAGAGTAGTTAGGGGGAGCAATCGTTGTTAGCTAAGTTGGTGGTGGCACGATGGTGGCGAGAGGATTTAGAGTGGTTCGGGCCGCCGGAGCGTACTACCCTACGTCCACTGTGGGTGTGTTCTTGTATTTCGTGGGCCTTCAGAGGAGTCTCTGAAGCCTGTCTGGATCTGTCTCGGGGTCTGTTTGTGAGCTTGTTCGAGATTGTCCTTTGTGTTGCGTATGCCTCCCCTTTTATAGCCCAAGGGGGGCATGTACATGGTGGCCGGGCCCCGACAGGTGGTCCCGGCCATTTCCTCTATGCTACAGTTCTATCCTGTGCCTGATGTCCAACGCTTCCATGCTTCGCGCCTGTACCACCGTCGTGACCTGGTATGGCCTGGAGATCCGCCATACCGTCTTGTCGTCTGGATACGGCGCCGTGCCGTCCTGCCTCACGCCGTCCTGTCCCATCGGCTGCTAAACCCGCTGAGAGGCTTCAGAGGCCGAGGGGCAGGCGACGCGCACGCGTGACAGGACAGGGCGCTCGTAGTAGCGTTGTAGCGCCGCTGCCTAGTATTAGGCTGAGCGCGGCCGCCGCGCGATGAGTACAGCGTACTTGTTTACTCAATATAGACCCCAGTGTAGCTGGGGAAATCAACTGTAGTGCTCTGTCATCGCCGCCGCGCCATGGTAAGGCGCGCCCCTTTGCCTTGCCGCCGCCGCCTGCCAGCGGCGATGGGGGCACACCCGTCTGACAGCGGCGGCGTCGGCGGGCGACGGGGGCACGCCTGTCTGACAACGGCGGCGGGCAACGGGGGCACGCCTGTCTGACACTCGTGGTGTCAGCGGCATTGGGGCGTGCCAGCCTGACAGCGGCGGTGTCAGCGGCATCGGGCACGCCCACCTGCCCTGCCCGCAATAAATGCGGCAGGTGGGCGAGGCGCCCGCCTGAAGGCCCCGCCACGCGCCTTGTGGGCACGTGGCAACGCGAGACCTTCCCGTGCCCTGTGGTCACGTGGCGGCCCCGGACCACCGAAGGTGCTGGCTCCGGACCTCCACGCGCTCTGCGGGCACGTGGCGCCCCCGGACCACCGAGGGCGCTGGCTCCGGACCTCCACGCGCTTCTGCACGTGGCGGCCCCGGACCTCCCCGTGCTCTGTGGGCACGAGGCGGCCCCGGACCACCGAAGGTACGGGCTCCGGGCTCCGGCCCGAGAGGTCCGGACCTCTCCTCGCGTGGCTGGGGGAGGCTCGGTCCTCAAGGAGGTCCGGGGCCTCCCCTGTGGGCCGGGTGCGTGGCCCTAGCTTTCCCAAGGAGTGGGCCGGGCCCATCTGTATGCGGCCTTAGGCCCTCCTTGTACTGCAGTAGTTACCTCCCTTAGTGATCTTCGTCTAGTGTAAGCGGGTACCCGGTTAGCTGGGTACCGACAGTGGCCCCTGGGCTTGCCTTTGGTGAGTTTTTTCGAACCTGAGGTGAGCCCACCGTCGCTTACTACACAAGCCGCCGGGAGCCGCGGGCGGTTACCGGCGTTTAGCCGTTAAACTCACAGTTGGCCAGGGCCCACCACTTGATTTCTTGGTCGAGGCCTTGACTCGCCTGCCTTCGGAGGGGGCTCAGTCCACCCGACCCCGCGGGGTGGCCCCGTGGGTTCCCACGATCTGGGGGCGCGCGATCGTGGGAATCTCTCGAGAAACGTGGGGGGCAGGCCCGCGTCGGAAACCGCGCAGCGGTTCACCTACTTCTTCTCCTGCCATTAAGGCGGGGTAGTCGGCTACGTGGGCAGCCGTCCGTAAAGCGGAAAAGGCAGGGGCCCCGCACGTCGCGCCGGGACGCGCGTCCGCGAGCGGCCGCCGGTTCGCCTTCCTGCCTTGCTTGCTCTTCTACCCGCCTGACTGCCTCCTCGGGCCCCTGCTGTCATTGACCTGGTGGCCCGTGGGTGCGCCCGCGCGCGCGTACACTTGACGTCCGTGGCTTGCGGGGGATTGGGGGCAACCGTCAAATAGGGTTCTCGGCCATCGGCCGAGCACGTCCTTCTGCCATTTGCCTCTGCACCCCTCGCATTCGCCGCGGCGCTTCATCTTCCTCGTAGCAGAGCTCTCGCTTCTTGTCTGCTGCGTGCTCCTTGTCTTCTCCACCGCCAGATTTCTTCAGCGATGGGTCCGAGCCATCAATCCCCCCGGGAGACTGAGGAGAACCTCACCCGCGTCCGCCGCCTGCTCGGCTGGACGGACGCGGAGCGTCGCGATAATGTTCGCACGGGCTCCCTCCCCCACCGCAACTTGCAGCTGGGGGAGTTCATCCTCTTCGTCCCCTACCTCTACTGTGGTCTGGGGATTCCGATCTCTTCTTTCTTCATGCTGGTGCTGGAGGCGTTTGGGCTGCAGCTCCAGCATCTCACCCCCCACTCCATCCTTCATGCGGCAATCTTTGCCCACTTCTGCGAGATGTTCGTGGGGGTTCCTCCCTGCGTGACGCTCTTCCGTCACTTCTTCTCGGTGAGGTGTTCCGGGAGGAGCTCGACGGAGATCGGCCGCTACTACTTCCTGCTGAAGGGGTCCGGGGGAAGATCAACCTATCTCCCCACCTTCGCCAGCGCCAAGTGGGAGCACTGGCGCAACGGCTGGGTGATCGTCAAGGCGGAGCCGAACGACCGGTTGGCTCTCCCGGATAGCAGTCCCGACGCACCTCTCCCGGAGGGTGCCTCGACGGATCTGCCACCCGAGTTCTCCCCCGTGCTGGCCAGGATCGCCGAGCTCGTCAGCGGCGGGCTGACCTCACTGCACGTCCTCGCGGACTTCCTCAGGCGGAGGCTCGCCCCCCTGCAGATGCGGCCAAGGCTGGCGTGGAACTACACCGGCTCCAACGACTGCAGCCGGGTGGTACGTGGCGAAGGCCACGACCTGACGCCGCTTCTGCTGGAGGAATGGGTGCGGTGCGTCACGGACGTGAGTTTCCCTCCGGAGCAGCTGCGCCTGCCGTCCGCTATCGTGCCGCTCTGCCGCGACCAGGCCTTGCGGACGGCGGTGCTCCGGGAGATGCCCACGCTCGACGACGGCGGCCTCGCGGCGCGGCAGCTTGGAGGCGACCCCAACCGGGGGGTCCACATTGCTGACGCCCCGGTTGGGAGTTCTGATGCCAGGGGCACCGCTCCTGCTGACAAGGGCAAGGGGCCAGTGGCAGCGTCCCCCGTCGTCCCGCCGGCGGGTGGTGAGGAGACGCGGCGAAGGCTGGTCCGCGGCGACGGGACCTTTGTCTCGGAGCCCGACCCGAAGCGTCAGCGGACCTCGGGGGAAGGAAGCTCCTCTGCGCAAGGGGAGCGAGTGCCGCCGCCGCCTCCGGGCCAGCGGCACCCTCAGCGCCGGGCACCTCCTCCGACGCCGGACCAGCAGCGGCGGTCCTCTCCGGCACCGCCGGCCTCGGGCCCGCGGCAACAGCAGCCACCGGCAGCGTCGACCGCAGATCGGCAGCCGCGGCGAGGCTCCGGCCTTCGTGGCCGCTGGTCGGCGCCTACCTCGAGGTAAGCCCTTTGGATTAGCTTCGCATACTTCGTGGTACTACGGCTAGCTTTTTTCAGGCTCCTCAGCCTTTCGCCGTGCATTCTTGTTTAGGCCGACACGCCCGGGCGGCGTTCCTCCCCCCAGCGGCTCTGGTGGCCGGGCGACCACGGCGGAGAAGTACGCCCCTGGTGGTCCGACGGCGGAAGACGCCACGCGGGCCCGGGCTACGACCGAGGGGCCTGCACCGGAGGCCACCCCGTCTGTCCGGCCCCAGGCCCCAGGTGGACCAACGCCGGGGGGCGCCTCGGGGGTCGAGACCGCACCCGGAGTGCCTGCTGAGGGGGCAGCTCCGGGCGCGCAGCCCCAGGCACCAGGCAGCCCGGTGCCGGAGGGCGTCGCGACCCAAGGGCCTGCGCCGGGGGCGGCTCCTGACTGCCGGACCTCGGAGCCTTCGTCGCCCGCCGCCCAGACGACCAGCCCCAGATCTCCCCCTCCTACCGAGGGGGAACTGGAGGAGGTTCTGGGTAGGCCGCTCCTGCCCCTGCCCCAGCCGGGTGGAGCCCCTCTCCCTCGCGTGCTACGTCGGGCGCACCAAGCCTTGGACGACGCCCAGGAGGCGCTCCAGCTGGAGTGGGCCCGGCTGCAACAGGAGCGCGAGGGCTTGGACGGCTGGCGGGCCCGTCTGGGGGAGCAGATCGAAGCCGCCACCGCCCAGCACTCACGGACCCGTGCGGAGCTTTCCACTGCCCGCACCGAGCTCGACGCTGACCGCGCGGCCTTCCAAGAGGACCTGCAGAGGTTCGCTGGCCGGGAGCGCGCGGTTGGGCTCCGCGAGAAGCAGGCCGAGGTAGGCGAGGCACGGCTGAAGCTCGAGCAGGCGAAGCTGGAGTCCGTGTGGAAGGGCGTGGAGCAGCGCCGGCAAGAGCTGGTGGAGGTGTCTGAGCGGAGGCTGCTGTCAACTCCGAGCTCGACAAGATGAAGTTGAGGCTTGTCGAGCGCGAGGCAGCGGTTGCGGCCCGCGAGGACTCCGTCGCTCAGCGGGAGGCGTCGGCCAAGGCTCTGAGGGACTCTGCTGCTCGCCAGGCTGCCACGCTCAAGGTCCGCGAGGACTGGGTGAAGTCCCGGGAAGCGGAGCTGGCGGAGCAGGAGAGGCAGCTGCTGGCTGAGCGAGCCGCTCTGGAGCAGCTGAAGCAGGGTGCTGCTCAGCAGGCGGCGGTGGAGGACCGGGAGCAGATGCGCGCCGGCCTCCAACGCATCGCCGACTGGGCCGGGGAGGCGAGTTCGGCTCTGGTACCGCTCGGACTGAGTCCGATCCGGGTGACAGAGCCGCCTTCCACCATGGCGGACGCCCTCCCTGTCCTGGACTCGGCGGTGGAGCGACTCCGGCGCCTGGACTCCACACTCGGAGAATGCCTTGAAGCCGAGGGCCGCGAGCTGTGCCGCCTCGTGGTGGAGCACCTCCTGGTCTGCTTCCGGAGCCACGACCCCGCCATTTCCTTGGACCCGGTTATCGCAGGTCCGGTGGAGGGAGCGGAGGCCGCCGCCCGAGACAGCGTGCAGGAGGCGGTGGAGGTCGTTGCCGCCCGGTTCCAGCGGACCTCTGCAGACGAGGACCCGGATGTACTGGGGACAGGAGCCTCCCCAGCGCCGTAGGGCAACAGCTTTTGCTGTTTTGTTTTGTTTGTTTTTTATGTATGTAAAACATTAGTATGCCAAGTAATATAAGAATGGTAGTTGCGACTTATCTCCATTTGCTCCCTGCTGCATGTTGGTGCGTTGTTACCTGACCCCCTGGCCCCCTGGTAGGTAGGCTCTAAGTTTTGAGGCTGGCTACCACCAAGTCAGAGGCCAGACCTGCATGCAACTCACGGCAAACGTCAGTGTCGCACCTACGGGACCCACTCTTAGTTGACCTATTCCGCTACTCGAGGTCCGGAGCGTTTGCTGTCCGGGCCAGGGGCCAGGATGTTTGTTCGTGGGATAGCAGGGTGTGTGAGTTAAGGGTACGGAACCAGGCAAAACTGCGACACAGCCCTGGACTATCCTTAGTCCAAAACACCTTAGCTCTGGTCCGGTCCTGCAGTCGTTCGGACCTCTCCTAGCGAAACAAAAGGTAACCGCGCTGCCTCGAAGTCCTCGGAGTCGCAGCCGGACCTCGCTGCTGAGGTTAGGGGGTGTGCCATTAGCTTAGGGGGTGGTCCGGAGCACTAAATGCACTGTTCCTGATACTGGGGGAACTCACGGCGTGGTAGGGAGTGTTCAGTGCCTAGGGTATGAGACCAGGCTAAGCAGCTGACAGCTCCGTGCTACCAAGGCGAGCCCCTTTTCTCTGGACCTGGCACCCAGTATTCCGGACCTCCTTCCCAGCCTCTGTGCTAACCACTTCACACTCAAGCTGCTAAGTCCTGCTGGTTCCAAGGAGATTTTTGGCAAGAGTAGGATTCCACGTAGGGGTTAGGAAAAATTGAAACAAGCAGTAGGGTAACAGCGGAGACAAGAATTTCAGGGCTAAACTCTTTCTTTAATCAAGCGGTACAGGGCGTCATGTGATGTCAGCCAGAGGTCGGGATTACAAGGGCGGACCTTCACCGCTCTGGTCCACATGGTGGTCCTATTTAGCTTACAAAAAGAAAAAGGAGTTGCCCTGAATTTCTTGCCTACGGATAAAACTTACGGAGGTGCTCTATATTCCAAGGGTTCGGTAGCGGAACTCCTTCCTCCGTGGCGAGGCGAACGCAACCGGGGTGACTAACTTCTGTCACCTTGAAGGGGCCTTCCCAGCTGGGGGAGAGCTTGTTGCGCCCTTCTCGGCTCAAGATGCGCCTCAGGACCAGGTCTCCAGGTTGGAGCACCCTGCCCCGCACGGTTCGCTCATGATAGCGTTTGAGCGATTGGTTGTACCGTGCGTTCCGGATTGCAGCCTGCCATCTTTGCTCCTCGACGAGGTCGACGTCGTCGCTCCTAGCTTGTTCCTGCAAAGATTCATCGAAAGCTTGGACCCGTGGGGAGCCCAAGAGTATTTCTGGCGGGAGGCATGCCTCGGCCCCGTATACCAGGAAGAATGGGGTTTCCCCGGTTGCTCGGCTGGGTGTGGTCCGGATCCCCCATAGCACGCAGGGGAGCTCATCAACCCACTTCGCACCGTGCTTTCCCAAGCAGTTGAAGGTGCGGGTTCTGAGCCCCTTGAGGATTTCTGCGTTAGCTCTCTCGACCTGTCCATTGCTCCTAGGATGTGCTACAGAGGCGAAGCATAACTGGATGCCAACGCCGTCGCAATAGTCCTGGAAGACCTGGCTCGTGAACTGGGTCCCATTGTCCGTTATAATACGGCTAGGGACGCCGAACCGGCACACAATGGACTTAAGGAAAGCTGTTGCAGTTCCTTGGGTGATGCTTACTACTGGGGTTACCTCAGGCCATTTTGTGAATTTGTCAATGGCGACGTAGAGGTACCGGTACCCACCGACAGCTCTAGGGAAAGGTCCCAGGATGTCCACCCCCCATACCGCAAAGGGCCAAGAGGGTGGAATCATCTGCAGAGACTGAGCCGGTGTGTGTATCTGCTTTGCGTGGAACTGACACGCCTTGCAGGACCTTACTAGCTCAGCTGCATCCTGGAGCGCTGTCGGCCAGTAAAAGCCATGCCGAAAGGCTTTACCGACCAGCGTACGGGACCCTGAATGATTCCCGCACTCGCCTCCATGGATCTCCGCGAGTAAATCGCGGCCCTCCTCCCGGGTTATGCATCGCATGAGGATGCCATTGGCGCCACGCCTGTAGAGATCCCCTTCTACTAGCGTGTAGCGTTTAGCCAACCGCACTATGCGCTCAGCAGACACACGTTCTTCGGGAAGGATTTTGTCCTTCAGGTAGTCCCAGATCTCTGAGATCCGTGCATCGGGACTGCCCTGAGCCATTGGATGTGTCCCTGATGACATGCCGGGGTCATCAGTCCACACGATCCTTGGTGGGCTCCAGAGATGGAGGACCACCGGGACTGCTAGCTTCGAGGTGCTAGTTCTGCCCCCTTCGCCCAGTTCGGCTGGCTGGGCGGTTGGTCTCAGCAGCTGTCTTTTGAAGACGCCCTCGGGTACTGGGCCCCGAGTCGATGCCCTCGCGGAGAGGTCATCTGCCACTGAGTTGAGGTTCCTGGGAACGTGCTGCAGTTCCAGGACCTCGAAGTCCTTCTCGAGCGCCCTCACTCGCATGAGGTATGCTGCGAGCTGGGGGTTATTGCAGCAGCACTCCCCCCGGACCTGTCGGATCACCAACTGGGAATCCCCCTTAACCAGGAGCTGCTTGATTCCCAGTGACTGAGCGATCATGAGCCCAAAGATCAAGCCTTCGTATTCCGCCATGTTGTTAGTGGCTTTGAATTCGAAGCATACTATGTACTTTACTTGATCCCCGTTTGGGTCCACAAGGGCCACCCCTGCTCCGGACCCTTTTTCGCGGGCGGACCCGTCGAAGAAGAGAGTCCAGTGCGGCTCGGTGAAAACCCGGACGGTCCTGTCCGGCTGGGAAGGTTCCGCCTCGGCTTGCGGACCTCCAGATTCCGAGGCGGTGGGAGTCCACTCTGCGATGAAGTCGGCCAAGACTTGGCTCTTGGCAGCACTTCGGGGCTGGAAGTCGAGTTGGAATTCTGCCAGCTCCGCAGCCCATTTGGCGATATTTCCAGTAGCGTTAGAATTGCGCAGGATTGCTCTTAATGGGTAAGAGGTCACCACGACGACCTTATGCGCCTGGAAATAGTGGCGCAACTTTCTGGAAGCAATAAGTAATGCGTAGGCGAACTTGTGAGCTTCCAGATACCTGGCCTTCGCCCCGTGGAGGACTTCACTGACGTAATAGACTGGCTTCTGGGTGGTCCGGACCTTAGTGGCAGGTCCGAGACCATCTCCCCCTGCCAGGCTGGCCCCCTGGGCGGCTTGGCCTCCAGCTTCTGGTGGCTTATCGCCTTGGCAGGGCAATGTGCCAACCGGACCTCCGATATTGGGGCCGGCTGTAGCTCCCGTGGTGGGCGGACCACCACCTTCCACTTGGGGGACCCCGGTGTCTCCTTCGTGGGGATGGGCTGGTCGCTCGGCGACCAAGACCATGCTTACTACCTCGGATGTCGCCGCGAGGTAGAGAAACAGGGTCTCACCAGACTCTGGCGCCACTAAAACGGGCAGAGTAGTGAGATGCTGCTTCAACTCCTGGAAGGTTTGCTCAGCCTCTTCGGTCCATATGAATGGTCCGGACCTCCTCAAAAGCTTGAAGAAGGGCAGGGCTCTCTCAGCTAGCTTTGAGATAAACCGGCTGAGGGCTGCCAAGGACCCAGTGAGTTTCTGGAGGTCCTTAACGCAGGCCGGCGGCCGCATAGCCTCGATCGCCCTGATCTTGGTTGGGTTTGCCTCAATGCCGCGATGTGACACTAGGAACCCTAACAGTTTACCAGCCGAGACGCCAAAGACGCATTTCTCGGGGTTCAGCTTCGTGCGTGTTGTGCGCAACCTATCGAAAACAAGGGCTAGGTCTTCCATCAAGGTCGACCCTACCCTGGTCTTGACAACAATGTCATCGACATAGACATCTACTATGTTTCTGATCAGGTCATGGAAAGTGAAGTTCATGGCACGCAGAAACGTAGGTAAAGCATTCCTCAGACCATATGGCATTACAACGTAACAATATAAACCATCTACTGTTACGAAGGCTGTATGCCTCTTATCCTCCTCATCCATCTGGATCTGATGAAACCCAGAGTACGCATCCAAAAAAGACAAGAGTTCACACCCGGAGGTGGAATCTACTATCTGGTCTATGCGCGGGAGGGGATAAGGGTCTGGAGGACATACTTTGTTGAGGCTGGTGTAGTCGATACACATCCGAAGCTTCCCGTTCGCCTTGGGGACGACCACCGGGTTGGCCAGCCACTCGGGGTGATGGACCTCCTCGATGAAGCCTGCGTCCAGGAGCTTCCGGACCTCCTGACGGATGAAGTCCTGGCGCTCCACGGACTGCCTCCGTGGCTTTTGCCGCACCGGCTTGGCGTCTGGGTTGATCTTTAGACGGTGCTCAATCACTTCCCTAGGGATCCCAGGCATCTGCGACGGTTCCCAGGCGAACACGTCGACATTTGCTCGGAGGAAAGCAACGAGCGCGTCTCCCTATTTCTCTCCCAGATTTCCTGCGATGCGGGTGGTCTGGGAGGGCTCCGCCCCGATCTGGACGGTCTTGACCGGCACGTCCTCGGGGTCGGAAGGGCGTACCTTGGGCACCTTTGGTTCCTTAACAGGAACCTTGGCCCGAGAGGTCGAGGGGTTGTCCCCCGCCGGGTTCGCTGCGTCAGTAGCGAGAGCATGGAGCTTCTCTACTGCGGCGACG
Organism: Paspalum vaginatum; assembly: GCA_030272315.1. NCBI lineage: Eukaryota > Viridiplantae > Streptophyta > Magnoliopsida > Poales > Poaceae > Paspalum > Paspalum vaginatum. The sequence continues at coordinate 11,590,796 of CM059013.1, read as the reverse complement.
GCTGCGTGGCGGTCTCCCGGCACGGTGAGAACACCCGCCGGGGACGGCATCTTCACGACCAAGTACCCGTAATGGGCAACGGCCATGAAGCGGTACAGTGCCGGTCTGCCAATGATGGCGTTGAACGGCAGGTTGACTTCCGCGACATCGAACTGGACGTTCTCTGTGCGGAACTTCTCCGGGGTCCCGAAGGTGACCGGCAGGTCGATCTTCCCTTTCGGGTAGATCGGCACTGGACCCACGCCGGAGAATGGGCGCGTCGGAGCCAGGCGCGACTCCGGAATCTGCAGCTGTTTGAAGGCTGCGTGGCTGATGATGTTGAGGGCGGCCCCGCCGTCGATCAACACGTGGTGGAGCCGTATGTTGGCGACCACTGGAGATGTGATGATCGGCAGTACGCCAGCCCCAGCCATGTTTTCTGGGCAGTCGGCCGGCCCGAAGGAAATGGTGGTGTCTTTCCACTTGTGGTGTGGAGCCACCCCAGGGACGCTCGGCCTGACCGAGAGGACTTCTCGGCGCAGGGCCTTCACGTCCCGCCGGGAAGAGACCGCCCAGCTTCCGCCGTACATGACGTACAGCCTCTTGCGACGTTCGTTGTCGCTGGATTCGGAGCTGGAGTGGCCTAGAGCGTAGACGCTCTTGAGCTCCCGCTCCGGGGGCTGGTAGCCCATCTCCTTGCCCCCAGCGGCGGGCCCACCGTCGCTAGTAGCCTTCCCCTTGCCAGGGCGCTGGCATGGGGGCGAGTCATCCTTGGTCGGACGCTCTCGGCGCTCACTGAGACGTCGCTGCATGAGCTTTTGTATCTCGCGGCAGTCGGCGGCGCTGTGACCGCTGTTGGGATGAACAGGACATGAGCCGCCACCGTTCCGCGCCTGTTGCCTCGGGCGCTTGCCACCGGTGTCGCGGCCTCCAGGTGCTGCCGCAGCGACAGGGGCCCCTTCCAGGAACCTCTCAGGGCGTCGGCCCTTCTTCTTTTTCTTGCCGCCCTCTCGGGCAGCACCGGCAGAGGCGCCTGGCTGGGCAGTCCTGTCCTGCTGTGGGGAGTGCCATGCACGCCCCTCGGCGGCCCTAGCGCACTTGTTCGCCAGCGCGTACAGGGTGGCGACGTCCTGTACTTGGCGGGTCGCCAGTTTCTCCAGCATCTTCTCATCACGGACGCCTTGCCGGAAGGCTGTGATGATGGACGCGTCGGAGATGCGAGGGATTGTCCCCCGCACCTTGGCGAAACGAGCGATGAACGCTCGGAGGGATTCGCCAGGCTCCTGGCGTACTGCATGGAGGTGGGCCTCTACGCCATACTGCTGGCATGCACTCGCGAAATTCGCCTGGAACAGAGTGCAGAGCTCCTCCCAGGACCGGATTGACCCGGGGGAGAGGTTCATGAGCCAAGTCCGGGCCGGCCCAGACAAGGCGACATGAAAGTATGACGCCATAACGGCGTCGTCTCCGCCAGCCGCTGTGATAGCGGTGACGTACACCTGCAGGAATTCCGACGGGTTGGTATTCCCGTCGTACTTTTCCGGCAGGTGCGGCCGGAACTTCTGCGGCCAGTGCGCGGAGCGGAGACTGTCCGCGAGTGCGGCGCAGCCAACTCCAGCCGATACGACCCCTGGTGGCGTTTGCACGCCAACCGGGGGTGGCGCGTAAGCCTGGGGCTTAGGTGCTGCAGCGGCGAACGCCGCGTCAAGGTTCTTGCCCTTGGCGGCGCTTGGCTGCATCCGTGGTTGCTCCACGGTGGTGGGGGTGCCTGCTCGCCGGCGGTTGAGCTCGGCTCGCAGGTCTTCCGTCTGCGCGCTCCTTACTGAGGGGGAGCGCGCGGATGTTGCCGCATCGCGCTGCCTGCGGCGGTTCGACCTCCCCCCGCTGCTGGGAGGGAGTCGTGACCCAGTCCTAGCCGGGCCAGGGGTGACCTCGGCTAGGTGGATCAGGCGATCTACATCGCTTCGCCACTGCGCCAGGGCGCTAGGTGAGGCTGTCGGCCCCGGGGGGTTACGAAGCAACTCCCTGGCTGCGGCGAGCGGGCCGCTAGCAGCAGCGGGGTCCGCTGTGGCGGCGTTTGCCGCTACAGCACTTGTTACTGCATTGTTTGCAGCAGCGGCGCCCCCCGCGGGGCGTCGAGGGAGCCGCGGCGTCCGCGCCGCGCCCTCAGAACGGTGGGGGGAGGCTTGCGACCCAGTCGAGGCCACCTCCTCTGATGCGGCTGCATCCTCCTGGAAATCGCGGATGCGCACCATCATGTGGTGAGGGATGAAGCTAACTGATGCTGCCCCCTACCTGGCGCGCCAAATATCGGAGCGGACGTGCTCCTGGTCAGGTGGCGGAGTGCACCCGGCCGAGATCCTAAGTACTGAGAGTAGTTAGGGGGAGCAATCGTTGTTAGCTAAGTTGGTGGTGGCACGATGGTGGCGAGAGGATTTAGAGTGGTTCGGGCCGCCGGAGCGTAATACCCTACGTCCACTGTGGGTGTGTTCTTGTATTTCGTGGGCCTTCAGAGGAGTCTCTGAAGCCTGTCTGGATCTGTCTCGGGGTCTGTTTGTGAGCTTGTTCGAGATTGTCCTTTGTGTTGCGTATGCCTCCCCTTTTATAGCCCAAGGGGGGCATGTACATGGTGGCCGGGCCCCGACAGGTGGTCCCGGCCATTTCCTCTATGCTACAGTTCTATCCTGTGCCTGATGTCCAACGCTTCCATGCTTCGCGCCTGTACCACCGTCGTGACCTGGTATGGCCTGGAGATCCGCCATACCGTCTTGTCGTCTGGATACGGCGCCGCGCCGTCCTGCCTCACGCCGTCCTGTCCCATCGGCTGCTAAACCCGCTGAGAGGCTTCAGAGGCCGAGGGGCAGGCGACGCGCACGCGTGACAGGATAGGGCGCTCGTAGTAGCGTTGTAGCGCCGCTGCCTAGTATTAGGCTGAGCGCGGCCGCCGCGCGTGGCGCGGCTCATGATGAGTACAGCGTACTTGTTTACTCAATATAGACCCCAGTGTAGCTGGGGAAATCAACTGTAGTGCTCTGTCATCGCCGCCGCGCCATGGTAAGGCGCGCCCCTTTGCCTTGCCGCCGCCGCCTGCCTGCGGCGATGGGGGCACACCCGTCTGACAGCGGCGGCGTCGGCGGGCGACGGGGGCACGCCTGTCTGACAACGGCGGCGGGCAACGGGGGCACGCCTGTCTGACACTCGTGGTGTCAGCGGCATTGGGGCGTGCCAGCCTGACAGCGGCGGTGTCAGCGGCATCGGGCACGCCCACCTGCCCGCAATAAATGCGGCAGGTGGGCGAGGCGCCCGCCTGAAGGCCCCGCCACGCGCCTTGTGGGCACGTGGCAACGCGAGACCTTCCCGTGCCCTGTGGTCACGTGGCGGCCCCGGACCACCGAAGGTGCTGGCTCCGGACCTCCACGCGCTCTGCGGGCACGTGGCGCCCCCGGACCACCGAGGGCGCTGGCTCCGGACCTCCACGCGCTTCTGCACGTGGCGGCCCCGGACCACCGAGGGCGCCGGCTCCGGACCTCCCCGTGCTCTGTGGGCACGAGGCGGCCCCGGACCACTGAAGGTACGGGCTCCGGGCTCCGGCCCGAGAGGTCCGGACCTCTCCTCGCGTGGCTGGGGGAGGCTTTGTCCTCAAGGAGGTCCGGGGCCTCCCCTGTGGGCCGGGTGCGTGGCCCTAGCTTTCCCAAGGAGTGGGCCGGGCCCATCTGTATGCGGCCTTAGGCCCTCCTTGTACTGCAGTAGTTACCTCCCTTAGTGATCTTCGTCCAGTGTAAGCGGGTACCCGGTTAGCTGGGTACCGACAAGCACGGCATAATTTTTTTTGATAAACAGCACGGCATAATTGAGACCAGCGGTACACATCCCAGCGCGAGCGAGAGGAACCGTTCATATACGCGTACGTACGGAGCGCCACCGTCTGGCTGGCTTCTAGTACATGGACGCATCGATCGCACTGACAGTTAGCTGCTGGTACAATACAAGACGAGGCCAAGGCATAATCTAGCTGTAAAACATACAGTACATGGGCCCACATGTTAGCGGGACAGTAGAAATGGAACGTTCTTGGAACGGAGGAGAGATTTGCATGCATGTGATCGTGCCGCTGTCCAAAGGCAAAGGGTGAGAGATAGCCTTGTTTGGATCATAGGATTTCTAAAAGAATTTTATAGGAATCAGAATCCTATAGTTTTTGCCACTGTGGCAGTGTTTGGAATAGAGGATTCATCCATTCCTGTCCAGAGGAAAGGTTCCTGCTTTTGTACGTTTTGGAGGAAACAAAAAAATCCACCTCCAGCTCTTTGTTTCTATAATTCTATTCCTTCACGAAGTCTGATAGAATCTGGAGACTAATGCATCATTAGTTTACACATAAGAGACGTTTGGGTCATCACTTCGCCGGTGATGTGCGGTCTATCGCTAATTGCATGCCCTGCTGGTACGTGTGGCCATCCTGGAAGCTTCGAAATAATACATATCACTATGTAAAATAAGTGATTGCTTAGTTTAAGTAATCGTGTTTATCATTAACCTATACCCTTTTTCATTAATCAATAATCATTATGTAATACTAATTTAGTTATATTTGCTAATTAATCTATAATTAATTGTTGATCCTACAAAGTATAGATCATAATAATATTGACTAATTAATTTATCATCAAGTACTGCTACCCAAAACACAAGAGATTAGTACATAATATTATTGTGGTCTATTATTAACTGAGATTAGCATATATTTTCGATTTTCTTACGATCTTCTAATTCCTGCATACCAAACGGCTATCTCCTTGCAATTCCTATATTTTTTGTTCCTTTATTTTTATATCTTATTCTTTTTCTATTTCTGTGTTTTTTCATATTGCTGTGTTTTCTATCCCTACGTTCCAAACGGACCGGAGAGAGTTGTGATGCACTGCACAGGCAGCGACTCCTCTCAAGCTCAACACGACGCGGCCGTGCTTGCTACCGACACCGGCCACTGTGCAGCGCGTCACTGAACGGATCGCACCACCGTTCATCAGCGGTTTCTCAAGACCACACGGACTGGTACAATATCTTCTGGGCTGTTTGAAACGCAAGTCAAGAATCATATAGGGATTTTATACGAAATGATTTAATTTTACAGGAAAAACACATAAACACATATAATCAATGCATCATGCATGCATATTAACACAGATAGACCCGCCGACTCTTTTGCTGGCCATAGTAGCTCCAGGGTCCAGTAGGGTATATGACAGGCTAGGGAGGAGGACTAATCCATGACACGTACTGTACAGAACGGGAGGTGGTTGGCTACCATTAGCAGCAGCATGCATTAACAACCTTTCTGGCCATCCCAGACAAGTGTCTCTACAGACAAGTGTCTCTACAACCGCAGGTCCTGGTCCACAGCGCATCCGAGTGACAGGATACAACCACAGCGAAACAGCAAAGCCATGTCCCAACTCACAACCCCATCGCCACACGGCCCCATGCTCCGCAGCCACTCACCCCACACACCCTGCATGAAGACACAGCAGCCATAGCAAAGTACTGTATAATAGATCTACGGCAACTCGGCGAGTGAAGCATCTTTTAGATCCATGCCATCATCAGACGAGATGCAGACTTGCAGAGTGCCGGGAAAAAGAATTGAAATTGAAGCAGCGCAGCACCACCGTGCTGGTAAAGAATGGAAAGCTCTGGTCAAAAGTCCAGGAAAGGCACGCAGTAGCTTTGGATCTACGCAAAAGCCATCATCTGTAATCATATGCAGGTTTACACTATATACTTCGTGCTACTACCAGAAAAATCGTACATGGATGTGTGATGAACAAGCTCTACATACATACAGTAACTGGTACTGTGTCAAAAAGGCTGTAGAGACTGATGAGCACACGGGGGCCAGGCATAGCGGGATAGCAAAAGCCAAAATGAATTAATAATGAGCTTAAAAACAGAGGCGGGAGGGGGAATGCATTGCTTATAAGTTTGGGATTCAGAAATCAGAATATATAAGCTTTTCTGTTGCAGGTCATGGCAGTTCATTCAGACTAGAAGATCAGATATCACAGAACTGAGGTTAAAATTTTCTTTTCGAAAAGTTGATGCATGCATCTATATATACTCATATGCGGGTTATATTATGTGAATGCGTCCTACATGAAAAACTCGAAAATTGATGCATCTGAGTAGGGAAAAAAGAAACAAGTAGACTAATCATGAGCCATGAACAAGCTCCAGCAGGAATGATGCCTCACGCTCCACATACCCAAGGTCAGGCTTGCAATTAGCAACAGCAAGACATGGAAACCAGAGACAGTGCAAAATCATTCCCCTAATCAGTGAAAACAAGAAAAAGAATTCAGAGTCGTATATGCTTCGGTTGCGGGGCATGACAGTTGATCATGCATGAAGTTGAAGTGAAGAATATTGTAGAGAATGAAAAAATGATTTAACAGCCTATTTGCATAAGCACGAAATTACAGATCAGATGAACATGACAGACAAGCGTCGTTACTCATATCATACGGCCTGTCTTCATAGGTAGGTCGTAGGTGGGTTTGTCTTTCTAGCCAGCTAGGCGTCCAGCATTTGGCCAAGGCGGCAGCGTGTGCGTGCGGCTCCAGAAAACAATCATTTTTTCCCTAGAAGATCCCAAACCACCTACACGGGTCAACTTCTCGTTGTAACTGTGTTGAGCATTTCCTAGCTCGCGAGCTAGCAAGTGCTGACAGAGCCGAATCGAGCTTGAAAACCCTGCAAAGTAAAAATTCGCAAGGCCGAGACCAAAAAACCTGCTCGCTCATCTCAGCGCCTAGTCTGGAGCCAATCCACCTTTTAGTTTAGTTTTTAAGGAAAAAGTTCTCTGCGTTTGACTTTCCCTACCGTATGACTATTTTATTGCACATTTCTTTTCCAAATCTGATTGTTCATGTTCTTGTATTATCTGTGTTTCATTCTGATTTGTCTTCCTTCCATTTGGGCTTTTGGAATCTAATGAAAAGCTTTTGGCCCATAGTCCAGCCCCGTCTAGCCAGGCCTCAGAAAAGAAGCTGCTGTGCCGGGATATGAGTTGTTCGTTACACTCCCACAAATGTGTGTGTAGCCGCCACCGGTTTCCATCCGAAATCTTCAACTGGCGGCGGTGGCGGCGGCAATCCTCCTCATCTCAGCTGACAAAGTTAGGGCGGCTTTGAGATCTGGGTTATCACTAGGTGGAGGATAGCACAAACCTTGAGAAGAAGGGCCGTGGGCGGTAGCTGGCCCAGCAGGTGGAAGGCCGGTGTAGAGGGCCAGCATCGGTCCGTAAGACCGTGTCTAATGTAAAATGTTATCTACAATAAAAAAAACGAGGTCGTGTAAAATGTTGTCTATAATAAAAAACGATAATGTAACGACACTGTAGATAGAGCGTAAAGCCGGAGGTGACACACAGGACAGGGCGACTGAGGAAAGAAGGGGAGAGGGGTCCCCTGGATATACCGCCGCTCTTCAGCCAGCAATACCGCCGCTGGATATGCTCGACCACCAAAGTACGATGTGCAGTCAGTTGTGTTCTTGTTTGTGCTGCACTTCCATCGGAGTTGCAGTTGTTAACCACTCAGCCCATCAGTTGCGAATTGTCATGTGACCCCGATGCAATTAAAATGTTCTTTTCCTTGTAGTTTTGTTTCTTCTCTTTTGTTTCGTTAACTAGATAGAGGGATTAGTTGTTACTTCCTCCGGCAATTTGCTATAATGAATATATAACGTCATCGATCTCTCGCTGTCTTGTCTAATCTTTTCCAGAGAGCATGGGATGGATACCATACTTCCTCTACAGCAGAATCATTGGCTACTTTTAAGCAAGCACAGAAACTATTGTTTCTGGCATTTTACAAAGGTGGTACATGAATCCCAAAGGGTCAAGGTAGCTCAACTTCTCTGCCTAAGGTAGAGGCACTCAGCAGGTGCTAACCATCTGGAACAAATATGATTGTTTTTTGTAACCTTAAGGGCTAGTTTGGGAACCTCATTTTCTCAAGAGATTCTCATTTTTCCAAGGAAAAATAGTTCATTTTCCCAATGGAAAATGAAAATCCCTTGGAAAAATGTGGTTACCAAACTAGGCCTAAATGCTAGCTTATGCACAGCAACCACTCAAACTAAGTTCTACAATGCTCGTTATGTTCATCTTCAAACTTTTGGTATATGATACATCAAGAAGTGTAATTTGACTACATTGAAAAGACGATAAAACATAGCTGCACAAAAAATATTCAGAAAAAAACTCCTAAGCATATGAGTTGTAAGCATGCTAAAAAATGGACCAACTATTGTGCTAGAGCTAATGACTCCAGAGCATACTTCTGACTGATAGTAAACTTTGGAACAGTGGTGATAATATCATACATAGTATTCAAACCAGAGATGTGCTTGACCAACGGATAGGACGGTCAATACTATTTACATCAAACAAAAATATTAACACTAGAAGTACCACCGATAATCCATGTAGTATGACACAACCTCCCCCAACTCAAAATGGTATCCTTTTTAAGATATCTAAGCAATCCATTATCACTTTTACCAGAAACCATCGCATTTCTTTCATAGCACCACCATTCAAATGTACAACATGGTTGTTGGAGTCTAAAAGTCAGAACAAAAAGATTCATTGCAACAACATCAAAGCAAGAAGCAACATTCCATTTCATTGATTTAATTTCAACATCCCATTTTATTAAATGATAATAAGAAGCTCAACCGCTGTAGAAGCTAATAACAACACCTAATAGCATGTAGCTTCATATGACTATGCTGGTATACCTACAGACCACAGCCCATCACATTTACACATTATGGGATATCTTCTTCTAGCGCTTTGAAACTAATTTCTCTAAGTAACATGCTTACTGAGAACCTAATGAGTCTCTCACTGTCTCACACAAACATAAGAATTATTTCACAACAGGGTTACCCATAGAAGGGATAGAAGTACAATCCTAACTGTGGTCATGTAATATTGTTACAACCAAGGATGAAGGGGATAAAACTCCAGAACATTACAAAATGTTTAGGGCATTCACCACCATCATCGTGTAAATTAAACAACAAAACAGAAACATTAGCCAAACTATCCACTAACCTGGCCAAATTAGATATTGGATGAAAGAGGTGTTCTGACTGCATGTATCTATTCTGTATTTTCGACCTAGTTCCAATTGCCCTTACCAAATTTCTCAATTGGTTCTCCCAAAATGCGTATTTACAGTTTAGACAGCAGCTTCGGATTATCTTCAACTGAAAATTCTAAACCATCAGCGCGCCACATGTATGAAGAAAGGTGAGTAGAAACAAGATTGTGAAAAAAAAATGGAACCAAGATATGATCTTAGTCAGTCATTTCTTGCTGCTTTATCTCTATTTTTTTATCAGGAAAACCAAACTTCGTCTTCAACACATGTTGTATTATCTTCATGTTGTTTCATCTTCCCCAGCCATTTCCCATTAGGCTTATCTGATTACTCATATGAATGGGCAAATTGGGTAAGGGTGGAGATGGCAATCGAAGTTTCTTTGATGCTGTGCATTATCTTATTTTAAGTTATCTAACTAATCCATGCACATTTTCACCCGAGAACATCACATTTAGGCCTTGTTCGGTTAGGGGATTTAATCCCTTTCTATTCAAATTTGACCAGCAAGGGATTAAATCCCCTCCAATCACCTCCAAAACCAAGACAACCGAACAAGGCCTTAGTGTAGAGCAGTGGATACTCATAGGGCCATCAATTCAATAGCACAAAATAATTATGAGTCTAAAGTTTGATCACAGGATTCATTTCGACAAAATCGAAGCAACATTCCATTTACCTCGAGATGGAAGTTTGAATCTACCTTTTTATTAAATCGTATAACAGGCTATGTTATCATATAAGCTAAGACTCTGCACCTTATGTGGTCATAAAAATATTGCTCTGCATCTTCCATACGACTGTACCTAAAGCCCAACAAATTTCCACATTTACTTAAGCCGCTAGGCTACACACTAAGCATTACCATCAACGTTTGAATACTATAATTATTAATGCAATGTGCCTAGTGACAAACGCCCGAGGCTCTCAAACAACATAACATAAGAAACATTTGACAACAAAGTTATCTGTGGAAGAGGAAGACAATAACTGAAGTACAATCCTAACTGTGGTCATGTAGTAGGGGTACAAACAACCCAAGGATGGAGCTGATAATACAACTCAGAGACATTTGAAAATGTTTAGGGCATTCGCCATCATCATCGGGAAAATTTTAAAACGAAACAGAAACAACATCATAGTGTTTTAGCTCGTGTTCCATCCATATAAGAAAGTTCAGGACCACACATGGCAACCATCATCTTATTGGAACCAAATCAGAGACGGCCTAGAGTCGAGTTGACCTGAGACGCGCGGATCACTCGGCCTGGGCGTCGGCGGCGGCGAGCTCTTGCTGCTGGAGGCGCTCGAGCGCCTTCTGGTGCGCCCAGGTCTCAATGGTGAGGTCGGGCTTGGCGTTGAGCCCGACGCCGAGGATGACGACGGTGAGGAAGGAGGTGACGTAGCAAGGCAGCTCCCAGTCCTCCCACTTGCGCGACTCCCCCGGCGGCGCCGGCGGCCGGTTGAAGAGGTACCCCTTGGGCCGCTCCTCGTGCCCCGGGGTCGTCCACCGCCCGGCCCCCTCGCCACCGCCGCGGACTCGCGCCGCCCCGCGCAGCCGCGCCCGCAGCATCCCCCCAGCTGCCGCCGAGATCGCCCGCATCGAGCCCGGTTGGTGCGCCCACGCGTGGAGATCGGAGACGGAGAGGAAGAGAAAGAGAGGTCGTCGATTTGGTGCTCTCTGGGACTGGGAGGTTGCGCTGCGCTATGGAGACTGGAGACTGGAGCCTGGCTGCGGCCTGCGGGCGAAGCTGCCGGCGTCCCGCTTGCAGGAACTGCTGCAAATGGGCTGGGCTAGGCTTTTGATAGAGAGTAATTGGGTTGGGCTTTATTAAACTCATCGTATGCTGTATGCAGCTGCTTTTACTAGTGGCGAAAAAAAATAATTATCTTCATTTCGTTCTCCCCGCTTGCGTGTTGTCCCCGTGCCGACGCCGCCGCTCGCCGCTCGCCGCCGACGCCAGGTGGTCTTCGTCCGGCCCTTCGTGCGATAACCCGGTGCTCTCTCTCTCTCTCTCTCTCTCTCTCTCTCTCTCTCTCTGCGACGACTGGGCGCCGCCGCCGCCCTACGCTAGTTGGTCCTCGTCCGGCCCTCTGCCGGCGACGAGCACCCACCAGGAATGCCCACCTCTTCTCTCCCCTTCCTGCTGTATGCACGTATTACGCCTACGAACTTCGATTTTAAAAATTATCGGCTGTACATTTGTACACCCATGTCCTTTACTGGGTCTGCCCCCTAGTATGTAAGAATTGAATGAGTCACCTGGACCATGTTTGGGATTTGGGGGGGATGCTTCTTTTCTAGCATGTTTTGTATTTCTTACAGTTCATGCAGATTGCAAAGTTGAATCATATGTGCAAGTGTGTAACAAGTTGCTTCCATCTCGTTGTTTTTGTCCAAAGAAAAAAGGAGTGATAGTTTGCCAAAGTTTAGTGCCTGATGCTTGCTTCAATGCTTCTTAATTCACCCTACATGTTCTCTTTCTTGTATAGCTGCATTGGAAATTTAATTTAACATTCAGAATTTCCTATTAACGTTACTATTTACACACATCTGTCAAATCTGCTGGGTGGTCTATATTTCCAATTATATGCGGTGTTTTATTTTATTTTGTAAAATCACCTTATGGTCGACTAATTACTAATTATGATTCCTTGTGATGCTTTTCAGTTGACACCTGATACTATCTGAAGCTAATGCTTCTCAACACACCTAATATTTGCTGGCGAAGCTGTACTTCGTGCGGCATGTATTCTCCATCGAGTCATTTACAAGGAAGGCTGACTCAAAGAGTGGGTTTGTGGAATACTTCTCGCTCAAAAGCCGTGAGACATCGTGACTGGATTGGTTCAGTCGATTTTTCTGCTAAGAAGAATTTGAAGTCATCTGAACTGCAAAATATGACATGTTTTGTCAGTTTAGGGCGACAGTTGCAGTGCAGACTATCAGCAGGAGGCCATACCCTGAATTTAAAGTCTGATATACTCTCTGGTCAAAAGTTTGCTAGTGTAAGCTGGGGTTTGGGAAGTATGCCAGGAAGAATAGCTGGTATAGCCTCTGGAGTAGGATTTGCAGTGTCTGGGATGGCGAGTGCTGAGGGTCCAGTGGACAACAGCACAGATGGCACCGTATCTGCTGAGTCGTCAACAATTTTATCTCATGGGAAAAAAGTTCACACAGATTATTCTGTTACTGGTGAGATTGCAAAAGTTTCATTTAAAAAAATGGACACTATGCAGATGGTTAAATTATAACAGCAAATTGTCACTCATAGTTGAACCGTATGGCCTGCAGGGATTCCTGGTGATGGAAGATGTCTGTTCCGTTCTGTGGCTCATGGTGCCTGCATTAGGTCAAGGAAGCCCGTACCTAATGAGGATCATCAAAGAAAGCTAGCTGATGAATTGAGAATAATGGTAATGCATACAATATTGCTCTTGTGTTCATGGTTTTGATTTCTAAGGTTCGCAAACACTAGCTATCTAGTAGTTGCTCTTTCATCATTGAAACCCTTGTATAAATTTTACCGCTGTTAGGTTGCAGATGAATTTATCAAGAGACGGGAAGAGACTGAATGGTTATTTTCTCTCTTTCCTAATCATGCTGCTTGTTATTCATTTGCGTATTCTTTTACTTATTTTTTATTGTGATATTGTTTTCAGGTTTGTTGAGGGGGATTTCGATACATATGTATCTCAGATTAGGAAGCCACATGTCTGGGGAGGTGAGCCAGAGTTGCTCATGGCTTCACATGTTCTTCAGTGAGTGTTTGCCATGATCTTTGAATATATTCTAACCAGTTGCTATCTTAGCTAGAGATTTGTGGGATATGTTAGTTCAATCCATACTTCCTTGCAATGCTAATGCACATTTAATATCACTGCAAGTTCATGCTGGATAATTATTCAGTTATCATGTGCACCAGAATCTATTCATAACTGACTACAGCTGTGAAGATACATTATATACTTTGCAATTGCATTTGTATGCCGCCTTAGTTTCAATGTGATCCTTTGTCATGACCATGATATACCAAAGTGTTAAGAATACCATTATTGCATATGCAGGATGCCAATCACCGTTTACATGCATGATAAAGAAGCAGGCGGTTTAATAGCGATTGCTGAATATGGCCAAGAGTATGGGACAGAGGCTCCCATCCAAGTTTTGTATCATGGTTATGGCCATTATGATGCCCTGCAGATACCAGGAAAAGGTGGTCCGAGGTCAAGATTGTAACACGTGTAACTCAGACTTTAAACGGTAAGTTCTGGATGGACATCTCATACCTCGTTCAGATCTTTCTTTCTACATACATATACTAATGTAACCGGAATTTGGTTTTAAAAATTATGGTAGTTTACACGGGCGGTGGAGGGTGTTGCCATGTTGGTTCTTCCAAATTCCAGTTGCTTGCGTAATCTTACTGGGCTTTGTAATTAACTTTCATTGGCAGGCGGTAAAGCAGCAGCACCCGGTTGGTCCTGCACACTGCTGATGCTTTGGTGGCAGAGAACAGATGCCAGCAATTGAGCTTGGGCCTTGCACTTGCACATGCCTGGAGCTGGCCGCAGAACGTAGATATACTCAGCTCTGATATTCAGATGCTCCTGAGTACCTAAACAGCGCGGCAATTACGAGGAACCGAACCTTGGGCACTGCCCATGTTCGTGTTTTCTTGTTATATTTGATGATTGTTTCCATGTCCGATGGTGAAGATCGCCCATACCGTTGATGAATATGATCCTGTTGGAGTCAAATATTGAGCGTCTGAGTTGACCCAGGCTCCAGCTTTCTGTCGATCTGGTTTCTTTAACGTCATCAGTTTCCGAGCAGAATCCTCGTCGATGCGCATACGCACACGGACGGCACACTGTAGTTTGATGCCCGTGCAAGTGTTAGATTTGAGGAGACCCAGCAATACCGTCACATCTTGCGGCCGTCCCGGCAAATCAGGTGCGTGAACCGCCGCAGAGGTCATCCGACCCTGAGATCATGCTCGCTACCGTCAAGCAGTAACGTGTCAGCCACTCGGCCTCCATCGCAGCATCAGTGACTGCCAAGGCCGTGTTTCCCAGAGTTTCTTAATCCTGTTGCGTTGCGACTGGCCAGCGACATCCTGGCGACGACCTCACATGCCGCTGCCGGCGCTGTCACGGGGAGGAGCAGCGCGGGGCTCTCACAATTTCATGATCCCGCCGTGCCCCCGGCCGCTGTCCCATGCTGCCGTTCCTCCCCGCGCCTGTACGGCGGGGCTCAGCGTCGCATGATGGGCACCTCCACACCGTGCGCGATATGGAGTACTTGACCAAAAAAATAATGTCGCAAAAGGAGGGAGAGTTCCAGGAGCACGATTCTTTTTCATTTCCTTTCCGACAATAAGCATTTTTTATCCAAAACTTTTAAGGACGAGCATGAATTCTTAACAAGAGAAGTACCAGCTGCATGCTCCTGTAGTGATACTTCTATTGAGAAGCTAAGAATTCGAGGTTTATCCCCCTTATCAGGAAGAATAACATGACGCAATTTTAGGCAGCGAGTGGAATATATAGCACTAGTCTCACCAGAATATAATTTTGCACCTTTCTGCGACATAAATTTTTGCAATTGCTATCAATATTTCACAGGACTATTCTCGCCGGAATATAATCAAGGAACATTAGCAGTAAAGCCATGGACTGCCCCAGATAATAGCGTAGAGATATTCTTGTTCATATTCTGTACGACCAAAACGATTGCCAGAATTATTGCTTGAATTTCCACCGGGAGGAATATTGGCAACATTATTTTGTTCCAGGCACAGCTGGTATGTCTCGGAAATAATCATTATCAAGCGGTACAGAGTAGTACTTTGCAAGCCATACTGGCATTATACTCGGAGGATTTCTTGGTTGTTGCACCTTGTATGGAGAGATCGTTCACCCATTCTCCTTGATCAAAGATACCCTATGCGGTTATGCCGCCAAGAAATCCTTATCGTGATAATTATGATACCTTGTGCACATGCTCAGTGAGTGAGGGGACCCGTGATTTTACGGCGTTGGAATCTCGAGGAATAGCATCCTCGGATATGGCTCACAACTTTAATCCGTGGCACATGATATTTTTCTAGGAAAGATTCATCATAAGTTATATAGTAGTAGTACGATTCATGCACAATTCGTTGGTCTCACTTCACTGTAGAAAACCAGTATCCATGTAAAATTTACAGTAAGCTGGATTGGACCTCCGAGGAAGACACTCTAGTGAGAGATTGAAGAGTTTGAAATTCACTTTTACACAGAATATACAAAAAAATCATATATAATACGTATACGACCATCAATTAATATGTTCCTGGACATGAAGACTAAGAAAAACGGTTGATGTGTTGATGCCAACCCTAGGAATAATGTCAATCGCCTGCTTTAAAAATAGAGTAAAAGGAATAGCCACAACATCCTATCCTTTTCTCACCCAAATTGCAAGGTCAACCTCTTGAAGGAGACTCTGATGGTACCTGTGGCCGCCGTTGTACCAGCCGGCCGGTGTCAAACCCTACCGTATCCACTCCTATTCCCACACTTTTTCAAGGGCTTTTTATGCCCTGAGCTCCAAAAGCTCCAAAAGATCTGTATGCCCTTGTTCTCTTGTCTCTTGGTGTTTGATCAGCACCAAAAGGTGGCCACGCCACATCAACTTTTCTTCTTCATCTTCCTGCTCGCCATGGATAGAGAGGAAGACGGTCTATGGGACGATGGAACAGTGAAGCTGAAGCTTAGCACAGAATAATATAGTGCTGGGGAATTCTGTTCAGAAAATGGTACCGGGGGAAGCATATGGGAGGATGTGGAGCCACAGTGTTCACAGGGTCACATGTGCCGGGCGAAAAGGATGGGGCGCTTTGTTAGGTCGATTCCTTCCTTGTCATGGAATCAAACTATGCCTATGGGAGGGCATGATTTGTGTTACGGCACCGAGGATGATGGTCAATGACAGTAACGATGTGTTTGAATACAATAGGCTAAATTTAAGCGACTAAAATTTAGTTCATTTGCATCTAAACAGAACAGCTAACCCTTGGACTAAGAGTCATGTTTGAATACATTAGATCTACAGATCTTTTAGTTCTAACTAAAATTTAACTAGGCTAAAGTTTTATTTCACTAGGTCATTAGTCTTGGGTGTTTGGATAGTATAGGCTAATAGTTAGCTGATCCGTCAATTACACTTATAAATTGACATTAGCACATTTTAGCTTCATTTTTTTAGACCGAAGGACTAAGGGTGTGTTTGAATACAAGTTACTAAAATTTAGCCACTAAAGTTTAGTCCATTAGCATCCAAACAGGACAGCTAATGTACGGGCTAAACGTTATCCCTTGGACTAACCATTAGTCCAAAAAAGTAAGCTAATGTGGGCTAATAGTCAATTCTTAATGTAATTAATGTACCAACTAACTATTAGCTCATACTTATTCAAACATCCCTATGGCTAATGGTTAGGGACTAAACTCTAGCCGGCTGAACTTTAGCTATGACTAAACTTTAGACATAATGTATTCAAACAGGACCCTAAGTATATAATGTTTGGTTCACAAAGAACGGAACTTTCTGTAATTTGGAAAGGGTCTGGTTGATTTGGGAACATTAATCTCAACAGTGCCCGACAATTTTGTGCAAAATTGCATTGCAGGAAAATATGGTACAAGCTTTCCTCTAAGTTGACCATACACAGCACACAATCACAAGAACACAGTTCCATTTTTTTTTGAACCATCCATTTCTCTGGTGTTCGATCTGCTTCTCAATAACAGGAAAAAAAAACACTTTGAGCCTATATATGCTGAGACGAAAACTTCAAAGCCTTCTATAGGATAATTAAATGCACTTCCGAATGACCCATTAAACATCTACAAGATTTAGCAGAGGAGCAACAATGTACATGTTTTATGGAGAGATCTAACACCTACCGATAAACTCGAGCTGGAAATTTATTTTACTTATAAATATTATGGCTATTTCAGTAATTCTTGTGACATCATGCATGGAATATTTTCCAAAACAACATACAGATGTAATTCTCATATTTGCAATGATATGGATAGAAAACCAAAAGATAAGTTTTAAAGCTTAATGGGAACATGTTAAAAAAAGGTTAAATATTTGTGATGGCCGGAGAAAATATAATTTGTAT
Organism: Paspalum vaginatum; assembly: GCA_030272315.1. Taxonomy (NCBI): domain Eukaryota; kingdom Viridiplantae; phylum Streptophyta; class Magnoliopsida; order Poales; family Poaceae; genus Paspalum; species Paspalum vaginatum. The sequence goes on along the minus strand of CM059013.1, from coordinate 11,573,470 downwards.
TCCCTCTCAAAGCACAATGCAAATGTAAGCAAACACTCACTTGTATAAACGCTTGCACTTACGCCCTAGATAGGGTAGAGGTAGAAACTATCGATTCTTATTTGAAATCGGAATTATTAGCTCCAGAAGCAGCTCAAAAAAAAATTGGAACCGATGGACGAAGGCACCAGCTCAGTCTGAATCCGCCCGAGAAAACCGTGTTAAAATGGTATGGTTTAACTAAGAATTGAGAAGCTAGAAATCGTTGTTATTTTTGCATGGATCACATGATTCGGTCTTACCGAAACGCACTCCCAGACACGGCTGATTCTCACCTTATTAAACAAAAACGGGAGCATCCCCTCCCGTGACCGATCAACATGATCTGTCACGGCAGTACAGTGCGGATCAGGCGATCAACACGGCAGCAGTTCCTGTTGGTGGCGACTCAAGTTTTCAGTCGTTTTGCTGATCTCGAGGCCAACTTTTTAGCAGCAGCCAGACGCATACTCGTATCTATTTTTTCAGGTGACAGCGAACAGAGGGAGACGATTGGCGCAGGCGGGATGCGACACGCGGGGCGGATCGCGCAGCCTCGCTTGCGCTCATGTGCGCGCCCCTCGTGAGCCGACACCCTCTTCCATTTCTTCTACAGTATTAGTTCTTGGTCACATGGCGGCTCGTGGCTGCGGGGGGCTCCACGTCGTCGTGTCCTTTGGAACGGGCCGGGCCGCAGGATGGTTTGCCTGCGCCTTGGGGCACCGTTGGCCCGTAAGAACTCCGTTTATATTTTAAAAAAAGCTTCTCTCCTGTAAACAGTATTTTGAGTGTCCAAATGGACACGACCACCAGGTGAGTACAGTCTAAGGTCGCCGGTCAAACCTTAGTGTTTATTTTACCTACGCCCAAAAAGAGGAGGTAACGCATGCATGAGTTGCTTAGCGTTTATTTTAGCAGCAGCAAACTCAATTGATTAGTGGGATAATAAATTTTAAAGTCGAGGATGATTTTTTTTTTTGGATGAGGGAGGGGACAGCTACGTTTAGATTAGATCAACGGTAAGCGCTGAAATTAATGAGCCCTCGCTCGCAGCCGCAGCTGAGGGACAAGAACACTGAAAGCGAAATTGATAAAGAGCGAGCACTCTGCGGCGGTGGCCCATGGTGGCGTCGACGGACGGACGGACGGGTGCCCCCGCCACGAGGGCGCTTCGATTCGTTTTCTTCCGGTAACTTCCCTCGCGCCGTTATAAATAGCGCCGAGCTCTCACCCCCACATGTTAAACTGGTACGCAGCCCACACGCCTCCCCAGTCAAACACAGCTCACCTCCGCGAGCCAAACTCCTCTTATCTACACAGTCCCCGTCCCTTCCCTGCCTCCTTCCTCCCGTCAGGTCAGACCGGTTTCACCATTCACCGTCCACGCTCTCCACACCGGGCCGACGCGCAGCCAGTTCGAGTCGCAGTGGTAGTGTGTGTTGGGAGGTGAGAGAAGAGAGGTGGGCCGGGGTTAGTTGCGACTGGGGGAGGCGGCGGCGGCGTACGTGGGGTGATGTACGGCTCGCCGGTGCCCAAGGACCTTAACCTGCCAGCAGCCCAGCCGCAGCCGACCGGTGCCGGTGCCAGGATGAGCTCCCCGGGCCTGCTGCGCTACAGGTCGGCGCCGAGCACGCTGCTCGGCGAGGTGGTGTGCGGGGATCAGGGCTTCCCCGCGGGGGCGGCGGGCGCCGCAGGGCACGCCGTCCCTGACCACGCCGCCGCGGACAACGTCCTCGCCCGCTTCTTTGCCGACCACCACTCCGAGATCCGGGACTGCAAGCCTCCCCGCCCCGCCGCGGCCGCTCACTTCATGGAGGACGCCGCCGCGTCCATGGCCGCCTCGCAGCAGCAGCAGCAGCTCTTGTCGTACCAGTCGCAGCAGCAGATGGCCGCTATGGAGGGGCTCTACCGCAGCGTCAGCTCCGGCGGCACGGAGCCCGTTGGCGCCGGCGGCAACAGCCTGCTCCGCCAGAGCAGCTCCCCCGCCGGCTTCCTCAACCATTTGAACATGGACAACGGTACTACTCGCTGCCGCCTCTGCCTCCTCCTCTGCCTCGTCCTCGTCCTGTGCCCCACCTTTTTCTGGGTCGCTCCAGAAGTAGCAGCATGCCAATCATGCGCTCGGCGCCTAGCTTTCCGTTTCCGGAACTGATCGCGGGCAATCAATTCGCCGCCGCGGCTTTTGCAGGGTACGGCAGCATGCTCCGGGCGGGCATGGCCGGCGGCTTCCGGAACGGCGTCAGCGTCAAGGGGCAGCTGAGCTTCCCGTCCCGGCAGGGGTCCGTGATGTCGCAGATCTCGGAGGTGGGCAGCGAGGAGCTGGACGGCGGCGGCAGGCAGCCCCGAGCCGGCCGGCAGCCACGCCGCGCCGCGCGGCTTCGGGTACCCGGTGGGAGCCTGGGCGCCGGACGATCCGTCGCCGACGTCGAAGCGCCCCCGCGACTCCTCCGGCCCAGCGCCGCAGCTCAGCCTCCCCGCCGGCAACAAGGGCGCCAAGCAGGCGTCGCCGGAGATGGCGGCGATCGAGAAGCTCCTGCAGTTCCAGGACGCCGTCCCCTGCAAGATCCGCGCCAAGCGCGGGTGCGCCACCCACCCGCGCAGCATCGCCGAGCGGGTGCGTGCGTGCCCCCATGCCCAGATGCCCTGCCGCCCAATTGCATTCCTGTCCTGGCTCTTCCCTCCCGAATGAGAAAGAGAAGAGCTTGGAACAGAGATTGATGTCGCTATCCTTGTCACTGTCAGGTGAGGAGGACCAAGATCAGCGAGCGGATACGGAAGCTGCAGGAGCTCGTGCCCAACATGGAAAAGGTAAGCGAACCGAACCCAAATCCCGATAAAGATCGATAGAAGAGTGAAACGTTGCCGCTTTTCCCCGTTTTCCGCGCCCATCGCCATCGATAGAGTGCAACAGCTGGAATATAACGGCTGTGCTCGTTTGGAGCGCTGTGGCTGCGGCTGCCGCTGTGGCCTTCTTTGTGTTTACTGTAGATGTGTAGGTGTTACGTGTTTAGGCTGCAGCTACAGCCGTAGGCAGCAGAAACCAGCCAAACGAACACACCCAACACCATCGCCAACCGATTTTCTAAATGACTATCCTACTGTTCCAACTATTTCTCTATCTATTTACAGTAGCGTTACAACGTCGATTTACTACAGTAGACAGTCCATTTATCCATTCCATTAAAAATAGCCTAACGCCAAATGCGTTCGGTTTCTGTTTATCACAATTCACAGCAGCAAACCAACACTGCCGACATGCTGGACCTGGCCGTGGAGTACATCAAGGATCTTCAGAAGCAGGTCAAGGTACATGCCTGCATCCAAAAGCTGTTCTCTTCAACCAAGATTGCTGATGGTAACCTGAACGCGCGATTTGATTCATGGGTCGCCCTGAGCCATCGGAAATGCTGAAATGAAGTAGTACTCTAGATTTGCCCTGTGGCTGAGGGCAGGGGTAACTTTGACGAGACATATATCCGTCTGCTGCATACTCCTACCCAACTAATTTTCAAGCCGGAATGGGCCGTCCGGTTCTCTTCAACGTTGCTCATGGTGGTCTCGTTCGTTTCCAGGTGCTGAACGACGGCCGCGCCCATTGCACCTGCCCCGCCGGCAAGCTGCAGAACCAGTTCACCAGTTAAAGGGAGGAGCCGCCGTATTTCGCGGTGCGATGCAACGCGCCGTGGCCCGTGGCCGCAAGGCCTGATGGTTCGTGATGGCTGGAGAAGACTGCGCGCCGGCTGCTCGCTCCTCCTTTTCGTTTGGTCCCACTAGTAAACCGTTGGATTGAAGTAGTACCACCAGCGTACTTGCCATGCCGCGTATATATGATGAGGAGGTAAAAATGGTAAAAGAAGAAAAGAATATGGAAATGAGGTCAGTCTGTAGTCTGTACATGCAAGGTCGTTAGCAAGTAGACTGATAGCTGCAAGATCAATTTGTTGGTTGTTGCTATATAAAGGGTGGCGAGATCAGAAACTGTACGTACCGGGCTACAGGCCTTGTCTTGTCGTGCCTTGTTTGTCTCTCCGTTACCATCTACTCGTACACATAACACATGCAGGCATCCAACGATCTCCGATCACCGATCCGACTAGATGCGTTGCGTCCGCCTGTCTGCCTGCAGGCGCCCAATGCAATGCATTTTTTCCCCCGTTACGGTAAGCCTGCGCGCGGCCATTCTCTCGTCCAAAAAAAATGAACGGCACATCCTGGACGACTACTGGCTCGAGCAGTCTCGCGTGCCGAACAGAAGAAGGTTGGTTCAAGATTTCTCCGAGTCTGAATGGGACCTGAGGGACAGGTTCAGTGAACAATGTACATACAGGCCACCCGTACGTACTGTAACTCTTAAGTCGTAGTACGAGATGTCCGGTCTCTACTGACACTTGTGGCTGACCCGGCTCGGCTCGGCGTCTCAACCGCATGCCCGTCCGCCGCCCGCGGCACCCCCGGAAAACCTTGGGCGCTCTGCGTGGCGCCTCTATCCTTCTCCGGCCCCGGCCTGCGTCGATCCGTCGCGTTCACGACCACGGCCGCTGCCTCTGGCGCGCGCGGTCTGCGTACGGCTCCGGATCCGGCACATCGCGTCGAAGGCGGCCCGAACCCCCGCGTTTGTCCCCGCGCCTGCCCTGATCGTGTTCTGCCGGCTGAAGGAACGAAATAGAGAGCGAGTTGCGTCTGCTGCCGCGGGACATGGCGATGCAAAGAAATTCTTCTCGCTTCGGGCCGCGCCCTAGCCGCAATGCCGTCTCCGTCGTACGATTTTGGAGGCCGTGCGTGTAGCGGTTTCTTCTAGGCTTCTCGCTGACCGGAGGCGGGGTGTCAACTCATCTCTTTCCACGATGTTATTTTTCCCCCTCTTTTTTCTTCTATTTTTGAAGGATTGGAACTATTGCTCCATTTCTCTTTACTCGTCATTTGATTTTTTTTTTAACACCAAATTTACCCACTCGGCCTGTAGCTTAGAATGGATGAAGTATATATGTACAAAGCAAATCCTTATTAATTATTACTTTAAATTATGGCGTGATCGGTTGTCCTGTTTTTTGCGGCCTATCTGGCTGCAACTACCTTTTCTTCTCAGAAGATATTGTATTGACACGTGTTTGCATATGGTTAAAATGGCAGCCAATCACACCCAATATGATATTGGTTGTAGGAGTGCTTAATTTAGAAAACATACGTACATGCGTAATTTGCTATTCCATCTGTCCCAAATTGTAAGGGTTATAAGCCCCAACCAGATTCATTCATTTTTCTATATATGAGTGTTCAATATGTGTCTAGGTTCATCAACGTTCATATGAATATGGACAAATAAAAATTGGTCTAGAACCCCTTACATTTTGGGACGGAGGGAATAATATCTATTCTTTATAATAGTACATGTTGGTGGCTTGTGTGCATATTTGAAAAGGATATTTTGTTAATTTAAATAATGTCACATGTGTGTATTTTATATGTAAACAATACTTATTACCGTAATAGTGAATGCTGGTAATTTGATTTAAATTTAGGAATTTATTTAAATCATCTTCCATACAAGGCTCGGTGACAGAGCCAAGCCTTGCCCTTTAGGGCTTGCTTGATATAAAATATTCTTAGAGTATTTGATATATGCCGCAATTTTGTAAAGTATTTTGGTTTTTTTTACGAAACTGGAGGGATTCCCCCTATAGCAAAGTGGCATATAACAAAACAAGAAAAAGAGTACAACAAGACAGAACAAAAAACAAAACAAAACAAACAAAACTAGAGCTAGCCTGGATGATCGCCAAAGACATGGCGAGACTTAAAATTATCTAGCCAGAGACTAAGCACTGGATGGGCATTTTGGCAACAAACCTTGTAGTTTCTAAAGCCGGCCGCATGTTTTTTTTTCTTCTAAATCATGGTTTCCTTTGTTTTTGACTTGTAAAGCCATGATTTTCTAAAAGTATGACACGCATACTATGATATTAGCTCTTAATTATAGGCACGCGGGGGCAAAACTTCACTCGCTAATAGGCAAGTGTCGTGATTGGTGGCACACATTTGAGTGAACACATAGAGGGCCGGGGGGTATTTTGGGATTTCTCTAGATTTTTCACGAAAAAGCACTCCTTGTTCAGGGCTTTTGTGGAGGGAAAATAATAGACATATGTCGGTCTTGTTATCTAGGTAAAAGTTGATAATAACATATTTGTGGGATAGAAAAAGGTACAGACAGAGTTGCTGCGTCGACATGGTTTTTCCCCCCATAGTACCAGTACTTGTGAGTCAACTAGATTTTTTAGTGGCACAAGTAGAAAACTTCCCTATTGTTCTAGGTCTTGTGCGCAGAGGTCAGAGCTCGGAGAGGTGATATACTGATATCACAGAAGATGCAGCCGACAGCATTTTTTCCTGCGTTGAGCCGCCGCCGCCGCTGTCGCCGACCTCCAGGCCGCTCGATCGTTTTCGTCGCCCCCAACCCAAGGGGCAACGGCAAACCCGTGCACGCATGCATCCCTCTCCCTGTTGCCGCACCGCAGCCGTTCGTGAAACGAGTACCAACGGGTCATGTGTATGTGTATATCGTAAGTCATCAGCATCATATAGCCTGCTAGTACTACTTTTGTATTGGTACATGTATACATGCAGATGCAGCAGACACGCATGGCAATATATTGCTGGTGTCTGATCGGTCGTGTGCTCTTGCAGCGACATCAGCCATCGATCGGGCTCCTTTCTGCACCGCTTGCCTCTCTCCAGCGCATTAGGTTCGTCCTAGCTAATTAGTAGGTGGGTGTGTTGGACTAGGGCAATCTTATAAAGAGCGGTGAGAAGGTGATGGAGAGCAGAGAATCGTCCATCAGGTGAGGCATGCGTGCGCGCCCGGCGCCAGCGGCACCGGCCGCCCGGTGATCATCACGTGCCGAAATGGATGCAACCACAGGGATCTCGGATACACACGTACGGCGCGATCCCACTTGGGCGCACTGCACGACGCCCACAGTGTGTGCGCGAGGCGAGCCATGAGCCATCGCGCACGGGCGATGATGAGCTGATGACCGCGGCGGAAGTAAAGCCCCGGCCGCCGCCGAGCCCCGGCCGGTGCGGCGTGCGGCGCGCGCGGTGGGGGCCTGGCCTTGGGGGGAGACTGGGAGTGGAGGAGGCGGAGTACCCGGCAGGCCTCGTTCACGCTCGCTGCTGCGCCGGAGTGGAGGCCAGGACCACGGCGGCACGCAACGCAGCGCAGCGCCGGTGCGGCCGTGCAGGCCGGCAAGGGCGGGCGTCGTCGTCGTGTCGTGTCGTGTCATGCCGTGGCCGCATGCAGTGCGTGCCCGTCCAAATGCGATCGATCGATGGATCGATGCGCTCAGGCTGACGCCTGGACGTCGCCACTGGCGGCGGACCACGCGGATCTCTAGCCAGCGCCGGGCACGGGCACGGCGTTCTCCGGATGCTCGGGCTTTTCCGTCTCCAGCTCCTTCCCAGGTATCCAAGTCCTCCTTTTGTCGTGTACCGGGCCGGCTACCGTCACCCGTACGTACGTGAATCTCACCTTGCTCGCCTGCCTACCACCACCAAGCACCAACCGTCCAATTCCAGTCTACGAGAGTTTGTTCAAGCCTTCAAGGTGGTAAAGAATCATACAAGCGTGACACAGCACCAAGTGGCAGAGGTGACCGAGAAAACCACATGCAACAGCAACAGTGGCGGACAGTTAAGAAGGGCCGCCTCACCATCGTGCGCTCTCTCTGCAGCGCGTTTAGGGCAGACAGCAAATTAAAGTCGTGGCCGCCGCCATTCCGATAACATTGCAAGATGCAGTGTACGTATGGTAGGTACTGTGCTCTGTTCCGCTGGTGGCCCTGGGCTCGCGGTGGCTTCAACAGCCGGCCACACCGATCGAGATTGCTCTGTTTGTCTGTCTTGCCGCTTGCCGGGTCTGATCGGGGAAAGGGAGCCGTGCGGCGCAGATCTGGGGTGGAGTGGAGTGGAGCGGCTCCACCACCGAAAGCTAGCTACGGGATCTCATGCATATGCATGGCGATTCGACAAGATGAGCGGATGACTAGATGAGACGAGCATGATGCTCAGAGATCTCCGTAATGCCGCCTCCACTTCAGAGTCCAGTCCACCATGAGGATTCTGCGTTGTGCAAAGAACAGCAGGCTCCACTGCTCCAGGTGCCGCACTTGCACCTACGGGCGGATTGGTTGCCTGCATGGCTGAGTCAGGCTTGCATCTTGAGAGCCAGGCTCACAGCGGCCAGGCTGAGCGTATGCGGATGATGTTTGATTGGTTGCTTGTATATGTTCAGCCTGGCTGAGGTGGGATGGTGTTTGGTTAACCACATGAAGACATGTTGCGTGAGATAATAATAGGCATACAATCAACACAAAATTATAATACTGTTCGCTTATAACTTTAATCGATAATATGATTTATTAATATTATTTCAAATGCGTTAATACCATTTGATATTTGTTAATCATGCACTAACAATGTCATTAAAAAAATAATCACTCGCATCCAGTGAGCCTCGTCTGGAGACACCATTCTCGTATCTGTGGAGCCAGGTCCAAAGGTGTTTCGTGTATCGCGCTGGCCAGGTCCAACTACTCATGCAGGCTACCAATCAAGCAAAAATTGCATCTGCAGAGCCTGGCCCAGCCTCATCCAAGCAACCAATCAGACCGTACATCTCCTGACGGAGGCCGGCGACGAGGACATAGACACATCACGCATAGTATGCCAGTAACAGCAGGAAAGAGTGGAACACCCACCTCTAACTCTAATAAGGGTATAAAACATGAAAGACGACTGGAAGCCTGAACATTGAACGCCGTAGCTCTTCCCTTCCGCTGCTGTCTACCAAGTCTGATGCCCAAAGTTTCAGTGGGAAAAAAATACTATAGCTTTTTCAGGAATATAAGGTTGAGTGTGTCCTGACGACGGCCGAGTTTAGGAAACCTGGAATAGTCAGGCAAGAGGAAAAGAAGGCAAAGGATGCAGTCCAGATCCAGCGCAAGCTGATTCAGGGATCCACTTCCACCCACCGGCTGGGCTGTATGACTTCCACGCGCACTATTCAGGCGCCTTACCCTAATAGTTGTTCTAATGTTCTTCCCACTGTCCGCTGGCCCAGTGCAACGCGGGTGGATCACGGAATAGTCACCCATTTGCACGACTGACTGAAAAAAAAACCTGCCCGATGTCACTGTAACACAGAGTTTAGCAAAACACATAGCGACCTGACTTGGAAGGTTACGTAAATTGGCATGCAGCTGATCGATATGTACACATATGGGGGGGGGGGGGGGTAGCGTGCTTGTTGAAGGCTTGAGGTGCTACATTTAGGAAAAATATAGCATCATGCATGCAGGTTGTTTCTCACATATTGTTATACGATACTCTTTATACAACTAATCTATCAACCCGTGCCAGTGGGCCCCCCCCGTCTGGCCTAAGAAATAGTCGGCTATGTATGGTAGGGATCTATTTGTAATTTAATAGTCTTCGGGGAAAATATGTAAACAACATCCCTATGTAGATAGAAGCATATTTACGGGACCCTAGTTGAATCTTCTGAATTTTGCGATAAAATAGGTAATTACTCTTCTACCTTCGCTCAACATTTTGGTTCTAGTGTAGCCTTCGTTAGCGTGAGCTTCGTCGGAGTGAGAAACTTCGTCATCGTTAGAGTGAGAACCTTCATCATCGTCGAACCTTCGTCACCCATATCTGAATCTACCGGGCTTCGTCTTAGGAGGAACCAACACGTGCTCTCGCACGGCTTAGAGTTTTAGAGATACATATTTAATCCTTAGTAATATTAGAGGTGATTATTCTAATTCATCTTTTTTAATGGCATTGTGATTAATTTATATGCAAATTTAGGAATTGATTTAATTTAGGCTTATTTTATTTCATCTTGCATATGCAAATTTTTTAGTAGATTATTTAATTCATATTTTATAGTGGCACGGTGGGTAATTTTTATAAAAATTTAGGGTGTTGTTTTAATTCATATTTCATAATGGCGTGTAAATTTAAAGGGTTATTTTATTTCATCTTTTACAATGCCGTGGTGAATAATTTTTAAAAATATAATACATTTAATGTCTATTATTATTAGAGCTACACGATAGATGGCTAGATGTTTCTGAATTTTTGGTAATTTCTAGCATTTATCTTTTTCCTAACGCGTCTGTTGAGAATTAACGTGAAGTCTCCAATTAGTAATAGTAAGATAAATCACCTTGTTTGCTTGCTGCATTTGGGAGTCCTTGTCTTTTAAAACACATATTTTATCATATTTAGGTAAAAGTTTGAAACTATATTTCAGATTTTATGTAAAGAGACATTAGATATTTTCCATCTCCATAATTAATGAAGAAACATTGTGGAAAAAACATACGCATATCATCTGTTCCAAATATATCAAAAGATGGTAAAATATCCTGAAGCACAATGACCATGGTCCAACAACAAAGATGTAATCTCTAACCTTTGCCTCAGTAGTAACTTTATTAAGATTCTGAGATGCTATTTTTGTATATTAGCATAGACCGTATATGCAATACGCACGTGTTATGAGAAAAAGAAAAAAGGAATTAAAATAAAGGTGACCTGCTTGATTTACATCTTTTCTTTCTCATTAATTTCAAGATAAAGAAAGTATTTGGTGTGTATGTGTACAAAATTAGGTGAAAAAAGGAGACAAAGTGGATGAAACATTTTGTATCTATGAGTTTCGAGCCTTTGCACCTATTTTCAACCTTTTTCCAAACTACGCGTGGGGTCAGCGTGAAGGATATAGATTAGCTTTCTTAGTCAAAAAAAGTTTTCAGAAAACCCCATCTTTTATAGTGTAGATAGATGCGGCAAGCCGCAAGTGGTAAGGGTGAACATATTTTCTCAGAGCTATTTATAGTGGTTGTGTAAAATACTTTTAGAACCACGCGGTATCACTGTCATCCTTCACCTATTATTTATGCCCATTGATTTGAGAAAAGGGTTTAATATAAAGGAAAATTTGTTGCAGCCTTGCAGGACATCTAACTTTATTGATTTTCACTATTTCACACCGCCAACGCTCAAATTGACCGAGTACCATTACAAAATCACGTCCCTTTGCTAGATCACGCTCCAACAATTATAATAACATTTTTCCCGTATTTAGAGAGAGAAGGTGGAGGAATGTCATTTTGCCCTTCTTTAACCTCTCCTTTTTCTTCTCTCGTACCGCCTCATCCCTACTCTTAAGTTTTTTTTCTTCCTCGTCTTTGTCATCTTCCAAGTCTTTTTGTGTGGCCCGATCAGGTGTAGTCCTAGATCCCGTGTGTCCTCCGCACCTACTTGCCTCTCATTGTCTTCCTCGTCTTCCAATGCTACTGCCTTCGGGGGTGGGGGGAGGTGAAGGCGTGGGGATTGCGATGACAGCGGCTTCTTTGGCTCACACAGGGAGACATATACCTGACTAGGCAGCGAGAGCATTCCTAGATGGAGATGGTGCCTGCACCGGCACCACATCGAGGTGCTTGGAGGTCAGCAGCGACGTGCGGTTCTACAGCGCGAAGCGGTCTTGGGTGCCGATGGCTCCCCATCCACGCCGTGAGCGCTCTAACCGATGGACATGCACATGGGCGATGTTGCCTACGTGCACAGTAGCCGCGTTAGGCCCAGCGCCACCCGCTACGACAGTGGGGGTACGGTGGGTGAGAAGAAAATGAGAGGTTGAAGACAATGGCAAAATGGCATCCCTCCACCTTCCCTCTCCCAAGATCCGGGAAAATATTGTTATAATCGATGCAATATGTTCTAGCGAAGAGTCATGATTTTATAATGGTACTTGACCAATTTAAGTGTTGGCAATGTGAAATAGCGAAAACCACGAAAGTTGGGTGTCTCCCATCAATTTTTGCATTAATAAAATTAAATTAAATAGCATCGGTCTCACCTTTTCTAGAATTGGGCCCATGATTTGATACATTATAGTACCATCCCTTTAGTAACCACAAAATTTTATACCATTATATTTTGTTCGATGGACAACTCTCATTTTTTCCCGGACTGTCGGTACCCAGCTAACCGGGTACCCGCTTATACTGGACGAAGATCACTAAGGGAGGTAACTACTGCAGTACAAGGAGGGCCTAAGGCCGCATACGGATGGGCCCGGCCCACTCCTTGGGAAAGCTAGGGCCACGCACCCAGCCCACAGGGGAGGCCCCGGACCTCCTTGAGGACCGAGCCTCCCCCAGCCACGCGAAGAGAGGTCCGGACCTCTAGGGCCGGAGCCCGGAGCCCGTACCTTCGGTGGTCCGGGGCCGCCTCGTGCCCACAGAGCACGGGGAGGCCCGGAGCCGGCGCCCTCGGTGGTCCGGGGCCGCCGCGTGCAGAAGCGCGTGGAGGTCCGGAGCCAGCGCCCTCGGTGGTCCGGGGGCGCCACGTGCCCGCAGAGCGCGTGGAGGTCCGGAGCCAGCACCTTCGGTGGTCCGGGGCCGCCACGTGACCACTGGGCACGGGAAGGTCTCGCGTTGCCACGTGCCCACAAGGCGCGTGGCGGGGCCTTCACGCGGGCGCCTCGCCCACCTGCCGCATTTATTGCGGGCAGGTGGGCGTGCCCGATGCCGCTGACACCGCCGCTGTCAGGCTGGCACGCCCCAATGCCGCTGACACCACGAGTGTCAGACAGGCGTGCCCCCGTTGCCCGCCGCCGTTGTCAGACAGGCGTGCCCCCGTCGCCGCTGGCACCGCCGCTGGCAGGTGGCGGCGGCGAGGCAAAGGGGCGCGCCTTACCAAGGCGCGGCGGCGATGACAGAGCACTACAGGTGATTTCCCCAGCTACACTGGGGCCTATATTGAGTAAACAAGTACGCTGTACTCATCATGAGCCGCGCCACGCGCGGCGGCCGCGCTCAGCCTAATACTAGGCAGCAGCGCTACAACGCTACTACAAGCGCCCTGTCCTGTCACGCGTGCGCGTCGCCTGCCCCTCGGCCTCTGAAGCCTCTCGGCGGGTTTAGCAGCCGAGGGGACAGGACGGCGTGAGGCAGGACGGCGCGGCGCCGTATCCAGACGACAAGACGGTATGGCGGATCTCCAGGCCATACCAGGTCACGACGGTAGTACAGGCGCTAAGCATGGAAGCGTTGGACATCAGGCACAGGATAGAACTGTAGCATAGAAGAAATGGCCGGGACCACCTGTCGGGGCCCGGCCACCATGTACATGCCCCCCTTGGGCTATAAAAGGGGAGGCATACGCAACACAAAGGACAACCTCGAACAAGCTCACAACAGGCTCAAAAACACAGATCCAGACAGCCTCAGAGACTCCTCTGAAGGCCCACGAAATACAAGAACACACCCATAGTGGACGTAGGGTATTACGCTCCGGCGGCCCGAACCACTCCAAATCCTCTCGCCACCATCGTGCCACCACCAACCTAGCTAACAACGATTGCTCCCCCTAACTACTCTCAGTACTTAGGATCTCGGCCGGGTGCATTCCGCCACCTGACCAGGAGCACGTCCGCTCCGACACGGACCATTGCAAACTTGCATTTTTCTTATTAGTAGTATGTTTTTTTAGTATAACAATGTCTCATGGGCGGATTGAATATCTCATCTAGAACGACTATTGATATAGTAAATAGAAAAGTTTTTATCAAATGGATTGTCTACCTATCATCTGAATAATTTGAATGATATCCACCTGAGTGATATTTAGAAAAAAATGTTTATAATTATAATGTCATACAATGTTTTATTAGTCTCAACCCATACAGGCTTTAAAAAAAACATCCGTTCTTTTTTCCATCACTATCCCCTCATGTCTCCCAACCCATGTCATCGATGTCACCGTTGCTGCACCCCAAACTCTAAGTGAGCGACGAGCAGTCCCCATCCCATACAGTCTCTCTTTACAGAACTGATCACACTTGCTGGGACTCCTACCAAATTGGTGGTTTTTGAGTGTCGTGTGTGGCGCTACTCTAGCTTGCAGTTCCCTTTCGTATACATTCCTCTGTATTTTTATATATGCTAATTTTGTCAGTAGATTCCCAGACCAGATTTAAAACACATCCATGTGCCTTGTTAGAGAATCTGGCGAAAAATAATTTGAGCTCGTCCTAGACACATGGTGATCTTGTGTTAAAGTTTGGTTTCGAGCGCAGGCCATGGTACCATTCTATCTAATTTTGTGGCAGTTGTGCACTTTGCTATAAAGGCCTCAACTCTCAAGATATGTATTTATTGCTTGCATGAAACTTAGATGAGTTAAAATGAATTGTAGTGTCTCTATACACTGCATAAGTTTTGTTAAGTTGATTTTAGAGCATTAGCTTTTAAAAACGCCTAGTCCACCACTATGTTAGGACATCGTGGCTATTTTAGATTCGATTCAATTTGCCATGCCATGTATTGCTACTAGAAGAAAAGATATTGTCACATTTGCCCAGATAAATATGTCCCAAGACTCCGATTATAACATGATCTAGGACTCACATGAATTATTTCAAACGAGCTGCAATCTTCTTCATATTTCTCTTCTTCTACATCTTTTCCCACCTTCCCTCTTTATTTGTTTTTGTCTAAAAATTGTAGGAGGATTTAGAAAGGTGCTCCATGGTCTGCGTTGGGTAGCTGGGCTCGAGCTCGAGCCGCCCTGAGCGAGAGACTAGTAAAACAACAATATAGTACTCCTTACGTTACATATAGTTACATCTACCTTTTGTCAGACATATTAAGACGAGCACTAAAAAGTATGGTATATAGTTGCTTTTGCATGCATGCATGGTGACCATGGTTTCCTTTCATGTCTCCACACTATGGCTCTCTTTGGAATATGTGATTCTTTTCCGAATCATGTGTTTTTCATGTGGAATTGAACTGTTCCCTTTGAATTTCCTATAAAAATTTTGCATTCGAAAGGGTCTCTAGGAAGAAAAAGGAAAGAGTATTTTCATCCATTCACCCATCCAATAGAACTCAAATGTACTTATATTCTGGGCAAATTTTAAACGCTGAATGGGGCTATATTCTAGGACGGAGAATGTAGTTAAGAAACTATGAGACCAAACGAGTATCAGAATATTATGGTTTTAGGGTGAAATAAATACAGCGTGATCATACCAAAACCAATTGTATTTAGAAGTCAAAACCAATTAGACTATAGTATAGTATTATAGTATGAAAAAAGTCTATCATGGGTCCCTCAACTTGTAGCCGAATCCGAGTTTCGTCCTTAAAGTCGAAAACCGGATCCCGGGTCCCTGAACTTGTCAAACCAGGTATGCTGGATCCTTGGGCGAAACCGACAGTGGTTTCTGCTGATGTGGACACATGAGATGCCATGTCATCCTATCTACTTGGACCGGACCCCACATGCCAGCCTATGTAGGTATATTTTTTCCTTTTCTCTATCTCACCCTTCCACTACATCTCGCTCGTCGCCGCTGCCACCATGCCCACCGCGCGGCGCGCTTGGCGGTGCCCCCGCTCCCTCCCTCTTCCTTCTCCACGCAGCATGCTCAGTGGCGCCCCCGCTTCTTCCTCTCACCTCTCCCCTGCATCTCACCAGTCGTTGCTGCCGCCATACTCGATGCACCCATCACTTGCGCCCTGTCGGCCATCAAGAGCAGGTTCCTCGGCGGCGGGTGCTCGCCGGGAGACATGGGCTGCACCCTCTACATCCACCCGGCCGCCGTCTTCCTCCTCCCGCTCCGCCGCGATACGCACGACGTCGTCGCGCACCTCGCCGTCCTCGGCCACTGCCACCATGCCGCCATTGCGTGCCTCCTCAACGCCGCCACCTCCCCCGACCGCCCCATGCTCTTCCTCGCCTACAAGTTCGTCCTCGATGTCGCGCTGCCCCACAACCCCAAGAACCCCTTATTCGAGTTGCTCGCCTCTTGCACTCACGCCTCCAGCTCGCCGCCGACGTCTGCGACACGCTCTACTGCGTGCCCATGATGCCGAGGAGGAAGCACATGTCGGACCGGACATCAGCGACAACGCTGAGCGGGCCGCGGAGAGGAGGAGGGATGGAGCGGGGGCGCCGCTGTGTACACCGTGCGGAGGAGGAGAGAGGGAGGGAATTGGGGCACCAATGAGCGCACCACGGGATGGTGGCAGCGGCGACGAGCATCTGAAACAGGAGACACATGTTCGGACACGACTACTGTCATCAACCGATTCTCACCCTGAGATGTGGGCCCAGTCCACGTAGACAGGATGACATGGCATCTCACGTGCCCACGTTAGCAGAAACCATTGTTGGTTTTGCTCAAGGACCTAGCATGCCCGGTTTGACAAGTTCAAGGACCCGCGGTATCTGGTTTTTGACTTTAAGGACAAAACTCGGATTCAGCTGCAAGTTGAGGGATCCCAGATAGACTTTTTCCTTACAGTATCGAGAAATATTAATTCCAAACAGGCCGTTAAGCGTGGACGTGAAATTGGCCCAATCGGTGGTCTGAAGGTTCTGGGCTTACTCTCCTTAGCCGTTCATCAGTTTCGACGCCCAAGATCGTCCTGCTAAGTGACATATAAAAGGCCCCGTATCCCGGTTAAACCCTAGGCTGAGGCCAAGACCAGTTTCGCAAGCACGGTGCGGCGCGGCTCATCTCCTTCCTCCGCGCACACGAGGTAGCTTTCCTCCCTCCTCCCTCGTCTCTCTCACTCGGCTTCCCCGTCGCTAGGCCCTCGATCTGCTGTTCCCCTTCCTTTCTTCTGTGTCGGACTCCGTACAAACCAGCACCGCCAGCCACAGGTGGATCAATTCCAGGCAGTGTAGCGGAGGACGCGCAGGGCCAGTAGAGTGGAGGCCAGGCGGATCTGGGTGGCGGCGCAGCGCCGGATGCGAGCTGGCGAGCGCGGCGGACGAGCGATGTGAGTTCTCCGCAGTACGGGCAGGGACGTGGTCACGGCGACGATGGACGAGGCAGGGTGCGCACAACTGGGTGGCGGCGGAGGTGCGCTGGCGCGCGCGCATCGAGGCAGTGGCTTGCCTCACCTGTCGCCGGCAGACGGTCGTTGGGGAGGCGGCGGATGGGTGTGGGCGAAGCGGCGTTCTAGCCTGTAGGGTTCCAGATCCAGAGCGCCGACATAGCGTTTTAGCGCTTAAAACGTCGCTTAATAGTCTTTTTAGTAACCATGCACTTAGTTATTAGATATCACGTCAAACTTGTACTCAGGAACCTTTTACTTTTCTGTTCGCTCTGCCTCCAGCCAATGCAGTTTCTACTGTAACTTCTGTTTCTTGATTATTATTCATCCTTGTTGCACGTTTTGCAGAGCTTTAGCCTGGTAATAGCAAACGAATCAGCAGCAACCATGCAGTCATCCCGTTTCTGGGGGCAGGTACTTGCTTTCTCTCTTGCGATGACCCCACATGGCTTCATATTCATCGCGTGCATACTCAGTAATAGATACAATGCCTATTGTTGATTCCAAGAATTTAATATGTATTCGTCCTTTGAAACTTCAGGGGGACAGTGAGTCTGAGGAGGAAGAGGAAGAAAATCTCTCAGAAGAGGGCAGTGATAGTGAGGATGATGGAACTCGTGGTGGTGGGGGAGGTGGAAACAAAAACCGCTATTTGAAGACCCAAGAAGACGATAGTGATGAGTCGGATACAGGTCACCGTGTGATTCGCTCTCTGAGGGACAAACGCAATGAGGAGATGAGATCTATTGTTGATCAGATGCGCAATGCCATGAAGATCAATGATTGGGTTAGCCTGCAGGAGAGCTTTGAGAAGCTCAACAAACATCTTGAGAAGGTTGTTCGTGTCAATGAATCTACTGAGATACCAAAGATGTATATCAAGGCTCTTGTGCTACTGGAGGACTTCCTTGCTGAAGCCCTTGCAAACAAGGAGGCCAAGAAGAAGATGAGCAGCAGCAATGCGAAGGCACTCAATGCGATGAAACAAAAGCTTAAGAAGAACAACAAGAACTATGAAGAGCTGATACAGAAGTGCAGGGACCATCCCGAAAGCTTTGAAGATGAGGCTGCAGATGACAAAGAATCAGATGAGGATGATGAAGAGGATGATGAGAGTGATGCAGAGGAAGATCCTGAAAAGATAGCTATGTCTGAATCAGAAGAGGAATCTGATGAGAATGATGGTGGGGCTGAGGGTCCATGGACCAAGGTGATTAAGAAAGATAAAATGGACAAGCAGTTCTTGAAAGATCCCAGTGAAATCACATGGGATATTGTTGATAAAAAACTCAAGGAGATTGTGGCATCAAGGGGAAAGAAAGGTACTGGGAGAATTGAGCGTGTTGAACAGCTAACATTTTTAACCCGTGTGGCTAAAACACCTGCTCAGAAGCTTGAAATCCTTTTCCATGTGATTTCTGCACAATTTGATGTCAACCCTAGCTTACTTGGACATATGCCAGTAAATGTGTGGAAGAAGTGTGTTAATAATATGCTTCTTGTGCTTGATATTCTCCAGCAGTACCCTAACATTGTAGTAGACATCTCAGTGGAGCCTGATGAGAGGGAAACTCAGAAGGGTGCCGACTACAGTGGAACAATACATGTTACTGGTGACCTGGTTGCATTCCTTGAAAGATTGGACACTGAATTTTTGAAGACATTACAATGCACAGATCCGTACACAAAAGATTATGTTCAGAGGCTTAGAGAGGAGCCCTTGTTTCTGGTTGTTGCACAGAATGTCCAAGATTACCTGGAAAGGGTTGGGAACCTCAAAGCTGCTGCCAAGGTTGCCCTTCGTCGTGTTGAACTTGTCTACTACAAACCGCAAGAAGTGTATGATGCAATGAGAAAACTTGCAGAGCAGCCTGAGGACAGTGTGGAGGAGGGGGACGCAGAGGCTGTTGATGAGCATCAAGTAATGGATGACAATAGAGGACCACCACCCTTTGTTGTTATTCCAGAGGTGGTACCCAGGAAGCCTACTTTCCCAGAGAGTGGCAGAACTCTGATGGATAGTTTGATGTCCTTAATTTATAAGTATGGAGATGAAAGGACCAAAGCCCGTGCAATGTTGTGTGACATATATCACCATGCAATCTCTGATGAATTTTCAGTGGCTCGTGACTTACTGTTAATGAGCCATTTGCAAGACGGAGTTCAGCTTATGGACATATCATCACAGATTTTATTCAACAGAGTCATGGCCCAACTGGGGCTTTGTGCTTTCAGGTCTGGTTTAATAAATGAAGCTCATGGCTGCTTGACTGAGCTCTACTCTACTGGGAGAGTGAAAGAATTGCTTGCACAAGGTGTACAACAAAGCCGATACCATGAAAAAACCCCCGAACAGGTAAATCTAAATCCCTGCTGCAACTCAGCTTTTCCTCATGTAAATGCAACACAATGGCCCATATCATTACTCAAAACTCACATATTTGGAAAAATGCTTAATGTGAGCTGTTAATATTCGCACAGTAGTACCCCAATCTCTTAATTGTTTAGTTTCTGTTACTATTTAGTTATGCTAATATATACTTACTAGGTGTATGCCCGTGCGTTGCTACGGGGGCATATGATGTGTCTTTATGTTTTATGTAGAAAACCAATAAAATTACATTGCATTATGTGTACATCTGTGTGTTACTACAGAAGACTTGCATTGTGGGCATCACGATGACCAGTATAGCATCACCATGCCCAGCATTTTCATTGATTTAAAGCAAGAAACAATTAGCACTCCGCTAAAAATGTAACAAAGTTGACAACCTTGTAGAAGCAGAGTGATCTCCTAAAGTAAATGTGCAAGAATATTAAAAAGGTATCAAGGAAATGAAACAAGCTACAGGGAAATGTAAGCTATGTTCTAATGTCTCGAGATAGAATATTTAGCATTTTCTTCATGATCCAATGTCTTGGTTAATGTTTTTTACTGATATTACCATTCAACCAGCTAATGAAAATTCTACCTGATCTAAGCATCTAGTAGAGGAAAATTAGTTCAGAAATAGTTTGAATACATATCATGGAATCATCAATAAACGCTGGTTTATCTGAGGTAAATCAATTAGCTTTAATGGGGGAGCTGAAGGCAAAATAAAGAAGTATTATGACTCCGTGAGGGATTTTATATAGCAGCACAACACAGTAAACATCAAATTAATAGAAAGCAAATTTAGAACACCAATGGAACATAGATAAGACATGTATTTGCAAATGATTCTCATGCACTTTTTTCCACATTCCCATGAAACTCTCTATCTCTCTATCTCTACCTCTCTCTATCTGATGATGTGTCACAGCATTTAATCAGAATGAAACTGGGATGAAACTCCCACTGGGAATGTCCTTAGGATGAACTGTTAACAAGCTAAAGCTACTACATTTTCAGCTATAGGGAATGCTGCCGTGCTGGAGCGACGATTAGGCATTTATGAGATTGGTTTGTGTATTAAACTATGCAAGCACTGGTTAAGAAACTATACCAATTTATCCAATTGCACTGGATGAAAATGTTTTTGCATCCTGCTCTTCATGACCAAGCGGTCCTGGCATTTGACTGAACATCCCTGTCCTGTAGTAAACAATTATGGATAATACAGAAAAAACATACCATCGCTTTGTATTCTCGTGCTGCTGTCTTAGCATGAATATTTAGCTCTGAGATATGTGCCTTGCTCTGAAAAATCTATAACGAGAAGACACAATTGTACTTAAATGCATGCTGACCAACAGGCAGATGCAAGTGAGCTAGCAATAAACAATCACCAAATATGTCATTACCCCTTGTTCCTTTTCAAATATTCTAGGCCTTCTGGCATTCTTTGCTCTTCCTCTTCCTTTGGAAAAAAAAGCAATGGTGTCAAGTTATACCGTCTTGCAGCCATTCACTTCCCAGAATTTCTAAATGCACAGGGTCTTCTTGCAGACAGTCACTCCCTTGAGTAAAGTGCACTTCGATTAGGGTAGTTTGTACAAGAAACAGTCGGGTTTTGTTGTTTTGATTTTCAATGCTAATGACGTGGTCATTGTAATTCCTGCAGGAAAGACTTGAGAGGCGAAGGCAGATGCCTTACCATATGCATATAAACCTGGAGCTTTTGGAAGCCACACACTTGATTTGTGCGATGCTGATTGAAGTTCCCAATATGGCTGCCAGTACTTATGACAAGAGGAGGCCTGTGAGCAAAACATTCCGCAGGCTTCTTGAAGTGAGTGAAAGGCAGACATTTGTTGGGCCTCCTGAAAATGTGAGGGACCATGTAATGGCTGCCACAAGAGCCCTCAACATGGGGGATCACCAAAAGGCTTTCACTGTCATAAATTCACTGGAGACCTGGAAGCTTTTGAGGAACAAAGAGCATGTTCTTGAGATGCTGAAGCTTAAGATAAAGGAGGAAGCCCTTAGGACCTATCTGTTCTCATACTCATCTTGCTATGAGTCCTTGAGCCTTAACCAGCTCACCACCATGTTTGATCTCGATGAGCAACATGCTCACAGCATTGTCAGTAAGATGATGATGCATGAAGAGCTTCATGCTAGCTGGGACCAGCCGACAAAGTGCATTGTTTTCCACAGTGTGGATCAAACTAGGCTTCAGGGGCTACTCTTCCAGATGGCCGATAAGCTCTCGGTCCTTGTGGAGAGTAATGAGAGGGCATATGAGGCAAGAACTGGTGGTACTCTAGAGGGGGTACCACCTAGGCGCAGGGGTGAGGGTCAGGACTCATCTCATATGGGTAAGTGGCAGGAGAATTTCATCTCGTCACAAGGGCGCCAGGGTGGTGGCAATCGGTTTGGATATGCAGGCAGAGGTGGAGGCTCAGGACAGGCTGGTGGATACCAGAGGGACAGGGGAAACCAGGGTTCCCGTGGGGGCTATGGTAGCTCACGGTTTCAGGATGGAAGGGGTCGCAATCAGTCTGGTTCCTCAGCCAGAGGTGGTGATGGCGGTGCACGCATGGTGAACCTGAACAGGTCTGTCAGAGTTTAGGATTATTCAGTTCAAGGAAGCCCGAAGGACCCATCAACTTCTCAAGTTTCGGATCACTGCTTTTTGCCTTATTTTACAAGCTTTTGCTTTTATAATCTTGGTCATCGTTAGCTCCTTTTTTGTCAGAGACTTTTCGTCTAAGCATCTGGGATATTGATACTAGTTTATTACTCGGGTTTGTGATGGGATCATGGGAGCGAGGACTGGACTCGTACTTGCGACTCTTGCCATAATTCTATTACATATTATATGTTTTCCTACTGATGTTTATTTTGTGTGGATCATTCTTTTATTATGCACTGTATAATATTGCCTGCATGTGATTCAGTTATTTTGTTGTGACGCCTCTAGTTGAGAAAATTCGTTTGTTGGTCCTAAATAAGACCTCGATTCCTTTTTCCCCCAAAATTTTTAAAACTATCCTATTTTACACTAAATCTTTTTTTTGGTTACGTGAGTCCATGTGTGGGACAGTGGGAGTACCTGAACTATGTTGCCCTCAGCATAACATACTCTCAACCCGCATCTCTCAGAGTCACAGTTCGAGCTCTGTTGCAGCCGAAATGGTCTGCGTTTCAGGTCTGCTCAGGCAGCTGAGATGGGATTGACCTGAGGACCTGCAGAAGCCAGAAGGCCATCAAGCGGGCCGAGCCGGCGCTCGTCTCTAGCAACTCCACGATCCAGTCCATAT
Organism: Paspalum vaginatum; assembly: GCA_030272315.1. Lineage (NCBI taxonomy): Eukaryota > Viridiplantae > Streptophyta > Magnoliopsida > Poales > Poaceae > Paspalum > Paspalum vaginatum. Next base: position 11,550,836 of record CM059013.1, on the reverse strand, counting down.
GGAACTACGAGAAGGTCGACAAAATTCCGTCAGGCTATTCTCGGTAGAATGTTTCATCTAGCATTAATTATAGAGATGGATAAAAGCTGATTGAAATCTAACGACGCATGGGAGAGTTGATAAAAATCCAGCACTGAAGAAAGTTGCTTGCTGATTTCTCGGTAGTAGTTCAGAGGCTTTCTTAATAGTTCAAAGATTCAATGTTTCCCCTTAGCTCTTATTCTTAATGTCTGTATCATATTTTCTAGGCTTTACGAAATATTTTTGCTTCCTCTTATATTGATTAAGATTCAAATTATCAGTCAATTACTCCCTCCGTCCCAAATTGCATAAAATGTTGGACGGAGGGAGTACAATACATAAAATTTGTCACTCAGATAATATGTTTTCGTCCAATATTAAGACAATTATTTCATCGATGCTTCCAAGGGCATCCTAGAAACATTTTATGTTTTTTGAGTCCTCCTGTACTGATTAAGATTTCAAAATGATTTCAATGAATTTCATCACTCAGATCAAAAGAAATACTCCGTAGTTTTTAATTACCTTCGTTAATATCTGTCATACAATCAACTTTCGGGAGAGCCTTGTCGAGCTGACATCGTTACAGATATCGTGAGTTCACTAGTTACTCTGGTTTGGATTGAAATTTCGCATTTGCCCGTTGTTCCTCTTAGCCTAAGAGAGTTGCTCCTATGCAAGAATCTGAATGGCAATCGTCTGTCTAGACGTGTTCGAGCCAGTTTCAGAGGAAGGGCTTTGCACAAAGCAAGATTTCCAAGTTTTTCCTCATGCACATCGTCGTCCATGCCAGGATTGTCGTTTATCTCATTGAATGGCAACGAAACTAATGCTTGCTGCGCTATGTGGAAGATACAGATAGGGAAACGAAGATGCGGGCATGCTGATTCGACCAATCGATCACCAAATGCAATGCATCATGCTGATTCGACCAGACACTGCCGACATAAGGCTTGCGATCTCAAATCACCGATAATGGCTCCACTCCAGTGCTCCACTCAGCCACCAGCATGCATGGCAAAACGCTAGAGGTTTAAGGACGTTAGTGCACTGAAGTCTGCGGATGAAGGGAAATTCCACTTTGATGCTGCAGCACGCACTAAATTTGCACCTGTGCAATGTCTGGGCCAAAGAGGCCATCCTTCGGAATGGCATGAACAGGAAAGATCTACCTTTGCGAGTAAAACATGAGAGTAATAAATTCTACTGCAACAGGGAAACGAGGCAAAGAAAGCGGTATATACAAGTTTTCAATGCCTCTAAACTTTAAACAACAGAGTTTGTATCCACCGGGCTCTCTGAAGTCCAAGTTGCAGAAAGCAATATAGTTCATTCAGAAAGAAGGATATATCAGCTGATTACATTGTGACAAAATATATTCACAAAAATGTCACAAATACTGAAAAGGAATAGGATAAACCGAATTTTGGAAACCTGGCAGAGATCTAGGTAAGGCTGATGTCACCAGCCCGTTTATCCCATCGTCTATATTTCAAACTCCACTTTATCTACAGTGCAGCGCTAGTGCAATGCCGATACATTGTTTTGCACCTCCTAGTGATAATAGCCTAAAAGGAAAATGTAAAAGGAAAATGAGGGAACATATGCCATCCCGCACAAGCTGATTCAGGGATCCACTACCATACACACCATTGGAGCTGTATGACCTTTAGGCACTATCTTGACCTCGGTTTCACCTTGGCCTTCTATAGCAATAGCCAATATAACTAGCTAACAACTCTCAACTTCTACCCACAGGTCGAGTACAATGCAAGTCAAACGTAGAATCACGAGGACTTTGTAAACATCGTCTACTGTCAATCAGAAAATGGCCATTTTTGTTCTTAACTGAAAGTATATCAGTACCTGACTTTAGAATGGCATCTGATATGGTTGCACACGAGATCCATACTGAAGTTAAGAGTCATGAACCACATGAACCATAAGCGGGAGAAAAAGAGATATCAAAGCGGGCGTCAAGCAGAAGTAAAGCAAGGTTACACTTTATCGAATCATATGAAGAGAAACCCTTGTAACTTCCTGTACAGGCATCTATAAAGTTTATAGAGCTTTGAGAAGCTTTTATGATAATCCATATATTGTCTTCTAAGTGTGGATGAAATATGAACTAATCTGCAGTGCTGAGTGCCGTCTTTTACAAATTTAGACCATTATCAAAATCTGTGATCGACAACTTCCTAAAGAAACGCTACCTACAAGATAGCTAGCTGCCAACCTGGCATGTTAATGAGATGTATTCATTACAATGGGACAGAAAATAGCCAAATATTGTTGGTCCTTTGGGCTCTGCTTAGACCTAAGCATTGGAGGAATGAGCGCCCCAACTTCATGTACACCCAATTCAAGCTGGGATGGGTTGAGAAATCAACCAAGACTATGGGATTTTCAAGGAGCTATAGTTCATTTGCTTTGATTAAGCAGTTCCCTTTTTTTCAAGGCTGGGAACAATAATCTAAAGCATGCACAATAATCAAAGCCATATTTAGTTGTTCACAGAAAAGGGGAAGATTTCTAATCACTTTGAAATATCCTACTTGACGATTGAATCTCGCTAAGTGTCAAAGTTTTCCAAGGTGTGGTCACCTAGATTAAGAAAAAGACTGAAACTAAGCAAGGGTAAGCTCATTTTCCCCTTGAACATGTACGTGCCAGATATTTTGCTTCAGGTAATAGTTGAAACAGAAATACTATCCACCAGATATTTTAACATGATTATAACCCATCTATAAGAGAATAAGGAGTGCTCATTTCAAACCAGTTGGATCTGGATATTTCTGGCACAAACCACCCCATTCCTGATCCATATAGCTCAAAACATACCACTAATATAAACATACTGCTTATTAAGAAAAACTGGACAAGTATGTTTCAGTTAAACAATTGCTGAATTGTGAAAGCAATCCAAAAAGAACATCAGATGGTTAATATTTGAGTTTAGCAATGGAAGAACCTAGCTGGTTAAGGCTGACCGCAGCGGTGTTCTCCAAACTTCATCCTCTTCATTGCATTATGCGCATAATAGACTACACTACTTGCCTTCCATGAAAGTTCCATAAAAGTCTCAAGCCTTGCATAAGATCTCAAGTCCAAGATCCAAACACAGGGAAAAACAACTGCCGTTTTTTTGTTCAGGTATTCTATGCACTAAACGAACTTAAATGCAGGATTACTTTTGCTCATGGAAATCGTCTGGAAACTGGTAAGACACGTACGATGACTTCTGATAACATTCCATTATAACTGAATTGAATAAACGTGTCACACATCACATAGTTATGTTGAAGCAATGCACTGCAAAGCTGCACTGATCACTAGCTCACACTAGCTGACAGGCACCTACAGCAGTTGTTCAAAGAGACAGTTGAACATACGAATCTTCCCAATATCACTTCACGAGTCCAGGAATCAATCGAAGACAAAACACGGGGTGTGTGATCCGAGAAGGTGGAACCTAAATCAGAAGTAGAGCCCCATCTGGACGTTCTTTTCCACGAACCCGCACCTGGCGTAGAACCTCTTCAGCTCCGTTGTGCAGTTGAGTATGACCTTGTAGCACCCCCTACCCCTCGCGTGCTCCACGAGGCGGCGTACGAGCCGCTCCCCGAGCCCCCGCCCCCTCGCGCCGGCGTCCACCACCACGTCCTCCAGGTGGCCCACGAGGCCGCAGCACCGGATGAACTTGCGCTCCACCAGCACCGCCCCCGCTGCAGCGAGGCGGCCCGTAGCGGCTTCCTCCGCGACGAGGACCAGGTGGTCGGCGCCCAGCGCCGCGAGCTCGGCGAAGCGCACGCGGAAAGCTTCTTCTGAGAGCGGCGGGGAGGGGGAGAGCTGAGCGAGAAGGTCGCAGAAGCCCTTGGAGAGGTCGGTGAGCTCGAGTGGCCGGATGGTGTATCCGTCCCCGAAGGCCTCCGCGCCGGCGCCGGCCTCCGTCGCGACGGGAGCGTGCGGCAGTTCCATGTGTGCGAAGTGGCGAGTGAGATCGGAGGGTCCAATAATTAGATGGGCCGGTAGATCGCGCGATTTCCAAGTGGGCCGAGATAGTCGCGAATGAGACGCCAAAACAAACCTTTATTTTTATTTTTGGACGCCGGAAAAATAAGAAATTATGAACCCCCGCCCAGACGCACAGAAGTCCCCGACTCAAAATTCCAATCCCCAAACGGCCAAACCCCCCTGCAGTGCAGTCTCGCCGCCATGGTCGCCGCCTCCGCCGTCGGCGAGGCAACCCCGCCCCCGGATCCCCCACCCTCCCGCGTGTCCGTCTCCTCTCCATCGCCCTGCTCTCGCCGCCGCTGCGCTCTCGCGAGCCGCTTCAGGGAGCCGGCGGCCCCGAGGCGTCACGCGTGGGTCTCCCTCCAGGGTCGCCTCGTCGGGGCGGAGGAGGCGTCGTCTGCGGCTTCGGCTGCGCCGGGCCTTCGCCCGGACGAGGCGGTAGCGTGGGAGCTCTTCAGCCCGCTCCACCGCGTGCTTCTCGTCGCCACCGTCGCCGCGGCGTCCTCCCGGTCCCACGCCGCCCGCCGCATCGAGCAGCTACAGCGATCGATTCATCTTAGGGTTTGCCTCTATTGATCTCCCCGATCGTATCCCTGTCTTGATTGGGATATCTGGTGGCCATTCCGCGACTGATGTTTTTGGTGCGCAGGATGAGGTGCTGGAAGGCATGCAGCAGAAGCTGGATGGTCTGCTCGTCGAGATGAACTCCCTACAACAGCAGTACGTCAAGTGCGACAGTTACATTCCCACTGAAAGGGGAGAGAGTGAGATTGCAGGCAGCAAGAAGATAGGAGATGAAGAGGGATTTAGATGCTGTGTTTGCACGGGGCTGGACACCGCAGCCACTCCCCAGAAGGCAAAGGTAGAACCTGTTTACTTGTTACCCAAAAAAGATCGGTTTACTGAAGAGTATATACACCAATTGTGCATTTGTGCAGGATCTCCATGGGACAGATGATGCTAAGAGTGATGTGGTTGGTAGGTCTAGTCTGTCTTTCTTGGATCACGAAGAGCGCCGTATGTCAGACCTCTCAGACTTCTGCTGGAGTGTTGTATCATCAGTTGATAACCAGATAAATGGTGATAATCAGGTAGATAAGCATGCGCTTTTCTAGGGCTACAGCATCTTCTGTTGTTTGTGTGAAATTTTATTCCCAAGCATTGTTCACATACACCATATTGCATCCATGCCATAATTCTTGATAATGCATTCCTTTGGCCCGTTTTAACTTTAAAGGCACTAGGAGTTATTTGACCAAAGTTTTAGACATTCCTTTTCTTAACTTCATTTGCATTGTCTAGTGACACCATGCTAAATTGTATACAGCTAAGTTTCCTGGCAGCAGATCAACAATTGTACAATCTTCAGAAGGAATGCGAAGAGAAGGATGCAACCATCAAGGAACTAGCTGCAGCTGCACATGCTTCTAGTACTGCTGATGCCAAGGTAAATAGAATCCCATTGCTTGCCAGCATTTCAGGTATATACTATGTCTAGTATTCTTAAGTTCTTCCTTGTTTGCATGTAGAGAATTACAGAGTTGCAGGAAGCTCTGAAAAGGAAAAACATGGTGATCTCTAAATTGAAGAAAGACATGGCTGCTCTGCAGCAGATGGTAAGCAGTTCTTTCAAGTCCTTGCTGGTCATTTGTGGTCAGGCTTAGCGCTAACATCTTATGTTCTTACAATAGGTTGTCGAACTATCAAGGGCTAAAAGAGCATCTTCTGCGATAAGTCCAATCTGCACTGATCTGCCAGTAATGTCAAACAATGTTCTGTATAATATGAGCAGTTCTAGCCCATCATCATCAGATTCTGAATCTCCTGTTGCACCGAGAAAATGCCTTAATGAGCATCTTATTGATAAAGCTCCAGGAGATGGCGATTATAAAGAGAGTTATGAAGAATCTGTAGCCAAAACGTCTCTTCCATCAAAAATGCCATTCTCTCACAAGCTGCGCTCAACTAGCCCTTTAAAAGAGATCCATATCAATCCAAAAATAGAATCACATTCATTTGGCAGACAGAAGCAGCCTACATCCTCTAATGGAGATTTTAAAAGAATTAGACGACAACGTCAGCAAGATTCAAGGAATAAAGCTACAAGGAGATGGGTGTAGAGTTTAGCAAATCAAGAAGTCATTATCTGATCGGTACACTTCTAGCATCATTACATTGACCTGCTGTTCTTGTTCTAGCAAAGCTATGAAACATGATTTCTTAAGCCTTCAGCTAATCTTTGTTAAAGTAGACTACCTTCTCACTGTCGTATTTATTAGTTTTTGCTGCCTGTTTTCTTTCTCGTTGGTACTGATGCTTCTATTTATCACTGGTGTATCAACCATAGTCTCAAGAAATGGGGTTTATGGTAGCGACCCATGACCTGGGTACACGGGGTCATTTTCATCTCTGCCTCGTAAAAACCTCTCACAAGTAGTGTACCACGTTCCTCGAACTTGTTCGTTGACCCCCATCGACCCGGGAACTTTGTGACTAGGGATGCAAGTGGGCCTACTCGTGGACATTGTGGCAAGTCATTTTTCTGCGGAACAATGACTTGCCGGCTTGCCGCAATGTCTGCAAGTAGGTCCACTTGCATTCCTATTTTTGACTATGGTACCAACTTAAACTTCTTTTAAAAGAAAAGGAGCTTGATAAACAAAAACTAATCGATAGACATTCTACTTTTAGAAAATCCTGAAATAAGAGTGAACTGTGTGCTTCCTTGATATGCTATAGACATTTGTTGTTCCTGATGTTTCTTCCCCAAATTCATTGCATGTTTCCCAGAGACTGTTTGGATGGCATGCCTAGGAATAGATTGTGCTTGCACCCTTTTTGTTTGCTTGGTATTAAGGTTCAATGGAGATTCTACTGATACTGGTATAAATGGAGATTTTACTTTTATGAAATCCTGAAATAAGACTGTGCTTTGTGTGCTAAGATTCAATTCCCTGATATGCTACAGATATTTGTTATTCCCGATGTTTCTCCCCATAGTTCATCAGCTGTTTCCCAAAGACTTTTAGGTTGGCACATGTAGAACAAATATAGGTTGTGCATGCACTTTTTTATTTGCTATGGATCAATCATATTTGAGTTAGTGGTTTTCTGCAAGTTTTTTTGGGCGAAAGTTTGCTACTTGATGCTGATATAATTTCAAAGTACATTATCACCATCATCATCATTAAGAATCAGAAAATGAATCTCCCCTCTGTTGCCACAGATGCAACAGCACCTTCTTTTGTTAAAAAGAGTGGCTCGCAATTATAACTGATCTATTGTCTGTTTGTCTTGCTGTTTCAGAGCTGGAAGAGATGAAGCTGAGAGATGTTGTTGATTTTTATCGATTAACTGTCCGAATGATGCTTCTGGTCCTTTCTGGTGAAACAGTATGGCTGTAACTTGTTAGTATATTGTTGTCTATTGAGTTATGTCTGTCATGAGATGGGCCATTTCGATACCTAGCTTCATCGTTGGTATCTTCTCCGATGTATAGTATGTCATTTGGATCTCAACAGTCAGCGTCTGCCCTCTCTTGAATCTATCGATTTATATTTAATTAGTGGACTAATTTATCGGGTGGAATCTTGGAGTCCGTGCTTCTAAAATAGTTTAACATTCCTTTCTTTGTTTTGATGATCTAGTATGGTCCCCACATCTATCGGTTCAGCAGAAAATTTTCTGGCGAAATCATTTGCGTGTGACTGTGAGATGTCCACAACTACCTCTGAAATGTCGCCCTGCAGGGTTTCTGCTTCCCTGTCCAGCATGGTAATTTGTCCCTCAATACATCGCGAGGATTAAACTCTTACGCTCTTACGGTTACTGGAAAAAATTTCGTATAGATACAGATACGTGGGATACGGAATCTGCCGGCCATCCACCGACTACCCGAGGTATTGCCTGGAGTTCAGGTTGTCCAGAATCGTTGGTGAAGTTCAGACCAGTTCAGGTTGCAGACGTGGATCCCTTCCATGGCTAGAAGCTTCATAAAAAAAAGTCGAGAGTACCTGTTTGCAATTTGTAAGGTTAATGGCACCATGCCTTCTATCACACCTCTTATTTCGAACTGAACTATATGTACAGTACATCTATGGCGTTTTGCACTTTATTTACACACCTGGTGACCATAGCCTAATTCTAGCGTTGGAAACAAGAGATAGGACCTGTGATCCTGTACGGATCCGAACGATCAATGCAAAATGGAAACCGAGCTCTTGGATCAGTGCTCTACCAGCCAAATAAAGCTATTCCTACTTCTTTTCCAAGTTCCAAAATGTACGCCGTGTGTGCGTCAAGTACAATGCGACCTTCAATTTCGATGACTGCGCATTTTTGCCGAGAAGTTTCTGTTTTTTTTTTTTTTTGCTGATTCAGATTCACACTGCAAAATTCATCGTAACTCATTTTGCTTTCCTTTGTAGCGGTATTCCATTGCACGAGCACGAGTTCACGTCTTCACGACCGACCCGAAAAAGAACCGAGATAACAGCTCAAATCCACCCACGAGGCGCGTAAACTGCGCAATGTCGCGTTCAACCGGCGGGTCCCGCATGGCAGCCGCAGCGTGGGGTGGGGTCGGCTATTCGTCTAAGCCATCACTTTGCCCGGTAGCCCGTGCGCCACTGGACGCGGCGCGACACGATTGGCCGGCTTCGTCCACCGCGACGGCGACCTGCCCGTCGCCCCCATTCTTTAAACCTCCGCCCCGCTCCGTGCAGCGAGAAAAAGAGAGGGTCTCCAGCCATTCGCCAGCGCCCGTGGACCGGAGCGAATAGAGTGCGAGGAGAGGAGACCGAGGAATCCGGTCTAGAACGTGCGCGCGGCCGATCCATCGGGGGCGCCAAGTCGTCGAACCCGCCGCGCCTTTTTGTAGCAGTTCACGCGGCGGCGTGTCCGAGATCCCCCTCCGTCACAAGAGGAATCCAGCCGCGGATCCACCGCCTTGCCTCGCCTTGCCCAGTGCCCACTCCACTCGATAAGGCAACCAGACGTCCTGACCGCTCTCTTTCTGTGGCGGTGGAAGCAGAGGAGCCATGGCGGAGCAGGAGGACGGGAGTAGGAGGCGGCGGGAGGCGGGGGCGCAGGTGGTGGCGCTGGAGTGCGTGGCGGGGAGCTCCAAGGCGGAGGAGTGGGGCGGCGGCGCGGGCGTCGTGCAGGAGGGGGACGTGGTGGAGGCCGTCCGCGTGGGCAGCGGCTCCGGCGGGGGCGCCGCGGCGGCGCTGGACCTCGAGGCCCCCTTCAAGGGCGGCCGCGCCGGGCTGCACAAGGCGCTGCACGCGGCGTTCAAGCGCGGGGACACGTCCGTGGAGGTGCGCGTGCGGGGCGGCAGGGAGCTGCAGGCCTGCATCGTGCCGCACCATGGCAGCCCCGGCGCTGGCGGCGGCGGCGGAGGGGGCAGGAAGCAGTACGTGCTGCGGTCGCTGCACGACCCCAACTACCTGCTCGGCTTCGTCGACCGCCTCGAGAGCGAGTGCCTCGTCTTGCAAGGTAACCGAACGAAGCACGCGGACTGCTCTGTGAGTGCACCACTCTGAACTCGGAAGCCTGATCCGAACAATTGCTTCTTCATCGGTGTCGGTTGCCATGGCCATTATTTTCTCTTACCTTCTGGCCCAACGATTGGTCTGGCCATGGCCGCTAGCCGCGTCCGAACGTTGAGGACGGGGTCGAGTGAGGAATGTGGACAGGGAGAGGCCGCAGAGAGGCGACAAGTATTCAGGGCGTGGCCGCGTGGAAAGAAAAGCTTCCTGTCAAATCTCAGGTTCAAATTAGACCGAGAATATTCTCACAAGCTGATGTCTCAATGCATGATTACAGGCCATCATTCCTAGCAAAGTTTAATCTTGTGATTTATTTCTTTTGTCTCCCTCTGAGAAAACTAAGGAACCTGTGGTTAACAGTTTACCGGAAGTGACAGCTACATAACGAGGATTAAAGGTAGAAAATGGAAAGACGTTTCTGTAACAAAGCCAAGAGCATTGCTGTCATAGAAATTGCGTAGTCGTTTGTCTAGGTGGCGGTCAATTCTTTCGCATGTAGGAATGTTCGCACGTTTTCTCGTCTCTCCTGGGGAACATGGCATTGTTTCGTTTTGGTAGACTATTCACCCAAAGGACGCTAGAAACAGTCATCATGTATTGCTTCGAGTTTTGTTTGAACTTTTCTTCTGCAGTCTTCAGAAAAAAAAAACTTGCATATCAATTGAAGTCATGAATTGTTCGTCTAAAAAAAATGAAGTGATAAATTTCAGATATCGCAAGAATGGACCAACACCTGGATCTGTATAAAGGTTGACGTTTGTTATGATCTTGCGATATATAACTGTTCATCTCACAATGGAAGCATTTCTGATGGGGCTTTTGACCATGATTCTGATCACTGATGATGGCGCCTTTGTTTCTGAATGTTCTTTTCAAAAATAATATGAGCAAGAGCAAGTCACTTTTTTATGAACTCTGAACTTTCTACATAAAGACAATTTGACATCTGCATCTGTGTTTAGGAACGAGAAGCACAAGAGTGGTATCAGCCTTGAGCAAGGCACAACTCCAGGATGGGTATGTTGCGTACCCATGGGAGAAGAAGATGCGGGACACCCTGCGCACGCCCAACTCCAGCTGCTACCTCTCGATGCTCGTCCTCCCCAAGGCTCTAGACTCCAATGCTTGTCTCTATGAGTCCTTTGATGACACCCTGGCGCGTGCCAATGCATGGCTCTACTCTTCGCAGGCCTCGGGGATACCCATTGATTTCATGAGTGTGCAGAGTGAAGCTCTTCTCACCAAGGTGCACATACAAGCTCTCTAACTCAGACATCTCACAGGGCAGGTTGACAGTACTACAATGAACCTTCAGTTTGTTTGCATCTGCTCTGCCAAGCTTATAAACCGGGACAATCATTTTTCTCAAACCATCTCACATTGCCACGTTCTGAAACGTGCAGATATCTGGAGAGACAGCGTCTGCGACTGTGAATTCAGGTTCATTATCTGATCTGTCGAACGTCACTAACGCGACGCTCTACGGTTTTGAAGACTACCATGGAGTGGACATTGGTGTTGTGAAGGCAGCGCGGCTTTGGTTCTTCTGCATAGGAGGAGAGACGCTACTGGAGATCCCACTTGAAGAAGGTGACACAAGACTTGGCTTTTCCATCAGCCGAACTGAAGAGGTCCTTTTCCCTAGCACTCCACACAATGCTCACAGCTTTACAGCTATGTAATACTTCAGCAGTTAGAATCATCCATGGAATTTGCTGGCATTCCTCTTTCTGTCAGGGTTTTATCTACATATCATCTGTGGTTGAAGGTGATAAGGAAAGCAAGGCACCATCAACACGGTCAGGGCTCTGTGAGCTGTTCAACCGGGCCAAAGAGGCGTCGAAATTGCTGGTCATCTCAAGGGTGTCAGGCGAGAAGGTACTCCCCTGGATGATCTCCAGTTCTGGGGCAGTCCGCTGCTTTGACACCGTCTCCCTCAGCCAGAAGCTCTCCTTGCACCGCCTTGCGGTGCGCCCCATTCAGCTGCATCTGCTCGCGTGGGAGAAGCCTTCTGGTCCAGCGGAGAGGATCATCCGTTCACCGAAGCTACCGTCGCCTTCAATGCTGCCCCCTCAGCTACATCAAAACCTCATGGAGCCCAATGAAGTTAGAGTAGATGATGAAGAGGACTATGTGGGCGATTTGTCATTTCGACTCGATGATCTCTCATTTGAGAGCAGCTGGGTGTGATTCCAGGTTTCAGTTTTGAAGTTTTGTCATACAGGCATCTGATGTGCATATGTATGTTTTGATCTTGTCTACAAAGTGTAGTTCGCTAGGGTGGTATGCCCAGTTTTGTGCTGCAGAAATGCAGAAGCTGCCTTGGAAATATTCAGAACCTTTCTGGGTTTCTGGCCAAATTAGGGCTGAGGCTCTCAAAACATCTGAAAATTATGTTGTGATGGAATATTTTTGTTTATCATAACATAAATATGGAGTAATCAATCAATGCCACGTTTCCCTGGAGAATCTTACTTCACTTTGTTAGCTGTTTACTCCAAATCTACGGCAAACATGTGGTTCAGCATATCTGAAGCTTCTATACCTTTGGCTCAAGACCAAAAAGGATGATACAGTTCGAAGTTGACACCACGCTAGATGTTGGTCAAAGAAAACTGAGATATGAGACACAATCATGGTGCTGATCTGGTTGTGAGGACCCTGCACTTGAGCACTCTATCTTGGACATAAAACCCTGGCATCACCATGATCTTCACTTGACAAGGACTCGGCACCTGTTGCCTGTCCTGCAGGATGTCTTCCATGTACATCTGATCAAATGCGCGGCCGTCTTCGATGCGCAGGATCGTCAGCGGCGGGCCAAAGGAGAAGGCCAGCAGGTGGAGCAGCCAGACGCACTTGGCGGCGACGAAGAAGCACTGCAGCAGCTGCTCGGGCCACGGCCGGGACCAGCCCAGCGTCGCCACGACGCCGCTCATCTTCCGGTCGCAGAACCGGCTGAAGTCCTCGCTGTAGTACTTGGTGCCCTTCCGCAGCACCTCGTTCCAGCTCAGGTTGCGCAGCGCCACGAAGGCAGCGAAGCTCTGCCGGCGGTCCTCCGCCGGGTCGAGGCACCTCGGGCAGCCGTTCCGCTGGAACGCGGGGTTCTCGAAGTCCTGGAACATGGCCTGGTTCATGATCGCCTCGAGATGGTACAGCACGGCCTTGGAGCAGTGCTTGCCAATGCCGCCGGTGAGCGCGAGCTGGTATGGCCGGAGGAGCACGTTCAGCTTGTCGGACAGGCCGTCGCCGGCTTCTTCGCTCACCTGCTGGATCAGCGCCTTGCAGAGCTGTTTCACCGAGAGCCGGGCCTCTGACGCGATCTGCAAGAAGCCTTCCACCATCACGTCGTGGCTCACCGGCATCGGGAGCTCCCGGCTTGCTTCGATTGATCTCGTCGATCTCCGGGAGACGGACGGCGAGTTGGTGGCCTGCCGAAGTGCCTTCTTGAGCTCCGAGCAGTACGCTTCCACGCTCACCAGCTTGGTGGCCAGCTCCCCCAGCGAGGACCTCACCTCGGCGGCTTCGCGAAGCGCGGCGTCCCGGTGCGCGTTGGCCTCCGCGAGCTCTTTCTTGAGGGACTCGAGAGACAGCGCCCCCCACTCGGTCAGCAACTGCGACATGTTGCCGCGTTCGATGGCCGTGGGCGACATGATCTCCGGCGGCTTGGCTTTCTTCCTCGACTTGGGGAAGAGCCACGAGAGGATCTGCGGCCCTCTTTGCTTCGTCCGGGAGTGCGCCGACGGAGGCGGCACCCTGCTGCTGCTGATCGTGGCGGGCCGAAATGCGTTGCTGCACGTCGCCGGCGGCAGCTTGAGCTCCGAAGGGTAGGCCGCCCGACCGGCGGACGGGAGGAAGCGGTCGGCCGACGGCGCCGAGTGGAGGAAGGCGGGGTGGATCTTGTACGCCGCGCCTCTGTTCCGGTGGAGACGCTGGTCGTTGGAGGAAGGGAAGAGCACCTCGCTGTTGGAGGACGAGAAGGCGTGGAGGCCGTCGTAGTCGGACAAGGCCGTGTCGTCGCCGCCGCCGTGGTCCAGTGCGACTCCGGACCAGTTCTCCGACCGGCTCCGGTTGTCCTGGCAAATGTGGTTCAGTGCAACCGCGGCGTCGCGCTCCTCGTCGTCGTAGACCTGGCCGAGCACGGCAACCAAGCAAGGGACGCCATTGTCAGTGACAGCAAAGCTTGAGGCCGCACAGCCACAGCCAAGTAAGCTAGCTCACCGGAGTAAAGACGGGGTACTCCTCGTCCGCTGCTCTGGAGCACGCGGGGGACGCGACCGGCGGGAGGCGGATGACGGCCGGGCTGCGGCTGGCGCGGGCGTTGTGCGCGCCGCCGCCGCGCTGGAGTAGGGCGGCGTGGAGCTGGCGCAGCTCGACGGCCTTGGCGATGGCCGCCTGGACGTCCTGGCGCGAGGCCGGGGCGCGGGACGGGGAAGGCGCCAAGGGGCCAAAGGCCTCGGCGGCGGCCATGGCGACGATGGCCGGTCAAAGGCTTCTCCTTCGGCTCCAAAGCTGCTGCTGATGCTGGGATGGGACGGGCTCCTTGCCTTCCTGGGAATCTGAAACGTAGTGGGAGGTGGATCGGAAGGGAATGGGCGGCACAGTAGCCGAGAGCGACGAGAGCAGTGTGAAGTGGTGGAGGGAACAGCGCATTTGAAGAGATTGACAGCGCCTGCGGCGTCTTTTTGGCAAATTTTTTAATCCTTTCTTTGGACTAGATTTGCTGTCGCGGCTTGGGAGGTGTGGTGTTGCAAACTCTGGTCGTCTCAAGGACAAACTTATTTTTGACCAGCGATGGTAATCTCTTGTTTGAAATTGAAGCACATTTTGTTCTGAATATGTAAAAAGACGAACTTTTTGGTAATCGCTACAGGGTGTGTAACCTTATGTTTTTTAAATATTGTCATAATTTTGGAGCAGTTGGTAGTTGGGAGTGGGCCAAACAGTGGCCATGCTCTCTCTTCCACGTTGATGCCCTGCTCGGCTGCCTGCTTTGCGCTTTGCTGGATGCTGGTGCAGGCCGTGGACATGTATTTTTTTTGGATTTGGGGCACCAACTAGTGTTGTTTGATTCAAAAATGGCACCTGGAGAAGCGCATTGCCCATGCTGTGTGTGTTGAGTCTGTTGACCCGCGCAGTCACCGGCCCTCTCTTTGTGTTTTCAACGATAAAGAAGGTCCACTGTACAAAAACATTCTTATTGCTCCCCATCAATCGAAAAGAGCTAAAAAAACATCCCTTTTTCTTGATTGTCTAATGCATGGGGAGGATATCTAGGAGCCTGTTTTTCCTGACGTTGTCTTGAGCGTGGTGATTAGTCAAAAAAGCTGATGGAGAAAGGTTAACAAGATCCCAAGCCAGTAAGTTAAATTAGAACCTTGGAACAAGGTGAAGATGCAGAGCTCAAGGTCCTAGCTGTAGCTGTGTGTATGGCCAATAATGCAAAAGGAAGTTTCACGGATCACAAGTCAGGATAATGGATAAGTTAAAGGGGTAGGTTAATCATGCTTACCTTTACCAGCCAATATAATGGAGAATCTGCGCAGTTGTTTGAGTATACTGTATATTGTTTATCATCGTAGGCCAGTGATCTGGAGAAAAAAGGTTGGGTTAGAGACAACACAACCTACAAAAAGGTGATCTGCCCTTCCTTTTCCTCTTTGCAACCCTGAGAGCTTTTCCAGTGGCGCCTACCTAGATGGATCTTGCTAGCGTGCATGGGGAGAACAGGATGGGACGTCTCCTTGTCCATAGCCAATTAGCCACACAGGGCACTGGTGGTGCCGGTAAGAGAAGATGTGGTCTTGAACCAAACTCCCCTTCTAATTACTTGAACATATATATCTTGGTATGTTTGGTGTGAAGTTTTTTTTTTTGCAAAAATGTTATATATACTACAATCTTATTTTTTTGCTCCTGCCAGAGACTGAAAATCTATATAGTTTGCAAGAGATATGCATACAATCTTCTGTGCACAAAAAGATATAGGCCTTAAAAGGCCCAAATTAAAGAGCCATATCTCCCCCTTTAAACTTTGATGCAGGGCCTTTTCCTTTGTCTTTATGTCCCTTTTTTTATCTCCATTTGGCTCTTTATTTAAAGGTGCGTGCAAAGGAGGCCAACGAGCAAGAAAACGAAACCAGGCAGGGATGCCTTTGTCTGGGTACAACGCAAGGAACAAAATACCAGCTTGGAGAGCATGCAACGCGCCCATGCAGAATGTTCAGGGCCTTCACATACCTGGAAGGATGTCTGTCTGTTCCAGGACGGTGCATATGTTTGTTTAAAGACTCCACTTGTGCCACCCCCATCCGCTACAACCCACTATGCTTGGGATGCGTGTGCTTGCTGCGTCTAATCCTGTACGAATCACAGCAGAAAATAGAGGCCTAGCTAGAATGTTAAGTTTGTCTGGGTCGTTGGGTGATTGGGTCAGGATCACAGGGTGTGGTGTTAGAAGGTGGCTTATTTATTTAGCCCTAAAACTACGCACGCATGCATGACAACAGGCGCATGTGAACTCCTAGTCCTTCCTGTCTACCGTGGGCTGCTGGGTTTGGGTTTACGTTAACCTGCTCCTCCTCGCATCAACCATCATCACTTCATCAGTGTTGCCGCTTGCTGCAGCAACCCCCTACTGCTATAAGCAAGAAAAGCCGGACTAAAATGGGCATCCATATCGCGCAGAAGAAGCTAGTAGAAACCAGGTGCAGACAGAAAGTCGTCATAACAGAAATCTGTGAAACAGATTCCCCTGTCGCACTGGGAGCAAAGCCTATAGATGATAATGCAAGAAATGGTACGTACCATTACCAACATGGTAGCAACCAGGTAGAACACGTGGATTTTTACTGGAATCTCGCGGGAATCCTGCCAGGCTCGGCAAGCCGCTCTTGTACAAGAGTTGAAAGCTTGCCGCGAGCAGCGTGAGACCATCATCACCGATGTACACGTGACCGCTCATATTTCAAAGAGTTAAATGCATCGGGTCCTTAAATTTGTAGTGGTATACCAGATAAGGTCCATAAACTCTCAAAACGTATTTTCAGTACCCTAAACTTGTTATGTTGTACCAGATAGTTCCACGAACTCTCAAAATGCATTTTTAGCTCCCTAAACTTGCTAATTGATGCACTGCAGGTCCTATACCCCTTTGTTTTATATTTATGTTTTTCAATTAGACCCCTGGAATGTTCTATCTCTCGTACTCTTCTGCACTATCCCTCTCTACTACAGCAGGAAGGAGCGCGGTGTTGTCTCTTACTCATGCTCGGCCACCGCCGCCTCAACCACGATCCGCTCCGCCTCTTGCTCATCATGCCTTCTTCTTCTTGGTCACCCACCCGCCTCCACCTCCTGTACTACTGTGCTTCCTATAGCGCTCGGCTGCCTTCCCAGCCCCCTCCTACGTCGACTGCCCTGCCTCCTCCTCCTTTCCTATCGCTCGCCTGCCTACTCCTCTGCTGCCGTCACTTTCTCCATCGCTCGCCGCCTCCTCCCTCCACAACCACATATTTGGCAGCACCTCCCTTCCTCTACATGCGCCGATGGTGGGACACAAGCAGCGGTGGACCCGTCTCAGATCTAGCCATAGCGCGGAACTGGCACAGGGAGGCCATCGTCGACGGGTAGCGTGATGCGAGGGGGGGGGAGGGACGACGTTGGGCGGCAATGGACAAAAGGAGCGGTGTTGGGTGGCTGTGGAAGGAAGGGAGGGAGGAGCGAGCGAGTGGTACCGGGTCACCGGCGTGGCATGGGGAGACAACGACGCAGAGGAGAAAGGATAGAAGACAGCTCCCCCTCAGCCTTGGCCATGGCCCTAGCTCTGAGAAAGGGTACCAGGTGGCCATGGATAGGGGAGCAGATGGGACGGCATCGGGAAGCGGCAGACGAAGGAAGGAGGAACTAGGGGAGTATAACAGAAGAGATAGAACATTATAGGAGCTTAATTGAAAAAATAAATATAAAACGAAAAGATATAGACCTACGCTTAACAAGTTTAGGGTGCTGAAAATATATTTTGAGAGTTTGTGGACCTATATGGTACACCATAACAAGTTTAGGGTGCTGAAAATGCGTTTTGAAAGTTCATGGACCTATCTGGTACAGCCACGACAAGTTTATGGGCCTCCCATGCATTTAACTCTATTTCAAACTTTATGTGTCTAGAGCAAAACATTATTTTGAGTACCTAAAATAGTCACATTGGTGAGCGACCTGACCACCCACGTACGGCAGAGCCTGAGCCAGGACAGCTGCTTCGCACACAGTGACGCTGTTGCGCATACACGGTGCATGCAGCCGGGCAAAGCTGCGCAGGCGCAGGCGGGGCAGGGACGGGGAGCCGCAGGTGACAAGCGCAACGGCGCCGTATCGCACACGGACAACAAGCAACGGCATCACCGCAGCTTCAGATCGGGGCGGTGGTGCCGCGCGCGGCGTCCGGCGTGTGTGGTACTACCGGGTACCATGCCAATGCCATGGTGGGCACGCAGCGCAGGCGCAGCGAACAGCGACGCGTCGGTAGGCACCACTGCACCAGGCAGGGCGACGCGCTAGCCGCTAGGGAGGGGCAGTCGGGGCGCAGCGGAGAGGAGGCCCGGCCCGGCCGGGCTCGCGCAGCTTCTTTTCCGTGGCGCCTTTCGCCTTTCGCGGTCGCGGCTGGCTGGTCCACCAAATTGCGCTAGCGCTAGCGGGAAGTTGCTCAGCGGTTGACGCCAGAAGAATTTGACGTAGACGCTTGTCCGTTTGCAGTACGGGGTTGTTTGGTAGCCACGCTCACGCTAGGGGGCTAGCCAGCCCACGACAGTGAGAGGCTTAGTATTTGGTTGTGTGCGCCATCTCGCTAGCCAGGCTCATGTAGTGCAGACCAAGCCTCCGAGGTGGCTCCAGAGAATCGGCCGTTTTCTTGTGGCCAGCTCCAGTGGACGTTGTTGCGCTCCGGTTGGCTCCACTCCTCTTCTTCCACCTCCGTCTCGAACTTCCCCGTCATCGCCTCGCCTCCACTCCTCTACTTCCCCTCCTCGCCACTGCGGGCATTGGTCGTCGATACTCGCGCTCCCCGCCACATACACCCGACGGGATCCATGGCCGTCGACGCCACCGACGCTCGCGCTCCCTCGCCCTGACGCCTGTTGCGCCACCGTCGCTCGGCTCCACACATCTAGGCGGGCTTGAATCCTCCGTGCGGGATCCATGGCCACCGACGCCACCGACGCTCTCGGTCCCCACCGCCGACAGGAGCTCCTCCCACCACGACAAGATCTGTGGTCACCGCCACGAGGAGGGGGAACAGGCACCGCGACGGTGGTCGCGAGGTGGAGGAGGCGCGGGGACACGGGAGGAGAGGTAGACGACAAATCTGCCCCGGCCATGGCGGATGCACGACAGCGGAGAGGGATTGGTGGCGGTAGATACCCGGAGGAGAGGGAGAGAGCGGAGGGGATTAGAGGAAACCAAACAAGACGCGCTACGTTTGCAAATCAACCAAACAAAAGCTCCCGCACTACAATAGCCTAGACAACTTTAGGCTGGGCATGGACTAGAGTCAGGCTACGCGGGAAGGAGTTGCCAAACACACCCTATACATGCGGCCGCCTAGGCTGCTGCTGTGCAAAGTAGTACTAGGCTTTTGTTGCATGGACCTTGCTTTGCTTCGATTCCACATGTGCACGGCCGGTGCCCGGTCCACACAGCAGCAGCAGTAGCAGGATCTCTAGGGCTCGCGCGCAGTGCTTTATTGAAACGGGTGAGGCGACAGTGACACAGGTAAATGCCGGAATGTCTTGCTGTTGCGTCGCGGGTTTTGACATTTGAGGCGACCAACCAAGATCCAACCCACCTGATCGCAACTGGCATAATACTCTACTGCTAACTTGGACTATGTTCATATGTTGAGAGCTACTGCGATATAACATGGCGTAGCGCCAAAGTGCCCAGTAACAAACAGGCACTAGTGGAGTACTATGGTAACCATGCCGTCAACTTTAACAGGCTCCTGCTTTGCTACGCATCTAACTTTATGTACAGTTCACCGGGTACAAGCGGCGCCCGTTTTTATAGGCAAATGGCCAAATGGGCTCTCTGTACATAAAACGGCATGCCGTGCCCACAATAGAACGGCAACGTTATAGTTTGATATAATTGGTATTGGGGAGCGCGCGGGGGGGGGGGGGGGGAGTGGGGTGGGGGGGGGGGGGGCGTACTGCACCACATTCAACCCCAACTTCCAGCAATCAGATAGTAGCATGGCGCGAGTCGTCCTAACAGGCAGCATACAAGCAATCGCTGTGGTAAAAGTAAAACTACCAATGCACATCAGTGATAGACTGATAGTGTGCCTACAATTACATTCAAAACTGGACGTGGCTTGAATCGAAGGGTCCTGTCAGGTTACTTTGTTTTTCCTGCAATCTGATTCCGATAATTTGGGAGACAGAATTGAAGCTATGGACCGCCTGAAGGTTGAACCGCTGCACGCCACCAAAAGCTAACCGAGAAACTTGTGGAGAGAGATCTGACGTAGTGCCACCATTTTGGTGGGATGTAAAGCAGATCACCCTCCTCCAATATACAATCCATGAATTCCAGGTTTTCAACCCTAGGGAACTCCTTCAAATCGATGTTGTCAAGATCTACCTACATAGACAAATCATTACCACATAGTGCATTCTAGCTACATTGAGCAAAGCTCATCAAGATTCGCAAACAAGAATTTGCAGACAATATAGAATGAGCAGTTCTAGAAAAGTAATAACTGATTTTACTACTAGTGTGTCCATATTGACCTAATATCTGATATTGCTCACAACACATACAAAAATAGAAATGAGATTTCGGAAAAGTTGTGACAAGCATGATGAAAAAAATGGCCAATATACTGGAAAGTGTAAACCTTTTCTACATAAAGCCACCATGATGCACTAGCAAGTAAGTCCAGTTTGCAATGACTGAAGAATAGAGGATGAACAATCAAAATCTGGAAATTCAGTATTTTTAATATTTAGCTGACAGAGTATATGTAAACATCAAGAGTATCCGCAACAGTAATCCCATATATTTCCTTGAAAACTCGTATATACCGGAATAGATGTACGTACCTGACTGGTATTGCTTAGCATGGTTTCTGTGTGTGGATACAAGTCCTCAGATATGGAGGCAGGATATAGTCTAATATACTTTCTACCCAAGACCTGTAAAAATAAATGTTAGCCATTGCCGATAAAACATTCCTTAAGGAACAGCTAACATTGTCAGAAAAATGTTAAGCACAAACATGTTGAACCACAGATAGAGGCAGCAGCCAGCAAAAGTCATCTGCCAAGATCTTTAACTAATATTTAATTGAATGTAACCAGTGATTCTGACAAACTTAATGATACATTAATTATGAGCACTCATAGATGTCACATCGAGATAGCTCTGGACATGCTTTACCTGAGCTAAGATGTTGTGATGTGGGTCATGGTGCAACGGTGTCACTGTCCCATGTGGACCAAACCAAGCATTAAGTGATTGGAGTTCACCACCACCGGCATAACAGTAGTCCGGAACCATTATGTCTTCACTGAGTTCTTTTATCTGCCCAATCCAATGAAGTAGAATTCACAACTGAACAAACGCAATCTACTAGAGAATCAACAGTCAGCTACCTGCTCAAACAATGGATGCTGAGCTAGATATGTCAAGTTCGATGGGCACATCGTTGACCACATTCTCTCAAGGAACTGAGAAAATGTGATAAGCTCCTGCTTCCACTCACTACACACATAATTTTTTCCAACCTGACAAGAAACAACTTCATAAGTGGACCAAGAATACTCATCACGTGTAACGAAAAATGTTAGCTCACTAAATTCTTCAGCTTGCCAGCAGTTGTTAATCAGTAAGAAGCAAGCAACTGTTACACAATTCAAGAACATGTTTTGCTTGTGAGTTGGAATGTCTCAACGCATTGCAGTTTAGTAAGTAGCATTTTCTGTACTTCAGATATCACATTAATGGAACAAAATTACATAGCTTTAAAACTCCACTCATATTTTAGGAAGATTGGTTCCCTTATCCAACGTTGGCTCCAGACTCCAGAGGCAACAGTACATAACGACATCATAAGATGTGACAATAATGCCAAGAGAGGTAGGGGCCGACCAAACTTGACGTGGGAGGATGCGATCAAAAGGGACTAGGGAATTGTGTTTGGATAGAAGTGCTTGGAAAGGAGCTATCCACGTGCCTAAACTGTAAGTAGGCTTTATACCCCTATTGGTATCCTTTAAAGCCCTTTTCATCTCCATCCCCCCTCTTTCTTCATCTGTGGTGACTCTTGTTGGATTTCAACTCTAGCTTACCCCAGCTTGCTTGGGACTAAAAGGCCTTGTTGTTGTTGTTGATTCCCTTGCATGCAACGGTTAGATATTTCATATGGTTGGAGAAAGATGGCAATAAAAACTGAAAGGCTATCTGAACATGTTAAAATGACATGTTATCACATTGCCAAATTCTATCTGCAACAAAATAAATACCTGTGGTTGGAGTTTTTAGAAGTAACATGGTTTTGAAACTGAAATGAACATACATGAAGTGACCAATAGGAATTGAGCCTAGCTCAGTTAGTGAAAGTTGTGTGTTTACACCTCCACTGCCCAAGTTCAAGTCCTCCTAGACTCGAATTTGGGCGTCTATTTCTTCTCGTTTACGATGCTACCTAGTTCCTCCTAGGTTGGCTGGCCTTCTCTAAATAGAGCAATTTAAAAGAGGTCCAATTTACCTAGTGTTTCCAGTTTTGACCGCCAAGGCAAAAAATCAATGCTACAAATCTGAATATTTCACCAATAGCATAACCAAGACAAATATAGGATGAACTCTGTTTTACTGTTACTTAATGCAACCTGTTTCACTGTTACTTAATGCTACTTGACGACAATGTTGATTGAGATACAATTTCAAATTAAACACCTTATACAGACAAGTAATGGTATCGAGTATCATGTTTAGACACACTTATTTACACTAAATTAGTTCAAAAGGTAAAAGGCATTGAAATGAGTTGTAAACTTGTTGCTTCCACAATTCCACGATCTTCTAAATGCATTTGTCAAGTGAAAAAAACAGAAAACACACTCACTCAAGGCGACACTGGAATTAGGATAGTGGTATATAAACAACCTGTTTCCAATGTATTTCAACATTAAGAGTAAAGAGAAGCACTTACTTCGACAGGAACAGTACGATCTCCAGCGATCTTCTTGAGGTATTTGATGTCCTTCCATTTTGTCCTTGCAGGCCAATGATCGATGGCACCACTGATTATGATAGGGGAGTCACATAAAAAGTAGTTACATATAAACTCCTCCATGGAAAGATGTGATCGCCTCTCGACCTTCTTACATGATAGAGACTTTGCCGGAAGAATTTTGAGTGCCTGAAACAAACTGTTGTTAATAGCAGTACCCAGTACATGATGCAGAACAAGAAATACAAATCTTTCTATCACCACAATAACTTTAGAAAAGAACATTTAGTTAACTGGAGGCGGTATTTCCATTGAATACTATACACCCACACCCAGCAATGTGTAAATGGTCTAGGCCTTTTAACCGGATTTATTAGTTTGGTTTTCATATCTGGGCTGAACTAGTTTGGGTGGAAACAAGTTAACAAGTCAAATGAGTTGGTTTGGTTTCGGGCGGTAATTTATTAATCGGATTCAGTTTGGAATTGGTTTCCAACTTTCCGGTTGGGATAGTTACGACCTTAGTTTACCAAGCAGCTTCTACCAAGTTGAAACCATTGCCCCTGCTCCATCGTTCCTAATCTCCCGTCACACCGCCACCCAATCCAGCTCTCTTCCGGGCTCCAGCCTTGCCAGTCGCCGTTATCCACTCTGGTTCTCCACCCGCCTTGCCGTCGCCCTCATCCGCTTCGGCTCCCCACCCACCTTGCTATCACCGTCATCCCCAGCCTCGCCATCATCGTACTCCGCTCTGGATGTCTTTCCATTGCCATCCATGGACCCTTTTCTACTGCGAACTCCACTTCCTTGCTATCCACCCAGCATCTTCCTCTGCCATGCACGAGATTTTTGCTCCGTAAAATCGGGCACCACGCCATAGATTGGAGAGCCCCCACAGCAAAACCACAGCAGATTTGTTCTTTGTTTCTATCTAACAACTGGAGGACAGCGAATCGATTGCCAGCATTGTTGTTCATCTACAGATGAATTCTTGAGGCAAGGTGAGTTTCTCATGTGCTGATTGCAAGGTCTGCTCTCGATTCTCAACTTCTATATAGTTCTTCCGTGTAATGATTCCCAACTTCTGTTTAGTTCTTCTGTGTAATTGATTTGGATTGGAGTCTGCACAAGGCAACGGCTGTGAAATTTTGTCTCTGTGTTTGAGGATTAAAACTGATTGATGCTAATGATTAAGTAATTGCGGATCAGCGGTGCTCCTTGTAGTGTTCAGGCCTGCGGCGTTACATACTGGAGTGCTTAGCATAGTTCTGACTTCTAGGTTCTAGCGGGGATGGCCGAATGGTGCATGGATTGGAACCATAGTTTAAAACGGTTTGAAACTGTCGCGGCAGGCTGGTTTGGAGTGAAGCTGCTGGTGGATTGGATTGGTCTGCCTTTGCGAGGTAGCAGTGGTGGGGTGGTTTGGATTGAATCATTGTGCTGGATATAATGGTTCGGCATGCTCTCCATGAGAACATCCCCCAAATTTGAATTATGCACTGTGCCTAAACCTCCCCACACCCTCGCTCTAAACAAGTTATGATATGATTCGCCACGGCTATGCCGAAAACAATCAGAATGCAGCCTCTCATTTCCAACTCATTCTGCATTTGCATTGCGTGGCTGGTCTAGTTACACTGGGGGGTTTTCAAGGAATCAAGCCCATATGTTACTCTAAAGTCTAAACCAACCCAGTTTCATGCCCAGCAGTGTAGTTCTCGGGGGTGTGTGTGTGTGTGTGTGTGTTCCAATCTAGTCCAGTTATACTCTAAAGCAGACTAACAGTTTTTAAATGCAAAAACTAAGTTAAGCACATAAACAAACACGAACCCTTACAAAGGCAATAGCGATCTCACATCAGCGATGTCTTGGTTCCTGTCGAGCCCCTCCGTCCACCGCCGCTCCTCCTCATCCACGGCCTCCGCGCCCTCTCCGCACGGTTCGGCGGAGATGCGCGCCACGGCCGCCTCGAGGTCGGCGCGCAGTAGGTCGCCGCCCATGATGAGCCCCATGTCGAGCGCCCGGAGCGCGGCGGACCGGTCGCCGTCGCCGCCCGCCCCGCGGGAGCGGAGCCGCGCGACGTGGAGGCAGGCGAGCGCGTAGGCGTCCCTCCAGGCGGCGCCGACCTCGCTCCAGGGTCCCGAGTGGAGCTGCTCCCACGCCATCTCCCGCGCGGCCTCCGCCGCGCGCAGGTCCCCGGCCCCCGCCGCCGCCTTCTCCGCCGAGGCGACGAACGCGAACCCTCCCTCCCCGGTTATCTCCCGCAGCAGCGCCGCCACCCGCTCCGCCTCGCCCTCGCCCTCTCCCTCGCCGGCGGCGGCCATGGTGGAGGTGGACGGCGGCGCGGGGGAGGGAAGGGAGAAAAAGCGCAAAAGCGCAGGAGCGGCGGAGGAGATATTTCTGGCTCTGCTCCGGAATCCGGATGCGTGCGCGTTTTGCCTATTTTGGTCGCGATGATGCAGGGCAACAGACCACCTCCCCATTTGGCGTAACCGTGATTTCCATTTCCCCGTTGGAGACCGCGTTTGACAATTTGCGGGGAGCGTTCGGAGGAGCGGGACATGGGTGGGCTGACTTCAAGCCCAGCCTCCAGGCTTTGCGGCCGACGATGGGTGGCTTGTGACGAGTGAATTCCGATTTTATGGCCCATTTGAGATGCACTTGCTTACGGAGAGCCCTTCATGTTTCGGAAAATTTGGCCATAGCCATACAGTACAAAACGAACTACTTTAGCTATGGCTAAAATTTTGGCCACAATCTAAACATACCCTTGATGTTTTTTTTTGGGCCGATGAGCCTTCATCTTCATCAGTTCATCGTGTTTCGACGGCGAGCGCTTTGGAATTGCGATGGTCTTGTCTCGAAGCAATGATAAGGCCCACTTGAGATGTTTGGTTTTGGACAGTGTTTGGGCAATAGAAAGGAAAATACGGATAGAAAATCCAAGCTACCCTCGTGCCACCACCGCTGCGCACTCCCGGTCAAATTTGACTTTGCTGCCCCCGCCTCCCCACTAGCCTTCCCTTGATTCTCAAGGCCATCGGCGCCCGGCCACCTCGTCGCTCTACCCACAACCCGTCACTACCGTCGACCACTTTGATGCCTGAATGTGTGTTAGATAGGTTACTTCGGGAGTCGGTTTGTCATCAAGACGCAGAAGTCTAAAGTAACCAAAAAACAACAATCGAACCTAGAATCGAAAGGCCATAAAAAACAAAATAATTACCTCCTTCAATTCGGCTCAACTTCGGTGATTTTTTTGTCCATCTAGTAATTGAAACTCGTGAAATGCACATGTGCTTATCTAGTAAACTTTGCATTATTTGATTCCTCGTTTCATTTCTTCTCAGACATTTTATGGATCTTTGTCCCTTCATTAGGATTAAATATTACTATTTAACTCAAACTTGTTTTACTTCTATAGGAAAGTATCTTTTCTACCGAGAGATATCGTCTCTCCTTGGTATAGTAGTCATTCTTTGGAAGACGATATTAGTATTAATATATACATGTTGCTTTTTTATATTTCATATTTATATTTTTTTTATTGTGATTCAAACAATTATCTCTGGACATAAAGCATTGCCCCCACTAAATTAGAAAAATATTCTAGCTTTATGAAAAAAATGCCATTCAAAGATAGTCAAGTATGGACTTAACTTAAAGCTCTCTCTCTCTCTCTCTCTCTCTCGTGTGCGTGTGTGGGAAGCCTATCTTATAACACAATATTTAGATCTACCGGACTAAAAGTTTGTAGTTGTTTCATTGCTTTATTGTAACAAGAGTCTAGGAACATTAATTCTTTTATGTAACACATATGAGGGTTATTTGTTACATCCACTGTTGGGGATACCAACTCAACAAACAAAAGCATAACAGCCTCTAAAATGAACTCATACAGACCACAATTTTTGGAAACTCCCCCTTAATGCCCTTTTTGTTATGTGTAGTCCAAACCATCCACAAAACCACCTAAAAAGTTTTGAAAACAAAATTGGTAGGGACGGACCTAACCCAAAATCTAAGTGGTGATCTACTAACTAATGCGCCTCTACAGATATAATGAATACGGCATAAATTTGTCTAAAACAAACAAAAGACCTATTGGTACATCCTAAATGCAACCAAACACATGAAAAACATCTTGCAATGATAGGACATTTGTCCAGCCCAAAGGCTCTTTAAAGCTAGCCCACACATATCTAGCCACAATACAACAGAAAAAAAAAATGCAATCTCCATACTTTCATGACTCCCACACAGCAAGAGACATTTTTCACAACTTTCCCACTTCATTCCCCTCATCACACCAATCTGCAACAACTCCCAGTATTGTTCTAGGCTGGCCACGGTAAACCTTAATTAATGTTAAGTGGTATTTTATTAGCAGCACAATTTCTTCATTCTGTGATCAACCACATCCCTAAACAATAGAAAATGGTACTGTGAGTTGGTAAAATAGACTCCTTTCTTTTCCAGTTTCCAAACCAGTTTTTCAAAACCTTCAAAAAGTTGCACTTGATCCAATCTATCTCCCACACTATCAATTCATCTTGTGTAAAATCCTTATGAATTCTAACTCCTAGACACCCTCTTTTCGACAATCACTAGCTCATCACCAAGCAATTCAGGTCCCTATAAATGGTAAACATCACATATGACAAGTTAATTTAAAGGGAATAATATTTCCAACTCAAACCTCACATTTTTACCATTTCTAATCGCAGAGGTAATCTGCTAGTTAAGTTTGTGTTAACTTTAGCCACCCTTGCCAAAACTATGAAAAGACATACTCCTTGGGTCCAAATACAGTTTGCTCTTTCTATCCGTCCATGTTCGGATAGATAATAGATGAAGCTAGACATATATACCAAAGTACATTCTTGGAAAAAATGGGTGAATCCATCCGAAACCTAACGGAAACTCTTCTGCAGTTATTTAGATATTGTCACCTCAAATATGCCTTTGTCAAAAGATCACCCTTACGCACAAAAATTACTTCCTCCGTTGTAAATATAAGCTCTTTTAGGCTTACCAACTCCAACCATTTTAAGTTTAACCAAGTATATTGCACCATGCACAAGGGCAAAGATATATACCAACTAGGGGGTGCATATGAATCCAGAAAAAAAAAGTAAGACTAGTTACTCAGACTAGATTTTCATCATGATATTTGCCCTTGTACGTGTTTGATGTTTATGCACCCACAGAGCAAAGCGCACCCCCTCCAGTTGCTCTAATAGGCTCTAGTTTCACCACTGGCCATGCATGTAATGGGACAATCAATCTAATATATAACCTAGAAACTTGGTGAAAAATGTGTGGCGAGTGGCGGATAATCTCAGCTCCTCGTTCTCTCGATCAAGGTGCACTACATTGGCACGATGAGGTAGAGGCTCGCGTCGTGCAACATGCATGATGAACCGGAGGTACGTAACGCAAGTTTTATAGGTCAGTTACCTAAAACCGCACATCTCCCAAATTAAAGCAGACGAAGCAATGCATCCGGCGATCATGTAAGATAACTAATTAGTAATTTAGAACACCAAATCAGCCGCTCGCGCGCGTCGATTGTGCAGTAGCCGACCGATCATCATTGATCGGTCGGCCCATCGCACGCACTTCGCTATACCTAGCTACTACCAGCAGCCAAACGACAGTCGATCGCTAAGACGACGGTTAACACATCATCCTTCGGTCGGTTGATTCCTCAGCCGGCCTCTCTCTCTCTCTCTCTCCCCCTACCTCCTGCACCTGCAAGGTCTATTTTCTTCTTGCTCCTTGAACTGACCAACGAACGAACACACCGTGCATGCGTCCATACATGACCCATATATGCATGCATGGACGCATGCGTGCGCTCATATCGATCAGCCGCCGCCGCCGCCACTAGTTGTGGCCGGCCTGCTGCTGCTGCTGCTCCTGCGGCGCCCTGGGGCGGGTGACCCAGAGCGAGCTCAGCGTGCGGAGGCGGTGGAAGTAGTCCGACACGGCCAGCAGCGACCGCGCCATCTGCCGCGTCGTCAGGATCTGGTGCAGCCGGTGCAGCGTCTGTTGCCGAAGGTTCTCAGCCTGCATATATCGTCACGCATCCGTGTTCGTCCGTCAGAGATCGAAGCACACACAATATACAGTATTAGTTATAGAACAAATTAAATTATCTATATCATCTGTCTGATGTTTTGCCACCGTCACAGCGGAACCAGCCTGCAGCTATGCGCTTTTTGCAGTGGCCTAATCAATAATCCACGCACGCAACTAGCAATCAATTAATAGTGAGCTGCTAGCTAGGACCGGCTGGGCCATGGAAATAAATTATCCATAATTAAATACATATTATCCATTAGATAGACCAACTCTCTGTTTGTGGCAGCCATGGGCAGGTGAAGACGGCCTAAACAATGCCGGCATCAAGGTGACCTACCCGACATGGAAAGCTGAATGAGCAATCAAGGCAGCAATGGGTCGGCACCGTCGTCTTAATAATTATCCTCCTAAATAAACAACACAGTGTGCTCGATATGTTATCCCTGGAGATTGTACAAAATACTTGCTCACCATTTTTGGGATGGCGACAGTTGTTGTTGGGTGTTTTTTTAGTAATGTTATTCAGAACCTAACCCGTGCGTCGGCTCTGCCGGCCTGCACCTGGCGTGCATGCTAAATAACGTACAGTACGTATATCTAAACCATTGTTTGACGATGATCGAACTGTCCATCTCAAATATTTAGGTAAACCATCCAAGCTATCCCACATGTACCTTGCTTCAACTAACGATGGATTATACAAGTGCTTCGTCGATCGTCGTGTTATTGGTTGCGTGTCTAACAAACCCATTACAGTGACAGCGAATTATTAGGATTAAGAGTAGTGATACTGAAGCAAGTTAAACACGAATAAACATACATATGCATCTTTCCATGAATAGGAAGCTGATGAATATAATCGATGGAATAATGCAGCGATTAAACAGCTAGCAGTGCTTGGAGAGTGCTAGTACTTACTTGTCTGACGAAGCCCTCGAGGGTGGAGAGCTTGTTGATGGCGGTGGCCATCTGGCCCATGTAGTTGGCGACGTTGGAGGGGCAGCTGAGCGCGTCGGAGACGACGGTGTCGGAGAGCGACTGGTACAGAGCGTCCAGGCCCTGGCTCAGCGCCTCCTCCGTCTCCAGCGCGGACTGCTGCAGCCCGTACACGCCCACGATCTGCTGCTCCGTCAGGGGCTCCACGTGGCTCAGCAGCATCTGCATGCATGCGGGCATATAGCAATGCAATCAGGTGCAAGTACTTAGTAACTAAGCATCAAAACAACATTCATATGGTATATGTGCAGCATGATGCAGTTCATGCGTGACCAGGAGCATGCATATGCTACATGCAAGATGTGATGGAACGGAGACGATCGAGACGAATCGAACGTATGCTGCATTCATATGGAGCACAGTACATTCAATTTATTATGCTTATTAGGTGCACAAGTGTAACTATAATCACGTGCAAGTCCATGGGACCATATATAAGATGATAGAGACAGCTTGCCAAAATAACTTAGGGAGTCAAAGTTGTAGTAATAGTATTTTAAAACCATAATTTCACTTCTAACACAATTTGTAAATAATCCCTCCTGGATTTTTTTAAGACTTAATACCCCTAGTGTGTGGAAGCTAAATCTGCAACCTACACGGCCGGGAGTCAGACTAGCTCCCGGTCACTCACAATACATCAAGAGAGCTACTCTACGCATGATATTTTTTTTCTATCTACGTGAAAATAAGCTAAGGAACACATACAACCTAGTTTGGCAACTCTCATATTAAAGTTGGTCGATGTGAATTAGAAGGGATTGAGGGGGGATCTTGATCTATTGTGGAATTAGACACACCCACACCCTCCAATCCATTTCAATTCAAACTAGGTCTAAAGAAATATTGTTTCAAGAAAAAATATTTCAGAAAGTGGTACCTCCATTTGTCTAAAATATAGAACACTATTAACTTTTGGATAGACATTCCATAATTCATCTCAATTATATTTAAAAAAACTATGTAAGTTCAGTTTTGTCTGGTTCTTAATTTTCATGTGTTAGGTATCCTGAAAGACACATAATAATATAATAAGGTGTGCTTATTAGCTAATATTTATAAAACGGAAAGGGTTCGTTGTTGGGTGATTGTGATATAGCAAAAGTAACAAAGAATATTGCAAAAAATGGTGCATTTTATTGAGTTGTAGATAGATTGCAGTACTAGATTTTAGACGAACTAATCGGGTTCATCTTTGTCCAAATTAAAAGCGAAGCTATAGAGAGAAAATACCAGTAAATAATTAACCGATTACTGTATTGAAATTAGTAAACGTATTCCATTTCGTTAGAACAGACCGATGTCATTAATTATCGCCTTCTACTTGTAGATGCTAGAAGTTGCATTCAGCAGCCATCATGTTCTAAAATCTGAACCCCCATGCACTTCCAGAAATAGGAGAAAGACAGGCCGGCCGTTTCTCATCTCCGTCTTCAATATGCCCACAGAATTGACACCACCTCGGCACCTAGCACATCGTCCATGTCGGAGTGCATGCATGCGCCGCGTATCTGACGGCCGGGGGCATGCCTGCACGGCGCTGGATCGACAGAGATTGACGAGGGCGGCGGCTCTGCAGGCGCTTCAATGCCGCGGTCCGCGGAGATCGCTCGGCCGGCAGCCCGGCCGGTGTTCCAAGGGAAGCTTTCATGGACGGCGGCCGGCGAAGGCAAGGCTGCCCCTGTCCATTACCGGCAGGTAGCTGCACCGGAGGATTTCGGCTGCCGTCATGCCGCTGCGGGAAACGCCCATGATTTGCTACTTCTATTAACCGCTACAGGCTGCTACGAGTAGTACGAGGCACATAGTACCAACTACTCCGATCCTCTCGCACGGCTTATTCAATGCTAGCTGCTGCCTGACATTACTAGGATATACTGTATCATGTTATATATATGCCTAAAAAGTTGTACGTATATATGAATTAATGTTTCTGTGTTTGTTTTCGTTACCTCAAAGTGACGTAGACTAATCCCGGGGCCCAGTTATATACAGAAGCATTCTTTAATTAAACAAGATGGATTAGATTTGTATTTTATGATTTTTGCACGCACTGAATTTTACATAGCAAATAAACTTGTCAGGGTTTTACATGCACATTTCCATGTTTCAGTTTCAGTTTCTTTTTTTGAACTAGTCAGTTTTAGTTACTCTTCTAGAAGCTATACATCTTTCCCTTTCCTCGGCGATCGATGATGTATTGGCGTCGCCGTCAATTGGTTGCTATCAAGGTACAAATAAAATCAACTATACGACTGCAACGCCCATTGACTCCCTCTCTCTCTCTCTCTCTCTCTCTCTCTCTCTCTCTCTCTCTCTCTCTCTCTCTCTCTCTCTCTCTCTCTCTCTCTCTCTCTCTCTCTGTGTGTGTGTGTGTGTGTGTGTGTGTGTGTGTGTGTGCGCGCGCGTGCGTAGGGCAGTAGTAGGTCTAGGGTTAATTCACGGGCCCTCGAGGGCTCCATCCCAGGTGATCATCAAGGCCTAGAGATCGAAGACGATGAAATGAATGCAGCTAGCGCTAGTGCATGAGGAATTGAAGGGGCACGCACGCGTGTGTTGCGCGCTGTGCACTCACACGTACTCACCTTGATGACCTCGGAGGGGCGGAATCCGCCGAGCCAGAGGAAGCAGCGCTCGGCGGGGCTCCTCCAGACGCCGGAGATGAGGTGGAAGACGTCCCCCTTGATGGCGCCCTCCTTGATGCCCACCATCTCGTCGTGGTGCGCCAGGCAGCTCTCCACGTACATCTGCAGCTCCCCCTCCGGCAGGTGCTGCTGCAGCGCCGCGCGCAGCTCGTACATCAGCCGGTAGTGCTCCTCCTGCCACCGCCCGTACTCCACGTCGAACATCGCCGCCTCTGGAGACACATACATACAGATAATAATCCATGCATATGAGTTGAGTATATGACCCACACACGTACACGTTCGGCGGCTTAATTAATCGGCAAAACGAAATTATACGGTATGCGAGCAGGCTGGAACCTGAGCTGAGGCCGTCGATGCCGCCGATGGGGACGCCTTTGCCGGCGACACCTTGGTCAGCGAGGAGGCCGCTGTTGGGGAAGAAAACTCCCTGCAGGAATGCATTTTTTTTCGATATTATTTATTTGTGCAAGGATCAGTTCAGAATTCAGACTTCAGAAAGGGACACGTGAAGAGAAGACACACGCATTGCCTACGTTTCAAAAAAAAAAAAAAAAACTGCATTGTGGCCAATGATCATCAGTTACTAATTTACCTGAGCTCTTGCAGTGTGCAGCTCCTGTTCGAGCTGAGCTAGCCTGATCCTGCTGGACTCGAGCTGCTGGATATAAGCCTGTGGCAGCAAACACAAGTTAAATTAACCTAGCTACCTTGACATTGGCATGCATGATGGGAAAAGATTTGATACATTTTTGAAGGAAACAATGTTAATCGTTGTTTTTTAATTGGTCACCTTCTTCCTTAGCCTGCTTTTCCTTGCAGCCTCCCTGTTCTGGGCCAACCTTCTCAGCGTCTGCATAAACATTGGTGACCAGTATGTAGTGAACCCACAATTAATTAATTCATCAATAATTGACACTTGGGAGTATCACAATCCATTACTTTCGGGTCGCGTTCAGCGGTTGATGCGCCTCTCCTATGATCCTTCTGCAGTAAACAAAGAAATGGGGGAGAGAGAACCATTAATCAAAAGCCATGTTGGAACCACAATCTACACACATTAAGAAAAGATGAGCTTGTTGGGTACAGTGCAGTGCAGTGCATGAAGGGAGCTTAGCTAAGCTACCAAATTGATATTCAATTAGAGGACGTACTAGCTGGCTAGTTAACCACTCACCTTGGCCGCTGGCTTCACATCCTTGATCATCCCGGCTGCTGCAGGCTCAGCGGCGGCAGCAGCAAAGGGTTGGTGCTGCAGGTGGTGGTGCTCGGCCTGCTGCCTCCTGCTCCCCGCCAACTCCTCCATGGCCGCCTGCTGGTGATGGTGATGGTCCGGTGACCTAGGCTGCTTGGATCCCACCGGCGCCGGGGACAGGACTAGACTAATCTCCCCCTACCAATCGCATCATCAGGAAATTTCGGTCAGTTAGACAACCAAACACGCCGCCATCATCCAGGGCAGCAGCAGCCACCGCATCTCTGCAGATAAAAGACAATGAGTACTACTTGAACAAATCCGAGATGTGTGCTGGCTGTACCTTCGGCGACGGCTCCACATGCATGGGCTGGGAAGGGAAGATGTTGAGTGTCTCTGCATCCATGAACAAGACAAAGGAACGAGGCAAGGGCCTGGTGAGCGTCTTCTGTGGCTAGAGGGAGGGAGGGAGGAGATGGCCGGCCACCATGCATGTACATGTACTCATCAGGCATTCACATATAGGAGTGTATATATATCTACTGAGCTCTGAGGATGAGCTTGAAAGGCTGTATGTGGCGTTGCATGCAGCACGCAGCTGCTAGCAGGAGCTGCAGTCTTCAATCATGGCGGTCCTGTCCTATCCTAATTCCTAGCTGTGGGATGGGCTGGGCAGTACAACAACAACAGGCAGTGGCACGAGAAAGCTGGAGGGATACGGGGGGATAGCAGGGGATTCGATCGCTCACAGCAGCCACAGCTAAAAGGCGTGCTTGCTTGTACTGAAACCGAACGAGAGGAGGTGGATAGGATCGAGTCAAACATGCATGCATGTACAGATGCTGCACTGCACTGCAGGAGAGAGAGGATGAAGAGGCGAGTAGCAGTAGAGCCAGCCAGGCCACACTGGCGTACTGGCCGATGGAGATCATCCCGCCTGCGTGTACAGCTCTGCCGCGGGCACATGCATGCAGCTCCATCGCGGAGAAAATCATTGAGCAGTCCGTTACATGTCACAGTCCGATCGACCGGCCGGAGGTAGGGGAAGAGAGAGAACGGAGAGGAAGCAAGAAACAAAAGCCCAAAAGCTAGAGGGAGGGAGGGAGGCATTTTTCTTGGCTTCATCCTCATCCTCATGCATGGACTTTGAGCAAGCTGCAGCAGGCTGCGTGTATGTTCTTGCTGCCGATTCCCTGCTGGTCTGGCTTGGCCTGGACCTCCAAAACGCTGCAGATTTGCAGGCAGCAGATCCTGGTCAAAATGGAGTACCTGAGAATCTGCTGCAGGCCGGCCGGCCGGCGCGGCTTGGCCCCGGCCGGCCGTATCACCGTTCTTGATCTCACATGCCTGCCCTGGTCTGACCCCGGAAAAGGATGCGCGTTTCTCTGCACTGCACCGTGCTGCATCTCTGACTGCTGCATCGTCGATCGAGAGAGAATCGGATGGGAGGAATCCCTGCAGCTATCCCGTCCGCCACGACGTACTACGACTCTATGGAACGGTCTACTCCTTACATGGATCGCATATGTTTCTGGGCCTAGCTACCATACTATTATTACCACTACTAAATAGTATAATGCAGCAAAAAAATGCTAGTACTAACTGCTACGGTTACTACTACTGATGATCAGTTGCCTTTGACTCCCTGCAAAACTGGAACCCGGCAACTGCAGTTGAATTCCGGTCGTCAGAGATGGATCGACCTATATGCATGCATGCGTACTTACGCCTTTGCTCCTGCTGGTGCGTGCCGCCATGGCTGCCGTGATCCAGGTACATGAACAGCGCCTGGTCCAGCTCGCCCAGATGGTCATACGCCCCTGACGCCTCCTTGCCGCTCCTGCTTATGCAACAGAAACATGCATACATGTAAACAACAACACTGATGTGACATTTATATATATGGATTATTTCAGGGCCTGTGGAACTCCGAAAGGCGCCACCACATACTACATCATCATGAAATCATGCTGCTATAAGCTTAGCGCCTAGAATATGTATGATGACTAGTTATCTCTGGTACGGTCCAACCTCTGCAGAATATAATGGGAACAGGAGAATAATATGGAATCTTCTATCTACTACTACATATATAGCCTGTAGTAGCATTTATCTGGCAGCCCAGAAAAATACGGCGACCTACATACTTATATAGCCTCGAATTGAAATTTCATGTATGAGAGAGGAAGCAATGATAATAATACATTGATCAGTTGCAAGTCCTAGTTAATAATATTAATCAATATCCATATCCCCGTTCCGCAAACAATTAGTGCCCTTGGATCCTGCTAGATTTAAAAGAAAGACTAGCCAGTGATTTGTTAACCAATTCACAGCAACAATTCAACTATTTGGCACCAAAAACAAATGAAAGAGAACCGGGTTTTAAATCGATAGTTGGTTTGGTAACCATATCTGCCATGCTTTTGTCTTCTTGGAAGAAGGAAGGAAGAACAAGAAATCAAAGAATCAAATCCGGTCTGCCATATCAAAATCAGAAACAGCTAGCCTAACGATCACACTCAAGTAATATTTTTAAGGAATAGCAAGCTCTATATGGTTCTGTTGCAACAGGATCAAGAACCACACACATGTGTTGGAAAAGCAAATAAATGAAGAAAACCAAACAAGATCGGTGCAAAGGCATCGAGTGAGAGAAAAATTCAATGCAAAGGCAAGAGCCAAAGGCACAAGAAATTAATTCTGTATCAGCGTAGATCCTTTTGTAATCCCTCGGATCTGTGTGAGCGCTCTTGCACGTTGTAAATTTTGTCGCACCCTCTCCACCTTAATACAAAGATACGCACGCACGCCTCTTGCGCGCTGTAAAATTTGTCGCACTCTCTCGCTACCTTAATACAAAGATGCCTCTTGCGCGTTGTAATTTTTGTCGCACTCTCTATCTTAATTAGTACTACAAAGATCGTACGCATAGTCGCATACACCTCTTGCGTATTCGGCAAAAGGAAAATTCTATATCAGCTAGTAGGATGTATAGGCGAAAATCGAAATCACCGGCTTGCAAAATTCAGTGCCTGCCGTATAAGCCTATAAGGTCGGCACCATACCCTTGAATTCCTATCAAGCTTAAGATAGAGGCAGCTGCTAGTGGCCTGATTTATCGAGGTAAAATAAAAGCATCGGAAGGGAGGAGAGGAAATCAACCGCTCTCTCAAAAAAAAAAAAAGAAAAGAAAGAAACAGCGCATGCGCACACACAGAAGAAAACTGGATGAACAGATAATCAAAGAGAGACGATCAAAGAAGCAACGACCAAATAACCACAGATCAAATATCAAACCCCAAGAAACCATCGTTCGATCGAGAATTATTCAAGAAAACTAGCAGGAACGGCATACAGAGCGCAAGCGAGCGAGCTACTAGCTGAATCGAAGGAATCAACAAGGTAGCAGGCTGGACGGAGATGTAGAATAATAGAGAAGCTAGCTTACATGAAGCTCGCGGCGGCCGCATGCATGGAGGAGGAGGAGGACGAGGACGGAGGCTGCTGCTGCTGCTGCTGCTGGTGGTGGTTCATCATCCCGAAGGAGATGTTCATCTCCTGGTGGTGCTCCTTCATGCTGCCGCCGCTCACCATGGCCCTGCCGCTGCCGGTCCGGCCGACGACGGCCGAGATCGATCACAGGAGGCCGGCGACACAGCGTGCACAGGCGGCCGGGGTACGTGTATGTATATATCCCCGGGGAGGGAATTGAAGGGAAGGCCAGCCGGGGAACTTAACGGAGGAGGCCGGCTGCAGGTGCAGGCAGGGACCCTAGAAATACGTACGGTTTGACTCTTAGGGACCGCGGGGGGGGGGGGGGGGGGGGGGGGGGGGGGGGGGGGGGGGGGGTAGCGGCCAAGCAACACCTCTATCCCTCTCTCCGTCGTCGTCCACACTAGCGAACCACCTCATGACACAATCTTTCTAGGACGCTAGTCATTAGTGATGGCCTTTGGAGCCTAGCCATCTAACACTAACAAACTACTACTATAACTAGTAGTTGTGTTCTAGTGCTCTTCCTGTAGCATCAGTGATATATATGGGTCCTCTCTACTTGCTATATATATTTATCGATCTTCTAGTATTGCAATATCTAGCGCTCTTGCTGACGGTGTATATACGGCGTGCAGGCAGGCATGCAGGCAGATGCAGCTAGTGGCTGTGTATCTATTCTATGGGTTCCAGGAAGGGAGGTGATGAGCCATTAATGGCGAAACAGACTTTCGGTTTGGCGCCATGCTCGCTGCATCTAATGAGGCGATGCAAAAAGACCCGGCTTTTCTTCCCCCTCTTCCTTGCCGTTCTTGGCTTTGGAGAGGGAGGAGAGCAGGTGAAGACGACGTCGCCGCCTTTAATTTCCTCTCCCCCTTTTGCACCGAGGCCCTGCTGATTTCCCTTGTTTGCATCTCCGGCACCCTCATCTCACAAATGACAGAGCATATCCAGCGTATGTATTCTTAACTGGTTCTTGTAATAAGCAAGGTCTGAAGAATATTGAATTATTGGGTTTTTGAAATACGTACCAGAGTTGCAGAGAGAGAGAGAGAGGACGATGCCAACATATTAATACTCCGGAAGATATCAGGTGGATCTTTTCTAGGAAAAAAAATGGGGATGGGGACAGACAGGTCATGCAGTCGTCAGTCAAGCGAGCTAGGAGGGTTTCATTCTTCGCCACATTTTTCACTTGCATGCAGCCTAGCCAGCGGTGAAGGTCAAGCTGTGTTCTACTTCTACGCCGGCAGCAAAGCCAGTTTTTTTTACCAAACGGGCAGTTGCAGAAAGGTGCCTGTGCTGGAAAGCTAGTCAGACAAGGCACCTAGCCAGCAAAAGACAACACGGTGGGTGAATTAAAAAGAGTTGAGAATAGTAAGTGAAAAGAAGAGTGCATGCGGGACAAGGTGACTATTAACCGACGATCGATGAACCGAAACCGATCGACCTCGGCATCGGCAGCTTGAATTGACCACGTTCGACCGACCTGACCTGCACTGCATGCCGGCGGGCCACGACAAGAGAACAGCGCGCCCGCCTGGCCTGCTGGCCATGGTCCACAACTCTGAGGAGTTTGTATGTGAATGCTCCTGGTGTGTGTGCAGCGCGCGTTGCTGCTCTCGAGGCACGCGTACCGCCCCACCTCCCAAAATCATCAGTCTGTTGAATGAACCCTCCCCACAATTCACGTGTGGGTGTGGGTGTGGCCGCATCCTCCTCCAACCCGCCATTCTCAATCTCACCCCACTGCTCTCTCGTCTTTCCTCCAAATTTAAATAGATGTTTAATATATTGTTCTCACACTGTATATAGAATAGAGTTTGAAATTTAAAAAACTAGTCCATCAATCTGTGCTCTCGCACGGTTTAAAGTTTTAGATATATAGATTTAATTTTTAATAATATTAGAGTTTATCATTTTAATTCATCTTTTGTAATGCATTGTGGGTAATTTATATGCAAATTTAGGAATTATTTAAATGTATTGATGACATATTGAGTAATTTATATAAAGATTTGAGGCTTATTTTAAATCCATCTTTTATAATGGCATGGTGGATAATTTATATGAAAAATTAGAGGGTAAATTAATTCATATTTATAACGGCATGGTAGGTAATTTTTATATAAATTTAGGGGGTTATTTTCTCTCATATTTCATAATGGCATGGTGGATAATTTTTTAAAATATAATAGATCTAATGGCTATTATTATTAATACATGATGTACGATTGGATGTTTCTGATTTTTTTAAGAATTTCTAATATTTATATTTTTTTCTAGCACATCTGGTGACAATTAATGTGGAGGATCTAAAAGGAGCCTCCAATTAATAATATTAAGATGTGATGCGTATGCTGCTGGAGATAGCCTAAGTCTGTAATCTCCTTTGCTCCAAATGCATACACTGTAATCCTTGCCTTTATTTGCTTCAATATACCTAATAAATAGGCCAGCTCAAACGTCAGGTTACGTTAGGTCAAAGGCGACCGCGGGTTGTTGAGGATGGCAGCCCACGTCTAACTCGTGTCTAGCGTCTAGTCAGGTCTGGCTAGTCCGGATACGTTGCTTGAATTGGATCGGGTCAACTTGCCTTCCTTCCTGCCTTGTATTCGAGGCAAGGTTTAACTTATCGTCGAAAAGTTAGCAATTATTTGGTCGCATGTGTTTTTTCACCGTGAAAAGAGAGAAGAGGATGGGACGATATTTTCCGTCACATTTTTATAAAAAAATTGAAAACAAAATAAATTGTGGAAACTATAAAAAAGGATAAAAAAACAAGTTGCGCCTTCTTGAGTCCATTATCACAACAAGTGTTCAAGATTACTAATGCTTTTGTATGTTGTAAAGATTGTATTTAGCAGAACTTACTTGCGAACCGTGTTAACTGTCTTTACCTCTGAAGCAGGCATATTGTTCTCTTTCTTCTTTACCACCACCTTCATGCGGTCATGCCCCACAACCATACCTACATCTACCTTGTACCTCGACCCTCATAGCTGTACGCACCTCCATCAAATAACCACAATCATATCGAGACATATATGCCATATTCTCTCTAGATTGACAAAGTATTGACATGCATGTATATATTCCCTTATCTTAAAAAATTATCTCTTTAAAAACGATTATTCATTTCTCATTTGACTTCATCCTTGATTTTCTTTCAATTTGCAGTTGAATTCCTTTCAACTAGCTCATCAACTCATGCACGTGCATGTGTTAAGTGGTAGAAGTTCAAAATTTAGAAATAGAAAAGAACTATTTGTGTTATTTATATTTATGATAGAATATATTAGTAATTTAAATACCGGTGTGATTATTTTGTTTATATTTAGTCATGGTAAACATGGCTAACTTGGATAAAAAATGTAAGGGTCTATTTTAGTTTTTTTCTAACATAATATCAACAATGTATAATATAAATACAGACTAAGAAGGTTAATTTTATATTTTTCTTTCATAATGATAATGTGGGTAATTAAAGATGGGAATGTGGTTACTTATATTGTTTTCATAATTAGCAGGTGCAAGTAATTATTTAGAAAATATAATAGATCTAATGGTTGTTAAAATTTTAATCTATTCAATTGATTGCCAGACGTTTGTGATTAGTCTGATTTGTGAGAGGTTCAAGGATTTATATGTTTGTAGCATGTCTCATGAGGATTAAGTCCCTGAGTAGTGTCTCTAATTATTAATAGTGAAATATGTAGGGATATGTTGGATACTTGGAGAAAGAGGACAAAGAAAGAAGAATTTTGTCCAATGTCGTTGTATGGTATGATGCTATCTTATTTTACTATTACTAATTAGAGACTTTTTTGAGCCACTACGTTAATCCTCACCATACGCGACAGAAAAAAGCTAAATCCTAAAATTCTCATAAAAATCATAAACATCCGGCCACCCATCAGGTAGATCTAATAATAATCGACATTAGATTTATTATATTTTCTAAAAAATTACCCGCCAATGCTATTATAAAATATGAATTTAAATAACTCCCTAAATTTGTATATAAATTACCCACCGTGTCATTATGAAAGATGAATTAAAATAACTCCTTAAGTTTGCATATAAATTACTCATCGTGCCATTATTTAATACAAATTAAATGATCCCTTAAATTTGCATATAAATTACCCACCATGTTATTATAAAAGATAAATTGAAATAAGCCTTAAATGTGCATATAAATTACCCAATATGCAAACATAAAAGATAAATTAAAATAATTATGAAATTTGCATATAAATTGCCCACAATGCCATTGCGAAAAATGGATTAAAATAATCATATTTAATATTACTAAGGATTAGATCTATATCTCCTAAAACTATAACACATGCGAGAGGGTTGATGTACTAATATATACAAAAGGCAACAAAATACGTACTTGCATCAATTACTCATGTGTGGATTTTTTTTTTATACTTGGCAAGAAGCCGCTCATAAAACGCAAAAGATAACTACCTAAATTTCTATATAAATTTCTCACCGTAACATTATGAAGATGGTTTAAATAACCCTTAAATTTTGAAAAAAAAAACACCCCATGATATT
Organism: Paspalum vaginatum; assembly: GCA_030272315.1. Classification (NCBI taxonomy): domain Eukaryota; kingdom Viridiplantae; phylum Streptophyta; class Magnoliopsida; order Poales; family Poaceae; genus Paspalum; species Paspalum vaginatum. The sequence continues at coordinate 11,509,037 of CM059013.1, read as the reverse complement.
ATGAACGATAATTAAAGTAACACACTGCATTTGCATATAGATTATGCATTATGACATTATAAAAAATAATTTAAAGAATTCCATAAATTTGTAAATAAATCACCCACTATGGCATTGTGAAATATTATTTTAAAAATGTTTGTTAGACAATTACATTTTAAAAGTTTAGAGTTAACTTCTATAAAGTCTTTATGTAATCTGTCGATGTAATCTCTAATATAAAGAGAATATGGGCACACATTTAAGTCAAAAGGTTAATAGTGAGTCTCAAATCAACGTCTATGTCAATAAAAATGCTAACCGATGCAGAAACACAGGATTGATGTACTAGTTGTACAAGAATTCGCAAGGATCAGTTCAATTCCCTCAATATTCGGGGATAATTCTGTGCGGACGAGACTCCCTTCCTGCGGGACATCTGAATTCTCCATTGGTGGAGAAAACAGAGAGGAAGTTTTTACTACCATGCTTGAGCTTGGTACAAAGCGAATGGACCCATGCTTAAAGTATTCCTCTTCCTCCGCTGGCATACATGGAGCGATCAGAATTCAGAACTGATGGGCGAGAGGAGGAATTCTGAAGGAATTTAATGGGTACATCATCTTGACATTGGCGATCTCGAGATGCCAACTCCCCTGCGACTATAATTATTCTTCGCCTGGTGCCCTGGTGTGTAGAGAATTGAACCTTTCTCAGTCGGTTGAATGGGTGCTGCTGCTCATGTCAGCTGGAGACTTGCAACAGTCCGCCAGCCTGGTGTGTGGTCACAAACAGGCTCCTCAGCCTGAAACATGTGACCCGGATTAGACCGGTGCTGTCTGATGCCGAGGAAACAGCAAATTCGTCAGCTTGCTTGAAAATATAGTTACAGAAGAAAGTTAAACAGATTACCATTTTGTTAGCTGTGTTCTTCAAATACAGAAAAGAGAAGTTTGCAGCCTGTCTAAGTTCTATTGAAATCAAAGCAATTACATCGAGATGACAACTATCTTGAGATCATTTCCGGTCTCAACATATTCGAGTGGAACACTGGCACACAGCCTAAACAAGTTTCTAACCATTACAGACACACTACTAATAGTAGTAACTATCAATCTTAAAATTAGATCATGGCCCATATGTCTGATAATCTCTAAACTGTTGGCATGCCAACCATACAGAAGGATCAGAGACACAGACTACCCGAACTTGCCTGTCTCTGGTACGAAACATCTAGCAGTCCAGACTTCAAAGGAAGTAGTGAGAAGTGAGAACCGAGAATAAATGGCCCAGTGAAATACGGAGCAGTTACAGATAAGCGTTGAAGCCTGGCCTGACCAGTATCCAAGCCGTGGTTAAGGATTAAAAAAATAGTTTGCTGAATAGCCAAACTATAAAGAAATATATATACTAGCACTTCTGCAATTACCAAGCAACTCACCTCCGCAGGAGTGCTCTTTTGTCTCTAGAGGTAAAATGGGTTCCACTTCTCTGGGTTTCCCTGCTCCCCTGAGTCAACTGGTTTTCTGCAAGTAACGACGGCTGTCGACGCAAGCCAGTGCAGTACAACATTTCTCGGTAAAAGTCAAATGGTTGCCTGGCATCCCGTTTCACAGCTCGATATTCTGATATCCCTTTCTGGTCCAGTCTTTCTGAATTCTGAATCCCTGATGATCTCTTGAGATGCTGCAGGCCTGCGACACATGTGACAGAACTGCTGCAAGGGGATTATGATTAGAGGACCCCACAAGTGTTGGCCCTACCAATTTGTGCACAAGGCGGCAGCCCGCAGTCCAACAACCCCCATGCCAGGAGATATGAATCTTGTATCTTTCACACAAAAGAACATAGCAAAAGGAACAAAAGCTAAAAACACCCAATTCAGACTGATTCCAGACCACAAATTACCAGCAGCAGTAATGCACAGGGAGACAACCCAGGCTATGTGGTACAAAACACCCAAATGAATTTGCTAAGACTTGGGAAGCTAGTCAAGCTACTAAATTTAACATTTCACTTGCCAGTTTATGAATCGTGCAAAATATATTTCGTTCACTTCCCACAGGCACAAAAAAATATCTCGTAGAAATGGCTGCTCCAACATGGCCATGAGTACCTATTCTTCTACCTTTCATGAAACATCTATAAGGAAATAATGCCTCCATCTCAATACTCCGCCAGTTGAATGTTCAAAAGAGTAACAATCACAGTCATTGTGGCCCTTGATCTCTACCTTTAATATTGAACAATAACAACGCCATGTCAACTTAGTCACTGGATAGTAAAAACCACAGAAGTCAAGTATTTATAAAGTCAGAATGCCTCATTATCAGAAGAGAGTGTCAGATCTTACACTTAACTGATAATGATGGTAAAGCTTCAGTAGCAAATCAAGAAACATATTTCTTTTTATTCGCTTATCAATAGAATACGGTTAGGGGGCTGCTATGTGTCCTGGCATTTCTTTACAAAATATTAATCATTATCATTTCAACTTCAAACACCTACTCCCAATATAAGTGCCCTTATTTTGTTCTACCGTCGCAATCAAAGTTGTTAATTGCTATCTGCTTATGTTTGGACTTTGGACTAATGCATATCAAAACTGAAGAAACACTTGCTTGGTCCAATCCAGTGGTTATTATTGGATTAGGTGCGTGCACCCAAAAAGGCAAAGATTTGATGGAAGATCAGTTAGTTTTTAAATTTCTCATATTGCAATATATAGGAAATTTTGAAAATGGTAAAAATATAAGTCCGATATGTACCCATTTAATTGGGTAGTCGGCACCATAATGCGGGAAAAATGCTAGAGTAGCCAAACTGCTACCAAGAAATGTCTATTGTGCCCCATTTTAGCCCTACAATTAAGATGTTATTGATACTTTGTTTTCACAAATATGTTGTCCATAATTAATGCAACAATGCCTGCTTATGATAATCTGATTTACCTCTTGCAGGGTAGTTAATAGCTAGTCAAGGTAGCTTAAGCCAGTGAATTTTAGAGAATGTTATCAGATAAAGATCACATATGGGCCAAATACACTCTTCTGTGAGTGTTGAGGCTGGATTTTTTCCCTTCATCTAAAAGAAAAGATGAAGGTCACATATATGTTGGTTTGGCAACTGTTGAACAAAACGACCAGCGTAGGATACAATGTTTAAGGCTCAGCATTAGTTACAGCGCGCGCGCATCGTCCAACACAACATTAACCATATCGACTACAAGCAAATCCATCAACTCATCTTCATCTATCACAAAGGAACTTGCTACTGCTTCAGAAGGGTTTCCAAGATCTACATCCTGCGCCCCCACATTCCCTGTCAGACACTGCACGTCCACATCGCCGTGAAATGTCGTGGATTCACATGCGGTTCTTCCTTCCAGCTGAGTTTGATACATTCATTTGCCTTGATTCCAGAACACACCAGCTTTCTACTTGTGTCTTCGATCCCTTTAGACATAGCACCAACCGGCTTCTTAGTTTTCTTGCAATCTTGTTCAGCATACTTCTCATCTTCAACTTCCTGCATGAAAACTTATTTCATTTCTTAGGTCCAAATACATCTTCAGACAGCAGCACATGTACTCAGAGAAAGATGTTTTCTAGTACTTCGACCACCGAGCAACACTTTCAAAGTTGCTCCCAACTTGTATGCAAATTGCCAACCATTCGAGAAATCTCAGTCCACACAGCAATCAAAGAAAACCTGAAAAATGGTCTCTTTCTCATTGCATAAAAGGCATGTCAAATCCTTGAATTCTCTTCTACGATTCAAATTATCCCTGGTCAACAACTTCTTATATTTGCTAATAGACATAAAAATACAAGTATGCGGGGAGGGACAACAAGCTTCCACACCGCCAGGGTATGAAGCTACTGTACACCCCTAAAGCTCACAACTGCTTACAGAGATTGACTGTAGACACCCCTGTAGAGCTGAAACTCCACACAATGGTGTCAATCTCTCCAGTTAACTGAATTGATTCAGTTATATTCACCGCTTCAGACCACATGTTCAACAAATTTTCAGAAACTAGCCTTCTGAAAGTTAAATTCTATAGTGATATTGAATAGCTAAGCTACATTTTCAAACCATTGATCCTCCCAAAATCTAATTCTGCAACCATTGCTGACATTCCATCTAAAACCCATCTTGGCCGCTCTAGCAGCCCATAACACTCCCTTCCAAAAAGGAGAAACCCCCAAATCAGAACCAGAAAACATATTAGGATTTTCAGTTTTGTACTTGAAAGTAATAATATCCTTCCAAATCTTCTCATTGCATATCTAGACACCCATGAAGCCAGCAAACAGATATTCAAGTCCCTTGTTAGTCCCCAAGCCCCTACTTTCTTTTGAGACATCATAGGCCAATTTGTGAGATGTTACTTGTGTTTATTTTTTGAATCATTCCAGAAAAAATGGAAGTTATGAATATCATTGTACACCTGGAGCTTCCATAAACACCATAACATGCTAGCATATGTTTGTTCTGTTTCCATTTATCTGCAGGATAGAATACAACAGGAGGCTACGAAGTCCAAATGCTGTAACAATAACCAAACTAAATGAACTCGACTTCAGAACAGCTAAGATACATAACTATTAACTGTGTACTTGTGTAGTACATACCACAGACCTGTGAGTGCATATAGACAACCAACATAGCTCTGAAAGCAAAACCAGTGGCCAAAAAACTTACAGATAAGCTTCAGAGGAGACCAAAGCAAGAATGTTCAGGCTTACATCACACAGGGAAGCCAGGATGCATGTTTGTTCAGTGAGCAAAACGCCACTTTTTTTTTTGCTGCATTTCTTCTAGGAATTTATGTACCAACCGAGACAAGTCAAGCCTCAAGAGTAATTAAACACACAGCCCATATAAATTAGTGGGGTGATGTCATGATAATAACCAACACAAGAAGGTAGTCCACATCCTCAATGGCATACAGATAGAATGATATCCAATACACATACAGATACAGGGAAGTTCATCGGTGGGATATGAGAGAGCAAAAAAAGGTATATAATTATGTAGGCAAAGCTGAATATGATGTGCTTTAGCACGACCTCCATTTCTTTTATAAGGCATACACATATTTTCAGATTAAAACCTCATAATTTCCAACTAACAGTTAGTCTTACAAGATGTAAATTTTGTTATATAAAATTGATATCATTGGATTCATATATGCAAGTACTAAGATGTTTGCTTATTTTTCTTATAGAAAGTTGACAGCATTGGACTGATGGTTTCATATATGAAATTACTGCCTTATAGAATTATAGTTATGATTTTGTCTAGCGAATTTTTCACACCGTGCCAAACCAAACCACGCCTTGTATTTTGAAATGGAGTAGCAAGAACCTCAACTTAGGGTTACCCGCTCAAGCTGGAGGGTTTCTCGTCTTAAATTCAAACCAGCTAAGGTTATGTCCAGCAGTGCCCCCATATCCCATCCCCCATCACTGTTACATGTTCTGCACTATAGGCAAAGACATGGGTGGGTAGTTGGAATAGTGATGGGGACGAGGGATGGAGAAGCCATTGGACAAAGCCTAAGTAACACTGTGACCACGAGCTCACCTGAAGATTTTTCCATTTTTTTTAAAAAAAAGAGAAAGCTCCAGATTCTGGTGTGAAAGTGTCTGACAATCAGTATTCGAGAAAAAAAATAAAATTTCTGACATTTAATATTCTTAGTGCTTCTGAGTGCGAGAAGCAAGATAATCTGCAGACACATCATATGAAGGAGAAACTGTTGGTAGGGGTCTCAGATTGGCAAGTTTACCAAAGGCCACACATTTTGAGTGTCTAGTAGCAGAATCTTTCGAAAAGATTCAGCAAATTGAGGAAAAAGAAGTGAGCTGTATGTTGTTTGTGACGGAAGAAAAGTAATCGGAGAAAAGAAAGCGCCTACAGGCAGAGCATAAGCCTGAGGGAGCACAAGGCCAAACTTTTGTGCTGAAAGACTGAAACCATAAATCTACAAACAACACTGTTTTGAAGATTTCTAGTACTGCCAATAGATCCCTACAGAAGAAACTACCTGTCCTGAATTCTTATTAAAAACATGGATATCTTTGTAGCAAGGATACATTTAAAAAAAGTCACCAGCGTTGCAAGCAAGATGTCACAAACACTGAATCTTCACCAACAGTCACACCAAATGTTCAGCAAAAACAGCCTACTGTACATATTTTCAGGGTTACCTCAGCCATGACGAGGATTTTACTGTGTTAAATAGGTAGTAGCTTAGTGCCACTAGCAATATAGTTTTGATAACCTATTGCTACTACATTGATAGTTGAAATACCTCTGAAGTTTAATGCACAAATGTGGTTGCTAGGTCATAGTACATTTTTAAGTGTAATAACAACAATTTCGCTGTGTAACTACGATCAGCAGATGAAGCTAGCAGTGGACTTTGTTATGCTACACAGCCTTTGTTTATCCAAACACAAAAAAGATAAGATATATACAGGAGCACCTCAACTTTGTTTTCCATTTCTTTAATGCATCTACAGTGTTGGGTTCCTGATGGCTATGTAGATGGCAAAATACAGAGAAAGAGAGGATGCAGAGGACCAAAATACTCATAGTATCTCACATCTGCTAAAATTACAAAAATACTAGTCCTTTCTTCAACAGATATTATCTCCAGAAAGATATCATATTTAACTTAGGTCACGTTCACCTTTCCACATGTACAGTTCTGCCACGGTATGGTACATTATTGCCAAAAAATGCAAGTCATCACTCAGCATACTACAGATGGTTGGTCTTAAACAAGACCAGCAGCAAAATGGCAAGTTTAGCCGTCCATACTCATGTTAAGATGTTGATTCTGGCAAGACTAATTCGATGAAAAACAAATGCTAGCAAACCTCATCCTAACCTGAAAACAAAATGGAAAAAAATAAACTAAATGGTCATCGAGAAAGAAGCAGCAAAGAAAAATATATGTTGATCAAATTACCTAATGTTATGTCCCCAAGTATTCCATTAAGTCATCATCATGCAGCAAGTCATCAATATCTGGGATCGGGCTACTGATACTGATATAGTCTAAAGGCAATCCCTCAAAGGAACTGCCTACAAACTTATCTTGTTCACTGTAGAAAGGAAAATCTATGAGTTGCTGCATGTCTCCAGGAACAGAAGTTGAATTTCCACCACCTAGCATATGATCACCATAAGGAGTGCTGTCTGCAGGAGCCCTGATACCCATGGGAACCACATGATGATCCATCACCAATAGTGGTACTGATTGTTTTGAAGGTAAGGTCTGATAATCGCTGGGCAGATTATCTAAACCAGGATCAACATCAAGTGGAAAATTGTTTTCAGATCTTGACCTTGTGCTGTCATTATGTTGATAAGGTAAAGGCTGGCCTCCCATGTATATGCTTACAGGAATAGCATTAGTAGTTGTGGCACTATCGAAGTCGTTACCCTCATTGGGAGGAAGATGTACTAGAGTGTCTTCTCTTTGCCGCAAAGCCTCACGTGTGGTGACCCCATGGTTGAAGCTGACAGTCTGGTTAGATACGCCTTGGGTTTCTACTTGTTCCATCCCATTCATGTCAGGAATCAAATTTCTAGAGTTTTCTGGGGCATGAACAAATCTTTGAACATCAGGCTCAGTAACTGTGGAGTAGTGACGTGCTCTTTTTCTCTTTGGAGGTTCTTTTGCCTTATTGGGGACAATCTGATTAGGGCGCTTAACGTAAGCCCTTTCCTTCCCTCTTTTCAGGACATGCTCCTCAGAGGATTGTGCAACTGGAGACAGATCTTGTTCATCGTCTTTTGATGATGTAGAAAGAGGAGCATCCTCAAAACCATCAACATCGTACTCATCACTGCTGCTATTTATGCTCCCATATCTGTCCTCTGGCAAACTGTGCTGAGTAATCGTCAATACACCATTGTCGATTCTGTGAACAAGTATTTCTTCTCTCTGCAGAACTCCTAGCCAAATCAAGCTCTCCTTCGCAGTCATTTTATCCTGCAAGCATTTTGATTTCTGCACACGATTTCTTATCTTATCAAAGTTGGGAGACATGTGCTTGATCACACCTGTAAGCACACCAACCTTCCAAACCTTCTTAAGATCATGTGGCTTCTTGTAAGGAGGTATTTGGCCGCTTGGAAGACCCAAGGCAGTCCACCATTCCTCATTCCCTGAAGGCCACCACGGGGGTGGAGTGCCCTTCTCCAATGGGTACTTGCGCTGTGGTGGATCACAATGCTGCATCAATGAGGACAGCAGTGAACCAAGCGTGGCATCTTGGAGATCCATCAAGCTTGGCTGGTTCTTAGTACCACCGCTCTGGGCACTAGCAGTCACCAAGTTCTCGGACTCATATTTCTCAATCGCCGCAGGTCCATTCTTATCAAACTTCACCTTCTCCTTCCACCAAGCTCTGATATTATCTGAAGCGCCGCTGACAGGTTTCCCCTTGTCCGGGATGATCCCGTACACGAACCCGCGCGCATGGCACACCTGCATCAGCTTGAGCATGTACTTGAGGATCCCGTCCTGCGCCCTCGACATCTTCTTGCGCATGGCCTGGTCGGAGATCGGCTTGGGCCTCGACTTCTCCAGCTCGGCCTGCTGCAGCGCGAGCTTCTGCTGCCGCTCCTTGATCCTCCTCAGCCTGACCCTGTCCTTCCACATCCGCCGCGCCAGGTCCTCGGGCTCAATCTCCTCGTCACTGACGTCATTCTCGGTGAGGTTCTGGATGCCCTCGACCTCAAAATCCGACGAGTCGCCCAGCTCCGTGGCAAGCATGGCAAGTTCATCCATGAGAACGACCACTCTGGTAGCCGAATTGCATCAAACCCACGCAACCTCCCGTGGCTAGCTGCGCTGCCCCATCCACCAAAGGATCACAGCAACCTGTCGACACGAAATCGAGCCCCGTCAATCAACCCCCATAAAGGAAATGTAGTCAGCACACGCAACATGAACTGACGGAAATGTTGAAACAATCAAATTCTATCCAGTCGTTTGCTAATTTTGCACCCCGTACCTCCGACGCTGACCCCACCCTCGCAATTGAGGCGCCAAAACTAATCCGTACCAGACTGCGGGAACAGCAGGGCGACTGCACGCAAAATTTACCCCCACCCTCCCGCTGATTCGCACGGAATAGGAACCCTAATAAGAAACAGAGCGGCAATCACCAAGGAGGAAGGTTAGTGGCCCGTACCGTACCTAGCGGCGATCTGCGATGGCGGAGCGGAGGCGACGGACGAGAATTTCTCTCGTCTAATACTAGATTTGATTTATCTCGCTCCGGCGAACGAGGGATTTGCTCGGGCGATGGAGGAGAAGATTCGCTCTTCTTCTGGCTATTTATTTGAGACGTGGGAATCGAATGGAACGTGAAACAAACAAAAGGGGAAGGAAGCAGGAGGGAAGGGAGAAACGGGGCAAGCAAAAGCACACACGACGCCTCCGTTGGGTATTTGACTGGATCCTCTGCTCCGTTTAGCCCTGTTGCACCCTGTGGCTGTGAGAGAGCTCCCTCTAGCTTTAATTGATTGGTGTAGGTTATTTTCATTGATGGGTGATGGGACATGAAGCAAAATGCACAAGCATAATACAAGAGGTTTTCCTAAGTCCAGAATTACTATACTCATACAGTCGTATTTAACAACTCTCTCTGTATTTAAATATAAACTGTGGTTGATTTATTTCTAAGATGTTATATGTATGTTTTATTTTTAAAAATTATAAAATTATTATTTATTCTATTGTGATTTGTTTTATGATGGCATAGGGTTTGAGCATGACCTGTTTTTTATATGTTTGCACAAAATTTTTGAATAAGACGAACAATTAAAATTGTAGAAAAATTAATCGCATCTTATATTTAAATACAGAGTGAGTAATATTGAATATTAGCATTTTTTTTAATATTAGCATTTTTAATATACTGAGCTCTAATATATGAGTATTGGTGATTTTCCTTTATCTTATTAAGAAAATAATTCAGAATGCTAGTGAACATGTCAAAGTGTCACAGCCTTGCAGGATGAAGAAAACAAAGGGTGCTGCAATTGCTGCACCATTTGTTTTTTTTGGGAAGAAAAGAGACACTTGCAAGTTGCAATCCTTCGTACGTGTTCTGATTTTTGTTTTTCCATTGCGTCGGAGGGGTGTAAATGGTATGAATATTATTTGCTCGTATTTGAGTTCGGGTTCGCTTAGAAGGGTTAAGATTTAATCCGTATTAGTCCGAACAATTAGTATCCATATCCGAATCCAAGTACTCGGAATTGGGTAAATATGATATCGATAACCATTCAAATCTTATCCGATACATTTGATTAATATCTATATTTGATCCGAATCCAAAAAATATATAAAAATAAATACAGAATAAACAGTATCCGTCCGTATTCTATCCGATTATACTCGTGCTGCGCAGGCGCACAGCATGCGCGCCGTCCACCCCTCCGCGCAGAAGGATCCGGTCCCCTGGTCAGCGATGATGCACTGGTGCCCTCATGGCCTCATCCAATCCAACGCAACCCGGCGGCGCCCGTTCTCCCTCCCAATGTGCCGTGCGACTGCGCCGGGGCCTCAGTTTCAGCGCCCGCCGCATCCACCTTCGCGTCTCCTTCGTACGCAGCGGCACGACGGCGCTAGCGAACAGTCCCCGTCACATGGGAGCTGCTGCTGCTGCAGTGGGGCACGACGCCACGTTGCATCGAACAATCAGCAGTTGGGCACTGTGAAGTCTTGTTCCTTTTCCCCCTTTTTTTTGTGCACGACCTGGGGAAAAGTTTGCTCCAGCACATGGTTACGCACGCTCATGGCATACTATACTACTCAAGATGCTAATCTAAGGCAGCATAATTGTTCTGTGGCACAGGATGCTAATCAAAGGCCTAATCAAAGCGGCCCAAGCATGCAGCGGAGAGCCAAGACAGGCTGCGGGCGCTACAGTTGAACAGCTGCCTTTTGTGGTTTGATTATGCAGCCAGGTTCATTGAACGTGGCCACGTGCACCTCCCCGTCGTCGCCAGAAAGGGCGTCCAGATTCAAGGCACCTTCCCTGAGGCTGAGCGGCCGAGGCCAAGAGTTGATTGTGTTGCGGGCCCAGCCCAGCTCTGACGTGAGGGCCGAAAATAGAAATGGGCCTTCTCGCTATCTTTTGGATGGGCGACACCGTGGGAGCCAATTACGGAGCACGTGAACGCGCGCAGGATGGGCCTGCTGAGCTCAGCTTGTGCAGGCAGGCCGTCTCGGATGTTTGGCCGTCTAGCATTAATGCTGAGCCCACATTTCATGGCATGAAGAGTACCAATCTAACATTTGAAAATTTTCTCATACAAAGAAGTCAATCTAGTTATTTTCTTCATGGCATCATGTAATGCACCATAACCAATGGAAAATGAGGGGAGACACGCCTCAACTAACCTTGATACATGCTAATCTATCTAAAGAGAGCTAGATTTACACATTTCGTGGGACGAAGGAAGTAATAAAAGTGAACCTAAGGTAGAAATTTGTTAACTGAAGTCTATCGTAGACCAGTAAAAATAGGGAAGTCTTTATGTGAATATTTTGTTAGAGTACGAACAATACAAGAGTGTAAATATTAGTATGTTAATTAGTTGCAATGTTTATTTATATTAATATTACTAGTCGGTGTAGAAGTACATGATGATGTATTAGTTAAATAAAATGGTTGCATCTCTATGTTTTTGGTTTAAGGGAACTTGTATCTGAGGGAAAGGTGTATGAAGTGCAAATGGTTTTTGCTTATGGGCCTGCTCGGCTGCAGCCACGGGCTGCTGCTGCAGCTGCCAGCCCCTCACATGCATACTGTACAAATAATGTGCAAGTAGTTCCTTCACAGCCGTTTGCTGCGGTTTTTTGAAGAAACGGCCACATCCAGCGGTAGCCGAACAGGCCTTATATTTCCCCGTTATCACAAATTCTTTTGGTTAAGATGGGCCGCTGCAGGATTCGTGCGCACCCACCAACCCCGCGGCGTCATTCTCTTGCCCAGGCATCTGTTGAGAAACTACGTTACTGCGGATCACCAGATCCGTTCCCCTTCCCTCCCGCAGTAGATTAGGCGTGGAGAAGTTGTAAATCCCGTCTCCCATTCTAGATGCACGGCAGATAAAACACACAAGAGATACAGATATAGGTATAACTTCTGGCCTCTTCTCTTATTTATTATAGATACACAGGGTATTGCTTATATAGAGGTGGATAACCCTTTAGGGGTATATTTGGTATGAGCCTACCCAAACCCTAATCGGGTTAGGTTTCTTAACACTTCCCCTTGGGCGAATACCGCGATCAGCTCATGCCTCATTAAAACTCCCAAAAAAACCCAACGGGAAAAATATGAAGAAAGAGTACATAGTGCTGCAAGTTGCATTTGCACTTTGTTGCCTCGTTAAAAACCCCATGTGAGAAACTTCAGCAAAATTCACCAAGGAAAAAAGAGTACAACATATGTCTTCAAGACAAATTGCGACCTTCAGGATCAGATTCTATTGAATCTACTGCAATGGCTAACTTAGGGATGTGCTCCCCTTGATCCTTGCAATACTGTCTCAATATGGCAAACACTTTCTTCCGAAAGTAAATGCACATAGATATTTAGCAAACAAATTGCATATTGATGCAAGGATTATATCAGGAACTTCACCTCAATTCTCTTCCAGGATTCATGAGGTAAGTGTGGCGGAACCGCCGATTTAATCCGGACTAAGCACACCTGCCACCTCTGGCTTGCAGTGTGATTAGGCCGAACTAAACCCGATCGTCCGTCGAGCTACCCAAAAGGCACTCGATGCAACCATCACCCAGGGATGCCGACATCACACACGTTAAGCCCTCGAGAGAGCCACAACAATTACAACAAACCACCATTTCATACAAACATAGATTGATTTGTTTAAAAATATTTACTCAAAATGGGGTACAATCATACTTAAATAGAGTTCCAAAATAATCTCGCAGCGGAAACCGTAACGTAATACCGATATACTCTTGCAGCGGAAATAAAACATCGAGCCATGACATTGAGCCCACCATTGTCATTCTCGATCATGAAGTTCCTGAAATAAAAATATCAACAACGTAGGGGTGAGTACGTGAGGTACTCGTAGGACTTACCCGTGGACGGTTTCAACCCGACACATTTGAGAGTATGCAAGGCTTTTTGTGGACTGGACTCTAACCCGCGCAAGCTTACTAGAAGTGAGTCCTTACTTTCAAGTATCATTTATTTTTAAAGTATAAGTCTCATTTGGTTCAGTATAGTTATTATCATCATCCATAACTCATATATATCATCATCTCAACACATATGTCATCATAAAGGAACTTGCGAAAATGTAAACATACAAGTACAACCATGTAATATAAAAAAAACATGATTAAATGAATAAGATATTAAGGTTATTACTACGTTGCCCGTGTGCAATACTGGCATTCTCACACCTGGTGAGCATCAGCGATTCGAATCGATTTTTAATTCCCGGGAATAACTATCATGCCAGGGGTATATGCTTACTAGCCATCGCGTTCCCACATATAGCCCCCATCTCCACTCGTCCCATCCCAAGTTCGATTCAATCCCGCCATTCCCCCGGGTTTTGCCCCCTCAGGAGCGATACCACGGCCGCACCGGGTCAGCCCTCCCTCGAGTACAAGCTCCCCCAGGCCTAACTCCCTCCAACAAGAATGGTAGGAACCTGTCTCTGTTCTTCGGATGGCACGAGTAAGACTTTCACCGGTCCATTATCCCGGATAAGCACTCTAGCAATATTATGCCGATCAGCAGGCGAACAGCGAATCGGGCCTTAAATGACTCGGGCGGAGTCCACCAAACCATCCTCATCATCTTTCATCGTAATATGCCCATATCTCCGCCCGGTCTCATCTTTTCATCACATCATATCATATTTCTTTCCGTATTAAATTTTTGTAAAACATTTTGAGTCCTATCATCTCGCGAGTGAATATTTGGGTCTTAGTTGGTCTTCTGGACCACCGTGGTTTGAAATAGCTCAACGCACTTGCTCTATGATCACGTATCTGCAATAAGCGCCACTATATGGATGATATGCATGATGCAATGCATGAAAATGAGGCACACAGGTGAACAATCACTTAAGAAGTATCATGGTGTACATAGAGCAATTATGCATTTATACCATCATATAATCATATTAGCGTCCCCCTTTTATTTTCTCTACTTCTTAACCTAATAAAATGACTATTAATGGATCCCTCAAGTAACAGCAACCAAAATTCATGAAAGGAATTCACAAGCACACTTACACAGTAACATAGCTTCAAGAGTTTTGATGGAATCTTGCAACACATTGAATAGCATTTTTCCATTTTATTGATTAAATCACCCTATCACTTGTCATTTTCAAAACACATAGTAAACAGCAAGCAAAACACACGAAACATTATTTCTAGGCTAGATTGGATCAAATGAGTACAATATAATTTCTATGGATTTTTCTAAACAAGTTTTGTGTGGTATATATTTTTATACTCTAAAAATACACTAAATACACACATAGGGGTAAAACAGGAATTAAGCATTGCATGCTAGGGTTTCCAAAAATCACCATAGATCTTAATCATCATATAAAATCTACTGCCCAAGTTTCATAATTTCTGAAAGTGTTTAACTTTAGTTTTGCTAATTATTTAAGAAATCAAAACATGCAAGCAATCAGGGGCAAAACAGTCATTTCATACAGCAAGGCTTAGTCCACTGTGTAGATCTATTCATAAGCAATCCAACAAAACAAATTTCATATTTTTATGATTTTTCTACTAATTTCTAGAGCATTTTAAAGTTCATATGCCAAATCCGGAAGTTAGTCAAATTTATCCCTGTAATTGGACTACTTCGTAATTAACCCTAGATCACAGGGGGTAGCAAGCAAATCTTTCCTCACTCGTCCAACAGTGCACCGAAAAAGGCAAAACCCCAGGGTTTGTTAACAAAATCTAAGGGGCGTGCTTAAAATGCTAAATCCTAATAGATCTAAGGACCTTACAGCAAGATTCGCAAGACACATGTAACAGTTAACAAATAACAAATAAATGCAGGGGGATTTTTGAAAAAGGACCGGAGCCTTTCTTCTACCTCGGTCAGGGGCACGAGGACGCGCGCAGGGAGGGGACGGCGGCTTGCGCCGGCGCATGCGGGCGCGCACTTGGGGCCGAGCGGGTCCGGGAAGGTGTCCCCGGCCGCGGGCTTCCATTTCTCCCTGATCTCGTCGTGCGGGGTGGTAGGGATCGACGGGGAACGCGTGCGAACCGGCGGTGAACTGGAGGCCGTGGACGCGGCGGGGCAACCTCGATCCGTCGGCTCCGGCGGTGGAAGGGGGCGAGGACGGGCGTCCCAGTTGCGCGAGGAGGTAGCGAGTCTAGCGCAGTAGGCCTAGGTGTGGGAAAGCGGCCGGAGGAGGGCCGGAGCGAAGCTCGAACTTCGCGACCATGGCATCCATGGCGTGCGCGCTCGCGGAAAGGGGCTGGAGGCGGGGTAGGGCGTCACGGACACGGGGAAATCGGTGGAGGAGACCTAGGAAAGGTGGTGCTCGCGGTGGATGGGGTGGAGGAGGCCCAGAAGAGGAGGCCCGGCGAGCTTTGAGCTCGGACTCGGCCGGCAATGGTGGCCAGGCTCCCCACGCGAGAGAGAGCAGAGAGGAGATGGCGAGCAAGTGAGGGAGTGCGCGGAGGAAGCCGCGAAAGCGTCCAGGTGAGGCCGGGTGCGGGGCAGGCCTGGCAAGGCGCAGGCAAGCGAGCAGGGCGTAGACGCCGCGTGCCACCTTCGGCTGGCAGCCATGGCCGCGTGGGAGCAGGGGAGAGGGGAAGAAAAAGAGGGCGTGCGGGTAGACTGGGTCCATGGACCGGATGACAAATTAGGTCGATGACATGTGGGCCCGAGGCGACGGATGGAGATGCGGTCTGTGGAACCAAGTCTACGGATGGTACGGGTGGTTTTAGAAAACCGGTGGCGGTGTGTGGTTTTCGGTTGGCTGGTATCGAGGCCATACAGGTGGGGCCCGCGTGGCATAGGCTCCAAGAAATAAACGAAAATCGAAATTAGAGAAGCCCAGGTTTGACCGCAGAAACATCTATTCTAATTCCACGTTTTTGAGCAAACAAATGGCCGAATTAAAGGGAACTCAAAATACAAGAAATGTTCAGAATTTGGTACTCTACAATTTTTCTATAAACATGAATACCAAGTTATGTGGAAGATATTAGGTTAAATTTGAATTGAACTAACTGATCCCAGTTTGACCAAGGTTTAATGCAAACTTCGAAATTCCTAAAGTCTATTTTATGCTCATTTTCAGAGAAAGAGTATTATACCAATGTTGTGTAGTTTTTAATTATCTACAACTTTCATATATGATGTTTTGCATGATAAGGACTTTTGTTCCTTTGAAATTTGAATCTTCATTACCGAACAGGTTTAGCCAGATTTCTGCTTTTTCATTAATCGACTCAAAACTCCACCTAAACCTTTGTGCATGTTACCACACTCAATACCAAAGTTGATCCACATAAAATTGTGTACAAGTTTGTTATAGAGAGTTTGGTCCAAATCACATTATATTTTGAACTATAGTCACAAGTGTACTCAGGGGTTTTGCGAAACTGCAACTTCCATTTATGTATGGTCTTTCTTGTTTCAAACCTTTGAGGTATCAAACGGAGTCCAATAACTTTGATATTAGGTTCATTTGAAAGGTGATAAGTTTAATTTCATTTCCTAGTTAGGTAGATGTTGAAGTTCTATAGTGAAAACAAAAGTAATTTCAGAACGAAGTTTGGGGAAAGGCTGAAATGCAGATTTGGGAGTTCAAGTGTGGACTAAGTTTGACCTGATTTGACTTGGCCTTTTGAAGCTTCCAATTCAACACTTTTAACTTGTACCAGAAGGAAATTTGATCTATATAACAAGAACTAAAACTTTTGTACTTGGGGTTTCTCATGAAAACCTTTGGTTTTTGGGCTAAAACACCCAAACAACGTAAGGTTTTGTACATTTGAGTAGAAAATTTTCGACTTGTGATTTCTCCACCTTAGTTCTTTCCATCTTTAAGCATGATTTAGTTATAAGTCATCATTATCTTAAGTCAAAATATGAGTTAGGGCCTCTGAGATGCCGGAGGCATCACAGTAAGTGCACGTAAGAAACATGAGTAAGACACTTTTAGTAGTGATGTTGATCTTCTATATCATAATAGTGATAGAGCCTTCCATAAAGGTTTATATATTGATCATCAAGGTAATGCCTTCGAGGCATACAATAGGACATTCAGTGTCTTACAAATTATGATCAATATTGGGCATTCTCTCCCCCTGACAATGACACACGTCAAAGTCCTTATTCCTCATAACTCAAACATATTCTTCCGGATATGTAGCTCATCATTCTTCTAGAATAATGAGTGAAAAACCTTGGGGTGCTATATTCTCATCTCTGTCACACACCACAATCTAACTAGTTGTGTAATGCAAATAACATATCCCTCTAAAGGGCATAGGGGATAATATAGTTGCTAGAATACATATTTCAGATATGATTCATCGCTTCGGGCGCTTATTCGCTGCAACTTTTATGATAAAAAAATGAATAGTCTATCAAAGACAATTTCTAATCCTTTAAGGATGTTCATTTATCAGGTATACTGATATAGTCTGTCATTCTGGCACAATGGGGATAATTTGCCAGTAACACCATACTTTCTGGGTTTCTGTCTTCAAGGCATCAGAGAATACCGTTATTCCAAACTTCAGGTGGAAAATGCATTATAGTGAATATATATCACGAGAGTAAATGCACATGCTTATCAAGTGAACTTCAAGTTCTTCGGTTCCTCGTTTCATTCCTTTCTCGGGTCTTGTATGGGTCTTTGTCACTTTATCGGGATTATCAAATTTTGGTGTTCAACTCAGACTTTTATTTCTTCAAGAAAATTCCTTTGAGGAAATATTCTATCTACTGGGAGAAATACTCTACATAAGAGAGTGGTCATTCTTCGAGAAGACATGCTTCATCAGGAAGACAGTATTGGTATGAGATTTACATGTTGCATATTTATAATTCGATATTTTGAATGCTACTGGGATCTCAAAACAGATTTTCAGAATCCTTTAACTGCATAATTCAATTCATGCCATTTGCTAGATATATTGCCTAACGGAACCATATTTACTCAACACACGGGGGGATGGGTCTCTTCTAGGACCACTTGAACCATCGCATTCACCACACATTATTTCAATAGTGACCCATAAATGTCCGAACTTCAGGCTCGCGACTTTCGCTTTGCGATTTTTGTTTCAGCCTCAGTTGCAATTTTCATTGACCCGATAAGAGAGCTTCAAGCACTCATGCCTAGGACTTTGTTTCGGATCCGGATTCTCTCGAAGAGAATCATTTTCAACTAGAGAGGCAAGATAGGTGTCGACACATTCATCTCCCACAATTAATTAAGATCTTCGTCGTTTCCCAAAACAAATGATCAATTGTGTTCCGTATTCCCAACACTATAGTATTGCGTGCATTGCTAGGAATTTCATCTTCAAGATGAGCCTCTTCATGATGCAAATCACCAGCAGAGTGAGTTCATCAGAGGAGAGTTTCACATTCAGCGTGAATCTACGTCAAGAGCATATGCTTGACTAAGGCCAACAGGTCATATCCGCAGGCGTCCCCGCAGAATTAGACCAAATGCCAATAAATCAATTATGGATATGATATTAATCCCGGATATATTGATATCTACTTACTCCTCAACTAATTTTCTTGCAAACTCCATAAACACAGGAGTACACACTGAACAACACGTTCAGTTCGGTTTTTGTGTGCTTCATTATTCTACAGAAATATCAAAGCATTACACAAGATGGGCATTTATCTCCCCATAATGCCGAGATATTTCAAAGCATACTAATACGATCCCAACCACAATCTTCTAGTTGTGGCCAAAGCATGCTATGGTGGTGATTTATTGGAAAATCTTACGCACATAGATAAAGGGGTTTATATTTAAACATTTTATGCAGTAAGCTTTAGACTTAGATTAATGCAGTGGCATGAATACTGCATTAGATTTCTTCTACTAGAAGGGATAGTCTCAACTTCCAGTGAGACACACAACTACAGGTTGTTCATCAGTTACAATTCTACAGACTTATTACCTTTGCTATAAATTACACATGTAATCTCCAGGATTTTAAAATATCATATACAACACAAGATTAGCCATAGAAATTTTTCAAGGGTTCATGCATACCGTTGACATTGGAGAAAATAGTTGACTTCAGATCAACAAGCCAAAATGATGTCCCCATTTACAATGCTCACAAGGGTGAACAGATAGTTGATTTCAGATCAACGAAGTAATAATGGCTTCTCCATTTAAAACCCTCACAAAAACGAGCGAATAGTTAATTTCAGATCAACAAGTAATCATGATTTCTCTATTTGCAATGCTCTTAGAGGCATTAACCGGTCCGCATCGCGCTTTTAGGCGTGTAGATAAATGTGTGTGTATATTAGAATATCAAAGTACATGCCATCAGGCCAGTGTCGCCAAACAGTGATTTTGGTGTGCAGGGTTATATAGTCCAACTCGTTTAATTGTTGCCCATTGTTTACCCAATTACTCATACTATTAGAAAACTGGGTATTATCGAACGTAATATTTTAAGGTTTAATGGTTATGAGAGAATTAAAACCACATTGAGCAATAATGTAGAGGATAAACAAGGGAATATGCCTACATATAGCTAAGGCATGGTTGGACATCAATGGAGCGATGTACGATGTGCATCTTCAAGTGCACGGTATGACCAAAATAAAGACATGTGTCTGGCTTGTATTCTGCACAAAACCAAGGCACAAATACAACTTCAGGTTGATGGTGTCGACACACTACGATTAATCGCTTCCCAAGTTAGTTATTTGTGGCGCAAAATGACAGCAAGGCAAATTTTTCTCCACATATTATATATCAGTTGTTCTCTAAAGCATGATTTCAAACTCTTTATTTTTCAGCATAAAGATAAGCTTTAGAACAGAATAGACAAGGCCTAAGAATTGTATTATCTGGGAGATATCATCAAAATGCAAAGTTTCTGACTAAACAAATGATGACAACTGCTTGGCGAGAGTGAAACATAACCAATATCTTTCTGGGACTAGTCTCAGATGACAAATAGAGCTACTCTCACATTAATTCTAGGGAGAATACAACAGGTCTCCACAAGATCTTCAATGTATTACAAATTATCATCACTAGCAATTAGGTGGTCAAACTTCTATGACATTTCAACGTCAAAAATTACAATGACCAAAGATGGGCCAATAACCAACTTAGCTTCTAGCCCTGTGGTGATGTGGGATTTTATATTTACCTTCCAACTATTCTTACTTCCGGAAGATTAGAGGCAAAATATGTGAAGGAGTACAATCGAATGTAGTTCTGCTACATAAACTCCAACGATATGTCCATCAGGGACGGACCTTTACCACTTGGCATAGTCCCCCAAAAGCCTATTCAGTAGCTGCGATTGGTTAAAATTCTGAGAATTATATGCTATACGAGCAAACAGGTCCGAAACTGGACGAGCAAGGTGGTTCTTTAAGAATACACGATTCTTTTTCACACAATACATGGTGGAAAAATTCTCAAGATAACCTTTCGATGTATTTGTAACTTCATGTTGCTTGGGGTTATTGCTTTTTATCTCAAATTATGCTTTATGTCTTTTCAGCGACAACGAGAGCAATGTGCCGACTGCAAGTCGAGCAACTTATAACTGAGATTGTGAACTACTATTTAATGTTTGAGCATTGGTAAGGTCTTTTAAGTTCACAACATGAGCGCATAAGGAAGATCCCAATTTATGATGTCTAATTAGCCAAAAAGATTTTAATGCATTATGTTATATTTTTTCCGGTTACTCTGGATAAAAATAACTTTATGCATAAGGAGAGAGCGGAGAGACAAGGATGATCTTATATGCGTTTCATTAATTTCTCAGATTTTCAAGATATTGTATAACATCTTTTTAGTTATGGTCACTTGGCTATACATGTATATAACATATGGTGTCACACAACACAGATAAAAAAAATACATATATAGGGCAAACAACAAATTGTTCATGCATACCACGATTTGAAACCATATCTTCTGGCGTTTGCACGACCAGTCATATCATGTGAGCCCAAGCACATGTGCCATCACGGCAACTGTAACTCACAAGGCGCTAGTGGCTCGTCCACGGTCATCACGGCGGCGATAGCGCACGTGTCTCGTCCGCAGTCATCAGGACAACGACAATTGCACAGAGGCTCAGCAAGAGCCGATCGGCTCGCTCAAACGAACAACGAGCAAATGGACTGAACACAGCCAACAGCGGTAACACTACGTCACAGGCGCAAACATAAATGATAGGGCATGCACGACTGGTGCAGCTCGGGGTGTGATGGTCCTGTCAATTGCATAGGGCATACAGGCCCACAAAATATGTGACAGACGCGATGAACTAAATACCCTGTGTGAACCTTCGGTGTGCAAGAAATAACCTACGGAGAAAACATATACATACAACTACAGGTGTATAGAGCAAATTTTGCCAAAAATTTCCCAGTTACATGCATTTATAAATTTTCTACGAATTTGTTTACTACTGGAAACAATTAATAAACGTAGAATAAAAAGCATATAAAGGCAAATACATGTGTATAGAATTTATCGGTATATAAAAGCCATGGAAAATTGTTCTGCAGAAAACAATTCGCGAAGATAAAGGAAACATACGCAGGCAAAGGACCTACGGCCAGCAAGCGGCGTGGGCGCGCGTCAGGCAGCCTAGCGGTGTGGCCTGCGGGGCACGGCGGCGCGTGCGCGGCCTGGGGAGCGGCGCGGACGCATCTGGAGGCCCAGCACTGCATGCTCAGCCCAGGAGCTGGCGGGGTGCGGTGGCGACAACCTGCTCGGAGGAAGGAGCGGCCCATCAGGGGCGGAGCGCAAGCGGCCCAGGCAGAGCTGAAAACCCAGCTAGGGCGGGCGCTAGGGGGCCAGCGGAGCGGTGCGCTGCAGGTCACCGCGGAGTGCTGCGGCCCGATGGCAGTCGTCTGGCGGCGCGGCTTCAAGCCGCAGCGGGGCACAGGCAAGCAAGGCGGCGGCGCAGCTCCTGGCAAGAGGCAAGCATAGTAGATACGTTCAACAACGTAATTAGTAGATGGATAAAGAACCGATCTACTTGCCTCAATCTACTGGCTGCATGCACCAAAGCTAGATTTATAGAAAATAAACAATAGATTAAAGCAACGCATGGCCAGCAGGGCCACAGGGATGGCAGCGGTCGCCGGTGGCGTGAGGTGGCGCGGCAGCCGGCCAGGCGCTGCAGGCGGTGCGGCAGGCTTTGCCAGCGCGGCAGCAACGAGGGCGCCATCGGGGCGTTTGGTGCGCGTCAGTAGAGCAGCAGCTTCGCACGCGACGGTGCGGCGGCTGCGCGCGAAGGGCGTAGCAACGCAGGTAGAGCCGTGCTCGGGCCGGCGGCTCCATGAACGTACTCCGTACTTCCGTGGACGCAGGGAAATCGAAGCCTATCGCGCAGGACAGTTCGGCTATAGGCCAAATACCTGCCGGCGTGACGGAGAGTTGATGCAGCCCTAATCTGATCTCACAGCAATGCGATGTGGAGGTAGAAACGTGCTGATAACGTGTTGAAAAACTACTTTACTGCGGATCATCAGATCTATTCCCCTTCTCTCCCTCAGCAGATTAGGCGTGGAAAAATTGTAGATCCCGTCTCTTATCCCAGACGCACGGTGGAATAAAATATACAAGAGATACAGATATAGGTGTAACATCTGGTCTCTTCTCTTATTTATTATAGATACATAAAGTATTGTTTATATAGAGGTGGATACCCTTTCAAAAATATATTTAATATGAATCCACACAAACCCTAATCGGGTTACGTTTCTCGACAGCATCAACCCATCGATTCTAAAAAATAAAAAATCAACCCACCGATACACTCACTCCGACTGTCCGTCTCTCGTCCCACGGCCCCATCGCGTCGCTGCCGTGCTTGTTGTGATCTGCACCTGTTCTCGTACACAATGGACAGTAAAAGATTTTACTTCCATTATTCTGCTCGAGAGAAGAATTGAGCTTTATTCCACATTTCCCGCCGGTACCCCTCACGGGACAACACCAACGCGAAGCAAGTAACCATCACTTTCTGAACAATTTTTTTATATAAAAAAAATTCAGGTCCCTCTGCGACAATCACTCTGGGATTTATTATTCTGGATGGATAACTGGATGATCGATGGAGCTGCTACTTGGATCTTCTCCTCTCACTTCTTGAGGAATTTCTCGATCCAGTAGCTGGACTGCTTGCGGTAGCGCTTGAGCCCGTTGAGGCGGTCGATGAAGATGAGCCCGAAGCGGTCCAGGTAGCCGTCCCCCCACTCGAAGCAGTCCATGAAGGTCCAGGTGAAGTACCCCTTGACGTTGACGCCGTTCCTCATTGCGTGCCTCACGAACTGCATGTGCTGCGAGTGGAACTTGATCCTGTGCCCGTCCTTGAGCGCGTCCGCGAGCGGGATCCTCGGGCTGTTCTCCTCGGCGATGCCGTTCTCCGTGACGTAGATGACGGGGTTGTTGTAGCGGCGGCTGGTGTAGAGCAGCAGCTCGCGGAGCCCCTGCGGGGAGTTGAAGAAGATGGGCACGAACTCGGGCTCTCCGATGGGCACGCCGTCGCGGTACCCGGACGTGTTGGCGCGGACGTCGCCGTCGTAGGTCAGCTCGAGCGCGTTGCTCGGGGGCGCGTCGGAGACGAAGTAGCTGGTGTAGTAGTTGACGCCGAGGAAGTCGTAGGAGCCCCGCACGAGCGCCGCCTGCGCCGCCGTGAACCGGGGCAGCCGATCGCCCAGGTACGCGCGCATGGTGCCCGGGTACTCGCCGCGCACCAGCGGGTCCAGGAACCAGCCGTACATGAAGTCCAGGCTGCGCTGCACCGCCCTCCGGTCCGCGGGCGTGTCGCGGTTGGGCACGAACCAGTGCGACACCGCCACCAGCCCGATCTGCCCGCCCTGCGACGCCGCGTACTTGGCGCGGTACAGGCGCACGGCCTCGGCGTGCGCCAGGAGGACGTGGTGCGCAACGATGTAGGGCTCGCGGCCGGAGTCGCCCGGGGTGCAGGTCTTGGAGACGAAGGGAGAGCAGCGGCCCGGGGCGTGGGCGCCCGTGCCGTACCCCTGGGAGGCGTACGTCCAGGGCTCGTTGAACGTGGTCCAGAACTTGACGCGGTCGCCGAACTCGCGGAAGCACACCTCCGCGAAGTCCACGTAGTCCTTGCTGCATCCGTATATATGGATGGATGGATGGATGGATGGTGCTTAATTATTAGATAGTCCATACATCTTGTGATTAATGACCATCCTATGTACTAGTATAATCACTGCTGATTGGCATGCAGCCGCACGTACATGATGTTTTCACTGAGGAAGCTCCCATACTTGGTGTCGAGGGCCAGAGGTGTGTCCCAGTGGAAGATGGTCACAGATGGTTTCAGCCCTATCATCATTATATATCATCACGAGATTACTATCATTATTATTTTTTGTATGCCTGCTAGTACGTCATATATCTTTGTGGACGATGGATTTGTATATGCCAGAATGTCCAACTGATGAGAATGAGCTAGATCGATCAACTACCGTTTGCTATGACCTCGTTGATGAGGCTGTTGTAGAAGTCCACCCCTTCCTTGTTGATTCCTCCGCTCAGGGAACCAGCTGCAGCAGCAAGCACGTACGTGGTGATCACAAGACTCAAAGCAAGCGATTTTTCAGTGATCTGAATGCTCAGATGTCCAGTACTCCAGTACGTCTTGAGAGCCCAGTTTAAGTACTCACTTGGCAGGATCCTTGTCCAGGCAATGGAGAACCGGAAGGCATCCATGTTCATCTCCTTGAGCAGCTTCACGTCCTCCTGCAGACCGTTCAGATTTCATTATTTACCAGTGAATCAGTACTGCATGATGATATGCATATATGTAATGGTAGCTAGCTCGACTCAGCAGTTTCGAAGTATGTATATGTATATGTATATGTATATGTATATGTATATGTATATGTATATGTATATGTATATGTATATGTATATGTATATGTATATGTATATGTATATGTATATGTATATGTATATGTATATGGTTGTTAATTGTTATCCAGTCACCCTGAATCGATGGTAGAAGTCGTCTGCCACATCGCCGGTGTCATTGTTCCTCACTTTCCCTGCACACCACCATACGCAGATTTTCGGCATGTCAGTCTCCCTTTCGAATCAGAGATACTGCAGGGACCGAGGGACACATCTGTAGGCAGAACCTGGGATGTGGCTGAAGACGTCCCAAATGCTGGGACCCTTGCCTCCTTCCTTGTAGGCGCCCTCGTACTGCAAGCCATGCATCAAAAAATGCCCATCAGTAAAGTACATCACGATCACGACGACCGCACCAGGAGAATACAATGCATCAGCTGCAGCTGGTGCTTGTAATACTAGCTACCTGGTAGGACGCGGAGCCGGTGCCGAAGATGAAGCCGTCGGGGAAGCTGCCCCTGCCGAACGACGCGTGAGCGCCGCGGCACACCAGAGCTGCCACAACCACAGCGGCGAGGACCAGCTGCTTCGCCATTGCAGTCCCTAGCAGACCCAATCCTAGCTCAGACCACCGTAGCTGGACCTGGTGCAGCACTCTCAGTTCCAAGCGCTATTTATAGAAGGCGAGGGATCGAGGACAGCAAGGACGATGACATGGCCTCATGGTCTAGATTTGTTTTTTGAACTATAGTAGAGACTGAGAGACGGATCATGCATATGCGCTGCTCGATCGTCGACGCCGAGCTACAGCTCGATCTTGAATTAATTCACGATCTCGCACTGCCGCGGGCGGATGGCCTGTGTGGCGACTGTTCGCCCAGTGCAAGTTGACGCTGAAAGGGATTGCTCGGCTGCACGAGGTGCACGCTGTACGCTGCAAATCGTTTCTTATTCGCGCGGACCAGTAGTTTCGTGGCCTAGCTTGGTTTAATTTCGGCGCTTGATGTCATGGGCAGTTGACTCGATCGGATACCGCGGATTCGGAGGTTCGGATGTGCCATCGTCCGAGAGTTGAGCTTCTTTTAACTATATAGGCTACAAAGGACAGTGCGCGCGTCAGAGAGAATTCGGGGATATGCGTATCAGAGAGCTGGCTGAACACGCATCGAGACTTGGTGCCCGCATATAAAAAAGCTTTAGGCCTAGGGGAAAATCCAAGGAATTGGAAGAGATTAAATCTCTTTTTATTTAAATTTGACTAGCAAAAGTAAAAGATTAAATACCATCTAATCTCTTTAAAACTAAGAAAAGGCCTTAAGGTGGTATTTGGCTCGTCCATTTTCATCCGTTAATCGATCACAGCGGTAACAAATGACGTTACTCGCCTTTTGGTTCGACAATCACGCTAGTGCTTCACGCGGCATCTGTGCCGCTCCTTTCCCATCGGCGATACCGCCCGTCTGCGGCGTTATCTGATCGCGCTAGCTTTCGTGAGGCCGCACGCTGCCGACGGCTTCCGGAGTGCCGTTTACCAATGCGGCGACGATTACAATGTATCAGATCACGACGGTATCTCACTCCACACCCGTTACTGTTGCATAAATTGAACCAAACAACACCCTTTGATTGTGTATGAATATATCGATTGATCCTAGGCGTTTCCACGTGCTTGTTTTCTAACAATGGTACCAGAGCTCATGGCTGTAAATCTGAAAAAAATCTCGGTGTATCCTTAGTGGCACAGGAGTCTGTGGAGGTCTCTGAGGAGGAGACTGTGGACTCATGTTAGCGGCTTGTGAGATAATGCTTCGGGAGGTCCACCAGTGTTATGTGACGGAAGCGTTTGGCCGATGTGCGACGGGAGAGATTGTTAGATTTAGTCCCACATCGGTAATTGACAGTAGAGGAGGCACAACATATAAGGTGGGGCAATACTCATCTAATGGGCTAGTCTTTTGAGTTAAGTTATGCCTCTGGATTTTATGTGTCAAGAACTCCAGGTATACGGGCTTAGTGTGCTGCAGCTTGTGGGCATCAAGTGAGCCGGACCGGAATACCGTTTAGGCTGCATTCGAAACAAGGGTTCTCCACGAAAAAAGCGAAGGAATTCCAATGCGGAGGAGAGGAGATGTGGACTCATGTCAGCAGGCTTGTGAGATAATGCTTCGGGAGGTACACCAGTGTTATGTGACGGAAGCGTTTGGCCGATGTGTGACTGGAAAGATTGTTAGGTTTAGTCCCACATCGGTAATTGATGATGGAAGAACACGACATATAAGGCGAGACAATACTCATCTAATATGCTAGTCTTTTGGATTAAATTATACCTCTGGGTTTTATGTGTCGAGGACTCCAGTATATGAGTTTAGTGTGCTGTAGCTTGTGGACATCAAGCGAGCCGGACCGGAATACCGTTTAGGTTGCATTCGAAACGAGGGATCTCCACGAAAAAGCGAAGAATCCAATATGGAGGAAAGTAAAAGAAGCCCAATCCATTTCCTTTGGAATCGTGTGGAGGGATACCGACTTCACGGGAAAGGAAAATTCACCGTCATCCCTTGTTTTCTCTCTCTCTGCACGCAAGTCCAAGGCAACTTGTGTTATTAATCGTTGGACAAGGGGGATAGGCAACTGGTGCCTTGGTCGGTGCATGGATGCGAATGATTGTGTCAGGAATCAAGATTGCAGAAAGGGTACGAGCTTGGTAATGCACCATGGGTCCCGCAAACCAGTGTCACTCGATTTGTTTATTAATCTATCATTATGCTTTAATATTTCTTTTATTCTTACTGATATATGACTTCCTGTGTTATAGGATATTCCATTTCAAACACCATGTCTCATTCTTTACTGTGTTTTCTCAGTCCTCTATTTTGCATCTGTATCCATTTTCTATTCATGTGTTTTCTTCATTTCTTTCATCTTTAATCCTTTGTTCTAAACAAAACCGTTATTAGCGATTAGAGTAAGGTTAATGATATAGCCCACTAAGACTTTATGGTGTTGTCATATCATATATAGCCAACTAATATAATAGCTCCTCCTTGACATAAGCTAATAGTTGGCCTACCTTTTTCTCTCACAAAGTGTCTTGGAGTTCGTGAGCAGCCCACCTTGAGCTGGCTACAAGTGAGTAACCCGCTTTACTTCTCTCTCCATTTCTTTTTATTCCACGTCACTACAAATCTAATGTGGCATCCCTTACAGCTCGCCTATGTCACCTTATACTTGCTCTTCTGAATCAGATCAATTAATGCGGCTACTACTTGATGTCGAATATCATTCAGAGGGGATCTTTATCTTTGCTTAGGTCTATGGTGGTTTGTTTCTAATCCTTTTCTATGCTCGCTCCAAAAAACATTTCTAATAACTATCTAGCTTTTACATTATTCAAACATAGAAATGAGTAGTAGGCGTCTTTGTAAAGTTTGAAATAGTGACCGGCCTGCCAATTCATCAAGCATTCGAACTAACAGAGAGCATAAACAGAAAATTAAATCGATTTATCAAAGGCTGTTCACAGCTGAGCTTCACTTGGTTTATTTTGGTTGAGGGACTCAACTACACAGTACACGTACGTACGTTCAACCGACACATAGCTACGCTGTGAGCTTATTTAATTTCCCCTTGTGGCTGCAGGCACACAAGTTCAACGGCGGACCCCATAGGCAGACAAAACAATCACACGTACTCCGGCAGCAGTTCTATGGCAATAGCGACATAGCACCAGCAGCAATCGAAAGAGACGGGGCAATTAATAAACCTCGTGACCACAGTACGTGCTGCTAGGGCAACAATATGGGATTGCATCTATCGCGCCAGGAATTTCTCGATCCAGTAGCTGGACTGCTTGCGGTAGCGCTTGAGCCCGTTGAGGCGGTCGATGAAGATGAGGCCGAAGCGATCCAGGTAGCCGTCCCCCCACTCGAAGCAGTCCATGAAGGTCCAGGTGAAGTATCCCTTGACGTTGACGCCGTTCCTCATGGCGTGCCTCACGAACTGCAGGTGCTGCGAGTGGAACTTGATCCTGTGCCCGTCCTTGAGCGCTTCCGCGAGCGGGATCCTCGGGCTGTTCTCCTCGGCGATGCCGTTCTCCGTGACGTAGATGACGGGGTTGTTGTAGCGGCGGCTGGTGTAGAGCAGCAGCTCGCGGAGCCCCGCGGGGAAGTTGAAGAAGATGGAGACGAACTCGGGCGGGCCGATGGGCACGCCGTCGCGGAAGCCGGACGTGTTGGCGCGGACGTCGCTGTCGTAGGACTGCTGGAGCGCGTTAGGCGGCGGGCGCGGCGGAGGTGTAGTATCCCGTGTAGTAGTTGACGCCGATGAAGTCGTAGGAGCCCTTGATGAGCGCGGCCTGCTCCGCCGTGAACTTGGGCAGGCGGTCGCCGAGGTAGCCGACCATGGTGCCCGGGTACGCGCCGTGCACGATGGGGTCCAGGAACCAGCCGTACACGAAGTCGAGGCTGCGCTGCACGGCGCCGCGGTCGGCGGCGGTGTCGGTGTTGGGCACGTACCAGTTGGACACCACGGTGATGCCGATCTGCCCGCCCTGCGCCGCCTGGTACCGCTCCCGGTACAGCGCCACGGCCTTGGCGTGGGCGATGAGGATGTTGTGCGTCACGATGTAGGGCTCCCGCGCGGAGTCGCCCGGGAAGCACGACTTGGAGACGTAGGGCGAGCAGCGGCCGGGGGCGAACATGCCCACGGCGTACCCGCGCTGCGCGTACGTCCACGGCTCGTTGAACGTCGTCCACGCCTTCACGCGGTCGCCGAACTCTTTGAAGCAGGTCTCGGCGAAGTCAAGGTAGTCGTCGCTGCGAGTTGCATAATATTGTGCATTATTCGACCATCAGTTACTTATTACTATTAGGACTACATGCAGTGCAGTAGTCGTCTCCTCATCTAAAGCAGCAACTGATTAGCTATCAGATTAGTTACATGATCTTCTCACTGAGGAAGCCTTGGTACTTGTTCTCCAGGGCCAGCGGCGTGTCCCAGTGGAAGATGGTGACAAATGGCTCCAGCCCTGGCCATATTGAAATCAATCAGTATAAACTTCTCTTTTGTTAATTAATGTTATATCGGCTTTGACGACCATGGATTTATAGATTTACTACTCCTACCAATAATTACCGTTGGCTATGACCTCGTTGATGAGGTTGTTGTAGAAGGCCACACCTTCTTTGTTGATTCCTCCACTCAGGGAACCATCTGCAGAATGCAGTACGATAGATGTGAAACCATGGATAGAAAAATATACCGTAGATTTCTTTTTGTTTCTCAAAAGTACTCCGTAGTTTTTTTATTTTTTTTCAAAAAATAAAAAAAGTTCAGTGCAGCACGTGTGTTGAGGGTTCAGCAGCAGTGCTAGCTCACTTGGCAGGATCCTGGTCCAGGCAATGGAGAAGCGGAAGGCGTCCAAGTTCATGTCCTTGAGGAGCCGCATGTCCTCCTGCAAACAAATTAAACCTAACCTGGGTCAGTTTCTCGCACGCCGGCTGGCCGACCCATCAAAATTCGTGTTCCAGCTGATTCAAAATGCATGCATATGCTCCGAGCGGATGCGTGGTAGATTTATTAGATTCAGTTCAGTCACCTTGTATCGATGGTACATGTCATCTGCTACGTCGCCGTTGTCGTTGTTCAAGATTTTGCCTGCACAAGCACAAGGTTTTCTTAACCGTCAGTTGGTTCAGTACTTGAGTGAGGAGGAGCTAGGGAGAGGTCGGCCTCGTCGGGTGCAGACCTGGGATGTGAGTGAAGTTGTCCCATATGCTCAGCCCTTTGCCTCCTTCCTGGTAGGCGCCCTCGTACTGCAATGCAATGCAAGGCAAGGCAGCAACATGCCCGGACCGTAAGCTCATATATGGAGAAGATGCGCTGCGCTGCGCTGCGGATAAATCACCGGCCGGCGACGGGTATCACCTGATAGGCTGCTGAGCCGGTGCCGAAGACGAAGTCCTTGGGGAAGCTGTGCCTGCTGAACTTGGCGTGAGCGCAGCTGCAGCTGCAGGCGAAGGCGGCGACGAGAAGCAGAGCTGGAAGAAGCCGCCTCGCCATTCCCCCGAGCCGACAGCGACAACCAACCCCAGGCTCGGAGCTGGGCACTGTGGCCAGAGCTGGATCGGTGCTGTGGGTTCCGGTACCAGTGCCATCGCTTCCTGCATTTTATAGACGGATTTAGCGCCCTGTTCCAGCAGATCTCTCGTCGCCAGCGGGGGACAACGCATTATCTTTCTGCAGGTCGACTTGGACATGCAGTGCTACTGTGCTAGGGACGGGGCACATGCAGGACGGGGGAGGGGCCATGGCAATGCCACAGTGCCACTGCATGCTCCGGTCTGATCCGGCAATCTCGATGAGCTGTGCAAGCGATCGACGCGACGCTTGAAGTCGACGCAGCGCGAAATTTTTTTTAGCGCCACGAGGACCACGTGAACATAAGACGGTCATAGAAAAAAATCAATATAAAATCTAGTAAAAACAATTCAAATTATTGATTTTGTGACCTTAGAGCATGAAGTGCTAAGGAATAATAGTGTTTTTAGCCAAATTCTAGAATAGTCGCGAGGCTACCCTGCCTAGTGTATGCTAGGTCCGCCCTGCACGTGTTGGCGCTCCAAACAATTTGTTTATTGTTAATCTCGAGTTCGCCCATGCATGAGCTGGATTTTCCCGGCTGTTGCTGCTTCGCAGCTCACAGAATTGGTGAAAACAGAGAAGTGGTCGCCACCCGTCTCGGACACGTGTGCAACAGAACCGCGCGAAGGGCGGGTATTTGCAATGAAACAGCATGGCATTGCACGCTGAGGATCAAATCAAAGTGACGTAATACGGGCTACTTCTGATAAACTTTGACTGCAGTTTGAATTTAATCAAAATTTAGCTGAAACGATTAATTTCTCATTCCCGTCCAAATAACACGCGGGAATGAGAAATTAATTGTTTCGCTAAATTTTGATCTAAATTCAAACGCAGTCAAAATTTATCACATATGCGGTGTGGCAAATTGTGGCCTGGAAACCACAGACAGGCCCTACAGCCACACGGGACGGTTAACTGTCTTGCGGTTGTCACGCTGTTTATTCTCCTCGCCGGAGCTCGTTTTCGTGGCCCGGCGGCCGGTCCCGGTCCCGGTCCCGGTCCCGGCTCGGTTCCAGCGAAGGCTACGCGCGACCAACTAACCCCGATCCGGCAACGAGCGCGCTGGCCTTGCCTGGCCCGGGTTCCCCCTTCCCTGATCGATGAGCCGGGACCGCGATAGGATACGAATGGTTGATTGATTGGTGGCGCTGGGGAGCCCGAGCTCGCCCGCATCGCCGCATGTGGCAACGGTGCCGCCGGCCACCGGCCGGCGAACGTGGAGCCTTCGCATTGGTGCGCTAGTTCTGGGGTAGAGTACTGCTGCTCTGCCTGTATGGTTTCGATGTTGCCGATCTGAGAGAGAGAGATGATAAACAATAATTGATGGAATGGACCCAATTGGATCGGAGCAAAACAAAGCAATCAAACGAACTCCTCGTCTTCGACGGTAGGGGTCCATCGGTACGAGCAAGCAAAAAAGCGGCCCGCCGGATGTCACCGTACCGTTGGGCCGTGTATACTTAGTAAAATCTTACTGTACCTCGTTTTGTATCAAATCAATCAAGTCTCACCTCAGTCCTGCAGAGAGAGAGAGAGAGAGCGACCAACGGTGGCGTGACCGGATTAGGAGTTTAGGACACCAGTAGATCTGGTGGTTAGGTCTCAGGTATCCGACCTCAAGAGGCCGGACATGGATTTAGGAATTCTTTTTCGACCAAACCAGCTCGCTTGTTCAGAACCGCGGGACTGGATAAGACGCACAGCCGGACACACGACTGAGGACGCGGATTCAACTTAGGCTCCGTTTGGGTATTTTAAATTAGAATTTCATTACAATAACCATTTACGTCCCGCTGAAGCCTTTTCGGAACACAAGATTCTCAATACACAGGAATAGGAAAACAAAGGATTGGAATGTCCATGCAGATGAATTTCTATAGAAATATACAACACAGGAAAGTCACAAAACATGTGTTTGGACCGTGCATGAAAAACAGTGGAAAGCAAGACATAAAGGAAAGAAAACAGGAGATCCAACCCCATACTTATTTTCTTCCAGATTTGCTACGGGGATGCCATTCCATAGAAATTTCACCGTAGGAAAACTTTCCATAGGAGTGGAAAGAAGAGGAAGCAACTTCGCAATGCAATTTCAAGCAATTCACTGGTGAAAGAGAAAAATCACTTTCTTTGGGATCAATACATACGTGGAATCATATATTCCAATCGATATGCATCATTAGTTCAACTATTTAGTCACATTTCAATTCTCATAATTCTTAGGAGCCAAACAGACCATTAAACTACTGCGAGCTAACTCACGCGCACTCTAGAAACTCAGTGAAATCGAGAGAAGAAGAAAAACTACTACTATAAGATAATGCCATCAAGACCGATTCATGAAAACTGCAATGAGTTGTGTGGGGGCAACCAACATCGATGGGAAAATAACCAAGAAGAGAAAAGGCTCTTTATGATGCTATCAAGATCTCGATCCATGATAAATTGCAATGAGTTGTGCAGGGGCAACTAGTCACGACAGGATAGGATTGAGAAGAAAAGGATCTTTGATGATGCTACCGAGTTCCTGATTGTTAGATGAGTAAAATACATGGAAGGTTCTTTATATTTGTCAGGGTGAGTTATACACATTTCCGATGAACTTATAGCAACAGGAATCTAGGTCTTTAAATTTGGCGTTGGATGTCATCTAGTTCAAAACCGTTTCCTGCTCTCTCTCCAAAAGTTGTTTCGGGTATATGTAGAGCCTACATGTATGGTCCTTATCTCAAACAAGTGAAAATATCTTCCACATCTTATGACATGCAGGGCCTACTTACATGTGAAAATATTTTTTATACTTTTAACTAGACGGAGGACAAGGGCGAGGAAATAATGGCAGAAGGACTATGGCGGCAAATAGAAGGGAGACATGTTTGAAGAAAAAATAAATAATACTTTTAACTTATAGTTCAGTCTCCCACTGTCATATATGTGGAAGAGATGAGATGCGAATCTTACGTGTGTGCTCTACGTGTACCCTAAACCTAGAACCAGTTTTGGAGAGACCTCGATGGCACCCAAAACCATGTTTAGGGATCGGGATTCCTGGTATTCTGAGTTCAAGGAGCTGAATGGCGCATCTTGCCAAGTTCAAAACCGTCCATGCATTTTTTTGCTCTTCCTAGACATTTGCAATGAGTCGCGCAGTGGCAGCTAGAGGTGACTGGAATAGGAGAAGAAAAGAGTCTTCAATTTCAGAAATATCGTTGCCGCTCATATTTGAACATTTTTGGTTACGACCATTGCCCAACTACTCAACGACATAAAAGAAACATGCCATTAATAAATGGGCCAAGTTCCATAATAAGAGTAGAAACTTAACTTTTTATATAGGGAGAGATAAAAATAAATGTGTAATGTAATGAAAATTAATGCTAAATATATGATAGTGATCTGCCCAAGTGAATTCGGATGTGTCACCTGCTAACTGTATTTGATAACATGTTTCTCACACGGGCAGGAAATTTTCGTACTTTTCATTCCATTTTTTAAGAAGAGTTGCAAGAAAAGAAAAGGAGGAAAAAACATCAGTGTGGTATTAGAATTCTGAAGTTTCGACAGTGGAAGTAGCAGATTTTTTTTTACAAATCTTTGGCTGGGGAATTTTTTTGCTAGAAATAAAATAGAGACATGTAAAAAGTTCCAAGGAGCGAGATGCTTGTTGTCGATAATTGGTCTCCTATTGAAAATGCGAGCCATTGACGCGGGTGACAAAATGGACTCGACTCGGTGGAGCAGGTTCAGATCTTGAACGCTAGCTGGACCTACTCCCCAGCCCAAACTTCACACGGGCCGTCACGGCGGGTGCGTCTTACGTCCATCCACCCCTTTTACAAAAAACAGACACGATTACGAATATATAGCATACGACTAGTGATCAAAGCAGACAATGATTACTTAAGTTCCAATCTAAGCAAAGATTTGAGGGACAATAATAGGTCACTCAACAATCATGTGCAGCAGGTTACGGAATCCTACTACAGTACTAATTTTAGGATCAGGTGTTGGATCGAGTTCATGGACGCAATGGGGCTACGCGGGAAGGGAATTCACGATCTACGGTTAGGAATTCCACTTCCACCCTGAAAACCAGAAGAGCGAGGTAACGGCGCACAAAACCAGGGCGCCCAAGTGCTCCATGTCTCATTCGTGGCGACCGGAAAGGCAGGCATAGTCCTGTCCCTGGTCCCTAGAGGGACCAGTTCATGGCGTTGCTGGAATGGCTGAAGGCGCTGCCGTGGTCGACGTCAACCTGCGGCTGGTTCCGCGGCCCGCTTCCCTGCAGGGCGAGCTCGAGCTCGCCGGAGAAGTGGCCGTGGTGGACCGAGCCAGGATGGACCAGGTGCAGAGCGTACTCGTGGTGATGCTGCACGTTCCTGGCGCCCTCGGCAGGGGCAGGGCCAGGGCCCCGGGGGCCAGACCAGGTGCCGGCCGCCGTGAAGCTGCTCGCCACGACGGAGGGCGTCACCGGGGTGCTTTCGAAGGCGCTGCCCGCTGGTATTGGGGGACCCCGGCTGTGGCTGCTGGCGCTTTGGGGCGCGGTGTCCCATGGCTGGGTTGACAGAAGAGAGAGAGCACAGCTGGAGTCGGTGGCAACTCCTGCGACACACCCGCCTGGCGGGAGCTCGAAGGCAGCGGGGAGCATTGGAGCCTCTGCCGCCGCCGAGCCGCCATGGCCGTTGTACGCATGGTTGCCGTAGCCCGCAACTGTACTGCGGTGAGGGTGGAGTTCTGGGTTGCCTTGCTGCCACTGGATAGTCGCCGGCGGCCGCTCGCCGCTTGGCTGAATTGCTGGCCACGCATCCCTCGCGGTAGCTGGAACCCTTGGGTACGAGAAGTCCAGCAGGAAGCTTCTGAACCTGCCGGGCTCTGAAAAAACAAGATATTCAAGAAACACCAAAGTTAACGACGTATGCATTTTACAAAGAAATAGTACTAACGTTTATGGCCATTATGGGTCTACAACAAGATGCCGAACTTAATACTATACCTTGGAATGATGCAGCAAGCCTGCCGTAGCGTGAAGTGAGAGGTCCAGGTGGTGGCCGCCTCCGGCGCTCGTTGTGACCAGCGAGGCGTCGGCGGCAGCTACGTTTTCCTTGGTCAAACTCAGGTAACTGGTGGAACCTGTGATTAGAGTGAATATACATGTTTAATATTAGTCGCAGTACAGACTTAAACAGACTAGTTTAATTACAGGGTCACCAAAACAAACAATAAAATACTAAGTACTAGCATCGTCTATAATAAATCAGACAAGTCATTATCTATAAGGAAATAGTGCCAGGAACTTGGTATTTCTACAAACGTTATGGCCACATTGCATAACATCACTAATTGTACATACCAAACCAGACTTCAGGAATATCCGAGGATCAAGAACAGTGTAGAAAATAAAATATTATTTCTTGCACATGGAAAGAGGGGATTGTTAACTCAGGGCTCCAGGCTCTGCTACTAAACTAATATCTTAATACCAGCAACTGCATCAGATGAACAAATATACAAAGCAAACCACATGTCATGTGAAAAGCTAGTGTCGATGCCAAGTTGCATGCGTTTTAAAAATCCCCCCTGAACTAGCATTTTTCCCGAAGCATATATAGCGACGTTAACCGAAGACACGCCTTTCATGATTAGATCCATACGGCATGGCCCCATGAAAAAGATTTAAAAGGTTAGCATGTGGGGAGAGCACCTGCAATCATTCACAGGGAGCGGACACACGTAAAAGCCTTAGTAAAGTGATGTGTTTATCGATGGAACAGCGGGTTTTATCTATTCACGAACGGCCAGAACCTTCTCTTTTCCGGTGATGCAAAAGGCTACAGACAGGATGAGTATATGGCACTTGCACAATCTCCCTCAAGAGCAGAGCTCATTAAGAATTCAAGATGCAACAAACAGCAGCGCTAAGGGCTACGACGCACGCGCGACCTGACACTCGATGGAAACTTAGATAAAATAAAACATCGTTATCAACCTACAAGCAAGAACTAGATGTGATCGCAGAGGAACTTGAGCTAGGAGCAATTTCAGCATCTGCACAAGCTGTTTCTTTTCTTTCGTAGGAGTACTCTGTTTCATCTCATTAGAGCATTAAGTAGTGTCGTACCGGTACTAGAGTACTGCACCAGCCAATACTCAGTCATATTCATATAGGCTGCCTACAGGAGGAATAAGAAAAAGAGAAATCTAGGCTTCCTATATGCAGTATGTGCTGCTCAGACAAGATACTCTGAATGTTCACATCTATGTCCCATACTATTTTGGTCAGATTCCTTGGCCCAAATTTTACAACAACTTGACGCCCGCCAAACAACGGAACTCCAACCATGCTATAAATCGACCCATCATATGTTATGGATGCTATGTTACCAAGAAAAGCATAATTTGTTTTTTTTATAAGATAGAAGCATAATTTGTTGACTAGTCAGTGAAGACCTGAAGAGTATTAAAGAGAGAGCAGCTGGATGGTTGGAAATGAAATCGTCACAGAGATCGATCGTTGTCTTCCAGGTTAGGCTAGTGTTACCAAGAGGTGAGTGGAAAAAAAAACGAGGAAAACATTATCTGCGCAGTGGTAAAAACAATAATTACGTAATTTATGCTGCGGTAACTTCCTGATGACACTAGGCTTAAAAGAGAGCAGGATGAGCCAACTGCATGAATTTGGGCTGTGTTAATTTTTTTTCCCTCCATCCAAAGGCCAAAGTTAGACTAGACTCACCAATAGGTTCAAAAAAGTGTCCATACGCTGCGCGCGTTGCATTACGCAGATAAAAAAAGAGATGGTTGGAATAACATATCGAGTATCGACGGAGTGGGATGGGAGGGCTGGTTAGCCTTACCGTGCGGCACATTCAGCCACTCTGACGAGGCTAGTTCCCAAGGTAAATATTTATGTTATGGGTAGGTATCATCACGAGCAGAACAGAGACAAGCAAGCCGCTCGGGAGGGAAGGGAAGCAGCTGCTCCACTGCTCACAGGAACGCACAATTCTTGGAGCGAACGAGTCGGGGAGAATCTTCACCTGCTGCACTGTTGGCAGAAGCGCTGCTCGATGCCGGCGACGATGACGCGGGGCTCCTTGGAGTGCATGTTGCACACCTTGTGGCGGCAGTAGTAGGGCTTGACGCCGCTCAGATCCACGCCGCAGCCCTCCACCTGGCACCTCGGCGGCTGGGCGGCCGCGGCCGCGGGCGCCGACCCGCCGCCGGCGCCCCTCCGGCCGCCCGAAGGCGCCGGCGCCGGAGCCCCGCTGCCGCCGGCCGCCGCGTCCTGCTCGAAGTAGATCTTCTTGCCGAACTTGAGCCCGCGGACGTCGTCGCCCCCGCCGCCGCCGCCGGCCTCCATTGCCGCCCGCTGCCGCGCTGCCCTCACCTACACTCTTCTCGTCTGTGGCGGCGGCGTGGCGCCCTAGCCCGCCCTCCTCCGCCTCTCCGGCTAGAGCCTAGAGGGGGGAAGTGCGCGCGCGAGAGAGTGTGCGTGTGCGTGTGAAGAAGGCTCGGGCGCGCGCTCAGCGAGGGATGGTAGGAGCGGAGGCAGCAGCGAGGTGGGAGGGGGAGGAGGCCGACAACAGCGGTGGCGCCGCCCCTAAAATAACGCTTTCGCGTGTGTGGTGCAGTGTGCGCGCGTGTGCTGTGCTGCCGTCCGTTTCCTCTCCTCCCTCCCACTCCCAGCGAGTAGAGAGCGTACACGCACTCCCACTCGGCTCCCTCCGCTCCCAGTCGCAGCGCAGCTCGGCAGGCACTAGCTCGCCACTACCGCACCACCACGCCACGCTCTCCTCCTCTTTTTTGTCGCGCCGCTGCGGGTGCTGCCTGTTCCACGCGGCTCCTTCCGCCGGCCTGCGCGCCTTATATAGCGCGCGATTGCTGGGGTGGGAGAGCCTGTCCGCGCCCGCCCCCGACGCGTCGAGATAAAAGAAAAAATCGGTGCGCGCGCGCACAGTGGCTGCCTCCGGCGATCCCATCAAGTGTCGCGGACGGTGACGCGGACGGGGGCGTGCAACTGGGAGGGACACCGGCCGGCCGGCGGGGCACGGGCGCCTGTGGCACGAACAGCGCCGGCAGCGACGACAGCGGCAGCAAGCACAGTGCCACGCAGCGCTGTGCGCGCCACAGTGCCTGACGGGTCTCTGCGCGTCGGCTTCCAGGCCGCATCCCCGCGCCCGCCCCCGCTCGCTACGTCCACACGACCGCACCGCACGGCGGCTGATATATCAAGTCAAGTCCATCGACCGGGCCGGCGAATGGACAGTGCGGCTCGTGCACGCATGGCCATTGGTCGGTGCCAGCAGCTGCCCACTGCTCACTTGCACAGCCCGCGTGCTGGACTATTGATGGCGGGTGGTGGTCGCCGCGGCGGGTCCGGCGGGCCGGGAGCTAGGCCGTGAACGGTGCATGATCCTATTATTGAGGCGATCGAGCGAGCGAGGCTGCTCGCTCAGCCGCCGGTGGTGAGGTGGCGGAGTGTGGATATTTTACGGTGTTTTAGATATTATAGGTTTGCGGTGGATCAGGGGCTTCCCGTTCGGTCTAACGCGGAGGTAGAGTACAGCATTTTTATTCCGCCTAGAGGCCTAGCACAGTATTCAATAGCATCAAGTACTATGTCCGTGCATCTTTGATCTTAATGTAAGACCTACCTATAGGTTTTGTCACGGTTTTTATTTTATTTCTAACAATGTACCTTCCTTAAACATCACAGCATATGATTGATTAGTTGTACTAACAATGCTATTTTCCTTGATGACCACAAAAAACTCTCTCTTCCTCGTTAGAGACGCTACTACCACTACTCTGCAAATACATGTAAATCATACTTTCAGTTGTGCTAGTATCTATTATCTAATATTCTAACTCTAGTCTCCCTTTTAAAGACATGAAAAAAACTACACAAAGAGTTTATACAAAAGCATATATGACTATTTTTTAATGCAATTAATACTTCCGTGATACAGCGCTTCATCTAAGCTTGTGTTTAAGCCACATGAGCTCCATATACCCCTTGTTGGACAAGTTTTGTTGTGAGATTTACAAATCCAGTTAAGAGTTTTCTACATCTTCTTATCTGACAATTCCTTCTTTTCCTCTTTGAAGCGATGTACTCTCGAGTAAAAGAAAAGCATTTAAATTCCTTACAGGTAGAAATTTGTAGGTTCACATGAAAGTTGAAATTTGCCGTTGATGGTAGCCTTAAAACCTTGACCATGATCCATGAATTGGGTTTCTTCGAACCATAAAGCACTAACATATTTGTATTTGACGCTTTCAATTCAAAACTTCAATTAGTTAAGAAACTGAAAATGGCACAACTGTCGTCCTTCATGGTCATGGCGCTGGTCTTCCCAAGTGCACGTAGCCTCGTCCTGCCTCTACAGAAAATATAAAGCAGCACAGTCTTCGGTGAGACAGCACAAAACGGAGGGTGATACGTTTACAGAGACGATGGACGTCGTTGGCCTCTCGCGCGCTTTTGAGCTCGACGTGACGTCTCTTGCCATAGTTTAACCCCCGGTCAGAGCATGCCTTGGCGTGTTCGGATTGGTGGAGAATCTCTTTTGAGCGCGACACCTCCTCCTGGCCTCCTGCTCCTTTTTTTTTTAGGGGTTCAAAAGCTCCCAGCAGCGAGCCTTTGGATTTGCCTCAAAATGCCCCCAACTGATTTGGCAAGGGGCTTCGTGATCGCTACTCCTACGCTAGCAGTGCGTAGGGTGGAGGGAGGGCACTATTTTACGCTGCAACTTGGCTCTTTGAAAGCTTGAATCGCTGTCAAGACCGGATGGAGTTCACGGTGTGGGGGTATTCATGCACGGAGGAGCACGCTCATCTGGTAGTAGTACTGCGTACCATATATACTATAACAGCTTTTTTTGATAATATACTATAACAGCTTTGAAGTACACACATGACATGAGTGCATTCGTGCAGCTAAACAAAGTGCATGAGCACTGAGCAGGACCGTTACCGGAGAGGTACTATTAAAGAAGCAACTACTAGCCTAGTAGGGGATGATGCCACCAGATTAATCTGAGGTGGAAGTACAGAAGAACAAGAGATCCAAGCCATTCTTTCTGCGCAACATAATAATCGGGATGCAGCTGGTAGTAATAACGACAGCTGCTGGTAGCTGCTGCAATCTGCGAGTGTTATCAGTTTATGCTACCAGTACTCTGTAAATGCGCAGAACGAAGCATGCACAAGTCATGTAGTTTTATCGAAACGAGCACGCGGTAGCTTTTTCGGCCCTGGCCAGGCCACGCATGTGCTCGGCAGAGGCAGCTGGCGCCGTGATGCATGGTTTTCGGGGAGAAAATGGCCGAATCAAGAGCAGAAAAAGGGAGAAGCGGGTCGTCGTACTCGATCGCTCGCTCGCCCGGGCATTGTGTCGTCTCTTGATTGGTGACACAAGAAACACAGGTTTTTGGCAGCAGCAGCAGCTGTGGCCCCCTCTGCCTTTTGTCCCTCGACTCGGGTCGTTTTCTTGGCCTCCCGACAATGTAACGCGCTCCGTACTTGGATTGGATCATGCTTGAGCCTGAGCCTGAGCCTGAGCCTGAGCCAGCAACAACAGATCCATTTGGAACTTGGGGGTTTCACACGGTCGCCTATGCATCCTGTTTAGCTTAATTGGAGTTTTTGTTGTTGCCTTTCTGCAGTCTGTCGTTCGTGCCAAAAAGTTTGGGATCTTGCCTGATTCTTTTGTCTCGGCCTCGGCGTCCTCGTCCATCGATCGTCGCTAGGTCACCGTTCGTCCATGAGCAAGTGCTACGTACGCACGTACGTAGTTGGACGGCGTGGTACAGTTAGGCCGGTACCACGTAACGTACGTATACGTTAGCTTGACATGATATGCCCCGTACGTATCGTATCGTATGTAAAACCCGCCGGGCGGCCGGCCGGCACGTCAGCTGCCCGCCTGCAGCTGCAGGTCGCACGCACCGATCAGTCGATCACGAGCGCCCATGGCCGTGTCGTATTGGGGTTGGGGCACCCGATCGGCAAGCTCGCGGGGCTCCCTTCCTTTCCCGTCGCCATCGGCGTGGCGTGACGTCGTCTACACCGCCCCGGATTAGCAGCATGCACGCGGCACCGAATCTTGCGCTGGCGGCGGGTACCCGGCGGCCTAGCCTCCTCATCAGCTACAGAGACGCGACGGCGACACGGTGGGAGACTACACGAGGCGAGGCCGAGCCGAGGGGCCGCCTGCCTGCCCACTGTTGCTGACGCTAGCTTACCGGGTCGGTCACTGGCGCACGTGGGCCGCCTCCGGGCGCCGTGCCGGGCCCGGCCCCCGCGCGAGCACCGACCCGTGCTGTGTAGTACCGTGCGCCTGTGACTGTGCACGTGCGAGAGATGGGCCGTGTGTGGCGTTCTGCGTGCCTGCTCTGGCCTGGTATGGCAATGCCACTGCCGCGTCCGACCCGAGCCCAGGGGCTTTTGATAGGCCGTGTGGCTCGGATATCCACCAGCTAGCTGCACAGTGTCAGCACGCGTAGGCGTAGCCCGGGTCTCGGCTGCCTCTCTCTACGGTCCTACTACTGCGACCAAATAGGCAAGCGCGGCGGCCGTGCGAACCTTGTACGAGCTCGTAGGAAGCAACAGCCCAAATACCCTTTCTCGCATTCGTTCCATGGCGACGCCTCTAGCCTCGGCCTGGCCCTGCTGTGCAGTTGCTTTTTGCTACTGTAGCGCCGGTGCCCGTCTGACCGCGCCCGGCCCGGGGGCGTGCGGCGTCAGTGGGGGGCCGGCCGGCCGCCCGCGCGCACGTCGCGTGTGTATCCAGGCAGGCGGACAGGCCCGCGGATTGGCCCGGCGCCGTGCGGGGAACAGCTGCGTGGGCTGGTGACCCGCTGCCCGCGGAGGAGAGGTCGCTTTCGGCTTTCCTCTGCGCCACGTCGTTTTGGGCTGGCCTGGCCCAGCTGCTGCCATTTCCGCCTTGCGGCGAGCAACCCGCAGTGCCGTACTGTGCCTTCGCGCGCGAGGGGGTGCCTGTGTGCTGTTTAGGCGTGTTTGGTATATGGTTGCTGACTTGCCTGAATAGAAAACATGCCACGGCACGGGGGACGGGCACACCGGGCTGCATTTCCCAACAT
Organism: Paspalum vaginatum; assembly: GCA_030272315.1. Lineage (NCBI taxonomy): Eukaryota > Viridiplantae > Streptophyta > Magnoliopsida > Poales > Poaceae > Paspalum > Paspalum vaginatum. The sequence continues at coordinate 11,465,643 of CM059013.1, read as the reverse complement.
TCCATGCAATTAGCAACGATGAGTCAGTGAAATCAGCAAAGGTTCAGTTGAAAATGGCACCCCTCTGAAATTAGCAACGATGGGTCAGTGAGCTCGAGACCTGGCCCAACTAAGCCCAGCTGCTCAAGAAGCTACCACCCGGCCATGCATGCCAGCCGTCAGATATTGCCTCCCTCAGCGTGCGTTTATTGGGTATGTTCTTTCCCAGAGCGGCCTCTAAAAGCCAACAAGTCCACACAGTTCTCAAGGCCTTGATCTTTAAGATGAGGCCACCTAAAGATGTGCATGGTTGCATAAAACATTGTACACGGTTTTGAAATATACATATGGGATATACGAACAAGTGAAGTTAGCCTCACTAAACATGTGGTTCTAGACAAAGTGGACCGAACGCTCGAATGAGACACAGCAGGGCCAAGTCTGAAAAACATATCTAATCGTATTAGAGACCGGAAATGATCTATTGTATTCCATCGGAATTCTGCGATATATTTTGGTTAGAGAGATTTTACCGACTCGTAGGTTGTAACCTTGCCCCCTCGTACTATAGGTGGAGCAGGGACTCCATCGGAAGACTTCTAACATCTTACATGTACGACATACACAAACCACATATGACATAGGGTATTATGCAACTTGATAGCTCAAACTTGTCTAAATCGCCGGAGTTCTTACGATCTTGTGTGACCATTTGTGCTTCGTCAGCGATTGGATCCTAAGCCCTAAACTATCTCGTGTTATAACTTAAGTGGACTGTCCTACTAAACATTCGATGCCATCCTCGAACCATACGAGGCTACAACATCATGCCACTTGATGACCGTAGGATGCCTGAGTTTGCCAATCGACTACGGGTTAATTGGACACATGCCGTTACAAATAATCATGGCTTGGAAAAATGCCATTTCTAATTTCTGATATTACATGTGTACCATTAGAAATTTATAATTCTTTGATGCATGCCATTACTTACCCATTTCAGGCAATTTTGGACCAAATTAACCCTCTTCTTCTCATCTTCTTCTCCAACATTGCCACCGGCGACGGTCACCGCAGCTCACCGGCGGCGCGAGGCTGCGCAGAGGCGGGGAGGAGCCTGCGCCGCGTGTGGCGGAACCGCCGATTTAATGCGGACTAAGCACATCTGCTACCTCTGGCTCGCAATGTGATTAGACCAAACTAAACCCGGTCGTCCGTCGAGAGTCATTTGACCCTCGATATTACCATTTCCCAGAGGAACCGACATCATACACATCTGACCCACGATGGGGCCACAACAGATACATCATCACAGGCAGTTGAATAGTATAGTAATAGACTTAGTTACAAACCGGTTTTAAATAAAATACGAGTCCAACATAGTGTTATAAAGTAGCAAGTTCGAAAGTTTCTCGCAGCGGAATTATAAGTTCAGAGGTCACCATGATATCATCAAAAGATTTGCATTAGAGGTAACAACATCGAGCCCACCGATGTTGCCCTTGTGCCACTCATGTCGTTTCATCCTAAGTGAGGGTATGCGCCACCTCCAACACAAGTGCAGACCATGAACTCCATACTTGCGCTCAAAATATAGGGGCAAACCATGAGTACTAATTACTCAGTAGGTCTTAATGGATTTGGCTTACGGCTGACGCGAAGCGGCTTACTAGCAAGTGGATCCTTAGCCTTTGGTTTTAAACAGTAACATGTGTAACCTAAATAGCAAGTTTTCATCATTTGTATAACCTCAACATAAAAGTAACTTGCAGTAAGGTAAACAGTTCAATTCAAACATGTGGTATTCCAAAAATCATGAGTATTAAATACTGAGAGTTTAAGTAGTTACTACATTGCCCGTGTGCATTATCAGCATTTCCACACCTGGTGGGCATCAGCGATTCGAATCTATTTTAATTCCCGGGAATAACTATCATGCCAGGGGTATATGCTTACTAGCCATCGCGTTCCCACATATAGCCCCAATCTTCACCTGTCTTGTCCCAAGATTCAAAGCGCCCCCACCTAACCCCCGGGTTGTGCCCCCTCAGGAGCGATACCACGGTTCTCTGGGTCAGCCCTCCCTTGAGTACAAGCGCCCCCGGGCCCATCGGCCTCCAGCAAGTGGATGGGCGGAGCCTCGAAAACTTCAGGACAAACCCAGGTAAGACTTTACCGGTCCCATTCTCCGGATAAGCACTCTAGCAATGTTATGCCGAATAGCAGGCGAACAGCGGACGTGCCTTATGCGACTCGGGCGGAGTCCAAAGTGCAACCTTATGAAAAGTATATACTGAAATAAATCTCCGCCCGGTCTCCATTTAATTCAGGAGCATCAGTAATAATTGATGTAATAGTAAGCTTTTGTAACTTTTGAAAAACACCTACGCGACGAGTCCACACACTCGTGTCTACTCGTACCTAGCAATTTCTAGGCATACTCGTCCTACGAACTCTATGTATAGGTGCTAGGGCCAGGGCGGCCAGGGAGTCTAATGCAATTGGTTTCAAGCGACTCCTAATGCATATGCGTAATCATCAAGTATAATTTGTTTGCTGGGTTAAGTATGGTCCTGACTACCTTCCTCGTTAGGGTCAGTATCTTCGTCCGGAGCGTAGTCGTGACCCTGTTGCTGGTTCTTCAGCTCCTGGTGTAGTTGCTCCTCTGGTTCCTCTACGACTGGTTGGTTCGGCGGTTGTCCTTCGCTCGCGGAATCTATATGCATGACATAGTGCAATTGGAGCATGTATTAGTGCAATGGTTGCTTCATGATGCGAGTGCAATGCAAGAAATCAGGGTTTATGGAATAACATTATGCATTTTTCGTGATGAAATTTGTTTAACGTTAAGAAATCGTACAAGCCATCACCTATGATAACTTAGCTTGTCACATGCGAAAAGGCCGATGCTTACTTAAACACCTATTTTCACCTAGCTAGCTTAGCATTCCTGGCGTGCATTTCTCAACGGTAGTGAAGATCTACGTTGCATTCCAACTTAGTGGCTAAGGCCTACATACTCCTAAGTTTCCAAATGTGATTTATGGTGGCATTTATTAATATACTAGTCTCACATTTCCTATTCTTTGCTTAAATAGGCATTATATCTACCATTTTCAATATAGGGTCAAACTTTACATGCATGGCCTCACGTTTTCAACGATGAACTACTTACATCACCTAGAACTTAAATGAATACCGCAAAACCCCTATAGGTTACTATTATCTAGAACTCTTTTTCATTGTTAATTATATGCTTAATTACTAGGCAAGGGTAAAATAGTAAATATACAGTAAGCATTTAAGCTACCAAATTCTTATACTAAGTCTAGGTACACTAGCAATGTTGCTGCCCAAATTCAGAAGTTTTGACTCTCATTTAACCCACATTTTCTATTTATTAATTTAAACATGCATGAACTTATTAATTTCAAAATACTAGCCATACTTGACATGCACTGCACCCTATTTCAACAGTGAGCTACCTATACTACAGGGAGCACAAATAAAATGGGTAAAACCATTTAGAGCATAATTTTTATGTGGTTATCATTTCCTCATTTATTTTTAGGCTAAAAACACATGCAGGGGCAAAATGGTAAATAACAGTGAACATTTGAGCTACCAAAAATCATAGTGAGCCTACATACCCTAACAGCACTGCTGTCCAAATTTGGCAATTTTTGGAGACCATTTATTCCACATTTCCTAATTTCATTGATTTATCTAGCATGCACATTAACAGGGGCGAAATGGTCTTTTCATACCCAACCATCATATCCATTCTGTAGATCTACTTAATAGGAGTACACTGCAATAAAGTTTGTATTTTTCTGATTTTTATTGGATTTACTACGAATTTCCGAAGTTTCAGCAGTTTTAAATGCATTTTAAATCGAAAATCTACAGATCCAGGACCTATACACAATTATCCGTAGCTTCTGAGGGCTAACATGCAAGATCTACAAGACTCAGGGCACAGCGCGGTGGACCGATTCGTGAATATGGAAAAAAGCAGGGGCCGTATCTAAAATTTCCCCGGCCCCCTTCTTCTTCCTCGCGACGCCCGCGGCCGCGCGGGAAGAAGCGCGCGTGCCGGTGAGCCGGAGCTCGCCGCGGCCGCGACGCGGGTCGGGGATAGTGTTCCCCATGCGGGGTTTCTACCTCGAGGTGGCGGTGACGGCGGAGACGGCGTCGACGAGGCGGACGGCGGAGGTGAACCGAGGGTGAACCGGCGCGGCGCGACGTCGAGGCGAGGTCGGATCTCGGCGTCCGGGCGGGGAATGGCGACGGGGACTCGAGCGCAAGTTGCGCGGGGTCGAGGCGAACGCAGCGATGGAGGTGGGGAGGCTCGGGGAGAGGCAGAGGGAGGGGCGCGAGCTCGAGCTTGGAGGTCGCCGTCAATGGCGGCGTGAACTGGCGAGAGCGGGGAGAAGCAGAGTGGGCCGAGCGGAGGGAGTTCAGGGGCGGGCGCGTGAATGGAAGCTCGGGGAAGGGGGCCGGGGCCTCGCCCCCGCCTTGAAGGCGAGCCGGGCGCGCTGGCGGCGACTGGACGCGGCGCGTGGCCATGGCGGTCGGGGGGGGCGGCGTGTGGCGGAACCGCCGATTTAATCCGGGCTAAGCACACCTGCCACCTCTGGCTTGCAGTGGGGTTAGGCCGAACTAAACCCGGTCGTCCGTCGAGCTACCCCAAAAGGGCACTCGATGCAACCATCACCCAGGGATACCGACATCACACACGTTAAGCTCTCGAAAGAGCCACAACAATTACAACAACCCATCATTTCATACAAACATAGATTGATTTGTTTAAGAATATTTACTCAAAATGGGGTACAATCATACTGAAATAGAATTCCAAATTAACCTCGCAGCGGAAACCGTAACGTAATACTGATATACTCTTGCAGCGAAAAAATAAAACATCGAGCCATGACATTGAGCCCACCATTGTCATTCTCGTTCATGAAGTTCCTGAAATAAAAATATCAACAACGTAGGGGTGAGTACGTGAGGTACTCGTAGGACTTACCCGTGGGCGGTTTCAACCCGACACATTTGAGAGTATGCAAGGCTTTTTGTGGTCTAGACTCTAACCCGCGCAAGCTTACTAGAAGTGAGTCCTTACTTTCAAGTATCATTTATTTCTAAAGTATAAGCCTCATTAGGTTCATTATAGTTATTATGATCATCCATAGCTCATATATATCATCATCCCAACACATATGTCATCATAAAGGAGCTTGCGGAAATGTAACATACATGTACAAACATGTAATATAAAAAGCATGATTAAATGAACAAGATATTAAAGTTATTACTACGTTGCCCGTGTGCGATACTGGCATTCTCACACCTGGTGAGCCTCAGCGATTCGAATCGATTTTTAATTCCCGGGAATAACTATCATGCCAGGGGTATATGCTTACTAGCCACCGCGTTCCAACATATAGCCCCCATCTCCACTCGTCCCATCCCAAGTTCGATTCAATCCCGCCATTTCCCTGGGTTTTGCCCTCTCAGGAGCGATACCATGGCCGCACCGGGTCAGCCCTCCCTTAGCAGCGATACCACGGCCGGTCCGGGTCAGCCCTCCCTCGAGTACAAGCTCCCCCAGGCCTAACTCCCTCCAACAAGAATGGTAGGAACCTGTCTCTGTTCTTCGGATGGCACGAGTAAGACTTTCACCAGTCCATTATCCCGGTTAAGCACTCTAGCAATATTATGCCGATCAGCAGGCGAACAGCGAATCGGGCCTTAAACGACTCGGGCGGAGTCCACCAAACCATCCTCATCATTTTTCATCGTAATATGCCCATATCTCCGCCCGGTCTCATCTTTTCATCACATCATATCATACCATATTTCTCTCGTATTCACTTTTTGTCAAACATTTTGAGTCCTATCATCTCGCGAGTGAATATCTTCACTCGACTTCTACCGTCTAAGTATGGCTAAGCATAGACTTCGTTCTATCCATTCTACATAGGATATCAGGTATTTATGCAGGTGGGGTTCCAAACAACACCTGAACGTAAATGCACAATCAAATAAAGGATGGTGAGATTCCCTAGGTAGGTGTATATGCCTAAGGGGCCTACCTTTGTTGTTGATAACTTGAACAAACTAAACTAGAGTTAGTTTGCCGGGTTGTGAGGCTCTGCCCCAGGCAACCCCTTGATCACTTGGACAGCTCCTCCTTCCAAATACCACTTCAGGGGCCTCCAGGTGGTATTTGGGTCTTAGTTGGTCTTCTGGACACCGTTGCTCGAAGTACCTCCACGCACTTGCTTCTCGATCACATATCTGCAGTGAGCGTCGCTATATGAATGATATGCATGATGCAGCAAATGAGATGCCTAAATGTCAAGCATCCGTATGAGTAACCATATTTCACATAGCTAACTTAGAGTTCCTAGCGTGCATATCTCAACAGTAGTGAAGACCTATATTGCATTCCAGAAACTTCTACCATTTTCAAATCAGAGCCAAAGCCTTACATGCACCACCTCCTACTCTAGTAATGAGTTATGGTCATAACCTAGAGCTCATATCAAGCCCTTAAAGTCACTTGGAGCATTTTTCCACCATAGCAAACTTTTCTTAAATTAAATATATGCTTAAATATAAGACAAGGGCAAAATAGTAATTAAACAGTCAATGCTAGGGCTACCAAAATTTATACAGAGCTTACACATGTTCATAAGGCCTCTGCCCAAATTTCATAATTTTTGAAGCTCACTTTACCCATATTTTCCATTTATATTGGTTTAATATGCATATACAAAATCAGGGGCAAAAATGTCTTTTCCTACTCAACCATCATATCCATTCTGTAGATCTACTCAATAAGAGTACAATGCAACAAAGTTTGCAATTTTTGGATTTTTATTCGATTTATTATGAATTTCCAAAGTTTCAGCTTAAATAAATGCATTAAATCGAAAATCCTAATGACCAGGGACCTAAACTCGATTAATTATGGACTTCAGGGACCTGCATGGAAGATATTCAAGACTCAGTGAATAGTGTTTAAACCAGGGTGCGCAAAAATGATAAAATGGAGGGGGATATTTGCAAATCCACCCTTCTTCTTCTACCTCCGGTCGACAGAGAGAGGCGCGCGGCCGCCGGGGTTCTCGCGCGCGGCGCGTCGCGTGGGGACGCCGACTTGGAGCCGAGCGGGTCCGGGAAGGTGTTCCTGGCGACGGGGCTTCTTTCCCCCAAGACGGTGTCGCGCGAGGTCACGACGGTGGCCGAGGAACGCCGGTGAACTGGACGGCGGTGGCGCACGGCGCTCGGGGCGGCGCGGGGCGATTCCGGCCGGAGGGGAGGCGGACTCGAGGAAGTGAAGAGCGCCTGAGCTGCGCGGGGTGGTGGCGGTTCTGTTGGTGGGGTCGTGGAGGCGCGGGGATGGCCCGAAGCTAGGTCTCCACGGCGAGCATGGTGGCCGGCGTGTCCATGGTGGTGGCGCCCGGTACAGGGTGGGTTGGGGTGGCTTAAGGCGTCACGGATAGGGGGAATCGGCGGAGGATGGTGGCGTGGGTGTGGTGCTTCCGGCCGTTGAACGAGAGGAGCACCGGAGGAGGCGGGGCGCGAGCTCAGTGCTCGGCCATGGCGGGCGTCGCCCGTGAGCTCGAGGGCGGCCAGCAGGAGGACGAGGGAGGCAGGGTAGTGGGGACTGAGGGAGCGGGCGGCTTCCATCCCAGGGCGCTGGGTGCTGGGCACGCGGCAGGGAAGAGCGCAGGCCGGGCACGGGCAGGCGGCGCGTGGCCATGGCGTGGCGGCCGGCCATGGCCGCGTGGGCGAGCGGGAGGAGAGGAGGAAGAGAGAGGGCGTGGGTGGACTCGGTCCATGGACCGGAGGTCGCTGACAGGTGGGGTCGGGGTGAGGAGGAGGGTGAGGGGTCTACGGACCGGGTGCATGAGGTGAGGAAGGCAGTGGGGCCCACCCGAGTACCGGCGCAGGCGACCCGACAGGTGGGGCCCGCTCGTCAGCGACTCATGGAGAAAACAAAATTCGAAAAAAATAGGAAATCCCCTGTTGACTGCAGGAAGACCTGTTTGAATTTTGAATTTTTGGGTATTCTAGAGTCCGAATTTGAAAAGGACCCAATTGAATGAATTGTTGTACCTTTTAGGATCTACAACTTTGTCAAAATGAGTAACATCAGATTCCAAGTTTAAATATGATTAAATTTTAATTTAACCTGCTGACTCCAGTTTGACCAAGGTTTAATGCAAACTTAGAAATTCCTAAAGTCTATTTTATGCTCATTTTCAGAGAAAGAGTATTATACCAATGTTGTGTAGTTTTTAATTATCTACAACTTTCTTATATGATGTTTTGCATGATAGGGACTTTTGTTCCTTTGAAATTTGAATTTTCCTTACCGATCAAGTTTAGGCAGATTTCTGTCTTTTTCATTAATCGACTCAAAACTCCACCTAAACCTTTGTGCATGTTACCACACTCAATAACAAAGTTTATCTACATAAAATTGTCTACAAGTTTGTTATAGAGAGTTTGGTCCAAATCACATTTTATTTTGAACTAAGGTCACAAGTGCACTCAGGGGTTTTGCATTTTTTTTACTGGAAAATTTTTGACTTCGTGATTTACTAGCCTAGTTGTTGCTCTTCTCTAAACATCATTAAGCCAAATATTTGACTACCGCTAATCTAATCATGTGTTAAGACTTTCGAGATGCCGGGGGCATCACAACCCACCCCCCTTAAAGAAATCTCGTCCCGAGATTTGGATGAGGCACGGCGGTATAACCTAGCGTGTATTACAAAGGGTATGGGCATTGTGGATTCGTGTCTTTTCAAATTCACATAGAAGCATCCAAATCTTTAACTGTTAGCTTTGTCAACTAGCTTGTGAATGGTTAGTACCTATTTTATCCAAATAATGAAAGCAAGGTGTACACAGTCGGAAATTGAATAAGGCAGGGTCTTTTGATTGAAAGGAGTATCATCGGATGCGTTTTTGAGAGACATATTCATTTTATTTGACAGGGACTGTGTCCACATATGAAATTCCAAGTTAACGTGTTTTCAAAGAGTAAGATGTGGTGAAACGTAGCACATTCTACTCATTAGGATAAGAAAGGCACAAGAGGGAGAAGATAGGCCGTATTTGCCTAAACAAAGTGATGATCTGTATGAGTTCTTAGCGTTGGTCATGAGTGATCAAGAATATGGCAGTAGATGATGTGTTCTTACTAGCGAAACAAAATGCTAGTAAGCTCTTTCCTAAGAGGAAGAAAACCACTCATAGGAAAATGACGATATGACATGAGCACTAGCCGAGGACAAAAGCTAGTGTGGAGGATGTTCGTAAAGTACACCCTCGGGGATTAAGGTTCAACAAATGGATAGAAAATACCGACGAAGACGGTGAGAACGAAGTTGACTGTTCCCTTCAATCCTCAGAGGCAAGACCAAACATGCACATGAATTAATATGAACGAGTTGTGGGTTTGAGATGGATCATCCCCATTGGTCAAAAAGGCAAGGTGAAATAAGGCAATGGAAAAAAAAATGTGACGGGATGGTGGAAAATGAGGCTGGTCACTTCCACAGAAACAATGAAAATGTGTGGATAAGTAGTGGGTGGAGTTTGGCTACTCCCTCACTCAAGAAAGGCAAGGTGAAACAAGGCAATGAAAAGATACTTACAGGATAGGGGAAATGAAATCGATCATCCCCACGAATCAAGAGTAGCGAGATCAAAAACCCGTTTATGAATGTTCCACTATTGAAGCGATGTCATGCCTTCGCATGTCCTAATGCCAGCGCGAACCTAGTAGCATAACCATGTGACGGCCGTACACATAGGACTCTAGGTCCCGTCGAGGCATCCAAGACTGCCTACGGAGACATCACAACAAGAGTGGCTCAATCATATTAGTTGTAGGATCATGAATATTACAAGGTCGTGACAAGAAATGAACAAGGAGATTGGAGCACATGAATCTCAATGCATGGAGGATATGAACCAGAGCTGGAAACACGTTGACTTTGATGGTTGTATTTGCAGTTTGATCTACTTCAAAATGGTAGCAACACTCATACAAATCTCATGTGAAATTTGTTACTTTCAAACAATTACGTGTATAAACATAATATGAATCTAGTTACTTTCAATCAAACACACATAGCAAAGCACATGAGATGAGATGAAATGATGCATGATCGTCCTATCCGTCCTCACCAATCTTTACTTTTATAACTAACGATATTCCGGTGGCATATATGCACGTGCTCTCCCTACATGCAACTAGCCGAATTCTAGTCGTCCAAGCTACGCATTTCGTGGTTAGTGTACCTGCAAGAAAAATGCATGCTCATACATTACCACCTAGTGTGGTATCCACGCGAATTCTCACGCTGCGTGGACAACGTTGAGTGGGCCGCTGCACCTCCTTCTCCAAACCTGACTTTCCACCAGTAATGGGGATTTGTCGAGAAGAAGATGGATCCCAAAACCGAATGTAAGTGTGGTGGGCATGAAAGCTTCAAAGCATGCCCACCTCCCTTAAAAGATTTACCTAGGCAGCATGAATGCAAGGTTCACAATGAACCCGCCGCCCTGACAGGTGGGACCCACTTGTCATAGACTCATGAGAAAAAGAAAATCCCGAAAAATGAAAAATGGGGTTTCACCAACTAACCAGGTTTCTGAATTTTGCCAATTTGACCAACTTAGGAGCCGAATTTGAAAAGGACCCAATTGAATGAAATGTTGTACCTTTTGAGATCTACAACTTTGTCAAAAGGACATATATCAGATTCCAAGTATAAATATGATTTAAATTGAATTTAACCTGCTGACTCCAGTTTGACCATTTGAAATCCTCAGCTTGGAAATTATTAAAGTCTATTTTAGGTGCATTTTCTTGTAGAGTGAGTTATACCAAAGTTGCATAGAATCTCATGAACTAAAACTTTGGTATTCAAGTTATGGTAGGATTTTGAATTTTGTTTCACAAAATTTTGAATTTACCAATCAGGTCTGAGTTTGGCAAAATTCACAGCTTCACTTAAAATGACCCAAAACTATGTTCAAACCTTCATGCATGTCATGACACCAAATACCAAAGTTATTCCCCATGAAATTGTCTACAAGTTTGGTTTGTAAAGTTTTGTAAAATTCACAACAGTATTAAAGTTACAATAGCAATGCAAACACAGTTTTTCCGTAAACCGAGTTTAATTGCTTTAAATGACCTAAGCTATGCATGCCCTCAAGATAAAATGCCCTTGAAATGATGTCATTAAGCTAATGATATTAGTGTAATGCACTTGAGATGCCAGGGGCATCACACCACGGGCCGGCGGCGCAAGGCTGCATGGGGCGAAGGGCGCGACAAGGCTGCACGGCAGCGCGGCCCCTCCCAACGTCGAGTGGCGGCAGAGGAGAGGGTCCAAACTAATGAGCCGATGTTGGTGGATGCGGGAAGACGGGAAGGCAACGAGGGAGTGCGGTGGTCACTGGGGCAATAGCGTGGCAGGCCGACAGCGGCACGGCAGCGGGCTTGGCGGCATGGAGCCACACGGGAGGTCGACGATAGTGCGCACATGGAGCCGCCATGAAGGACATTGGCGGTTGGCTAGGTGGCGGGGACGGTGGCACGCACACGGAGCTGCCAGGAGGACGTCAGCAGCGGGGATGGTGGCGCGCATGGAGCCGCGGGGTTGGGCGAAGGCAGGCAGAGGACCTCACCGGGGTGGTGGACCTTGTCGGTGAGGTGTGAGGACGACGGAGGTAGATGACGAAATGGAATAAGGAAGCATCGTCAGAGATTGGGAGAGGGTGAACACATGGGTATTCGGTCCAAAATGGCATAAATCAAAGAGTTGTGAAATTGTAATGGTACATTTCAAAACTATGGTATTGGTAATGACATGTATCTAATTAACCTAATAGACTATGTGGAGTTGTTTGCACCGCGGCTACACACCATGACCAGTGGCAAAGGAAGGTTTGCCTATATGCACTCTCATGCAGTTTGAGGTTGAACGGGCAACTTGGAGTAGTTGAGGCGAGGTTATTATACACATTTTTTCTTGTAAGCGACTCCCCTTAGATTATTGTTGTGCTACACAACGAAGAACCATGACTAAGAGTTGATTTAGTGATCAAGGTGTGTGGCGGTGTGGGTAGGTGGGACTCGTTCACGACTCATCCTCTCTAATGTTAGGAGAAATCAACCTCAACATAATTTATATGGAGTAATCACTTGAAACACCTCAGGACTGGTTTGGCAGTAGACTGTAATTAACCCAAGGAAGTAAACACCGTCGGAGCATATTTCTCCGTCGCTGCAGTTCCCTGCGAGGAAATAGATTCTCGGGAGCATTTCACTGTGGCTGTTTGGAAGCTTGCCCCCCACATGAACTCTAGCTAAGGGCGAACTTACTTGTGGAGGCGGAGGTGAAGCCGTGAAGAGGAGGAACGTAGCCTGGATGGCGGAACGGGAGGTCACGGAGAGGTGTGCAGCGGCGGCGGCAATCTCGCGTCGCTCTCGCCCGCTCGAGGAACTGACGAGGTTTTCTGCCCGATGTCCGGAGGCCGAGGCACTTTCCACGCGGAAACTGGACTTAGTTCAGGCCGGTAGCCCCGTCTTACAATCTTCCAAACAGCCTAGATCAGTATCCCGTGGAAAATTCTCGCGTGGCCCGCAGATACGCGGAAAAGGCTGATTTCTCCATGTGGAACGCTCGTGCCAAACCGGCCCTCAAAGTTTTTTTTTCTGCCCTTAGACACGTGCGATCGATACTTTGCATACATCCATCTCACTTGCTGACTTGCCGAAAAAATCGGGTCAAACAAAATACATCTGCTAAGTGAAACCCCCATATATTTAAGAGAAAACTGTATCCATGTCATTTAAATTCTCAAAGTTAGATTTTACGGTGGCATACGTCCCTAGATTTATGTTGGTTAAAATGTCATTAAGTGATAGGATTTACAATATGAAATTTAACTTTGAAAAATTAGGATGGTATGGATTCAAATATCCCCTTTTTTTAATGATGCAGGTAGTCTCATGAGGAAGCGATTCAGATAGTCGACAAGCTACGGATGGAAGCAGAGTCCTTGGCAAGAAGAGAGAAGCAGAGTCACAGCATGCTCTTGCCAAATCAGCGACTTACCATTCGCAGTTACATCGAGCCATATAGAATGTTCATGTTAATGCCTCCCTAATGGAGTGAAGCCACTATAGGCTCCTGGTAAGCTTGATCTATGTAGACAGCAAGAAGGAATACAAAAAAAAAAAAAAAAAGAAACGGACATGAAAAACGCAATCCATCATGGCGCGGCTCTTCCGGCTCGTCTTGACCAGAGAACCTCACTTGCACTCCACGCCTGCCTCGGCGGCTCGCCGCGGGGTGCTCTTCCGGCGGCTCCCATGGTGCCGGAACCCGCTCTGCTTCACGGCGCGCTCGTCCCTCTCCGTCGCCGGCTCGAAGACGCGCTTCGGTTGCCGCCTCCTCCTCTTGCTCCCTCCGTTCTCGGCCGGGCCCTTGGCCGGCTTCGCGCCGTCGCTGTCCTCCGCGGGCTCCTCCACCTTGGCACCGCCCTCTTCCTCGTCGGTGTCGTCATCGGCCTTGTCCTTGAGGTGCCTCTGCGGCCGTCCTCCCCTCCTCTTGTATGCTGGGATCACGGCCTCCTCGTCGCCGCTGCCGGTGCCGGCATCGGCGGCGTCTTGGTTCTTGGTAGCATTGGACGTCGGTCGTTTAGCCTTTCCTCCTCTAGGCTTGCCCATCCCCGGAACGGTGGAACCTCAAACCGCAGTCAACCTACAGGGTGAGTAAGAACACATGATCCTAACATCTGAAATCGTATACCTCCGATTTGCGAAGAACAAGGCGAGCGGGAGGTAAGATCAATGAAAACGGGAAGAGGAGTTAGAAATAAAGAAAAGCAGGAAAGAAACAGGACCAGCAGCTAGAAATGGTTCTCCATTTAAAAATAAAAATAAAGCTAGAAACGGTTGCCAGAAGGGACATGACAGATCAAAAAGACTAGTGTTTGCCTAATACATTACGATCTGCCTCCCCGATGCAAGATATGACAATCGGGCATTGGGGAACGGAGTTCGAGGCCACAAATCTATCTGTCGAAGTGATGAATAACAGGTCACACTAAAACTGATTCGCTTTGTTTCTCTCTAAAAAAAATAACAGGTCAGAAATGAGGAGCAGCTACAGAGGAGACTGCTGTACCATCCGAATGAAAAGAGCCTAAAGAAAATGCAAGGACAGTGTTGGAGCTAGCCTCCATATATGATACATCTGGCATTTGCCTCTCCAAGACATGCTCCAGCACAAGAAGCTCCAGAGCACGAAACAGTTGCTAGCTGAAGAAGAAGAGACAGGAAAAAAGGAGAAGAGCAGGAACGCGGAACAGACCTGCCGCCGGCGAAGATGGGTCTTTATTAGACGGTGCCAATGCAAACAAAAAAAAAAAAAAACAGCGGCGAGCGTTGGAGAGTGGTGCACAAGAGCTCCGAGAGCCTATCTGAGCAGGGGAGGAGGCGAAGAAGAAGGCGGCGAGAAGTGGTTTGACTGTTTTTGCAGAGACAGAGAGGTGGCCGGGGGAGACGGCGGAGAGGTGGCCTGGCCGCCACAAATACACCACTCTCACGAGGACGAACGTACCAGCAGAGGGGCAGAGAGGGCCCCTGGGACAAGCGTCACAGTAAAAGCCGTTCCACGCGCTGTTTGATCGCATGGGGTGTTTGAATCCGGTAGCTAAATTTTATCACGTGTCACATCGAATGTCCGGACGATAGTTAGAAGTATTAAATATGGTTTAACTAGGACTAAACGACGAGATGAATTTATTAAGCCTAATTAATCTATAATTAACGACTAGTTACTATAGCACCACATTTGCTAATCATAGATTAATTAGGTTTAATAAATTTGTCTCGTCATTTAGTTCTCATCCGTGTAATTAGTTTTGTAATTAGATTATATTTAATATTTTTAATCAAGATCCAAATATTTGACGTAACGGATGTTAAAATTTAGTCAGTGATCCAAACCAAACCCTAGGAGGAACGGGAGCTCGACACGCCAACGTGCAATGTCCCTGCTGACATGCAGTGCTGCTTCCGGTACGGAGGAAAACGCGCGACGACGGGGAAGAACGAACGAAAGAAACAAGCAGGCAAGAACAAGAAGCCGTAGCTACGTCTCGGTCGGCTGCCTGCTGGCTGCTGCCTACAGACGGAGAAGAAACGCGCGAGGAAGAAACGCGCGAGATCCCATCGACCTTGCTCTCCTCTTCCTCTGCTCCTGCACGGCGGAGCCGAGGGCGGACGAGTAGCTGTCTGGGTTGTGCGAAACCGTGTGCCACGGAAACCAGCCTTTTTTTTTGTTTCGCCGGCAAATCGCAGCGCACTTGCGTTCCGACCAAACGCCCGCACTGGGACGTGTCCAAATCCTCCGATATGGAAGCAGAGCCACCGGCCCGACGTGAGGTGGAGGCGTGGAACGGAAGGCGCCGCGCGCGGGGGCGGCGGCGGTCGCGTCAGGCACAAATAACGTCGGCGCTCGGCCCCAGCCCCAGCCCGTCTCCTACACGCATCATGCAAGCGGCGGCCGGCAGAGCTCACAGGCACAGCTCGGCGGCGGCGGCGTGATGTTCCTAGCCGAGTGCGTGTGAATTCTCTTCTTCTTCTTTTACGTGGATCGGGGGACAGGACAAGGGAGCGCAGCGAGTGGGCGACTGGGCGCAGGCGGAGCCGCGCAGCACGGCACCAGCGGCGTTGGTGGTGTCTGCCGCCGCTGGTGCGCGCGCGCTGGCCGACAGCGGACAGCCCCGTGCCAAGGACTCTGCACCCGCGCTCGAGCCCGCCCGCGCGCGCTCGGTTTGCCGGGTTCAGACTTCACGCCAGCCACCACGCCGTGCAGTGCGCTAGCTCCAACGGCCAACCCTAGCGAGCGCCTCCGCCGCCGTTTGTGTTTCACGCAGGGTGGGAAGACTGAAGAGCCGGCCGGCCGGCCAGGCGCGTGCACACGATGGCAGCAGGGTCGCCGAGGGGGTCAGAGGCTCCAATGATCCCTTGGTCGCCTGAGAGGTACGGTACATCTATGGTCCATCTATAATCCCACAGTCTTATACATGCACGCCTTTTTTTACCGTCTTAGAGACTTGAACATGAAAGTATAAAATTTACCTTACACGTTTTTACTACGTTTCATTACCTAGTGGTTTTACTTTTATCGTGCACGAAAATTTTGTAGCTTGTCGTCGCAGTAGCACGCCTATGTAATTTGGGCCATAGGCAGACCCACATGTGGGCAAGTCTGCCCGGGCTCCTCTGCCAGCACAAAAGAAGCTATGTTTACATATACATACAACAAAACGGCTTGGAGCACTGGACAATTCGCGTGAAACGGCAACAGTTATCCAGAATCAACTAAATAATGCAATCCATATGAAGCAACAACGGTTTATCCAGAGGCTCAGCTAAATTTAATAAATGCAGCAGTCACTAACTGAGTTTAATCCTACATCCTATGTGATACAGCAAATCTCCTGTTAGTATGCCTCTGAATTTTAAGAACAAGTTAGGAGAAATGGTCCAACACAATCTATTAATCTGATACGTTTGATACTAAAATTCTCAGACACAGTGTTTTAAAACAATTGTCTTTTTTTCTTATGTTAAGAGACAATATGTTTTTCTAAGTGTTAAGTCCATCCAGACTCTTAAAAAATTTTAGATCCGATTCTCATGATTAGAGCTGAAATCATGAGGGTACTAAATGCTGGCTCTGTTAGGTTGCTGTAGTCCTACATATTGGTTACTGAAAGTCTGAGACATAGACAGAACAACGATAGTGTTCCGCCTGGCCCTGGCGCCCGGTCGCCAGGTGCCCACCCTATCGTCCCAGCGAGCTCAATTCCGTGGGCCAGGGATCTGGCGTCCAGCCTCCGGGCTCCAGGTCCCTGGCGCCCAATGCCCGGACACCGGAGATATATTTTTGCAAAAGATGCCAACCATGATATACTTCTGTAAAAAATGATTTTAAAAAATACAAAAATAAAATAAACGCCCGGTATGGTGTAGGATGGCAGCCCAAGCATGGTATTACCATCGGGCCTTGCCTGTGTGGCGACTGTAGCTATCGGGCCGCCAAAGCATACGTGCCTCTCTTTTGTCAGCAGATTTTATTGAGAAGTGCCAACGCCCTTTACCAATCAATTTAAATTGAGACATTTGCGGGTCATGATAAACTGATAAAAGACAAAGATTCTCTGAGACCTCCAGTGCGAACATCGTATCAACTGAAGACAACGATGAAACCAGTGATGACCATCACTCGCAGGGAGGCAGCGGCGTGCCGCAGAGGCACTGGTTGTGCGCGTAGCAGTCTGCGCCGTGCATGGTCATGAACCTCCCCGCCGGGATCTCCCCGCAGAGCTGGTTGTAGCTGACGTCGAAGTGCTCCAGCCTGACGTCCCTCAGCGACTTGGCCACCGCGCCCCTGATCCTGTTGTGGCTGAGGTCCAGGAACCTGAGGTGGTGCGGGAACCAGACCTCCGTCAGGTCGAACTCGAGCTGGTTCCACGACAGGTCGATCTTGGCGGCCGGCTTGGTGATGCCGAACAGGAACGCCGAGGGGTCGCCGGTGAGCTGGTTGCGCGAGAGGTCGACGGTGTCGACGTCCGCGCCGCCGTAGTCGCGGGGTATCTCGCCCGTGAGCCGGTTGTCGGAGAGCAGCAGGAACCTGAAGCTACCGTGCAACAGCCCCGGCGGGATGGCGCCGGTGAGCATGTTGCCGCTGAGGTCGAGGTAGCGGAGGGCGGGGAGCGCGGCGAGGAACGCCGGGACGGGGCCCGCGAGCCTGCTGCGGGCGATGACGAGCGTCCGGAGCCCGAGGGCGCCGGCGAGGAGGCGGCCCGGGACGGGGCCCGAGATGGAGGTGCCGCTGACGTCGAGGTCGAGGAGGCGCGTGAGGTTGGCGAAGGAGGCCGGGACGGGGCCCGACAACCCCGGCACGGCCTCCACCTGGAGGACCTCGAGCGCCGCCAGCTCGCCCAGCGCCGGCGGGACGCGCGCCGAGACGTCGGGCAGCGAGGCGAGCGCCAGCCCCGTGACGCGGCCCGCGGCGTCGCAGGCCACGGCGGGGCCCCACGCGCAGCAGTCGGTGGACGGCTGCCACGCGGAGAGCCGCACCGGGTCGCCCAGCTGCGCTTTCACCCGCAGCAGCGCCGCGCGGTCAGCGGGGTCGCAGTCCGCCGCAGCGGCGGCGGTGCAAGAAGCCGAGAAGAGGAGGAGGAGGAGGAGCGAGAGCAGAGCAAGCGACATGGAGGAGACCAGCGGTGTGCTCGACGTCGACGTCGACATTGCCGTGGTCGCCACCATTGCTGTATCCATGGCCCGCTCGGCATATATAGCACAGCACAAAAGCGAAGAAGGCGCCATGGATGATCGGGGGCGGTTAGCATGCATGGGGCGTGAGTTCGGGCATCTCTGGACCGTATTAGCGCGTGGCCTTGTCAGTCGTGCCTGCAGTGCGCGCCGCCATGTGAAGCATTCTCTGAGTTTGAGTTGAGCATACATTTTTGCCTCCAAATCCATGGTGCTGCCTGTGGTCTGGTACTAATGGTCCCGGTCATGGAGTGGGCACTGAAGCGCGGCAGAAGAGCTTTGCCATGCCGTTAAGGTTCGAATCGCCCTTTTTGACGCTGCCTACGAGCAGGACTGCAGGACAGTGTACCGCTCCAGGATTCCTTCAGTTTATTCCAACGTACCGGCCGAACCGCCGAAGAAAACAGCTCGAAGCCGTGCATGGCTGCTTCCACATACAAATAAAGTTGCTTGAGCACGCTCGCCAAGGACAGGGAAAGCCAGAGGTCGGTTAAGAGTTGGCGGTTGCATTTGCTTTTGCAGTCACGGATAGCTCAGAAGCTTCAACGCTTTTCAGTTTCTGGTCTTCACACCGTACAGAATCAAATCAAATGATTGTCGAAGCTGGCCGGCGGCGAGTACGAGTGGCCAGCGTCACCGCGAGTGGTGGAAACGGGGCAGCAGCCGGAAGCCAGGAGGAAGAATGCGGCCCACGGGCCCGACGAACGAGACCAGCCGTGGCCTACCAGCCCATGGTAGACCGCAACGCCAACGCCCCCAACTACCCAAGGTTTAAGGAAACAGTGCACCACGGTCTTTCAATTTGTAGCCGAATCCTGCCTTCGTCCTTAAACTTGAAAACCAAGAATAGCGGGTCTTTGAATTTGTAAAACCGGTCATGTTCCATCCTCGGTTGAAACCAACCTTGGTTTTGCTGAGATGGACATGGGCCCACATGTCAGTCACTGAACCGTTATATACACCACCGCTGCTGCCCATCAACCTCGTCACTCGCCTCCCGCCCCGCACTCCCTCCGTCGTACCTCGCACGTAGAGCCCGCCGCTCGCCGCGTCGGCCCTCGCGGCCGCCTCTAGACCTCGCGCGGGGCCCGCAGCCAGACCTTGCACGCAGAGCCCACATCTCGGCGCGCCGGCCCTCCTCGCCAGCGCTAGTCCTAGCTCGGCACGGAGGCACGCGTTCTCGGCCTCGAGGCGCGCCACGGCGTCGCGGCAGCGGCCAAGCTCGCTGCTCCTCGACGTCTCCAAGAATGTCACGATGGTCAGGGTCTCCTTGAGGATCTTGTGCTCGAGCAGTTCGGTGTGGATCCGGTACTCGCACTCGTGGAGCTCCTCGATGAGGCGGGTGAGGTCGGCGTGGTCGCGCGCAAAGGGCCCCCAAGATCTAGCCCTGGACCCGGTCCCGGATGAAGGCGTGGGTGCTGCCGATGAGCCCAAGGACCCCCACCGCGGTGTCGTCTCTAACTGCCCCAACCCGCGGGCGTGGACCTTGGGAGCTGCAATGGTGCCAGCGTCTTGCACGCGGAGGTGGAGGAGGCGGGTGTGGGCGCGGCGCTGGATTTCTGCTGGTTCAAGCCATGGATGCGAGGACGCACGAGCCACGACAGTGAGTGCGTGAGCTCCTGCGGTGGCTGGCCACGGGACCCACGTGCAACGGGCGAGCGATGGGCTCCGCTCGTGAGGGGGCACTGGCCGCGACGGCGAGCGCACGAGCTCCTGAGGTGCGTGCTCACACCGACGTCCGTGACCCACCTCCACGTGCGTATCGACATCCGCGGCCCTGCCTCCACCTGCGCCCGGACACACACGCCACCGATGTCTGCGGTCCTGCCTCCACACGCCCGTCGACGTCCGAGGCCCGCTTCCGCGCGCGCGCCGGCAGCCGCGGCGCCACCTCCGCCTGCTGTGTAGCCCGCGCGAGAGAGAGGTAGAAGAAGAGGACACCGAGGCTGACAGGTGGGTCCGACCACATGGCTGCCACGTAGGATCACCACGCGGGACAAAACCAACTTCGGTTTCGGCCAAGGATGAAACGTGACCGGTTTTACAAGTTAAATGACCCGCTATTCCTGGTTTTCGAGTTCAAGGATGAAAGCTGGACTCAGCTACAAATTGAAGGACCCGTGTCGGACTTTTTCCAAGGTTCAATTACAGGGTTAATTAGAACCAAGACATTATAATTTGCAAGGTTTTGAGATCTGCCACTATTATTTCAATTACAAGTTCTAGACCACTAATATTTGCTTCAACTTTGAAATATGCCACTGAATACGTGTTTGAGGGGTTTGAGCCCACGTGCAGGGTATGTATCTATGTATTTGCAATACTGCCACTAATACTCTATTTTGTCTCCACTCACCGACACATGGCCCCACGTGCAATCCATTCCTTCTCTTTCTTTCCCAATCTGGACAGTGGACACGGCGGCGGCAGATCTTCGGTGGCACCTCCTCTTGAGCGCAGCTCCACCACCTCCGACCCAAGCTCGCTGCTCCTGGCCGTGAACTCCGTCTTGAAGAACGGCGTGATGGAGGCAGTCTCCTTCACGATCTTGTGATTGAGCAGCTCGGTGCAGAGGTGTGACTTGCACTCACGCAGCTCCTCGACGAGGAGGGTGCAGTAGCCCTCCACCGAGCCCCATCTCCCTGCGGCGGCTTCCGGCGTGGGTCTCCCTCTGACATCACCTCCTCACGGTGTGCCCCAGTCTAGCGTGGCTCTCCTGCCGGCCACTGCGCAGGGCCGACGAGAGGGAAAGGGGCTCCAACGAGCCGGAGCCCTAGCCTGCGGCTTGCCTCCCCACCCTGCCTGCCCTCGCGCGGGGTCTCGAGTGCGTCCACCTCCGACACGGTTGGTGGGGGTTGATGTAGCACTACAGCGGCGGGGGACGGCGAGGAGGGCGGGTGGCACGGTTGCGGTGGGGCGGCGCGGGGTGGAGGCCCTAGAGCACACGCAGCGGGCCATGGGTGCCAGCGAAGGAGTAGGGCCTCGCGCCAGGGGCGGCAGGTGTCGCGGCGGCACGGATGGGTGCGGCGCCGCGGGCGCGACAAGCCGAGCAGGAGTGGCACCACCACCACGTCCCTAAGCCTCAAGCTGCCGCCGGTGAGAGGAGGGGCTCCGGCGATGGGACTGCAGGTCTGCAATGAGGCACATGGTGGGGCAGTCTAGTTGGGGAAGAAGGCTGCCGCCGCCGTGTCCACATTGGGAAGAAGGAAAGGAATGGATTGAATTGAATATGGGCCCATCTATCGGTGAGTGGAGAGAAAATAGAGTACTAGTGTCATTTTTGTAAATACGGAGATACATATCTTGCACGCGGGCTCAAACCACTCAAACACGTATCCAGTGGCGTATTTCAAAGTTGAGGCAAATACTAATGAACTGGATGTTGTATTTGAAATAGTAGTGGTAGATCTCGAAACATTGCGAATTATAGTGGCTTGGTTTCGATTAACCCTTAAAAATCTGCTTTGTTTTTTCATTCATCGTATTGATGAAAAATGTATAATTGACCGTTGTACCATTTTTGACTAATTTATTAACAGCCAATTAGTCATAGCGTATTCGCACCATAAATTGTTACTTCTTTTTAACTGATTTCAAGTTTTAGCATTTAAGATCAAGTTTATATTTTATTTTTATGATATAGATGAAGCCACTTTATGTGGTATGATTAAGCACCATAAAAGATTATATACAAGAGACTAGTATAAGCAATAAGGTCTGAAAACATGATACATATATACTCCATCTGTCTCAATTTACAGGCCGTTTGACTTCTTTGACACCAAATTTGATCCAACTCGTTATATTCAAAATATTTGAGAAAATATAGAAAGATTCAATTTATAGTTAAAGTATGTATATGTTATATGTTAAACTAAATCACAATAGAAATAAATGATAATTATGAATTTTTTGAACAAGACGAGCAAGACAAACTTAGTGTCAAAAAAATCAAACGATCTATAAATTGAGACGGAGGGAGTAATTTTTATACTTTTCTTCTGCAGTTGATTTGCTTTGTATCCAACGATATTCACATGCTTATAAAAGCCATATAACCACCTTGTAGGATGGCAACGTTTTAATACTTGTATTTGATCAAGTTTGAATTTTATTGTATATATAAACCCATTGTATGTGATATTATTACAGTAACATAAAAGATTATATATGCCACTAATATAAGCAATATGGAGTAACAATCAAAATACGACTTATAAATAAATTTTATATTCTTGCTTTCACGTTTGATCGGTTTCTACTTTTTTGTTTACTATATAGATTATATAATCCAACTTACATAAATTTAAGCAGACAACATAAAACTTGGCTTAAAGTATAACTTATTTAATCTATACTCTCTAGATTATTATAATCTCTAAGCTACTCCACGAATCTTATTTTTAATCTATTTATCATTTAGAGAATCTATACATATTTACTCTATAATATATTACTCCCTCCGTATTTAAATATAAGTCACCATTAAATTTTATCACAACTTTAATAGTTCGTTTTATTTTAAAAAATATAAATTATTATTCATTTTGTTGTAATTTGTTTTATCATTATAGAGAGTTTGAATATAACTTATTTTTTATATGTATACACATTTTTTAAACAACAATCAAAGTTCTAAAAAAGCCAACCACTATTTATATATATTTAAATACGGAGTGAAGCATACACTTCATTATAAATAGGCTATATAGTATATATATTATACAAAGAAATATACTAGTTTCGTACTAGACGTCATTCACACTGCTATAAAGTCGTATAACCACCTCGCAGAGTGGCGCCGTGGCGGACCACCGGATTCGCGCAATATACAGAAACACCCCTTACTCTCAAAATATTCTCCACACTTGTGGTGCGAAACTGTAGCAGGAAAACTAAATTTGCTAGGGGTGTAATAGGCAAATACACACACTAATTTCCCCGATCGCCTTGAACCCTAGCCTCTCCGCCCCCTCGTCCCCCCGCGTTCCCCAGTCCCTCATCCCGCCGCGCGGCACGCCTGATTCGGCCCGAGAACGCCCCGCGAGTCACCGCGTCGGAGCGCAGGAGGGCCGGCGCGCCCGGATCCGGCGGAAGCACGGCGGGTTTCAGGTGCTTCGTCGGTCCCGGCGGGGTTATGAAGGCGTCGGGATACGACCCCTACGATAGTAGCGGTGAGTTTCCCTCGAATCTGCCGGATTTTTAGCCTTGTAGGTCTTTCCCCTGTTGGGAATCGCCGTTCTGCTGTGTCGATTTGTAATTTCAGCTTGGTCGTACGATGCCCCGCTTCGGTAATGTGCAAAATAGATGCGGGGATGCTGTTGGGAAAAGTCATTTCTATTCGGCATAAACTCGTATTCAAGACTACAATGATATAAGGCCGGTCATTTTGGTACTTTTATAGGCGTGGCGTTGTTCTGAAACACGATATCAGACTTCGGTAAGAAAAGGTTTCTGTTGTGCTGAGCAATGTAGATGCAATCCAGGGATGTGCTCCTAGAGATTTCAAGGATGTAATAGTGGCTAATTGGCTATCGACAATTCTATAGAAGTGCTGTAGTAGTTTCTCTTAGTGATGAACTGGATGCGTCAATAAAGGTTTATAACAGTTATTAGTATCCTGGCTTAGGGTTCATGATACCATGCCACTCGCCTTCCTGAGTAAGTGACTAGTTCCAGGCTTCTGGCACAGTATGCCGAATTGTAAATTCTAGCTATAAGTATGGTTGGTTTAGTAGTTATAGGATTACATAGCCTGCAATTATACTTGATGACTTGTTCTCAAGTTATGCATTTCATATACTACAGTATTAATTCCTACTCCCTATGTTGCAGGGACTGATGATGATCTCCCCCCAACACAAAATAGAGGACTAAGAGGGCGATCTCTAAGTGGGAATGGTCGAGCATCTGCTGGGGCATTTCCTTACATGAGGGCAAATAATGATTTAGAGAGTGAAGTAGCATCGGGTTGAGCAAGACGCATATACTGGTGTTCTTAGAGCATTTAAAGTGCAATCTGATGCAATATCCTGGGTATAAGAGCAAATTGAAACAAGTGCTAACAGTTACAGCAATCATATCTTGGCCTACTGTTTGTGCTGAGAATATAATAAATGTGCTTTTGTGCAGGAAAAAGAGAGTTTGATTACTGAACTTAGGAAAGAACTGAGGGTTTCTGACGAGGAGCATAGAGAACTACTAAATAGAGTCAATGAAGATGGGACCATCCGTCGAATGAGGTATTTCCGTAAAGCAGTACAGTTTTACGTATGCACATGTTTTACTTCATCAAAACATTGTCCTTTGTTCATTTCTTTCATATAAAAAACTGCAGGGAGTTAAGACAGGCAGGTGGAACGCCAAGTGGTCTGCATCGTGGCAGCAGGGCTCTATATGATGCAGAACCTGGACCCACTGCCAAGAGGCAAAGGCCATCTCATTCGATTCCTTTCGCAATCTGCTGGCCTCCAGTCCCCTGTGATGCCCTCCCACTCAGTCCCATCTGCCAAATGGGGCCCATTGTCAGCAAGAGGCAAGAAGGCGAAGACGGTATGTTTAGAATGTTACGCATACTCTTTCTCGCTTTCTGAGAGCAATTATATGATGGCTTCTTGACTTGTACAGCCCATGCCATTGGCACTGGCATCTATGGATCCAAGTTCATTAATAAACCATAAAGTCTATACAAGGTGGCCAGATGACAACAACTTCTATGAGGCCACCATAACACGTTATAATCCTGTGACGGTTGGTTTCAAATTTTGCTACCATTTACTCCTTGATGCAGATATGCGCCAGCGTCCAGTAACCTTCTTTCCTAATCCCTTTTAGGGTGAACATTCACTCGTCTATGACATGGGCACACGAAGCCGAGACTTATGAAGAAGTCAGGCTTTGTGATGTAAGAACTGTTTTCCTTAATGCTTGTTTTTACCCCTTTCATTCCTCTTTCATAGGTATTTGGTTGTGTTCTCTCCATTACATACCATCTAAGTGTTTCCTTTTTCGTATGCTTTCAACCCATAGTTCAGGAATTTGTCTCTACCATTGGCTTTGAATGGTTGATTTTTATGAATGGTACCTACGCTAGTCCCTGTTGAATGATGCTAACTAGCCACTGTCTGTTCATGTGCCCCAATAAGCTTAAAATGTAAAGGGTAAAGGATTTGTCATTGCAGCAGTTCCTTAGTTTTGTGGTGGCACGGTAGCCCATATATTTAATACTTTTTCTGGTATGCTGTGAGCTGAATTTATTGCTCATATGATCTAGAGTATAGATATGTGTTGAATTAACATGTTTGATCTGTAGGTGAATTAAAATTTGTCTGTTGAATTAGCCTGGTTGATTGCCACCTTGCCATTAATTATTGAAGTGAAGATTGATAAACACTCCTCACACAGATGGCACCTGAAGATATAAGATGGGAATTTGATGGGCATCTTTCAAATCGCGATGGCTTGGGCCCATCTGGTCCTATGTTGAAGAGGCACCCAACCAACAATGGTGCTATGGCATGGTCCGATCAGAGGGAGAGGCAGGTTATCAATAAATGAGCCTATTAAGGATTATGCTATACCTGAAAATGGCGGCAATAGGAATTTCGATCACATTGACATACCAAGCACTGAAAGTGTTGTTACAGAGGTAAATTTCAGTAAAGAGGTCATACATCAAAAGGTTGTCAGACATAATTTTTTTCTCTCTCATAGATTGTATGTGCCCAACAGGTCGAGAGGGTATTGTCGAATCCCAATATGCGTGAAATTGAGAAGGCAAGGAAACTGCTCAAAGTGAGTTAATTCTTCTGTTCCCAAACTCTTTTGTTTACAAGATGAGGTGTCACCGTGTCATTGGAAAGTTTGTCCTTGTAGGATCAGGAGCAGTCATTACTTGATGCAATTGCCAGACTTGATGAAGCATCAGATAGCGAAAGTGGTAAGTTCCTGGTTAATTGTATCCTTTGGAGTGCACTGTAAAAGTAGTAGGATCACTGAAAGTAAGATGAAGTTTTCCTCAATGGTGTAGTTAGTTTTCCAAAAATAGGATTCTTGGATGAACCTTTTGAGATATTGCCGGTTTTACTGGAATATTTAAGTCTTTCTAGAAACTGGCTACCTGTGGACATAAGAAATATACATTATTTGCATCTTACATGGTGTATTAATGCTTCATCTATTTTCCTTACCTGTTTCTGTGTAACAGAAGATATGGCCACGGAAGGCAGAATAGGTTCTGCCGGGGAAAGGAATGGCATTGCTACTTAGTTGTTGCTGGCATGTTGGATTTTGGAAGATTAACATGCCTTTTTGGACCACCTGCCTCGATCACAAAACAAAGAAATCATGTGATGGTGAAACTGCCGTGCCAGAAAAGGTCGTACTGGAAACTTTTGGGGCCTGAAAATGTGATTCTTGGTTACACAAAATTTGGTGCACGAGGGCTTGTAGATGCAAATGTAAAACAACTGCCGAGGCACCGTTGTTGCTTGGTGTTTCTTATTGTAGCAAATTAGAAGTAACTCAAATGCTCTAGAAATGATCGTCATTAACAAGAACCACTTCCTGATTCAATACAGGAAGATGTCTAACTCTAGCAAGATAGCCCTGTGCTGTATTGGCCTGATGTACAATGGTATTTTCTGTGATTGGTGATGCTTAACGGGCGGCCAAAGTTGGATGTTGTACTTTTTTAGTGTAAAAGAGGATTGACACTTCAATATTAATTTGTGTTGCTGGTAACTTAAAGATTAAAGTGATATTCCTTCAACGCAGGGCTCAGAACATTTTTGTAGGTTAGATTTGAACCATGCACTGCAAGATTGCGAGCCATGGAGGATTTGTTGAAGACAAGAAGGTCGCCAGGTTGGGAGATCGTCAGACTGAAGATACGGATTTGGGAGAGCGTCAGGCTGAAGACACGAAGGTCGCAAGTTAGGAGTTCGCCAATCGCCATACTGGAGATATATAAAGGCCGTCGGCTCAATACAGAGGAGCACTGGAGCATGGTCGCTGTATCCTGGCCACCATCCAGCTACTGCCATTTTCGCTTTGACAAAATTTTAACTATGAGGATTGCCAAATTTTGTTCCTAAACGCTGAGCAAATTTCCTTGGCACGGTCAATATTAAGCCATGGGGCCTAAATCCAAACAGCCCAGAAGCAAAAAATCTGACAGTCGCACAAACAGCACGGCAGCTAGACCCTGTTCCTACCACACAACCTACGTGTTTTACAAACAAGTCATCCTACCTGCCCTCTCCCGCCACGCTTCCCCGTCCCCGACGTCTTCTCCGACCTGCTGTTCGTCTTGGCCCTCTTGGAGGGCGGCGGCGTGGCAGGGGGCGGGCCTCGTTTCCCCGGCCGTCCGGCGCCTCTCTTCGTCCCGGACGCCTTGCCGCCCCTCCTGGAGCCACCGCGCCCGGTGGCCTCCTTCCGGCCGGTTCCTCTCTTCCGGGTCGTCGTCTGCTGCTCCACCGCCGACCGCTTCCTCGAGGACGACTGGTTCAGCCGCTTCAGGAAATCCACAGCGTTCCGCTTCTTGGCGACCCCTCCCGCGCCCTTTCTCGGCGTGTCCGCCGCCTCCGCGTCATCCGCCGCCTTTGCCGGATTCCGGGCCGTACCCGACGAGTTCTTGGCGCCGCCGCCGCGGCGGCTCTTCTTCGTCCTCGGCCCAAACGCCCTGTCCTTGGCCGCCACGGCCGCGGTCTTCTTCTCGTCCTCGCTGTCTTCCTCATCCGAAGGCGCCTCGTCCTCGCCCTTGGCCGTGCTCTCCTCCTTCCGCGCGGCCGCCGCGGCCTTCGCGATGGAGCTCCGCTTGCGGCACACGATCAGCGGCTTGCCCTTCTCGATCAGCGACCCGACGATGGCGGCGCCAGCCGGCGCCGGAGCCGGCGCCGGAGCCACCGCGGCTGCGCGCTCCTGCTTCGGCTCGCGGAGCAGGGCCGAGGCGTGCCCCGTGACGAGCGCGCGGGCTTCCACGGCCGCGGCGTGCTCGGGGGTGCCGCGCCGGAAGAAGACCACGGCGTTCGTGGAGAGCAGCAGCAGGTCGCGGCAGAGCTCGTGCGCGGGGTAGGGGTCGTCCTCGTCGGCGCGCTCCAGCCGGCGCCGCACGGTCTCCAGATCCACGTGGTGCCTGATCGTGCCCCGGTACGCGGCGGCCTCCTGCAAGATGCGCATCGAATTGACTCGGATG
The DNA here is from genome assembly GCA_030272315.1 of Paspalum vaginatum. Taxonomy (NCBI): domain Eukaryota; kingdom Viridiplantae; phylum Streptophyta; class Magnoliopsida; order Poales; family Poaceae; genus Paspalum; species Paspalum vaginatum. The sequence goes on along the minus strand of CM059013.1, from coordinate 11,437,069 downwards.
GAGACGAAAAGAAAAAAATATCCAATTTCCTACATGATGCATATCTGTGAAAAAAAAACAAGGAGACAGGGAAGAAAAATATCTGCGAGCTACCACAAGGCATCCAGCCACACATGATTGATAGCAACGCTGCATCCAATTTCCGGGCTAGCTAGAATGCACCGATCAAAAGATGGGCAACTTTCCTTCACCAAAACAAGGAAATTTCACACAGTCGCTATCACTTATTTTTTAAAAAAAAAATTATATTCCATTATATTTACAAGGGATTCACGAACTTTATTTACAAAATGGCTAGAACCCCCATATGAACCTTAGAAATTTCATCTCACAAGAAACAAAAGTGGCTATTGTACGAAATTTTTTGGTAGGGGTTATTGTACGAATTAGAAAATTCAAGCGTTTCCACGCGCGTGTTTCCTGGCATCCTCCATATATAGGTACAGCTGTGACTCAAACACGGCTCGGCCATGTAAATCAGGTAGCTCACGGATTAGGGCTGTCATCATGCATGCCATCATGCACGCCCCGAAACCAATCCACGATTTCCACATCTAGTAGACCCGTTCATCAAAGGGGTGAGAGTGGGACCCGAGCCCTGACATGTCCCCGGGCCCACAGCCGTTCCATTTTACGATCTCCACCCATTTCTGGTTTTTAATCTGCGGGGTGAGAAAAATGAACAGGGCGGTAATTATTGGGGGTTCACGTTCACCTACCTCGCTCTCGCGATCGTTTAGCCGCTGCAGCACGGAACCGAGCTTGGCGGCGACGGCGTCCACGAGGGCGGCAAGCGGAGCCGAGCGAGCGGGCGGCGGGCGGGGCGCGGACGCCGCCTCCTCCTCCTCCTCGGTCTTCCCGATGCCGCCGCGGCGGCGGCGGCGGCGGCACAGGCTAGCCGAGCTCCGCACGTCGCTGCTCTCCTTGGACACGGCCGCCGACTCGCCGGACGCCTCCCGCTTCGCCACCTCCAGCTCCTCCTCCTTGGCGGCGCCGCCGGCAGCGTTGCCGGGGTGCTTCGGCGGCTTCAGATCTGTGGAGTTGGACTCCCTGCACGACCGCCCGGGCTCCTCGCCGGAGACACGGTCGTCGCCGCTCGCCTCGTCCGCCGCCTTCGCCTCGTCGGAGATGCTCCGCGCCCGCGCCCGCTCCCGCTCCCGTTCCCGCTCCTGCCTGAGCCGTTTCACTTTCGACTGCAGCGTCCTGCGCGAATAAAAGAAAAAAGACGATTTCTTGTTTGGATTCATTTTTCTTTCTTTTCCTCCTCTCCGGCCCGAGTGTCCCGGATACCATACCCGATGGAGAGATCGCATCGCTCGACGTCGCGGCGGAGCTCGGCGACGCGCAGCCGCCGGAGCTCGTCGACCCAGCCCTCGGCGGCGGACGCGTCGGGGTCCTCCTCCTCCTCCCCGCCGTCGCCGGCGGCGGAGAAGCGGCGGTGGAGGTGGCGGAACCGGAGGCGGCAGCTGTGCGGCGTGAGGGCGGGCCGGGCCGCGAGGGGGCTCCGCGTCTGCACCTCCATGGCCACCGAGTCCCAGCTCGCCGTGCCGTGCCGCGTCACGGCGCACGCCAGGAGCAGCTCCTCCAGCGTGCCCCAGATCTGCCCGCCCTTCTCCTCCGACTCCGGCGACACGTCGGCGCCGTCCGACCCGTCCCCTGCCATCCTTACTGCGTGCCCCCGCCCGTCAGGCGGCGCTAGTGGAGGTGGAGGTGTGGTCTCAGCCGCGCGCGGCGCGCCTCCCTTCCCTTGCGCCCCTCCGTTGCTTTCGCCCGTCGCTTTTTTGCCTCGGCCCGGTTTGATTTTATCGGTAAAGAAGATGGCAAGGCACGGTGGCCATGGCAACCAGACCAGCCCACCGCGGGCGCACCCTGGCAGGGACCCGCGGACAATTTCTGGGTTTCCCAGGGACATTTCCGGAAATTGCTCAAAGTGGGGCCCACCTGCAGCTATTTTTTTTTTTTTTGCAATGCCCGTATTGCCCCTGGTCCACTGGTCAGGGGTCAGCTGCGGCCTACCACTCCACTAGTACGGGCGTGATTGGTTGCTGTGCAGAGGCAGATGATGGCATACAGGTCTTGCTGTTTGGTTGCATCCGTTGCCTTGGCATGCACGAGCTCCGCACTGCGCAACAGAATACTGATGGAGGCATGGAGCTGCTGGAATGCTGGATGCTGGAGTTAAGCCAGTTCAAAAGCATCCCAGATTCAAACAAATGCTTGATCTTGATGGAGAATCCCCGTATGTTTGTGAGTTTTACATGAAACGGAGTACTGGAAAATCCCCGTATGTTTGTGAGTTTTACATGAAACGGAGTACTGGAAAATCCCAGTATGTTTGTGAGTTTTACATGATACGGACTAGTTTTAAATTTCAGTCCATGGCCTACCGTTGGATCCAATTGATTTGGGCAGGTGACTGAACCAGGCTTATGCTATCAGCTCGATTCGGCCGCCAGATCAATATATTCCCAGTTCCACTTTTCAGAAGCCTATGTTCTTAACTACCTAGTACTTTACAAGTCAAGACGCAAAGATACAGGCAACCTAGGAACATCGACGCTTGATTTAAAGAAACATTGCACACCCAAGGGACCCCTTGAGAATGAAATTAATAAATCATTCATTCGAAATCGAAGGACACGAATTTATACAGAACGGGGTATCCTAACACAAGCAATCGAAGTAGAATCGAGGAAATGCTATTACATCACCTATGCAACCTCACTTGCTTCCAGCCAGGGATCAGGGATGTAAACTGCCGATTCCAGTCTAATTATTAAGCACAAAACTTAACACAGCCGGCAGCAGCCATGTCAGACAGTAGAGCTTGCAATGCCAGCAAGCTCTAGCAGGGTGCCTCTGCCTCCTACTTCCGGCGGGCCTCGAGCGCCTTCTTCAACTCCTCGCTCGCTTCATCCGACGCCGGCTTCGGCCCACTGTCTACCAGCAGTTCCTTACCATTGCCGTGGACATGGCGATCCGGCTTCATCGCAAATGGCTGTTGCGGAGGAGGCAGTGCTGCTGTCATCCTGCGACCCTCGCATTTCCCTGAACCAACCTCAGCACGCAGGTCCTCGACCGCGCGGCGCAGCATTGTGCTCTCCGCATTCAGCGCCTCGAGCTGTATCTTCATCAGTGAGAATTCCTCACCCTCACCTGCCGGTGCGGTGCCTTTCTTTCTCTTCTTGTCCGTTTCGGGCTGCGAGTGCACCTTGGGCGTGTGCTCGATGGTGATCTTGTTCATCACCAGCAGAGGCAGCTTGCTGATGGCGAGGCTCCCGGCCTTGCGCCCGTACCCGTCGTCGGCGAACGCGGCCTTGAGCTCCGGTGGCACGCGCAGCCCCCACTGGAACCGCAGGCTCGCCTTGCTCCACAGCGGCAGCACGCTCCGGCTCGTGAGCCGCATCCCGGACAGCAGAGCGCCCACGCCGCCCCCGCCCTTCCCCGCGGCGGCCGCCACGTTGGCCGCGAGCGCATTTCCGGCGAAGGAGAAGCCGTTCCCGTGCGCGTCGCGGTCGTGGTCGTCGCCGTTGGTGGCGAGGTCGGCCATCTTGATCGCCGCGAGCGGCGGCCGGGTGGGTGCAGGAGGCGGGGAGCGGACGGAGCTGGCGACGGCAAAGTCCCCGATCCGGGGTTTGAAGAGGAGGGAGAAAGCGGGCGGGTTCGAGGAGAGGAGGTTGAATTCGGCGGAGAGCGCGAAGGGCGCGCGCGCCGGCGACCCCAGCGGGCCCAGGCCCGTGCGGACGGAGAGCTCGAAGGGCTGGAGCGGGTCGTTGGGGCGGTACGAGAGGCGGAGCGCCGGGCCGGTGGTGAAGGCGGTGGAGAGGTCGAAGCGGAGAATCCTTGGGGTCGCCCCCCGCCGCGAGGCCCGAGAGGAAGGGCAGCCCCAGCACGCCGACCGGTACCTTGGCGCGCAGCAGCGGGCGGTCGTCGTCGCGGAACTTGATGGACGCCTTCATGGCGGGCGGGGCGGGCCGGCGGCTAGGGTTCGCGAATTGGGATTCGGGATTTGCGGGTTTCGGGAGGTGCGGCGGAGGCGACGGTTTTGAAGCGCGGAGGCGACGGAATTGGGGGCGGAGGCTACGCCATCACGGGGCCGGAGAGGCGGCGGCGGCCGTGGCCGGATTTAATTGGGTGCGGAGGTCAGGGAAGGGAGTGATTGAAACGAGGTGGAAATGGGATGGGATTTGGGTTTCGAGCTTGCCGGACCGTTTGTTTTCTCCTTTTACTACGTCGCTGCCTTTTTACCTTCTCGCTTTTACCGCTGATTGAGCAAGCGTTGGATGCGGGGGCAGCACAGTGAAATGCTATGGGTTGGGCTTTTAGTGGTTGCGGAGGAGTTAGATGGGCCACGCTCAAATTGGGCCCGTTCTACAACCCGGCTGCAGGTGGAAAAGGCCTGATAAATCATAGGCCTGCTTTCCCAAAGTTAGGGCTGGGCCCATTTATCCTTTTAAATCACGATTCTCTATAAGATTTGTTACCGTGTTTGCAAAAGCTTCTTTCGAGAGGACATTTCGCAAACCCCGTCCATCTATTCTTCTTTTTCTCCTTTTTTTTTTCACTCGAAATCGTTCACGTGATGAAGCCTTGAGGTTAACAAAGTACAAACACAATGCTCTTCTCGCTAGTACAGTACAAATCAATTCTACAAACAATTTAATAAATAATAAATCCTAACACACACAATAAAATCAGTCGCTAGCTCTCAAAACCAAACATGAAAGGGAAGAAGCTCTCATGATGGCTGGACAGCGGCGAGCCTGCACGCGGAGAACGACCGCGCGTGCCAGGACACGCCCTCCTCGGCCATCCACGTCCCGTCGTCGAAGTTGCGCGCGTAGCTGGCCGAGTCGTACTCGTACCGCGCCGGCGTCTTCGCCCGCAGCGGCCGGTCCACGCACAGCCTCCGCGCCGCCCACCGCCTCCGCGCGGGGTACAGGCGGCCGACCCCCGCGGCGGCCCACCTCAGCGCCGCCCACGCCCTCGCCGCGGCGCGCGCGCCGCCCTCGGCCTCCGACGACAGCCTCTGGTAGGACGTGACCCGCATCGCGGAACGCGAGGCCGCGCAGTGCGCACGACAGGAGCTGGAGCTGGGCCTCGGCTTCTGCTTCGATCCCTCGTGACGTGCGCACGCCGACGTGGTTGGATTAATTGGTTCGACGGGGGCTTTATAAGTCGTCATGGCGTCGCGGTTGGTGTTTTGGGGTTTCCGGCTCCGGGCGGGCAGTCCGTGGAGTTGGATCGCACAACGTTCTGGGTCGAGCTGGACGGTGGGGGCAGGACGAAACGACATCCTCTTCGTCTCTCCAGCTGCCAAATGGACCCACCACCACGGATTGTTCTCTGTACTCTTGTCACTCTTTTTTTAATATAATAAAGGAAAAAGATCCAGCCTCATCACCCACATTTAAGTGAATTTAGCCAAGTACTCTTGTCATTCTTATAAATATTGCATAAGATCAGTGACATTTTCCGCTACACGATTCTCAAATTTTCCTCCAGTTTCGACGAGTGGCCGAAGTTTTTGTGCTACTTCATTATTTTTGTTAACTGGGTGTGATCTATAGTTTTTCTATGTACAGTATGAAACAACACATTTTCCTACAATTTTAATAACTTATTAATACCATAATTCCACATTTATAGCAGTACCACACTACTACTTAACCAAATGGCAAATGTATTGTAAACTGTTGGCCACTTGCCATTGCCAGTAAACCGTAGGAAATGTTGTTAGCCTTGTAGTCTTCGAGGCAAAAAAAAAATGATTTATCTTCCTAGATGGCATGATTGCCTGATTGGCATAGTTATCAGTCGTGCATAAACTGGAACGGCGGACCAGAGGCTGTTTGATTGAGTTTGGTGAACAGAACTGCGAACGCCAGTTGCTGCGCTAAGCTTTTTTTGAATTTTTTATTTATTAGTTCCAAACCAGCTGTTAAGTTGGTTGGGATGTTTAGAGGTGGCATCAGACAGTGCCAGGCCATTGACAGCTTCTTAGGGTCCAATCAGCTGCGACACCAACAAAATCTTATACATCAACCAGGCCACAGCAGATCAGTTGACCATTTATACGAACTCTTAACTCAAATTTTCGCACCAACACTGAGCTGGTCTAGCAGGCAATAACCTGTATTCCAGTAAAGGCTGTTAAGATATAAACAAGAACAAGGAATCATAACTGACAACCATTAGTCTCATTAAGTTTCATTGCAGCTGTTCTAGATGCCCATTTTTTATAAACAAACAAGGCAGTCTTAGCATCAGTACACGCGCAATTCTGTTTGTGTTTAGGCACTTCCAGGATTCCCTGTACAAGAAAAAAAATCCAATTTGAATCGAAGTTGCGGTTTCGCAAGACTATGGGACTATCTTTAGTCCAGCAGTGACTACAGAGCACACAAGAAATGCCTAAACGGTGCATGTCCATCCCTCATTTTTTCGCCTTGGAGAAACGGAGGCACCTGTACTTCTCGCCACTCACGGTGATTTCAAGGGCCCCGTCTTGGTTATCTTGGCTGGAGGCTGTTCCCATGAGGACACTCTTTTCCTTCTCCAAGTTCTCCTTTTCCACCTTCAACCTGGCTTCTTGCCGCGCTATCTCAGCCTGTTCAGGATACAATTGAAACAAGTCAAGTTGCAGGTTCCTAAAGCACAGTTAAAGTTGCTGAATTGGAGGCATACTTGACTTTCACCCATCAGGAAGACCCTACTCAAATTCATACTGCTCACTCCAAGCCTCTACACAGTTAAAAGGAACTTGAAAGGGCACATGATTCAACTAATTTTCCACCTACTCAGACAAAAGGAAGCCAACTTTTAACAGTTCTAGCTTCAGTACTACTGGGTATAAGACTGACATTAATGATGGTGATTGAGTACCAAATGACTAAGAACTTCCTTTCTCTATAAAACACCTTGTAACGAATGATTAAGCCATTCCCATACACATATTTCAAATTAAGCCCTCCATGTATAAATAATCAGCTATCAGTGCAACTGAATCGTTCTCAAAGTCTACCAAGAGAACACCATATCCTTCTGGCACAACTGCACAACATACGAGCAATTGTACATCACAAGTATCTCAGACACAGATACAATATGGCATGAGTCAAGACTCTGCACTCCTGGCCAAACCACCATGGAAAGATAGAAATGTGATATCGTAAAGGCATAACTACAAGACTACAACAATAACTACTAAATATATACAGTAACAAGAAACAGGCCAAACAGATGCAATTAGCTTCTGTAACGCATATCTTATTCTAGTGGTACCATTACTAACGGATAAAGAAGATATCAATGGCATGACAAAATACTTCTAACTCAAACAAGGATTCAGCCCATTGTGGATGTTTATGTCCATCTAAATTTGTGGCATTTGGATCTAGACCTAGATATCTAGTGGTTAACCTCATCCTCCATATAGGTTCTCCACTCGAAGCAGTAACTACCCCAGCCCACACCTTTTCTCTTTGGGTGTCACCACCATTTCACAGCCCACAAATCGCCAACCCTCCATCCAATGTCCTCCTCTCCTCAACTCTGTGACCCCAAAGACTTCCTCTACAAGACTACAACACATCGTCGGGCTACCACTGCAGCAGATTCTTGGGTTGGGGGGTTAAGTGAAACCTGAATAAAAAACTGACCACCCCCACCCTAAAGGTTGCAGAGAATCATGCTCCTTGGAACACAAATCTCAAAATGGAATCCAGGTTAGAAATCTGCATAATTCTGGAGTTGATCATCTACTGCGTGAGAGCTATCAAAACCACAATTCATATGCAAAGCAGCAAAGGATTAATTGCTAAAAACTGTAGGACGGCACACATGAAACCACAGAGATCATCACGGAAACAAAATTGCAGTAAATGAGGAAAGCAGCTCCCAAGTCCCAACCTGTAGTGGTTACTGATGAACCCACAACGACGACCTAAACTTCTTCAGTCCAATGGTGGCTCGTGTTTGAATTTCCGTTCAAAAATTGCGTTCCTAAAGCGGACTACACCAACTGACTAAACAGAAACTGAAAAGCGCCACCGTCGGACAACATTGATCAATCCATCAACGGCCCCCTACAGCACGCAGGCAGGAGCGGCACGCACCGGCTGTCTCAGGTTTCAGCGCCAATACGGAGGCGAAAAATGCTGGGTCAATTACCTCGCGGCGGGAGAGCTCGGCCTTCCAGGCGGCCTCCCGCTCGGCGACCTCGCGCTCGCGCTCCTCGATGTAGCTCTGCATCTCGCGCTCCTTCATTATGCGGTCCTGGATGTCCGCGTCCAGCGCCTCCTGCAGCTCCTTCACGAACCGGTCCACCACCGCCTTGATCCGCACCGACATCCCGGCCCGCCCCCGCCTGCCCTTCTCCTCCTTCCCCCCTCCTCCTCTCCGCGCCACACGCCCCGGGCGAAGCGGTTCACAAGGCCACGGCAAGTGCTCCCTCGCGTCTCGCTATCGGCGCCGGGCGCCGGCGATCTCCATGGGCGGGGCCGGGGCGGCTAGGGTTCCGAGGTGGCGAGGTGGGCGCCGGAGTTTCGTGGGCCGCTGGTTCACTCTTCTGGTCGCTTTCGCTACTGCGTGTGGTCCGTGTGGAAGAGAAGAGGTCGGGCCCAGCTACAGCGAGTCGAGCCTGCACGTGTTCGAGAGTACGTCTCCTCGTGCGGAACACGTATTCTTGACATCAGGCGTAGCCCATCTCCCAGGGAACGTGCAAAACACAGTTTTAAACAAAGTGGAAATTGAAATATGGCTGTTGGGATGGGTACTGGATCGCAGTCCCGGAATCTATGCATAATCCCTTTGATTTTGCAGTGCAGCACATATTACCAGAAAATATCCGACGAAAAACATCTCGAGTACTAAAGATAATTTCACAAGTAAAAAAACTTAAGTTAATGAGAATTGAGGAAAGACATCTCAAAAAAAAAAAAGGGCGGATAACAGAAACAAAGAACTCCCAACATTCTGCATACTGGTGGGGCACAGGTTCAGTACACGGCATCCAGACAAAATGCACGATTAACACCTACACCAACAGCTAGAGTATGACAACGCTACTGCTGCTTCTCCCTGAGCGAGCTTCATTCAGTGCCTCAAGCATCACACTGCATGAGTAACTACGGAGTGTAGTAGTAGACAGCTAGTCAGGTTCCACGAATCACGACCGCTGGAAGCCTGAAACGGGGTCTGGTCATTTCCAGGACAGGCCGGAGAAGCCCGCCGACTGCTGCGCGTGGCTGCCGCCGGCGCTGGCTCCCGCGTGCGGCGGGCTCGGGGGCCCGCCGGATGACTCGCTCAGGCTCGTCGTGCCTCTAGACGGCGGGCTGGCCGGCCCCGCCGCCACGCCCGTCGGCGCGACGCTTAGCGGCGCCGGTGACGGGTCCGACGGTGGCGGAGCCAGCTTCTGCTGCTTCGGCGCCTTCTTTCGCTCGGTGTTGAAGCTCCCCGCAACGATCTGTTGAAACGGAACAACAATGGCCGTCACTAAATGCGATCGGAGAAAAGCGTTGACGTTGAAAGAATGTCAGCGGGGCTCAGGGAACAAGAGAGCTCAGAGATGCAGGTGGCTGACCTGTACGGGTGAAGCCGCCGTCAGAAGTCCGGCAACGCTGCCGCCCAGGACGCGGCCGTCAGGACCTGCTAGCGAAACGCTGAGCCCACCAGTTCGACTGCGATGCCCGCCGTTGTCTGACACAAGAAATGACCCGGACAGTGACAGTATCTCGAAACGACCCTGTTGCAGGAACCAAAGATTTCAGCTTTCGATTTTTCACCACCGCTTGCGCTGTTATTAACGCAGTAGAAATACCGGCAACGATTCGTCGTTCAGAGTTTCAGATTACGGCATACCGGTGAGATCAGATCACTCTTCTGAATCTCAGTATCTGGCCCTAAAGAGTGACGAGGCTATTTGGCTCAGGTTTACTGACGGCTTCTGAAGGTTAAAATACGAACCTCGTATGTCACGGTTCCACCTGAAGTAGCGGTTTGCCGAAGGGTCACATTTGATATGGCGCCGTTTGCTGAGAGGATGCAGACCGCGCGCGACCCGTGCTGAGAGAACGACATGATCTTTGCCGATACGTCCTGGAAAGGTAAAATTCGAGAAATTTTCAGTGGTGAGCATCTGTTTACATATATCTGCAACAGGAGCCTCACATTTTCAATATACATTCAATCTAACTCCAAAACAACTGATGATAGTTTTCTTTAGTAAGTGCTTAAGATAACCCTAAAAACCAGTAAAATACTAAAATAGTAATGACACAACTAATTTGCTGCAATTAATAGCTTAGTGCAAAGTAGGAGTTCCCACTGATGACAGCTGAGCCAGAAAGATGTAAATCTTACTTCAAAAAGAAAGGAAAGAGAATCTAAACTGAACAATGTACATCCAAACGACATAATGCAGATGTATGAAAATAATCCAGGACATGAGAGTTGAGGATTTGCTATACCTCTCCGGCTTGTACAAATATTACATGAGGTGTAAATCCAGCACCCGCTGAGCCTGCAAAACATACTCGAATCAACAACAAATCCAACATGTGCAATGAACAACGACAATGAAGCGCTAGAAATTTACACATGCACAATGAAGGGCAAGAAATTTATAAACACAACTTTTTCCATGCTGGCCAAGCCTGGAGTACAAAATGTTCAGTTAAACAGAAAGGAGTATCTCATACTTCAACAATGTAACATCCAAGCATCAAAGCATCCTTTCCCAGATATTCCCACAGAAATTACAGAATGATCCAGTTGAAACGGACCATGTTGCATGCAGACTAAAAAGAAGAGGTTTCTGCTTTCCAAGGTTGAAAAGTATACTAATATACTGACACCACTCCTGCAGTGTGCAGTCCATCATCTCAGATCTAATCAAAAGCCAACCAGCAATTCTGAACAAGTCCAGACTACATAAGGTAATTTTATACTCCTTGTAACGGAAAACACAAGAATGAAGATGAAAATCCCCCCTCCCAGTTTTTGAGCTTCATAGAATAAGAAAGAAAACTAAAACAAAGGTAGTTTCGGATGAGGATGTACCAATAATACCATCAAGAGCAGGCAGCACGTGCTTCTTGTTGGTGGAGCCTTTCGGCCGGCCTCGCTTCTTCGCGCCGTCCGGCGACGCTGACGGCGCAGTATTCAGCGCCTTCACGCCCTCAGGCGAGAAAGGCCCGGAGGCGCCAGAAGGCGCCGGCGCCGGCGCCGCAGCCATGGACGTGGGCACCAATGCCAGCGACACGGAACCGTCCGGGCCGTACTTTCTTGGCCGACCACGCTTCTTCTTGGCCACGGGCTCACCCGCGCCAACCGGGTGCACCGGCGCGCCACCATTGCCTCCCATGCCAGGCACGCTCGGAGCAGCCACGCCGCTGCCACTCACGGGCTGGAACGTCGCCGCCGCCGTCACCGTCGCCGTCGCGGGCTGCACGGAGGCCACCGGGGTGAAGATGGCGGTGCCGTCCGTCGTGTACGCCATGCGCAGGCTCTGCAGGCCGCCGGAGGACGGCGGCGTCGGCGGGGTCTTCGGCAGCCCGAACGGCTCCCTTCCCGACATCACTCCTTGCTCCGAAGACGACCTCACCTCCATCATCCCCTGATCCCCCAGCGAGCAAGTGCGCGGAAGCAGAAACGGAGCAGCGAATCAGCAGCTCTCCCTCAGGCAAATCTTACAACCGGCGGAGCGGACTAGGAGCTGCAAAAAACCCACAAAGCCCGCGCTGCTCAAAGCTGGAAATTTTGACGACGAACAGAGCAGCACAGGTTTTACAGCGTAGGGTGGGAGCAGCTTGGAATGGCGGGGGAGAAAGCCACGGGTGAGCATGGAAAAAGAAAATGGGAGGAAGAAGCCCGCAAATCAAAAGCACAATAAAAATAGATAATAATGGGGAGTGCCAGGATTTGGCAAATAAAGCAGAGAAATTAGAGATCCCCGTCCGAGAAACGAAACTGAGAATTCTTTCAAGAAATCTCCAGAAATTAGGCTAGCACCAGAAAAAACAGAGAAAAAGGGCAAGAAAATAGTCAGGAAAAAGCAAGAAGCAAAGCTACGCTAGAAGGCCAGTTAACCAGCGGAGCTTAAAGAGTCCTCGCAGTCCACTCAAACACAGCTCAGCTCAAGCAGCCGATGAGAGAAATCAATGGATTTGGCTCATGCCCCACGTAATTTCCCCTCGTATCACAAAGCCTTCTTCTACCTCTATTTTTCCTCCTTTTTTCCTTTCGTTTTCCTTTCCCAAGCTCCCCTCTTCACACGTAAGTAATCTTTTGTGAAAAGAAAGGGGTTTAATCGGGAAATAAAAACGCAGGCGGGTAAGTGAAGCACGTCAGGATCGCATTGGTAAGGGTCTGCCTTATTTGACCCCATATGCTTATTTTATTTACATCGTGGCCTCCTATGCTTTTGGCTTTATCTGCCGTGGGCTTCTGCATTTCTTTTCTTTTGCTCTGCCCGGTTTTACACTGTGCACATGGACCTAACCATGACCATTTCCAACCACATGACAACTGGCATCCAAAACCGGGAAACAAAGGACCATGTTTTCATTTGACCAGAGTCTCCAGCTCATGCCAAAAAGGAATTTGAATTTCTCAAGCAGGCTCAACTTACATACTGCTTTTGTGGGGGAAAATATCTATATTGTTGCTAACTGATGCAGTGTTACTGATTTAACTTGACGCTTGTCTATATTCTTGAACTGCATGGGATTTTGGAAATTCTGGGTGTTTTTGCCATGCCCTGTCCCTTTTTAATATCGTTCTGTGTGTTCTAATTAGGGTGTACCTTCAGACAAAACACAATTTCTCTTGTAAATAAATTTTAAGGAAAAATAACACTAGCTCATGAGCACACTTTATTCACAGAAGAAAAAACGTGTTTGGGGTGGGGTCTTACCTTTGAAATCTAGAAATTCTAGAACGTATAAAAATCATAATCATAATGGTTTGGACGCTTCTGGGATTTATCATGATGCCCCCACGGCAACCCGCCCATTCGCCCACGCCTTCAATTCATTACAGCCCTAATTAGCCCCACTTATTACAAGCTGCTAGTACTAGTAGTAGATGAAGAATTAATTCACAGATTTCATGGGATTTGGTACGCTGTACCAGGAAATTCTGTTGCCGGAGCCTTTTGTTTTCTGTTAGGTGACACAAAACATCAAAAAGGTCGGCACCAGAACCACTGAACACACAGTCAGCAAAAATCGGATATGGCGCAGAAACGGAACCCAAACCGGGCACGGCATCGTAGCTAACATCATTTTTATTCAAAACGATTTTGACATAAAACAGTCTAGAAACAGCGTGCGGGCCCCGGACCCAAATTTGAGCCCTTTTTTCTAGTTTTATTTTATCTCGTCTCGGGCCACGCTTGATCCTTCACAGCAAAGGATGCATTTGCACGGATTTTTTTTTCCGATTACGCGTGTGGTCCTCTGAAATAATTGCAGTCGCTTAATTTGAAACAAACTACTGTATTTTATAACCGGGGAAATGAAAATGATACCGCTAGTACTAGTGCTAGAGATTCAGAAGAGTGCCCTAGGCTTGAGCGATTGAGTGCATGGCAAGAATTAGCCTGCAAATCGAATAAAGTTTTTCGCTTTACGTATCAGTATTGTACCGCTACGGACCACTTTTTGAACTTAATAACTTCTGCAGCACGTGTCGCTTACATCGTCCTTATCGCTCTCTCTTGGCTTTATATAATCAGCACTATATATAAATATATAATCACCTTTTGGTCTCAGTAATTTGTGATTTAGCATGCTGCTTGTGTTTGCCGGCCTGACGTGGTAATTTGAATATTTGATGCCACGTGTTGTATACAAATGGGAAGGTAATAAGTCCAAGATTTGTAGCTGGCGCCCGGCGGCATGGAATAACTTGGGTATAAACCCTTGAATTTGGACTTTTGAACTTTTCTTCAAAAGAATATGGCAAATTGGATTATTACTAAGCATGCGCGGCGGCCCCACGGTTGATTTCTTCTGTTGCTGGATTTTTTTTTTAGCAAAAATTATGCAGCGGAAAGAAGCATACTGCTGGTGCTGGGAATTCATGGTGGAACTCGTCAATTATGATGACAGCCTGAAGCGTGGACAGTGGGAAGCAGCCACTTCAGCTGAGCTCGCCGCACGCAAGTATCGAGTACACCAAGCCAAAAAGGAGGAAACTGACTGATTTAAACGGGAGGAAAAGAGGCGAAAGAAAAGATGAAATTATTGACTGCATCTGGAGTTTCCAGGAACATACTGAGCTTTCCGGTGAGGTGAAATGCGGAATATACGCAACAGTTACGTACCGGTATGGCTGTATCGCTGCCTGCAGTTCCCTGCAATCCTGCGTACTGGGTAGTGGGTGCACGCATCCACAAGAACCACGTCAGCGACTGCATGGCCGTATGCCACGTATTTCGTATGTAGCGAAGCGATACTTGATTTTTTTTTCTTTGACAAGATCCGATTACACTATGAAAAACTTCCAGATATATTCCATGCAAAAAAAAGCACCGAATATTTTGATAAGAATATACTGTAATATACACTATCACAATTAAGATCGGTTTAGATTATAGTAGTATAATTGTGCATAGATTTACAGCGTGGAAAAAAACAATTGTTTGGTTTGCAGCAGAAGGCGTGCAACAATTGCGCACAGTGATGTTTCCGTGCACCTATCGACTACCTTTTTCCCCCCAATAACCCAAACACGAGCACCACTGTTACCGGCTTCCTATTTCCTGCTGGCACGCCATCTTTTCCCCCTTTTTTATTTTTCTATTCAAACCAACAAGCAAGCCGTCTATTTTCGTGTATATCTTCACGTTCAGACCCCTGTCGCTCTGTACTGCTAGTGCTAGTGCGTGCGACCTTATCCTCGGCTGGGAGAGAACAGAAATCATTTGTCAAAAAGTAACCCCGGCCGGCAATTAAATTTCCATACCTCCTCCATCGACGACTGACACAAGACAGTCACAGAGATAAGAACGAAACGCAGCCACAAACTCCCGAGGAAATATCTGATTAAGGTGATGGAAACCTTTGTGTTATTTTAACAGCCTGAGCGACAGGAGACTGGGAACTGAACTGAGCTGATGGGTCTGTGTGGCCTGCCTCGGTGCCTCCTAACCTTCCACTGCTGCTGCTGTTTGGAATGGAAGCCATATCCACCTCCATATCCACTCCCTGTTGATACTAACATCTCTTAGTCGGAGAACCGAAAAAAACTGGCTTCACTATTCTCATGTTTTTTGTTGAGCTTGTTTTCTTTTTTGGCCCCCGTCTCTCCTTTTTCTCATCGGGAGTGTCCAGAGGGCATGCACATGATAATTATTATTAGGTGCTGCAGCATTTCCTGCTGTTAGGCAGAGGTCTTTGTTTGTTGGGAACTTGTGCTTATACCGGTAGAAATTGACAAATACCGGTGCACACTTGGAAAGATATGGACCCCTGTTTAGGTTTGGAAAATTGCGTCGAAAGAAACAAATAATAATAAAGTGGGCAGGAAATTGGCCTCTGCGATTACTGGCGTAGATGTAGCCAAGCGACACGTCAGTTTCAGAGAAATAAAGATAAGTGCACCAAAAAAAAGGACTCGTTCAATATACAACAGCACAGAGAGAGAGAGTGTGTCTTTGAAAGTATACTAGGGCTATGTCAAATCAAATCACAAGGGAGAAACCAAAGAAGAGCATGATTACTGCCGGGGAAAGAAAAGGAAAAGGTGTGGAAACAAAAGGCAAGGGAGACCGCAGCCACAGGGCTCACCATGTGACCCCCCCCCCCTCCCCCTAGTAGAGAAACGAAACCGCATTCAGCATTCTAGTTTCGGAAGAGTTGGTTGTGATCAGGGAAGCAAATTCCGATCAGAAAAGTCTGGTTTTCCGGATCAAAATTTCGTTCCGGTGCTTATCGGGTAGCAAATTTCGATCCGAAAAGCTGTGTTTTCAGATTCCAAATTTAAAAATATAAAAATCAAAATTTTTGATTAAACTAGAATTTTTGTTACAGTGAAACGAAATTATAAACCCTGTTTGTGATGGGTTCCGGAGCCCCGTATCCCAGCAATCCAATTCCGGCCGGCTCTTCTCTTCTCCCCTACGAATTCGCTTGCTTTTCTTGGTGGAACACACTCATAATAAAAAGGCTCTGCGCGCCTTCATCAGGAATATAATAATAGAAAGGCTCTGCTACGTGTTTGCCCGTGAGCGGAGCGTACCAAAAGCCCATCAACGTGTGTGTTCCAAATCGGGCATTTGTTGCAGCAGCGGGCCGGGGCCCGGCCGAGGTGGTCACGTAGGGTAGCCTGGTCCGTCGTCCGCAACTCCGCATGCCGCGGGGTGGTGTGGTGCAGCTTCAGCGCATGGCGTCCTGCCCGGCAGTACGGTGCGATGACGTGGATGGGTACGTTCCTGTCCAGAGACAGAGAGTGTGTGTACGTTCCTGTCCTGACCGGCAGCCCGTCCGTTAATAAAAAAAGAAAAGAAAAGAAAAGAAAAGAGGAGGAAACTCCAAGCCCGTCGGGAAGCCAGATGACGGCACAGCAGGCCCAGTCACGGCGGCGACAGCGTCCACAGGAAGACGGCGGACCAGGCGGTGACGGCGACGGACGCGAGCGCGTACGCCCACACGAAGATCACGGCGCACCCGCTCTCCCCCACGCCGAACAGCTGCGCCATCGTCCCTGATCAATGGGAGCTCCATGAGTAATCCTAATCCATCCATGCATCACAGGAGCGGAGCAGGCAGGACGAGCGTGGGCGCAGTCGCAGACCGATGTTCATGGCGGGCGGGACAGCATCTGCAGCAGGAGGATGAACTGGTAGAGGGGGTCGGGCTGGACGACGCCGAGGTGCGCGGCGCCCTGCTTCACCAGCGCCGCGCCGAGCAGAGGCAGCGCCGCGTACCTGACGACCACGACGCCGGAACGCTTCCTCCGCTTCGTCCTCCCTTTGCTCTTGCTCCTGGCATCACAGTCGTCGCATTCACATCGATCGGCAGAAATTTTGGCAACGACGTCGCATTCACATGTAGTGCAGCCCAGTGAGGACCTTTGAGGACGTTTCCTCCCATTATCAGCGTCATGGATGGAACGGCAGCTCCACTGTGAAGGGAAAAAAAACACAATAGTAGACATGGAAATGAGAGCAGATTATTCTGCGTACCTTTTGAATTTGTTTTCCAGTAAAGCATACTACGATACATGAGTCTCTGCATGGCGACATCTAAGATGACGTTGTGATATTCTCAATATATGGAAGTCTCTCTACTTTCCTCGATCCATTTTTCATGTTTTAGAGAATAAATTAAGAAAATACTAAACGTGTGCATGATGCTAATGCAAGCTTTTTGTGTATAGATGACAAGGTAGATACATTTGGAGAGAAATGAGGTATAGAGAGGAGGAAATCTTTTGGAGGATCCGTAAAACATGAATGTAAAAAGAGTGTAACAGGGAAATATGTTAAGAGAGAGCCTAAAAACTGCAACAAACTTACTCCTCTTCGGTTGCCCGAGATCTTGCTTATAACAGTAAAAAGGAGAAAGGAACCGGCCAAGTGTACATGTCTACAAAGTCAGGAAGTGCAGGAATATAATTACCCTATCAGTCCAGCCGAATCTTGAAGGGCACGGAGAGGGGCGTTCTCTCCAATCAGGGCATGTTTAATTAGAGGCGTTGCTCCAAGTATGAGCCCAACAATCTACA
The DNA here is from genome assembly GCA_030272315.1 of Paspalum vaginatum. Classification (NCBI taxonomy): domain Eukaryota; kingdom Viridiplantae; phylum Streptophyta; class Magnoliopsida; order Poales; family Poaceae; genus Paspalum; species Paspalum vaginatum. The sequence goes on along the minus strand of CM059013.1, from coordinate 11,419,336 downwards.
AAACGAGGCAGTAATAATCTGCTTCGAATTAGAAGTATGGATATTTTTCACATTCTGTTGAAAAATAAATGGGAGAGCAAAGGATGAAACAAATGGCCTTTCATCTTGGGAAAGCACTGTACCACTGCAATTGTTGATGGAGCAAAAAGCTTCTTCAAGTCGAGCACTCCCGCGATCGATGACAAAAACCATCTTGCTCCTTCTGACAAAGGGACCTACGACATAGACTCTCAAAATCTGCAGTGTTGCAAGCCAGAAAAACAGCATTGCGTATACAGAGATCGAGAGTGTGACATGTGAAAGATAGGTGTTTTGGCACTACGAACCTTATATTTGTTGGGAGCTATGCCTGTGGATATTAGACTGATTCGTGTGAGAGGTGGAGCACTTCTCTTCTGATGGAATCGGTCTCGTAGCACCTCCAGAAACCAAGACATCTGTCTGATTTGTTCCAGCATCTCCATCTCGTATAGGTACTTGTGATGATGTCATGCGGACAATATTATAAGCAATTGACCACGGAAACACCGCACCAATCTGCAGTAAATCATTAAAAGTAGTGCCAGGTTGCAGTTAAAAAATCATTATTTTGAGAAGAGTTACATGGTGCGATGGTCATTTTTTTTTTTAAAAATCGCCTTACAGCCCACGAAAGGGAAGAGTACGCTAGTCCGTAAGTCAGACATACACATACATCAGGAGATCCAAAAGGGCTTCCCTTCTCTTTACATAGAGCTGGAATGATGATTAGGAAAATATTGCCCGTATTGCCTTCATCCATCATACTAAAATTACATGTTTTTTAAAAACACCCTTTTTAATCTTTACATGAAGTGCTCGAAAAAATAAATACAAAAAAATATTATCAAAAATAGAAATATCTCACTATCAATTTGAGACTCTAGTCATTATAGAGAATAATAGTCATTGCCGTGGGAGATGCGCCAGAGAAATATAAATATTGAAAAAAAACATAAATAACCATCTCACCATCAAGCATCAATCAGGAGACTTTAATCATAATTGATAACAATAACCATTGGATCTACCGTATTTTCTCTAAATAAATTTATCAACATTTGAAGAATAAAACTTTGACTAGATCCTATATGTGTATATGAATTAACTACGTCTTCGGTTACAAAGGATAATATAAAGGAACCATATATTATTTATATATACACACACATTATTAAATGATCTGAAGTAACCCTTTAATTTTTTCAGAGAAACACCATCTTCGCATTATTAAAAACCCTAAATCTTTATCTAATTTACCTACACAAAAAAACACCAGAAAAGAACCCCAAATCTACAACTAAGTTACCTACCACATCATTAATAAAAAAGACATATAAAAGTATTCAATATGTGCTTCTAAATTATTAAATGCTGATTGTTAATATAAATAAATTGCCATTGCTAATATGGAAAAAATGACTTAATATACACAACCATGATGTGTATCACCAATTCATCATGCAAACCTCATGTACAAAAAATTAACACAATTACACACAAGCATGATGTATGTCACTTGCAAATACCTCATATACATGTATGTCGGAAGCACTTAACATATATAAGAGGTTTTAACTAAATATATGTCAAACACGTGGAGGTGCAATGCAAAACAAGGATAAACCTATTAAGATGGGTGGGAAATCATCAATTAGATAAACATAGAAGATGTGTATGAGCACTGTGTTGTAATATGATCAAACGTGTGTGTGCGGGGGGGGGGGGGACCACAAAGTTAATGGACTAATCCAAGAAAATTGATTCAATGTGTGAAAAAGAAAAGGCGGAGGCGAGGCTGAGCTATTTTTAAAAGATCAAACACGATTGAAATTCATTTAAACAGAAACTATTGCCCAATCAGATCTCCAAAATGCCGCCGTTTCATGGTTAATGATAGGAGAGATGAGTGTAGATTTCTCTTATTTACCAGCAGAACAACATGCCAATATGAGGCCCCTTAGCTCCACAGGTGGCTTGGTGATTTGTAGCAGGAATGCAGGATCCATCCGAAGATTAACCCAAAAATGAAAGTGAGATGAATATTCACAGGCATCAACCACCTGCATGCATTGGGGAATACGAATGAATAGATGGTACCATAGTAAATATAAAATCCATTTGATATGTGATAATAGCATTCAAATGTCTAAATAAAAATGTCCAAATAGCTACATTGTTCTATTGGTTTCATGCATTAAGCACCAAGAAATATGTCTCGAAGATGCACTTATTTGGTATATTAGATGTTAGTATGCTCCATACTTTTCTATAAACTTAGTCAATGTTGTAAAAGTCCGACTTAAAGAAAACTAAAAATATGAAACTCACAATTTACCCAAGCTTTCCATGGTGATTGTCCTTGCCAGATACGTTGCAATGAGACAAGGATTGAATCATTGAATACATAAAATACGAGCTGCGGACAAAAAATATTCAAAATATTTCAGTTAAAGATATGGTTGCAACTGCACAGTGTTAAAATTAATTTAGTTGACAGACATGCTATATCAAATTACTGATTATGTAGGTCCGTTATTCAGGGATTGTACAGTTTTCGTTAACCTTTCTGAGATGCCTACCCAGCGGCTGCCCCATCCCCTTCGCTATTCTAACTACTTATCTCTTTGTCTACAGTATAAAAAAGTGCCGTAACAGTAACACATTTAATTTTAGGAGAGCCATGTGGGGACACTGCTGGTTTTAGCCTTATGCCATTTACACTGTTTAGATATGTTTTCTTGCTTCTTTGGTTAGTACGCCAGCAACAATGCAACATCACTTGCTAGGAATGATCCGACGCCAGTTATCAAAACCATGTTGAGGACCGGCACACATGCTGTGATGAACAGCTCCAGGAGACCCATATTATCTTTTGGCTAGGACCAACAATATAATATGCAATGCTTCTATTCTGAAACAAAAAATAAAGAGGAAAGATATGACATCATCTATCATGTCTCAACGAGCTATATTATACCACTCAGTCAGTCCATCACCGAGCAACACTTGAGCCATGATAAAAGGCCATCCAAAGCAACACCTCCAAAAATAAAACTACATATATGTGCATACCACATCAAATTAGTTCCATTGTTACATCCACGTTGAAATATGTTTTAATAGTGTATGTATCTGGTATTGTACTATCTCTATTTTTGTTTGTTTGACGTTAGGATAAAATAAATCTATATAACCGCTGGGAGATGTCGAAACATCAAATTAAGAAGAACCACTACAGGAGGAAGGTATTTTTTCATGGGCCAAAAGCCCACGAAAAACACTAAAAACCCAGTTTTTCGTGGGCCGGTCGACGAAAAAGTCCGACGAATATTAATACCGAGGGAGTAGGTATTAATATTTTTAGTCTTTTTTTTAAAAGTTGGTCAAAATTGACAAAGCTAAAGGAACTCCTCCTCCTATTGATATATGACGCTTGAAATAAAAAAATGTTATACATTAATGGGAGGTATAATTTAAAATGAAGAAAATAATTTGCAATAAAAAGAACACACTCAAAAGAGGGATTGGAAGAGCAAGTGCAAGAGCATGCCATATTTGATAAAAATCTAGATCCAACCTTCATCACAAATTTAGAGCATGTGTATGCTAAAATCAAGAACATTAAGATTGAGTTCAACTTTCAACAACGTGTACCCACAACTGTAGCTCCACAAATTCTTAAACTAAAAATAGCTCTTAGCTTACCCTAAAGAACTGGTCAACTGGGTGGGCTATGACGATAGGATGCTATTAGCTTCTGTGCCTCTGTCCTAAGGACATACTTTCTCCCTTTCTTTATTTGACGTTTTTTATTTTAAAAAATAAATTAGTTGACGATAAATATTTAAGAACGGAGATAGTATATTGATTCCGGTCCGCTGAGTTTTTCATATGGGGTACAACGGTCTGCTCTAACGAAACAGTGTATCAAGAGCTTATATTCATTGCTAGTGCGCAACAGATAAATCTCCACTTGCATGATTTTATTTGTGCTGAGGAAGTGCAATATATAGAACATCGCTCGAAAGTTGCATATAAAGTACGTTCTAAACCACGTAAAAACCATCAACGGTACTACATCTCACATACCAGGCAGCAGGCACGTAGGAAGGAAGGAAGGCTTGGAGATCCGACGAACCGGTGGATCAGACGCGGAGAATGAAGAGCCGACGGAGACCGATCGAGGAGAGGGGAAAGTCGTGCGCGGCGGGCGACCAAGAAAGAACAGCTACCGCGCGCGATGAGGTCGTGTGGTTCTTTCTTTCTTTCTTCGTAATCAGTGGTTGCCTGGCGCCCTGGCCGTAGCCCGGCCGTAGGGGACTATCTAGGGCTACTCCTGTTGGATTTGGATCTCCTCTTCTTTCTGTCGCCGGCCCGGGCGGCGTCCGCCACCGCCAGCAGCCACGGCGCCAAGGCACCCACCCAGCACTGTCTGGTTGGCCATCGAACAGCGCCATGTGCTGATTGTAGTCGTAGCTAGTCTGATTGGTTGTTTTGACCTCGTTGTCGTCCTACTCCTACGCCCGAGGCATGGCGTGGGCAAAGCAAATTGCAGTGGAGCGCAGGTGCTCACCTGCGCCCATTGCAGTGCAGCCTTTGCATGCAGCAGATCTGGCTTAATTTGTGGAGCAGGAACTACCGTACGTGAGATTCACTGTGGAGTGTGGATCCGCTGGCTGGTAGAATGAAATCTTGCGGGTTCTTGAGAAGAGTTTCTCGCCGAGGAACCGGCGGCAGATGGGCTTTGAGCAACCTTCGATGCGATCGTGCTGCACGCGCCGCCGAGCACTGCATGATCTGTTGTTGTTAGTTGTTGCACATCAGGACGTGGGAGGACATCTATATCTATATCCAGAGAAAAGCTAAAAGACAACTTGGCCCTTTCCATCCCTCGGCGCTCTGCCTCTGCCCTTCTCCTCCCCGGCGGCGCAGTCTGGCCGCCTCCCCCTTCCCCTCCCTTGGTGGTGTGGTTTGAGCTTCCACCACCTCCTCCCTCGGCGGTGCCGCAGCGCGGCGGCGCGGCTCCTGCGCGCCCACCTCCTCCTCCCTCGGCGGCGGAGCGCGCCCATTTCTTTTCGCAGCGGGCCGGCGGCGAAGGCGCAGCGGAGGGGGCGGCGGCGATGGATCTGGCGACCGTGCTCGGGATGGGGGTGGCCGAGGTGGAGTAAGGGGAGTTACACTATAATTACAGCTGTATATATACTATAATTATAGTATATGTACACTGTAATTACAAGTGCAATCCCTAACCATCTATCTAAGATCTAATGGTAAAAAATCCTAGCATTCCAACATCTGGTTGATGTATAGACAGACTCATTCCTATGCTGCCCTCCTATCAAGGAACCTCGTAATCCTACGTGGCCCTGCTGGAAACGAACCTCGTCGGGGCTCCTTGAACTAGGAAAATAATCCTTCCGGCTGAGAATAGGGCCATTTAGATAGATTTTTTTTCTAAAAAAAACTATGGCAGTACTGGTGCACCTACACCTAAAAAAGTTAGAAAACCAGGATAAAATCTTATATTGCTTTCTACCAAACCTACCAACCCTAGCAATAAATAATGAATTGACAGATGAAAGTTCAAGTCGACTTTACAGCAATTTTTTTATCTTTTTAGTACACATTTGTACCGCAATGATCGAAGTATCTAGGAGTTCATTTGTCAATTCTCCAGATTTGTTCGATGTTCAATCATCTGATATTTGTGATATTGTTTGTTCGCCAGTCAAAATTTTCTGGTCATCCGATGGAGTCCGCACGGCGCATGGTGTCGACGTGAGCCGTTAAAATGTGACTGATGGACTTACTGTCATAACCAGTAAAATGTGACGGATAGATTGTTGGTCTATGAGTTTCGTTAAATTACTATATATATCTTAAAAATTATCATTTATTATTACATTGTAATTTAATGTGTTATGTAAACTTTCATATAATGGCTAGTGGATTGAATTTCATCAATCTTCCTATATGGTTACGTAAAATGTGACTGATGAGATTGAATTTTGCCATTCACTCTAAGAACCGTCTGATGCACATTGGATGCACCTGACATGACTACACACTTGTTTTCAATTTTGAAGTTCCATGAGGCAAAAATACGATGGTTTTGCCAACTCAAGGAGCAAAAATAAGTTAGTATCGACAAAATGAATGGGCGAAAATGCGTTGTTATCAAACAGAATTGCGACATCGATTCTGAATCACCTGACCAAGATCACATACTGTTGCTGGTCTGACAAAAGCACCGGCAAAGTTTCCAGTAAACCGTTTAAAGAGTTGATGCCAAATATCGATTGACGAAGGCTGCAAATTCTGGAGCAGGATAGGGCGTCAGGCCTCAACACGATGGAAAAGTATGCGGCCATTGTGTCCTGATCAACACCGGTTGCCCTGACAGCAATGGAGTACGTTTGCAGCCATTTTTTTTTGGGGGGTTGATCTTAGGGTCATACACTCATACTTGTCGACGTTGGATATATGGAAGGTCGAGGGCCAACTGATGGCCCTTAATCTTCAAGCGAACATTGCGAAGCCGTCATATGGATCAACATTGTTCCGCCTGCGGGTTGCTGTTGCCGCCGTGCTGAAATTAATGTGGAGGCGGAGGCAGAGGCGTTTTATTTCCATTTTCCAGCAACACAATGCAGCTTACAAGGACAGTGCATCGCCATGCTTTGGCGTCGCCGCGCTCCGATGCGAGCTCACGACAGCGTCCACATGAAGAAAGCTGACCAGATGGTCACCGCGACGGAGGCGAGCGCATACACCCAGACGAAGATGACGGAGCACTCGCTCTCCCCGACGCCAAACAGCTGCATTATAGTCCCTGAAAAAAAAATGCAGCATTCACTTTCACTCACTACGGTAATTTTTTTCCTAGAATAGTTAGGGAAAAAAATGACATGGCATCTCTCAACTGCACGCAGGGGTGGATCATGTAAGTTACCGATGTTCATCGCTGGCGGCACAGCGTACTGCAGATGGAGGATGAACTGGTACAGGGGGTCTGGCTGGATGAGGCCCAGCCGGACTGCTCCCTTGACCAGTGCGGTGCCGAGCAGAGGGAGCAGAATGTATCTGACAACTACGACGCCGGCTATCACCGACGGCGGAACACTTGCTCCACCTCGTATTCCTGGTAAGAGTTTTCACACATCATGCTTGTGCGTATTAAGAATCTGAATTGGTCGGCCTCTAGGTGCTATTGATGCAGTTAGAAGATGTTATGGAGGTCCTCAAATCTATTTTTTTTTCATGATATTTTTGGCAAGACTGTTGGAGTAGTATACTGCTGAAAGACTGGGATACTATAGTAGTCAGACTCATTTTTTAAATAGTGCGACTAATGTATGCTGACTAACTTCAATAATCCCCAACTAATCTGATCAAAGTCCCCATCTGGACGCCCAACTAACACCTAGCGACTTTTAGAACATGGTATAATGACAGAGAAATATTGTCAACATTGTGTGATACTGTAGTATGTGATCAGAGCATGTACCGCTGAGAAGGTTTGCTCCCATTATCAATGTGACAGATGGAATTGCCCCGCCACTGCACAGGAAACACCCAGTGCAATAATATGGTTACATACACATTATTACAAAATAAGAAATCTTTTTTTTTTCGAAAAACACTGACTAAAGGGATAAAGTTAGTGACCATATGGTCACCAGGATCAATGATTAGAACAATGTGAAGTTTGTCCACAAAACCAAGAGAATTAGATAAATTACCCAATCAATTCAGCTGATTCCTGCAGGACACGAAGTGGGGCGCTGTCTCCAATTATAGCATTTCTAATCAGAGGTGTTCCTCCTATTATGAAGCCAACAATCTATGAAAAGCCGATTAGTTACAGATGTTCTAACAAGGGTGTACTCCAACGCAATGCAAGGTTGTACTGATATAGAGTGAATAGCTTATCAAATCACAGTACCACGGCAATCGTTGAGGGAGCAAAGAGCTTCTTGAGGTCCACAATTGCAGAAACTGATGACAGACATTTCGTTGCTCTCTCTGAGAACGGGGCCTGAGCAAATTCAAATTTAAGAGATGCAAGCCAGCATGATATACAAGCAAACGGCAGAATATCACACGTGGAGTAAAGTTATTTCAGCAATACGAAGGAACCTTATATTTGGTGCCAGGTATGTTCGAGGATATCAACGGGAGCGTGCTTTCGTTGATGCCATGGTTCGAGATTGAGCGGTTCTCTTCTGAAACTATTTCTGTAACATCTCCTGAAGTCAATGCTTTTGCCTGATTTGTTTGAGCATCGCCATCTCCTTCAGTCACATTTGACGTGACACGCACAATATTATAGATAATTGACCAAAGAAATACAGCACCAATCTGCAGAAAGTCATTCACGTTCGTGACAGTATTGTTAATGACAGCAACAAACATAGACAACCTCATGTGATCTGGAACAGCAATTGCCTTACAGCCATTGAGAGGGAAGAATATGCAAGTCCATAAGTCTGACAAACATCATGTGCTCCAAATGGGCTTCCCTTCTCTTTACAAATAGATGGAATAATTATGAGAAAAATGTTGCCCAAATTGCCTGCATCCACCAAAGCAAGTTAACTGCAGCTTTTTAGAAGAGTTAACAAAGGATGAGATAAGGACTGTACTTATATAAAAAGCATCTTGCTTCAGTGTTTGTGATCCGATGAGTTCTAAGTCCAATCAGGGAACAAATATTTCAATAAAACCATAACATTACATAAATATTACTACTTCTGTTCCTAGAAGAATGCAATTCTGGGTATGCATCTAGACAAAGAATTGCATTCTTCTGAGGACGGAGATAGTACTAGCTAATACATTCCTAGAATAGCCTTAGCGTTGCCAATCCATTCAGAGTCTAACTTTTTTTCATTCTTTCATTCAAAAGATAGATGCTGTCTTTCACATCTAAAAGATAATTGACAAACTAGCAGCAGCTCTTGACTGTAAGCGCTTCATATTAGTGGCTGGTTACTATATACTATAAGCACAGGTTTTTTTTCAACAAATTGTTGAAATGATGGTTGCCTTTGATTTGGTTACTACTTACTGTTGGTCTTCAGAATCTTGTATCTAACAGCAAAAGGTAAGGTCATTAACAATGACAATGGATTCTTCAATTGTTCTATTTCACTTGTATCTTGATTCCACGCTTGCCCACTTTTACTATCATTGTGGTATGCTTATTAGAATCAGATTTTCTTTACATTTTGAAAGTAATAAAGTGGGTGCATATTGAATTTCTAATAAGTTGAGGTCTGCACAGACAATCTGAACTGGAGCCATTCCCTTTCAAATCTGAACTAGAAGTCTAGAACCAAGAAAATTAATTGCTCCTACGCAAGGCACCAAAAGTTGGAGCAAACAGGCATACATGTTTCCTACCTACTGCAAAAAGTAAGCATATTTGCATTATGTTCATCAAAAAGTTAAGTTTACTCTCTATGAACTGAAAATATCAAAGAAAAGTTAAGTACTCTGTCATATTTACCAGCAGAACAACAACCCAAAATCAGGCCTCTAAGCTTGGCAGGTGCTCTTGTGACATGTATCAGGATCCATCCAAACAATAAACCAAAGGTAAAAGCAAGAAGAATATTCACAGGCATGAACCACCTGCATTACAGAACAAAAAATAATCCTCTTTTTTAGTTCTCACCATTAAACAAATATCTGTACAGTTAAAATTATTGAATACAACTTAGTGAATAAACAAGTGACTCACAGTGTTGCCAAGCTTTCCATGGTTATTGTTTTCGCCAAATAGATTGCAACAAGTGAGGGATTGAATACATAAAATACTATCTGCAGAAAGAAAGAAAAAGATTCAGAAAGTTTCAAAAGAGGATGGAATGGCTACTGGCCAATATCAGTAATGTAAATGATAGTTAGTACTATGGTTTTCCTTATAAACTGGGCCAATTCCCTTGTTATAATAATATTTATGGCAAATCAAAAGCTTTCGCCATCCTTTTGAAAAAAATGATAGTTGGAACTCCATTTTGTAGGTCAATTATTTAGGTTATTACTTCTACAATTTAGACTTTTAATTAATTGCTTATGTCAAGCATCATCACTTACATTGTTTAAATGTTTTCTTGCTTCTTTGCTTAGTATGCCAGCAAAATCAGTTGCTAAAAATGATCCAACACCAGTTACCAAAAGCATGTTAAAGACTGGTACACATGCTGTGACGAAGAGCTCCAGGACACCCATATTTTCCTTAGGATTCACAACTACGCAATGCTTTTTATCCTGAAAATTAACACCAAATATGTGTAAGTTGCTAGATGCATATTTGTAAGGGGCAGCAGTACTAAATGGCATAATTTAACTTTCATGTGAAAACTGAAGTGCAGAAGCACAATACATAATCGATTGTTTTTTCCTAAAATGACTGATAACTAAATGCTCTATCCATGGTATAAAGAATGTATATGCACATCAACTTGCATTTTATTTCTTCACTCTCTCTTTTTTTTTTGCCTTTTTTTATAAAGCAAATTTACTTGCCCTCAGCTGCTCCTATATTCCAGCAATTAGTTCATCATGATAAACAAATTATATTTTTGCTGAAGTTCTGAACCTGGATGGTGCATGAACAATAAGCATCCATATAAATAGACAAATAGTCAAGAAACAAAACGCTTATAGAAGCTATAATAAAATTACAATAAAAAATATAAAACACAAGCCCCACGCTCTCCCAGTGATCAAGAAAAGAAACACCAAAGCTTTCCATACATCGGAGCTACAGGACCCCAGCTATGTATATGTCAAACAACTGCATGCTGTATGCAATTCTTACTTCACCTTCTTCACTCCACTAGAAGGATCCTGCTAAGTGCTCACCAAGTCAAAGAGAAGCGGACACGCACGAAGACGACGAAGAACAAACGGGAAGATCCCAATCCGAGAAGCCATGCTAGCTACCTATTTTTTTCTAAGCGCTTCTTACGAGGAGAAGTGCAGATATTGAAACAACAGGTACTCATGTAGTCTGAAGTCCGAAGTCTGAAGTCTGAAGTCTGAACCAGGCATTGGGGTTTCAGTGTTAACTACGCTGAACAACTTGCCGGCCTAGTCCCCAGAGACACGAGCGCGCATTGAATTTGAATTCCGCTCCCGCGAATGTGGTGGAAAGTCAGCTCCAGATGAATGAACGAAACTGGGACAGGTACCTGACCGAGATTTCAAGAACATAACTGGGATTCTTTGGACCAGCTGATACTCTGATAGAGGAGGGGAAATGGGAGGGCGCGCGGCTCAGGAACAACGTCAGAGGTGATGCAGGAGGCAGGCCGAGGACGCACCTGAACAGCGCCGCCGCCGAGGCCGAGACGACGTACGCCCAATGCGCAGAAGGGCGAAGGGGAGTGCTCCCTCCCTCCCACTCTTCTGAGAGGTGTTGTGTTGCCCGTCATGGGAGGCTGTGATGTGGAGACATATAAAGCTGGCGGCGGCGGCGGGCGGTTGCCTGGCAGTGGCTGGTTCCGTGGCCGCCTTTGCCTCTCGTCGTCGTCTAGGTGCGCCATATATCACGTCACGCTGCCGGTTAAAACGACTATACGAGTACGTATCTATAGTTTCCTATACTGGTTCTCCAGTAGTAACTGTTAACGTAAGAGCAAATAATACGCATGTTATGAAGCTGTCGTATTATAGTAGTAATATGACCGTAAGTGTGTTATACAATTATTTGTCACATTAGATTTATACAAATTTTATGATAGTAGGAAAAAATAGGAGTTATCCATAAGAAAAAATCTATCGGTTTAAAAATAGACAGTACATAGTAGCGGTACCAGACGATACCAAATAGGAGGGTCCTATACAAAAAATATAGGACTGGTACTCATATTTTTATTTTTTTTAACCTCTATAAAAGGCATAAAGAACAGTGGGTAGCGTTCTAATCACCGTAAAATTTCTAAATTACGGTAAAGGCTTTATGGTGATGGTTCGTGCAAAAGGTTTTCCATCCGCACAGTGATGTAACAAAAGCATCTTCTCACATCTCTCAGATCCAACTTTATGCATCCTTTTCCGACTCTCTCTCAAACACGTGCTCTCTAACTTTGGGGGCGGACCTACATATGTTGAGTGGGAGCATAGGCCCCAACTCAAAAATACTCAAACTACCTCTCCGTCCACTAAAATATAATGTATTTGAAAAGGTCAAAAAACACTTTTAAATTTTTAACTAATAATTTAATAAAAAATAAACTTTGCAATTTTTAAAAGGTACCACGCTAAAGAGATTTTAGTCTAATGGAAGACAAATCTAAGTCTCTTTGACACCTCTAGGTCGCGAGTTCGATCTCTCATTGGGATGATTAAATAAAAATTCCTTTCGCTAATAAAGCTATGGTTCTTTTTCCTGAGTTGTGTGAGGTTTATTCCTCTTGATGAAATCCTGACGCCTGTTTCCGCGTGGCTTGTTTTTTTTAAAATGTACAACTCCATACTCCAGCAACCCTGCAATGTGGAAGCCATGGAGGATATTTATGAATCATGAATGTCTATATTGCACCAAGGGATCTCACTACAGGATTTTATGGGTTTTTAAGCCACCAAATAACACTTATTTCGCGAGCTAACCGACAAAAAAATGCCACAAAATAAACAGCTACGAACTAATACAAGTTATTTCATCGGGGCTGAAAACTAGGTTATTAAACAAAATTCAAGATATGACTTTAATGTGATATCGATATGTTAGCTGTATGATATCCAAAGTTCCAAATCACATACTTATATATATAATTTAATAATTGTGATAACATTCTCAGGCACCCAGTACCCGGAGCATGCACAGTAGCTGGCGCTCTGGCTACCGATGGCGTAGACCCATTTATGGGCTCCTGAGCAACGACGCCTAGATAGGCGTGGGTCCGTTTCAGGATGGGAATGGGCCGGCCCGGCCCTGGTTTTGGACCTGGCCCTATGGCCTTGAGGCCAATTTTAGAAGCCATGGGTAAGTCCAATCTTTTATTAAGTTATGGCCTTGCTGATCTGATGGGTATTATGGGTCGACTCAATTTAATTAGTACTCCCTTCGATTGTTAATATATGATTTTTATACAAATTACAGTAAAAACATGATCGGATTGAGTATACACTTATTTAAATAATGATATTAAAATAAATGAGATGTAAAAATAAATATTATTACAAAAGTATTACACATAAATAATATTTAGAGTTGATAATTGAGTCGACCCACCTTACCTGTTGGATCAAGAGAGTCCGGCTCTATTGATCCATTTAGTATTTATGGCCGACCCACATGATCCATTGGCCCCGTTCTTTTGGGTCGTGTCAACTACCTAATAGGTCAACCTGGCGCGTTCTCATCTCTAGGTCTGTTTTTTACCTTCAACAATCCATGGACCAGGTGGAGCTATGATTTGACTCAAAGGCCGACACATTCGTAGAGAGGACACGGGCCATGCCAGACTCTGACCCGACGCTAGGCGTGGAACAGGTTGTTTCTGAACAACTCACGACCTATCTTACTCGGTTCAATCCGATGTGTCAACGGGTCTATGGTAGTGCCGGTCAAATTTGTCTCTGTGAACTGGAGGCGTTTTATTCCCATTTTCCGGCAACACGATACAAGGATACATTACTACACTTGTTCCATTGCCGGGTTCGGATGAGAGCTCAGCTCACAACAGCGTCCACATGAAGAAGGCGGACCAGAAGGTCACGGCGACGGAGGCGAACGCGTACACCCAGAGGAAGATGACGGAGCACTCGCTCTGCCCGACGCCAAACAGTTGCATTATAGTCCCTGAAAAATACAGCATTCACTTTCGATGGTTTTTTTTCCTTCCCTCCCTCCATTTTTTTATTTAATACTTTTTTAAAAAATAAACTAACTGGTGACAAATATTCTAGAATGGAGATAGTATGAAATTGCAGCAAGGTTATATATATTACCGATGTTCATTGCTGGTGGCACGGCGTACTGCAAATGGAGGATGAACCGGTACAGGGGGTCAGGCTGGATAAGGCCCAGCCGGATGGCTCCGTTGATCAGCGCGGTGCCGAGCAGAGGGAGCAGAATGTATCTGACAACTATGACGCCGGCTATCACCGACGGCGGAACACTTGCTCCACCTCGTATTCCTGGTGAGAGTTCCACACATCATGCTTGCCGTCATCAGATTCATGTGATTTTCTTGTCGTATTAATTCTGGCCGTGAAATATAGCCAACATTGTGTGATACTGTTGTATGTGATCAGAGAATGTTAGTTACCGGCTTACCGCTGAGAAGGTTTGCTCCCATTATCATTGTGACGGACGGAATTGCCCCTCCACTGTGTAGGAAAACATCCAACAGCACAGTTAGATTTGCAGAAGCAATAGAAAGTCATTTGACCTCGAACTGATAGGAAGAAGGGCTTTTCTTTTACAAGAAAAGGACTAAAGGGCTAAAGTGACTATACGGTCAACACTCAACAGGATCGTTGGTTACAGCAATGTGAAGTTTGTCCACAAAACCAAGTGGGGAAATTACCCTATCAATTCAGCTGATTCCTGCAGGACACGAAGAGGGGCGCTGTCTCCAATTATAGCATTTCTAATTAGAGGTGTTCCTCCTATTATGAAGCCAACAATCTACAAAAAGAAAAAACGATTTATGATGGATATTCTGACAAGGGTTTACTCCAATGCATTGCAAGGTCGGACTGACAGATAGTAAATAGCTTTGCAAATCACAGTACCAAGGCAATGGTTGAAGGAGCAAAGATCTCCTTGAGGTGCACTGTTGCAGAAACTGATGTCAGACATTTCATTGCTCTCTCTGAGAATGGGACCTGAGCAAATCCAAATTGTAAGTGCTGCAGCAAAGTAGTATAACAGTACTGCAGATCAAGGTACACGACATGTGGAGTAAAAGTCTTTAAGCAATACGAAGGAACCTTATAAGTGTGAGGTATGTTTGTGGGTATCAACGGGAGCGTGCTCTCACTTATGCCATGGTTCGAGATTGAGCAGCTCCCTTCTGAAACTATTCTTGTAGCACCTCCTGAAGTCAGCACTTTTGTCTGATTTGTTTGAGCATCGCCATCTCCTTCAGTCACATTTGACGTGACCCGCACAATATTATAGACAATCAACCACACAAACACGCCACCAATCTGCAGCAAATAATTCACGTTTATGATAGTATTGTTAATGACAAAAAACAAAGGCAGGCTAATGTGATCTGGAACAGCAATTGCCTTACAGCCTTTGACAGAGAAGAATATGCAAGTCCATTAGTCTGGCACACATCAGGTGCTCCAAATGGGCTTCCCTTCTCTTTGCAAATAGCTGGAATAATTACAAGAAACATGTTGCCCAAATTGCCTGCATCCACCAAAGCAAGTCAATTACAGCTGTTTAAAAGAGTTAACAAAGGATGAGATCTGGGTTGTACTTGTATTAAAAGCAACTTGCTTCACTGTAAGTGAGCAGATGAGGTCTATGTAACTCGTTTTGGCTTATTATATTTCAAATGATAGATGCTGTATTAATCGTGAAACTAGCATCAGCACTTGACTATCAGTGCTTCATATTTGTGGCTGGTTACAGGCTTACAGCTGTGCAGTATAAACTATAAACACAGTGATTTTCTAAGTTCGAAATTTTTTTTCTAAGTTCGAAAAATATAAACACAGTGATTTTTATAGTCAAACAGTTGAATTGGTTGTTGCTTTTGATTTGGTTACCACCTGTCTTCAGAAGCTTGCATCTAACAGCAAAGGGTAAGATCATTAACAATTAAAAAAAAGCTCGACCCTAGGGATAAGACCTCCCCCGAGGCATTGACGCAAAGGTAGAAATTTCTCTTTCGCAAAGTTGAGAATGGGCTATGTACCCTGGCTATCCAGGACGCGCCACTGATGCGAGGACTCATATCACGCTGCAACCATCAGTGGACCACCCAGTTCACTGAAATAGCACAGTAAGTGGCTTTTTTTTGGTGATAAAGGGGAGTTAAACTCCCAGCCTGTAGGTTGCACTCGCACCTACCACTGCTCTACACACACATTCTCACTTGATTCTTCGGTTGTTCTTTTTTCACCTGTATCTTCACACTTGCCCACTTTTACTTCTTATCATTGTGGCTTGTTAGTCAAATAAGCTTCTAGTAGGATTTTGAAAGGAATAAAGTGGGTGCATGCTGTGAATTTCCAGAGTAAGTTGAGCTCTGCACAGCCAATCTGAACTGGAGTTATTCCCTTTAAAATCTGAAGTAGAACCATGAAAAAATGATTGCTCCTTCATGAGGCACCACATATTGGAGCAAATAGACAAGTTTACTTATAGAAAATACAAGTTTGCTCTCAATCTACTGACAATCTCAAATAAAAGTTGAGGAACTAGTCTTTGTCATAGTTACCAGCAGAACAACAACCCAAAATGAGGCCTCTAAGCTTGGCAGGTGGCCTTGTGACATGTATCACGATCCATCCAAACAATAAACCAAAGGTAAAAGCAAGAAGAACATTCACGGGCATGAACCACCTGCATTACAGAACAGAAAACAATCTTCCTTTTTTAGTTCTCATTATTAAACATATAGTAGGTACAGTTATTATTCTTGGATGTGTCAGAGAAGTTTAATTCAACTTATTGAATAACAATTTAGTGATAAACATGAGACTCACAGATTAGCCAAGCTTTCCATGGTGATTGTTTTTGCCAAATAGATTGCAACAAGGGAAGGATTGAATACATAAAATACTATCTGTGGTAGAAAAAACGAATTCAAAAAGTTTCAGAAAATGATGTGATGGCTGCTGGCCAATATCAGCAGCGTAAAATGATGGAATGATAGCTAGAACTCACTGGTATAGATCAATTATTTAAATGATTACTTCTATCATTTAGCCTTTTACTTAATTGCTTCTGCGAACCATCATCACTTACTTTGTTTAAATGCTTTCTTGCTTCTTTGCTTAGTATGCCAGCAAAATCAGTTGCTAAGAATGATCCTACACCAGCTACCAAAAGCAAGTTGAGGACCGGTACACATGCTGTGATAAAGAGCTCCAGGACACCCATATTTTCCTTTTTGATTCACAATTCCAATGCTTCTTATCCTGAAAATAAACATCAAATATGTGTGAATTGCTACGAATAATGGTAAGAGGCAGCAGTACTAAGCAGCCTAATCTAAGTTTCATGTGAAATGTGAAGTGCAGAAGCGCAATACATAATCGATTGTTTTTCTAGAGTAACTGAGAACTAAAAGCTCTATTCATTCCTGCACCAGCAGAGTTTTCTCTGAGTGGTGCATGACGAATAAGCAGCCATACAAGGGTGTATCTTCTCATCAGGTGACTGATATTTAACTTTCCATCAGTCACATTTTACGGCTCCTTATGATGACCAAAGGAATTCAATTTATCAGTCACATTTTATATTACCACATAGGCGACGTATCAAAATTACATAACACAATATAAAAAATTACAATGCACCAAGATATAGCAATTTTTTTATATATATGTAGTAATTTAACAAAACAGACACAAAACACACAAAAACAATTTGATTGATGGATAGACAAATATCAAACGACTGAAAAAGAGTAAATCTGTACAAATAAACAAACAATCAAGAAACAAATGCTTGTAAGTGATATGATAAAGTTAAAAAAAAAACAAACCTTTCCTCATCAACAGAAAACAGAGATAAATCTCATACCCACACTCACTCTCCCAGCAATGAGGAAAAGAAGAAACAAACAACAAAGCCTTCCGAACATCGGGTCGGAGCTATACAAATCAAGACAGGATCCCAGATATGTGCTACTCCTATGTCAAACAACTGCATGCTCTATGCAATCGCACTTTGCGTCTTCCCTCTACTTCAAGGATTAAAGAAGCGGGGGCACAACACGAGGACGACGAGGAATAAACATGAAGATCTCGATCCGAGAAGCCACGCTAGCAGGCTTGATCCGTGCTTCTTACGAGCATTGCATATATTAAAACTAACCACAGCTAGTGGAGTACCCATCCAGATCGATCCGCGTTGGCAACAACCTGCATTTAAGAACACAGAGGCCCGTTTGGCCAGTATATAGACGTGCGCGCATAGAATCCGGCAAAGGAGGTGGAAAATCCCGGTGAATCAAGAACATAACCGGGATCCTTTTGACCAGCTAATAGAGGAGGGGAAATGAGAACTGCCAGAAACAGCGTCGGACGTCGTAATGCGATGCAGGACGTACCGGAGAATGGCGAAGCTCTTCGGTGCGGAGTTGCGTTCCCCGGTCTGCGGGCTGTGATGGAGATATAAAGCTGGCGTCCCTTTCTGCTGGTTCCGTCGCCGCCTTTGCCTCCCGTCGGGTTCCCGGAAGAAATTTTGCTTTTAGAATTATGCTTGATTTGACCTGGATGTCACTGCCACTGTGTTTGGTTTCTTTGCTACTACACACTGTTTGATAGGAAAACGCAAAAAAAAAAAAAAAAAAAAAAATCCTTGGGCATTTGGGTGAGCCAAATCGGCTCTCCGGCCGTCCCGCGTGTGGGCAAGCTTCGTTGCTTACGTTGCAGGAATTTGGGGATTAGTAGTAATTTGTCGTCGAGGTGAAGGAGGGTGGAGGTTAGTGGCGCCGAGAGGAAAGGAGGAGGAAGATGCTAGTGTGCTTTGTGCAGGAAGCCGAAGGAACGCTGCCCAGTCTGATGACAAAAATTCTAATGGAGCAGGAGACGGAGGTGGATGCTAGTGTTCTATGACCATACGTATAGAACGTTTGTCTATCTGTATGGAACGTTTTAGGAATGCTCTGGCTGACTATAAGCTTAATGATCTGGGTTTTGTGATAGATATGTTTTACTTGGAGGAACCATCATCAATGTGAAGCGAGGCAACATACTAGGTCTAGTTAATAATCAAGCATAAGCTTTATCGGTATATAATGAGTGATGAGAGGTAACTGGAGAAGAATAGTTTCTAGGACTGCTATTCTTCAGCAGGTATTAGGTTTGATTGTTTCCCACATGACTGGACAAATACTCTACTGTATCTGAGTAACAATAGAGGTAAATAGTTGCTTATATACGTAGAGGCATCAATTATGGGAAAGAACAAGTCCACTGAAATTTGAAATAAGTTCTACTGGTGCACTATACGCTAAATTGACAGCAAAACAATACCCAGACTTTAAAAAACACAGTAGGCAACATGAACAAATAGCTTAATTCTTAAAGAGTCTCCTTTACTTGGCTCCACACCCACTCTAAATTCCTCCCAGTTGAGCACCTGTACTCTTTTCACTTACTTTAAGTTACTGGTACTATCTGAACAAACGATAGGATCATTCTTACTCATGTCATCTATTGGGTACATTCATTTCTCATGCCAAATCCACAACTACAAGACAATTAAAAGGTAGTACATCCATACCTAATATTAAGAACAAAGCAACTATCCACTAAAATCAATTGCAGGTTCAACACTATCTCGGAAATTGAGAGCAGAGAGCTTGACAGCATATTTTAGCAATACCCATTTTATACCTTGAGGGAAGCATTTCGTCGAACACAGAGAGCGTGTCCCCATGTATTCCTTGTGGACGCCGGCTTCGGAGGCAATGGCGGCTGCCGCAGGGTTAAGAACGGGTAATGGACGAGGCCAGGATCACAGGATCAGAACGGGCTCCGGTGTTGGCTATTTCAACTGTTCATTTACCGTAGCTGATGGCCTATACAGCCCACAAACGATCAGGCCCTGGTGGGCTGGAGATACTTGTTTTATGGAGTGGGCTGAAAATCCAGTCCAGTCGCAAGATGGGCCGCACATGGCTCTCCCAGACCGCAGATCCTATCCACCTTCCGGAAGAACCCTAGCTGTTGTATCTTCCATTGTTCAATAATCGTGCAGCCAATCACAAAAGAGGTGTAGAATCGGGCTGCGTGCATGCAGGCCGCATGCGTGTGTGGACGGGCGGCCAGATGGGTGAGTGGACGGGTTGTGCTTGTGCATGGCCTGGCTGGCCACTGGTGTGACTTATTTTTCCTTTTGGTGTTTGAGATTCTACTGACTGCGTTGATTATAGTTAATACAATAAAATAAGATCCATATGATTATGTTCTTTTTTATTTTTAAGCGAACATTTGGAATATACTACTTCAACATTTTGAATATATTCTTTCAACATTTTCACACTAGAATGTTGAGTCAATTTACTCGCATTGTTGAGTTAGGTTTGATATATTGTTGAATCAAATTTGTTGGAGCGGGCGTGCTCCTGGTCGGGTGGCGGAATGCACCCGGCCGAGATCCTAAGTACTAAGAGTAGTTAGGGGGAGCGATCGTTGTTAGCTAAGTTGGTGGTGGCACGATGGTGGCGAGAGGATTTAGAGTGGTTCGGGCCGCCGGAGCGTAATACCCTACGTCCACTGTGGGTGTGTTCTTGTATTTTGTGGGCTTTCAGAGGAGTCTCTGAGCCTGTCTGGGTCTGTCCTTCTGTGTTGCGTATGCCTCCCCTTTTATAGCCCAAGGGGGGCATGTACATGGTGGCCGGGCCCCGACAGGTGGTCCCGGCCCATTTCCTCTATGCTACAGTTCTATCCTGTGCCTGATGCCCAACGTTCCCATGCCTTGCGCCTGCAGCACCGACGTGATCTGGTATGGCCTGTAGATCCGCCATATCGTCCTGTCGTCTGGATACGGCGCTGCGCCGTCCTCCCTTACGCCGCCCTGTCCCATCGGCTGCTAAACCCGCTGAGAGGCTTCAGAGGCCGAGGGGCAGGTGATGCGCACGCGCGACAGGACAGGGCGCTCGTAGTAGCGTTGTGGCGCCGCTACCTAGTATTTAGACTGAGCGCGGCCGCCGCGCGTGGCGCGGCTCATGATGTGTACAGCGTACTTGTTTACTCAATATAGACCCCAGTGTAGCTGGGGAAATCAACTGTAGTGCCCTGTTATCGCCGCCGCGCCTTGGTAAGGCGTGCCCCTTTGCTTCGCCGCCGCCGCCTGCCAGCGGCGGTGCCAGCGGCGATGGGGGCACGCCCGTCTGACAGCGGCGGCGTCGGCGGGCGACGGGGGCACGCCTGTCTGACAGCGGCGGTGTCGGCGGGCGACGGGGGCACGCCTGTCTGACAGCGGCGGCGGCGGCGGGCGACGGGGGCACGCCCGTCTGACACTCGTGGTGTCAGCAGCATCGGG
The DNA here is from genome assembly GCA_030272315.1 of Paspalum vaginatum. NCBI lineage: Eukaryota > Viridiplantae > Streptophyta > Magnoliopsida > Poales > Poaceae > Paspalum > Paspalum vaginatum. The sequence continues at coordinate 11,398,116 of CM059013.1, read as the reverse complement.
GGGTGCCAGCCTGACAGCGGCGGTGGCAGCGGCATCGGGCACGCCCGCCTGCCCGCAATAAATGCGGCAGGTGGGCGAGGCGCCCGCCTGAAGGCCCCGCCACGCGCCCTGTGGGCATGTGGCAACGCGAGACCTTCCCGTGCCCTGTGGGCACGTGGCGGCCCCGGACCACCGAGGGTGCTGGCTCCGGACCTCCACGTGCTCTGCGGGCACGTGGCGCCCCCGGACCACCGAGGGCGCTGGCTCCGGACCTCCACGTGCTCTGCGGGCACGTGGCGCCCCCGGACCACCGAGGGTGCTGGCTCCGGACCTCCACGTGCTCTCCGGGCACGTGGCGGCCCCGGACCACCGAAGGCGCCGGCTCCGGACCTCTCCGTGCTCTGTGGACACGAGGCGGCCCCGGACCACCGAAGGTACGGGCTCCGGACCGAGAGGTCCGGACCTCTCCTCGCGTGGCTGGGGGAGGCTCGGTCCTCGAAGGAGGTCCGGGGCCTCCCCTGTGGGCCGGGTGCGTGGCCCAGCTTTCCCAAGGAGTGGGCCGGACCCATCTGTATGCGGCCTTAGGCCCTCCTTGTACTGCAGTAGTTACCTCCCTTAGTGATCTTCGTCTAGTGTAAGCAGGTACCCGGTTAGCTGGGTACCGACAGTGGCCCCTGAGCTCGCCTTTGGTGAGTTTTTCGAACCTGAGGTGAGCCCACCATCGCTTACTACACAAGCCGCCGGGAGCCGTGGGCGGTTACCGGCGTCTAGCCGTTAAGCTCATAGTTGGGCAGGGCCCACCACTTGATTTCTTGGTCGAGGCCTTGACTCGCCTGTCTCTGGAGGGGGCCTAGTCCACCCGACCCTGCGGGGTGGCCTCGTGGGCCCCCACGATCTGGGGGCGCGCGATCGTGGGAACCTCCCGGGGAACGTGGGGGCAGGCCCGTGTCGGGAACCGCGCGGCGGTTCACCTACTCCTTCTCCTGCCATTAAGGCGGGGCAGATAGCTACGTAGGCAGCCGTGCATAAAGCGGAAAAGGCAGGGGCCCCGCGCGTCGCGCCGAGACGCGCGTCCGCGAGCGGCCACCGGTTCGCCTTCCTGCCTTGCTTGCTCTTCTACCCGCCTGTCATGACTGCCTCCTCGGGCCCCTGCTGTCATAGACCTGGAGGCCCGTGGGTGCGTCCGCGCTCGCGTACACTTGACGTCCGCGGCTTGCGGAGGATTGGGGGCAACCGTCAAATAGGGCTCTCGGCCATCGGCCGAGCACGTCCTTCTGCCATTTGCCTTTGCACCCCTCGCATCCGCCGCGGCGCTTCATCTTCCTCGCAGCAGAGTTCTCGCTTCTTGTCTGCTGCGTGCTTCTTGTCTTCCCCACCGCCAGATTCCACAGCGATGGGTTCGGGCCACCAATCCCCCCGGGAGACTGAGGAGAACCTCACCCGCGTCCGCCGCCTGCTCGGCTGGACGGACGCGGAGCGTCGCGATAATGTTCGCACGGGCTCCCTCCCCCACCGCAACTTGCAGCCGGGGGAGTTCGTCCTCTTCGTCCCCTACCTCTACTGTGGTCTGGGGATTCCGATCTCTTCTTTCTTCATGCTGCTGCTGGAGGCGTTTGGGCTGCAGCTCCAGCATCTCACCCCCCACTCCATCCTTCATGCGGCAATCTTTGCCCACTTCTGTGAGATGTTCGTGGGGGTTCCTCCCTGCGTGACGCTCTTCCGCCACTTCTTCTAGGTGAGGTGTTCCGGGAGGAGCTCGACGGAGATCGGCCGCTACTACTTCCTGCTGAAGGGGTCCGGGGGAAGATCGACCTACCTCCCCACCTTCGCCAGCGCCAAGTGGGAGCACTGGCGCAACGACTGGGTGATCGTTAGGGCGGAGCCGAACGACCGGTTGGCTCTCCCTGATAGCAGTCCCGACGCATCCCTCCCGGAGGGTGCCTCGACGGATCTGCCACCCGAGTTCTCCCCCGTGCTGGCCAGGATCGCCGAGCTCGTTAGCGGCGGGCTGACCTCACTGCACGTCCTCGCAGGACTTCCTCAGGCGGAGGCTCGCCCCCCTGCAGATGCGGCCAAGGCTGGCGTGGGGCTACACCGGCTCCAACGACTGCAGCCGGGTGGTGCGTGGCGAAGACCACGACCTGACGCCGCTCCTGCTGGAGGAATGGGTGCGGTGCGTCACAGACGTGAGTTTCCCTCCGGAGCAGCTGCGCCTGCCGTCCGCTATCGTGCCGCTCTGCCGCGACCAGGCCTTGCGGACGGCGGTGCTCCGAGAGATGCCCACGCTCGACGGCGGCGGCCTCGCGGCGCGGCAGCTTGGGGGCGACCCCAACCGGGGGGTCCACATTGCCGACGCCCCGGTTGGGGGTTCTGGTGCCAGAGGCACCGCTCCTGCTGACAAGGGCAAGGGGCCGGTGGCAGCGTCCCCCGTCGTTCCGCCGGCGGGTGGTGAGGAGACGCGGCGAAGGCTGGTCCGCGGCGACGGGACCTTTGTCTCGGAGCCCGACCCGAAGCGTCAGCGGACCTCGGGGGAAGGGAGCTCCTCTGGGCAAGGGGAGCGAGTGCCACCGCCGCCTCCGGGCCAGCGGCACCCTCAGCGCCGGGCACCTCCTCCGACGCCGGACCAGCAGCGGCTGCCCTCTCCGGCACCGCCGGCCTCGGGCCCGCGGCGACAGCAGCCACCGGCAATGCCGACCGCAGATCGGCAGCCGCGGCGAGGCTCTGGCCTTCGTGGCCGCTGGTCGGCGCCTACTCTGAGGTAAGCCTTTTAGATTAGTTTCGAATACTTCGCGGTACCACGGCTAGCTTTTTCAGGCTTCTCAGCCTTCCGCCGTGTGTTTTGTTTAGGCCGACACGCCCGCCCGGCGTTCCTCCCCCCAGCGGTTCTGGTGGTCGGGCGACCACGGCGGAGGAGTGCGCCCCTGGTGGTCCGACGGTGGGAGATGCCTCGCGGGCCCGGGCTACGACCGAGGGGCCTGCACCGGAGGCCACCCCGTTTGTCCGGCCCCGGGCCCCAGGTGGACCGACGCCGGGAGGCGCCTCGGGGGTCGAGACCGCACCCGGAGTGCCTGCTGAGGGGGCAGCTCCGGACGCGCAGCCCCAGGCACCAGGCAGCCCGGTGCCGGAAGGCGTCGCGACCCAAGGGCCTGCGCCGGGGGTGGCTCCTGACGCCCGGACCTCGGAGCCTTCGTCGCCCGCCGCCCAGACGACCATCCCCGGATCTCCGCCCCCTGCCGAGGGGGAACTGGAGGAGGTTCTGGGTAGGCCGCTCCTGCCCCTGCCCCAGCCGGGTGGAGCCCCTCTCCCTCGCGTGCTGCGTCGGGCGCGCCAGGCCCTGGGCGACGCCCAGGAGGCGCTCCAGCTGGAGTGGGCCCGGCTGCAACAGGAGCGCGAGGGCCTGGACGGCTGGCGGGCCCGTCTGGGGGAGCAGATCGAAGCCGCCACCGCCCAACACACCCGGACCCGTGCGGAGCTTTCCACTGCCCGCACCGAGCTCGACGCCGACCGCGCGGCCTTCCATGAGGACCTGCAGAGGCTCGCTGGCCGGGAGCGCGCGGTTGGGATCCGCGAGAAGCAGGCCGAGGTGGGCGAGGCGCGGCTAAAGCTCGAGCAGGCGAAGCTGGAGTCCGCGTGGAAAGGCGTGGAGCAGTGCCGGCAAGAGCTGGTGGAGGTGTCTGAGCGGCAGGCTGCTGTCAACGCTGAGCTCGACAAGATGAAGCTGAGATTTGTCGAGCGCGAGGCAGCAGTTGCGGCCCGTGAGGACTCCGTCGCTCAGCGGGAGGCGTCGGCCAAGGCTCTCAGGGACTCCGCTGCTGGCCAGGCTGCCACGCTCAAGGTCCGCGAGGACTGGGTGAAGTCCCGGGAAGGGGAGCTGGCGGACCAGGAGAGGCACCTGCTGGCTGAGCGGGCCGCCCTGGAGCAACTGAAGCAGGGTGCTACCCAACAGGCGGCGGCGGAGGACCGGGAACAGATGCGCGCCGGCCTTCAACGCATCGCCGACTGGGCCGGGGAGGCGAGTTCGGCTCTGGTACCGCTCGGACTGAGTCCGATCCGGCTGACAGAGCCGCCGTCCACTATTGCGGACGCCTTCCCTGTCCTTGACTCGGCGGTGGAGCGACTTCGGCGCCTGGACTCCACGCTCGGGGAGCGCCTTGAAGCCGAGGGCCGCGAGCTGTGCCGCCTTGTAGTGGAACACCTCCTGGTCTGCTTCCGGAGCCACGACCCCGCCATTTCCTTGGACCCGGTTATCGCTGGTCCGGTGGAGGAAGCGGAGGCCGTCGCCCGAGACAGCGTGCAGGAGGCGGTGGAGGTCATTGCCGCCCGGTTCCAGCGGACCCCTGCAGACGAGGACCCGGATGTACCGGGGACAGGAGCCTCTCCAGCGCCGTAGGGCAACAGCTTTTGCTGTTTTGTTTTGTTTTTTTTATGTATGTAAAACATTAGTATGCCAAGTAATATAAGAATGGTAGTTGCGACTTATCTTCATTTACTTCCTTGCTGCATGCTGGTGTGTTGTCACCTGACCCCCTGGCCCCCTGGTAGGTAGGCTCTAAGTTTTGAGGCTGGCTACCACCAAGTCAGAGGCCAGACCTGCATGCACTCACGGCAAACGTCAGTGTCGCACCTACGGGACCCACTCTGAGTTGACCTTTTCCGCTATTCGAGGTCCGGAGTGTTTGCTGTCCGGGCCAGGGGCCAGGATGTTTGTTCGTGGGATAGCAGGGTGTGTGAGTTAAGGGTACGGAACCAGGCAAAACTGCGACACAGCCCTGGACTATCCTAGTCCAAAACACCTTGGCTCTGGTCCGGTCCTGCAGTCGTTCGGACCTCTCCTAGCGAAACAAAAGGTAACCGCGCTGCCTCGAAGTCCTCGGAGTCGCAGCCGGACCTTGCTGCTGAGGTTAGGGGTGTGCCATTAGCTTAGGGGGTGGTCCGGAGCACTAAACGCACTGTTCCTGATACTGGGGGAACTCACGGCGTGGTAGGGAGTGTTCAGTGCTTAGGGTATGAGACCAGGCTAAGCAGCTGACAGCTCCGTGCTACCAAGGCGAGCCTCTTTTCTCTGGACCTGGCACCCAGTATTCCGGACCTCCTTCCCAGCCTCTGTGCTAGCCGCTTCACACTCAAGCTGCTAAGTCCTGCTGGTTCCAGGGAGATTTTTGGCAAGAGTAGGATTCCACGCAGGGGTTAGGAAAAATTGAAACAGATGGCAGCTGAGTAAGCAGTAGGGTGATAGCGGAGACAAGAATTTCAGTGCTAAACTCTTTCTTTAATCAAGCGGTACAGGGTGTCATGTGATGTCAGCCAGAGGTCGGGATTACAAGGGCGGACCTTCACCGCTCTGGTCCACATGGTGGTCCTATTTAGCTTACAAAAAGAAAAGGGGTTGCCCTGAATTTCTTGCCTACGGATAAAACTTACGGAGGTGTTCTATGTTCCAAGGGTTCGGCAGCGGAACTCCTTCTTCCGTGGCGAGGCGAACGCAACCAGGGGCGACTAACTTCTGTCACTTTGAAGGGGCCTTCCCAGCTGGGGGAGAGCTTGTTGCGCCCTTCTCGGCTCAAGATGCGCCTCAGGACCAGGTCTCCAGGTTGGAGCACCCTGCCCCGCACGGTTTGCTCATGATAGCGTTTGAGCGATTGGTTGTACCGTGCGTTCCGGATTGCAGCCTGCCATCTTTGCTCCTCGACGAGGTCGACGTCGTCGCACCTTGCTTGTTCCTGCAAAGATTCATCAAAAGCTTGGACCCGTGGGGAGCCCAAGAGTATTTCTGGTGGGAGGCATGCCTCGGCCCCGTATACCAGGAAGAATGGGGTTTCCCCGGTTGCTCGGCTAGGTGTGGTCCGGTTCCCCCATAGCACGTAGGGGAGCTCATCAACCCATTTCGCACCGTGTTTTTCCAAGCAGTTGAAGGTGCGGGTTCTGAGCCCCTTGAGGATTTCTGCGTTAGCTCTCTCGACCTGTCCATTGCTCCTAGGATGTGCTACAGAGGCGAAGCATAACTGGATGCCAACGCCGTCGCAGTAGTCCTGGAAGACCCGGCTCGTGAACTGGGTCCTGTTGTCCGTTATAATACGGCTAGGGACGCCGAACCGGCACACAATGGACTTAAGGAAAGCTGTTGCAGTTCCTTGGGTGATGCTTACTACTGGGGTTACCTCAGGCCATTTTGTGAATTTGTCAATGGCGACGTAGAGGTACCGGTACCCACCGACAGCTCTAGGGAAAGGTCCCAGGATGTCCACCCCCCATACCGCGAAGGGCCAAGAGGGTGGAATCATCTGCAGAGACTGAGCCGGTGTGTGTATCTGCTTTGCGTGGAACTGACACGCCTTGCAGGACCTTACTAGCTCAGCTGCATCCTGGAGCGCTGTCGGCCAGTAAAAGCCATGCCGAAAGGCTTTACCGACCAGCGTACGGGACCCTGAATGATTCCGGCACTCACCTCCATGGATCTCCACGAGTAAATCGCGGCCCTCCTCCCGGGTTATGCATCGCATGAGGATGCCATTGGCGCCACGCCTGTAGAGATCCCCTTCTACTAGCGTGTAGCGTTTAGCCAACCGCACTATGCGCTCAGCAGACGCACGTTCTTCGGGAAGGATTTTGTCCTTCAGGTAGTCCCGGATCTCTGAGATCCATGCATCGGGACTGCCCTGAGCCATTGGATGTGTCCCTGATGACATGCCGGGGTCATCAGTCCACACGATCCTTGGTGGGCTCTAGAGATGGAGGACCACCGGGACTGCTAGCTTCGAGGTGCTAGTTCTGCCCCCTTCGCCCAGTTCGGCTGGCTGGGCGGTTGGTCTCAGCAGCTGTCTTTCGAAGACGCCCTCAGGTACTGGGCCCCGAGTCGATGCCCTCGCGGAGAGGTCATCTGCCACTGAGTTGAGGTTCCTGGGAACGTGCTGCAGTTCCAGGACCTCGAAGTCCTTCTCGAGCTCCCTCACTCGCATGAGGTATGCTGCGAGCTGGGAGTTATTGCAGCAGCACTCCCCCCGGACCTGTCTGATCACCAACTGGGAATCCCCCTTAACCAGGAGCTGCTTGATCCCCAGTGACTGAGCGATCATGAGCCCAAAGATCAAGCCTTCGTATTCCGCCATGTTGTTAGTGGCTTTGAATTCGAAGCATACTATGTACTTTACTTGATCCCCGTTTGGGTCCACGAGGGCCACCCCTGCTCTGGACCCTTTTTCGCGGGCGGACCCGTCGAAGAAGAGAGTCCAGTGCGGCTCGGTGAAAACCCGGACGGTCCTGTCCGGCTGGGAAGGTCCCGCCTCGGCTTGCGGACCTCCAGATTTCGAGGCGGTGGGAGTCCACTCTGCGATGAAGTCGGCCAGGACTTGGCTCTTAGCAGCACTTCGGGGCTGGAAGTCGAGTTGGAACTCTGCCAGCTCCGCAGCCCATTTGGCGATATTCCCAGTAGCGTTAGAATTGCGCAGGATTGCTCTTAATGGGTAAGAGGTCACCACGACAACCTTATGCGCCTGGAAATAGTGGCGCAACTTTCTGGAAGCAATAAGTAATGCGTAGGCGAACTTGTGAGCTTCCAGATACCTGGCCTTCGCCCCGTGGAGGACTTCACTGACGTAATAGACTGGCTTCTCGGTGGTCCGGACCCTAGTGGCAGGTCCGAGACCATCTCCCCCTGCCAGGCTGGCCCCCTGGGCAGCTTGGCCTCCAGCTTCTGGTGGCTTACCGCCTTGGCAGGGCAGCGTGCCAACCGGACCTCCGGTATCGGGGTCGGCTGCAGCTCCTGTGGTGGGCGGACCACCACCTTCCACTTGGGGGACCCCGGTGTCTCCCTCGTGGGAATGGGCTGGTCGCTCGGCGACCAAGACCATGCTTACTACCTCGGATGTTGCCGCGAGGTAGAGAAACAGGGTCTCACCAGACTCTGGCGCCACTAAAACGGGCAGAGTAGTGAGATGCTATTTCAACTCCTGGAAGGCTTGTTCAGCCTCTTCGGTCCATATGAATGGTCCGGACTTCCTCAAAAGCTTGAAGAAGGGCAGGGCTCTCTCGGCTAGCCTTGAGATAAACCGGCTGAGGGCTGCCAAGGACCCAGTGAGTTTCTGGAGATCCTTGATGCAGGCCGGCGGTCGCATAGCCTCGATTGCCCTGATCTTGGTTGGGTTTGCCTCAATGCCGCGATGTGACACTAGGAAACCTAACAGCTTACCAGCCGAGACGCCAAAGACGCATTTCTCGGGGTTCAGCTTCGTGCGCGTTGTGCGCAACCTGTCGAAAACAAGGGCCAGGTCTTCCATCAAGGTCGACCCTACCCTGGTCTTGACGACAATGTCATCGACATAGACCTCTACTATGTCTCTGATCAGGTCATGGAACGTGAAATTCATGGCACGCAGAAACGTAGGTAAAGCATTCCTCAGACCATATGGCATTACAACGTAACAATACAACCCATCTACTGTTACGAAGGCTGTATGCCTCTTATCCTCCTCATCCATCTGGATCTGATGAAACCCAGAGTACGCATCCAAAAAAGACAAAAGTTCACACCCGGAGGTGGAATCTACTATCTGGTCTATGCGCGGGAGGGGATAAGGGTCTGGAGGACATACTTTGTTGAGGCTGGTGTAGTCGATACACATCCGAAGCTTCCCGTTCGCCTTGGGGACGACCACCGGGTTGGCCAGCCACTCGGGGTGATGGACCTCCTCGATGAAGCCTGCGTCCAGGAGCTTCCGGACCTCCTGACGGATGAAGTCCTGGCGCTCCACGGACTGCCTCCGTGGCTTTTGCCGCACCGGCTTGGCGTCCGGGCTGATCTTCAGACGGTGCTCAATCACTTCCCTAGGGATTCCCAGGCATCTGCGACGGTTCCCAGGCGAACACGTCGACATTTGCCCGGAGGAAAGCAACGAGCGCGTCTCCCTATTTCTCTCCCAGATTCCCTGCGATGCGGGTGGTCTGGGAGGGCTCCGCCCCGATCTGGACGGTCTTGACCGGCACGTCCTCGGGGTCAGAAGGGCGTACCTTGGGCACCTTTGGTTCCTTAACAGGAACCTTGGCCCGAGAGGTCGAGGGGTTGTCCCTCGCCGGGTTTGCTGCGTCAGTAGCGAGAGCATGGAGCTTCTCTACTGCGGCGATGGCTGCGTGGCGGTCTCCCGGCACGGTGAGAACACCCGCCAGGGATGGCATCTTCACGACCAAGTACCCGTAATGAGCAACGGCCATGAAGCGGTACAGTGCCGGTCTGCCAATGATGGCGTTGAACGGCAGGTTGACTTTCGCGACATCGAACTGGACGTTCTCTGTGCGGAACTTCTCCGGGGTCCCGAAGGTGACCGGCAGGTCGATCTTTCCTTTCGGGTAGATCGGCACTGGACCCACGCCGGAGAATGGGCGCGTCGGAGCCAAGCGCGACTCCGGAATCTGCAGCTGTTTGAAGGCTGCGTGGCTGATGATGTTGAGGGCGGCTCCGCCGTCGATCAACACGTGGTGGAGCCGTATGTTGGTGACCACTGGCGATGTGATGATCGGCAGTACGCCAGCCCCAGCCATGTTCTCTGGGCAGTCGGCTGGCCCGAAGGAGATGGTGGTGTCTCTCCACTTGTGGTGTGGAGCCACCCCAGGGACGCTCGGCCTGACCGAGAGGACTTCTCGGCGCAGGGCCTTCATGTCCCGCCGGGAAGAGACCGCCCAGCTTCCGCCGTACATGACGTATAGCCTCTTGCGACGTTCGTTGTCGCTGGATTCGGAGCTGGAGTGGCCTAGAGCGTAGATGCTCTTGAGATCCCGCTCCAGGGGCTGGTAGCCCATCTCCTTGCCCCCAGCGGCGGGCCCACCATCGCTGGTAGCCTTCCCCTTGCCAGGGCTCTGGCGTGGGGGTGAGTCGTCCTTGGCCGGACGCTCTCGGCGCTCACTGAGACGCCGCTGCACGAGCTTTTGTATCTCGCGGCAGTCGGCGGCGCTGTGACCGCTGTTGGGATGAACAGGACATGAACCGCCACTGTTCCGCGCCTGTTGCCTCAGGCGCTTGCCGCCGATGTCGCGGCCTCCAGGTGCTGCCGCAGCGACAGGGGCCCCTTCCAGGAACCTCTCTGGGCGTCGGCCCTTCTTCTTTTTCTTGCCGCTCTCTCGGGCGGCACCGGCAGAGGCGCCTGGCTCGGGCAGTCCTGCCCTGTTGTGGGGAGTGCCACGCACGCCCCTCTGCGGCCCTAGCGCACTTGTCCACCAGCGCGTACAGGGTGGCGACGTCCTGTACTTGGCGGGTCGCTAGTTTCTCCAGCATCTTCTCATCACGGACGCCTTGCCGGAAGGCTGTGATGATGGACGCGTCGGAGATGCGAGGGATTGTCCCCCGCACCTTGGCGAAACGAGCGATGAACGCTCGGAGGGATTCGCCAGGCTCCTGACGTACTGCGTGGAGGTGGGCCTCCACGCCGTACTGCTGGCACGCACTCGCGAAATTCGCCTGGAACAGAGTGCAGAGCTCCTCCCAGGACCGGATTGACCCGGGGGAGAGGTTCATGAGCCAAGTCCGGGCCGGCCCAGACAAGGCGACATGGAAGTATGACGCCATAACGGCGTCGTCTCCGCCGGCCGTTGTGATAGCGGTGACGTACACCTGCAGGAATTCCGACGGGTTGGTATTCCCGTCGTACTTTTCCGGCAGGTGCGGCCGGAACTTCTGCGGCCAGCGCGCGGAGCGGAGACTGTCCGCGAGTGCGGCGCAACCAACTCCAGCCGATACGACCCTCGGGTGGCGTTTGCACGCCAACCGGGGGTGGCGCGTAAGCCGGGGGCTTAGGTGCTGCAGCGGCGAACGCCGCGTCAAGGTTCTTGCCCTTGGCGGTGTTTGGCTGCACCCGTGGTTGCTCCACGGTGGTGGGGGTGCTTGCTCGCCGGCGGTTGAGCTCAGCTCGCAGGTCTTCCGTCTGCGCGCTCCTTACTGAGGGGGAGCGCGCGGATGTTGCCGCATCGTGCTGCCTGCGGCGGTTCGACATCCCCCCGCTGCTGGGAGGGAGTCGCGACCCAGTCCTAGCTGGGTCAGGGGTGACCTCGGCTAGGTGGATCAGGCGATCTACATCACTTCGCCACTGCGCCAGGGCGCTAGGTGAGGCTGTCGGCCCCGGGGGGTTACGAAGCAGCTCCCTGGCTGCGGCGAGCGGGCCAGCTGGCAGCAGCGGGGTTCGCCGTGGCGGCGTTTGCCGCTACAGCGCTTGTTACTGCAGTGTTTGCAGCAGCGGCGCCCCCCGCGGGGCGTCGAGGGAGCCGCGGCGTCCGCGCCGCGCCCTCAGAATGGTGGGGGAAGGCCTGCGACCCAGTCGAGGCCACGTCCTCTGACGCGGCTGCATCCTCATGGAAATCGCGGATGCGCACCATCATGCGGTGAGGGATGATGCTAACTGATGCTGGCCCCTACCTGGCGCGCCAAATGTCGGAGCGGGCGTGCTCCTGGTCGGGTGGAGGAATGCACCCGGCCGAGATCCTAAGTACTAAGAGTAGTTAGGGGGAGCGATCGTTGTTAGCTAAGTTGGTGGTGGCACGATGGTGGCGAGAGGATTTAGAGTGGTTCAGGGCCGCCGGAGCGTAATACCCTACGTCCACTGTGGGTGTGTTCTTGTATTTTGTGGGCTTTCAGAGGAGTCTCTGAGCCTGTCTGGGTCTGTCCTTCTGTGTTGCGTATGCCTCCCCTTTTATAGCCCAAGGGGGGCATGTACATGGTGGCCGGGCCCCGACAGGTGGTCCCGGCCCATTTCCTCTATGCTACAGTTCTATCCTGTGCCTGATGCCCAACGTTCCCATGCCTTGCGCCTGCAGCACCGACGTGATCTGGTATGGCCTGGAGATCCGCCATATCGTCCTGTCGTCTGGATACGGCGCCGCGCCGTTCCTCCCTTACGCCGCCCTGTCCCATCGGCTGCTAAACCCGCTGAGAGGCTTCAGAGGCCGAGGGGCAGGCGATGCGCACGCGCGACAGGACAGGGCGCTCGTAGTAGCGTTGTGGCGCCGCTACCTAGTATTTAGACTGAGCGCGGCCACCGCGCGTGGCGCGGCTCATGATGTGTACAGCGTACTTGTTTACTCAATATAGACCCCAGTGTAGCTGGGGAAATCAACTGTAGTGCCCTGTTATCGCCGCCGCGCCTTGGTAAGGCATGCCCCTTTGCTTTGCCGCCGCCGCCTGCCAGCGGCGGCGTCGGCGGGCGACGGGGGCACGCCCGTCTGACAGCGGCGGCGTCGGCGGGCGACGGGGGCACGCCCGTCTGACAGCGGCGGCGTCGGCGGGCGACGGGGGCACGCCCGTCTGACAGCGGCGGCGTCGGCGGGCGACGGGGGCACACCCGTCTGACAGCGGCGGCGTCGGCGGGCGACGGGGGCACGCCCGTCTGACACTCGTGGTGTCAGCAGCATCGGGGGGTGCCAGCCTGACAGCGGCGGTGGCAGCGGCATCGGGCACGCCCGCCTGCCCGCAATAAATGCGGCAGGTGGGCGAGGCGCCCGCCTGAAGGCCCGCCACGCGCCCTGTGGGCACGTGGCAACGCGAGACCTGCGGCCCCGGACCACCGAGGGTGCTGGCTCCGGACCTCCACGTGCTCTGCGGGCACGTGGCGCCCCCGGACCACCGAGGGCGCTGGCTCCGGACCTCCACGTGCTCTGCGGGCACGTGGCGCCCCCGGACCACCGAGGGCGCTGGCTCCGGACCTCCACGTGCTCTGCGGGCACGTGGCGCCCCCGGACCACCGAGGGCGCTGGCTCCGGACCTCCACGTGCTCTGCGGGCACGTGGCGCCCCCGGACCACCGAGGGCGCTGGCTCCGGACCTCCACGTGCTCTGCGGGCACGTGGCGCCCCCGGACCACCGAGGGCGCTGGCTCCGGACCTCCACGTGCTCTGCGGGCACGTGGCGCCCCCGGACCACCGAGGGCGCTGGTTCCGGACCTCCACGTGCTCTGCGGGCACGTGGCGGCCCCGGACCACCGAGGGCGCCGGCTCCGGACCTCCACGTGCTCTGCGGGCACGTGGCGCCCCCGGACCACCGAGGGCGCCGGCTCCGGACCTCCACGTGCTCTGCGGGCACGTGGCGCCCCCGGACCACCGAGGGCGCTGGTTCCGGACCTCCACGTGCTCTGCGGGCACGTGGCGCCCCCGGACCACCGAGGGCGCTGGTTCCGGACCTCCACGTGCTCTGCGGGCACGTGGCGGCCCCGGACCACCGAGGGCGCCGGCTCCGGACCTCTCCGTGCTCTGTGGGCACGAGGCGGCCCCGGACCACCGAAGGTACGGGCTCCGGACCGAGAGGTCCGGACCTCTCCTCGCGTGGCTGGGGGAGGCTCGGTCCTCGAAGGAGGTCCGGGGCCTCCCCTGTGGGCCGGGTGCGTGGCCCAGCTTTCCCAAGGAGTGGGCCGGGCCCATCTGTATGCGGCCTTAGGCCCTCCTTGTACTGCAGTAGTTACCCGGTTAGCTGGGTACCGACAAAATTCAATAAAATGTTGAAGCATGTGTAAATAGAAAACCTGAAATCTAGCAAAAAGTAGTTATTTACATGTGCAGAAATAAAAAAAATACATAAAAACGAAAAAAGAAATCTGCTGATTATTATTAGTGGGCTGAAATAAATTGGTTAAATGGGCCTCCTGGGCTGGAAGATACTTGGCTTATCCTTCTTGCAGAAGATACATTGGCAGTCCCCTCCCAGACGGCCAGGCTTGGTGGAAGGTTCTAGTGACTCCTAGTCTGGGCAACACTAACCGTCCGATTAGAAACTAGCGGTCGGATGTTGCTGCGCCGCCTTTATAGGCGCTTCTAGACGCGTTTCGAAGCATCCACCGAAGTCCCGCTTGTGCGCTTGTGCAGTCGTGCTCCTCTGCTCCCCATCCGGCCACGGCGGAGCTGCGGCTGCTCTCCTCCGGTAAGCCTCTTTCCTCGCTTCTGCCTCCGTGTGTTGGTTTGCTCCTCGAGACGACTAGATGTACGCGTATGTTGGATGACGATGGGGTTGCGCCTGATGCTACTACCTATGCCATTCCCACGTTCCACCTTGGATTGATGCCTTTTCTGTCGATTCATATCAGGTCGGAAGATGTCGGATCTTCCGCTACAATCGACCGGATATAAAGATTAGTTTTTATTTTCCGTCAAGATTTATTTTTGCTCCGTGTAGTTCTGTGCATTGATTAATTCTTCTCGAATTTAAGCGGCTGCTATTTTGAAGGTTTGTTCTTCCCTGAAAAAGTCAGATCCCGCAACCGCTGGAATTGCAACAGCCAGTTATCTATCGAGCTTTCGGCCTCTTCAATTACTCGACCTGTTGGCTATTGTGTCTTGTACAAATCTCTGATCCTTGAAATTGAAATTACAGAAAATCCTCTAAGCGACGAGTCCAATCGAATCAGGTAGAAGAATCATCAGGCGGCGGCCATGGCTGAGCACCTGGCGTCCATCTTTGGCACGGAGAAGGACCGCGTCAACTGCCCCTTCTACTTCAAGATCGGCGCGTGCCGCCACGGGGACCGGTGCTCCCGCCTGCACAACAAGCCGTCCATCTCCCCGACGCTTCTGCTCTGCAACATGTACCAGCGCCCGGACATGATCACCCCGGGCGTGGACGCGCAGGGCAACCCCATCGACCCGGAGCAGATTCAGGAGGACTTCGAGGACTTCTACGAGGACATCTTCCAGGAGCTGAGCAAGCACGGCGAGATCGAGAGCCTCCACGTCTGCGACAACCTCGCCGACCACATGATCGGGAATGTGTACGTGCAGTTCCGCGAGGAGGAGCAGGCCGCGCGCGCGCTGCAGTCGCTGCAGGGCCGCTACTACTCGGGCCGCCCCATCATCGCCGAGTTCTCGCCGGTGACCGACTTCCGGGAGGCCACCTGCCGCCAGTTCGAGGAGCACAGCTGCAACCGCGGTGGCTACTGCAACTTCATGCACGTGAAGCAGATTGGCCGGGACCTGCGCCGGAAGCTGTTTGCCCACCTGCACCGGTCCCGCCGGAGCCACAGCCGGAGCAGCCGGAGCCCGAGCCCGTATCGTTACCGTAGGAGCTCGTCCCGGTCCAGGGACCGCGACGATGACCACGACTATTACTACCACTACCGTAGTGGCAGTGGCAGCCGCAGGAGCAGCGAGAGGCACCGCAGCCACGACAGCGACGGGAGCCGCCGCCGGCGTGGGCGGTCCAGGAGTCCAGTGAGGGAAGGCAGCGAGGAGCGGAGGGCAAGGATCGAGCAGTGGAACCGCGAGAGGGAGGCCGCGCAGGTGTGAGCAGAGCAGCTGCAGCCTGCAGGTTGCTGCGTTGCTGGCCTTGCTACTTTGCCAGGTTGCTGAAACTGTCATCTTGTACTGCAGTCAGTCATGATAAGGTAGTAAACTGAGCTAAAAATTTGGATTGTGATATCGTTGCTGTGGACTAGGAATGCCATTGAACTTGATTTGGATCTGTTGGTGGAACCTGATTGCTTTTTGAGTATGAGCTTGTGCTGATGATCAGGTAGTGCTCTCTGTGTGCTACTACTGTTGTGCATGGAGCTTGTGTTGTGTCCAAAGAAACATTATCTATTGATGATCAGCAAATATGGATGTAGGAGGATTTTTAGATACTGTAGGTCTTATATCTAATAACAAAATTTCTTATCAAGGCACATGTAGAATTATACCTGCGCTCTGCTTTGTTCTGAAAATAACACCCTGATGTTATTCAATGTTTGGGCGAGTTTGGTTTGCCTGTCAATAGCCCATGTGACTTCCGTATTTTGGCAGTTGCAGACCATGTTTCTTTTTTTGTTTAGTTTCCAAAATGTGGAATTTACTTCCCAACTGAGAAGTAAAGAAATTCTTATCAGTTGCCGATGTACTACTTAACATCAGAATTCTTTAGATCAGCGGCAGGATTGGAATTGAACTCAAAACTTCGGATATATGATTTGTGGCAACTTTATGAAGTTCTCACTAAATCTAACTTTGGATCTGCTGATGCAATCTAGGAGTAGGCAATCTTCGGTGATGAGGTCGCGCTGATGATTTAAGCGTTGTTTGTTTGTAGCCCCTTGTAGCATGCTGACAGTCGACCATCTGCATTTAGTATAACTTTGCTCTGTTGTCACTTGTGCCGCTGCAAACAAATTGGAATCGAAGTTAGTGGAACCTCTCTTTAGTCTTACGGGTCACCGTTATTTGGTTTTTGTAATTTACTGCTCTCTTCTCTCCATCTTAAATTATAAAGGTTCTGACCTTTAGTAAATTTATTCATTCCTTCATGTATATATGTTTAATGTATTTATATTCATCGACGTCCATATAGATGTAGATAGATAAATAAAAAGAGAGCTATAATCTCTTGCAATTTGTGATGGACGGAGTAATTTTCATAGTATTGCACAATTTAGCAGCTCCTAAGGACCTGTCGACCTGCAATTTAAATTCATCTCTATCTACGGTGCCAGGTCTACAGTGCCAGATTTCTCGAAATAGCTGTACTGTTGGAGTCATGTACGAAGCAAATCTTTGAGTTGTACTACTGGAAATATCACTCCACACAAAACACTTTCCTAACTATGCAATGATTTGCGAATAATTTATATTTCCCCCAAATACACGAAGGATTTATGTCATTCGTTGACATTGCGAAAAGACATTTCACCGAGAATAACTAAACCACAAGACGCTTCTCTGGGACTGTTAATATGGTGATTTCAAGCACAAATGACGAGCAAGTATGTTAACTAGACAAGAAAACAATAGCAGCAACTGACAAAGGATGTCAGGAGTATACGTAAATGGCTCATTAACTTGCGAGTTTGTTCCCCTCCCAATTTATCCGTGATCCCAAAACTTGCCAGAACAAAAGTTACAATTCTCTTAATCGTCACAGAAAACTAAGAAACCGGAGGCAGGTAGATTACTTCCTAAATGGGTACATGCAAAAGTAGAGACTTGATGCAGGATCAGTCTACATCTTGGCTTCCTTTGCGTCCTGGTACTCAGCTTCAGGAGTCTGGTCTCCACTGCCGCTACTGCTGCCGCTGCTGCCAGCACCGCCGCCACCACCTTGTTGCATGTGCTCTCCAATCTTTGACACCGCCTTGTTTGCAGCTTCAAGCTTCTGCTTGATCTTCTCCAGATCGTCCTCAGCCATAGCTGCCCTCAGATCAGATACGGCAGACTCGATCTCCTTGGTGACTTCAGAGGGGACCTTGTCCTTGTACTCACTGACGCTCTTCTCAATGCTGTAGATTGCGGTATCTGCAGAGTTCTTGAGATCAATAAGTGACTTCTTTTCCTGATCCTTCTGAGCATGTAGCTCAGCCTCCTTCACCATCTTCTCAATGTCACCCTCCGACAAACCACCAGAAGACTTGATGGTGATCTCTTGTTCTTTGCCAGTGGATTTGTCCTTCGCTGACACCTTCACAATGCCATTGGCATCAATGTCAAAGGTGACCTCAATCTGGGGTATGCCTCTTGGAGCTGGTGGAATACCTTCAAGCTGGAATTCACCAAGAAGCTTGTTATCTGTAGCCATCTCCCTCTCACCCTGAAGCACCTTGATTCCAACCTGTGTCTGGTTATCTGCAGCAGTAGAGAAGACCTGGCTCTTCTTGGTTGGAATTGTGGTGTTCCGGTTAATCAACCTTGTGAAGATGCCACCAAGAGTCTCAATACCAAGGGAGAGGGGTGTGACATCCAGCAAAAGGAGCTCCTTCACATCACCCCTCAAGATGCCACCCTGAATAGCAGCTCCCATGGCAACGGCCTCATCAGGATTGACACCCTTGCTTGGGGGCTTGTTGAATATCTGAGAAACAACCTCCTGGACCTTTGGCACCCTCGTCATACCACCAACCAGTAGAACCTCATCAATCTCCTTTGCAGATATGCCAGCATCCTTGAGGCAGTTCACACAGGGGGTGCGAGTCCTCTCGATGAGGTTGGCCACAAGAGACTCAAACTTCGATCTGGTCATGGTAATGTTGAAGTGCTTTGCACCAGAGGCGTCAGCAGTGATAAAGGGGAGGTTGATTTCAGTCTGCATAGTGGAGGAAAGCTCGACCTTGGCCTTCTCAGCAGCTTCCCTAAGCCTCTGCAGGGCTAACTTGTCCTTGCTCAGATCAATGTTGTCAGACTTCTTGAACTCGCTAACTAGGTACTCAAGCAGTGCACCATCGAAGTCCTCACCACCAAGGAAAGTATCACCATTGGTTGCCTTGACCTGAACAAGGCATCAGAATTAAGAATCAGAACGCCTATTTCAACATTTGGATATGGAATATGCACAAGATATGAGAAGGTTACCTCAAAGACACCGTTTGATATCTCAAGAATTGAAACATCAAAGGTGCCACCACCCAGGTCAAATACAGCAATAAGGCCCTCCTTGTTGTTCATTCCATATGACAGAGCTGCAGCAGTGGGCTCGTTGATAATCCTCATCACCTCCAGTCCAGCAATCCTACCAGCATCCTTGGTAGCCTGGCGCTGCGCATCATTGAAATACGCTGGGACAGTAATAACAGCCTTGGAGACAGTCTTGCCAAGGTAAGCCTCTGCAGTTTCCTTCATCTTGGTGAGGACAAATGCACCGATCTGGCTAGGGGAGTACTGCTGGCCACCCATCTCCACCCAGGCATCACCATTCGGTGCCCTGACAATCTTGTAAGGCACCATCTTCATCTCCTTCTGGGTCTGCGGGTCATCAAAGGTCCTACCGATCAGACGCTTTGACCCACGAATCGTGTTCTGGGCATTGGTGACCGCCTGCCGGCTCGCAGTGATACCGATCAGCAGGTCACCGTTCTGATTCTTGGCGACAATGGAGGGCGTCGTCCTCGCACCTTCCGCATTTTCAATGACCCGCGGTGTCTGCACAGGCAAATTCAACCATCACTTCCTGACAACCAGCTATCACAACAAACTACCAATTGAACATGTACTCCAATTGCAGCAAATTTAAGCCACGGCAATAAGTACAGATCGATATAACAAAATTAATCAAACCAACTGAAGCATTCGAGCCATGACATCAAGTATTATACTATATGGATACAGCGACTGGCTTACAAAGAATACTAGAACAGAACATGGCAAAATCTCAAGAGTACAAACAGAGGGGAAAAAACGGACCTTTCCTTCCATAACGGAGACGCAGGAATTCGTTGTGCCCAGATCGATACCGATGACATCTGCCGCGGCCGGCTTTGTGCTGCACGCAGAGCATGAGGCATGAGCATTCACTTAAAGAGTTAAGACTCCCGAAAGGCAACAAACAAACTGCTATGGATGCAGAACAAACGGTAATTACCTGAGAAGACGAGCTACCGCTCCAAGCCTGGAGAGCAGAGGTGGCGCTGGCCCGTGGGCGATGGGAGCCTAACCAGATCGCACAAGCAGAGAACAGATCATCAGCACATCGGAACAGCCCAAACCATGCATCATCAGAACGAATGCGCAACGCCACACCAAAAAACCAGGCCTTGCCAAAGGGGATACGAACCTGGGCACGGACCTGGGCAGCGGCTGAGGCGAGGGTGCGGCCGGACCTGGCCAGCCTCGACGCGACGAGAGCTCCGAAGGCCATGGCTGGCTTCTGTGCTTGGACGCTGCTCCCGGCGGCGGCGGCGGCGTGTGGGGGGCGGGAGGGGGGAGGAGGATGTGAGATCCGAAAAACCCTAATGGGCGGCGGCGTCGGCGCGCGCTCCTCTTAAACCCCCGTCGCGGTCCGCGGAACTGGCTTGCGAGAGGGGAAAGAAACGGTGGCCAGGGGCATTGCTGTGATTCTCGCCGGGACAAGTCTGTGGGTGACGGTGGGCCACGAGGTGCGGCTGGAAGCTTGTAGACGGCACTTTTTTTTTTTTTGCACGACGATAAGTCAAAATCGTTGCATAAACAGGCACGCCTGGGTCTGGTACAGATAAATCATGCCTCCGGCATCATTAAACGGAGGATTAAAAAGTTACTACTCCTGTACCATATTACGTGGGGAATTTCGGTAACGTTGGAGTCAAACTTCTCGTTTCCAATTGATGCTTCCAAACGCATTTGATCAGGCTGACTATTTATGTACACCCTGAAATGTTCAGGTTTTTCCTTATCAGCAGCCATGGTCTCATCGAGTTTGTCACACGACACAAGGCAACTTCATTGCACACAATGACACAATCTCCGACAAAATCATCACGTGTTCAAGAAATGGGCCAAAAGCTCTATGTGTGTGGAAAAAAAATTTGGGGCTATATGTTTGCTTTGATGCCAAAGAGCTCAACGGTTGTGTATACACGTGACCTATTCAAACTCCACTCCGTGTACGTAGATTTCATATTTTGGTTCGTATTTTGGTCCTCCTGCTGGAAACAGTTTCAGTAGGGGCAGATCTAGAAAAGTGGTTAGACCAAAGCTGATCTAAGCTTAAAGCTTTTGTACCTTAATAAATGAGATTAGGCTGGCAAAGTCGCAAAGAAGTGTGAGCCACGGTGTGTTGTAAGGCTATTATCACCCGTCCGTTCACATTTTAAACTACTCTGGGTCTGTTCGCAGCAGGTGCTGCAGCTACAACTAGGGCTGGAAACGAGCCGAGCCGAGCCGAGCCGAGGCTGTGGCTCGGTAAGTGAATGCTATTTTTGCGAGCTAGAAAATCAGGCTCAGCTCGTTGGAGGCTCGCGAGCTAGCCGCGGTAAAAAAAATGCGAATTAGGCTTAAAATAATTTAATTTACATATTTTTTTGAATGACAACAATAATTTTGTGGCACATATTTCCTATCTATATACAAATTGCTATGTTATGTATATAAATATTAATTTATACCACTAACAATGAATAATTAATTCATCAATCATCATAAAATTATTTTTAAACTGTTTTGGACTGAGCTCACGAGCCGGCTCGCGAGTCTGAATGAGTCGGCTCAGCTCGACTCGCTATTTTTGCGAGCCAGAAAATTAGGCTCGGCTCGTGAGCCGCTCCGAGCCGAGCCGTTCCGAGCCCGAACCGAGCCGCGAGCTTCGAGCTATTTTTCTAGCCCTAGCTACAACTACAAGCGCTACTGTAGCACAAGCACAAATGTAAAATAGGCTTGCAGAGCTGTAGCTGCAGCAGTAGCTCAGCCGAACGTGCCATCTGTGTTTAAAGTACAAAACAGTATTTTTGACGCTTCCAATGGACGCATTAGTGAGGGGCAGCCTAAAACGCTTTATCTCTGTCCGCAAGAAGCCAGTTTTTTTTTTATACAAGTTTTAGAACGATTGACGGTAATGTGTGCCATCCATTCAATAAGATCTAATAGTTTGAAAAATATGAAGTACTAGTGAGAAAGTACCAAAAGAATATGGGACCGATACTGAAAGAAGTGGGACCAGTACCAAAAAGAGGTGGGACCAGTACCAAAATTGTTTTTTTTCTTTTTTTAATTCAAAGGGTACAAAGGGAATTTCACATCGTGTCTGTAAGCCGATCCCCTTCAGCTCCCGACGGGCTCTCCGATTTGCGCTTGCTCGCGGCCTCGCGGGGCAACAGCCGCTCGGCGGGAGCCCCGCCGCCGCCGCTCACCGTAGGAGTGTGGCGCCGCCCCGTCCCGGCACCGGTCGCGGGAAGAATTCGCTGCACCGCGCCGCTACCGGTCGCCGTACGGCTCTCCGCTTTGCTCTGGCTCGCAGGGCAACAGCCGTTCGGCGGGAGACCCGCCACGCCGCCGCCGCCGCTCGCGAAAGCTACCAGTGTTAGTTTATCGAAGGATCGGAAGCAAATGCAGTTCTTACTCCGATTTGATTGTACTAGTCGAAACCAACAGACCTGAACATCCTCAACTCAACTTCTCAAAATGGAATCTCAGGGCAGGACGTTAGCAGAACCTGAACGTCCTCATACCATCTACTGTAGTAACGTTTGGCATGCATAAGAACTTTTCAAATGATATTATTGGACCAAATCAAGTCAACTAATTCAGAATTTTTATTTGGCTCAATAGTTCTGCTTCCATATCCAAACTGAAATTCAGAGTAACCAGATTCAAATCCAACCATTCAAAACAACTAAATTCAAATCCAATATTCATTACTTCTCACTATCTGACGTTACTACTGTTTGGACGTAAGTAGGAGTAGGAATGTGAGTTAATACTGTTTGGATGTAAGTAGCAGCTGTTTCCTTGACTCGACAGAACACATTGCCCCTGTGTTTGGCCGTAGCTTAGCTGATGCTGAGCAGTGATACTGAACTTCTTCTGAATGTCGTCAAGGCCTTCTCAAAATAGCTTCCTTGATCTGACGATGACCCCGACATCTTCCTTGATCTGCTTTCTCAAGGCCTTCTCTCCTGCAGACCCCTCGGAGGATGTAGAAGACTTGTCTGACGTTGAAGTTGAACTCCTCGCCAGAGTCGAGCTCGAGCACATAATCTACGGAACGAGCGGCAGATAATCCGGACCTCGCAAGGAGACGCACCGCTGGAGAAGCCTCACGGCGCGGTGGGATCATGCACCTGGCCGTGGCGCTCGACCTAGGGATGGAGGGACGACAACGCCCACGCAACGCCCAACTCCAGGAGGACCTCCGCTGGAGGAGCCTAACGCCGCGGTGGGATCGACCGCCCCAATCGAAGGGAGAGGGAGTTCACGCGAAGATGGCCAGGAGCTCCGTTGTCCCATCTTTTTTTCGCCGTAGATGTGGAGGAGAGTTCCGGCGGCCTGAGAAGCAGCATCGATCTGATTCCATCGTGGCCTGTGGGGAACATTTTCCATGCTTTGTGTACAATTAACATGATGCCCTCCAAAGGATTTATTTAATTAAATGAATTATAATAGATAAATTCCTATAAGTACCGATGATACTTTCCAATTTTCCTATAAGTATCGACGGTACTTTCCAATCATCGTAACATGCCTCATTTTTTTAACTAAACAATGTTGGCTATACTGGAACACATTTTTGTACTTCTGTGGGTCTCCTCAACATCAGCCGAATAGCTGCAGCACATGTGCTTCCTTTGGGCTTGAAAGGAAACGCTCCACCCTTATGATTGATATAAGCGTCCCTTTCGAGAAACAAAATCAGGCGAAACCTCATTAATATTTCTGACCAATGGCTGCCTGTTACTTCTGCATGCCTGAAGCCTGAAGCAAATTTGAGCATCAAGAAGCTAGATTTTGTTGTACAGCGGAGGAAAACGGTGGGGAGTCCCCTCCACTTCCACGAGAAACCCAGCCTGTTGGCAGTACTCGACGGTATCCGCAACTGTTTCCTTCAGCGGCCTGGGCTTCCATCCCAGTTACTCCGACGTCATCGGAGCTGGGTGCTCCATGTCACAGATGCTCTCCCTGCCAATTTTGGAGCCAAGTCAGTTGTTAGTACATTGCCAGCCTCAGCCCTTCATAATTACTGTAGCAGAATATGAAGGGACACGAGAAATGCAGACGGCTTACTCGCTCATGAAAGGGTAATCGTCAGGGTACATGCTCTTGAGCAGGTCCAGCAGGTCACGGGCGCTGATGAAGTGAGGAGCGCAGATGTGCCTACTGGATGCTTCAGGCGTCTCATACAGCAGCAGAAGAGCATCGGCGGTGTCCCGAACGTCGACGATGTGCCAAAGCTTGTTCCTCGTTTGATCAGGGCCTCCTGCATGAATGAAGATACCAAAAAAAAAATGTTGCGTAGCTCTATCCATCACTCTAAGAAAGGTATCTAATTAACATAGTATCAGATAAGACGATCAAGTGAAAATAGTAGCATAAACTACAACTACTGGTTTGCCTTTTGCGTGATGAGTCAAAACCTTTCAGGAAGTAGACGAGGAACTGGCAGCTGGTGTTAAGCGTTGGCTGCAGAAGGGGGCCAAACACCAGGGCTGGGTTGATGGTGACAACGTCCAGCCCCATTTGCTTCCCATACTCAATTGCAGCCTGTTCCGAAGTAATCTCGGCAACAGAGTAGTACCAATCCTGCAGCCACGCAGTACGTACGAAAACGAAACAAACTTAGATTTGGACATGAATTCAATATTCATTACGGATTAGTACACTTTAAAAATCAGATCTTGGGTTGTTTTGGATTCCTTTGTTTCCCTCTACTGCTTGTTTACGGTTCTAGTAGTTACCTCGTTCTTCTTGCAGGCTTCTTTGTCTGACCAGCAACCTTCGTCTTTGATCTTGTCTTTGGGCCAATCTTTTGGGTCTATTTCAACGGCCACCATGGATGAAACAACTACCACTCGACGAACATTCGCAGCTGAGGCAGCCTTGAGTATGTTTGTGGTGCCATTAACAGCAGGACCTAGCATTTCTCGCTGAAAAGTTGCATTGATGACATGATATATTGGGAGAACAAAATTTGATAAATATGGCAAGCTGGAATGGACATTGTTCTCGGACAAAGAATGTTTTAGTATGCAAGCCATATCAGATTGATGTGTGCACACATACAGAATCATTAGAGCATTTGGACAGCAAGAAAATGATCTCATATTTAACCAGATGAACAGCGTCTACCTACAGTAAGATTCAGATATGAATCTTCTATTGTTATCCATTAATCTGATTGGTGAACTTATGCGATGTTCACGAAGAATGACGTGGTAATAGATGCCATTCCACAAAATTAGTGGATGACCTCATTCCTCACACCTACACTAATTATTTTGTTTGTTAGAAGTGAGGTGACGATAGATCAACAAATTCCACTGCGCAAACTAAATAAAAAAATGGGTAGTAAAAAGATGACGCAGCAACTCATCCTCCAAACCAAACGCCCCTTTAGGACTAGTTTATCGAGTGGTTGAAGTTGATTGAAAAGAATTAAGAGAAATTTTGATCTATCGTAGATTTAGACCCATCCCATTTCTTTCGATATGCTCCAATCCATATCCAAAAGTATCTATACTGGACCTTAGATGCCATGATATACGCTACCAAGTTTCAAGTTTAGGAACCACAAATCTTATTTTCCTCAAATAGAATTTGTGGATCTTAAAACCGCACATGTATTTTTTTACCTCTGGATCCGTTATTCTCCCCGAAGGAACTGTAGTGGCAACATGGAAAATTTCCTGGCATCAGGCGATTGCAGCTGCCATGGCATCGTAGTCAAGGAGATCGGCCCTGAAAAGTTTAAGCTTTTCCGATGCGTTCTCGAGCTGCTTCAGATGGGCTGTCTTCCTGTCACCTGAAATACGTACAGATAGAGATCAAGATCGTCAGCGCTCAAGGCCTCTGTCTAGGTACCGATGACGCATGCGTACTGAGGCCTTAGTTGGCTAGGCCAATATTTAGTCACATTGTGACCGTATTTGACTCTATTAAAATTACAATGTACAACATAATTATTATCTATATAGTTTATTTAGCTAGTCCCAAATCATACAAATGAATAATTTATTATTTAGTTAAATTTCAATTTAAAATCAAAAATGGTTTGACTGTGGTGGAACTTTGGTCTGGTCGGTCATGGTCTTGAACTAAACATATGCTCTGAGGTCGCGGATGGTGCCGTGGACGGTGTAGCCGCGAGACAGGAGCATGACGAGCCAGGAGGCGACGTATCCGCCGGCGCTCCGTGCCCCCGGCGCCCATCGTGTCCTCCCTTCCTCGTCGTCCGCTCCGCTGCCTCTGATCGTGAGGTGGCACTGTGTGGGCAAGAGCAACCACGCCTGTCCCGCTGACAGGTACCAATAGCTGAGGCTACGCCATACCCTTGTTCAAAAGAAACAACTGCAGGTAGCTGTGGTCACGAGTGTCTGCTGCAGAGCGTGGCAAGCGTACATGGACAGTCGAGCGGAGTCACAAACTCACGTCACAATGTCACACCATGATTATTTATTACAGTAGTTTTCTACGCATTCTCTACATGGAAAACTTCGTTTCTTAGTTTAAAAATAAACTAGTCGATGACAAACATTTGAAAACAGAGGTAATAGTTTATGACTTTGACTCGCTAAAAAGTTGCATGGAGCAAGAGACTCCCCAATGTGTACCAGTACCACCAATATGTGCTCATTTCTGCAGCATTTTTTTTATCGACATATAGCGTCAGAAAGCAGAGGTACATATATGTCCGATTTTCTACGCCTGGTGTGGACATCTCCTTGGCTCCTTGCCTGGCAGGCTCCACAGCAGCTTCCTGGGAGGCTGCCACCAAAAAGGCCAGGTCGCTTAGGCCCTCGCTCCCGCTATGATTCGTCTTCTAGCCTCGCGTGTGTGTTATCATGTCCATGGTATACTAGTACAGTTAACAGAGCTTATTACCAGTGCATCAAGAGGCTTAAAACAGTGATCGCCATGCGCAAAATTACTACTAGTGGTAACAGTTCAGGTATTTCTTGACGCATGTTCACAGAAAAGAACTGATGGCTTAATAATAAGTGGGCAAGAGTGATATGAACCAAACACTGGAACGGATTTTCTCTCTTTTTTTTTTTTGGTACGACTCATTTGCCATTGACTGGTGATCTGGAAGTCCAGCGTAGGTTAAAAACTGACAAATCAAATCACATCGCCCACGAGCATGACTTGTGATATTAGGACTACATCTACAACTAGTATTTTTGTTCCGATGGTTTCTTGTTCACTCATTGAATCCCTGAAAAGCTGAAAGAGACCGGCAGAGCAGAGAAAAAATCAAGGTGAATCTCAAAACATGGCACAACACATCAGGAGACAAATAGACGGCCCAAAAGTTGTTTCAGAGTTCTGAAAACAAACACACACGAGAGTACATACGGAGAGCTTTGCACATAAATACATTTATTGGGTGAAAGTGAATGGAAAATACCTTTGGCCATACAAGAAATTGTCACAAAAATTATAAAATCTGGCCATCCATCTGGCAAACTCTAATGATAATAACCATTGCATCTATTTTATTTTGGTCTATGAACTTTTTAAACCGTATCATATAACATATTGCAACACAAACAAAAATTGCAATCAAATTATATACATGTCAAAAATTACAAAACCAATTTTCTTAGCTTTCTCCTGATGAGATCTGCACAATAGAACAGACCTGACATGTAAAATGACCATTTTGCCCGTGTTTATGCTAAATAAATGTTTAGTAACTTTTCACTCATAAATATTGTTTTGTACATCTAAAAACCTTAACGGAATACAATTGTGTGTGTTATGTTCTACATTTACATGTCTAAATTTATCATGGTTAGCGGTTGAAGAAATGATGTCGTTTAAATGGAAAGCGATGTATGGCTTAACTTACTACTCAATTTCACAAAAAGCATGTAGCCTGAATTTTAGTGGAGGTACTATATGCTTGTGTAAAAGTTTCATAAATAATGCTTCCTGTTTTGGGGTTGAAATAAATGTCATAAATTTTAGTATTTAAATTTGTCATACCATTAACATGGGCAAAAGTGGTCAAGGTCAGCTCAAGACAGAACTAACATAGTTGATTTTTTTTTTAATTTTTGAGCATTTACATGATTTGAATCTTTTGTAGTTTTAGTGCACATTGGACCTATATGACACGGTCTGAAAAGTTGATTGACCCAAAGCTGCATTCCAAAGCTGATGGACTTAGATGACATTCCGAGACAAGTTAAAGACCTTCGGTGTAATTTACATAAAAGATTTTTTTTACAATCTTTTTGATATAAGTTATAATGTAAAGAAAATATGGAAAAAAAACATCAAAGGAAATAAGGGTAGACAGAAGAAAAATGTCATGTGACTTTTCTAAAAGAAAACTCATGTATGGATATAGTGGCTGGGGCACTCGGCTTGCCTTGGTAATTTGATGAGCCAGAAAGCAGGCACGACTTGATCCTTGAACTAGTTGAGCCACAGAGTTGATTTTCTATCCCTAGTTGGCACAACACTTGTGCGAAACAGAAACGCAACTAGTGGCACCTACAATTATTGAAGTTGATGCATCGTCACATCAACATATATTTAAGTTTTCCTAAAACATTACCCACCATTGTCGTTATTAAAAATAAACAAAATGTCTCCACTCAAATCTACATCAAATTACCAACATTTGCTATTGTAAAAATATTAAAATATACCTATGTTGTTTTTGTAAATTATCTAATTATGCCAATAACGATGTATAGTAAAAAAGAATAAGTAAAGTACTACCTCCGTTTCTTTTTATTTGGTGTGGAATAGTGCAAATTTGTACTACCATGCGTCAAATAAAAAAGTTTGGAGGTAGTAGTATCGAAAGAAAATTTAATATATACTCAAAGTTTATATCTAAATTGCCCACAATTGTTTAAGAATACAAGCTCGTTTGGAAGCACAAGTTTATTTAAGTTGGCTCATGTCTCACATTAAGAGATGTAAAGAAACATATGAGCAATCATAATCCATCCATACTGTTGCCGACACTAGATTTGGTTGAAAAGAGGAGGGAAACGGCAGGGAGTCTCCCTGCCCGCATCCTCAAGAAAGCCAGCCTGATGGCAGGACCCAACAGTGTCGGCGATAGTCTCCTCCAGCGGCCGGCAGCTCCACCCGAGCTTCTTTAGCTTGTCAGAAGTCATCGGGGCCGGTTGATCTCTATCACATATGCTTTCCCTGCAAAGCAATTGGACACCACATTGAAATCGAATGTTTTTCTTTGAAGGATAAAATGCACCATAAATCCTAAAAATACTTCTATATATATTTCCATCTAGTCCATGAACTCTTAAAGCGATCATCCTGGCACTTCAACTTTTGAAGTTGGTCATTCTTAGTTCACTCAATGTCCATTCGTGGACCTGATTCAGAATGAATTATTTGAAAACTTGAATGACTCAGATGATCACCGTGAGTGTTCATGGACTCGGATGGCAGTACGGAAATAGTTTAGAGACCCACTGTACACTTCACTCGGTCAAAAAAAGATAACAATATACTCTCTTTTTAGAAGTAGTAGCATTAAACAAACTGGTGCCTGGTGCACGTATATTTTCTTACTTGGTAATGAAAGGGTAACCGTCAGGGTACATGCTCTTCAGCAAGTCCAGCAGGTCGCGGACACTGATAACATGAGGCGCGCAGATGTGCCTGCCGGATGCTTCAGGCACCTCGTAGAGCAGGAGCATCGCGTCGGCGAGGTCACGGACATCGACGATGTGCCAGAGCTTGTTCCTCACCTGGTCAGGGCCTCCTGCATCGCCGTTCATCAAATAAAGATATGATATATTATGGTGCTCGATCGCGTCATTTATGGACTGCGCAATGATCTGAAATGGAATCGAGAGACAGGTATGAGGCGACGCATCGCCGACGCCGATCCCAAACCTTTCAGGAGGTAGACGAGGAACTGGTTGCTTGCGTTAACCGTCGGCTGCAGCAGGGGCCCGAACACCAACCCTGGGTTGATGCTCACAACGTCGAGCCCGGTTCGCCGCCCGTACTCGAGCGCCGCCTCCTCTGAGATGATCTTGGCGACCGGGTACCAGCTCTGGAGGTAGTTACACACCCCTAGATCAGAAATCTTACAGTGTGCGCGGCTTCTATCAAATGCATAAGACGTTGTTTAATTAGCATGCTGCACGCAGTGCACCAGCTATAGCACATGTTACCTCGATGCTCCTGCAGAAGTCTCTGTCTGACCAGCAGCTCTCGTCTCTGACCTTGCCTTGGGGCCAATCTTTGGGGTTGATCTCCACGGCGACAATGGACGACACGACCACCACTCGCTGGACGCTCGCGGCAGAGGCGGTCCTGAGCACGTTTGTGGTGCCGGTAACAGCAGGACCGAGCATCTGGAGCTGCATACATATATGGTAGTTGTAGATGCACGGCAGTATGCAACAGATGCTGTCTGTTAATTATATTCAGTGAATGGAATATCAGAGTCTCGAGAGAGGAGAGGAGAGAGGAACAGGACTTGCCTCTGGATCAGTCAGTTCCTCTGAAGGCACGGGAGTGGCCACATGGAAGACTCCCTGGCACCCGGCAATGGCAGCCGCCATGGCGTCGTAGTCCAGGAGATCAGCCTTGAAAATCCTGAGGTTTTCGGCAGCGTTATGGAGCCGTCTCAGATGGGCGGTCTTCCTGTCACCTGAAACGGAACCGATGACAGAGAAGCACAACACGGACCATCCGTCGTCAGTCGACTGAAAGCTCAAAACTAGAGAAACAGTCCAACAGGAAGCAAGAGGGCAATGTCGGATCGCGCACTGAGGTCGCGGACGGTGCCATGCACCGTGTAGCCACGGGAGAGGAGCAGCTTCACAAGCCACGAGGCGATGAATCCGCCGGCGCCGGTCACGCACACCAGTTGCACCTCCAGCCATGGCGTTGAAGTCGCCTCCGCCGCAGTTACCTGCTCGTCGTTCTGAGCCGCTAGTTCATGCCTTGATGGGCTATCAGCCGTGAGTTCTGAGAGTTAACTATCACATGATCTTCTATATATAAACTAGTGTAGATGCACTTGCTGTTGGCGTGTATACTTGACGGCCATACGCCGATCGTGTGAAGAACAGAAGGCTTCGAGAAAAAGAAGGGAAAATTCCACACACGCGCGCGAAGAAATATACTACCACACGAGTCATGACCAAGACCAGCTGTTTGGTTGGCAGCCATAATTCACCGCAGACCGAACCACAACTGTGGCGGCGCCGCAGCTTAGGCGCCAAAAACCAACGCCACGGCTGTGGCGAGAAATAAGCCTGCGCACAGTAAAAAAAAAAAGTTGTGGCGCGCCACAAGTACGTCATCAACCAAACAGCACCAAGTGCCAACTTAGAGTGGAAATTACTCGCTGTGCACTTGAACAGGTTGGCACATGGCCGGGCATTTTGGACGTCCTGCTGTTTGGTCGGCACAAAAGTTGTCCATAAATGTGGCCAGCGGCGCTGGTGCCCAGCCGCCCACTGCTGCTGCTTGTAGCGACCCGGTTGATTTCGGTACGAAGGGCCCTCTGGCCTCTGCCAGACTCTCGCTGGCCAGATTCAGGATATGCAATGTATTACTTTTAGTTTAGATAGGATGGTGCCTGGCTGGGTAGTGGTCGCATGATTACACGTTTTATGAAATTATTATAAGTACAGGTGTAGCTATTAACATGATTATATATTATTACGATACTATATTAGCTCATAATTTATCTTATTAAGTTTTAATCTATTTTATAATATATTCTAGAAAATAATATGTTCGTTCCTACGGTTGAACTATGTATTAACATATTTTTCCAATATGTTTTTATGATTTTGAAGATAAAGTACAACCGGTATCTAGAAAAAGTTATAACATACAAGGATAGAGGTGGGCCATACAATAAATCTTTACCAAAAGAAAAGCATCTATAAGATGATGTCACATTGTTTCGACGATTGATGTCGACTAGAAAGTTTATCCTTTTAGCGCTCTGCCGATATTTAGAAAGTCCTACCATGGAGGTAGCATAAAACCTTGAGCGCTTGTTTTCATGTGGGTTTTGTTGTAACACTGTGAGTCGCCTACCAAGGGCCTCATCGCCTCCAGGAGCAGCTCCGGTGGGACTTCGGTCTACCTCAGCAGATGGCCCACAGGGCCCACGCCAACAATGGCTGGAGCAGGCATCCGGTCCTGGGCTTCCAAGGCCTGAGGTTAGGAGACACCGGTACCCTGAGGTTGGAAACCCCAGGATGCCCCTAGGCATGACACGTAAGGCCCCAGGGGACCTCCTTCTTTTAGAAGGAACCCACCTGCCATCGCATTGAATGCGGTGGGCAGGGGTCAAAAAAGCGGCATGCACAGTGCTCGTGGCAGGGCCACGTCCTGCGCAAGATGCGTCAGCGTTTGACACGGTGAGCGGGCCACGGCACTGCCTCTACACAACCGCCAAGGCGTGACGTGGAGCATTGCAAAACTTCACATCACTGCGTACAGGGCTACAACGCAATGGGAAGCCCATACTAGCTATATGGACAGTCCTGGCCGCCCAGGGCCAAGTGGAGAAGGAATAGTGCCTCCACCATGGCCGCGGGATTGCTGGAAGATACCCCAAGTACAGAACGTTGTGCAGTACAATATGGCGTGCGGTACGGCGCGGCGTGGCACAGGTCCAAGCCCATATCGTAGAAGTGCAAGGGTTGAAACTACCATTGTAGCACCACTGTAATACCAACCCTGTACTCACCCCTTCCCTTGACCTATAAATGGGAGGGGGTGGTGCACCTTGCATCCGGATCGATCCCACTCACACTCATATACATACAGGATAGACTCTGCCTCGAACTCATCCTGACGCCCAAGTCCCTGGACGCCAGGCTTGTAACAACACTCTACTGCATATAGAAAAACATCACCGAGGACGTAGGGTATTACACCACTTTGGTGGCCTTGACCCTCTCTAAAACCTCTTATGTTCGGTGAGCTCCAACGATCCCAGCAGGTAGCGTCCACTGACCCTACACAACTTACAGTTCTTGGGGGTACCTATACGGTATCTTGGTGTCGCAGACGTCGACAACATTATTCAAGTCATTTTATTTCAACGATTTCCATTAACTCCAAGCAAATTTTGAGGCATTGTTGGTTCAGTTGGAAAGTTTATCTCTATAACTTTCCATCGATACATAGAGTATCGAAAACAGAGTACATATGCGATTTAGGCGTCCTTTTTTGTTTCACATAGCTCACGAGGGTGGTTTTTGCTGACAAAGGCGGGCCAGTGTGGTGGGGGCCCACATATCATGCTGTTTTTCTTATCCTCTCTCATTTCTCTTCTCTCTCCATTCACGGTGCCTCCAATGGACCAGGCTGCTGCTCCTTAGTCCTCCCCTATCTCATCGCAGGTGGGTGGCGAATAGCAGCCATGACGACTGCGACTAAGGAGGTGAGTGGGGGCAGGGAGCGTGAGTAGTGCCTCGGTGGTAGGCGCCAACTGGTAGCAGGAGGAAGGGAAGAGGCGGCGACAGAGGGGGCTCACCCATGCGCTCCTTGAACACAGTGGCAGTGGAGCAGCTCGCCTGGGTGCCCCAGCCGCGACAGCAACGTAGCAAGGAGCGGGAGCAAGTGCCCCAATGGTAGGTGGCGGCAAAGCAGGGAGCAGGGAGCAGGAGTAGTGCCCTATTGTAAGTGGCGGTAGCAGGATGAAGGGGAGATGTGGGAGAGGGGGCTTACCCGTGCGCACCCGGACAGGCCATACAAAAGATATATGGGAACCCCACGCATGTGCATGCATGCATGGGATGGATGCATGCTGTGTGGGGGTTGGGACCATTACCTTTTGTCCCTTCTACTTGACGTGCAAAGTCATGTAGTGTATTTTTAGCATACACGCCTCAACAACCCTGTGACAGTCACAATCAAAGGTAGAGAAGAGATAGAGATGGGTGGAAAAGAGATAGAAATATGAGCACAAGATTGTACTATAGATTGAAGATTAGTGTTGCAAAGATTCCTACTAGGAGTAGACATAGGTGAAGAAGAGTTATACGGTGCCGTGTCATGGCTGCGTTGTAAAGGAGACTGACTCTACATAAAAATCATGATGCGGTGTATTCAGTGATCTCCTAATTTGGGTGTTGGGAGTTTTAATCGTATAAGGGAGCGAGTCTATTTAAGCAGAGATAGACCGGTCTTTCTAGATCATATTTGCATGTTGGGTAGGATCCATACGCCGCTAGGCTCTCTCCAACGGTATAATTATTTTGAGGAATCTGGCACTGTTAGGGATGGCAGTGGGGTGGGTCCCCGTGAGTTTTGGACCCGGCGGGGGTGGGGGCGGATGTGATTTTCCCCCCGTGGGTTTGCGGGTTCGGGGACCCGAAATGTCCCGCAACCGCCGCCGTCCGGCCTCCGGCTCCTGCCCCCGCCGTCGCCGGGCCACCTCCTCCCTGTCTCCCATAACCGCCGCTATCCGACCTCTGGCTCCCGCGACTGCCGCTGCCTGGCCTCCGGCTACCGCGCCCGCCGCCGCCACGCCGCCTTGGCGCCTCCTCCTCGTCTCCTCCGACTAACGCCGCTAGGCCGCCGCCTCCCCTCGCGATTGCCGCTGCCGTCTCTAGGTACCTCCTCCCCCCTAGTTTTCGTCGGGTGGCGGGTTCCCCGTTGGGTCTTGGCTCCCCGGCGGGTTCGGGGGCGGGGGCAGATTTTCACCTGCCACAGGGTTCGAGGGCGGGGCGGGTTTCAACCTTGGTTTTCGGGGGTGGGTGCGCGAACGCTCCACCCACCCGAACCCGTCCCGTTGCTATCCCTAGGAACTATAGACAAAGAGGAGTTTGAATTTAAGGAATGACGCTGAGGAAACCGCTGAAGTTAGCCTCATGCGAGAACTTTTTAAAAAAAATATTAGGTAGAAACATGCACGAGACAAACAATAGAAGAATGAAGACTATTAGCACCTCGGGAAGGGCCCAGTCCACGTCCATCCAGATCCACTTCACCGTCCCTTCCCTGATCCTTTGCACACGGCAGTTGGCCTCGCGCCGCCCTCATTGCGCCGGCGGCCGCCCCTCTTCCCTACCTGAGGCAGCTGGCCCCGCCGCTCCACCATGCGCTGGCGGCTGCCCTTCCTCGACATAGGCAGCTGCTCCCTCACGCGGGCAACTCCCCCGAGTGCTGCTGTCCGTGTTGGTGGTATGCGGGGAAGGCCACCGTGACTGCCGCGCCGTGGACACTGCCACGAGCGTCGCAGTGAGGCAGCACCAATGCATGGGCATCATCGCATCCCGTGGCGCCAAAAGCCAAGAACGAGGTGGACATGAAAAACCATATTTTGTTTTTATCCTATCAATTATTGCCATAGATCTGAATTATGAATCGACTGCAACCAAGAAAGTACTCCGTACAAAATTCGAGTAGGCCTGCCAATAGTTTGTTGATAAAAGTTGAACCCTGCTCATAGATGTAAAATGCCCTTGAGGTCCTCGGTTCCTGATCTACTAGACGAGGACGGCTAAGAATCATGAGACAAATTTGATGTTGTTCCACTGTCCAGTTTATGGGAACCAAACGAATTACTTTACAATATCTCAATTACATAATTATTAGGATCCATGGAAATCGAAAGACTGCAGCCAAGAAAGTACAAAAATCTCTCTCTAGTGGATAGACCTGCTAATAGTTTGTTGATAAAGTTGAACAATGCTCATAGATAGGACAAGATTAGGAGATCTTTCCTGTGGAGAGGAACTGATAATGCAAATGGGGCGCTACTGCCCAGTTAAATGGACAAAGGCCGCTAGGACAAAAAATTCTGGGAGGCCTTGGTGTGCTAGACCTCGAGCGTTTCAGTCATGCCCTGTAGCTCAGCTGGTTATAGTTACAGTGGACTGAAGAGCAGCAGCCGAGGGTGGGCTCGAGGCCTCCGTGTGACACAACAGATCTCACACTCTTAAGAGCAAGTACTACTGTCAATATTGGCAGAGGTAATAAGGCGCGTTTTGACATCATCCTTGGCTTAATGGTCGAGCAGAGCACCAATTAATAGGCCCCCCTCACTGTTCCCCTTGGCTTGTCGAAAGAGTAAATGCGTCAACGAGAAGCTGACCAATCTCAACTGGACGATGGGGCTATGGAGTGTCCAGCAGATGTCGGAATTCATTCAGCTATGGGACGTTCTTCAGAATGTTCTACTTATTGATCAAGATGACACATCTCATGGAAGTGGACAGCAAATGGTCTATATTCATCTAAGTCAGTTTACCTAGCTCAGTTCAGGGTAACACTCTGCACTTTCAATGCCAAGTCCATTTGGCATGCTCACGCTGAAGGGGAAGCACAAATTCTTTTGCATAGTTGCCGACAGTTCCCACTGCTGGCAAGCTTCAAACGCCGGCAATTGCCTTGCAATACTGTCTGCACATTATGTGATCAAGAGCCCGAAACAGCCGAGCATCTTAATCTCCACTGCCCTTTTGCAAAGGAAGTGTGGGAATTATTGAGAGTCTGGACCAACAGAGGTGCGCTGCCCCTGCCGTCAATGTTCGTACCATCGAGAACTGGTGGACGACTCCTTTGCACAACACAGACAGTGAAAGAAAGAGAACTAAGGCAGCTTTCCCCACGTACACAGAGTCACAGTACCTCTCTTGGGGGCTTTGTATTTCCTTTTCGTTATATGATGATATGTTAAAGGGGTCCAATCCAAGTAAATCCGAAAAGGAGCTGTATTTGCTCAAATTAACATGATTTTTTTTTACGTAACAGGAGGGGGCTTGCCCCTACTGAATAAAATTAAAATAAAGCGTAATACTTGCTTTAATGTAGGGTCATCCATAGAAGGGGGGCATGTTATTACACCTCAAGTTAGGCATCGCTGGAGATGGGGTGAGGCACATTAGGTACAGATCCAAATAGCCGCTAAATACATCACTCGAGCCCATGGTACCATGATCTGTGCGATATTACAGCTACCAGTTTTGTTGCTCTCCTTGAATCACTGAAAGGGACTGGCTGACTGAACAAGTGAACATACGCCAACACGCACGAGATATAGCACTAGAGTAGCATAAAAAAGATTTAAAACTCATCACATCTGTGATAATCCTAGTAATTAACAAGAAATACTAAAATATAAAACATGATGGTATAACAGAGATATGATGCTTTCTTGCTAATTGCTAGGATTATCACAGACATCTAATAATAAGAATTCTAGAAAAAAGGACAGGGAGTATGTAAAGAGAACTTTCGCATTGAAAAATGAAAGGAAAACCTAGGTTATTTTTATCACAAGCGTGCATATAGCATGTTTTCCATTAAGAGAAAATCATAAAAAACCACAACAACATTGGTAAACCTAGGCTTAACCAAGTGGAGTGCACCAGCTTAACACCTGGAGAGCTAAACCTAGGTTATTGCATACAGTACAACTAATAGACGACGCGCAAACCATACATTTAGCTGAAATTGAATGCTTGAAAGGGGGTGTCCAAAAAAAAAGGCATTGTTCTCTAGTACAGTAGAAGCAACGGAGAGTTTGCTTCATTTTTCTATAGCCATATGAAAAAGGTGAGGAAGACGGCAAGGGCGTCCCTCTATATCTTGCAGAAGCCTAGCCTTCTCATAGTATTCAACACTGTCTAAAAATGTTTCCTCCAGTTTCTTCTTTGGTTTCCAGCCCAGATTCTTCAGTTTCTCCGACATAAGTGGTGTAACTATAGAATTAGGATCCAGATCATTGTCGCTGCAGTAAAGAGATGTAAAGCAAGAGAATATGAGCTAGCCGCCTAGCCATTACAAATTCTGCATTATAGATTCTTCATAGGTACGGTCAGAGATTCACCAGTTTACATAGTTGTAGTTAGGTCGAGCCTTCTTCAGCAAGTTTACCAAATCTTTCGCGCTAATATGGTGTGGCGCACAGATGTATCTCCCAATTGATCCCTCTTTCTCGTATAGCAGAAGCAAAGCATCAGCCACATCGCGGACATCAACTATGTGCCACGGAATGTTCTTCATTACAGTAGGACCTCCTGCAATCGAACTAACAGAATATGAGTGGTTTTGTACTTTACCAATTACCATGGATGCTTTTAAGCGGACAGAAGCATCAGTATAAAAGAATAACAAAATTAGCATAACGTAAAAAAAATTTAAAACTGATTCACTCTGACATTTGTCATTAAAAAATAGTTGGTTCACAGTGGTTGTAAAGTAGTTTGGTACCACCTGATACCATTTCTCATCGATTATTGTGGTGTTGATCTGAAAAAGGGACTGATGGTCCCACCTTTTCTAATATCGGATCCATTGATTTGATTTGATATCTTCCAGTACCATTCCTCTGTACCACTTAGTATCACCTATTTTTAAACTATTAGATCTTACTTAATGGACAACTTATATTTTTCAATCATTCGCAAAACTTGTGTTATAAAAAATACTTAAAATAGACTCTAAATTTGTATTTAAATTGCCCACCTAAGACATTATAAATATACTTTTAATATGGAAATTCTCATAAAAATCATGAATATCCCACCATCCACTGGGTAGCCTTTAACAAAAATAGCACTTTATAAAATTAACCACTCTGTCATTATGAAAGATTATTTAAAGTACTCCCTAGAATTTGCATTTACCACATGTGCCATAACTTGCATTAAAGTAATCCTTAGATTACCTATAATACCTAAATTTCAGTTAGGTTACCCATATTTACCATTATAATTGCTAATCTATGTAGCTTGCACGTAAATTATCCACCTATGCTAATAAAAAATAGAAAATGCCATCAAATCATCCAAATCTAAATACCGACATTCACTATAATAAAAATAGGTAAATACAAAGTATAAATATATATGCTTCAAATTACCCACATCTACATCTAATAAAATATTAAAAATTAACTCAAAGCAAATATATCATGATTTCCACCGTGTGTGCATGTTTGAGAAATAATATGTATTTTTTTATAGTTTGGCAATCATGAAAATTGTGCTTTTAACGAATGACAAACCAATGGCACTACTTATTCATTTCAAGTATATTAGTACTCCATGAAATAAATTATCTGTTAGGTATTTCTCCAGCAAATGAACACATGGAGAGAGAGAGAGAGAGAGAGCTCCCTTGCGTAATGATAATAATTTTGACTAGTTGTAGGTACTAGAATATAACAATTGATTTAACCTTTTGTGATGTATATGAGAAATTCATGGCTGACATTGACCACAGGCCGCAGGAGTGGGCCTAGAGCCATAGTAGGGCAAACTGTAACAATATTTAGTGCAGTTTTATCTGCATACTCCAATGCTGTCTTTTCAGCAATAACCTTGGCAACCATATACCAGTCCTGCCAGAAGAATTAGGTCAGTCCTGACTTATTGCATCCTAGATAGAAGAAGAAAAAAAAACATCTGTAAACGATAAAAGCATAATTAGATGGATTTATTTTTGATAAAGCAGAATACTAGTTTTTCTTTCAAAGAAAACCTAAAATGCCAACATCATTCAATTCTGAAGACTCCTGTCCCAACATCACTGACCTCATTCTTTTCACAAAAGCTTATGTCTGACCAGCAGTTCTCATCTTTGGGTCTGTCTCGAGGCCAATTTGGGTTGAAATGAACAGCAGCAGTGGATGAGATCACGACAACTTTTTGGACATTATTAGCTGAGCAAGCCTGAAGAATGTTTAAGGTGCCTTGCACAGCAGGAGCCAGTACTTCTGCCTGCAAGGTTTAAGGTAAAAAAAAAATGGAAACTCATATGTACAGACTATAAACAGTAATTAAAACTCGGCGTTTGCATCCTGGTATAGAGCAGTGGGTGTGGGTCAGTGAAACTCGCTATGGCAATGAAAAAACGCAGAATCTGTTATGTACGCTGTTGGCAACGGAAGCAATTTTTCTTCAGAGTTTTACACCACCAATTGAAACAAGTGGCGTTGATACTTGCCTCTGGATCAAGGACTTTGTCCGTGGGCACCGGACAGGCAGCATGGAAGACCCCCTGGCACCCTGCGACCGCGGCGGCCAGCGAGTCTTGGTCGAGCACGTCGGCCTTGAACAGCCTGAGGTTCTCCGAGGCGCCTTCCAGCCGCCCTAGGTGGGCGTTCTTGGGATCACCTGAAAAAGCGTCCGCCGCGCGCGATCAGTCACGCAACGTCCACTCGGCGCATAACAAAGGCAGTGTGTGCGCGCATAGGCGCCGGCGGCGGCAGCAGCTTACTTGGGTCGCGGACGGTGGCGTGCACGGCGTAGCCGCGGGAGAGGAGGAGCTTGACGAGCCAAGAGGCGATGTACCCACCGGCGCCGGTTACGCACACGTTCTGCCGGTGCCGGCTCCCAGGAACACTCCCCGCGCCTTCGGCCATCGTGTCTAGTGCAAACGTACTGCTGCTGCTGCTGCTCAGCTCAGCACTTGTCGGCCTCTCGTCCGCTAGCTCTGGTGTGACGGAGGTAGGCAGGTTATAATGGTTCGCGTAAACCACGTGTGTTGTGTGTGTAAAAAAGTACTGTTAGGTTAGGTAGGTAAGGAACATCAAGATGTCAGTCAGGCAAGTCCCGTCCCGGATTTGGCTTTCCGCTAGTTGAGATGAAGGCGCAGTTTTTTGCACCATTTGTGTTCACTGTTCAGACTTCAGAGTGACAAATCCGCCAGCAAAATAAGGCCCGCATTATGTACTGTATTTACACAACGGAGGATGATAAAATTTTGTCCTTCAATACATATAGCATTCTAGATAAATTTGGACACAACCAATTTAAATTCTCCATCAAAGATCCCGGTTTGGCACCTACCTTAATGGTAAATGATGTCAGTCAAATACAAAGTTGCATTTTAAATGCTTTGTGACTACGATAGCTGCTTAATAATAAAGGCCATCATTATCATTGCGGCCTCCAAGGACATGACGAGGTGCTGTTTTTTTGCTAGGCCTCACACAAGACGTCTTCTTTTAGAGTAATCTAATTTCTAGGCTCTATCAGACGAAGGGGGTGGTTTTAAACAACTCTTGTTAATATAACAATAATATAGGATAACCTAAATGTTTTTGTTGTAGATACAGTGGCACACAGTGAGCTTGTCCGGAGTGCCTGCTCCGTGAGGGTCATGCTCAACTTTCTCGTTAGATCGACATTCGACTCACCAGTAAAAAAAAAGTTGTGCTATATATCATAAAACACTTGGCAACGGACTACTTGATGTTCTTTATTGTTGGACATCAAAATCACACACAAGACGACGGAAGATGAAAAGCAGATCTAATCAGATTCATCACTACAACATAATGGTTTTTTAAACGAATGATGAAGAGCATTAGACTAACTAGTGTGCACGTGTATCATGCACACACGCACATTTCACGTACACCGAATTGACCTCCTTAATTACATTAACTTTTGTAAACAGTCGTTACCATGCAAGTGGATGATCATCTAATCCCACGGACTCAATACAAACATAATAAGGACTGAAGATGAAATGAATTAATCCTCCACTTGGACTTGATCATGTAGAGGTACATGTTGATGATGGTCGAGTGCTGTATAGGTTAGGAATCACGACTGCAATCCAAAGTAGTACACAACCACAATGCTACCCCTTCCTATTGTATGCTATCACAAATTCACAATGCTAAAACATCATCCCCACCTTCCGCATCTTCCCCTTCCTCAATATGTTTATATCATGATCACCTGTAATTTTAAAAATATATTGTTTGTGCAAGGCATCAAAGTATATATTGTTTGTGCAAGGCATCAAAGTAGAGGTATACTGTCAAGACAGTAGAGGTGTTGCAGCTTGTAAAGAGTTAGAAGACAAGGATTACGGCACATAATTATGGGGGAGAGGGAGGCAAAGGAAAAAATAAAACACCTGACATGTGGGACTCATGCCAAGTCATCAAAACTGCCCTGCAATCGTTCAGGATTATTTGTTTATTTTAATATTTTATGGGGGCTAAACCTCTGTTTTTTAGCTAGGATGATATGGACAATCCTCAGTGCTTATAAGGTTATGTAACTTTTCCCTATTGAGGTCTAGTTTGGCAACTTATGCATAGAAAGAGATTAGAATAGATCGGGAGAGATTGAGGAAGATTTTAAACTAGTCTGAATTTAAATCATCCTAATTCCATCCAAACCATTTCAATCAAAGAACACCCAAACTAGTCTTGAAGATAACCACTGGCTTTTCATCTGACAGTGAGGCATCAGTCATGAACAGACTGATATTTGGGTGGGAATAATGCCGTGTATTTGTTAAACAAAGCTAAATTACAGCCCAGTCCATCACGTTATCCATATGAGAAAATGTGGTTTTAGTGCTACCACTTTTAGTTTGTTGCATACGAAGGTTTGCTGTTGCACAATTCAATTGCTGAAAGAGACTGCTAGCATTGAACCTACCGGCTACCGTGGATCTGAAGACAAGTACAGCAAAGGAGCCAAAGAGACTGCCCAAAGACAGCTAAATACAGAGACATCGTAGTACGGAATAGCACGCTAGCGTTTCTACGAACTTGACGCTAACATTATTGCAGTACAAAATAGTGCGTTAGTGTACGCTATAGCGTGCTAATAGCGTTTTACGAAGCCTGACGCTAAATGCTATAGCGCGCTATTTTGTACATTGACATGTATATGTATTTTCGTTGTATATTCTATTACTACGTCCTCCTATTAATATATGACTTTTTAATTTTGAACTAAAAATGTCATATATTAATATCAGAGTGAGTATATTATCATGCGATATAATACAACAGGTAACAATAATGTTCTGAGCATAAATTTTTTTAGATCAAGAATAGCATAGTTTGCTTCATTTGTGAGAAGCAAATTGAAAAAGATGAGGAAGACGGCACGGGCAACCTTCTAGATCCTGCAGAAGCCCTGCCTTCTCGTAGTGTTCCGTGCTGTCCAAAAAGGTTTCCTCGATTTTCCTTGGTTTCCAGCCTAGATTTTTAAGTTTCTCCGATGCAACTGGCGTGATTGCAGATTCATAGTCCATGTCGTCGCTGCAGCAGAGTTGCACGTAACATAAAGAGCTGAGAGCTAGACAAATCCCAAACAACAAGGACATCGTAATATAAGAGGTTCACCAGTTCACATAGTTGTAGTTAGGGGTAGGCCTTCTTCAATAGGTTCACTATATCTTTTGTGCAGATTCGATTTGGTGCGCAGATGTATCTCCCAGATGATTCCACTTTCACATATACCAGAAGCAAAGCATCAGCTACGTCACGGACATCAACAACGTTCCAGGGAACGTTTTTCATC
Organism: Paspalum vaginatum; assembly: GCA_030272315.1. Lineage (NCBI taxonomy): Eukaryota > Viridiplantae > Streptophyta > Magnoliopsida > Poales > Poaceae > Paspalum > Paspalum vaginatum. The sequence goes on along the minus strand of CM059013.1, from coordinate 11,355,557 downwards.
ACGCGTGGACCTCCTATAATCAAATGAAAATTCAGAGGTGTCAATGGAACTGTTGTATCCGGGAATGTGATCTCAAGATAACTAGGTATTTAGTACATGACAACAACAAATTAGAAAAGTGACTCAGAATCAGATTTAAAATATTGAAATTAGGAATGGACATTTTGGTTTCAGAAGATTGCTATGGTCGCATCTTCTGACAAAAAGACATAAGACGAACATATATACGGATGGTTAGGGATCCAGCTCCATTCACTGGTAATTCAATTCAAGTTAAATCATTTTTTTCAGAATGATATGTTCAATTGATTAGCGTAACTTTCACTATTATTACCACTCTACTGCAGATCCCTCATACAAATCATTAACCACATGCATCAAGCTGAGAACTAGTTGCTGAATGCTACTAATAAGTTTCGCAATCCAAAGCAAGAAAATTATAGGAATTTAGCGGAAATATAGACATGCAACCTTTTATAATGTAGACGAGGAGTTCACTCGTGGTATTGACCACGGGCTGCAGAAGTGGACCTAAAACGACACAAGGGCAGACTGTTGCAACAATCACTCCATTCTTATCTCCATACTCCAATGCTGTCTCTTCAGCAATTGTCTTGGAGGCGGCGTACCAGTCCTGCGAGAACAGCTAGGTTAGCCCTAACCTAGTACTCCCGGTATTGATTAGTAATAAATGTAGCAACATAAATATTGATGAGTACATATATGCAAAGAAATTGAATAATAATAATAATAATAATAATAATAATAATAATAATAATAATAATAATAATAATAATAATAATAATAATAATAATAAGGCGTGTCTATTCGTTGATATTTTGTGTTTTCATTGATCAACCATACTGGACATTGGATCTGCATCCAACTGTTAAGATCAACCTTTATCTATTCCCTCCCCCTCCCTTCTTCCTCCAGGTCCGAGCGCCTCGTGCCATCGCCCATTTGAGCGCCGCGCCGCCAGCCGCGCTCCCCCACCTCTGGCCCCTTTCTGCCCGACTCTTGGGGCCTCTGCCGCCACCACCCTCCTTCCCTGTCTCTGGCGCAGTGTTGAGCTCCCCCGCCATCCGCCGCCAGCTAATCCGGCTTCGTCGAAGTGTCATCATGACGCCCCCGCTGCCAACCCTCCCCGATCGCCTTCCTCCCTCGTCCGACGGATGGCGTCCTCACCGCCGTTCTCAAGCCATCCCCCGCCCGCCACCACCGTTGGTCCGGCGGCCGCCCACTGCCCTCATTCTAAGGCCGTAGGTGGAGGATACCTCCCCGACGACCCCCAACCCTAACCCCGAACCCCAACCCTAACCCTAGCGAGGAGGAAGCTGATGGTGGTGGCAGCGCTCTTCCCCAGTGAGCTCACACCGCGACGACGTCGAGGCGCGGTGGGGATCCCTTCTTCTCTGGTGAGTGCCCAGCGAGCTCCTCCCTTCTTCCCCGGTGACTGACGGTATGCAAAAAAAAAATCAAGCGATTGATGTAGAGTAAATCTCTTAATAATATCACTAACCCCATTCTTCAAGCAAAAATCTTTGTCTGACCAGCAACTCTCATCTTTGATTCTATCTTGGGGCCAACTCGGATTAAGCTGAACAGCAGCGGTGGATGAAACCACAACAACTTTCTGAATGTTATTCGCTGAGCAAGCCTCGAGGACATTCAGAGTACCTTTGACGGCAGGACCCAATACTTCTGCCTGCATGGTTATACACTTAAACTCAACATATGTTTAAGCTATAATAAAAAGTTGTAGACAGAATATTAAGCAGTAGTAAACCTCAATAGGACAAACGGTTCAAAGCGTATCTTCAGAGACAGTCAATAAGCATGATGACTGCGATTGACGTATACACACAGTAAACTAAAGAACCAACGCGAATTGGTTTAAGAGGGAGCACTAGGTGTCAATCCGAAGAGATTGAACCGAAACTTACCTCAGGATCAACGACCTTGTCTGCAGGCACAGGGGAGGCGACGTGGAAGACCCCCTCGCACCCCGTGGCCGCGGCCGCCAGGGCGTCGCGGTCGAGCACGTCGGCCTTGAACAGGAACAGTCTGTCCGGAGCCCCGTCCAGCTGCCGCAGGTGGGCGTTCTTGGGATCACCTGAAACCGGAGCCCGCCGCCATGCATGAGTCCCAACTCCTAACGCGTCGGACGAACAAGACCAAAGGAGTGGCCGCGTGGGGGTGCAAGTGCAAGCTTACTTGGGTCGCGGACGGTGGCGTGCACGGCGTAGCCGCGGGAGAGGAGGAGCTTGACGAGCCACGAGGCGATGTACCCGCCGCCTCCTGTCACGCACAAGCGCGGCGGCGGCGGCGACGCCATCTCCACCAGCCACCGGTTGCCGGGCGCGAGGTCAGATTGTTGCTGTTGCTGACCTCGCCGCGCACTGCTACCTACGGGCGTATATATGTTCGATTAAACGCAAGTGCTGGGTAGTTAGCCTCAGAGGCGGCGAGGCACAAATAGATTACGTACTAAAAAAAATTAGTTTGTTGACAACCGCACCTAGTGCGGGTGGGCAATTGCAGCTTGTTGGCATTCTGCCCACCAAATTTGACTCCTCAACTCAACGTTGGTACGTTGTGCGAACGTCTAAGGTTGCTTTAGGTATTTCTCAGCTGTACTTGAATGATTGAGGATTTAAAAAAATCAGTTTGCTCGTATGGATCTTTCAAGAAAAAGACTGCTGGAACAATATACAATTTGGATTCAGAAAAGATCAGGTCGTCGTGTGTGGCAGTTGCATTTGGAACTTTGGAAGCGTCCGGCCGAACTCGTGCTTCTGTCTCCTCCCGCCACCGCTTCCACTTGCCGCCTTGACATCTCAATACCAAAATACAATGCCGCAAATCGACGAGAAGAACACGCCGAATGAACCGCCCAGGTTGGAGCCATCTTGAATTTGGTCCATTACCAACCAGTTGTCATTCATCAACGGCTGTCAATTCAGTGTATACGTACTAATTAACAAAAATATCCTATACTTTGCTACGTGTATAATCTATCAACGGTGTATGATGCACATATCTCGTGTAGAGCGATGTATTGACATGTTGGTTGAATATGTTTTCCTCGGTTTGATGTGATTTAGATTTTATATAATCTTTTTTTATGTGCCACTATTATAACTACTACATTTTTTAACACAATGAAAATTCATGCCATTAAGTAAAACATTAACCATACTAGCAGTGAGTGAGTGCTTTGCAACGGCGTTGTTCTTGAGATGTTGTCCTATCTCCTATATTCTATTTTAGTAGCGACAGTTTGTGGACCATGTATAGGGGCACGGAGGGCCTCTTATATGATCCGCACCAAGCCTATCAAAATTTCTTTTACCCGCCTAGGCATCCGCAATATGACATGCACCAAGCCTATCAAAATTTCTTATACCCTCCTTAGTATCCACCTCCTGACCCCCGCCGCATACGCTCTTGCGGGGTTTTTAACTATTTGCTATTTTTACGGATGACACTTCTTCATTTGCCATATTTAGTTTGGTCTTTACACATACGCCATAGAAGAGAGTTGCTATTTTTTCTACGTCGTCGCGCCATCGTGGATGCTGCTCAAGGCCGCCCCACCAAATGAACAGGTTGCCCCTCTCCCGTTCTTCTCCACCGAGCGCAAGCATGGTGCCACCGGCCACCTCCCATGGCGCCCTCTCTCCTCGGCTCTCTACTTCCCCTGCCTTCTATCCACATGCACAGCAGCTCCACAATACTTCTTTCATGGCACCACCTCTCTGCTCTTCTTTCCACCGTGAGCATGCGACAGCAGCCTCACTGGCGCTGCCTCACTGGCGTTGCTCCTCCCTGCACTCCATCTCTTCAAGCAGGCAGTCATGGTCCCTCCCCTTCCTCAACTTCCTCACCAATCCCTTAGCTCCTCCACCTCCATCTCGAGTAGCAAGCACCAACAGCTCCCCATGGCGCAGCAGCAACATCTGGAGCCACGGCGCCCTAGCCTTGCCTGCTCGCTCGCAGCTCCCACGCACTGGCCGGCCGCCGCCACGACGCTCGACGCCCTTGGCCCGTGCCCAGCCACCCTGTCGTGCTGCCTCCATTGGCCCTGCGCCTGCTCCCCGATAGCCTGCAAAACCGTCCTGTCTCCGACGCCGCCGCCACCGCATCACCCAAGCACCGCTAGCCACCCCACGCCCGGGCCCATGCCTCTGCCGTTGCGTCGCCCGCGAGGCCGGCCCACCCCCACCCCTATCATCGTCCACCGCTGCCCGCGCGGCCGCGCGCAGCAAGTCCGCTGGGCAGCGCCGCGGTGCGCAGCAGGGCCACGGGGCGACAGACGCTATGGCGTCGCCCGCGCAGGGGGCCGCAGGTTGCAGCAGGGATGGCGGTGCAAGGCGACGTGCGCCACACGATAGGGGGGAGGAGAGGTCGAGGAGTACTTGGGGCAGATCTAGGGGAAGGAGGGGCTGCTATTGCGGTGGACGGGGGGAACGTGGGCATGCGAGCGGTTCCGGAGGGGAGTCGTGCTAGCGGCTTTGGAGGAAGAATCTCTGTCCAGGGAGACGGTTGCTTCGTGACGGGGAGAGATGCGCCTGCGAGCGGTTCCCATTATTGGTGGAGGCCCACAGGGCAAGCGAGTTGGGAGAGAGGCAGACGAGGAGCTCCGGCGGGGAGAGCTCGATCCGGCAGACAAGGAGCTCCGGCGGAGGGGCGGCGTGGCCTGTGGGGAGCCCCTGCGGCGGGGCGAGCTCATGCCGGCGAGAGCGGAGCTCTGCGGTGGGGCGACCTCGTGCCGATGGCGGAGGGGCGGCGCGGCCGTCTGGGAGCAACAAGCGGAGGCACGATGCGGCGGGCGGGGCAGAGCAGTATAGATGTTCAAATGGACCGTGCCGAGCGGGCGGCCCGTGACATGGCACGAATTTGGCCCGGCACGGCTCGATGCTCGATAGGCATCGTGCCCATGCCGGGCGGGCATGACGGCCGTGCCATGCCTGGGCCGAGGTGAAGGCACGTCATGCCTTGGCATGGCCTGACCCTGTTAAAAAGGAAGGCCCGGTGGCGGACCGATTCCTAAGTATATATTCCTTGCCCTCCTCCCCCTAAACCCTAATCTCCCATTCTTTTTCTCTCCAGCTGCCGCCCCCAACCCGATTCCTGAGTATATATGCCCTGCCCTCCTCCCCCTAAACCCTAATCTCCCATTCTTTTTCTCTACAGCTGTCGCCCCCAACTCCTGACCCCGCACAGCCGCATGCGACTCCAGCCTCCCGACATGCGGGCAAGTGTGCGACTCCAGCCTCCCGACCCCGAGTACAGCGGCACGATTCCCGTCCTCCCTCTCTAGCTCTCCGTCTTCTCCGACGCCCCTCCTCTCTGGCGCGCCAGTACCCTTCCGTCTCCGGCTCTGCGTCTTCCCCAACATTGTCTCATCTTCTCTAGCTCTTCGGCTTCCCCACCGACGCCCTAGCCCCTCTTTCTCCACCTCCTTGGTGGCTCAGCGCGGCGACGGCATCATGGCGACGCATGGTAGGGTAGCGGCGTCGGACAAGCACGGCACGACAGGCCCCCCGGGCCACCGTGCCGGCACGACACGAAGAATACCTTGCCGTGCCGTGCTTGGGCCGCGGGGTCGGCACATCGTGCTAGCAAGGCACAGCATGCTGCCGTTGCCGTGTCGTGCCCGGCGTCACCGTGCGGTGCCGAAGGCGTGCCCAGGGCCGTGCCATGTCGTGCGGCCCGTTTGGACATCTATACGGAGCAGCGAGCAAGCACCGGTGTGGCCCGTGGGGAACCCTAGCGGAGGGGGGTGCGGCGAGAAGCTGGAAGAAGCTAGTCTCCACCCACATGCTCCGGATCATTAATGCTGACTAATTATAATAATTATGAGAGCAGCTGCTAGCAAATAAACACAGAAATAGGACAACAGAGGACCTAAACTACTCCAAATTATAGACTTACGAAGATATCATGGTTTTTCAAAATATAAATATTTTCATTTTTTTTTAGCAATAACGGTTTCCTATGAATTTTCTAAGATTAAACAAGATTTTAGGATTTTTAATTGTACAATTTTATTAAAATATATTTGTAAAAATGACTTTTGATCTGCCATCAAACTACCAAGTGTAGTCCAATTTAACCCCCTCTTGGGCTCTAGAGGAGGGAAATCAACCTAGAAATATAATTAAGGATGTCACAAGGACTAAATAAGCGGCGCAGCCAGGCCCAACTGGCGAGTCATCAGAGAGGAATGGGCCGTGTAGTCGCTTGAATTCGTGTACTGGGCATTGGCCCGTGAAAGCCAGTACTCAGAGATAGAACAAATGACAGATTGGGGACATGGTGATCATATATAAACTAGATAATTTTGCCCCGCTCTGCAGAAATTTAAACAATACTTTATGCGTATGCGACAGAAAAATATAGGCATGTAAGAAATCATAGAAAATAGATGAAAAATGAATAGATGACTGATTGGATCGATCATGAGTGGACGATGACATGGCATTCAACATATTATAGGTCTTGAGATGACATTGTTTCATGCATATCTAGATAAGACAGAGTAATGGAGTGTACCAATTTGGGTATAGAAGATAAAACACGTCTACATCCTCCCATTAATATATATGTTGTGGTTCATGCCCACGACAAGTACATTTGCAGTAGGTTTGAGAGGCTTTTACGAGCTGTCTCGAGTGGCCAAACCTCAGAGACTTAAGAGATGGTGAGAGAGAGATTTAGAATGGTTTGGTTTGGGAAGAAATCTCTACGTCAAGTATGGTATGTTGAGCTTGTGTTGCCTTGAGTTCTCGGTGTTACAAGTTGGAGCACGAGGCTTTCGTGCTTATGTGTCTAGGACTACTCAGGATCTTGAGCTCGGTACAATGTGTGATAGCCGATGCCCTTGCATGGTGCTCGGCCTCCTCTTATGTAGTCTAAGAGGGCCGAGTTACATGTATGAGGAGTAGAAAAAAGAAATGGAGTACAACAACAGTAGGGTTCGACTAGTAGGTCTCTCTATGTCATCCGTCCTATCAGCACGATGTGGACTAGCTATGGGGAGAGTCAGGCGGGCTTGCCCAAGATTCACCGTGCAATGGTGGCTCGGTTGTAACAAAAAAAATTTAGTACCCGGAATTTTCTTCTAATCTTTCCCTAATTCAAAATCAAATTTTCGAAAACTTTGGATGTTTGCTTATTTGTTTTGTGTGTGTTAATATGAGCTCAACAAAATTCTAAATATCGCAAATACTCTCCACCAAAGTTTTTTCAAAATTCCTTTCCAAAATTCAGTTTCAAAATCAAAAAAAAGGGGGAAACTACCCCTTCTCTCGGCCGAATGGCCCATTCCCTACCACGGCCTAGCTCTCCCTATTCCCTCCATCTCCGCGTTATTTGGACCCTCCATCTCCGCGCCATGTGGACCCTACATCTCTGCGCCATTTAGGACCCTACATCTCCGCGCCACTTGGACCCTCCATCTCCGTGACACATCATGACAAGCCCTCGGCCTTCTCCTCCACCGGCTATAAATAGCTCCCGCCGCCATGCCTCCATCCACACACACGCCACACACCCCGCCGCGACCGGCCCCTGAGTCACCAGGCATCGCTAGCCGCGGGCACCGGCCACCACAGTCCGATTCACTCGGTAGCGAGCACCTCCACGTCCACCACCTCCACCACGTTGACAACCAACAGAGCTAAACACCCTCGTCGTCCTCTCCCTCTCGGTGCCCTCGGACCGAAGAACGGTAGCCGGGAGCTTGAGTTGGGTGTGCCTCCGGTTAGCCTCTGTTGCTGCTCACGGCGGCGCAGGGAGCCGAGCAGCAGTACTGCTCGTGTTCTTCGCTTGTCTAGCTGGCCCGTTCTGTCTGCCGTTACGTTCTTTCTTCCCCTCTCCCGTGAATGGCAAGTGGGCCCAACCTCTTTTTCCCCGGTGCCACGCCAGCAGTAGCCGCCAATAAGTAGCCCATCTCTTGATCTCGTGAGGTTGAGTTGACATCCAAAGTCACCAGCTAGCGACACAAACAAACTGTGTACCATTCTTTTTCTCCTATCCATTAATTCCCGAATTAATCTCTCGACCATACACGGTCTGATTCTGATAATTCTTCTTTCTAAATTCATCTAAAATCTATATCTACCACCCGAATTAATGTCATGATTTTAGAAGCTTCCATAGCCGCCTACAATCCGGTGCCACATTCGACACCGTAGGCGTGGACCGTTGACACCAGTCTGAAACTCTGCTCGCAAGCAGTATAGAAATATTTTCTGTTCCTCCAAAATCCAAAAACACGATTTTATTTTCTAGTTTCCAAATATTCGGATTTTGGAATATTCCAAGAATATTTCTTTTTCTTTTTCCTTTTCTGAATATACAAAATTCATATATTCTCTGTTCCAACTCCGATTTAGGGGATTCTTTTGCCTAAATTTATCTAAAATCAAGCTTTACCTACCCATACACTCCACGTAATCTTTTGTCCTGGCCAGAAGCCGCCGTCATGCCACCATGACGCCGTCCTACGCCCAATCAGTGCTTCACACCGGTATCGCAATTTTTGTGTGCCTGGTGCTTTATGGCCTTATCCACGTACTCCACGTAAATCGTAAAGGTCCTGAATTCAGATGATGACAATACCGAAAATCATCTTAACATCATTGCTCTCTCCACCACACCACAGAAAGATCTTCTCCAAAATACCAACATGCGACAGCCACTCCTTCGACGTTGTCGACCCCGCATCTCGCGTCCGCCACCCCTACCTTGGCATCTCCGTAACTGTCGTTACCGAGCCCGCCAACTCGTCCGAAAACTAGCTACACCCCAACCACTTGCAGTAATACCACCAGTAAAAACCCAGCTGACTCTCATCTCCGCAATCCAAGTTCTACACCACCAAACCCATTGAGTTCATATTATGCCTCCATTTGTATATTCCTTATTTGTGCACGTAGGAGGCCCCAGAGAAGCCAAACAGTCCAATCACTGGGACATTTAACCAGGAAACCGGAGAAAGCATACTGATCATACGTCAGCCCATCACCCTTCGAGTTGTAAGGCAAGCCCACTGGAACCCCCATTTCATGCATACATTTTCTATGTTTTATAAACACAACCTTGGCCTGATATTCACCTAAGAACTTGCATATTTTGTTTGTTAAGGTAACCCAGCAAAATATACAACCCCCTAAACCTATTTTAGATATAGCGCGCATAGATGGAATCGTTCATTTAATTATCTATCATAATCTTGACGTTACGTTAGATTATGGATATGGATGGTGAAGGGATGAGAAAGTGGATGTGGGTGTGGTTTTGAAATAAAATGGAGAAGAACTCCAGCAACCGATCTTGTCGGAATACGGCTACGCGCCGAAACAGCCATAAGAGCAGAGTATGAACGGGTAACTTAGCGACTCGCGGTTACCCTAGGTCCTGTGATTCGTTGAGAATACCGGGTAGGTGGATCGTTCGCGCGGCCAAGCTTTGAAAAGTGAGAATGGTTCTACCTGAGCTCTCCGTAAGGACCGTTATGATTTTCATCTTGGCTAACTCTTTTAGTACAACCACTCGCTTCTGTATGAGGCATTGGCCAAGCTCAATCCGAAGTGGATAGTCTAGTAGCTTCTGTGTTGGCGCACAAGATGCCAGAGAAGGGGTGGGTGAACCCCTAAAGCTATGCTATGTGATGAAACAAAGGCAACGGTTTGGTTTGGAATTTGGACAGTTACGACGGTAACATGCCGCTGAGTCCAACTTGTGGAAATTAGTACAACCTCTGATCAGAGTAAAACCTATTCGAATAGTCTGTATCCACTGGTATGGATGGGTTACGGCCTGTTCTTCAATTAGCAATTTTCATAAAATAAAATGGAATCAGTTGGATGGGATAAAAATGGTTTTTGGTTTAGCAGTGGATGCTGGATGAAAATTGTGTTGGCTAGAATGCCACGAGCCATTTTGGACTGAAAAGTCCAGTGGCAAACTTTTTTTGAAAATTTTTATTTTCAGAAAGGATAAAACCGGACAAACTAGCTCAAATCCTGCGTACAGATACTTTTCTGCAAAACTATCCTAAGCTTCAGATATATCCTGCACATAGAGATAGCCTTTCTCTAATTTCTTATGGAGGAAGGTGAACTGCTGAGTACGTATATACTCACACTTGCTTTGTTGTTGTTTTTCTCAGTGCAATGGAAATATATTGGTCTGAGAACGAGTAAAGGTTACGACCTGCTTACCAACTGTGGCGTGAGAAAGATGGACCTACGTTTTATGTTCCGTTGCTTAGATTTTCAGGGCTGTGCCCATTGCTGTCCGACCCGTTTAGGGCAAATCTGTATCACTCTAATGTAAGAATGTGATTGCCAAACCCTAAGATGGTAATAAATCACATTTTAGTCTTATTATGAAAACTGGAGCGCTTCATCGATAGACTCCTAGGCGAGCGGTTGACTTGACGTCCCTTCAGCGACCGGTGTTGTCCCTGCTTCTCTTGGGTCAGTCGAAGGCGGCTTGGTCGGTTCTTCCCCTAGCCTTAAATGCTGGGATGCCGCGTCAGGCATGGGACGCAACGGATGCTCTTCACGCCTCCGCACTGTGGCATGATTACAGGAGGCGTGTCATGGTCCGTTGGCTGTTTGGCGGTGGGTAAACCGGGTGGAGTCGGTGTGTCAGACACAGCGCAGAGGGGCAAGCCCTCGTAAATGCGCCAGGCGGAGGAGTGGCCACTTCTTGTCAGGCGAGTGCGTGAGGGGGTGAGTCTTCAGAAATGTGCCTGTCGTTAGGTGGCGACCCTGGGGCGAGCACTCGGTCACCTAAAAGGCGAGCTGCTCGACCGAGGGATCGCTTGGCTTGGTGCCGGGCCGTTGGCCTGCGTGGCCGAGGGGCCACATGGCCGGACCGTGGGTCATGTGACCCCATGGTTGTCCAGCCGATCCTAAGGCGGGCAGCTCTGGGCCTAGTGACCTTCGTAGTTCAGCCCAAAACGGTTATTGGAACGTTTGGGGTACACATGGTATGGATACATGTCAATACGACTCCTTTTAGTTTATGGTATTGGTTAGTTCAAAATTAAACTGAAAAACTTCGACGTATGTTAATGACTGCGAGGGGATCGCAGGGGATTTAATATCCTTCGAGACCCCTCTCTCTAGCTAAGAAACCTTCCTCCGTGCTCCTTCCTGCTTTGTGTGTTTTCCTTCTGATCGATTCATCTCTCCCGAAGTCCCTTTACCCTGTTGTTAATACATGGACTCGGAGCTTGCCCTGCCGAGCATACAAATGCCGTCGTCAGCGTGAGACTGACCGCGCCAACCTCGCCACTGGAGCCCAGATTAGTGAGCCGCGGTCGATGTCGAGCACGGATGGAGCCCTTCACAGCATGTGCAGCATCTCGGCTTTCGTTGTTGCGTTCTTGGGGCTGGGGCGAATATAATGCTAGAGCTTGTTTGGATATATGCAACAAACTGTTAGTTGCTAAAAAATTGGCAACATTGTATCCAAACCCAGCTTAAAAATTAGCTGTAATGTATCCGACCAGCCCAGCTAATATTTTAGCTCATAAGACCGTCTCCAACGATTTGGGTAAAAAGATTCTCTAAACACTATCTCAATCATCTCCTTCTTGGTCTACCGTCTACAGTAGCACTACAGTGTCATTTTGTATTATCGGTATCCGCTTAGAGACAGCCTAATAGCTAATTGGTGGCAGTTCACTTAATCAATCATATATTAGCTAGTGTATCCAAACAGATGTAGCTAATTTTAAGCCAGAACTAAAAATTGTTTAGCCGAACCAAACAATGTTTATTACTCACTTTGTCTCAATTTACAGGTCGTTTGGCATTTTGACATAAAGTTTGACTTGTTTGTCTTATTCAAAAAATTTCGTAATTATCATTTATTTCATTTTAATTTAGTTTAACATATAATGTACTTCAACTAATCTCTTGAATTTTTTCCATATATTCACAAATTTTTAAATAAGATGAACCGGTCCAACTTGATGTAAATCTATAAATTGGGACGGACGGAGTATCCCCGATCTAGTAGGATGCACTTTTCACAATATGACCTGTAACTGTTTCGAGGCATGCTCACAGTTCAGTGACGTTCCAAGGCCACGAGGGATACCTCAATTTCATAACGAAGGAACACCGCCACTGCAGTCCATTCACTGATCACATGCGAGACGGAACAGATGGGGAAGGTGGCAAGGATGCCCGGACATGTCCCGGAGAAGGCCTGCATTTTCATAGCATCCGACGCTGTCCGAAAGTGTCTCCTCCAGTTTCCTTGGCTCCCATCCTAGGTCCACCAGCTTCTGGCATGTTAACGATGCCTTCTAATCAACGTCAAGGACACTGCAATAGCAAGAGAGTGGTTCAGATGACATAAAGATTACAGAAGTCATGAGCATTTCAAAATTTTGGCACAAAGGAACCTACTTATTTATGTAGCTGTACTTTGGGCGCATCTTCTTCAACAAGGCCACCAAATCCTGTGTGCAAATGTGATTCGGTGAGCAGATGTATCTCCCAGATGACTCTTCTCGTATAGCAGAAGCAAAGCATCAGCCACATCACGAACTTCTACTATGTGCCACAGTCTGTTGTTCGTCACATCAGGACCTCCTATAATCCAACAAATGTCCAATGGAGTTATCATGGTTCAAATGTTCAATCAAGAAAACAACTTATACCCAGTAGTAGTACTTTGTAGTGTGCATTTTGCAACACTAAGGAGAAATATGGGCTATTTAAGTACTACTCATTTCTCAAAAACATCATTAAGGAGCTGAATATGTCATGGTCGGCCGCACGTACTCCAAGCGACGCCGAGCTCGTGATGTGCGCCGCGACGCAGAACGCGCGGAGCGCGTGAGGGGCGCGCACGGGACGCACTGGGCGCGATCGCGGGCAGTGGCTAAGTTAGGAAATAGGGATAGCCTTCTATTGTTAGTTCAGCTTTCCATTGATAGTTCCTAAACTAGTGGAGCTTGTTGCTCCGGTTGGTTGGGCCGCTGGCCATATATGGATGTAACAGACGTGCGCAAGAATTAGGAAGTTATTTCTCATCTAGTCTTCTTCCTCTACTCTCCAAACCAAGCCTGCGGCAGAGGGGCATAACCTCGCCGGAGAAGACGTATCGCGACTACGAACTACGTAGTCGGGGTCCTGCTGTCTGAGGGTTTGACGCCCTTGACAACCTGGTATCAGGTTCCAGACGTTCCTCGTCGTCTTCCGCGCCTCAGCCAACCACCACCGCCTCCACGTCCTTGCCCAGCCCACCGCCGTCGCCACCATCAGCCGCCCCGACATCTTCAGCCATGTCGGAACCATCCACGGCTGATCTCGCCAAGCTGATCGAGTCCCTGACCACGACGGTGTCGAACCTGCAGACGACCGTGGCCGCGCTACGGAAGGAAAAATCTTCCTCTTCGTGGAGTTCCAGCAGGGGCAACGACGGCCAGCCACACAACGATCGGCCACCGCGGTTCCAGAAGATGGATTTCCCCCGCTACGACGGCAAGTCCGACCCATTGATCTTCACTAACCGCTGTGAATCGTATTTTCACCAGCAGCGGATCATGGAGGAGGAGAAGGTCTGGATGGCCTCCTATAATCTGGAGGAGGGCACGCAACTGTGGTACATGCAGGTCCAAACGGACGAAGGTACTCCGTCGTGGCACCGTTTCAAGAAACTGCTCAATCTGCGCTATGGGCCTCCTCTTCGATCGGCCCCCCTCTTCGAGTTGGCCGATTGTCATCGCACCGGCACAGTCGAGGAGTATCAAGAACACTTTCAGGCGCTTCTCCCCCGCGCCGGCCGCCTCGAGGAGCTGCAGCGTGTCCAGCTGTTCACCGGCGGGCTTCTTCCCCCGCTTAGCATTGACTTGCGGGTCTAGAACCCGCAGACCCTGGCGGTGGCCATGAGCCTGGCGCGCCAACTGGAGCTCCGAGAGCAGTACGCGTCGGCGCCCTCCAAGACTACGGCTCATGGTCTTCTGCCAGCTCCCCCGCCGCGCCACGTCCTCCCGACGCCCCCAACAGACAGGGCGGCTCCATCCACGGTCACGGTGGACGGGCAGCCAGTAAAGCGCCTCTCGCGCCCGGAACAAGAGGAGCGCCGCCGGCAAGGCCTGTGCTTCAACTGCAACGAAAAATATACACGTTGGCACAACCGCGTCTGTCGGCGGCTCTTCTTCATTGACGGCTTCGAGATCGCCGACGACGACGCAGCAACCGACGGTCCGGACACTGATGCCCCGGTCTTCTCCCTGCACGCAGTCGCTGGGGTGCCCGTCAGCAACACAGTCCAACTCCGGGTGCTCCTTGGGGCTGCTACCTTCGTCGCGCTCGTCGACACGGGGTCGACCCACAGCTTCATTGGGGAGGCGGCCGCACGGCGCACGGGCTTGCCCATCAAGCCGCGTCCACGGCTCATGGCGACAGTGGCTAACGGCGAGCGCGTTTCTTGCCCCGGCGTCCTCCGCCAGGCCCCAGTCATCATCGACGGCATGGCGTTCCGCGTCGATCTCTACGTGATGCCCCTGGCCGGGTACGACGTGGTTCTCGGCACGCACTAGATGGCTACCTTGGGGCCCATTGTCTGGGACCTCGCAGCCGGAACCATGGCGTTCCAGCGGGAGGGTCGCGACGTCTGCTGGCGCGGTGTGGCACCACCGTCTAAGACGGGGGTACATGCCGTCGTGTCCTCCGACTCCCTCCTCGACGGGCTGCTCGGCTCCTTCACCGACGTCTTCGCCGAGCCGACCGGCCTGCCCCCGGCGCGCGGCCGTGACCACCGCATCATCCTCAAGCCCGGCGTGCTTTCGGTGGCTGTGCGGCCGTACCGGTACCCGGCGGCGCACAAGGACGAACTAGAGCGGCAATGCGCCGCCATGATAGCGCAGGGCATCGTCCGCCACAGCGACTCCGCCTTCTCCTCCCCAGTCATCCTCGTCAAGAAGGTCGATGGGTCATGGCGGTTCTGCGTCGACTACCGCGCTCTGAACGCGCTCACGGTCAAGGACGCGTTTCTGATCCCGGTGGTCGATGAGCTGCTTGATGAACTCCACGGAGCCAGGTTCTTCACCAAGCTCGACTTGCGCTCGGGGTACCATCAGGTGCGCATGAGGCCCGAGGACATCCACAAGGCGGTGTTCCGTACCCACGACGGCCTGTACAAGTTCCTGGTCATGCCGTTCGGCCTTTGCAACGCCCCGGCAACCTTCCAGGCACTCATGAATGATGTACTTCGGCCCTTCCTTCATCGCTTTGTGCTCGTTTTCTTCGATGATATCTTGATATACAGCACGTCTTGGGCGGATCATCTTCGTCATCTCCGTGCGGTCCTCACCGAGCTTCGCCGGCACATCCTCTTCGTCAAGCGCTCCAAGTGCGCATTCGGGGTCTCCTCCGTCGCCTACCTCGGCCACATTATCTCAGAGGCTGGTGTCGCCATGGACCCGACAAAGGTGCAGGCCATTCACGACTGGCCGGTACCTCGCTCAGCACGGGCGGTGCGCGGGTTTCTTGGTCTGGCGGGCTACTACCGCAAGTTCATCCACAACTACGGCACCATTGCAGCACTGCTGACCACCTTGCTTAAGAAGGATGGCTTCTCCTGGGGTGCGGAGGCCACTGCGGCCTTTACTGCGCTCAAGGCCGCGATCACCACGGCTCCCGTCCTCGCCATGCCGGACTTCACCAAGACCTTCATCGTCGAGTGCGACGCCTCGTCCCATGGGTTTGGGGCGGTGCTCATTCAAGACGGGCACCCGATCGCCTTCTTCAGTTGACCCGTGGCGCCCCACCACCGCGCCCTCGCTGCGTATGAGCGCGAGCTCATCGGCTTGGTACAGGCTGTCCGCCACTAGAGGCCGTACCTTTGGGGTCGTCGCTTCCTCATCAAGACAGACCATCACAGCTTGAAGTACCTGCTGGACCAGCGTTTGGCCACCATTCCGCAACACCATTGGGTAGGGAAGCTGCTGGGCTTCGACTTCACCGTCGATTACAAGCCAGGCGCGACGAACGCCGTGGCTGACGCGTTGTCCCGGCATGATAGAGAGGAGGGGGAGCACCTCGCACTCTTAGCACCGCGCTTTGACTTCATTGACCGCCTCCGCCAGGCCCAGCGCCATCGTCGCCCTTCGCACGGACATCGACACCGGCGCACGCCAGGCGCCCTGGTCAGTCGTGGACGGCCTGGTCCAGTTCGCCGGGTGGCTCTACATCCCGCCGGCCTCTCCATTGGTCCAGGAGATCATGACGACGGTGCACAAGGACGGCCACGAAGGGGTTCAGCGCACGCTGCACCGTCTGCGGCGCGACTTCCATTTTCCTAACATGAAGCCGCTTGTGCAGGAATTAGTGCGCTCGTGCGACGTCTGTCAACGCTACAAGACCGAGCACTTGCATCCGACTGGCCTCCTAATGCCTCTCCCGGTGCCCCAGGGCATTTGGACGGATGTCGCCCTCGACTTCGTCGAAGCGCTGCCCCGAGTACGTGGCAAGTCTGTTATACTCACTGTGGTGGACAGGTTCAGCAAGTACTGCCATTTCATTCCCCTGGCGCACCCGTACTCCGCCGAGTCTGTCGCTCAGGCCTTCTTCACCGACATCGTTCGCCTACACGGTGTGCCGTAGTCCTTGGTGTCGGACAGGGATCCGATCTTCACGTCGACGTTTTGGCGCGAGCTCATGCGCCTGATGGGCACCAAGCTGCACATGACGACGGCGTTCCATCCCCAATCGGATGGGCAGTCAGAGGCGGCCAACTGCATCATCATCATGTACCTACGGTGCCTCACCGGGGACAGGCCACGCCAGTGGCTACGCTGGCTTCCCTGGGCGGAGCTTCTCTTCAACACCGCCTACCAGACGTCGCTGCGGGACACGCCTTTCCGTGTCGTCTATGGGCGTGATCCGCCGTCCATCCGGTCGTATGAACCAGGGGACACGAGGGTGCCTGCTGTCGCCAATAGCATGGAGGAACGCGATGAATTCCTGGCTGACGTCCGTTACCGGCTGGAGCAAGCTCAAGCCACGCAGAAACTGCATTACGACAAGGTGCACTGCCACGTCGTGTACCAGGTGGGCGACTGGGCGCTCCTTCGCCTTCGACAGCGCGCCGCTTCGTCGCTTCCCCAAGCTGTCTCCGGCAAGCTCAAACCGCGGTTCATTGGGCCGTACCGCGTCACCGAGCTCATCAACGACGTCGCCGTCCGGCTCGCTTTGCCGGCCCGCGCCCGCATACACGACATGTTTCACGTAGGTCTGCTCAAGAAGTTCAAGGGAACACCTCCGGCGGCCCCTCCGCCTCTGCCGCCCTTGCATCATGGCGCGATTGCTCCTGAGCCCGAACGCGCTATGCATTTCCGCTTGGCCCGAGGGGTGCATCAAGTCCTAGTGCAGTGGAAGGGCGAGTCAGCAGCCTCCGCAACCTGGGAAGACGTAGAGCAGTTCCGCGCCAAGTACCCGGATTTCCAGCTCGAGGACGAGCTGGTCCTGGACGGGAGGAGAGATGTCATGGTCGGCCGCACGTACTCCAGGCGACGCCGAGCTCGTGATGTGCGCCGCGACGCAGAACGCGCGGAGCACGCGAGGGCCGCGCACGAGGACGCACTAGGCGTGATCGCGGGCAGTGGCTAAGTTAGGAAATATGGATAGCCTTCTATTGTTAGTTCAGCTTTCCATTGATAGTTCCTAAACTAGTGGACCTTGTTGCTCCGGTTGGTTGGGCCGCTGGCCATATATGGATGTAACAGACGTGCGCAAGAATTAAGGAAGTTATTTCTCATCTAGTCTTCTTCCTCTACTCTCCAAACCAAGCCTGCGGCAGAGGGGCATAACCTCGCCGGAGAAGACGGATCGCGACTACGAACTACGTAGTCAGGGTCCTGCTGTCCGAGGGTTTGACGCCCTTGACAGAATATGTGAATAAACGTGGGCCAGATTCTTGAAAGATGCAATAATTATAGCATGGAATATGATATACATGGTTTTGAAATATGTGCTATTTTAAGTACTACTCATTTCTTGAAAACATCATTAAGGAACTGAATATGCGAATAAAGCGTGGGCCAGATTCTTATAAGATGCAATAATTATAGCATGGAATATGGTATAAATGGTTTTGTCGTTTGTAGTATTCATTGTAAGCATGTAGTATCGATAATAAATGAGCCGAATGTGGAATCACATGCAATAGATTGTGGAGAATCTGCTTGTGGATGAAGGTTCTGATTAAATAGCTGTAGGGCATTCAGAAAAGGTATAGCAGCTAGTATGTCTGAAAAGAACATAAATGGCAAATATGGAACAGGACAGGCAACTGGTGATCAACAGATTACAGATGATGATCAGTACCATGCCATATTGATATTTGAAATAGCCCATCATTTGAATAACTGAGTTTGAAACAACTCCGTCTAACAACAGGAACTATTAATGTGAGATCATCTCAAGTCCTTAGATTGGACCGCATAAGTGCATTCCAGAACGGATAGATATATACCATTTGCACTAAAGCACAACTTGACTAGTGGTTAAGGAGAACATCAGTATGATGACGCAGAATAGGAAACTCATCAGACAAGTGATAAGCCTAGTAACAAATAAGAAGGAATGTAAAGAACAGTCACTAATGAGGAACCTTTTATTACAAAGATGAGGAATTTGCTGCTGGTATTCACCGTAGGCTGCAACAGTGGGCCAAAAACCAAAGGCGGGCAAAGTGTAACAACATTCAGGCCATTTTTATCTGCATATTCCAAGGCTGCCTGTTCAGCCGTAATCTTGGCAACCGAATACCAGTCCAGCCAGCAAAAAGCAGAGAAGGTCCCAATTTACATCATCACAAAATCATCTCTAAATAAAGACTAGATGACTGTCAATAAAAAGACCAGCTTATGTTAAGAAAAAACACATCTGGCCTTTGAAAGGAGATATGACTACAAGGAACCAACAAATGGAGTAGAAACATGTAGGATTAATGCTGGGGCAAAGCTTGTTGTACTAACTAGCATTACTAACCCCATTTTCCTCGCAGAACTGTTTGTCTGACCAGCAATTCTCGTCTTTGAGTATATCTCGAGGCCAATTCGGGTTAAAATCCACAGCAGCATTGGAGGACATAACTACAAGTTTCTTAACCTTTGCAGCGGAGCAAACCTTTAGAACATTTAAGGTGCCTTCCACAGCAGGACGGAGTACTTCTGAATTCTGACTGATAAGATGCATTCATAAATCATAACATGGTAAGTAATGAGCATTGGCATTCCGTACAGCACAAAACATTCAGCAAGATATACAGTGCAGACAAACATTACATTTCAACAAAGAGCACTTGCAGCATTCAAGCCTAGCAATATAAGCTGACGTAACACACACAGCACACAATAACCTAAATTATCACTTATTATCGCCCAATGGTACTATAGGCTGTGCTAATCATAACCGGGAGCTAGGCATTGGAAACACGAGTCACAAAAGAGTTGCAAGGACGAATGCCTGAAGGTTCCAAGGATGAAACGCACTTATGTTTTCCCTTCTTCAACAGTTAGAGCATCAATTGGCACATGGATGAAATTGAATGAGCCTAGAAATGCATTAACTGAGAAGTGACCTTGGAACAGCAGCATACTGATCCAAATACCTAATGATCCATATCACATAGTCCCTGTCACTACAAGCTCATTCTTGTACTCCACGGGTCTATGTACAAACGGACACACAGCGCCACGCCGCGGCCACATAAGCTGGCGATAAGCATCAGGGTGAAGCGCGCATTAGCAAGGACTTGCCTCAGGATCAACAATCATATCTTCAGGCACTGGCGTCGCGAGATGGAAGACCCCCTCACATCCCTCAACCGCAGGTGTTAGCGTGTCGTAGTCTAGCACATCGGCCTTGAACAGATGCAGATTCTCTGGGGCCTTGTCCAGCTCCTTCAGATGGGCGTTCTTCGGATCGCCTGAAAGAGCAAAGCATCCTCAATTAATCAGCACGCCCAGGTTTATGGCAGCCACGAAGGAAGCATTTCCTCCTCTATGATTTGAAGGCAACAGGCAGCTGGGCACGCGAATACAGTACAAATGAGCAGCGAAGGAGCAGCGGGTCGTTACATGGGTCGCGGAGGGTGGCGTGGACGGTGTAGCCGCGGGAGAGGAGCAGCTTGACGAGCCAGGAGCCGATGAACCCGCCGCCCCCGGTCACGCACACACGCGGCGGCGTCGCCATCCCCGCTCCGTCCTCCACTGCTCTACCACCGCCGCTCACCGATTCCTGGGAGAGAGCCCCGCAGCAACGAACTTCACAACGCCGCCGAGATTGTAGTATATGAACGCCGCAGTAAACTAAGCTCAAATCGGCGTAGCCATGGAGCCTCGATCGCGGAGATCGATTAAACAACAACACGCCGATTAAATCAATTGGAATTCGATTTAGGCAAGGGCAGAAAGGAACAAAAACACGTGGAGCAGGCTGGGGCATAGGATCACCTCGCGGCCATGACAAGGGCATCCACTGCCGGTTCGGGCTCAAGTTTAGCCGGCAGTTCACGGAACGTTTAAACAGTATAGACTAATTATCAGTAGATCTATTAATTACATTAAAAATGGTCATTAGTCCATTTTAGCTTGTTTTTTTACTAATGAACTAATGGTTAAATAAGAATTAGCTAAAATTTAGTCCACTCATTAACTGCCCTGCTGGAGATACAAATATATTAAATTTTAGTGACTAAATTTTAAATTTTAGTCCTTCTAATCAAACACGCCGGAACTCACATCCTCTGGGTCTCGGGCGGCGGTGGCCGTCCCCATAGGACACGGACAGTGCCGCAGCGGCGGTGGAGCTGGGCGCTGGCATGCCGGGACGGGACCCCAAGGACCGCAGAACAACTGTGTCGAAAAAAAAAAGGACCGCAGAACAAGAAATGGCTCGCGTTGGGCTGGGCTTAGTTGGGCCGCGTGGGGGCGAAGTGAGCGTACGCCTCGCGCTCGATCGCGTCCCTTCGTCTGAGATCAAAGGCTCGCACACGTCGGGCTAGTCACCATCGGCCCAGAAGAGCCCGTCCGGAGGTCCACATCGAGTTACATTAGGCCCGGCCCCGCGCAACAGATAAAAAAGTTGGACACGCGGCACAGGGCACAAGTTCTATTGATCATTTCATCATGCTTCATGGAGCAAGCAATTTCCGGTGCGCTAATATTCCTGCCAAAGTGCCAAGTGTTCAACTTAGAAAACAACGTGTTTGGCTTGATATCGCTCATGGTGGGCTGAACGCATGCGCCGTGAACAGTACTGGTACATGAACGCGTGCAGCATTGGTTCCGAGTGTGATTGGTTCATGAAGTAGCCTAGCCTGCACCGCATGCCCACACCCAGGCAGCCAGGCACCAGTTGGCCAGGCTCATAGCGCGCAATGTCTCTTGTTTGGTTTTTTTTAACTAGCCTGGCTCACGAGTGATGGTGTTTGGCTGCCCGTACCAATACATTTTGCACATGATCAAAACTATAAATTTAATTATTATATTTTACATTACAACGTAATAGTAGTCTATAATTTATCATACTAAGTCTTAATCTAATTTAAAATAAATAAAAACCATCCATTATGCTCTAGTCATATGCTAATACATTATTAAATTAACCAATGGCTGCACGCCGGCAGCCTTCACCGGGGTATTTAACTATTTGTCATCCTTGCGAACGCATATTCCCCAAATGCCAATTTTAGTTTTGCCTCTACGTGTTTGCCATAGGAGAGAGAATTGCTCTACTTATTTGCCCATTTTTCCTACGCGGCAAGCCACGCAGACACGCCAGCATGGAATGAGCAAGGCAAATGGCCGTTGTGCCCAGCCTCTCCCACACTGGCCATCCATTCTCTTATCCTCCAGCCACTTACACGTGGGACCCATACCTCAGGGTCGTCTTCAACCTCTCGTCACCCGTTCTTCTCCCTTTGCTCAGTTCTGTATTTGGCCGCTGGCTCTTGCTTCCTTCACCAACCTCCCGAGCTCAGATCACGTTAGCTTAAAGCTGGCCTCCTCCCAGGGCGGACCGGACCGGCTACCATCTTCTTCTGAGCACTGGCATTCTATATACTAGCACAAAACTTTCAGCAAGATTCACAGTGCAGACAAACATGGCATTTCAACAAAGAGTACTTGCAGCACCCAAGCCTAACAATATAAGCTGACATAACACACATCGCACAATAACCTAAATTATCACTTATTACCACCCAATACCATAAGAGGCTGTGTTAATGTTAACCAGGAGCTAGGCATTGGAAACACAAATCACAAAAGAGCTCCAAGGACGAATGCCTGAAGGTTCCAAGGATGAAACCCACTTATGCTTTCCCTTTAACTCTTCAACAGTTAGAGAATCTATTGGCACATGGATGAAATACCTAATGATCCATATCACATAGTCCCTGTCAATACAAGCTCAGTCTTGTACTCCACCGATCTGTGTACAAACGCACACACAGCGCCACGCCGCGGCCACATAAGCCGGCGATAAGCATCAGGGTGAAGCGAGCATGAGCAAGGACTTTGCCTGAGGATCAACAATCTTGTCTTCAGGCACTGGCGTCGCGAGATGGAAGACCCCCTCACATCCCTCAACCGCAGGTGTTAGCGTGTCGTAGTCTAGCACATCGGCCTTGAACAGATGCAGATTCTCTGGGGCCTTGTCCAGCTCCTTCAGATGGGCGTTCTTCGGATCGCCTGAAAGAGCAAGCATCCGCAATTAATCAGCGCGCCCAGGTTTATGCCGGTACGGATGAAGCATTTCCTCGTCCTCTATGATTTGAAGGCAACAGGCAGCTCGGCACGCAAATACACAGTACAAGTGAGCAGCGAAGGAGCTAGCGGCTGTGTGACTGTGAGGAACAGGTAGTTTACATGGGTCGCGGAGGGTGGCGTGGACGGCGTAGCCGCGGGAGAGGAGCGGCTTGACGAGCCAGGAGCCGATAAACCCGCCGCCCACGGTCACGCACACACGCGGCGGCGTCGCCATCCCCCCTCCCTCCCCCGCTGGCCACTGCTCTGCCACAGCTCACCGAGCCCCGCAACGCAACTCGACACCGCAACTCGGCGTAGCGATGGAGCCTCGAGCACGCGCTGATTAAATTAAATCAATTCGATCCATCTAGACAAGTGCAGAAAGGAACAAAAACACGTGGAACAGACTGGGCATAGGCCATAGGAGCACCTCTGTCATGATGAGGCATCCACTATCGGCGCCTGAAGAACTCTCACACTCTCGGACTGTCGGGTGGGTGGCGGTGGCCGTCCGTCCCCATCGGACAGTCCCGCAGCGGCGGCGGCGTGCGAGCCCAGGACCCCAGGGGACCGCAGGAGCAAGACGGCTACCTTCGGACTGGGCTTTAGTTGGGCCGCGTAGGGGCCCAGTGAGCGTACGCCTCGCTCGATCGCATCCCTTCATCTGAGATCCAATGATCCGGACTCCGGAGGAGTACAACGAGCTACATTAGGCCCGGCCCCGCGCAACAGGTAAAGTGAGACACCCCACACCGCACAAGCATTGATCATCGAGCAAGCAACGCCGCCAAGTGGCAGACTCGGAGAACAACGTGTTTGGCTTGATCTCGGTCACTGTGGCTGAACAGCGGTACGGAGACGGAAATGGTTGCCTAGCTTAAATTAGAGAAACTCGTGCCATTAGTGTGCATGCGCGGATCTAGCGGATACAGAGAGGGATGGGCACGCGTCTGCTCCACCCCCAATGTTGAAAACTTACCCTGAAATTTTCAAATTTCAAATAATATTTTAAAAAAATCGGACCTTCTTGGTAAAGGAAAAAAAATAAAGTTTCCACTTCCGCCCCTCTGCGATGCCGCCAAGCTTTTCTTGCCATGCGCACGAAAGATGGAACTCATCAAACTGAAGGTGCACTCGCTCTTTATTAATGTGTTGTTACCAACGGCTAGAGTACACCCACGACATAGTGTACACGACTTTCGCTGTACACACAACGCGCGCACGGCGGCGGCGGCGTGGCTCTGGTGAAGGCCGGCGCCGGCAGCGCGCGCATCTTCCATCCCAGCTACGCACACCGCCATGTACTCCAGCGACCGGTGAGCTAGTGTACGTGTAGGTATGCCTTCTGAGCAAATCCAATAGGCAAATTAAACGTGGTGCCAGAATGCCAGATACACGTATGTATTGCGTACGGTACGTGTAGTACGACGACCGGGCGGACACGGCGGGCAGCTAGCCAGTGCTAGCTAGCTGCTAGTCCTTGTCCTAGCACTAGTAGTACATCGCTACCCGTGCGGCCATGCCCATGCATGCATGCGCGCCTGCTCCCACACGGGCCACACCACACGGTGGGTGGAGAACACGACGAGACGACGTCCGATCCGCGCGCGGCCGCGCGTCGCCTAGTACGTACGCTGTGCTTCCCACCCCGCGCCCCCGCGCGCGATCGCGGGTCCGTCCGATACGATCGATCCTTAAGCACTAGCAGGCAGCATCAGCGCGAGAGAGCGGCGGCGTCGCTCGTCGGTGTGTCGTCGTGCGCGCGCGCCGGCGGCCCGCGTATGCTTAAATTTGCGCGCCTCGCGGTACGGTTCGCGGGCGCGCTGCTCGCCGGCCGTCGCCCCAACCGCCGCCGGCCGTCGCGCGCTTCGATCGACGACCGCATTTAGTGGGTGCGTGCGTGCGCTCACACGGCGCGGCCACATCCCATGCGTATATCGCCTGGACGGCGTTCCGGCGGCCGGCCGCGAGCCACGACCACTGTTTCGATCGATCGTGCGCGTCGCTCTCGCTCTGGAGACGGCCGGCTCACATGCGCGCCGCTCAGCTCGTTCATGCATGCATATGACAAGGTACATAGGCCGGCGATGAGAGAGAGAGATCAAGTAGCGCCGCCCTGCGCTTTTAACACCATTGCGGCGCCCCGGCGCGCTTGAATCGTGATACTGCCATGCCCATACCTATACCACGTACAGTACGTACTAACACCCCCACCATTGAACCAAATAATAAAGCTGTAGGCTTTAATTTGGTCAGAACTCAGACGTACATTGTACTTGCACGATATGGTAGCGCCGACGACCGATCGATCATCAGGCAGCAGAGATGACGATCGAGTGGTGGTGGGATCGACATAGCATGGTCTGCACTCTACAGTTGTAGCTATAGGGCAATTAACACGCCGGAGACTGCCGCGATATAGTCAGCCGTGCGCTGTCTCTATATATTTATGTTCCCTCTTTCGTCGTCGTGTGTGCGAGCGATGGTCAGACATGCGTATTAATCGCGTGAGACATGCATGACATGTAATCCATCGACCGATCGTTGCGGTAGCAGACATGCACCACGTTGCATTGCTTTCGGTCGGTGCACCAAACAGCTGCTGCGTGCACAAGGAGTTCAAGTCGTATCGGGCACAGCCACTCGCGGATCGGAAGAGATAGATACTCCTAGATAGGGATCGTCGATGGGCAGACTACGACGAGCGAGTTTGCACACTGGTCGACGCTGCTCCTCGCGTCAGCCGTATGTCTGTACAGTAGTACTAACGAAAGAACTAGTCTAGATTACTAGCGATTCACTCGTGCTGATCGAGCATACCGTATATAGCTAATAATCTCAGTCGCCCTCGTGTCCAGGACCCTACATGCATGTGGTCTGACCTGACGAATTTAATCTACTACGCCCGGATCGGACGACGACGACGACGTAGCGCTGCAGACTTGTAAATTGTTAGTTACTGATGACTACTGCTACCGATGAACGACGGAACCAATGCAGACGGCTGCTAGCTACTGCTCGTCCAATTCGTGGAGCGGCATGCGATGTCGACGACGACGACGACCCTTTTAATTCGACGGCGCTGTGGACCGTAGCAGTGGGCTATGCGTGCTGTGTGCCGCGAAGATGACATTCGGCCGATGGAAGAAGCTGAGGAGGAGGAGGAGCAGCAGGTCAGGTCAGATCCATCGAGCCTCCAATTTATGGAGGTCAAAAAAATATATATGGCCGAACCGGTGGCTGCGTACTCCGCGAAGATGAGGCTGGCCGATGGAAGAAGATCCAAGGAAGAGGTCGGGGGATCGATCGAGATCACATTTATGGAGGTCAAAATAATACACAGTATTGGCCTGCGTTGCAGCAGTATATGCCCCTCAACAAGTCTGGATCATATTCTGATGGTGATCTCTCACCCGGCGTCCACCCGGCCGACGAAACGATCGAGATGGGAAACGACGGGCCATTCTCAGTGTGTTTTCAACGTGCCATCTAAATTAGAGAATATTAAAATCGTGATTAAAACAATCACTGAAAATGCATAGCTTTATTTGATTCGGTTTTATATGCAATATGTAAGACAAAATATGTTTAGGTAATCGTGTAGACGCAGTTTCATATAGATGAAACCAATTTCATCTTTTTTCTTCATCAATACCTTACCACATCACCTAAAACACTAACATGACACTCTTATTTAATTCTTATTCAATGAGAATGAAAATTACGCTAGGAATGGTATCATCGAATTTGATGCCAAATTTTTGCCATTACTTCTCTCTCTTGTACTGTCTGACCGTGCGACCGTATCGTAGTGGAATTGAATTGAAGAAGCAGCCGCCGTGCACTCGTCGCACTTGTTGCATGGACAGACTATACCTATATGGCTAGATTATAGATGCCGGCCGGCCGGTGCCACGGGAAGAATGGATGGATCGGATATCAAGTCACATCACGTGTTCGCGAATTGTGAACATGCCTTCAGAATTCCGACGAGTCAGTACTTGGTCTCTTCTTGGGTGCTGTGCTGACAAGATAAAAAACTTTCCATTATTGGGTGATGGTTGGCTTTAACGTTCTGACGATGAAACAACATCACAATGTTTTTTGTTTGGAAACGCATTATTCGGTGATGGCTGGCTGTAGGTTCCGATGATGATGATGCAGCAGTATAGTATAGTACTAGTACATCAACATTGGGTTTTTCGTTTGAAAAGCTTCTAATTAGTGACGGCTGCCTTTATGTTCTGACAAAGCCAGTAGTCTCTCCTACTTAAAATTTCACGGTGCTTCCCACTTCACTTCTTCCTGTCTTCCGCCCAACTGAGAACTTCCCCTGCGATTTGTGGCTAGCCGACAGGTGGGACCAGCCCGCGGAGTCCTGCACAGCCACGCCTCCCCTATCCCCGCGAGCCGTCTCTAGCCGGCCCTCGCCGCCACGTCACCATCCTTGGCCCTCCAACGTGCCGTCGCATCTAGCAGGGAGGCGCGCTGGCGGGGACGAGGGGCGAGCGGTGCGACGGGCGGCTGCGGTGCCACAGAAAGAGCAGTACGGCGTGCTGCTCATCTTTGGTGAGAGAGAATTGCTCAGAGGGTTGAGGTGCTGCATGGTGGGAAAAGCAGTAGGGAGAGGGAGCTCGATGGGGAGAGGCGAGAGAGGCAGGGAAGAGCAAGACCGACTGGGCCATGGAGAAGGGCGCAGGTGGAGGAGGGCGTCAGGCGTAGAGGGGAGGCGCAGGGAGATGGTGGCTAGCGTGGAGAGGGGAGGAGCAGAAGGGAGGGGAAACGCCATGGGGAGGGGCGACAGGCTTGCGGGAGAGGGCGACCGAGAGGGAGGGCGGCACCTTAGCTCTTCGGAAAGAAGGGGCTGGGGCGGTGGGATATTCCCCACCCTCGGGCCGTTGGACCACTTGCAATGGAGATGGAGAAAAGAGTTGGTAGGGCTCAAGTGGCATAAAAAGGACCAAAACTTATTTTCCTTTTCGAAATTAAAACCAGAAATCACTCCTTTTATATTGAAGATTAGAAAATCAAACCAGAGGAATCTGAAAAAAGTTTGTATACCAAAATTGCTTAGAATTTCCGTATACAAAGTTTTTCGTGAATCGGCCTCGAAATCAGCAGAACTTTGAGACAATGTTCTAAGCTGATTTGGAACACTTCGGAGGAGAAAGAATTTTTTTTAGGACCTAGGGTTTCCTTCTTCACTCACTTGCATTTACGGCTCAAAAAACAAAGCGACGCACATATTCACTCAACCAAATATTCATATATGAAAATTACATGATGCTCATGGAATGCAAAACAAGATACCCAGGGTATCACAATTGGGCAACATTTTTTTTATGTGTATCCACTGTAACTTGATATGTAATTTTCAGATTAATTGTTACTTGACTCGAATTTTATGTGCCCATAGCAGCGCATGGGCCAATTGATAGTACAATATATAATGTTTGTTTTTGTTTATTCTGTACGTATAGCGCGGTGAGCCCGCTCCAACTAAGATATATACTCTCTCCGATTATTAATATCCCATTACAATATTAGCTACTTGGAAATTTTAGCTACTCCTTTCAGGTCGTTAATATCCCATTACTATATGGCTTACCAAAAGAGGGACGACGCACCTATAAGAGCTAAGTATAACAAGGTGAAGTAATCAGGGGGTAAGGGATGCCACATCAGATTTATGCTGATATGGAAGAAAGAGAAATTGAAAGAGCAAGAAAGCGACTCAGCTTGTAGTCAGCTCAAAGCGGACTGCTCACGTACTTCGGGACACTTTGTGAGAGGGAGAGGTGTGCCATGTATTAAATGCACAACTTACACCAAAAGATAGATATTGTATGAGTGTGCTTTTAGTTGGCTATAAACATAGCAACATCATATAGTGCACAATGGGCTCTATCATTGCCCTTACCATTTCTATATCATTTTTTAGTTCAAATTACGCTAAAAACTAAAATGCTTTGTTTTCTAGAACGAAGTGAGTATATATTAATGACAGGAGGGAGCATCTGGCAGTTCAAGATAAGAGAAGGATGGATGATAGGAAATCTCAATACGAACCATACGCTGCAATGCATTGCACACTACCGATTTTTAATATATATTGTGAGAAAATAATTTTTTTGTGACAAGTGAATAATAAATAGAATCCGTGGAGAAGAAAGAGATACAATACAGTGATATCTTGGACTATAAGGATGCCTTAACCTAAACGAGGCCTTAACCTAAACGGTAAACAGTCGGTCACCTATTGTTTAGCCATTATTCGGTGGAGTCGGTCACCTACTGTTTAGCCATTATTCGGTGCTAAACGGCCATTTAAACGGGTTTAAACGGTGTAAATGACCAATTAAACAGAAACGGCCAGACACATTTTAGCGTTTAAACGGTGTTTAAACAGGCTAAACAGACGTTTATGCGAACGGTGAATATAATACACCGAAAGCAATAGTGTCTATTATGGTATGTATTTGATATGGGTATGCATATGAAAACCAGTATGCAGATCCTCTAAGCAACCAATCAGTTGAAAAAACCTATTATACGGTGGCTCCATAGCTTCGCGTTTGTCGTGCTCTAAAAAAACCTATTATACGGTGGCTCCATAGCTTCGCGTTATCCAGTATATTCTTTTTCCTTTGAAAATTTCCATTCAAGGTTCCCATCCTGACGCTGAAGAAAGGTAGCATATATAGTACAGATACACTATCTATATATTTTTTTTTTATAGGGAGTGTCTCTTCTTCAGGTTATTAATTTTTTTTCCATCAGTCACCTATATTGTCCACTAAATCTCCATCCAACGGTCCATGTTGCCTCTCTTTTTCTCCCTCCCCTCTCTCTTTTTCCTCCGCACGTGCACGGCCCTTCTTCTTCCCTGCGCCTCCCTTGCCCGAGCGCCACGCCTCCGTCAAGCTCCCTCGCATCCTGCCCCTCCCCTTCTTCTTCCTCGGCCGCTCCTCCCACCGCCATCCACCGCCGCCCCCGCCCCACCCCCGCAACCCGGAGGTCGCCGACGCATCGGCACCCTCGCCGCGGTCTCCCAGCCCGCCGGCCGCCGCGTCGGCCCGCCCCACGGCTAATGGGAATTGATAGGGGGTTCCAATTTTCCGAGAGGTATGGATAAGTCGGTTTAGGGTAGAGAACTCGACGTTGGTGAAGAAGGCTCCGAGCAATCGATCGAATACTTGCAATCACTACACCACTGCTCCGATGGTTATCGGCCGCGTGACGCGTGCAATCGACCTCGCCAAGAAGGCTATCGTTCCTGCAATGCAACCGAGATTAATCTTGTGCACAAGTTGGGATTTCACAAACCAATACACGAACGGCGAACTGTTCACGGCAGGATACTCTTAAGCAAAACCCATCTAATCTAATGACGGCTACAGAATATATACAAGAGAGAGATCTAGGGGGTGGCCGAGCAACCCTAGGGCGTACAAGGCTAGCGGACCCAAAAACCGGTCCAGCAGCACCCTGGCAGATTCTGTCCGTCATCTTGTTTCGACGATTTCCGTCGACTCCGATTGAATTTATAGGTGGGACCACCAGGTTGGAAAGCTTATCTCCTTAGCTTTCCAACGATACGTAGAACGCCTGAAACGGAGTCCGTATGTGGCCTGAGCGTCCATTTTACTGAGGCCTACTCCTGCAGTCCGAACCGGCCTCGCGAATAAATTGGACCTCAACTCGGATTAGGCTTCAAACTTCATCTTCTCTTGGACCTTGGTCATATGCTTATTGATCATGTTCTCATCAACGGCCTCCACCGCCGCCGCCCTCGTCGACCGCCATCACCGTCTTCTGTGGAGCTCCCCTGCCCTATCTTGGCCCAATCGCCTTTCTACCCCGCCCAGCCGGCTACGCTCTCGCCGCAGGCCTCAGTCGCCGGCCACCCTACCACCACCGCCTCCCCGGCCCTCCCTCTAAGGCCGGAGATGGAAGAAGAACCGGCTGAGGAACCCCAACCCCCAACCCAAACCTCAACCCAGAACCTTAAGTCTAACCCCGGCGAGGAGGAAGCTGATGTGGCATCGGCGGTCTTCCCCGGTGACGATGGCGCGACGGCGGAGGTGAGCCTCCTTCTTCTTCTCCGGCGAGCTCCCTTCTTCTCCGACGTCCTCCCGTCGTCGACTGATGGCTCGACTGACAGATGAGTAAATCTCTTTTTTATATAATGGGTTTGAATGGAACTCATCATATACCCGGTGCATGTGGCTGGACTACCGTAGCTAAAAATAAACAAAGTTTTTAGGACAAAAATAACAACCCGGGGACCTGAACAGCTCAGTTCGGCTTCGACACCGTGTACAAACCGATAGCTGAACACGTAGTGCCGGCACGCACTATCGAGTCACCGGGCCGGGGTACCTACCTCGTCAGGACGTGTACAGATTGCATTGCCCCTTGGAACCACGTACGTGCCTACGTGACACTGGGACTCGCTCGCAGTCGCAGCAGAAAAAAAAAAAACGTAGCAGCGCTGGACACTACTGTATCAACCCGTCCGGACCGGACAAAACAAACCCAAAACGGCAGAGAAACCAAACCCACCCCTACTGTAGCCAGCCGCCCCACCACCACCACCAGTTACCCGGAGCGAACAAACGGACCGAGCCCCCCGAGGCCAGGCTGGCAGTAGGCAAGGACGGGCCCGGGGCCCCCAACGACTCGTCTGGGCCCATCATGCCAACGAGTCCGCGGCGCACAGGGTCGCGGCGTCGAAGCTATATTAAAGCTCCCGGCTCCGATCGATCCCTCGTCCCAAACCTAAATCCCCAACAAGGCACACCACCAGACCAAACCCCCGTCGCCCGGCACTCTGCTCCTCCTCCGCGCCGCGGGGGCTGAGCGCCGACGAGCGAGCCCGCCGCCGCATGGCTATGGAGGTCCGCCGCAGGGTTCCGCCGCCGCACGGGGTCGCCCCGTCGGCGCACCCGCGGCGCCGGGCGGCGGGCAACGGGGGCCAGGGGGAGGAGCGGGTGCGGCTGCAGGCCGGGGACGCGCTGCCGCTGCCGATCCGGCACACGAACCTCATCTTCTCGGCGCTCTTCGCCACGTCGCTCGTGTACCTGATGCGCCGGTGGCGGGAGAAGATCCGCGCCTCCACGCCCCTCCACGTCGTCTCCCTCGCCGAGATCTTCGCCATCTGCGGCCTCGTCGCCTCGCTCATCTACCTCCTCAGCTTCTTCGGCATCGCCTTCGTTCAGTCCGTCGTCTCCAACAGCGACGACGAGGAGGAGGACTTCCTCATCGACTCCCGCGCCGCCCGCGCGCAGCCGGCCCCGGCCCCGGCCCCTTGCGCGCTGCTGGGGAGCCCCGCCGCCGCGCCGGAGAAAATGCCGGAGGGGGACGAGGAGATCGTCGCCGCGGTCGTGGCCGGGAAGATCCCCTCCTACGTCCTGGAGACCAGGCTGGGCGACTGCCGCCGGGCCGCAGGGATCCGGAGGGAGGCGCTGCGCCGGATCACGGGGAGGGACATGGACGGCCTCCCGCTCGACGGCTTCGACTACGCCTCCATCCTGGGCCAGTGCTGCGAGCTACCCGTGGGCTACGTGCAGCTGCCCGTCGGCGTCGCTGGCCCGCTCCTGCTCGATGGCCGCCGCGTCTACGTGCCAATGGCCACCACCGAGGGCTGCCTCGTCGCCAGCACCAACCGCGGATGCAAGGCCATTGCCGAGTCCGGTGGCGCGTCCAGCGTCGTGCTCAGGGACGGGATGACGCGAGCCCCGGCCGTCCGCTTCCAGTCTGCACGCCGCGCCGCTGAGCTCAAGGCCTTCTTGGAGGAACCCGCCAACTTTGACACCCTGGCCATGGTGTTTAACAGGTGAGAACGCTAGACTCCAAATCAACATCACCTCGTCCATTTCCACCCATGCTCCACGCGCTCAGCTATTGGACTGACATGAGGTTGGTGCGGCTCTCGTGTTTGACGAAACGTCTCTGTGCCATCAGTCCCCATCAAAGCACCACTTTTGTCACCTGCCGAATTTTTGAACCCATAATTCCCTGTTCTGTTGCACAGTTTTTGACCTCGAGGCTTTTAAGGTGGGGATTATGTTATGACCGAGCTGTTTTGGGAAACAATTGTGCAGGTCGAGCAGATTTGCAAGGCTGCAGGGAGTGAAGTGCGCCATGGCAGGGAGGAACCTGTACATGAGGTTCAGCTGCAGCACAGGGGATGCCATGGGGATGAACATGGTCTCCAAAGGTGTACAGAACGTGCTGGACTACCTCCAGGATGACTTCCCCGATATGGATGTCATCAGCATATCAGGTTTTTCCTATGCTATAAATCCCTAAAACTTTATTTGTGATGAAATACAGATGCACATCTGATTGCAGTCTTCCACTTGTTCCCCTTTCAAGTGCAAAACTTTAGTAAGTAACACTATACATAATATAAATGCTGGCTGTATGAGTCCTTTCATAAACATACAGTTGATTGTTAGGCTCCACATGCTACATCACTGTTTCTGCTTTATATTAGCACTTTCAAATTCAGGAACCAGGTGAAAAATTCTCTCTCCTTCATTATAACTAAGATAAGATAGACAGCAAACCATCTAGGCCTCAAGGCATGACCCCAGTAACTGATGTAGACTTAACGTTGCTCTCATTTGAAGTAGTTGGGCCAACCTTTAAGTCCGGTTCCTCCACTTGATGCAACGAACAGTTGAAGCACTAGTACTTACAGGGAGAATTTATTTACCCACCTGTATGCAATGAATAGTTGAGTATAGTAATACTTGTAAGGAGAATTCAAACAGATTTTTTTTAAGACAACCTCTGCGGTCTAGTCTAGGGGGTTTTGAAATATATAGTTACTCATATCTTGCCATAGCATAATAAGTAGTAGCAGTGAGACAGTGACACCAAATAGATATATTATGAAAATATACAATGATACATGCTTGGTTTCATAAATCTATACTATAAAGAGCGAGTTTAATCAAAACCAATTTTCACCTAATGGATTTATACCCTCCTAGACTTGTAGATCTACTGCATCCCCACACCACAGCCATTAGGCCCACCTAAAACCGAGTTACACGGCAGAACGCGGCGGACCGCGAGTTCCTGCCGTTTAATCGGCCCTGCGCGGATCAATTTTATCTGTTTTTTCTCACCCATGACAAAAGGCGTACCCATGCCCGCAGATCACCACATCAAAGCCCCAATCGCCCAGCCAAACCTGTTTTTAATCCCACATCGCCCACACAAATAAAGATACAGGAACTCATAGTCATCGCCCCGTGTTCCAATCCAAGATCCGAGAAGAGAACAAGCGGGAAGAGCTCGTACCTGGCGGATCCGGCCACCGCGAACTGAGGACTGAGCGCTGGCGCGACGGTGCGGGGGGACGCCGGCGAGGGGAGGACGAGGGCTGGCCTGAGGTGCACTGGGCTGGGCCGGATCTGGGTGGGGAGGAAGGTCGAGGAGGACTGAGGCGTTCGCGGGCACGGGCCGTGAGGTCACCGCCGCGGGGCCGCTCAACGGCGGCTCGCTCACCCTCGGGTGAACGCACTCGCCGGCGAGAGGCCGCGTGAGCGGCGGCGCCAGCCACTCCACTGCTCTCTTCTCATCTGAGTCGAGGGTGGTGGGGGTTGGGGAGGAGAGAGGAGGCAGAGAAGAAGAGGAAGAAAGAAGGGCGCATGGCCGCTCACCGGCCCAGAAGACGAAGAGAGAGGCGTCGGTGCGGGGAGGAGAAATGGGCTAGGGTTTCGTGGTGCGCCGATTTTTTTTTGGTGTTTTATACCGATGCGTTCCTGGCCGTTGATCCATCGATGAACGGCAAAGAGAGACTGAGAGCCATCTCGGGCTGTTTTCGGCCCAGACGGGACCGTTCTTTTCGGGCCCAGGCCCAGGTTGCGGCCCGGTGCACGGATGAGCGGCCTGAACAGGCCGTGGGCCGCCTTTTGGGCCGGTTTCTACTCTTAATTACTCACTATTACCATAACTTCCAAAAAATCAACTAAAACAAATAACTTAAAAAATCAAATGAAACAAAACTTCAGCTATACAGATAACATAAAACCATATTTTCTCAAATATAAAACTTTTACCAATACGAAATTAAAAATGTAATAACTTATTTTGATCCTAAAAAATGCAAGTGTGTCACGTGCGGGACGCACGTGCATTTTTACTAGTATTGATACTACACGACTAGAATGCCTTGTTTTTTTTGGGTACAGAGTGAGTAGTAATGAAATGACCTAGCAAAGTGTAAAATATCAATTGATTAGTGGTATGAGAAATACAGGAAGAAAAAGAAGCTGCAGTCTTTTTTTCAAAAAAAAAACTGCAACGCTTAGGCTTACCCCCCAACACTAATAATCTGTAACAAAACAGGTAACTTCTGTTCTGACAAGAAGTCAGCTGCTGTGAACTGGATTGACGGGCGTGGGAAATCTGTGGTTTGTGAGGCTGTAATCAAGGAAGAAGTTGTGAAAAAGGTCCTCAAGACTAACGTTCAGGCACTCGTAGAATTGAACGTGATCAAGAACCTTGCTGGCTCAGCTGTTGCTGGAGCTCTCGGAGGATTCAATGCCCATGCGAGCAACATTGTGGCAGCTATCTTCATTGCCACTGGTCAGGACCCTGCACAGAATGTGGAGAGTTCCCAGTGCATCACGATGTTGGAAGCTATAAATGATGGCAAAGATCTCCACATCTCCGTCACTATGCCGTCTATCGAGGTATGAAACATGTCCTTTGCCAGTGATGTTTTGCACTTCAGCTAGTTTGTGGTCCCTAATAATTTGGCATCCATGGTCTTTTTCGAAAACCTAGTGATTGCTTGAAATAATTCATTGCTATACCCCACTGAAAATAGCTAATTACAACAAATATATCGATAACAGCAAGTGTCCTTGCTTTAATATTTTTGCTGACCTTGTCAAGAATTAGGTACTCATGCTTACACACCTCGTTTCATTAAAGATATATTTGGAACCTATGAATTCTATCATGAAGCCAGTGTACAATTCAGATGTCTGCTATGCTTTCATGATCATTAGAATAGATGGTGTCTACGATCATGGGTCTTACCTGTTACTAGTAGCTTTTATATGAGTTTATTTGTATATAAAGATACCTTGCGTTGTTGTTCACTCTTCTTTTAATATAATCATCATGCACTGGCAATATCAGTTCATATCTGTTTTTTTAGGGTTTGATATTGTTGAAAATGGCATCTATCTACACTGGACACTTGCAGACGATTGTTTGCTAGTGACATTATCTTATGGCCATCTATTATACTATAACTGATGAGGTGTATCCTAACCTAAACACAGGTTGGCACAGTTGGGGGAGGGACGCAGCTGGCCTCACAGTCTGCCTGCTTGGACCTACTTGGCGTCAAAGGCGCCAACAGGGAATCCCCGGGGTCGAATGCGAGGCTCCTGGCCACGGTGGTAGCCGGTGCGGTCCTCGCTGCAGAGCTGTCCCTCATATCTGCCCAGGCAGCTGGCCATCTGGTCCAGAGCCACATGAAATACAACAGATCCAGCAAAGACATCTCCAAGGCCCTTGCAGAGGACACGGACAAAGCCAAAAAATGCTGAATAATATCCGGTTGTTGTCTTATCACACCCCCCTTGGGAGAATGGAGCAGAAAGGGTTTCGTAGGCTGATGATTCCTTGCGGGTCTGCCCACGGTGGTAAAAAGGAAGGAAAAAAATCTTCAGGTGAAAAAAAAAAGGAGAGAATCCAGTCGACATGTCATACTTACCAGGCAAAGAGAGCTGTAGGTGTCCAAAAACACCTTGTGGATTCCTGGAGCATGGCGTGCTATTTAATTCGTTGATGTTATTGTAGTTCCCTCTACCTTCGTTGACCCTGCTTGCATCTTGGTTTGCCCTTCCCCTGGACATTGGAGAATCTGACCATGGGTTTGGTTTTGTCCCCCAAGCACCAGGGGACGCTTTCCTCCGCTTTGACGCAGCTCGGTCGCAGAAAAAACAGATTTGCGCCGGCGGCTGCCTGGTGCTTGTATTACATTTCATCCCTGTAAATTTCCTTTTGCCCAATCTTTTCAGTCGTAGTCGTAGAGTCTGTTGGAGTCGGTGGTACTATGGTTGTATAAAGAAAATTGTGTGGTCCAGAACAGTTTTTACATCCTGTAGGCTCTGTCTCTGGAATCTAGATCGTGCTCGCTCATCTCAATTGTGTGCTCCGGTTGCGTGCGTGCCTGTCCACGGATCGGGCTTTCCTTTAAAATAAATCGGACAATTTCACCACCCCTGCTGTCCATTTTTCAAAGGCTTTCTTCGGATCCAAAGGTTCCATCTCCGTTCACGAGTAGTAGCCTAGTAGGAACCACGACAAAAACTGTCTCTTTTGCAACGCAGGAATCCCACGAAGCTAATACGCGATTCCGCCGAGAACAACAGGTGTGGAGATGATCGATCAATTCATAAATTCAGAAACCCGCTGCTCTGCTCCTGCGCGCAGTGGTCGCTCTTCAGCCCTGTGATCACGTACGTACAGTAAATGTGAAGGCTCCAGACGCTGCGCTGCGCACCTGGCCCCGTGCTGATGCACACAAGTGCAGCCGAGGCGACGACGACGAGCTTGATGCTGCGCATGTGGGTGGGGTGGGGTGTGGCTGGAGGTCAGGAAATGCAACGAGTGATCGCAGCCGATTTGGATTGGATCCAGTGACCCGGCATCTGCACATGGCCCCCGGATTTCTGAATTTATGAGGCGGTCGATGCACACCCGGAATTCCCAAGCACAGTGCACTGATGCTTCATGCGAGTGTACAAGGGGCTATTTGCTTGCGCTACCTCTCGCCGATCGTCTATGCGCAAGGCGTTTTGGCCGTGGGAAACGCCAAACATTTGCATCCGGAGGCAGTACCACGCTTTGCTGTTGCCCGGCCGGGCGGGGAAGCTACCGACAGGAGCGGGAGGCAGAAAACGCCGAGCCCATGGGTCACCGACGTGTCGATCGTGATGTGGATCAGCACTTGAGCAGGTCGTCGTGTTGTTTCCTGCGGCACCGCGCTGATTAGATCGAGAGGTGCTAGTAGTACTACGCCTCCTCTTGTCTTGGTACACGCGACGCATGGAAATCACGTTTTCCGTACTCGTGCACATGTGATGTGAGGACTCAGCGTCGTCGAGGTACATTTCACATGCACGATGGGCTTGGAGCTTGCTTCCTGTCTCGTCAAAAGGGCCCTGCATTCACCTCAGCCGCTCGTCGGTGACTGGTGAAGTCCGAGGTGCACCCTTCTGTCTTCACCAGCGACAGCCAGTCAGTCACCACATGGTTTTTTTTTTTTTTTTTGGACTCGTCAGCCACGACACTCACCACATGCCAAAGGCGTTTCGGATCATGGCATGACCCCATGGACTCT
The DNA here is from genome assembly GCA_030272315.1 of Paspalum vaginatum. Lineage (NCBI taxonomy): Eukaryota > Viridiplantae > Streptophyta > Magnoliopsida > Poales > Poaceae > Paspalum > Paspalum vaginatum. Next base: position 11,317,374 of record CM059013.1, on the reverse strand, counting down.
CGTGATCAAGTGGGCCGGCACGATCTTCGCTTGCAAGTGCGACGGCCCCATTGTAGTTGGGCAGGCCTCATGCTATCTCTGGTGGGCCGATAGCCCGACCAAATAAGAGGCCGGGCTGAACATCTGGGCCGAGTTCGAGGTGGCGCAAATGTTTTCCCTTTCCGTACCAGTTATTCTTGTTCTCGGCGAATCTCTGAATCGCGAGTGGGTTCACGGCTTCACGCGGAACGGAAAACCCCAAAGTGACGCGTGCGGCCCCGTTTTGTCTAGACATCCCCCCATTCCGTATGGAAATGATGATGGTGCGACGCACGATTTCATTTTTTTTTCCCTTCTTGGCTGCTTACTTGCTGGGCATTTATGTTGTTGCACTACTGCACTAGCGATCGAGGCATAGGATAGGAGGGCTAGCTAGCTAGTATTGCCGGCAAAGCACCGGGGAGGATTTTTTTTTTTAACAAACGAACGAGGGAGGGAAATTGTCAACCTGCTTGTAGTTGTTGTGGCGACAGGTGAAACTGCACCGTCTATTTTGCTTGTTTTCTACGTACGTGTGAGGGGGTGGACAGGCTGATTCAACCCCAAGCGATGTTCCATGTTCTTTGTTCTTCCTCGATACTGGTATTCCTCTGCTACATACTACGTGGATTTTGTCAGGGGATGAAACGAAAACCGGTGCAAATCAGACGCCAGCATTTTGTGGAACCCAAGTGGATAGCAGGTAGCCAGCTACTCAATCAAAGCACCGGCAAGAGGCTCCCTTATCCTGTGTGCAGTCCTGCAGGGGCTAGATCTGTGTGCCGTGATCTCAGATCCAGCTCTGACTTGTGATCATTTAACGCCACCGGTCCAGTCCAGAACAGCCCAGAGATGAGCCCGAGAGAGATCCAGCGGACTCGGCTGGCCACAGGTGCGCGCGTGATTGCTTGCGACGCGTGCAACAGTAGTTGGATGTGCGAGAGCTGCTGGTAGGTAGCAGCAGCACGCGCATGGGCTCGCCCGGTGGCGCCGCCACCAGCCTGGTCGATCGCGTCGTCAGCCGTCACAGCCCACACAAGCTGCTCGTCGTGTCCGCGCGCGCGGTCGCGTGCGTGCCCAAGCAAGGCAGAGGCGCCGATCCACGCGCGCACGCGTCGTCGTTTCCGCCGATGCCTTTCTGTTTTGCCCCTTCCGTGATCGATTCCGATCCGAATGTCCGATCCGGCTCCCGTCCGTTCCGTGCCCGCGACGCGAGACTCGCCTCACGCGCGCTCGACGCGGCGCCGGTGGAGTGAGTGGGGCCAGGCGATTTGGGTTCCGCACGCACGAGCTGACGAGCGGCGCTGGCCGTCTGATTGGGGGAAAAAAAAGGGACTTGCGTGGAAGAAACAAAACCCCCGAGATAGTCCCACTCCCAGGCTCCCAGTCCCAGCAAGGGGACGGAGGAGCGGTTTTGATGGAACGGAAATGGTGGCGGTAGCTGGCAGATCCGGCGTGGCGTCGGTCGGGTCAAGAATTCATCCTGCTAGTGCTCACCACTTCCTTTCGATTCCTTCAGTTTCAGTCTGCGTATGTTAAGAGGCAGAGTGGCCGTCCGTCCGTCCGTCCCGGCCACAATAAAGGGCCAACAGAACCCTCTCGGGAAAAAATAGCAACGGTGAACAGATCATGCACTCGTACCACGGAGGAATGGAGAAAGAAACCACGCGCAGTGCAGAGGGAGACGTCCGGTGCCGACTGCCGAGGTCGCTCGCCCACCGAGTGCCAAGAGCCCAAGACTAGCCGACCCGGGGCCAGGGTGGGACTGGGATCTGGATCTGATGACGCACTTGCATGAGCATGCCACATTGGGCGACTGCTGGAGGAGCCAAAACTACTGGATGGAAGTTGTGAAAAGTTGCGGGCACTAAGAACCACGGTAACAAGTGGCGAGTGTGTAGGCAGCAGCAACTTGGCTGGGTGCCTCGGTCAAACGCACCGTTGGCCAGATGCACTCCTCCTACAAAGGCAGGCTTCCTCTGAATCCCACTTCGGAGTGGTGTGTGAAAACGGCCCGGTGAGTACGCCTTTGCCCCACGTGCACGCCGGCCTGCCTTGCTTTGTTCCGCGGCTTGGGCTCGCCGAAAGCAACAGCGAAGCGAAGCAAGCGGGAGATCCACATGATGCGCTGATGACCGATCGTCGCCTGATCCCCCCGGCCCGGGTACTGTCTTTCACCGCGGGTGTGCTACTGCCAGTGTCGTGCACAACGGTGCTCACTGGTCAGAGTAAACCAAACTAGTCGCTCCCTCGCGGTGAAACGGGGCGCGACGCCGACGCGATCCGGACGTCCGCCGCCCGCCGCTGTCACCCGGCGGAATCCCGCACCCAAAGGCCGGAATACTCTATTGTTTTAGCCTCTCCGCTCCAACCGAGCGGAAGCGGATGCACGGCGGCGACGCGCCTGGTCTGGCTGAGACTTTTTTCCGCCCCGGTCCCGGCCCGTCGCGTGGCGTGGGCGTGGCCCCGGGCGCGCGCGCCCGTCCCGACGGGTTCTGCTGCCGGTCTGGGTTCCGTTCGTTTGACCCCGAGGCCGTCCCCGGTTGGGAATCGGCCATCGGCAACGTCGCGCTCGCGGGCGTGCGTCTCGGCTGGAAACCAGCCGGAAAACGGTGGGAAATTGGAACAAGTCACGGTGTGGGGGCGGCTGCCATGTTTTGTCCTAGTAGGCATACTTCTCCGTCGCCATCGCACGAACCATCTCCCTGGAATGGATAGCGAACGACGAACGCTAGCTGCCTTTTGTGTTTGTTAACCGTACGGCGAAATCCTCCCCCAAAAATTTAGTACCCTTGTTATTACGGCACGGTGGTGGGGTGGTACAGGCGCGTGAAGCGCCGGGGCCATGATGTCGTCATCATCCGCCAAAACAAACAATCGCGCTACGAGTATACGTGTTCGTTCACACGGGCCCCAAGTGTCCCTTTCGCGTACGGCGCACAGATCGCAACGGGTGGAGGCGGCATCCAGCCCATGTACGTACGGTGCACATCTTTTCCACACCTCGGGAGAAAAAGAGCGACTAGATTTAATGACGCGTTCTCAAGCTTATTATAAGTTGGTATCATTATTACCGTTTTACCTCTTACTATGTCCAATCCGCCGTGTGTGAATCAAGAGGACCATCTTGTGTTGTGCTAAAGGAAGTTTAGGTGGACATGACAGAGAGGAGATAATGGTGCACAGCTGTCTAACCTAGCCATAATAATGACGAACGATACAAATTAAAACCTCAAACTTGATACAATTCTTTAATTCAAGAGCAGCGTTTACCACCAAATAATCACTCTTTAGCTAGCTAGTGCTTTTGCGGGTAGGTTCAGATTTTAATGGCCGCAGCTGCTCTAGATACACAGGAAAACTAGTTTGATGAATAGGGATAAGCTGCAGCCGCAGCCGGCTTATAAGCTCAAGCGAAGCAGCTGAGTGCTTTGCAATGCAGTTGCCCCGCCGCAAATATATAGAACACACACAATGAGACATTTGATGTTCTATGTTCATTAATTGGATCAGCGCCGGAGCTTAGTCTAAAGGAGGACGGGGTCATCAAGAACAGCTAACAACTACACGTAGAATGATTTTCCATTATACTTTTCGAGAAATCAATCGAAGGCGGCAAACCTTACCTGCCTCTTGGATCGTCATCAAACTGACTCTGAGTCTGAGACGAGCCGAAGTGACAATCTATCTACCTTCAGTCGAGAAAAGATGGCGTTGGGAACACGAGAAGCAAAGCGGATTATTTTCCCTTCTGTGAAAACTCCTGTTTTCATGAACGAGCATGCGCAACAGCAGTCAAGTCGCTCAAAGCAGCAGCACAAAAATGTCGAATGCCGTCATCTTTCTCTCGCCATGTTCTGTCAGCAAACTAACTATATCACCGGTTTTCTCATCAGGCCTGAAAAGCAAAAGGATAACAAAGGAGCGAAAGGCCATGAGCTTCTAGAAGCACATGACGCGACCAAATATGGGCTGCGTAGGCTGCAACAATCTCACGAGCCCCTGACGTACCGGCTCGAGCCTCTCCCTGTCGGTGGCGTGGCCTGCCCTGCCAGCTGCCGTATCCATTCCAAACTACTGTCGCGCACCACCGGACCGGACCCAAGTCCAAAGCGCCCGTGGGGTCGCTCGCCGCTATCCGGACGCGACGCAACGCAACGATCTCACACTCAGAGCCTACCCAGTGACAGGTTCGAGGAGTAGCCGCTAGCCGTCCCGCCTCGTGACGCGGAATCCGGCGGCGAGCTCCGTATAATAAATCCAGATCCCAGCAGGGTTAAGTAAAGCTAAATCTAAAATCGCTTCCCCTCTCAAAAACCTCTTCTCCCGGCCCGAAAGCGCACTCAGCAGGAGGGAGGGGAGGCAGGCAGCAGGTAAGAGACAGATCCATCTATCACCTCGCCCCCACCCCCCACCTCCTCGCCGGTCCGGGTCCGCCGCGCCCAGATCGCCTCTGCGCTTCGGTGCGGAGGTGGCCGAGGGGAGGTCGAGCCTCCCGGATCCGCCTCGCCGTCAGCTGTAAGCGCTTTTGATTGCACCTCGATCTCTCTCTCCCCTCTCTCCCCCCGCGAGCTACTGGTTCTGTGTTGTGCTGGTGCGGTGGTGCCCCTTTGACGTGGTGAGCCCAGCAGGGCGATCTCTGATCTGTTGATCTGCGGGGGTTGTTTGGTTGTTGTCACGTCTAACGAGCGGAGCTCTTCTCTTGCTGCTGTGCGCGGCTGCGCGTGCAGGATCGGGGCGTGATCCGCCGGGGGAGCAGCAATGACGGCCGAGGGGACGGCGTGCAACGGCGCCGGCGGGGCTCCGAAGGCGGAATTCGCGCCGGAGAAGGCCGCGCCGGAGGAGAAGGCGGCCGGGGAGCGCGAGGGCGAGGACGTCGGCGGGCCGTTCGTGATCGTGAACGGCGGCGACTCCGACGGCCACTCCGACCGCGGCTCAGATCTGGGGGGCAAGGCGCCCGACGACGACTCGCCCTCCGAGGAGGACGCCGCGCCCGCCCCCAATGCGGCTCCGGACGCGCCCGCGGGCGGAGATCACGGGGCAGCCGGCGGGGAAGTGGGTGCTCCGGGTGCGGCACACGGTGCTTCGCCGGCAGACGAAGGTGATCGTGCTGCTGACGGGTCTGAGGGTGGCGCGGATGAGCGCGAAGGTGAGCCGAGCTCCGATCGTGGTGCTCAAGTGGCGAAGCAGGAGGCTGTGGGTGAAGAGGACGGTGGTGCTGCCACTTCGGCGTCCAGTGAGAGGGACCATGCCGCCACTGTTGCCGATTCTGAGGCACCTGACGTCGATTCCGAGGTTGAAGGCAAGGAGGGCGCAGTGGATGGACTTCTTGTTACGGATGTAGCTGAAGCTGTGGCGCAAGAGGCAGCTAGCACAGGGCAGGGCGGCAAGGATGCTGATGAGGTGTCCTGTGGGCGCATTGTTGATGATGCCGTTACGCCCGCTAAATCCTGTACTGCTGCCACGGAGTCCAACATTAATGGAAAGGATAGCAATGAAGCAGAACGTGCCGCTGATGTTGTGGAGCCTGAGCCTGTGGAGCAGGGCACTGATGGAGCGAGTGTTTTGGTGGAGAATGGACATGCTGATGAGGTGGCAGATTCATCTGTAGCTGCCACTGAGCCTGAGACCCAGGAAGAGGCTGCTGCAGAGTCCTGTGCGCACGACGATGCCCTACCTTGTACTGGGTCTGCCGCCACTGGGTCCGAGGTTTATGTGGAGGACAGCAAGGAAGAAAGAGGCGCCGCTGATTTTGTGGAGGTGGTGGAGCAGGGCACGTGCGGGGAATACACTTTGATGTCGAATCTTTGTGCCGGCACCCGGGCAGATTCATCTGATCCTGACGGCCATGCTAATGATAGCAAACTGGAACAGAGTGCCACTGAAATTACAGATTTAGTGGAACGGGATTCTACCTCGAGTGCTGATTCTGACTCCAAAGTTAATGCCATTGAGATGGAAGAGCAAGAAACTGATCGACAAGAGGAAGCTCCAACAACTGAACCTGAAATATCGGACGGACTGCTAAAAGCAACCGACAGAAACTGTGTAGGTAGTGTTGAGGAACTTATTGGAGAGGGAGAGGAAGTTGATGCATCTGGGAGTGTAGAAGGTAGTGCTGATGCTTCTAGGGAGCAAGAAGCCATGGTCAACCAGGCAGAAGGTGAAGCCACATGTGGTGTCCTTCAATTGGAAGGAGCTGACGTTGTTTGCTCTAATGTGGAAATAGAGCTTCCTGTGGAGAAAGACATAATTGAAGCTGCTCCCAATGTTGATGAGTCGATGCAGAGTGGTTCAACAGAGGATGGGGTTTCTATTTTCACAATTCGTTCTAAAGCATCAGCTCCTTCTATTGAATCAATCCCAGAAAACGCATGCAATGCAGAAGTTGCTGCGAGTAATGAAATTGCAGCAGAGTCAGATTTGAAAGCTGAAAATGTGGTCAAAGTGGGAACAGTAGCTTGTGAAGTTGAGGAAACAGAGGTAAAAGAACTTGATGCTAATGTAGCTCCTTTGCTCTCGCAGCAGGATTGTGAATCTGCTTTGGGAACTGTAGATTATGGGAAATCAGAGATTGATAATGAAGTAGAACTGAAAAAAGAGGTTGTCGATGCTGTCGCAATTGAGAAAAACCCTAATGATCTGGTTGACCGTGATATAATCACCTCTTCAGCTACTGTTTTGGAATCTTCTGACCATGTACCTCCCGAAGATAGCAGATCCCGAGAAATTTCTACTGACCACTGTTGAACAACTTGTATGTGGTGCTTCTTTGAAACATGGAACAGTGGCGACTGCTGAAGCTGAAATCACTTCAGCAACTGGTGGTGGATATAAAGAAAAAACTAGTGACATTGTTGTTGACCAAGGCAGGCCTGTTGACTTGAATGCAGATGGACTTGTGATTGATGATGCTCAACCCAGTTCCTACTACAGGATATGAATCTGTTGGGTTGGATAATGATGTAGGTACCTTGAAAAACGATGAATCGAGTGAAATCGTTGGAGACAGCAAAGCACTTGACATTCAGTCAGAAGTTTGTAATGCATCTACTACGTCTGATGAGTGTTCAAGAATTGGAAATGAAGGTCCCTCTCGAGCTGAAGAGGTAGCCCCTCTAATTGAACAACCTTGCCTCTCAGATGAGTCATGCAACGGTCCCAGTTCTGAAAATTTAAATGCGTCTACTAAATTGGAAGGTATGCAGATGCAGCTAGCCATCTACTATTCTCTTGCTATGTCTTTAAATGTTTTATTCTCCTTAATGCTAACTATAACCCACTTGAGACTTAAATGCTCATTATCACAATATACTTTATAACAGCATTAGAACCTTCATCTATTGGCACGGTTATTCCAGCAGAACAGAAGGATGCTGACGAACATGCTTCTGGTGAGCTGCATGGCAATCGTGCACAGATCATTGGGCAACAGAAGATGCACATTATAAAAATTCCAAGATTTGCTGGTGAAGATATCTGGGCTAAGATGGAGGCTGCGCAGGCTCACTTAGATCAACTGACCCAACAAAGAGATGCAATTAATCATCGTAGGCAAAAACAAAAGGCAATAACCTTCCCGATGTTTATTTTTTCAAAGCTTCCTGATGTTCATATTCTTTCTATTTTTTCCTGCTTCCCTTCTTATTTCTAAAAAAAAATATTGCAGGCTGTATGTGATCAGTATAGGGAGAGGTTAGAGGAAGCACGGCGAGTAGAGCGGGAAGCTAGGACTGCCCATGGAGATAAGAAGAATGATTTAAATAGTGTGCGCTCAGTATTAGGGAAATTGCACCAGGCAAACTCAATTGAAGAAATTGATGAGCTGGTAAGAACTCTGCAATGCGCACACTTTGTTCCCATTTAATAGTGTAGCATTACACAATGGTTGTTAAATCTTGCCTTTTTTTCTTCTTTTCCTTTATGTTTTAGATTGTGAAGAAAGAGAGGACCATGCAACACGAGACCATTCCTTTGAGAGAAGAAAAACTTTTAATTAAAGAGATTAATGACCTAAAAGCCCAACGGAAGCAGCTATCTTCCAATATAGGCTCAAAAGCTGAAATCAATGAGGCATTCGACCAAAGAGATCATATTCACGAGAGGCATAAGGTATTGCAACAGCTAATTATAATTTTCCTCTCAATAACATCTCATCATTTCACAAATTCACCAGGCTTTTATCTCATCTAGGAATTAAAGAAGGACTCTGATGTTTTATTCACCAACCTGAAGTCTCTAGAGGAAAATACAAGAAAAATTCAAAAATCCTTTGATGAAGAAAGAATAGCTCTCAGGACATTAATGGAGGAGCATCGAGCTGCTAATGAAATACGTCAAAAGGCTTACAGTGAGTGGTCTGAGCTTAAACAAGAGCCCTTTAAGAAGGTAAGTATCTTTCTTGTTGCAGTATTTGTACATCTGATTTTGCAATATGTTAGATAAGATAGTGGATTATTGTGTATATCTCACATCACACGATCCTCAAACTAGAATTGCATCATCACATAGTTAATATTCAGAAAACCAAAGTACAGGATAAAACAGTGTACTTAATACAGGTTTAGTTCGAGAAGATTCCTGCTTAGATGGAAATGAAGGGTTACCTATGTGTTCGTAATAGCATTACTTTTCAGTTTCATCAAGCCATCTTTCAATCAGTCATTAGTGATGTGCTCCTCGTCTCTGCTATCTGTTGTGCGCATGTTCTCATGCTGTAAAAATTTAGTCACTTTGTGCCAGTGGCTGCTAATTTCTGTGTGATATGCTGGCACGATGCTCCTACTTCCTCCCTGGAGACAGGACTTGCCAACAAAAAAAAGTAGTGTCAACAAACACACAGAGGCTTATTAGTTTTTCCGCATTTATTTTGGATTGCAGAACAAGTACTTCTTCATGTACAGGGATGACCGGAAGAATGCAGAAAATTTCAGAAATTCTGGAGATATTTATGGACTTATGTCATTCTGTAATAATCAGGTAAACTGCACATCCTGTCTTCAACGTGTTCCATGCTATATCAGCGTTTGATCTGCTTTTGTTTCTGTTGATTAAGTTTGTTTGATATCCCATGTGCCTTTTGCTAGTTAAGGAGTACAACCTCATACCATTAATATTTGTGAGGTTCTCTGTGCTATTTATGTACTGCAGTACTATTTCTAAGCATTGTATTCTTGCCTTCTGATAAGCGCCAGAATTGTGGGGACTCCCACATTTTCTACTTGGTTGCTGTTAAAGTTAGACACTCCATGCACGCGGGCTCTAAAATCTTATGCTTGTCTTGTCTCAACATTTTGTATCAACTAATACTTCTCCTCCTCTAGATCGAGAAAGTTATGGAAATGTGGAACAAGAACGAGGACTTCCGCAAGCAGTATGTTGAGTCCAACAAGGTTAGCACTCTGAGGAGATTAGGGACTCATGATGGACGGAGACTTGGCCCTGATGAAGATCATCCTGCCATTCCAAGCAGAAGACCAAGCAGCACATCTTATTTGACTGCCTCAAACACAGAAGTGCCCACTTTATCTTCAATACCAGCACCTACATTGGCTGCTCCAGCTCCAGTCCCTGCCAAAGAGGACTCATTTCCAGTTTTGCCAGTCCCCCAGATCAGTAAGCGTGCTAAATCAAAAGCATCTGGTAACTCTGCCCAGATTGAGGGCAGTGTTGTTACCGTATCAGAGGCAGAGGATATGAAACAAACCGAAAAGGAAAAGGCTCGTCTAATGGAGGAACAATTGGAGTTAGCTAAGAAGGCAGAGGAGTTGGCCCAAAAGGAGGAGGAATTAAGAAAAGAGAGGGCTGCAGCTGAAAAGGAGCGGCTCCGGTTGGAGCAGAAGGCCAAGGCCAAGGAGGCTGAGGAGAGGAAGAGGCGTAAAGCAGAGAAGGATAAGGAAAGAGCCGAGTTCAAAGCACGGAAGGAAGCTGAGGAGAGGGAGAAGGTATGTCATATTCTACATTTCTTGCTTTGATATTTAAATAGTTACATTCCTTAATTGTACAATGTAGACCGTCGAGGCAACAAGTTTCTAATTATTGTTCCATATTTGTTCAAACATTTGCAGAAGAAAGCGAAGAAAGACAAAAAGAAAGTCAGCACCCCAGCTGATTCGAGCGTTGCTGGCGACAGCAATGCTGCGGCCATGGCCACAGCAGATACTGACAGCAATGCATCGGACAACTCGAGGGAAGTCGAGGTCCCTCAACCGTCGGCCCCCAAGAAGCTATCTAGACCAGCAGCGGCAATCAAGCAGCTGAACAGGGTGCAGCCCATGCCAGCGCCCCTTCGTAACAGGGGCAAGAGGAAAATGCGGCAGTACCTTCTGATCGCCACGGCCGTGCTATCGGTGCTCGCCTTGTTCGTAGCGGGCAACTACATTCCCAGGATGAAGTCGGTTCACTTCTAGATTGATCGGTATACTACTCCCTATGAATGAGTGCATAGGGACGAGGAGGTGGTTTATGATGCCTTTTTATGGTAGGAGAGGGGTGGCGATTCTGCCGCGTTGAACCTGGTTGTTCTCTTGGTCTCTATTTCGATGGTTCCGGTTGGTTTGTATTTATTTTTCGTTTATATTATATATACATAGGTTGTGAGAGCTGGAGATGCATTGTGTTAAAGTTATCGGACGGTGGTGAAATATTCGTTAGAACATGATAATAATGGCTATAGATTCTTTTTGTACATACCTCTCTCTTGGTACTCTGGTAAGCCTTAGCCTATCTGGCGTTTCATCCTAAAGCGATAACTGTTGCTATCGCTGTCCCCTGGCCTGAAGACGGCGTTCGTTGCGTTCAACAGAGGCAGGTCACATGGACATCCATATCGTTGTAGAACCAGCCTAGTCGCAAAAAAATGATTTGGGCATGGACAGCACCAGTTCCAAAGTTCACTGCATTTCTTTGCCTTTCCTCCTGCAAGCTGACAGACTGCATGAAGGAAGAACGGGCATCCTAAATTTAAGTCTGAATTGCATGGTGATCCAACAGGGCATGGCTGCATACAGAATGGAAGGAAAATCGCACGAATTGGCAATACCCCAGAGCGCACGCAGTGCGCACACTTCTGAAATGGTCGTAAGAGTCACTGATTAATTAGACGATGTATTGATTGATTTCTATTATCCTTTGGAACATGTTTCTGATTACACGCACTCGGCACTCATACTGTCATCCAAGACGACGAACGGTAATTAAAAGGAAAAAAAGATCGACGACGCAACAAGATCCTTCATTTTAGCCGAAGCTTCTCCTGCTCCTCCCAATGTTCTCGACGAAGGCCTCTCCGATGCCCTCCCCGATGCCCTCGATGAGGCCGCCGATGACCCCGAACAGCGCGTTCACCGTGACCCTTGCTGCGGTGGCCAGCGCGCCGCGCTTCTCCGGCGGCACGATGCCGTGCGCGTACAGCCCATTCACCATGTCCTTGGCGCACCTGGCGTGGAGGTAGTAGCCGCAGGGCAGGCACTGGTACACGTGCTGCCCCGACCGCTTCGTCCGCCGGCACACCTGGCACACGAAGCTCGTCTCCGCCGCCGCCGCGCCGCCGTCCTGCGGCATCAGCAGCAGCGGGTGCTCGTGCACGGCGGGGAGCTCCAGCCGGCGCGCCATGGCCGCGCAGCACGGGTGCATGTCGAAGTCCGCACGACGCGCAGCGGAACGAGAAGCCCCGCACGGCCTTGCCGCAGATGTCGCACTTGCAGCGGAGGAACCCGCCGGCGGGTTTCGCGAAGAAGAGGAGGTGCCGGTGCTTGGGGTGGAACGGGTGGTCGTGCAGCGACGGCGGCGCCAGCGCGCAGAACTCGTGCAGCTGGAAGCCGCAGGCCTGGCACATGAACCGCTTCCCGGCGCCGTACTCCTTGCACCCCACGCACAGGAACAGGTACGGGAAGTCGAACCGGGACAGCCGGTGCTCCGGGTGGCCTGAAGTGCACGAGCTCGCCGCCGCCGCCCTCCTCCGGCCTGCTGTCGTCGTCGCGCTCCCTCGTCTCCGGGACGTCTTCTTCGGACGACGATGGCAGCCTCCTGCCGCTGGGCTTTCTTGGGTTCATGGTGGACACGCACCTGCTGTTCATCACGTTGCTTCGTTCAGCTCTACCACCTAGTATGGCTTACTTACGCGCTCTTTCTTTGGTCTCTCGACTATTTGCCGATGTTTGAAATTTGGGAAGCCGTATGCGGCAACATATATGGAATGCAAATGCATGCTTGATCAGGTCGATTTTAACTAACGCTGCACATACATTGCAGGTCTGATCTGTAGCACTGCACGCTGCAGCTTTTTTACACCGTATGGTAAAGCTAGGTTTTGATGCTTGTGTGACGGACAAGTCTGGTCCCTGGCCTTGCCTGGGTGAAAGTTACAGCATCAAGAATTCTTCTTTCCCGTTAACAGCATCCAATTCCTGATAGATTCAGAACCCATGCCAAGCTACCTAGATGAGAAATTGCCACTTTAAGAAACATGCCACTTTGGTGATGTGAAAAAGGTCCTATGTCTCATACTAGATCAAGAAGGTCATAGAGTATGTATGTGAAATCGCAACAATGACGTCTCGTAGCCTCACAAGTAAAGTAGGTTGGACTCTGAACAATTACCACCTAGATAGGGTCGATTCGTTTTGAACAAAAAAAAAATACCTACAGTGCATGATATACGGGTTCTTTTCCACTTTGTAAGTGCTTGAATTATCATTTCGCTAATTACGCATTGGGTGGGATCATTCATTGAGCGCAACGTGTCGTCCCACTTTCATTAATTCATATCTCTAGCGAAAAAGCCCAGCGGGCCTCTCTTGGGCTCGATCCGGTTGAGCCGTTCAGGCTGTGGCCGTTCGAGGGAGATGGAGCAGCGCTTAGACCGAAAATATTAATTCATACTGATGACTACCTCAAATATTTTTTGCGTCCACACATCAGAAGATATCTTGGATGCAAATACATTTTTCTCTATAAACCTCTATGAAAACGCAACAAACAAACATTGAATTTTGATTTGGTTGGGGTGTGCCAAGCCCATGCAATAGTGCAAGGCAAGGGCGACACACAAAGACTCTAGTAGCAAGCTACCATTATGAGTCTTGCCCCATAAAAAATAAATTTAATATCATTGTGGACACATGGTCCACATATCAGATATTAAACTGATAAGAACAGATACTACACTTGATCTTAGCCAAAAGGCCGAGAAAGGTATGAGTTGCAATGGGGTGGGCGCCCTTGCTTTATGTGTTTGTCACAAGGTCTGTTTTCCTCCCTCCACGATGTGGTACTAATGCTCTTCCTTTTAGTTGTTTGCAGACGAGGAGGACACGAAGCCCTAACCGGGGGGATTGCATGTCCTGTTGGGCTTTCCAGCCGGCCCATTAAGATGTCCAGGCTTTTAGGCCCAGCCTAACGAAGCGCCATGTGCCTTTTTTTTTTCCCTGCACGCCCAAGATCACGACTTCCCTCTCCCTGGGACAGAGATCGTTGACCTGTCACTCGTCACTCCCTGGCTGAACGGAACGTCGTGATCAGCGGCCGCGAGCCGTGAGCCATAAAGCCGCTGCTCTCCCTGCAAATGCGTCAGAGATGACCCCGGACGGCGGGGGTGGGAGACAGGGTCCATCGCGGTGTCACCATTCACCACAACGTCCACATCACGGCCGGTGGCTAGCCGCCGTTTGGCCGGCGAAGCTGCTGCTGTCCTGTCAGCCGCACGGCGGCCGTGCATGGAGTGCATAGTGAATTGCATGTCGCCGTTGACCCTGACAGAGTGACGAAGGGGCCTGCGTCATCGCACGAGGCCGCGACGTCCCCCTGTAAATCCAGCATACCACTCGTGCTGTCATGCAGCACTCGGCCGAACCCGCACGACCAACAACTCAACAAGTTCCTGGCAAGAACCCAAGGTCGATCCACGTACGTATACCCACAGACGAATCGGCCCGCCATAGCCACAGGTACCCACGGCGCCAGACCTCGCGCGCGAGGCCAGAAACAGATGGGCTCCTGCGTCTCGTTCTCGCGCTCGCCGCCGGCGCCAGCAGCCGACGAGGTCCAGCCAAAGCGACAGCCAACGGCGGCCAAGGTAGTGAGCCCGGACGGCTCCATGGCGCTGTTCGCGGGTCCGGTCACGGCGCGCGAGGCGCTGGCGCCGGCCGGCGCGTCGTCGTCGTCGTCGTCGTCGCCGCCGCTCTTCCTCTGCAGCGCGGAAGAGCTCGGCTTCGACGCGCCCGCCCGCGCGCTGGCTCGGCACGAGGCGCTCCAGCCGGGGCAGCTCTACTTCGCGCTGCCCGCGCCCATGCTGCGCTGGCCGATGTCCGGCACGGACATGGCCGCGCTCGCCGTCAGGGCCGCCACGGCGCTCGCGGCCGAGGCGGGTCTTGCCGCCGGTCGGTCGTCGCCGCGGCGGAGAAGCAATGACGGCGGGGCGGCCGGCGAGCACCGGCGGGGCGGCCGGCGAGCACCGGCGGCGCCAGGCGACGGCCCGAGTGGCTCCGGTTCTAGTCGACGTGCCAGATGGCGCTTGGAAGCACGACGTGCAGCACGGTCCGTACACGGCGCGTGCGACGGTTCGTGACGGTGCTGCCCGCCCGCCGGAGAAGACGAGAAAGGGATCAACTGGTCACAGAGACGCCTCTCGCCATCGTCGTGCCACCGTGCAGAGGTTAAGCGCTATCGCGGAAGACGGCGAGTGATCCATTCACCGTCTGGATCATTTTGATCCTTGCTGCGGCATGCCAAGTGCGTGTCGGCCATGTCAGTTAACCGATGGATCGAGACATCGAGTTCTGAACACGGACCGGGTAATGCTTGCTCCCTCTGAAGATTGGATCGGAGGAGAAGGGAATATGCATGTATAGAGGCGGAGGATTGTTGATGCCAAAGGTAGCCATGCCACGGCATCTCATATCCACTTTCTACAATTTGAGTAGCAAATGCATGCTACCACTGCTAGTTTATTATCAAAACTACATGATATACATAGGTTCAAATCTTTCATGTGTGATATATATAGTGACGGTGTAATTGGGTAAGACATTGTTTGGTTGGTGGGATGAGTGAAATAGAATCATTCCATTTGAAAAGCAAATGAATGGATTGGTTTCGGAAAAAAAACTCCAGTTTTGGAACAAGCATGTTCAAAAAAAAAAATATGTAGCACATATGTTCCACTTAGAATGTAATACGCTCGAGCTCGGAATTTAGAACAGAACCATTTCATTCCATTCCTGGAATCTGGAAATAGAACCATTCTATTCTATCTTGTTGTCCATCCAAACCCTACTCAATGTAGCAGAATCGGTTTCACGCTCCACAAGGTGGATACCAGTTGTATACTATTAGGCTGTTTCTAGCCGATCGACTACCTTATTTGTTATATTCAAACTCCATTATGTATACAATGTAGCTACAATATCATTTTTTTACTATAAACGATCATATGATTTTACTAGTACCGGCAGTCTCATGCATATTGGAATGAAAAAGTACTTTTAAATACTAGTAGAATGGATATATTCCAACCTGCATCGAGCGAGATGATTCGATCATTTCTCAGTACAACCTTGCACCGCTGCAAAAACAGAACTCACAGCTGAGACCAACAACATATTACTTAAAAATTAGAAATCAAACACACTTAGCATAACCGATCGCTGGCTGGACGGAGATCTACCTTGTAATACATAGTCTAAAAATCTTTCGCTAAAAAGCCTAGCCTATGAATCCATGCTTCTGCACCTTGTTAGAATTTTGTGACTATATTAATGTTCGCTGATAATTTTTACAATTACAACTGATCACAATTTTCCATCGTTACTCACTCTATCTCTTTGTTTATTTTCTAACACAATGCGCATACATGTACTTTGTAATAATCTCTATCATGCTATAATAAGTATACCTATTACTTGATGATTTTTATCTATTTTCGTAGCTCTCCCCTTTTCAACACACCTTCGTATATTTTCAATATATGTTTTGTTGATAACTTAGTGTGAGAGTTTATTCCAACCTATGTGTTGTGTCATTATGAATCTTGATTTTTGGCTTTCAAATTTTAATTATATTAGTTACAACAATTATTTCTATCTACACATTAAGTAAAACTATCATGTTGTATTTTATTTGAAATATGGATTATGTGTTCTCTAACTATCCTCTGATCAGCCTCCACCATGGTACTAAGACATCGAATTTTCTCTATCAGTAAATTATGTGTGAAATATTTTCTAATAGTTAAAACTATCAATAATACAAACATTTCATATTTTTTGTCAATATAATTTACCTAAACCAAAAACTTAAATAGTTTATTATCATGCGGAGTAATTATAAATCAAAATGACCTTTTACTGTTTTTGGTGGGACGTTTTCACGAGTGTCAAACCGTATACATACATACTTGTATCTCATGCAAGTATGCATGTTTAGTTTGTGTTAGTTTTTATAAGCGACAGACGTTGTCAGCATAGTTTTTTATTTTCGTTATAATATCACATGCCCGTAATTTAATATACTGGTGGATGGCTAATGATAGACTTTTTTAAAATAAAAAGGGATTGTCTTTTCTCAGTGAAGCCTCTCGTGAAAATTAATATTTTCTCCATATTTAAATATAAGACGTGATTGATTTTTTTCCATAACTTCAAATGTTCTTCTTATTCAAATATTTTGTGTGAACATATAAGAAAACAAGTTATACTTAATCTTTTTACAATGATAAAATAAATCACAACAAAACAATAATAATTTATAATTTTTTTTAATGAAAAGAATGAATAAAGGTTTAGAATAAAGTCAAATAATATGGAAGGAGTATGAAACTCTGCTGGAGTTTCAATTAGTAAGATTCATTCATGTGGGCGTCTCTTGAATCCTCATCGGTCGTCAGGAGGAAGCTTAAACCGTTAAAAATGTGATTGTGATGTCGCGGTTATCCCATCCAGTAATCTCCGAGGAAGCGTACGCGCGGTACGTACCCCGGACCGGAGCGTCGCAATCGCATGACGCGAGCCGTGGCGACGCGAGGCCGCCTCGCCATCGCTCCATCTCCATGCCGAGTCCGCCGCACACAACCCGTTTCTTTCAGACAGCGATGCCCCCCTTTCCACTCATCTGCCACTGCCACTTCGTCCCGTCCTGCGGCGGCGACCTTCGGAGCGACAGGACGTCAGGACAAACAAGTGTACCAAAAAAAAGTACTAATCGGTAACGATAACAAGCACCGGTGCTCAAGATCTATCGCTCTTCTGCCTTGAGTTTGACCTCTCCAGCTGAGCTGAGCCGAAGCAGCAGTGCTCTTATCGGTCCTCTCTGGCCTCGCTCGCTGACGCAGACACATCTAGTGACCGGTGACGGGCTCACCTGCGTCATCGCCTGAGCATGTCGTCCCTTTCAACTTGAGCTCCACAGCCTCCACTCTTCAAGCGTCTCTTCCTATAAAAGTACCAGTAGAAGCCACGACGGCAGCACCTCGACACGAATCATCCACCATACATCCTCCGAGGACGACGCAGAAGCAGACGACATCGCAGCTAGCAGAAAGAATCGACGAAATGGGTTCGTGCGCCTCCCGCTCCGTGGCTACGCCAGCGGCGGCGGCGGCGGAGTCCCCGCCCGCGCCCACGGCCAATGTCGTGGACATCGACGGCGGCGCCATGGCGCAGTTCTCGGCGCCCGTCACCGCGCGCGAGGCCCTGGCCGCCACCGCCGGCGGCCGCGCGCGCTTCCTCTGCTGCTCCGACGAGCTCGACTTCGACGCGCCCGTCCGCGCGCTGGACGCGCGCGACGCGCTCCAGCCGGGCCAGCTCTACTTCGCGCTGCCGGCCTCCATGCTCGGCCGGCCGCTGCCTGCCCACGAGATGGCCGCGCTCGCCGTCAAGGCCTGCGCGGCGCTTGGCGCGGCGGCCGCCGCCGGCCGTGCCGGAGTCGAGGGACAAGAGCGGGGCAGGTGCGGGCGGCGACAAGCAGCGCCTCCGGCGGCAGGCTACGGGGCGGGTCTCGCCGCTCGTCATCGTGAGCGCGCTCGAGGACGTTGAGTGGAAGAGCTACCACGCGCACGGCGGCGGACACGACGTTGCGCGCATGGCGGAGCACGTCGGTGACCGGACGGTCGGCGAGAGCAGGCAGGCTGTGGGTTACAAGGGTGTCGCTCCTCGTCTTGCCTCCGTGCAGAGGTTGAGCGTGATCATCGAGGCAGCTAGTGAGTGTGGTCCATTGATGAGTTCTATTTGATCATGGGTTAGCCTGTCAGTTTAGTTTAGGTCGCGCCTCTCTCATTCCATTTATGAGGAGATCGGTGTACAGCAGCATATTCAGGAGCATGCTTATTCTTCGATACGTGGGCTTGAAAACCAATATGTTAAGCCTGTAAATTTTTGCGTTCTATACCTTTGTGCCCAAGCCTTGATTATCCTTTCTGTGTACTTCATCCATTTCACAATGTTTATAGTTCTAAAATTTAAAATTTCTATCTAATCGCTTGGTTATCATATTTTAAATCATTAGTAACTCTTAATTCGTTAGCAATATAGCCATAAGACACAATCACATCCAAAAGATAAATGCGCCAACTAATAAAGATGCAGACAATCAAAGGTTGTGATCCGCTTATTGAGAGAATGTCTTCTCTCTTTTGGGTCATTAACCCTTGTGCCTACATCTAGAACTACAGACATACTTGCGAAATCTGACATGACAAAATTCATCAAAAAAAAATTGACAGTAGCTGGTTATTCGCGTATTTTTACTACAAAAGTATATTACTTTTATCTGAATATTAATGCAGATATGCTGTATGCTTTGTAATTTAAGTAAATATAATAAACTTATCCAAAACAACAACTTACATAATTTTGTCATTAAGTTTCAACATAATTTGTCATGGATACTCTATTTTTTTACAATGGCATATATGAGTAGTTTGAATGTGGCATTGTGGTGAATTTGGATTAATAGGATTTTTGGGTGAATTATAAGTAATTTCAGTGTTTATGTAGGTCATTCTTATAAAGGTGGGGGTACTGTAAATGAAAAAAGCAATATTTTCTAGGATAGAAGTGGGTAGTTCATAAGTAAACTAATGTATAGTGTTGTGAACTATAATAGAATCTACAAAACCCATGGTTCGTTTTTTTCATTTATATAATTTCCATAACAATAATAGAGAGATTTTACAGTAGTTGGAAAGATACCCATCGGAACCAATTTTTTTAAAAAAAAATTAAAAACTTCTATGCCTCTTGTGGAAATGAAAAACAAAAATATAGTACCGGGTCTACCATTTTCGGTACCAGGCTCTCCTATTTGGTACCATATGGTAGCGGTACTATAGCACCGTCTATTTTTAAACCCGTTAGATCACCACTGATAGACGATTATTATTTTTTCTAACTCCCGTAAAACTTGTAATACCAATTTGGGCTGTGGAGAACCGTCGAGCGACACCATGAAAAGTACAATCCACCTAGTTTCTTCAGTCCATTTCCGAGAGAAAATTAGGAGGAGGTAGCTCTGTATCATCGTCGTCATCATATACGGAGTACTTAAAAAGAGGAAATATGTGGGGAAGGAGTAGATAATTCTTAGTACAGCGAATCGAGAACGATCCAAGCTCAAGGTTGAACAAAACAACGTTACAAGAAAGGTCGCAATTTTCCCATCCGATAATCCAGCGAGCGTACTACTTGGGCCCGAGCCCCCCGACAGGCGACCCGAGCGTCGCAATCCCCTGACGCGAGCCGTGACGATGCGGGTGCTGCTTCCACTCACACAACTGTCTGCGGCCATCTCGATGGTCAATGGACGGGACAGAGTCCAGAGTGCGCAGGACAGAGCAGAAAGTACGACAAGGGGTACGGACATTCTGACCTCTCTGCTGCCGTCATCAGTGGTCTCTCTGGTTGATATTGGATTGGATAGGAATATAGGATCCGGCTAACTCCAGCGGCTTCCGATCTCTTATTTTAAACTCTAACTTGATTACAGCGTGAAACAATAACGTAACAGCGTGAGATCTTCTATTTAAATAAACCGCTGGAGCCGGCCTCATAGGTGACGACGACGAACGGCACCTGCATCTGAGTGTCCGCCGTATTTTTTTAAGAAAAAAACTAGATGATGCTCCGCGTGTTGCTGCGAAAATTTCTACATAATTTTTGAAGTAAATTTTGGAGGTAGAAATGTATGTATGATTGCGTGGCAATATTTATTGCAAACATCGTATTTTATAATTTTTTCATATTGGTTGAGGGAGATCGACTCTTGCTCTCAAATTTTTAATTAATAGTGTGGTACTCGTGAATACTAATAGCTTGTATGAATATTGTTAGTCATTGAAAATCAATGGAAGACATGAATATAGAGTCCTATGAGATGTTGATGTGGCTTCTAACTTAGTAGACCCATAGCCAATGTGATAGGTTGCATGCATGAATATTATTTGGCACAGATAATCGATATAAGACATAAATATTAATTTTTAGTGGACGGTGACATAGCTCCAATTTAGTGGACATATAGATGATGTGGTTAATTTGTATGTTGAAAAAAATAGACAATACGTTTCGTTTGTATAGGTTATATAGATAACGTAGCAGCGACCGACGGCTGAACCTGCCCGGCTGCCCCTACCCGAGTGGCTGACCATTTCGCTTCAGCCTTCAGGATAATGCGTGTGCACACATGTGCACGCGGAGAATAATTTCCGCGCTTCCAGCAGAGATTATTACTCCTATATACTGCTAGCGTGATCGTGGAAGCGGCTAGCTAGCGAGCGATCCTTTGATGGGTTCGGTCACTTCGGTGCTAGTCCCATGGTTTGTGCCTGCCTGCGTGTTACATGGGCTTGCTTTGGGCCTGCGTGTCCATGTTCTGGGCCTTTCTTTTCCGCAGTGCCGTGAAACAGCTCGTCAGCTGCCGGACCGAGGAACCTCAGGCCGGAAACAGCTGGGCCCAACCCAACCCAACCCAACCCAACCCAACGAAGCTCGTCATACTTGAGAGACCTCTCACGCGGTCGCGGTCTCGCCTCCGTCCGCTTTTTCCGTGTGCATGTGCAACCAATACGCTGTAAAATGGACTTTCATGAAAAGGCACCACTCATCCTTAAATAAAAAAAAAGACACCACTCACACGAGGCAGGCCAGATTCGCAAGGTTTTCAGCGCTAGCTTTGGCGACAGGTTTACGACAAGTGCAGTACGTGCAAGATTCCTTCATTCCTTGCACCACCAGCCGATCTTCTGTACCTACGCCGCAGCCGAGAAAATTAAGCTGGCAAAGATCTGCCGGCGCGATCGGCCGTAAATAAAGCAGCAAGACTGACTCCAGCCATCAATGTAAAAGGCCGGGTACATTGTAAAATGATATTAGTAGTGACACTAGTTTATAAAAATAATAATTAAAATAATAGATAAATGGAGATATGCAATTACTGCTGGATTCGATCTAAAGCCGTGAGGACAATGCGTGCTTTATTTATTCTGATCATTAATTCGTGCTCCCTATAGCTGCCCCATCCGATCGATCCAGTTTCCTTCTTGCTGCGTGGTTGCTTGGATAGATGGTCCTGAACACTGACGCGATCGTACAGCAGGTGGTATATAATAGACGCAGCTCGTTTGGCTGTCCGGCCGTGGAAATGCATGGCTGTTGCTAGCTGTTTTAGGGTGGCGTCAGTGGATAGCGACAGTAGGATTGACGTATATGATCGGTTCAAGTCGTCAACTCGTATTATATTGCATATCGAAAATGGTGTAGGTTGTTAATTGGGTGAAACATGCAGATGCTGGAGACTGAAGGAACGTCGTCATCGTCGTCGTTGTACGTCGTCAATTAACAGGGCAAATATATACTCGCATACCTCATACACATATCATCATAGATGGTCTAGTATCATTGTATATTCTGTGTACATACATTTCGTTCGACTAGATACCCTAAAAATGTTGAGATACACGTGTGATTGTAGCTACATGCGCATGTAGAAAGGAATTTTCATATATATATATATATATATATATATATATATATATATATATATATATATATATATATATATATATATATATATATATATATATATATATATATATATATATATATATATCGCGCCCACGTGTTGGATCGAGCTTTATTTGTAGCAGATCACGCTCAGAAGTATACTACGTACTACTCCGTACATACTAACCATAGAATTTACCTGTCGATGTGGTAAGGTAGGCTGCCTTGCCTGCGTTTTAGAACACCCGCTTGCCACAGCAAACAATATATACAGTACCTAGCTACTCGATCACATATGGATTTTGCTGGCTCTGCATCAGTCGCAGCGTAGGCGGGGACAGAGTACGCGTAGCTATATACTAGTCGACAGTTGAACGATCAACTCGCTAAGTAGCTGCATCCATCGTGTATTAGCAGTTCAGATGTCGAAGAAATGAAATCTCGGACTGTGCTGGCGGACCGTATTAGCTATTTAGCTGTGCCCTGTCTCCATGACCCAGTCGTGTTCCTCTCGTGTCTACCTCTCTAGCACGTACGTATATGACCGTGACGGGCATATGTATACAGGTCGATTAATTAGTTAGCAATGATGATCTATATGTAATCGGTCATACATCGTAGTAGGTTGCAAATTGCAGCGCCGCCTTGGTGTGTTGTATATATGATGACTGAGTACTAATTAAGCAGGGGCACACGGAGTACGCGCGCGCCTACTGTCCTGTCCTACAGCACGTACCAACGTCCGTACAATATAGCGATCACAACAGTTTACCGTCGCGGGACGGAGACAAGTTAAAATAAACAATAATGCATGCTCTCGTCGTACGGGGCACAATCATGCCTGCATTTTGCCCCGTGCTAATTCGGTCCACGACGGCAGCCAACTGCGCCGCCTATTCTTAGTGCCAACTACCAAACGCGCAAGCGCTCAGCTCGCTGCACTAATGCGGTAATGCCAGGGATCGGAGTCGCCATATATCTTTCTGGCGATCGATCGGATGCAACCCAGCCGTCTAGTCGCACGTTAACGCACACTTGGATCATGCGCTGCATGCATGGACGATGCTCAGTTAATCTTTGTGGAACACGAGAGGTTGAGAGCGGATCTGTTGATCGAAGCGGAGCCCTTCAGGCTTCAACAACTGTTGAACAAGATTCTGGGCAGTGCCCACGCCTAGGCTGGCTAGCTGTGTAGGAAGGGACGGATCAACGGCAGCAGGAGAAGAAAAAATAATAAGCATTCCAACCGTACCCCGTGGTCCCGGCACGTGGTGGTCCCGCGGTCCTATTCCTATCGATGTCGTGGACCGTGGACGGCGGCTGCGCGGGGCGCCATGAAATTTCCTCGACCAAGTCGCAAAGGTTCCGCCCCGCCGGGGGACCTGCGGCCGCTTTCGTTTGGGCCCTGGATCCGACCATCCGAATCCGAACGTCCGCCACCTCACCGCACGCACGCAGGTGCAATGAATAGGCCTCGGCCTTGCGATGCGATCCGTCCGGCGGGGGGGCGGCGGTCGCCACCGACACCACAGCAGCACACACGGCCGCATCCGCGCGCAGCGCACGCACGCACACAGCCTAACAGGCTACCCGTACTAGCACTACAGTTGCGGACGGCAGTACCAGCAGGCACAGCAGCTGCTGCCGATGCCATGCAGATGCAGTCGTGCAGACGCAGAGGGCCATCCGTTCCCGTCCATCAGCAGCAGGTAGTTGCGAGGGTGGCCACCAACCTCGGCGTGGGCCGCCACGCCCGCCAGCCAACGTCGTCGTCCACCCGTCCGGTTCCAGGTGCGTGCATGCCGACCCCAACTCGACCCACGGCGCTAGCGGGATGCATCGCGCACGCACGCGTCGGCAGGCGGCATGGGGGGCCGCGATCTGCCTGCCATTTGTTTATCCGCGTGGTCGTCGGGGCCTCGGGGGGAAGCCGGAGCGGTGGAGAAGATGCTCTTGTTTTGCCGTGTTGTTTACTCGCGGCCGCGGCGGATTCGTCGCTAGCCCCCGCCGAGCTTCCCTCCCTTCCGGCCACCCCCCATCCCTGTCACTCCGATCCTCCGCCGCCCAATAATCTGCGACGATGAGTAGTAGATGATCCACGTACGGGTACGGCCAACTAGTCTACTGTGCGCTAATCTCACACGCTGCGGCGGCGCATGGAGTACGGTACAGCGCAGCGCATGCAGCTAGACTCGCGCGCGTCCCCGTCCGCTTGCCTGCCTCGCGACCGCACGGACGCGTGCCGGATCTCCGGCCTTGGACCTTCTGCGCCCCTGCTCCTCGGAGCCTGCGTTTCGACTGTGTTTGAGTCCCTGCATTATTGCCAAGGTCAGTACTCACCAGTAGGTCACAAGGGGGCGGTACGTGGAGGTGGTGAGATGTTGCATCAGAGACCAGAGTTCAGGGCCCGTCGAGCTCTGTTTTTATGCGGGCGATATGTGCGTGGGGGTGTCACGGGAAGGAGCAATGCCGCCAATGCAATACGAGGCGGCGCCACCAGCAGCACCGCAGCTGACCCGCGTGGCACGGAACGCGAACGCGACGCCTCTCGGTGCAAGGCACCGTCGGTCGGTCGGTCGGTTCGGGCCTCGCGTTGCTTCTGCTGCACAGAAAGGTGAGGGAGTGAAGCAGTGTCAAAGAATCAACAGTCATGTTCCGTTCCACGTGGAATGGTTCTTCTTCGTTCTGAAAACTTCGATTCCCCAAGCCAAGGAACACCAGAGGCCAGCAACCAAATCCCCGCATCATTCATTCCCACCTGCCCTATCTGCTCCCGCACCCACTCATTAAGCGATTCTCACATCCCCATTACCAAAAGAACAAGACATATTCTCCCCAAAAAGAAAGGAAACGAAAGATACGATGGGTCGTGCGTGTCCCCCAGCTTCTGATGCTGCTTCTAATCCAACGCCAGCCCAGTACCGCAGCCAAGCCAACGCATTCATCATCGTCTCCATCCAGTCCATCCTCCTGATTAATACTAAAGCAGTAGACCGCAGCCAGTACTGTTTTGGGAAATGGCGTCGGCCGCTAGGCTTTCCCTGTTCCTCCGGTTAAAGAATTAACAGCGGTGGGACAAGGAGGATTGATGCTGCTGTCCGATTCCTCTTTCTTCTTCCTCCTCCTCCTCACAGTCCCACCCCCCTTTTAAGCCTGCTTTTCCCGGCAGTCTTTTCCATTCCCATTTGTTCTGGCGGCGGCTCCTGCGCCAGCTTTCATCTTCTCCCGTGCCTCTTTCGCCTCCCTCCCGGCCTATTCCAGTCTCCCTCCTACCTCTCGTCCTCGTTCGGCGCCATTGGCGAGAGCAGCACCTACACCCAGTCGGTCATCTCCTCCGTTGTTCCTGGTGGCGTTGGTATCCAGCAAAGCCGTCTCCTTTTCCTCTGCATGAGCGAATAGGCTCCGTCGTCGCTCCTTTCGACGACCGGAGCAGTTGAGCTCCAGCTTCTCCACGGCGCCTTTCTGATCGCTCCGTACATGGACAGCTCACTCCTCGCGGCAGTAACAGCTCAAGGTATGGCGACCCTGCTGTCAGATGCTCTACTACTGAACACTTGATACTGCTACAGTAGTGGTGCTAATCCAACCTCATAAGATCGCCGAGTGCGCGATCAGATGCGTCGCTCTGGAGGCTGCGTCTTCTTTGCACATGCTGCTGTTGCTGTTGGTCATGGAGATTGACGGCTGGCGCCTGGCGGCAGGTTCTTGGTGAGGGGGAGGCGGGGCCCCGTCGGCGATGGAGAGGGAGTCGGCGTCAGGGGTGCTCTCGGAGACGGCATCCTGCGCCGGCACGCCGAGGTCGGTCCAGTCGTCTTGCAGCCTCCAGCGTCGGTGCTCTTCACGGAGGTTAGAACTTTTAGAGCTCTGCTGCTCTCACCATGTCCTGACTCCTGAAACCTGAAGAATGAGAATTTTCTCATGTATATAGCTTGTGCAATTCGTCTACTGCACATGTTGAAAGAGCAGCTTCCGTGTGAAATTAAGAGTTCAGGGACGCACAGAGGGAGGATTAATTCGCAAACGCTGTGAATTGGTGTGCGGTGCAGGAACCTGAATAAATGACACAAATAGACATCTGCCTCTACCATCCCGAACCGTGTTTTGGCGTTGATCGGTTCATGGTCCTTGCTGTGCATGCACAGAAGTTTTGCATCATTTCAGTTCAGCGGCCTATTAACTTCTCGCTGTACAATTCGACCGTCCTCCTCAGATCACATTGAATTCATTTAGACCACAAGTACGGTACCACTGTAGTGCAGTCCATTGCCCCAGGAGTTCGTCTTCTAGAAAAATTCCTTGACAATGGTGCCGGTACGGATTAAACTTACTCTTAAATTTACTTTTACCGCACGTAACTGTAAAAACAGTCTTAGGCAAAATTTGTGCGTAGCAATTTCATAACTGCTTGTTCGGTTTGGTAGGGGATGGGAGCGAATTGTTCGAATCCCATTGGCTAGGGGATTAACCAAACAAGCCCTAATTTTTAGCAAGGCCTAGGGCGTTGAGAAGCCTTTCAATTAATTCGTGTCAATATTTCAAAATGGAAAGCAATGGTCTAATTATCTACTGCTTGCCATTTTAGCATTCTGAAGACACACGAAGCAGCATTGGACATGTCACCACGATTCTCCTATTGCAAGCCTGTGAGTAAATTATTGGATCCATCTGGCGATTTTATCCTATTATATATACATTTTATCCAGTTTACTTAGTAGAATGATCTTTTATCATGCAGACCACCCATAGAGACAAGATGTTCAACAGAAGGCACTCACTGAACTTGCCAGAGCAACTGCAGGGCCATTACTCCAGAAAAGCAACAGAACGAACCCAAAAAGTTACCTCAAAGGTTTGTAGCAACTCCTATAAAATTGTTTCAAAATGTTCAAAACAGTTTTTTTCATTAAAGCAGATGAAATGTGAATATGCTGTAGGTTACTGTTTGATCTAGCTGTCTTAGTATATCATATCTGAGGGGATGTAACTGTAGGCAAAGACTATCTGGTTTATTCAGGGAAAGAAAAAAAATCCAAAGTTCTAACATGATCATGTTCATGACATTGTGAAAACTGAATTGAGAAATATGTTCTTTTTTCTTTCTTTCTTTTTTACTGTCAACCGGGGTGGGGGGGGGGGGGGTCATCCCACATGAGTTCTTCAATGTGTTCTTCTTCATCTGTCCCTGTGACTTTTGAAGCTTATATGGATTCTTAGTTCTGACCTTGCAGTTGTGCAGTCTGTTGCAGATTTAGTTGGAGAGATTGCAGCTCTTGAGCAAGAAGTCATACGAAAGGAACTGCATCTGCTTTCCCTCTATAGAAGAGCATTTGATCAATATGTATCTGAATCCTGCAGCTTCACAAGCGAGGTACATAACACAACATGTTAGATCAGATGAGACGGTATGAAATCTAAATGTCCACTGTCCTAATATTAGTACCACTAGCAGCAGGTGGATCAAGAAACTCTGAAAAACATTGATGAAGGCGCGCTCCGTTTGAGGGATAGAAAGCACTCTGCAGCCTTCAACTTGCCAACTGTCTCAAATTCTGTTAGTGTGCACCTCGGCCATTTCTTTCATTCTTTCATGATAGCAGCGTGATCATTATCTGAAAACATTTGATATCTCATATGTTACAGGAGGTATCAAAATCAGGTGCAAGGCATTCCAGCCTCGTGAACTTCTTGAGTGCTTCTATTTCTGAATATGTGCCTAAGATCTCGTGCAAATTATCGGAGGACATTTTAAGCTGCATTGCTGCTGTGTACTGCAAACTTTCAAGCACGCAACCGCTAGACACAGAATGCCTGACTTCACCAAGTCCGTCCGTTTCATCTTCAAGTACCTTTTCTCCAAGGCGCCGTCATGATAATTGGAGCCCTCAGTACAACTTTGATAGTCCAGGCCAGTATGGATTCCAGAAAGAGAGTAATGAACAAAATATAGACATGATTGTTGTTCCGAGGATACGCATTGATGCTGATAAGTTTGATTATGCCACAAAAATGCTCGAGACTATCAGGTAAGCAACTGGAAACAAGAATTTAAGTATTGAACTATTTACCATTATCGTCCAGGATAGGAGAATTAGTTCAGATAAAATTCTTCAGGTACTGATTTCGTATCTTCATTCATTGATGCTGTGTCCCAGGTCCCTGATACAGCGCCTCGAAAAAGTGGACCCAATGAAGATGACACACGAGGAGCAGCTCTGCTTTTGGATTAATATCCACAATGCTCTAGTGATGCATGTATTGCTCTCCACTGAAAACTCCATCTCGCCTTTCCAATGCCCCATTGCTAGCCCCATAATTGAGATTTCACGCCTGACCTGTATTTGCTGCCCTCCCTGTGATATGACAGGCTTTTCTGGCCTATGGTCTACATGACAAACGCATGAAGAGCACGGACATGATTCTGAAGGTACAGCAGCAGTTTACCTGCTAGTCTGCTGCCTCTATTCATCGCACAGATGTATCTGACCATTTCAACAGGTTTTACTGAGACAATTTTTGGAAAAAAAATCTTTTTGGCAGGCTGCGTATAATGTTGGCGGCCAATCGGTAAATGCTCAGACCATTCAGAACTCAATTCTCGGATGCCAATCCCATCGTCCATCATTGGTACGTACACATACATACATGCAGAATAAACATGGCATTTCCTTTCGCAACAAAAACACAGCCGGTCATCAGGACGTACTAACGATAACAGCATTTTTCAGTGGGTCCGTGCGCTATTCACACCGACGAAAAGATCCACGGCGGCGGGGGCAGCCAGACACCCCTACGCTCTCCAGCATCCAGAGCCAGTCGCGCACTTCGCCCTCTCGACCGGAGCCTTCTCAGACCCACCTGTAAGCTACCCATTTTCAGAGGCGATGGCGGTGGCCTAGGACGGCACAATGCGCAGGCAGAGTCCGTAACCAATCCTTCTGCAGGTCCGGCTGTACACGGCGAAGAAGGTGCACCAGCAGCTGGAGGCGGCGCGGACGGAGTTCATCCGGGGCAGCGTGGTGGTGCGGCGGCAGGCCCTGCTGCTGCCCAAGGTGCTGCACTACTACGCCCGGGACGCGGCGCTGGAGCTGCGGCACCTGGTGGAGCTGGTGTGCGATAGCCTGCCGGACGCGCAGCGGGAGGAGGTCCGGCAGCAGCACGGCCTCCGGCGGAGGGCCGACAAGTGCGTCGAGTGGATGCCCTACAAGTCCTCCTTCAGATACGTTGTACATAGGGATCTGGCCGACTAGGCAGGCGCCATGGCTGCTCTGCTCTGCTCTACTCTGGGTGTTGGCCTTCTGTGCATGCATTCTGATACGTGCGTCGTGTCGTGACGACTTTTTTTTTTTTTTTTACAAAGTGTAAGTAGCGAGGTGCCGAGGTCCAGCACCAGCAGTGACTCGGTGAGTGGTTTGCCCATGAGAGAGAGCGCGCGTAAATACGGGTGTGAGTGTGAATTGTGAGTAGTTTTGATTCAGGAGTCGTGGCTTGAGTTGCTGTACATTTTCCCTTGTGGTTGTGATGCACTGGGTAAATTTGGGATTATTGAGATTATAAACTGATGATTTGTTGACAGCGCCACGCAGTGAAATCAGCGGGGAAAGATCGTACCACCCCGTGCAACAAGCACAGCATACGGAGGTTCGCAGAAAGAACAAAACAAGGCAAAGCAGCAAATGGCGAGATCTTATTCGACCAGTCGTGTATAACCCGTGAGCGATGAACTGACAGCAAACAGTTTAAGCAAGGACGCAGACATGACACGGCGTGGAATTATTGGAACGGATTTGACGGGGAGCCGACGATCTGTGGACGCATCATCAATCACAAGGGGCACTCTAGCAGGTGGCCCTGGTCTTTGAGCGACTGGACGGCGTCGTCGAACATCTCCTGCACTCCTCTGAACTTGACGCCCAGCGCCTGCAGCTTCGACGTGTTCAGCTCGTACGACAGCTTGCCGTAAGGGTTGTTCAGTCTGCAGAGCGATTTTCAGACACAGAGCTTTCAGCTTTGCTTATAGTTAATTAATCTGTCAGTAGGACGTACAGTATCTAGCAAGAGTAGACGACTGACCTCCGAGGTATGGGGAAGATGGGGTATCGTTTCGCGAGCAAGGAGACCAGCTCGTCGTTGTCCAGCACCGCCGAGCTGCACAGGTACCTCCCGGCGGCCTCGGGGGCCTCGTACACCAGGATGTGGCTGCTTGCAACGTCGTCGATGTGAACGTATCCCATTCTCCCGTAAGAACTGAACCTTGCCGTGTCACCTGAAAAAAAGGGCCATGCTCTGTGTTAGGGCTCGCTTGATAGGCTGAGTGCCTGTCTAAATGGTGGTGATGTAAATATATGGAGGAGGAGGAGCATTTATAGGCACCTTGGAACAAGCCAAGGACGTCTGAAGCCGTCACACATAATTCGTGGGATAGGCTGGGACCGACCACGAATGACGGAAGAACAGTCACTAGGTCGATGTTGTTCTCCTTGGCAAACTCCCATGCTGCTTTCTCTGCAAATGTCTTCGCCAGGGCATACCATAGCTTTGCATGAAAACAAAAAGAAAGCAGAGCAGAACACCATTATATTCTTCAGATCACGGTTTGAGGTCAGATCACATGGTTATGCAAAAGCAAGGTGGGTAGTGGATCATTCGATTCGATATATGTCACCTGCATCTTTTCACAGAGTGGCACTGAGCTCCATGTTGTTTCGTCCAGTGAGATATTTGGCTGAGCATCGTCCCGAATCCTCACAGCAGACGACGAAGATGTAAGAACAACCCTTTTCAGAAATGGGTTCTTCTTGCACGACCTTAGCACATTCAGTGTGCCGTTTACTGCAGGGACGAGAGTATCCTCCTGCAGCATATGGATATCACACATGAAAGCAGTTTAGATTCAGGGTAGATGCATTCCACAGAAGGGAACTAGTATTTGAACGACGACTGCAACTTCTTCTAAAGCTATAATAAAAATAGCATATATACCAATACCAAAAAAAGAAACGAATGAAAAACAGTAGCAGGATGCATGATTCAGATGCACATGTAGCATGATGGTGATGGCTGATGAAAGAGCGAACAATTAAAAGCAAATGCATCATGCCTTGCTACTAGAATCAGATTTAGCGAGGACAGGCGATGCGGTGTGGAAGACGCCATCACAATCCATCACGGCGTCGTCAAAGCTCCCTTCTTCCAACAGATCAGCTCGCACAATC
Organism: Paspalum vaginatum; assembly: GCA_030272315.1. Taxonomy (NCBI): domain Eukaryota; kingdom Viridiplantae; phylum Streptophyta; class Magnoliopsida; order Poales; family Poaceae; genus Paspalum; species Paspalum vaginatum. The sequence goes on along the minus strand of CM059013.1, from coordinate 11,286,152 downwards.
TGCAGCCTCTCTTTAGCGCCAGGTAATTTCCAAAGGTGTGCAACTTTTTGCTGATTTCCTGATAGGTTAGGAAAGAAAAGCAGTTCACTGCAAGGATCGCATGTAAAATAATCAAGAGGACTGATGCAAAAGGAATAATTTGTCTGTGAATACCTGGGTCTCTGACAGTCCCTACCACAATATATCCTGACTCGAGAAGCCGTTTGATAAGCCAAGAGGCAATGAAACCTGAAGCCCCGGTTACACAAACTTTGCCCTTGCTTGAGCTCACCATTTTTCTCAGTCAGTTGCAAGCAATGCTGAAAGCTGATCCAAACAGCCTTCTCTTATAACCACAAAATGGAATATTCTAGAGAAGATATGGCAAGAATGGCACATCATATCAACTCAATTTGGTGGTCACAATAGACAGATACAAGCTGGGTTGGTTGAGGGTAGAGTTGCAATCGTTCTAGGTGACAAGTTGGTGTGCTGGGGCAGGATAAAGGTGACAAGTTGGTTGAGGGCCTGTTTGGATGTTGACAAAGGTTGCCCTGCCAACCGTGCGATGCCCGGCCAAATTTTGGCTCACAAATCGGCCGCCCCAATTTGGCAGCCTCTGGCCAGAAAAATGAACTGCGGTGGAGCAGGGTCGGCCGAAGAATGTCAAAAATTGGTCGGTATCCAAACGTGAAGCCTGCCCATGGTCAACGACCAACTTTTGGCTGGGCTGCTTCGGGTACCGATCCAAATAGACCCCAAGTTGGGAGATTTAGAGGAGTTTGTAGGTTCCTGTGTCAACTTTGTTCATTCCATCAGTGACCTTGTGACAGTCAGAACAAAGGAAGCTCGTGGCAAAGCTCTCACTCACCTTAACTATTAGAGAATTTTCGAGAGCACACAATATTTGCTTGAGCTTGTAAAAATAACTTTTGGATACAAAGGAGAAGTTATGTATTCCAACCGTATCCCAAAAAGTCTTCCAAAATTCACACACACCCAATCCATTGGCTATTTGGCTGGTTGATTATCCATTATTAGGTATACGAAAATCCCGGGGTCAGAATTTCTCATAGCTATCGGCTGGTAGATTCACCATTACTAGGTTTGGAGAGGAATGAAGGATAATTTAGGGTGCCGCTAAGTTTTTTGAGATATGTGTGACTGCTCCGCTCTATCAACTTCAACATTGATACAACAACTCCACCTTAGGGTTGGAATGGATGGAGAGAGCATTTAACTTGCTAATCTAGTTTGTACTACGGATGGAATTATTGTGATTAGCCTAACACTAGTACGTCAAACATGTGTAAAACACACGCCAATATAGAATATAAATATTAGAAATTTATATATAAATTTGACACCCACAGTTAATCAAAATTGCTATTATTAATATCTCAGTATGTTCATACTCATACATACACATCTTTTTTATCTTATCTATTTATAGCGGACTCTAACTAATTAACATTTATAACTAATTTATATGCAAATTTAGGAGTTGTTTTAAATTATCGTTCACAATAATACAATAGATAATTTATATGTAAATTATGGAATACTTTTAATTCATTTTCATATACTTCAATTCATCTTTTATGATGACATGGTGGGATAATTTATAGGCAAATTTAGGGAGTTACTCAATGGTGTTTCATAATAGCATGGTGGATAATTTATATGAAAATTAAGGAGGTTACTTTAATGGTTTTTCATAATGGCAGTGGTGGGTAATCTTTAAACAAATATTACTGATCTAATGGCTAGTATTATTTATATTATTTGACAAATGGCCAGATGTTTCTGATATACTTCTAATTGTTGGGCTGCGGTGAGCATTTTGTTTTTTTAGCTGCGTTGTGTTGGTTCATGGAACTAGCCGCGTCAATTGTTGTTGGTCCATGCTGGTGTGCTTGCTCATGCGAATGGTGAGTGTATTATATTATATGAATATACTATGAACCCATAACTGTTTAATGCATTTTGAAAATGATTTATCTTTTTGTCAATGCTACAATTGAGTAGTTCAATTATCATTACATGCATGCATGGATTGAGAGAGAAAGCATGTGAGGCACAACATACTTCGAGCGTATAATATATTTGATATACAACATGAATTCATAATGGCATGGGTCCATCGACAATCATTCACACAATTATAGATAGATATTGAAGTTCGACAAATTCCTAAGTCCAATTTATGATGACCATTGTGCATGACTTTATTCTCTTTTGTGGGTTTTCAAAAAATATGCCGATATCTTTTCTTGGCATTAGAAACTTAAGGAGAGACCTCCTAGACATCATTAGCACCATCGTAGGGTGTGTCATCGAACTCTTCTTTCCCTACTCCCATACCATTGTCAACGCCAATTGGGGAAGGGCAGTGGCGGGACCTAGGTCTTTAAACGTGCAGCACAAATTTAACCGATATGGTCCATTAAACTCAATGAAAACCATCTAATTACGCCACACATAGAATCCAATAGAAAGAAATAGAACTAGAGCTTTACATAGTTGCCCTAAAAAATACTAGGATAGATATTATGGTTGTTTTGCTTTTAGTTGGCACTTTAGACTTTGCATTTATTTAGGAGTATGTTATTGTATATATATATATTATATATATATATACACACTAGGTATTTTTGCTAAGATTTTGGGATACAATACAGATACAGCTCCCCTACTGAGTTGGCATGATAGAGTTGATTGTCACCCAAAGGATTCTAGTGATCAAACCCATCTGTGATGTTACCAAACGTCCTTTTTAAGTTCATCATCATTTTGGCGAAACCCTTTCTTAAACTTTGCAATGCTATTACAAAAGGATAGTTATGTATTCTAACAATATCTCAAAACTCTTCTAAAAATTCTCACACGTTCAGATCATCAGCGGATAGATTCACACGCCCAAATCCATATGCTATTAGATTAGCCATTACTAGGTTCTTCAGTATGCTGAGGCTATGATCATGTTTCTATAAGTTGGATGCTTTGTTGTAATTGTTTTATCTAGATATTGAGACAAATCTTCGGTTGATTTTTTTGGTGTTGTGATAGTTTTTCTTGCATGTTGCATCACCTTCTTTAGGATGTTACAAATTGTATTTTTTTAATCCTTCAATACCCATTTCGAGATGTTTCACAGGCTGATTTTTTAGGTTGCAATGTTTCATCAGAGTTTTTTTTTTGTTGTCGAGATGTTTAGTCGCATTTTCATGTTCTCTATATTAGTTTGTGATGTTGCAAAGACTAGTGCTGCCACTACTGGGCACGAAGGCGTGGCGAGGATTTAGATTCATCTGGGGGTGTTTAGTAAGTATTCAAAGAGAAGATTGATGGCGAGGTGTGTGTGGTGGGTTAGGGGATGGTAAGTGCAAAACAACAACGAGCATTGGATTTAGATCGGATACTTCATGGAGAAAATTACTTCCTTGGCCCTAAAAAAATTGCTGGGTCCTTCCTTAGCTCAAATTTTTTTTTCGTTCCTTCCTTGGCCCTAAAAATTCTACCCGGTTCCCTACTTGACATTTCCGTCCAAACTGTGACCTATTCCGCTAGGGACAGGATTGAAAAGACCAAATTGCCCCCGACCTCTTTCATGTGCCAAACCCTATCCCGACCCAATCGGGTTCGCAAGCCAGAAAAAGAGAGGGAGGCGGCGGCAAAACCCTAGATGGGGAAGGCGACACCTACCCGAAGGTCGCGCTCGGGTGCGACGGCGGCTACGGGCGCGGCGGCAACCGCGGACACACCGGCGGGGTCGGGCGCCACGGCAGCTGCGGCCGGGTCGGGCGTGACGGCAGCTATGGGCTCAGGCTCGGGCGCGACGGCGGCTGAGGGCGCGACGGTGGGGTCAGGCTCTGGCGGGACGGCAGGTGCTGGCAGGATCGCGGCTTCGGGCGCTACGGCGGGGTCAGGCGCGGGTGGGACGGCGGCTGCGGGTGCAACGACAGCCTCGAGTGCGACAGCGACCGCGGCCCTGGCCTCGCCAGCTGTGGAAGGCTACGCGGCCTCCACCTCCCAAGCTGGCGCCGCCGCCTCCTTGGCCTCTGTCGAGGCCTGCTCGGGCCCTTCCACAATGGAAGGCCAGGCCGATGCAGGGCAAGCTGCTGCCAGAATCGCGTGGAAGTATGCGACCGAGCACGCGTGGAAGGGAGTGCCTCCGCAGTCGAAACCCACCATGCCGAACCTCCATTTGTGGTTCTAGAAGGGTGAGTTCATCTATCTCAAGATTGTTGTCATGAGATGAATATGTGAATACATTTACGGAATATGGACTGATACATAGGTTTCTTGTATTTCACTTAGGATGGATCGAAATACATGTTTTGAATTGAAAATCAAATTGGTTGGTAACCGTAAAAAGGCCAGAAAGGATGTGGGTTATTGGTCACTTGAGAAGTTTGTTGATTCAGACTTAATTAACATTAAGGATCTCGTTGAATCTATTGTAATGGAATGTCCTCCTATTATTTGGAAGTTGCACATCTTTAATACTATGATGTTGTCATGAAAACCTTCTAGAAGTGATATCTGACTAAGATTTGATGAACATGTTTGCAAAACACACAGCCACAAAGGTTGTCACCATGTTTATCTAATATTGTGATCCATCTGAGCCATTTGTACCTATCACTGAGTGGAAAATAGATGAGCAAATGCAGCAAGACAATAACACTGAGCTAGATGATGATGATTATCTTAGGAATCCTTTGCCTGAGAATGAACATGTGATGTTAATGATGAGGCCATGTACTTTGAGGGTAAACCTATTAATCTTTTTTTGTGGTTGTGCATCCTGGAAAAGAGCAGGACAAGGACTTTGTCCCTGAGGATGATTCAGAGGATGACAATGAGGATGAGGGTGTCTCAGATGTTGAAATAGATGAAGATGAAGATTTGGTAGGTCATGAGGCAACTCACATTCCGAATTATGAGTATGATAGAGAAGACCCACCAATGGCAGAATGCAGTACTTATCCTACTATGAATGAGTTTAAGTTGGCTCTGTGTATGCATGCAATCAAACATGAGTTTGAACTCAAGACAGCCAAGAATTCAACCTATAGGTTCAGGGCCCACTGTTCAAGGAAAGATTTAGATAAGTGTCCATGAAAAATTTATGCATCTACAACAGATGACCTACGCACGATTAAGGTAATTTATCTACTTTCTGTGATTTTGTCTAATTGTTGTGCCATTCTCATTGTCAATGTTAAGGTAATTTATCTACTTTTTGTGTCTAATTTTGGTACCACTTCTCTTTTGTAGGTGAGATAGAATCGTTGTGCTCATGAATGCTCAAGCACAAGAAGGAAAAAGAAGGTGAAGAATGCCACGAAGCATTGGATATGTAAGAAGGTAAAGGACTTCCTCATAGATGATGCAACTTTGAGAGCTAAGGCACTTCAAAAGAAAATTAAAGAACGCTATAAAGTGTACATCCATTACAAGAGAGTTTATATGGGTAGGATACTTTGCTTTGAACCAACTTTATGGTGACTGGGATAGAAGCTTTGATAAGTTATATAGGTTGAAGGCACAAATTGAGAGTTGTTCACCTGGTAGCACAGTGAATATTTATCATTACACCATAAATGGAAAGATCAGGTTTAGAAGGATGTTCTTTGCATTGAAGCCTTGCCTAGATGGGTTTCTCAATGGATGTAGGCCATTCTTGGCAGTGGATAGCACATTTCTGACAGGAAGATTCAAGGACAGTTGGCTACTGCTTCCGCTGTTGATGGATATAATTGGGACTATAGAGGACTATGTGCATGGATATTACTACATAGATAAATTTAGAGCATCTTATAATCAACTCATTCCTGCTATGCTTGATAAAAGTCAGTGGCCAAAATCTATTCATGGTTTTCATCTGTATCCACCACCTTTAAAAGCTACAGCTGGTAGATCTAAAACAGAGAGATACAAAGGGTGCAGTAAGAACAAAAAGAAAAATGGAATGCACCAATGTCCCATTTGTAAAGAATATGGACATCATTGGCATAGATGCAAGAAAGGAAATCCAGAAGACATTGCTGCTATGATGGCTATTAGATATTATGTCACACAATTTTACTCTACCCTTTATGGATTGTCAATCATAAAACTAACCATTACTCAAAATTTTTGTGTAGAGGACCACCAAAGAAGAAGGCAAAGACTACAAAATCAGCTCAGTCATCAATTGTGGCCACTGAAGATGATGCACCTGCTGCATCTATATCTTTTCCACCAAGGTTTGGAATTCAGACTCACAACTAGTTCTTCTCACTTGTACCATGTTATGATTCTACCTTCATTTACAACTATTTGCACCATAGTCAAACCTTGGATACTCCATCTAAGAAAAAAGGAAAGCATTTTCGACTCTAGTTCAGGAGGATCAAAATGGTACTTCACACTAGTTCTGAAATTTATTTCGCACTCAATGAACAACTTGATTTCCATGCTCAGTAGTTCCCTTCTCATTCTTATACATAGCCAAAGCTTGGAGACTGCATCTAAGACAAATGGGAGTCATGGCAACTCTAATTCTGGTCCATCGAAAATGTATCTTAGGCTTCTTTCAATGTATGTACAGTTCTGAATTTTCTTAGACTCAATGAACAACTTGGTTTCCATTCATGTACAGGCGCATGTCAAGAAGTGGTTCCAACCAACCTAAAGCAATCGCTATTGATAGACCTCCACTTAAGAAGGCAACGACTAAAAGGAAGAAGAAAGATACACCTAAAGCAAGCATTCCAATACTGCCATTTGATAGCCCTGCAATGGGCACAAGGAGCAAAAGGGTTGATCCTGCTAGCCCTGCAATGTCTACACGAAGCAAGAGAAGGCTGAGCTTGTGATTTGTAATGGTCTGTTCTTAGTGCAATGCATGTGGAGTTGTGTGTTTCAGTTCATCTGACTTTTGGATATGTGTGCTTCGATCTATTTTGTTGTCACTTTTGAACCTGTAACCTGAATGAGAAACTTGAGTGTTGTTGTGTAACCTAAATGTTGAAACTTGGATGTTGTGTTACATTGGATGCTCAAATTGCATGCATTATATTTGTGGTCTGTATGTTGATGGACATAACGTTTAATGTGATCTCATGTTGATTCTACCAATTTTGGATGCTCAAATTGAAAATATACTCACTTCTATGCTCAACCTAATGCATTTTTTAAATAAAATAGTGTGCATGCAGGCAAAATAATGTCAAAATATCCTATACATAAGAGAACCTACAAGTTACGTTGTCAAATATTACATAAGCTAAAATAAATACGTAAGAGATCTCAATACATAATCTTTTTTATAAATGGACATCTAAATGTATACAAAGGGCAAAATCGTCTTTTCACAGCTTCTTTAACACCGTTAAGTCACAGTTTGAACGGAAATATCAAGTAGGGAACCGGATAAAATTTTTGGACCAAGGAAGGAATTAGCACTTTTTTGAGCTAAAGAAGTAATTTTCTCTCCTTTATATTTGCTAATTGCTTACACCGTATAGTCGGTTGCGCTCTACGTCCATTGAGCTGCTAAGAGAAATAGATCCATGTTCGCTGTAGCTACTAAAATAGCTGAAAATATTATTTCGGCTGAATGATTGTGAGAAAAAAAATTATTTTATGATTGAAAAGAAACTGAAAATAACTCCAGCGAGGAGCGACCATCGTGGCCTGCATCCTTAACAAGCGTCGGGGGTACGGCGCCGGCGATCCTCTGTGCAAATGCTATTTGGATCATTAAACACCGTGTCACTGTGTGGCAGGGAGTTCGAGGGTGCATAGACGGCCAATGGCGCGTGTCCGAATCAAAGTACATCATGTCATCATCTTTCTTGCCTTGGGAGTTGGGAGAGATCCGCAAACGTTGCGGCAAGGGCCGTCCAGGACCCCATGGAAGCTGCTGAATCTGGCGCTCACGACGTGCACCTGGACGCCTAGCCTCCTGGCGCCGTCCGCGGTGACGGGGCCGTGCGCGGCCACGACCATGCTGGGCCAGCGCGCCGTCAGCCGCTCCCAGCTCCACCCCGCGGCGTCCAGCCCCTTGAGCAGCCCCTCCACCTCGGCCGTGCTCGTGAACACGACGGCGTCGGGCGCCGGGGCGTCCGGATCCACCAGCGCGTCCGCGCAGGCCGGGCCGGCCCAGCGCGTGGTGTACGCCGGCGCGCGCACGGGCACCCAGCCGGCCGCCTGGAGCCCCGCGAGGAAGCTCGGCACGACGGGGGGCTCGCGGAGGCCGACGACGTCGGGGACGGGGCAGAGCACGCGGCGGCCCGACCCGCGGCCCAGCGCCTCCACGAGGCCGGCCGGGGTGGGCACGTCGGGGACGAGGACGGACACCCTCCTCGCCCCGACGTCGCCGCCGCCGCAGAGGCGCGAGAGGAAGGCGCGGTCGAGGAGGTCCGCGTCGCTGCCGAGCGCCGCGACGGTGAAGGGGAGCGCGGAGGCGCCGGGGGAGAGCGGGGGGTGGTGGTGGTGCGAGGGCGGGAGCGCGCGGGCGAAGGCGGAGATGCCAGAGCGCGAGGCTGAACGCGAGCGCGGCGAAGGGATCCAGGGCGCCCGGCAGGAGGAAGGGGCGGAGGCGGTCGGGGTCGTGCGGGTGGACGGCGATGGTCGGCACGGGGACCGGGCGCGCGCAGCGCTGCCGCAGCAGCGCGCCCAGGCGGCCGCCGTAGGCGCCGCCGCCCCCCGTCTGAGGCGTCGTGAACGCCACGCGGCGGCCGGCGAGCGAAAGGCTGGTCTCGGGCTGCGGCTGCGCCATTTCCTTCCACGGCAAGCGCTGCGCGGCACGGCGATACCAGAGGACCATCCATCCCATCCCATCCACGGCAGGTCCATGGAAAGCCATTGCACGAATCTCCAGGCCCAGGTCTCACTTTTTAAGCGTTAAAAAAGGAAACTAAACGAAAAAGGGTTAAAATTATCACGGGGAATTGGAAAAACTGGTCTATGTCTATCCCCTTCAGTCCAGTCCAGTACGCCAGTGTGCCGTGCTGCTCTGCTTATCTGGTTCCCTCGCCGGGCTCGAGCTCCTCGCCCTGCTCGCGCTCGCGCGGAGGATCTCTCGTAGCGGAAGCTAGCATGGGAGGCGCCGCCATATCGAGCCACGGCCTCGCCTGCGCACCCCCAGCCGCCGTCCCGCTGAACCCGCTGGCGCGGCGCGCCTCCGCCGCCGGCCACGTGAGCAGCCCCCGGCTTCTCCGGAGGAGCGACCTCCCGGCGCCCGCGGTCTTTTGCCGAGCTCGGTCGCAGTCTTCTTCCTCCGTCTAATGTGGTGAGCACCGCGGGGGGAGATAGCTCCGGCTCTTGCGATATCTGCAGTTGCTCGCTCGCTCTTGTACGGCGGTCCTAATTCCTCTCGTTTCTTTGTGGATCGAGTAGAACTCTGGGAGAGGGGACGATGCGGACAAGTTGCTCGAGGAGTTGCTCAAAAAGCACGGCGAGGTGGTGTATAGCTCGGGGGGATCCCCGGCCGTCGAGGCCGACGACGACGCAGAGTGCTTGTCCTGTACGTGCCCTCCCTATCGCCTCTTGCTGATGGTTTATCTGCTTTATACAGCCGATCATTCTCTACTCTATTCCAGTTGCTGTCTCCCTGGCTAAAGCTGCAAGCGAGGTAAAGGCTGCTGATATCCGTGTGCTTTGTGTGAAGCGGCTTGTTTACTGGACTAGGTTCTTCATCATTCTCACTGCCTTCTCAAATGCTCAGATTGATGCTATTAGGTACCGATCGAGTTTCCTCCTGCAGAGCGTCAGGATTGTTTAATACTAACTTGCTCGTGCAACTTTTACTGAACAACTTAGAAATGCATTTCTTGCACAGCGTTGGTTGACATGGAATTGTATTTCTACTCTGTAGTTCCAAGATGAGAGATATCGGCGAGAAGCAGTTTAGCAAAGTTGCATCTGGTGATACGAAACCAAATTCTTGGACTTTACTGGACTTTGGCAAGTCTCTGTTTTCCTAATATTTTTTTTCTTTTATATTAGCTTTACCATTTCACACTGCCAACTTCTACCTAAAGATCTAGCTATTTGTTTTGAAAGGGAAGATGATCCACTTATGTCAGATGTCACAAAACTTTATATGCTTTCTATAAAAGCAGGGTATCCCGTATTTCTAAAATAAAATCTAATTATGAATCAGACACAATGTAGCTCCCTGAATTTGTGGAATTGCAAAACAGGCAAACAGCTACCCTTTTTTTTTGGCTGAAGTCATGACGTTTTTTTGTTAGTTTTCAGACAAAGGCTGAGCAATGGGTATTATTATATTGTCATAACTTGGATTTGAATTTAAGAAAACATACCCATGTCAGGTTTTTGTCTGCCAAAAGAAAACTGGATTCGTATCACACTCATAGGCTAGAGTTTGTTTCACATCTCAGTTGTAAATTTGACGCAACACAACTTACATCTACCTTTCTGTTACTAAGAAAGCATATTTCTGTACTGTTCTAATGGTTTATCAATGGGCTTATATATCCCATTTTGTTAGAAAAAAGGATGTTCTTCTTTTTGAATGGATTGTGCAGTTTTTTTTCCATGGGCCTATTTGACACTATTTCGCATTCCTACAGGGGATGTTGTTGTCCATATATTTCTTCCACAACAGCGAGCATTTTACAATTTGGAAGAGTTCTATGGTAACGCAACACCCATTGAACTCCCATTTGACACCCAATGAAAGTGATTGGTATCTAAATCTGCACTGGAAGAAACATCAATGAAGCAACAGAGTGCTGACTAAACTGAGAAGCGAGTTTTTTCCATGGAGGCAGAAAGCAGTTTATCGCCTGGAGCTTTAACATGGCCATCTCATCGATCAGATGTGGAGAGCTTCCCTGAGATAGATAGCCTGCCCACTAGTCACAGAATTCATAACTCGCAAATGTTGCCTGCCCACTGCTCCTTTCAAGTGTAAAAGTGGCACCTTGATGCATTATTAGGCTTTCTGTCGTTCTCTGAACTATCAGAAGAGTAGTAGATGCTTGGAGATCGTCACATTGTGAACCTATATGATACTGTTCTTGTCAACTACTCCATCCGTCACAATTTATAGGTCGTTTGATTTTTTTGACGTCAAGTTTGATCGGCTCGTCTTATTCAACAAATTTCATAAGTATCAATTATTTTTATTATAATTTAGTTTAGCATATAATATATTTTAACTATGAACTGAAATTTTCTGTTTTTTCACAAATATTTTGAATAAGACGAGCCGGTCAAATTTGATGTCAAAAAAATCAAACGACTTATAAATTGGGGTGGAGGAAGTATATTTTTAGCTTGACCTAGGATCATGTTCATTATGTCAATCATGTAGGAATGTTACATTCCTGTTCTATATAATTTTAGACTAGATTTCTCCCTCTGGTCTACAATAGATATTTTGACCTCTTTTATTTTTAAAATACATGTCATAGAAGTTTCTAACTAGCTTTAACATGTTTTCCAAGTCTTGTCCCTTCCTGATTCCGTGTTAACTAACTTGTTAGTTTACCCCAAGCAGCCACACATGTATGAATTCCTCCATTTGAAATCAGATTCTAAGGCTAGTATTGTTTCATTAGGATAAACCTTTGCTCGACAACTACTCTACGGATAATTTTGTTGCATAAAGTTGGTATCATTACAAAAGATACTTTCTTATAGATGTTTTTTGTACAACACAAATGAAGTAATTATAGAGCAATCGATGTTCAAGTCTCAAGAAACTATATAAAAATTAATTAAGCTAAACTAGACTATCGTCCTCCTGATGACTGGCTCGGTTTAATCCAAATAACACTAGTCTATGGAACACGACACTGCATGCTCCACTCAGCATAAAATATAGAGGATGGAGGCCATACATGAGTAGCCATACACCATATATCGCAACTCAAGGTTCAAATCAAGGCACAACAAAAGTTCATAAGTTCAATCATACACAAATGAGTCTACTGTTGTACTCTGTCCGTGCTGAAATATAATGCTTTCTAGATTTGTTCTAAGACAAACTATTTTAAATTGACCAAGGTTATAAAAAGATAATAAGAGTAACAACAATGGCCATCATTACTTTTTCAGTAATGTATTTTTCTATATAAACATAGTCAAACTTAAAGATGGTTTGACTTAAGTTAAACCTAGAAAACCATACTAAAGACAGAGAACACATAGCTGTTAATACATGAGGGATTCCTGCCGCCTTTTGTAGATTAGGAGGGATTCATTGTTTATTCATGGCATCGCTAAAATGTGACATTAGGTTCGACGTTGGATGATTCAGTTATCATAGAAGAGGTGAAACTGTATATTTTCAAAAGTCTATTAATAGGAATCCTGACGCTTAACCACAAGGTTCAATTTTTTGTTTCATTCTTGCAAACCGTCATACTGATGGGCCGAACAAACCATTCACAAATCTTTAATGCATAGACGTACACAAAAAAGAAGAGGTACATCTACATGGGTATGAGATCTCCAATACTCTATGCACAGAAACTGGAGCTCTCTTCATAGGTTAATTACATGCGGTATATATTTCCGGCCAAATACAGATGAGGACAATATCTCAGTAGGTTACAAATAGTACCATCAGATAAACTTTTCCCCTTTTTGCATCACATTTTTCTTGTTCTATTACATTTTGCATAAGCTACTAACGTGTAATCATAATGCCTAATACCACACTAAAATGCTTCTACCTCATTGCCCTTTTGAAAGGGAAGGGATAGCAAACAATAATTCATACCAGGGGGCAGGCCAAAAAGAGTTAGGACCAGATCACCAAGGTACCAAGAAAAAGGTCATCGTTGACCCTGTCACGTGGAAGAGGATTTCCATAGCCCCTTGCAAAAATCGACTGCAGACCCAGCAGTAAAGGTCCAGATAACAGCAGCAAGTATAACCAGTAGAGAGATGAAACTCAGTCTGCCACCTCTGGTAACCTGAATACTTGAGGTGCTTGGTTCTTCACTTGCAGCTTGCTGTGACTTGAAGCTAGAGATGCGCTGAAGTGTTCTGTTGATAATAGTGTTTTCTTCACCTGCACCTTGTTGCGATCTGAAGCTAGAGATGCGCTGGAGTGTGCGATTAATAACCTTGTTTTCAATTTCAGCGGCCAATGCTGGACTGCTAGGTACAGCGTCCAACAAGGCTGATAGAGCCGCATTGAACCACGATTGTGAACTAGTTGAGCTCCGGTTGGGTGGCTCATTTGCTGCATGAAAATTCAGAGTGCCTGCTCAGGGGCAATGGGCCAAATCAGATACCGGTAAAAGTTGAGTTTATACAGAAAAGTTAAAAGATTATACGAAATAATTAAGCACCTGATGCATGTGAGGATAAGACAACATGATCATGCCTGATATGGCTCCGCACATTAAGAGCAGCCTGATTATGTGTACTAACTTCAGTTGTATACTGATATCCCTGGTTCTGGATTCCACCGTTACCAATATCAAGAAATTGATTTTCAGCTACCAATCCAACCGTGTCAAATGGCCCAGGTAGAAACATAGGAGCATCAGAGTATTCCAAATTGTCAAACATCCCATTTGTTGCAGATGTCAAGTGCTCAGCTGCTGTACAATTTGCACTCTGTTCTACATCCTCCAGATCAAAGAAATCCTTGATTTCAAGGAACTCCTCATCAGCATCCTGGCTGTTGTAACTTATCAAACCTGACACAGAATGTGGTACACTTGTGCCTTCAGAAGAATTTGTTTCTCCACTAAATGGTGCATAAGTTAGATTAGACTGTGGGATTTGACTACTTGGCTCAGTCCGTGGGTCACAAAATGTGCTTTCTTGAACTATACAAGAAAGATTACCAACCGGAGCACCATGAGCTTCATGAAAATCCCCAATGCCAACCTACACAGGTCAATAAGATATCTTATGAAGAGGGAACATAGAGTAAAAAGCTTCATGTATACTACAAGATGTAGCTGCATAATGCAAGGTCAGAAACAAATTCTGACATGCATAAGACACACATAATTGTGCGTCTTTTTAAGTTCTAAACTGAAGCAATTGTATGAGCACGATAGTATAACTGTAGAGATCTAAATAAATGAGCTGATACAATGAATTAACTTATTCACAGCAAGACAAACTGGATTGAAGGCGTGATGTGGAATTGGTGCAGAGAGATCTGATAGAGGTTCAACCATGTCCTGGTCATCAGCTATTTGCAGCAGAAGCCCTTCAAGATCCCCAAGTGGAAGTTCTGCGTCAGCGCATTCTGTTGTTACTGCAGTACCACTGCTTGGGGTAGGATTTGTGGCACAAACTTGCTGCCCCCTGTCGGCATCAAGCCAAACCTGATGATCGTCACATTCAAACTGCAGTTCTGGGACTGATGTTGAGAAATCCGAGAACAATTCAGTGTTTTGCTGATCATCAGACATTTGCATCAGAAGCCGCTCAATATCCCCAAGAGGGAGATCAGAGCACGTATTATCTGCCACTGCCACAGCAACGTCACTCGTAGAAGCATCCACAACCTCAGCCCTGTCACCGCCCTCACCGAGCCAACTCTGACCTTGACCATGGGAAGAAGCAGGCGTCGAGAAATCCAACTGGGCTTCACCAAACTCCTCCCGATCATTTCCAGGCTGTGGCAGGACCTCTCCAAGACCCTCAATTTGAAGTCCACGACCAGTAGATGCATGCTTCCCCACTGTGGCGGGACGGTTATTGGTGTTAGGAGCAGGATTAGCGGCAGCGTCCACGGCCACTCCTTCGTCATCGTCATCCAACCAATCCTCCTCCCGAAACGGAGCGCCGTACTGCTCCCCGTTCTTGGGCCCGGCCCCGCTCTTCTGGAACAGCTTGTACAGTGCGTAGGACTCCCTCCCCTGCGCGGCCGGCGGGAGCGCGTCGGCCAGTAGGGTGTACTCGTGCATCACCCAGTCCGTGCGCTCCCCTCGCGGGGCCCGGCCGTGGTGGTACACGAGCGTCTTCTTGTTGCCCACCGCCCGGCCCCCGCTGCCGCAGATGAAGCGGTCCTTCCCCGTGGCCTTCCAGTAGCCGTCGCCGGTAGTGCGGCTGGCACGCGAGCCGTTGGGGTACTTGCGGTCCATCCGGCTGAAAAAGAACCACTGCCTGTCCCCCGTCTGCAGCGCCGACCTCTCTGCAGGGCAGCGCCGGTGAGTCCAGGTCAGGAGAGGTTGCGACAAGCGACGCGACCGATTGGGGGATGGGGGGAGGGAGCGGAGCGGAGCGTACCGGGGAGGTGGGAGGGGTGTGACTTGTAGACTTCAACGTCGGCGACGTAGGGCGAGGGGCGGGCGGAGGCGATCCGGCGCTTGAGGAAGTAGAGGACGAGCTCCTCGTCGGTGGGGCTGAAGCGGAAGCCCGGCGGCCACCGGCGCGGCGCCGGGGTCTCCATCTCGCCTGATGGTTGGTGCCTTGGTGGTGGTGGCGTGGACCGGCCGGGCGGGCGCGGCGTGCCGTTTTGCCGGGTTGCCGGGTCAACCCGATGCTCCGGCTACTTAAGCAGGGGAGAACTCTGCGGGCCCCGCCGTTGTACGCGGCTTCCTGGTAACTTCGCGCTTCTTTCGCCGGGCCCAAAGGCCGAACAACAAGAAGGCCTCCTACGGTTCAGTGACAAAACACAGATGGAATGGATCCAAGAACACCTGACAAGTTGACATGACCAGGAAAGTCCGTCTCACAAAGCAAGTCGTCATTTTTAAATTCCGTACACGTTTAATCACTCCTCTTATTTTAAAAATTATATAAAAAAATTAAATGCACCAATGGTCCATCAACTTACGCGAAGATATCAATTAGGTCCGTCAACTTAAAAAATGTATTTTCACATCCATAAACTTTCTAAAGGGACTCAAATTGGTCCATACCCCTTCGTTTTATATTTCCTTTTTCATTTAGCCCCCTGAATTTCTTTTCCTTATCTCACCTAGCTCCCTGGCCGGCCGTCGGGAACCTTGCCCTCCTCGTCAGCAGCCTGGAGGAGCGGTGGCGCGGCCACCTGCGGCCGGGGCCACGCGCCGGTGAACTTGTCCCTAGAGCCGGGTAACAAGGTGGCGGTGCCGAGGCCAACGAGCACGCGGCGAGAGTGCTGTTCGGGCAGGCATTGCGCGCCCATTGTTGCCCTCCCTAGCTGCCGCCTTCACGCCGCCCAGGCCTCGGCCCCAGCCGCCTTCTGCCTCTAGGCTGCCGCACCGCTGCACCGCCTAGGTCTCGGCCGTCGTGTCGCCACACCTCTACACCGCCCAGGCCCCAGCCGCCTTCCGTCTCCAGGCCGCCACGCTGCCCAGACCTCGGCTGCCCTTTCACGTCCAGGCCGCCGCACCGCCCAGGTCCCAGCCGCGGTGCAGCCGTGCCTCTGCGCCGCCCAGGCCCCAGACGCCTTCCGCCTCTGGGCCGCCGCACAACCCAGGCCTCGGCCGCCTTCAGCCTACAGGCCGCCGCGCCGCCCAAGTACCGGCCGCCGTGCAGCCGCGTCGCCCAACCCCAGCTGCATTCCGCCTCCAGGCCGCCACGCTGCCCCGGCCTCGGCTGCCTTTCGCGTCCAGGCCGCCGCACTGCCCAGGTCCCGGCCGCGGTGCCGCTGTGCCTTTGCGCCGCCCAAGCCCCGGTCACCTTCTGCCTCCGGGCCGCCGCGCAACCCAAGCCCCGGCCCCCTTGCGCCTACGGGCCGCCGCGCCGCCCAGCCCCGACTGCCTTCCGCCTCCAAGCCGTTGCATTGCCTAGTCCCCGGCCGCCGCACCGCCTCCAGATCACCGCGCAGTCACGCCTCCACGCCGCCCAGGCCCCGGCCGCCGCACAGCCATGCGCAGGGAGCTAGGTGGGAGAAGGAAGAGAAATTCAGGGGGCTAAATGAAAAAGAAAACATAAAACGGAGGGGTATGGACCAATTTGAGTCCCTTTAGAAAATTCATGGACCCAGAAATACACTTTCTAAGTTGATGGACCTAACTGATACCTCCCTGTAAGTTGATGGACTATTGGTGCATTTAACTCTAAAAAATACTTAGGATTACAAACGTAATAAAAATAAGGAAAATTCTTTTCTACATGGGCATGTAGCTACACTCACACGTGTATCTTAAGATTTTGAGGATATCTGGTCGAACAAAAGGTACATACACGAAGTATGCGATCATACTAGACCATATGTGGTGGTATATACATGAGGTATGCGAGCATACTTGAGGTATGTTGATATACTTCATTATATGTATTAATATAAAAGTAATATCTTAATAAATTAAAATCAGGGGGCTGTTTTGTAATTTTTTCTTACGGTGACCTTTGAGGTATCTTAAAATAAATATATGAATATACTCAAACTGATAAATAAGTATGCAAACATACATTTATTGGTTTATTCAAGATAAATGTAGCTACATGCGCATGTAGATAAAACTCTTCCATAAAAATAAATAATATTTATAAATATTTTTTAATAAAACGAAGAATTAAAGGTAATACACTTAAATCAAGAATGACTTCCTCCCTTTTCGTGGAACGGAGGGAGTACTAAGACGGTTTCCGGACTTTATGTGAAATTCACACCTTCCAAAACGAGTCATGCAAAGTATACTAGTACTAGTAACTAGCAATCGACAGAGTCCATCGCAGATTCACGGGAAATGATTCAAAGAAAAGAAACATCAGGGCAGTAGAGCACTGTGATCAGACATCATGGTAATCAGAGCTGCCGATAAAAAGCATGAGTGGCTCGATTATAACGAGACATGCCATTGTTTTCACAGATGGGCCATATGCTAAAACAATTATGCACCCATAAACACGAGACAGAGGGGAGGTGATGGTTCATGTACAACAATGGCTGACCTGACCTGTTGCTACCTCAACACACAACAGCAGCAGCGCAAGCCAGCCTGCAGCCCTATACACAACACAAAGCTGCCGTCGCCGCATGCTTGCTTGCTTGATTACACAGCCGAAGAAAAGAAAAGAAAAGGAAAAAAAAAGACGCAATGGATACCAAGCCGATTCCTCACTCTACTGCTACTAATGTTACAAATACAAATGAGAACAATATGCCTCATCAACTACGCAAGCAATATTGTACAAAATGACCATCCACACAAAATGGAGCTGCTGCGCTTGGATCGGTCAAGGAATGGGTTCCCTCTGCGCACCAGGTGGAGCAGCAGGCATTGGAAAGTTGAAGGAACAATATCCACCGAACTCAGGGGCCTCCACGTACGGACTCTGAACAGAAACGGGCAGCTTTCAGCCTTATGTTTAACAGCAGGATTTTATGTGATAAAAGGGATTTGCTTATCATAGAAATGGACCCAGCAAACTCAAAATTTTCTACTTGTGTTAGCTAAGAGCGTTGTCGTACATGTAATTAGATATGTTAATTCTTAGCAGAGGGGTAACAAGTCAAATTACCTATTGCTGTCTGTAAAGTATGTGAGTTCTATGTGCATATCAAGTGAACGTCATAATCATAATTATTATGTTTTCAATGAGTTGATGGGATGATGAAAGACAACTAGGACAGACATCTTGGAAGTTGGAACTGATGATATGACATGGTGGTCTAAGGTTGGACTTTTTTTTTTTCTCATCATATTTTGTAGCTACAAAGTGTGCACACCGCACAAGAATCAACCACAGCCACCCGATTGAGTGTACGCTGGGAAGACAAGCGCAAGAGATTGGCTATATTCATTTGTGAGACATGCAAAGTTCTTTGCAAAGCTCACAGCACCAGTCATTAAATCGGGTGCTAGAGAAAGCAATAAACCCTGGTTGTATGTAATTGCGATTGGTGAAACTTGATGAAGCTGGACCCTAATTAGTCGTCATGAGGTCTGATAGATACCAGGATCTATATATTGGTCCCATATGTTGAAATTAATCTAATCAGCAATTCAGCTGTGACCTATCCAAGAGGCAAGTGGAAGTTGAATGTGAACATGGAGGTGTCGAACCGCAGTTCGATACACTCTTCATAGCATTGTAAACTTTTTTAAAATTTGCATCGAATAATTATTATTTAATAGAAAAATAAAAAGTAGTAGCATTGTCAGGTTTAGTCCACAACTAAGGCATCAGGGAGTACATAAGACTCATAACTCTGACAGATGTGAGTGTAAAAAACAATCTTAAGCTCTTAGGTCGTAGCGAATGAGTACCTGGGAATAAGGTGGGTTTGCATTGAACATTTGGTCCCTGGGAGATTTTGGAGACGAATCCGGAGAACTACCATCATTGTCATCTAAGTTATTTATTGTATTCTTCATTGCTGTTGGATCTCCCTCAGTAGCGGTAAGCTTAACACGCTGCAGAATAAAGGCCCAACTTAGCTCATGGAATTACACTGGGTAACTTGCACAGAAAAATGCATTGGAAACATATGAAGTGTACCTGGAATATTTTGCCTAAAGTTTTCAATCCTTTAGCTCGAGTTCGCAGCTCCTCTCTACTAGCACCATTGTCTTGAAGCACCTGGCATTGATAAATAATTAAAACCACTGTCACAACTTACAACAATGAAATATTAGAGCTACGAAAATATTTGTAAAAAAACTTGGAAAAATAGACAGGACATGAAAACAGACCATTTGACACACATGTGACAGGGTTGTCTCTATATCAGCAACATTAAGCTTCCATAATGAGTCCACCATAACTGTTTTGTGGGTCTGCATGTAAGCCTCAAGTTCCTCTTCAGTGTAGTGGCCCTCAGCACTGAGATGCTTCTTCAAGTCTTCCTGAAGCTGCATAAGAGCTATTGCTCCTGCAGATACATAAAAAAACCGAGTTCATGAGCAAATAACAGATCTATGCTGACAGAAATAGCACATAATTTATTCATCTCAAGGAGAAAATTATTGAACAAAATAGTGTTTACCTGTTGCAGCTGTTACATGGGATTTAATAACATGTCCTTTGTTTCTGAACCATTCAGCTATAAATGGAACACCAAGATACATAACTTTCTTTCCAAGCTCCTTTGCAGCTTGTCTTGAATACACATAACCAATAGTACTCAGCATATCAACACCATATGCTGCAAACAAGCAAAATGGGATGAGAACCGAACTATGAATCAATACTCAATTGTACTCAGGCTATGACCGTAAAAACAAAAGTGCTACTTAATGTTGTTTTGCTGCTTGATTCATATAGGGATAAACAGGGATAGAAGGGTGAACAAAAAGATTCAGAACTACCAGGTTGCGCTGAAAGCAGAAAAGAATAAAAGACATGAAGAAATGTTGAGTTGTTGCATGGACATACAGCTTAGCAAATGATATAAAGCAAGCACTAATATTTTGGGGAGGTGAAGGGTTGTCATGAGCACATACCAGCATTAGAAAGTCTAGCCACCTCAGCTTCAGCATACTGGATAAATTCCTCTTTGTTTCCTTGAACATAAAGGTGCAATCTATTTTTCAATGCCTCTGCGAGCTTCTCCTCCCTTTCTTTCTGTACAACCTACAGTCATAATTAAATCCTTAAATAAAAACTAAAGCTGGAAATAGAAATAGCACGAAACACCACGTCCATTATCTTAGTACCTCCACCTCAATTCCAAAGGTCTAGAAATTTCCACATAATAAGAGAATAAAATAAAAATACCCATCTATGTGTTGAGAAATGACCCAAAATTGCCATAGCGCAAAAAAAAAAAGCCTATACCTATTTTATATTGGGGAATCCACAATGTATAGCACCACCCATGGTGCTAAGACCAAGCCACATGATCTAGGTTATGTTAGCAACCTTTTGCTCCAGTGTCTTGAACCTAACCATGGGACCCACCAAATAATTATATAGTGGAAGAAAAGTTGTTTTTCTCTTCTGTTTTCCCTTGCATCCCCATTTCTCTCAGGCCAAATTGAGGATCACCTAGGCTTCTTCTCCACAGCAAGCGGCTCAAATCGGCTGCCCACTATCCCTTCTTCCAGATCCACTAGCTTGGGTAGTTTGACTCCTGCCTCTCTGTGTCGGGCAGAACTCCTTGATGCATGAGGCCGAGCTAGCACCACCAGCAATGAAATCCATGCCTGGAAAGCCACCTGTATGTGATCGTTTGCTTTGAATTTATTTTGACAATAGCATAGCACTTTGGATTTTCTCCCAAACTGAGGAAATCTTTGCAAACTCCAATGAGATAGGTAGCTCCAATGGAGGTGCAACAAAACAAGGAGGGAACCCATTGAAACATCATCGTGGACATTAAAGAAGATGACGACGAGGAAAACACAGCTTCCACTTTCTTCACGAGTTGTGGTTCCACAAAGCGTGAACATCGCAATAGTTTCCTGCCCATGATAATGCTTGATCCTCCAGCAATGAGTTCGCCAAGGCAACAAGATCCTATTCAGCTAGCCCTGAAGCAATTTGTTGGGGGCACAACGAGCTCAACGTCAGCAATGGCGCCACCATCACAGTGTACCCAGAATCTACCCTTCATGCCCATGGTTCTATCTCTGTTGGCACTTAATGACAGGTCGGTGGGATCACCCACCTAGTACCAAATAAATAGGAGTAACCTTTCAGTGCTTGCACTAGGTGCTAACTTTTGCACTTGTGCTAAGGTTTTTAGCTTCGCACATCATCACTCCGATGTTTATCCTTTTGGCACCCCGTTAGAACACACACTTTATACTAAAGCTGCCCTTACCTACTCACGCTATTATTAAAAATAACTTGCCATTGCCACTACATAAAAGTTAATCCAAAAGTACACTTATACCCATACCATTATTATAGAAAAAAAAAGCCAACTATCTCTGTTGCACCCTCACCTATTTAAGTGTTCAAAGTTGACTTACAAGATTCAAAGTTGTAGTCCAAATTATCTTTTGATGTCAAATATAACAGAAAAAAAAAAGGAAATATAGTTTAATATGAGGTTTAAAAATATATTAAAAATTGCTTCTTGATGTTGGCCATGATTGGTTTTGAATAAAAAGCAAATTAAAATTTGCGATCTGAATTATCTTATAATGTCAAATATAATAGAAAAAAAGGAAAGATGTTTCAATTTGAGAGTTTAAAAAGTTATCAGACTAAATAAAAGAGAATGGTCAATCTATCCATGTATGGAAAAATACAAAAGCTCCCTCAATGGAAAACAAGCAGTGTAGCTTATTCTCTCTTCTTTCGGACTGATATAAATGAGTTGTCAGTATCATTCTCAATCTACAAGAGCAGAAAGAGACGATTTAATGTTGAATGAGACTACATATAAATGGGGATGGCGAAGATACATGAAAAAAGAGAGAGAAGCATATCAATCCACATGATATCGACAATGATGGAGTTGCACCAAGCTTAGATCCATATCTCAAGATCATAACTTCAACTAGGCAACTAAGAAACATGTAATGCTCAGAGCTGATGGATCGTGACATCTAGCAACACAAAGGAACATTGACGAAGCCATGCATTTCAGCAAAGCAGGCAGGAGGATACAAACTACTGCATTAGGCTTGGGACCCATAGCCCAAGGTCATTGGATCAACTAAACAATCACCAAGTAAGACATAGTGTATAGGTCGCTGATGGTGGAACAACTATTTTTGGCAAAGGTCGCTGATGGTGGAACAACTATTTTTGGCAACAAAAAACGCTAGTGAAGCTATTGATTTGAGAGCAGGACATGGGGCAAAAAACAGGTGAGGGTGCAAACTAAGCTGCACAAGAACTGAACAGAATTCTAGCTGCTTAATTGCTCAGGCCATTTTGCTAGTTTTGTGTAACAAAAGCTAAACAGGATCGCCAGTATAAGTTGCAAGTGCTGCAGAGGTCCACAGGCATGAAGATGGATGTTCTGCATGAGAAATGCCATGCAGGAAGAACTCAGAGAGCGTATTATGTGATGCTGGAGTTTCTCAACTTTATAGTCCCTAGAGGCTTGTCAAGGTTGGCAGCACATGAAAGTTCTCAAAATGTTGAAAAGGTCAAGCTTCGAGGCTGGCATTCTGTATGTGAAGTATAACACGCAGGTAAAGAATTGACTGCAAGAGGTAATTTCATATTCTGAAATTAGACTTTGTTTAGAGTACTTTCCAGGGTGAGTGACTATGAGGCTGCCACAGACTGAATACTTCTCATCCCAATAACAGGATCGAGGAAATAAGAGCAGTCAGTGTCAAAATTAATGTGTAGATCACATTTTATATAATCTGGGACAGGAAATGTTAGAAAAGTTAAGTTTACCGAAGCAAAATACGAAAAAAAAATTCCAAATATGTTCTATGGTTTCACGTAACTTTCTTGCTTCTAGTGTCAGGACTCACGACATTTGCTTTACTGAACAATAGTTTCAGCTCCACTATGAAATTCTTAAGTAATAGTAAAAGTATGTACCGACAAAGCAGCATGAATTGCATGCATATTATACAATGAGAAGCTAAGGAAAATTATACACATATTGAATCAAACTGAATTTCCATTAAAGGATGAATATGCCAAATATATTAGAAAGTCCATAAATCATTATGGTAAAGAATCATACTCGCATTTCCTCTTGCAACCTTCTTTCATCGATTTGTTCATCTTCAGTAAAAACATCAAGCGAAGCCATGGATGCCATCTCCAGTTGACCAATGTATTCCTCAAAAAGCTCGCTACCAAACAGCATTGCGAAAATCGCTGCAGGATCAATTATTGCTTCCCTATAGGGTGTTGGAGGAAAACAAGTTAGAATGTAATCTCCCTGGCAAGATTTGAGCATATGAGATTAAACACCAATAACGTTGTCAGGGTTACAGGTGGAAAACGAACTAAAGAAGAAAAGAAGAAGTCAACTACAGTTATTTGTCTAGAGCACCACACACAGTTATTTGAATACGGTTTCAACAGTTAACATAACACGAAGTATTTGTAACTGAACATACGTTGAAATACCAGATTTCCCATATGAATCGTACGCTTCACGCTGTGCTGGGTCACTGAGCACTTGGTACGCCTCCCCCAATTCCTGCAGTTAGAGCAGCTCAGGTGAAGATGTGATTGTGATTTCACTTTTACAGAGTCCCATCTGTGTTGACATCAAATATGATATCTCAACGTGGCAAGATGCACAGGGAAGGAACTAAGGAAGCCACGCTCGATGCGGCAAGCGGCTAGACCACCAGTTCAATATAGTACTGTTTTCTAGCATGGGCAATGAAATAGTATAGTATTGGGTTTATGCCACAACACAAGGAAGAAACCATGGTGCATTCGCGCACTTAGATTCACCAGATCCTGAAATGCCCCGTTCAAATTTTTTTTTAAAAAAAAAAAAAAACTCAAATGGGAAGACCAGTCGACCAGACCAGACCAGACCAGGCCAGACTGAGAAGCGCGATCGCGATGTTCCCACATATAACGAGATATGGTACAGTTCCAGTAGACAAGTGGTAGTTAGTGAACAAGTAGGATCACGCCGTTTCAGTGGAGCAGCAGGACAGGAGGCGGGCGGAAATAGTACTACTTGCCTGGAACCTCTCCGCCGCGAGCGGATCATTGGGGTTCTTGTCCGGATGGACCTGCCTCGCCTGCAACGGGAACAGCAACCACGGAATGAAATCATCACCTCGTGTGAAACCACGGGCGAAAAGCTCAAAGGCGGGGAGGGCGGGCGCGCGCGTCACCTTGATGTAGTACGCCTTCTTGATCTCGGCCTCGGTGGCCGTCGGGCTCACTTCCAACACGTCGTAGTATCCCGTCTCCCTTACCATCGAGCCAGCCCGCTCCTCTCCTCCCCGCGCGCGCGCGCCCTATCTCTCTCTCCTCCCGCCGCCTGGGCTCGATCGGAGCCCCCCGAGATCTCCGCTCGCCGCCCCTCCTCCTCCGAACCGGGCCGCGCGGGTGGTGCGGGACAACGAGAGGGGGCGAGGTGGCTGGCGCTGCAATGCCCTGCTCTGTCTGGCGGCTGCTCGCTGGGGGAAGGGAAGGGAATCCGACCATAAATAAAGCGCGCCGAATAATTCGCGAGCTTTTGCTTGGCTGATGCTCTCCTCCTCCACCGGCGTACTGTATTATACTAGTGCGGGGATGAGTCACGTTGACATGGAATTTCGTTCTCGCTGGTCAGAATCGGGGTTCCCCTCGGTAAAACCCACGTCTCAGCCTCGAGGTTGCTTAGCGTAACCCTTCCCTTCCCCGGGAGTGGTTATCGCGCTGGTGAGGTGGACCACATGGCCGACGCGGGCGCTGCCGCTGACCCGGGGGAGTCAAGCGGGTGCGGTCCAAGACGAAGCCCATGTGGCGATTCCTTGGGCCGAAAAAGGCCTCGCGTTTCCAATTCCGCCTCAAATGAACTTCGTCCTTTTCTATTACAGAACAGAGAAGAGAAGAGAAGAGAAGAGAAGAGAAGAGAAGAGAAGAGAGATGCGCCTGAAGCTTGAATTTTTCCAGAAACTAATTTACCGATTTTATTGAATTATTAAGATAGTAGTAGTAGTAGTAGTAGTAGGGTTTATGAAAAACCGTCCTAAAGCTCTATGGTAATTTCGCACGGATCAACCTTAGTACGATAAGGAAACCAGCGCATATGCATACGCGGGACGCGAGATGCATTTGATTTGGCCATCTGAAAGGCTATCACCAGCGAGTCCCCAGGACGAAGCTGAGTGGATGACGGGACTCTTCAATCAAATCAAAGGAGGAGAAGAAAAGAGGAGAGAGGGTGCTGCTCGGGTCGGGATGGGCGGTGGAGGGCACGCTCAGTTGCAGCCACTACGTACGTGGAAAGGCAGTGGTCCGACGCCCCCCGACAGCTACAAAAGGCGAACGAAGCCGCCCTACATGCCACCCACGTCTGACCAGCGCAAAACGCTCATGGACAACGTGCGTGTGCATGCTTCGGGTGTTAACGCTTGCTGCTAGTAGCCAGCAAGCACACCAACCTAGACTAGCTAGGAACAGGACGAACATTCTGGAGGCTGCAGAGGGATTGATGGTCTGGTGCCCGCTCGGGGCGGCATGGTCGACGCCTCCACGACGCGACCCTTCATCGTTAAGGCAAAGCCATTCGTCGGCGTGTCTCGTGGAACCCTTTACCTCCATTCCGCCCTGTTTGTTCTACTTCTTGCTCCCAGCAGAACGCTTTAAAGCCTGCCTCAAAATCTAAAGGTATGCCAAATAGTACTAGTAGGACCCCCCCTTTGTGTTAGATTAAATACAATGCGCGCGTCTACGGCCTTGAGTTTTCGAGCAGTGATGAACCACGTATGTGTGGACACTGATGATCGAGGTTATTATATTGATTCAGACTGTGTAGCGAGCGAGCGAGAAGAATATATATAATTGACCAATGGCAAGAAGATTGATTGATTGATTAATTCCCCAGCCTTGGGTGTGTGTTTGGATTGTCACCTGTCTATGGCCAATGCGTGCATGCGTCTCCCCCTCCCCAGGTTCTCGCAGGCCCAGCATGGCCCGCCCGAGCTGCCGAGCACCAGATGAACCTGGTTGTTGGGAGCATGATCCCAAGCTAGCCAGTTCCCATCACCCACCTAATTCGATTTGATTATTCGAGTGATGAGCCATCTGTCTTTAAGCTGTGAGCTTGTCGCTTTCATGAATCAAATGGGCACAGGGATTTCAAATGATCTTCTTTTTCCCTTTTGACGCGACAAGCGTGGTGTTCCGGTGTTGATTTCCTGATTACGTGGATATCATCCTACGCTACCCCTGCCTTTGGTCATAGGATATACACGGTGCTTTAGAAGAAGAAGAAAAGATCGTGCCTTTTAAACTTTAATTTTGGCTATTAACGAAAATACTGGAAAATTAACCTTGTTACACCCTACACCTTCGCTATATCACACCCAGTGACCCAGGTAAAAATGTCCTCTCACACACCTGCATTTCTTTCTTTCTTCGTCTAAAATAGCATACGTGAGAGGGGAGCAAACTAAATTCATGTGAAATATCTTCTTCCTTACACCTAGAAATTTAGTTAAAATTAATTTATATTGGATTACATACAATTTCTAATAGATCACAGTGGTATTTTTTATATAAATTTCAGGCACATGTAGAATTAGAGCAACTAAAATTTAGGCATGGAGAGGATATTTTCCACCAACTTCTAAATCATATTTAATTATAGATATTAAAGTATTAGCATGGGTATAGGGTACCAAACGGTGCTCAATATTAAAGTAGTTTTAAACATAAATCCAATGATATGATTTTTACAAGACAATTTTTCTAATATAAAATTAGTTATATATTATTTTTAAAAAAAAATTGAACCTAGAACTACATGCTTGTCTTATAGTATTGGACAGAAGAAGTAGAAAGTTAGAGATTATAACCAAGGCGCTTGATTTAACTACTTTTCTACGACACACGCGTTGGTCCGAGAGACCCGTTAGATATGGATATAACGGGGCAAAGCCACATTCATTGCAAGTTTGCAACGGGTGTAGATCCACCCATGCCAAATACAAAATCGATGTTTAGGTCTAAAAATTTTCACCATAAATGCACACTCAATAGACTAAATCCATGCACCCACAATCAGGTGCAACCCCTTCGAACCTGCACCAGCTTTGCGGCGGGGTATAAGCACCATCCACATTTTATCAACAACTATTTACAGTGTTTTCTTTTTAAAAGATGTCATTTTTGTCAAAATCCATCAATCAATTCAACAGCATATAATTAAATGATTATACACAAAACTTTTTACGAGATGCTTGTATTATTGGTTTTGGTTTAGTAAACATGGATGCCTTTAGATTCACCCACTACACCGAGCTGGAGAGTTGGGCATTCAAGATTTTTGAGGCTTTGAGCACTTTTTTTTTCCTTCGGTAAGCGAGCACCAATGTCCTTCCATCCTCCACAATTCAGCCAGTGGTGTCTCTGCCGCATTGCCGCCCTTGCCTCCACCACCATCGAGCAGGCCTACCATTATGATAGGGGTAGCGAAAGGGTTCTCGAATTCCGCTTACAAATTTGAAGGGTTGGGCTAAAAAACCGGATCATATTCATATTCATTTTTTTAAGTAAAAAATCATCAAAGTCTCTTTTCGATTGAAGAAATATTTGGATCATAACACATTACTCTACCCAGCCAATATCTTTTTTTAGGATTTATGGTGAGCCTCTAGCTCTCTGAACTCTAACACGCCGGATAATCCAACGGAGCTGTGAGCTGGTCGAAGAGAAGAGAATGGGGAGGAAGAAAATTTTCTGGTGATGGGCTGGTGGTTAGGAAATTACTTGGAGGGAAAAAACCTGTTGGCCAAGACCGTTGTGGACATTCTAGAGCAGCAGAGCGCAATAACGTAAGCAGAAAATCCACACCCGCGTTGCAGCCTGCCCGGGCGCTTCTCCCCTGGACAGTGGACAGCCTCCCGCCACCGACAGACCCAACATGCCAACACGCTCCCCCCGTCACATGTGCGGTTGCTACTTCGCTTTCCCCCTCCCTTGCCTCACACTCTTCCCCATCGATTAATCTCTCCCCCCACCTTCAACAACCGCGAGATCTCCAGCCACGGTGCTCTCCAGCTGCACCGCTCGCGCATTCCTCAGATCCACATTCGATACCCGGCCGAAATCCAGCTAGCTCTATAGCAAGCTTCCGACCGAGCAGCGGGGATCGGTGCTAGAGAGAAGGGATGAAGAGGAAGACGCGGAACAAGATCATCCTATGGGCGGTGGTTCTGACCACGGCGGCGGTGCTGGTGGGCGGCACGGTTGCGCTGGTGCTGACGGCGGGGACGTGGAAGGCCAAGATAAAGAAGTCGCACGAGAAGATCTGCAACAAGGGGTGGGAGTGCTCGGGGAGCAAGTACTGCTGCAACGACACCATCACCGACTTCTTCAAGGTGTACCAGTTCGAGAACCTCTTCGCTAAGCGCAACACCCCCGTCGCGCACGCCGTCGGCTTCTGGGACTACCAGGCCTTCATCATCGCCGCGGCCATGTTCGAGCCCCAGGGGTTCTGCACCACTGGCGGCAAGCTGATGCAGATGATGGAGCTCTGCGCCTTCCTGGGCCACGTCGGCGCCAAGACCTCATGTAAGATTCCTGCTTTCCTCTGCTTCAAGTCTGTTGGGCTTAATTGGCAAAGCTATATGCTGTATGCGCCAACAAGGCACACACACACCGACACCTCCAATTTCAATTTGCTCTGGGCTTCGCCACTTGAGAGGAGGAACCGATTGTTTGACCGGCGGCAACGAAATTGCAGGTGGGTATGGCGTGGCGACCGGCGGGCCGACGGCGTGGGGGCTATGCTACAACCACGAGATGGCCCCCGACCAGATCTACTGTGACGACACCTACACCCAGTATCCCTGCGTTGAGGGCGTCGAGTACTACGGCCGCGGCGCGATACCCGTCTATTGGTAATGCTGCCCCCCCCCCCCCCCCCCCCCCGCCAATGCAAGAACTCGCATTGACCTTTCAGTTCACCATTCCAAGTTCTCCTTTTTTTTTCAGTGGCGAAATCAGTTTGTTGTTGGCCAGTCGTAGAGGTAGCTACGAATTTTCAGCTGAATTGCTGTCGCTGGTTACTTCTTTCAGGAACTACAACTATGGGGCGGCAGGCGACGGGATCAAGGTGGATCTGCTGCGCCACCCGGAGTACCTGGAGCAGAATGCGACGCTGGCATTCATGGCGGCAATGTGGCGGTGGATGACGCCGATCAAGAAGGATCAGCCATCAGCACACGAAGCTTTTGTGGGCACCTGGAAGCCCACCAAGAACGACACTCTTAGCAAGCGCCTGCCTGGGTTCGGCGCCACCATGAACATACTCTATGGCGAGTCGATCTGTGGCAAGGGATTCATCGACCAGATGAACGTCATAATCTCACACTACCAGTATTACCTTGACCTCATGGGGGTCACCCGTGATCACTCTGGTGAGAACCGCGACTGTGCTGAGCAGGCCCCCTTCAATCCGTCCAAGCCAAAGGATGACCAGCAGCAGCAGCAGCAATCAGGAAGATAGAACGCCGTTCTTGCCCATTGCCACTGGTCAAGCTTCCTGTGCTACATCGAGCCACTGATTCTTCAGGATACGTGGGCTGCTTCTGATTGATGTTGCTTTGAGTGGCCGATCACACGACCGTATGTGCCACTGCTGTCTATGGGAATTGCGAGATTTGTAGTCATTGTACAATGTCCACAGATAGTCTGTTTTGGTTTCTTTGATTTTGTCAGATATGTGGTGTACATGTTTAAAGAGGATGGTTCAAACTTACAAACTGAACATACCTGAACTTATGTATCTCTGCTATAAAAACATGTTTAAAGATGATTCCATCGAGCAATGTTCCCATTCTCAATGCCAAACCCATTTGCACAAGCTTGCTTTATCCGATTCACAAAGGTAGGCTGAATCTAGCGGTATACTCATTTTGAGGATTCCAGCTCTAGCATTATTTGGCTTCGAGGATTCTAGTTCTAGCATTGTTTGGTACTATAGTTGAAATGAGGAATGGAGGATAAGGATGCTGGGATGCTAGTGGAGATAGCCTTATCTTCTACCTAATATTGTGCCCTATCTGTGGCTGCATACTCAAACATGGAAAAATACTTTGCTCAATTACTTGTTTGGTCACAATGTAGCTCACCAAATATCACAAGGTCCTCTAAGCCTCTAAGGACTGACATAACTCACATACTACCACAAGAACATGATGTACAGGACACTGCTTTTTCCTCACACCATCAGTAACTAATGACCTATTAAAGTCCATAATCTCAAGGTCAAGGCCAGGAATGATTCGAGTTTCAAAAAAATGGATACTGAAACAGGTATGCGGTGCAACTAAAGCTGATATACATACAGCAAACCATATTGCCATTGCCAATGATGAACTGGAGCAAAGGATTCAGGAAACAAATCCTCATGCAACTCAAGGGCTACCCAAGCACTCTCTGAACATGCTCAGCAACAAAGATTCTGGGGGTTCAAGAACCAACATACACAACAACCTGTTATACATATGCTTCTCTAACACGGTAGCTATCCATATAAACCCCTCTCATGTATCTAATTCCAAGCCAAATCCCATGGGATCTCCATTGTCCTGATGGCAGACACCGAGGCCATAAGACTAGCTGTATAGGCCGCAAAGCATTTGGGCCTTCAAAACATCACCTATTTCTTGTGATAATCAGCTACCAGAGCTGCTGACAGCCCAAGCAACCATGCAAGTACGGACGGGAACTAGAGCCGGGAATTCAGTCATCTTCATGGACGAGTAATAATCCGTGAGCCCATGAGGTGCCAAGAATCTGCAGACAGAAAAATGATACTAGCTCTTTTCAGTTTCTCGTGTTCAAATGGGATCCACAGTGGTAGATCCGTAGATGCCCCGCTTTTAATGAAGTGTTTCTTATAATTTTTTTAGGCATACCGGGACTTTTCTGAAATTTCTGTGCGTCTGCCATTATTAGTTTCTTATAATTTGGACTAGAGCATGCTCGTGGCATTTCTTCGTAGAATTATTCTCAGGTGCAATAATGAACGTGAGCCAAGTTAGCCGTAGCAATCATCTTCGAACCACATGATCGTGATGCGCACACGTTTAAAAGAGACTGGGAGCACACCATTCAAATCAGAAACGTGCTCAGACAAGTACCAGAGCAATACTGCAATAGCACTGGCATATAACCAAAGACATTTCACTACCATTGCTACTGGTCCGTCTAACAAAGAACAGTAGATTAAATCCAAGATACAGCATAAACATGTCGCTACGAGGGTTCTTACACAAAGGAAGATAGCAACAGACCTAATCTTACATAAGCAGGTTCGCCTAGCTAAGTACAGGGTAATAAACATACTTATCCGCAGGAGTTCCATACGGCTCCTCAACTCTGATAGATGCATTCATTAAAAGTTGCCGCCCCTGAAGTGTCGAATTTTGGGTCAGCCAGCCTTTGTGGTGTAATATTACATGTAAGGCTACTGTAGCCTCACGAAACAGGGAAACTGGCCCCCAAGGGCAAAGAGGAGCAAATAGAGGATCAATAGAACCATGATTGGTGGCCGTTGGCATCACGATGTCCCAAAATTTTACTTTTCAGGTAGACGTGTCTCCGTTCTGAGCATCCTCCAACTTTGGTTTAGGTTCATCCTCCAACTTTCGTTTAGGTTCATCAGAGAGATGGTTTGACTCTCCTGACAAAGAGCCCCCCGCTTTTCTCTTCCGGGTTAGCTCTACTTCTTCTGATCCATGTGTCTCATCAATGCGAGAAGCTTCTTCACTGGCATCGCCCTCATGTGCTGTAGGAGCCACCCAGGATATGGGGCTCACTGAAATGAAAAGGTTAACACGTGGAATCAGAGAAGTATAGTGAGTCTAGAGGTGAATACCACAACATACCACAACCACTTGACATAGCTAATTAGGCTTCTTATTAACATGAGGATGAGAACTTGC
This sequence comes from Paspalum vaginatum, assembly GCA_030272315.1. Taxonomy (NCBI): domain Eukaryota; kingdom Viridiplantae; phylum Streptophyta; class Magnoliopsida; order Poales; family Poaceae; genus Paspalum; species Paspalum vaginatum. The sequence continues at coordinate 11,253,795 of CM059013.1, read as the reverse complement.
AGCATGAGTTAACACTTTCAGTAAGTAACAATGATGAGCAATGGCTTAAGGTGCACAATGTATGAATGTAGCATGTAGCAAAGCCTCTTAGCCCCATGACATTACAAGTCAATTTGTAGTAAACACATGGCCAACATATGGCAATTAGCAAAGACCTGTTTAGATAGTTTCCCCAACAAATCCCTATCACCCAAATAGCCCCCAAAAGGTATTCATTTTGAATTCTCATGTAGCACGACCATTCAAACAGGTTAAAAAATTTTACCACTCCTATTTTTAATCAGGGCTTCAATCTGAGAAAGTAGTCTGAAACTCAAATAGCTACTATGGCACCCTAGCCGATTACATATTTTCTAAACCTCTGCCAGCCTGCCCATATGTTTCAGGCCGTATCATTCATTATTTGACATGGAAAACTTTATCGAAGAACTAATAGTGCATGCATTATGCTGGTAAGTTATTATCAGTTTGTTGATACCCAATAACGGACCTTCTTCTGGTTGAAAAGACTTAGATGAAATTGTACTTGCTTCATCACTTGGATTTATCAATTTCGGCTTCTTTTTGACATAGTCATGACGCAGAGGTCTAGGTATCTGGAACGAAAACTGAGCTAAAGTTACACCCTGTGCAACATACTCCGGATTCTCTTGGAGGAACCTGCCAAAGTAAGATAGGTTGAAGCATATGTAGAAAATTCATAACTATAAAGACTAGAGCAGTGCATAACTGATACAGTTAACATCCCCATACTATTCATTTGGTGTATCTACCCGTAAAACTAATAAACACACAATATTCGCTGTTTAAGTTATGCATCAAGAATTCAAAATGTTGCATTTGTTCAAATGATATTTCAAGAAAAAAGGATGGCATTAGAGGAAGTTTTTGAAATTAGAATGGCATACCTATCAATTTCAACCAGGGACCTTAGTTTCCTTCCAGTAGGAGAGGTATAATACCTGAAAGCAAATTGACGATGGTTATGCAACCAAAAATGCAGTAAGAAATGTGTAACTTTGTATGTTCCACATGTCAAGAGTTGTACCCACAGGCATGCATGTCAAAATTTTCCTATATCCATGATATTTTGGAGAATTCATAATGCTCCAACAAAAATGCAAGGGCACGCTAGTACAAGAGCCTATGCTTTGGGTTATTTTCTATGTCACTATATCACTACCGATAATTTGAATGAAGATGGCAGTCATAAAAGGTGGAACCAAACTGCCTTGAAAAGGAGAATAAGATCAGAGCAAATACAGCACTGAGAGAAAAGCATTACTTACACGTCAGCAAATTTGGTGCCTCCTTCACCTCTGATCCTGATCTGCCTTTCCCATCCACGCGGGGGTTGTGCAATATTGGGTTTGTCAATAGCCCAAAGCCTGCTGCCATCCTGAGATATATCTTCTGGGTCATCGCATGTTACATCGGGTCTCCACTCACGAGCTCGTTTGCATACAAAAGGTTCCTGTATAATACGTTCACGAATCTCTTCATACTTCTCTTTTGTTGGAATAAGTCTCCATTTGAAACATTTAGCACACTGGACAGTGAATGCCCCAATAGATGGCGATATCCCTCTTGCTATGGCTGATTTCTGCAAGCGGTTTTCTCCCAGTTCATCTAGTTCTTTCTCTCCTGCTTCAGAGTTGAAAGTGACCATTTGATTTGATGCACATTCAGAAGAAAAATCATCATTGTCAAATCGGGGGCCAATAATATCAGAAGCCACAACAACCCGACTATTCTTTGATGATTGAGGAGATTTAGAACTTTCCATAGGTTTTGAACAAATTATTAGTGCCCAGGTACCTGCAGTTAGCAAATGTTAGAATTCTGTGCTACAAACATGATGGTTTCATGTGGAATAAAAATGTGTTATGTAAACAACATGGGATGCCCAATTTATAATGAACACAACTAAAAACTAAGCAACGAATAAACAACAAAATACAACCGAGTGCAATAGTGCCAAAGTCACATCTCATATACTCATTTTTAATTCAGCTGAGTCTAAACCTTTTGCCTCTAGAGTCTGCGGCCATAAATCCAGTTTTCTATTTACTCCTGCCTAGCTTTCTTCAACTAGTACTACATCTTCAGTAAAAAGCATACACCAAGGAAGATATCCTTGTATGTTCCTTGTGACCTCACTCATCACCAAGGCAAAAAGATATGGGCTCAAAGCTGACCCTTATGTACCTATTTTAATCGGGGATTCATCCATGTCACCGTCAATTGTTCGGACACTAGTCGCAACATTCTTATATATGTCCTCGATGAGGGCAACATACTTTGTTTGAACTTTATGCTTGCCTGATGCCCACCACATGGCATTCTCTGATACTTTGCCATAAGCCTTCTCTAAGTTGATGAAAACCATGTCCACACTAATTCGCTCCCTATAACACTCCATAATTTGTCTTATTATAAGAAAATTGCTTCTTTGGCCGACCACTCGACCTTCCAGTCATGAAGCCAAATTGGTTCATGGTGACCCTCATCATTCTTCTCAAACGATGCTCAATAACTCTTTCCATAACTTCATATTATGGCTCACCAGCTTAATCCCCAGTAGTTAGTACAAGTTTGAATATCACCCGCATTCTTGAAGATTAATACTAATATACTTCTCACTCCTTGGGGTCTTGTTTGATCGAAAAATATGGTTGAATAGCTCGGTTAGCCACATTATAGTTATACCCCCTAGACATCTCCGCACCTCTATTGGAATACCATCAGGGCACATCTAGAATTCTAGATGATAATGCCCTTTTTGTCCCTTATTGCTCCAAAAAAGGCAGTACTAGCTCGAATTTTTTTAAGAGCTTTGGAGTCATAAGATCTATTCAATAACATAATCCAATAGTAAAAAAACGAGACGAACATGTTGGGTAGACACTGAAGTTGGGTAGTCACAAGTAAGGTTATATATGCAACATAGGTGTAGCCATTTCTCTATTTTCCTTTTGTTAGGTGGTTTCAAAAAAGAATTCGCCAGAACGATACGAAAAACACATTTGTTATAATAGGATTACAACAGGTGGCTTGAATTATAACATGAGTATCACATCTAGGGCTCATAAAGTTCAAATATTGCATGAACAATACTATTTTATAGCGTATGACAACCTGACCTGCATAAGCGAACAAACCAACTTGGTTAAAATACTGCAATAAAGGTTAATACTTCCTCACAGTCACAAGTAATAATAGCTATTTGTACCCCAAGTTACAAACTGTTATAGTGTTATATGACACATTCAAAAGGCATCCTGGATTCAGGTTAGTGTGCTTTAAGGTACCGTTAATCCGTTATGATGGCTTATTTTATGCTTCACGGAGCAAGAAATTGATTTTATAGCATACTGCAGACAAGACAGGCTGCATATTCCCCATTAATTCACTCCACTCTACCGATTCACAATTGTAGATCTGGCACAGCAAGCAGATGTCAGCACCAGAGATGTAGCTCGATGGATTGAGGCTAACACAAAGCAATAGAAAAAGAAAATACATGTCTTTAATGACAATCGATAACCATCTACGCAACGCAAGTTGTTCCATGCGATTATCAAGATGAAAATCAGAGATGGCAAAGGTGTCTGCAAAGAACCCTAGGCCAAAGGTCGGGAGCTAATGAGGGCGGCCATGTGGGGCATGGCAATTTTGTTAGAGAATGAACGGCAACCGCAGTACCGCACCACAGTGTAGATCGATCTTACGTGCTGAAGAACCTAATACTGAACCGTGCGTGGCTGAACTAGGCTAGGCTAGGCTAGGGTGACACGCATCGAGCAAATCGGACCCTTGACCCGGATTAAGACGCTCTCCCTCACAGGAAAGAGTGGTTTCCATAGAACCTAGAGACCACCCCGTCCAGCTTTGCCAAGGTCACTCACCAGCGAACGAAGAGATCGATCCAAGCCCAGACGGATCTCCACCCCGCGCCGGCCCAGCGCCTAGGATGAGAGCATGCGGGCGGCCCCGCACAGCGGCCTCCCGTGAGGGATCGAGGTGCGAGGGGACGGGGACTGAAGCTGGGGACGGCGTGCCCCGGCGACCCCGGCGAAGAACGGCACGGCGGGGTTTACGGCGGAGGGGAGGGGTTGGGAGAGGGGATTTGGGGCTTACTCGCGTTCTCCGCCCGCCCGGGTGCCCCCGATCGGGTCGCGGTCCGAATAGGCAGGCCTCGTGCCGTCAAAGCGTGCGCTCGCACTCGCACTCGCACTCGCACTCGCAGCCTGTCCTGAGGAGGAGTGGAGCCGGTGCGAGTGTGTACAAAAGACCTTCGGCCGAAACAGCAGAAAGGAACTCCGGGAGAGGGGAAAGGCAGGCTAGCGGGCCACGAGGCCAGAGGACCAGCGGCGACGCACAGCCCAGAAGCCCAGCACAGAGTATGATGACCCATACGGCCATACAGCCCACATCGGCAGATGGGCCTGTTTGGCTACCCAAAACATGGCTTCGGCTTCACTACCCGGAACACTGTAGCGAAGCACTTTTCTCTCTCCTCCCATCTCCCTCTCACAGCATAGGAAAAGCCACTCGGAGCCTCTTGGATGTGGCTTCACCGGCTCTTGGAGACGTTTAGTTTTGGTGAGATAATGTGAATTCGGCTAAAATTATTCGTATCTCATCCAAACGCGAGAGATATTATGGGAGATAACGTGTTCTCCGGTAAAAATTCCAGTATCCCACCGAAGGTTGATACCGAGGGATAATGGAGACACTTGGCTCTAAAAAGGTGAGCAGCTGTACGCATTGTTTTCCACACGGCGCCACGCCCATGAATCTCCCATACGTCCGTCTGTCCTCCCAGGCGCTGCTCCAGTATTTTATCCAATTGCATTATCCGGTAAACAAACAACATCCTCTTTTTACAATCAGATGAGTCTAGTATCCAGATTCTACGCTTACGTTATCTTTATCCCAACCAAACGCCCCCAAGCGTCCTACGCTGCAGACCAAACGTGCCATGCTTTCTCACAATCCGGATGACATGTCACCATCTCGTCCAAATACACAAATTAGTTCGTACTAAAAAAACGAAACAAGATAGTGCAGAAGAAGCCAGCAGAAGCCAACGCACCCACGCTGCAGACCAAACGTACATTCACCTCCTCATTGTCTGTTTGGTACCTATTGGATTCCCATAAAGTGCTTAATTTTCAAAAATCCAATTCACATTCCGATTATCAGTTTCAAGGAGGAAAATCCATATTCTATCATAGAATCCAATGTAAAATCTGAAGAACGTTTGGCTATGTAGCAGATTTTGACCCGTTTATAAGGCTGTTTCGATAGAGTCCGCTAAAGTTTGACCAAATTTGAATCTAAATAAAAATTTCAGTAAATATATTAAAAAACAATTTTTTTAAATCTTATTTAGCCACCAAAATAAACTCTACAAACAAAAGTTTTTTGTTTAACCAAATATTTCTCTAAATTCAAACGTTATCAAATTTAACCAAACTTTATCTGAGGAAACTTGGCCTTGGCCTCCATCCAAACGGGGCAAATACACTGTGGCTCTCCCTGAAGACACCTCGATCATCACAGCTCACGCTTTTCACAACCCAAAAAACAAGCAGAGCAACCGATCAGGGAGGAAATCCTAATCCCTAGTACTCCTATCCACTACCATGTCCTTCCTGCTCTGGTTCGCGCCGTTTACCACGACCACGTGATCGGGCTTGGCTGGTAGCTTGCGGCCGGGGGCTGCAGCTGCTGCGGCGACACGCAGTGCTGCGGCGGCCACTGCTGCTGCTGGAACGGCTCCTTTTGCAGCGGGCCGCCAGCTGGGGGCGTCGGCTGGCCCTCCACGCCGTGCTCGACCTCCATGGACGCGCCGTCCCCGTCCTGATCAGCGTCCATCATCTCCGCCGAGGCAGCGTGGGCATGGACCTGCGCGGGCGTCCACGGGACCATGGCCAGGTTGGGGTTCTCGTCCCTGGAGGCCAGCTTCTCGAACAGCGCCTTGTGGTTGCTCGACTCCTGCAGCACGGTGCCTGCAGAAACAATTTCAAATTCGAATTCGCCTCGTGTCAGCATCGAACAGAATTTGCTCATCAGATTAACCCGGAGGGAAGGAGCAGGAAAGCAGGTGAGGTGGGCACGTACTCCGGAGCCCGTGGATCCAGTCAGGGCTGACGCGGAGTGAAGCCCCCGGGCGGAGCGGGCCGAGCAGGAGGCTGCGCGCGGCCTCGGCGGGCTGGTACACCACGAGCGCCCGCTCCTCGTTCACCGCCGGCGCAGGCACGCCGACCGGGGCCACATCGCCGCTCACCCGCACCGCCTCCTCCATCGCGAAAGGCTGCGGCGGTACGCCCGCGGCGTGCTCGGCTGACGGCAGCACCTCGGCGGCGTCCTGAGCGACGAACCCCAACAGAAACGCACTCGTCAGCAGCCTCATCATCGGTCGGATCGGATCGGAACGGAACAGAGAGAGAGAGAGAGAGAGAGGGAGAGAGAGAGCGGGCGTACGAGTCGGCGGATCTTGGTGGCGGGCACGGGAACCCCGTCGGCATCCAGCCACGGCTGCGGCGCCTCCGCGCCCTTCCGCTTCAGCAGCGCCGTGGAGTCCATGCCCGGCGCCGCCGCGTCGCCGATCACCCGCGCCTGCTCCACCCGGAAAGCCTGCTGCTGCGGTGGCAGCACGCCCGCGCCGGGCTCGACGGGCGGCACCTCCGCGTCCTGCGCAGCAACCGCAACCAACCAACCAACCCAAACGCACGCGTTATAGCAGCCCCCCGTCCACCGAAAGCAAGGAGCACGAAGGACAGAGCAAGCTAGGTGCGTACGAGTCGGCGGATCTTCGTTGCGGGTACGGGGACCCCGTCCTGGAGCCACGGCCCCGGCGCCTCCGCGCCCTTCCGCTTCAGCACCGTCGCGGCGTCCTCCATGGCCACTTCCGCCGGCCGCGCGACGGCCGCTGCGCTCCTCACGCCTGGACCTGGAATGGATGAAGTGCTGGTAGCTGATCGATCGATCGAGCCGCGATCGCAGTTGCAGTGAGTGCGGGGATCTGGCCCGTGCAGCAGCGTCGCGAATGCTCCGCGGCGGCGCGGGGAGTTAAAATGGGGGGAATGCGAGGGAGGGTTGGAGAAGGTTCAGTTGGCGCTCGCGAGGGCTCTAGAAAATTTCCGGACGGAGTGCGCCCTTTCTGCGTTTCGTTTCTCTTCGATTCTTCTCGGTGGTCAGGTGTGGGTGTGCCGTGCGTACGGGACGTCGGGACCCGAGTCTGGTGGTGGCACCCACCGTGTACTGGCCCCGGAACCTGGGAGACGGGCCCGCACACGTGGCTGTGGCTCCCACCGAGATCTTTTTATCCACTCTCCCGAGTCCAAGTCCCAAGCAGCGCTCTTTTTTTTCTTCTAAAATCATGCTGAAATTTTAGTCATAGCTAACATGGTTTATTTTTATTATGGCCAAATTTTAGACACATTTCATTGGCTCTAGTATGTTTGGTTGATGGCCAAATTCGTAGCCAAAATTTGAACTACATTTGGCCATTGTTAAAATTTGGCAATGATCCAAACCGGCTCTATTATTCAGAAGAAAAGTGTTCTCTCATCAGGTTGGCAACGGCGCGGGTCGGGGCCGGGGAGGTAACCCCGCTGCTGCCTTGATCCCTCAAAAACACTCCCCGCCCGGGCCTTGAAAAGCCTAACGGGGCAAAAACATGCCCCGTCACCGTTCCCGTGGAGTCCCCGAACCCCGCTGGGGACCCATGGGGTTGTTGCCTCACGCAGCAATGCTATTAGTAGAGGTGGAGCTCAAAGGTCGGAGGAGGCGTCGGGACACAGATGCGAAGCTCGGAGGCGGCGTTGGGAGGCAGAGGCGTGGAGCTGAGACCCGGTGTTCGGGCGGCGGGATCCCGTGTGGAGGAGGCACGGTCGCACGAAGTTGGGAGGTGGCATCCCGTGTTCGGGCGTCTGGAAATGGAGGCGCGGTGGCGTACCGAGCCCGGGTGTCGGGAGACGGAGGCGTCGGGGGTGGCGCACGGAGGGGTAAGCGGCTGGCGGCGGCTAGTGGAGAGAGTACGACTAGGGTGAAGGACTAGGTTAGGGTTAGTAGACTTGCCCTTATTGGGCTAGGCTTTTTCAATCATCTATTGGGCTGGAACGTTGTGTTCTTCTCTGGCCTAGTAATTTCGGGTCCCGTGGGTCTCCACGGGCAAAATACTCCCCCGTCCCCACCTCGGTATGAATTCGGGGCTCCACCCCATTATCCCCATAGGGAGAAATCTCTCCATGTCTGCTATATTTAGGGCGGGTCCCCGCAAGTCCCCCCTGCGGCCTTGTTCGTTTTTCCCAAAATCTAAAGAGATTGGGTGGTTTTGAGGGGTTAAATCCCTTGCAAATCAAAATACCAACTAATACCGCCCAATCCCTTCTAATCCAATTGGATTTTTTCCTAACCGGACAAGCCCTACCAGTGGCCCGTTGCCACCCTGGTTTCTCTCGTGGAGGTCAAAGAACGATCCAACGAAGGATCGGCTGGAAAAAAAATGTCGTAATAGCGTGGGTGATTTGATCTTGAACACTGTACGTGTCGTGTCAAGCTACAAAGCCAGCCACACGTACAAAACGTGAGAAACGGATGCTGCGCTGACAAACGGCCGGGCAACACGGTTACCACAGGAGAGCGAGCCTTCGAGTTGGAAGCCCGGCCCAATATACGGTCCATCCGGCCTCACACGCACCACTCTGCACCCGGACCTGATTCGACCCAGGTCGGTTGCTAGCCCACGGTAGCCGAGCCGAGCATCGTCCAGTGCAACTGCGAACTGGTGGATAAGCCTTTCTGTTTACCCCAGCCCAACTTGTACGGATGCGCATGCGCATATCTCCATTTGCGTATTTACCCAACCTATTGTTTATATATCCTCTCTACCAAACTATATGTAGGAGATAAATCGTAGAAGTGAGCATATTGTACGTTGGATCCTCTGATGTGCGCTTTGTTGAAGCAGAAAATAAGCGCCCGCACTCAAAATATCAGCGATCTGCTGGAGCTAGGTCTAAGGGCTCCTTGAGAACGTAGAATTTCTAAAACACAGGAATAGAAAAACACACATAAATAGAGTTGTATGCCACTTGCAAATCTATAGAAATCGAAAATGCAGAAAAGTTTCTAATGAAGCGTTTGGATGCAGTGTAGAAAAACACAGGAATTAGAGGAGTGAGATAGACATAATGGAAAGTTCCTAAAATTTCTCCAAAATCTCAATGCAATGAGCCACTCTATAGGAATTTCATAGGATTGATAGGAATTTAGTCCTTTGTTCTAAAGGATCACATGGAAAAATTTCCTATAGGATTTCAATCCTAAAAAATTCCTCCATCTACCTTTTGTTCTAAAGGAGGCCTAAGTAGGGATGAGAGGGAAACAAAAACCCAAAGTTATTTTATGGCTTATATAGGATCTATTAATTCATTTCACCGAGTAGGTCTCTCGAAAGGAGGATAGGGCAATAGAGTAAATAAGTTAGCAATTCACCAGTGGACAAGGCTACTATATTACAACAAGTCCAAGAAATGGCAGTGGAAATGGCTGACGAAGCAAGACTCAACTAAGGGATATTTAACTTTTGCCACATTTACATGGGTTCACTCTTCGGTTGCCACGTTTAGATTGCATCCTACGTATTTGCCACCGAATAGCGAAGGATTCCTAACTATTTGCCATTTTGTTGAGCTGGCGCGTGATCTGGCGCGACACGCAAGCACACCACGGTGGCCGAGCATCCAAAATGACTCCCCTTGCCCATGCCCTTTTATTTATCCCGCATTTGCCCTTTAATCCCCCTCCTGCCCTCTCCGTGTTCTTCTTCCCTAGGAATCCCACAGCCGCCATGTCCTTCTTCCTTGCATCCATGGCACCCCTCCTTACAGCTCCCTAGCGCCTTAATGCCATGGCGCCCCTTGCTGCTCTACTCTGCCGTCGCCTGCTCCTCTCCTCATCAAGGCAGCACATGGACAACACTTGAACAGGAACAACTTCCACAGCAAGATGTCGTGAATCGTGATGAACATATGTGTGCTGCAATTTCTTTCGCAGGGAGTAAGATAAGCACATCCAAGTCGAATAGTAGAGCAGAAATATATAAATAAACAAAGAAAATCAAATGTGGCTGGGGGCGGTCGGTGCCAACTGCCAAGGATAGCAAAGTCATGGTCCACTGCCAAGGAATCAAAGACCAAGGTCGTCGTTGGCCGAGCTGCCGGCCATGGAGTCAGACTGCGTGCGTGGGCATACGTAGAGCAGTCACAAGGGAGAGGTCAGGATCAAGGATCGGCCGGATGGAAGAGAAGCACCGATCGGGAGCGCCGCGAGGGGGCGAGTGGCGGCGCAGGCGCATGGCAGGGCTGGCGTGACGGCGAGCAGCGGCGCAGGCGCCGCGGCTCACAGCGGGGGGAGGGGGGGCGGCAGCGAGTGACAGGGGTGGGTGCCACGGCGAGCAGTATGGCAAAGGGAGAAATGGAGCGGCGAGAGAGAGGTTGAAGATGATTATGACATGTGGGTCCCACATGTAAGTGGGGAAACAAGAGAGTAGTGGCCAACGTGGTGCAGGCTGGGGGCAATACAGTCAATTCCCAAGTCTTGCCAACATGGCGTGCGGCCGTGGCGTGTCAAACGCTGCCACCTCAGCAAAAGTGATAGAAAATTAGAAATCCTTCACTACTCGGTGGCAAATATGTAGGATGCAATCTAAATGTGGCAATTGGAGAGTGTGTCTGTGTAAATGTGGCAAATAAATAAATATCCCCTCAACTAAGGCCGCCGGGTAGCACCCACAAGGTACACTGGTTTAATTTTAACCCTTTAATTCCAGTGCCTGTGATTATTTTGGATGGATCATTATATACTAATACATCAATTTCAAACTACAAAAGGTTCTATATTTTTCAAAATAGACCCATATTCCTCCCATCATTAATTGAACTAAAAAACACGATAGGGTAGTACAATATTCTTTATATATGTGTGTCTAGCAATATACACATGACATGGACGGAGAAATAAATGCTAAAACCTCTTACCATTTAAAACAGAAAAATTGTATAGATACAAAAGTATTGGTACGCAACCGCATCATCTCAAAGGTGGAGTTGACAAAGAAACTTTTAAAGGGGTGATCTGGAAAGCCTGCTCTAATCACTAGCTAGCTAGTGGTATTAGCGCCGGCCGGGGAAGAACAGAGCCTTATCGCCAGATTTGTTTTCTCCACCGAAAATAAAGCAGGAGCACTTGGCCCGCTGAGCAGCAAATGAAGAAAGCAGTTGCCTAGTCGACTGCACACTATCAGACCAGAGCAGCTGCGGTAGGTGACTGAGGGGCGTGTCCATGCGTCGTGCTCCCAGTCCCATGCAAGGGGTGGGGTTGAATCAGGACGACGCCACGGCCAGGTTCACTCGACCGGGGCTTGCCCGTTTTTATTCAGCTGCGATGCTGCCTTTATATTTTCTCCTGGACTCTGCGCATGATGAGTGGTGTGTTTCTTATCAGTTCCTCCATGTCACTTTTGCAATATCACGACATGATAATCATAATAATTTTACTTGCTGTGATGGTAAAGCTATTTGTTCGCTTTTGGCCGGTTTTATTTGGCCCCTTTAATTTTGCTGAGAAATTAAACCGACGACCTTTTGCAGTAGTACAATACTCGTTGCTGCTAGTTGTTGCGATAAAGATATATATGGCTCAATATGCTAGAACCAAGAAGGAATAACACGTACTGATCCTCATCTCTTTGTTTTTCTTTCCAGCTCAACTTGTAAGAGCATGCATGTCCCTAAGGTTTTTCCCCATTACATAAAGGTAATAAAGCAAAGACCCGTTTGGATGCATCAACTAATTATTAGTTATAGAAAATTATGATAAATTTGCTATATTATATCCAAACATGTCTACCGATTAGCTGGTTGGATGCATCTAATAATGCTAGCTAATATTGGCAGCTATTTTTAGGTGATCCAAACATGGTAGCAAAACATATTTTATATCAAGATACTCCTCAATATTCTATGCAATTTAATGATTAAATTAGAATGACATTCTTGACATTGTGTCGGTATTTTGCCTGTCCTTCTCAAAGAGGCAACTATGCTCTATCTCTTCATTATTTATTCTACCATGAAGCTCGAGACACATGTATGACACTTCTAGAGGTTGTATATATAAACGTTTACTTGTGTTGATGCATCTTCAGAGAGTAACAACCATTATGTATATACTAGTCCATCACCCTATGCTCTTGTATGGGTTAGAGTTTTTAGAAGATATAGATCTAATTCTTAGTAACATTAGATATGATTATTTTAATTCATCTTTGGTAATAACACCGTGGGTAATTTATATGCAAATTTAGGAATTATTTTAATTTATCTTTCATTACAGCATATTGAGTAATTTATATGCATATTTAGTGCTTATTTTAATTCATATTTTATATGGCATGGTGGGTAATTTTTACGCAAATTTAGGGGGTTATTTAATTCATATTTTATAAAGGGATGGTGGATAATTTTTATGCAGATTTAGGGGGTTATCTTAATTTGTATTTCATAATGGTATGGTGGATAATTGTTATATAAATTTAGGGGTTAATTTACTTCATCTTTCATAATAGTATGGTGGGCAATTTATTAGAAACTATAATAGATCTAATGGCTACTATTACTAGAGCTACATGATGGACGGACGGGCGGATGTTTTTTTATTTTTGTGAGAATTTTTAGGATTTATCTTTTTTCCTAGCACGTCTAATGAGGATTAGTAATAGTAAGATTCTTCATCTTCTCAGTTTCCTGAAACAAACAACCGCTTCGCCATGAATTAGATCTTCTCTAAGTCTTATTAATTTGGTTCGAGAATTGAGTTGAAAAGGGCTCAAAGGAAATTGAACTATGTATATAATCCTTGTCGTCTCATGCTAATCAGTACCAACCCAGGCCAACTAAACGACGAATTAACTTGTGAATAACCTCAGACGATATGTTAGTTATGTGATCAACTGGACAAGGAATTACGTGATCATCATGTCAATCTTGACGGGGGAGACGAAGAGAAACGAAAATGTAAAAAAAAAAAAAAGCATAGTAAGGATACTACCAATACACTGTATCATTCTAAAGTTTGCTACATCACGTATATATAAACAAATGTACGGAACGCATCAAACACATAGCACGCCTTGGTTTTGTTTCTTAGTAATCTCAAGCCAATTAACTAGCTATCACATATGTGTTGTATATCAGTATATATGACAAATGGCACACAAAAAACTTGTACACATGTTTGCTTCATCTTGGATCTTGAGCCCAGCTGGTCGTATCTTCATGATGATGCATGCATGCAGTCCCTTTCTCGGTCTTCTTTTAACTCTATATATACGACCTGTTTTTGTCCTAAGCTAGCGTCAACTAAAAAAAGAGGAATAGAGGCCGGGAGTGGTAGTGTATCTGTGTAGTACGATACAATGATTATATATATATTTTTTACTACTACTACGGTTTTTTGCATGCCAGGCTATAAACGTCCAGCTAGCTAGCATAGCATAGCAAAGCCTGCCAAAAGTTGCTTTCGCCCGTATGTAGTGCTGTCACACGTAACATGACACGTAGCTTTCTTCGCATCATACGTACCAGAACACGGTAGCTTTCGCATACCAGAATGCATGCTGAGAACGAACAGCATCGGCGGGTTGCTTGGGAGTCATCAGTTTGGGACTTGTTGCATGGGAGCTGCCCCCGGCCCCCGCCCCCGCCCGGCAATTGGCTGGCAACCAACGCGGACGCCGAGCACAAAACTGGCCGCCGCCGCGCCGCGCGCGCCCGCTTGCGTCGCACACCACCTGCAACTGCAACTATTAACTGCAAGGCGTTGAGATCTTTCCAGAGAGTCCCGCCGGCTTGTTGTCTTCTGGAACAGCATGCATGATGGCGGTCCACAAAGCTCCGGAGGTTAGTGAGGAGTGAGGCAGGCAGGCAGCTGAACAAGTGACCCATGGGTGGCCACCGTGTCTGTCTTTGGTCGCGGCCAAAGTATAGGAAGGCGACCAGCAGGATGCCGATGATCATCAACTACCTCAACTTTATTTCTCTGGTTTAAAATTGCGGTCGACTTTAATTAGTTTTTGGTCGGATTGCTCTACGGCTCTATGGTTTGGTTCGTTCATCTCTCCCTAAGATGATGATTACTTGCCCAGCTTTGCGAGGCCGCGATGTCTGTCTGATAGTAGAGCCTGGAAAGCTAGGCCACGCTGTGGCTGGGCTCTCACTAGGAAAAGTTAGGTTAGATCTGTGACGTCATGGGAGGTTTGTCTCCACTCTTCTCGTCCTATAACCCAAGGCTAGTTTGGGTAACTTCAAATTGCAGATTGAGGAGAATTGGAAATCCGAGGTTACTCAAACTAAACGTCAGAGTCAATTAGTAGAGCTCTTCTTGCCCATGCAAGCACCGCCGGTCCTCCTCCGCCCACGGCTGGCAATGGTCTTGTGCCACCTCACTGCTTCACAGCTTCACCCACGTCCGTCCGTCTCAACCGCCGTGTCTACGATGTACCCGTCGGCCGCCCTACCCATGCACTTTCGTCGGTCGCTTGAATATATGTCCCATTTCGAGGCATGATATTAATATCTGCAGGATCTCCGGAGATTGCGTCCGTTCAACCTACTTGCTTATTCGGCGGGCGGGCGAGATATACTCCTACTGATCTGGTCAGCTATAGCAGCTGGTCTCATGCCCGGCCGGGTTTTGTGTTGCTACTAAAGATTGTGGTGGACTGGTGGTCTTTGCGTAAGACGCCACTATCTCGTGCAGACCGGCCTGCAACCGTCGCTACGGTAGTATACCTTTCGCTCATCTCCCGGCCGGCCGTTCCTGCTCTATATATATCGGCGCCCGCACACAGATAGACAGCTCCAGACGCCTCGTCTGAAACTGAAAGCAAACGTACGTATAGTGTTCGATCGTTCCATTATATTCCATCTTGGCTGTAGTGTGGCTGCAGCTGGTTGCTCGGTTGGTACTACTCATGGAGTGGAGGGACAGCTTCTTGGACCTGGTGCTCATCCCGCTCAGCCTGCTCCTCCCCATGGCGTACCACGTCTGGCTGTGGCGCGAGGCCCGGCTCCGGCCGCTGCGCACCGGGGTCGGCATCAACGCCGCCACGCGCCGCATCTGGGCCATCGGCATGATGAAGGTACGCACGCACGCAGGTGATGGTGCTCAGCTGCATACATGCTGAATTATATTGCTGACGAGGGAGGGACGGGTTATGCAGGACAACGCCAAGAACGCGGTGACGGTGGTGCAGTCGGTGCGGAACGTGATCATGGGGTCGACGCTGATGGCGACGACGGCGATCCTCTTCTGCACGGGCATCGCCGCCGTGCTCAGCAGCACCTACACCATCAAGAAGCCGCTGAGCGACACCGTGTTCGGCGCGCACGGCGAGTACATGATGGCGCTCAAGTACGTGGCGCTGCTGCTCATCTTCCTCTTCTCCTTCCTCTGCCACTCCCTCGCCATCTGCTTCCTCAACCAGGCCAGCTTCCTCATCAACACCTCGGGCTCGGCCGGCGACGCCGGGCTCTGCGGCGGCCAGGTACTACTAGTGCCGCCCACCAGGGACTACTACGTCACCGAGGTCCTGGAGCGCGGCTTCACCCTCAACGTCGTCGGCAACCGGCTCTTCTACGCCGGGGTGCCCCTCCTGCTCTGGATCTTCGGCCCGCTCCTCGCCTTCCTGTCCTCCATGGTCATGATCCCCATACTCTACAACCTCGACATCGTCGACCTCAAGGGCGGCCACAGCAGCAGCTGCGGCGTCGTCAATGGGAAATCTGCAGAGGCGGTGCTCACCCTCAACGGGAGCGACCGCGTCCATGTCTGAATTAATAATCTGATCCTCTCGATCGCCAGGGATACATCATACATATATATATGTACGTTCGTTCTGATGACCAAATCATGATCGACCTGTATCCTCGCCTCGATCGTATGTACGTACGTGATTCCTTTAATCTCTCAGCACATGTCTGAATAATTAACATGATCGAGCTAGCGCATTCTTAATCGATCTTGTCAGGAGCATGGAAGCTGTTTATATATGGGGGGTTATTGGCAGTAGTGGTCTAGTGGAGCGTCTTCGCTGATAGAGTAGACGGGTAGAAGATGTACTAGGAATTGGAAATCTTGCGTTAGTTGCATGGACGATGACATGGAACCCATGCGTGCCGTTTGTCTCTGATGACTCTGACTGCCAGTGCCAGCTGATGGATGCTTCTTGACAAGTTGACGTGTGCGCCTGTGCGGTGTCAGCCACTACTAGGAGTTCAAGCTAAGGCGCATGCACATTCCTGCCTCGCGCTTGTCTGCTTTATCTTCCTGTCTATTGGTTCTGTTTATTTTTGACATTTTTTTGCCATGGCGGCTGAAGCAGCAAAAGACAGCATATATTGGTGGGTGTTAGCATGCTCAATGTAGAATTCCGCAAACGGGAGGGCGACGGCCAGCCATATCAGCATGACATGAGTGTATCAGGCTCTGTCGTCTTACCATGAGGCGGGTCAGTGGATGACCAAACAATTGATGATATGATAGTACATGATACTTCCTCCATGTATCTTTCTTTAGTTGACGTCTTGTAGCTCGTTTTTGAGCTATTTGGCGTCAAATAAAAAGAAACTGAGATAGTAGTATATTGCATCATCAACGCATGCTTCTTGCATGGGTTAGTTGTAATGTTATAAAATACTACTACCTCCGACATATAGATGGTGTCAATTTCTACAGAAACGTAAAAACCAGTCGGTTTAAACTAGAGGTAAAATGACATTATAGATGCCTATATTTATTAGCTACATTTATGATTTCAAGCATTTTTAATCATCATAAAAATGACACTCTTTAATGAATGAATGCAGGCTCCTTGCCGGATTTGAGTACGTAGGAAATACTTCCGCGTCTGCGTCTAGGAAATCTTGAGAGGTGAAAAATGGAGCAAGTGTCGGCTCATTCGCCCAAAATACGGAGAGAGCATCGGAAGCAATCGTCGAAGTTAAAGTTATTAGGACGAAACAAAAAAAAATATTGGCAACAGAACAAATTAAACCTTGTGGCCCGTATCTGAGATTTCATTCAGTAGACTGGTGCCGCAACGGCGCGCGCGGCAGGCTCCGTCCCTTGCTTGCTGACACTAATGGTAGGTAGTGCCGTAGTGGGTTGGTTCTGGTTCATGTCGGGCAAGGCCGTCGTAGGGGAGAAAATGTTGTTGGTAATTGATGCATGATGGATGACATGGAACCCATGCATTCGCTTGCTGCTGGTTTCACCGCGACCTAGCGCTGGTGATTGACGAGTTGGCAATGTGTGCATGCGCCACTACAATCTTGTATAAAATGCAAATTAGTATATTCCTAACTTACTGCTAGTTAGCTGGCTCCATCTTCTTGCTTAACTACCCTGCCATGTGGCGATTCAGAGTAATTTTGGAAGAGTTCATCACTAACTTTATCGGACCAAACAGGTGCAGCTCTATAGGTTTCGGCTCCAAAAAATTAAAAGGTGGAGCTAGAGGCTAACTCTAAGATTTTTTTAGGCTCTCGAAGAGGTACTCTATAAATCCACATTTGCTATGTCCTCGTGGAGTTGTGAGGTAATTACCAACCTTACCACCAATTACACACCGGCGCAACTTGCGTTCAAGAAATCAATGGTTCGCGGGATTCTGCAATTCACATCAGGTATCGCATTTGTCGGTACCCAGCTAACCGGTTACCCGCTTATACTAGGCAAAGTCTAGTAAACAGTCCTTAGTAAGGCTCCACGCAGCCTGACAAGCTGGGTTCTGAGCAGCACAAGGGCTGGCTTGCCTATACTCGGCAGGGCCTTCAATATCGGCAAGTGTCGCAGTAAAGGAAGGGCCCAAGGCCACGTACAGGCGGATCTAGCCTACCCCTTATAAGAACTGAGCCGCGCGCTCGGCCCACAGGGGAGATCCCGGACCTCCTTCGGCTAGGCCGAGCCTCTCCCAACCGCGCGAGATGTCCCTCAAGGGAAGGCCAGGTCCGGACCGCCCGGAGGTCCGGACCGCCCGGAGGTCAGGACCGCCCGGAGGTCCGGAGCTAGCGCACTCGGGGGATGGAGCCGCAAGCTACCGCGTACACCTACCCCCGGTGCGGGATAGTCCGGGGCCGCCACGTGCCCACAGGACGCGCGGCGGAGTCTTCGGCCAGGGGCCTCGCCCGCCTGCTGCATTAATTGCGAGCAGGCGAGCGTGGCCCTGAGACCCGCTGACACCGCCGCTGTCAGACGGGCGTGCCCCGTACCCGCTGACGGACGGACGTGCCCCGACTTCCGCTGACACTGCCGCTGTCAGACGGGCGTGCCCCGTTACCCGCTGACGGACGGGCGTGCCCTGACACCCGCGGACACCCCGCGGACAGGCGACGGCGACTATACTAAAGGGCGCGCCTTACCGAGGCGGGACGGCAGTGACGGGGCATACAGTCGACTTCCCCACCGGACGTTGGGGTTATACCGAATAAACAAGTACGCTGACCTCATCATGAGCTGCGCGACGCACGACGACCGCGCTCAGCCTAATACTAGGCAGCAGCACTGTAGCACCGCTGTGAGCGCTCCGTAATGTCACGTCGGCACGCCGCCTGCTTCCTCTGCCACTGAAGCCCCTCCGCCGGGTTCAGCGGTTG
This sequence comes from Paspalum vaginatum, assembly GCA_030272315.1. Classification (NCBI taxonomy): domain Eukaryota; kingdom Viridiplantae; phylum Streptophyta; class Magnoliopsida; order Poales; family Poaceae; genus Paspalum; species Paspalum vaginatum. Next base: position 11,235,064 of record CM059013.1, on the reverse strand, counting down.
ATGGAACAGGACGGTGTAAACCAGGACGGCATGGCGCACCTTCCGGGCCACGCCGGGCCGCGTCAGTTGTACTGGTACAAGACATGGGAGTCAACGGTTGCCGCGACGAGGAGCACGTGACATGACGACAGAGGGTCCGCTGAAGGGACTAGACCTCCGCCAGAAGGAGCGTAGGGCACCTAGTCAGTGCAGGATAGAACTGTAGCATAGAGAAAGTGGGCCGGGACCACCTGTCGGGGCCCGGCCACCATGTGCATGCCCCCCTTGGGCTATAAAACGGGAGGCATACGAGAGAAGAAGGGGGACCCAGACGAACTCAGGGACAGACACAAGCACAAGCTCACAATCACCTCCGTCTTCTCCTACAGACAGCAATACAAGAAACACACCCACAGTGGACGTAGGGTATTACGCTCCGGCGGCCCGAACCACTCTAAATCCTCGTGTCCCCATCGTGCCACCACAGATCTAGCGAACAACGATCGCTCCCCCTAACTACTCTTAGTACTTAGGATTCGGGCGGGTGCATTTCGCCACCCGACCGGAGCACACACGCTCCGACATTTGGCGCGCCAGGTAGGGGGTAGGCGTCAGTTAGCATCATCTCCCTCGGCATGATGGTTCGCATTTGCGACATCCACGAGGATGCGGCCGCAACGGAGGGGGTGGCCTCGACCGGGTCGCAGGCCTCCTCCCACGGTTCTGAGGGCGCGGCACGGACGCCGCGAGCCCCTCGACGCCCTGCGGGGGGCGCCACTGCTGCGAACACCGCAGCAGCAAGCGCCGTAGCGGCAAACGCCGCCGCGGCGAACCCCACTGCTGCCAGTGGCCCGCTCGCCGCGGCCAGGGAGCTGCTCCGTAACCCCCTGGGGCCGGCAGCCTCTCCTAGCGCCCTGGCGCAGTGGCGGAGCGACGTGGATCGCCTGATCCACCTGGCCGAAGTCACACCTGGCCCGGCTAGGGCCGGATCACGACTCCCTCCCAGCAACGGGGGGAGGTCGAACCGCCGCAGGCAGCACGATGCGGCAACGTCCGTGCGTTCCCCCACAGTGAGGAGCGCGCAGACGGAAGACCTGCGAGCCGAGCTCAACCGCCGGCGAGCAGGCACCCATACCACCGTGGAACAACCTCGGGTGCAGCCAAACGCCGCCAAGGGCAAAAACCTTGACGCTGCGTTTGCCGCTGCAGCACCTAAGCCCCCGGCTTACGTGCAGCCCTCGGCCGGCATGCAGACGCCGCCGGGGGTCATATCGACTGGAGTTGGCTGCGCTGCGCTCGCGGACAGTCTCCGCTCCACGCGCTGGCCGCCGAAGTTCCGGCCGCATCTGCCGGAAAAGTACGACGGGACCACCAACCCGTCAGAGTTCCTGCAGGTGTACGTCACCGCTATCACAGCGGCTGGTGGTGACGACGCCGTCATGGCATCATACTTCCATGTTGCCTTGTCTGGGCCGGCCCGGACTTGGCTCATGAACCTCTCCCCTGGGTCAATCCGATCCTGGGGGGAGCTTTGCACTCAGTTCCTAGCGAACTTCGCAAGTGCATGCCAACAGTACGGTGTGGAGGCCCACCTCCATGCTGTACGTCAGGAGCCCGGGGAAACCCTCCGGGCGTTTATCGCCCGCTTCGCCAAGGTGCGAGGGACCATACCCCGCATCTCCGATGCGTCCATCATCACTGCCTTCCGGCAAGACGTCCGTGATGAGAAGATGCTGGAGAAGCTGGCGACCCGCCAAGTGCAGGACGTCGCCACCTTGTACGCACTGGCGGACAAGTGCGCCAGGGCCGCTGAGGGGCGTGCATGGCACTCCCCACAGCAGGACAAGGCTGCCCAGCCAGGCGCCTCTACCGGTGCTACCCGAGAGAGCGGCAAGAAAAAGAAGAAGGGTCGACGTCCTGAGAGGTTCCTGGAAGGGGCCCGTGTCGCCGCGGCAACGCCTGGTAGCCGCGACGCCGGCGGAAAGCGCCCGAGGCAACAAGCGCGGAACAGTGGCGGCTCATGCCCTGTTCACCCCAACAGTGGCCACAGCGCCGCCGACTGTCGCGAGATACAGAAGCTCGTGCAGCGGCCTCTCAGTGAGCGCCGCGAGCGTCCGGCCAAGGACGACTCACCCCCACGCCAGCGCCCTGGCAAGGGAAAGGCTACCAGCGACGGCGGGGCCGCCGCTGGTGGCAAGGAGATGGGCTACCAGCCCCCGGAGCGGGAGCTCAAGAGCGTCTATGCTCTAGCCCGCTCCGACTCCGAATCCAGCGACAACGAACGTCGCAAGAGGCTGTACGTCATGTACGGCGGAAGCTGGGAGGTCTCCTCCCAGCGTGACGTGAAGGCCCTGTGCCGAGAGGTCCTCTCGGTCAGGCCGAGCGTCCCCAGGGTGGCTCCACACCACAAGTGGAGAGACACCACCATCTCCTTCGGGCCGGCCGACTGCCCGGAGAACATGGCTGGGGCTGGCGTGCTGCTGATCATCACATCGCCGGTGGTTGCCAACATACGGCTCTACCACGTGTTGATCGACGGCGGAGCCGCCCTCAACATCATCAGCCACGCAGCTTTCAAACAGCTGCAGATTCCGGAGCAACGCCTGGCTCCGACGCGCCCATTCTCCGGCATGGGTCCGTTGCCGATCTACCCGAAAGGGAAGATCGACCTCCCGGTCACATTCGGGACCCCGGAGAACTTCCGCACAGAGAATGTCCAGTTCGATGTCGCGGAAGTCAACCTGCCGTTCAACGCCATCCTTGGCAGACCGGCACTTTACCGCTTCATGGCCGTGGCCCATTATGGGTACTTGGTCGTGAAGATTCCATCCCCGGCAGGCATCCTCACCGTGCCGGGGGACCGCCTCGCTGCAGTCGCCGCGGTAGAGAAGCTCCATGCTCTCGCTGCCGACGCAGCGAACCCTGAGGGGGACGGCCCCTCGACCTCTCGGACCAAGGTTCCTGCCAAGGAGCCGAAGGTGCCCAAGGTACGCCCATCCGACCCAGAGGATGTGCCGGTCAAGACCGTCCAGATCGGGGCAGAAGCCTCCCAGACCACCCATATCGCAGGGAATCTGGGAGGGAAATAGGAAGACGCGCTCATTGCTTTCCTCCGGGCAAATGTTGACGTGTTCGCCTGGGAACCATCGCAGATGCCTGGGATCCCTAGGGAAGTGATTGAGCACCGTCTGAAGATCAGCTCGGACGCCAAGCCGGTGCGGCAAAAGCCACGGAGGCAGTCCGTGGAGCGCCAGGACTTCATCCATCAGGAGGTCCGGAAGCTCCTGGACGCGGGCTTCATCGAGGAGGTCCATCACCCCGAGTGGCTGGCCAACCCCGTGGTCGTCCCTAAGGCGAACGGGAAGCTTCGGATGTGTATCGACTACACCAGCCTCAACAAGGTATGTCCTCCGGACCCTTATCCCCTCCCACGCATAGACCAGATAGTAGATTCCACCTCCGGGTGTGAACTTTTGTCTTTTTTGGATGCGTACTCTGGATTCCATCAGATCCAGATGAATGAGGAGGATAAGAGGCATACGGCCTTCGTGACAGTAGATGGTTTGTACTGTTATGTTGTAATGCCATATGGTCTGAGGAATGCTTTACCTACGTTTCTGCGGGCCATGAACTCCACGTTCCGTGACCTGATCAGAAACATAGTAGAGGTCTATGTCGACGACATCGTTGTCAAGACCAAGGTAGGGTCGACCTTGATGGAAGACCTAGCCCTTGTAAACAGACTGCGCACAACGCGCACGAAGCCCGAGAAATGCGTCTTTGGCGTCTCGGCTGGTAAACTGTTGGGTTTCCTAGTGTCACATCGGGGCATTGAGGCAAACCCAACCAAGATCAGGGCAATCGAGGCTATGCGGCCGCCGGCCTGCATCAAGGACCTCCAGAAACTCACCGGGTCCTTGGCAGCCCTCAGCCGATTTATCTCAAAGCTAGCCGAGAGAGCTCTGCCCTTCTTCAAGCTTTTGAGGAAGTCCAGACCATTCATATGGACCGAAGAGGCTGAACAAGCCTTCCAGGAGTTGAAGCAGCATCTCACCACTCTGCCCATTTTAGCGGCGCCAGAGCCTGGTGAGACCCTGTTTCTCTACCTCGCGGCGACATCCGAGGTGGTAAGCATGGTCCTGGTCGCCGAGCGACCAGTCCATTCCCACGAGGGAGACACCGGGGTCCCCCAAGTGGAAGGTGGTGGTCCGCCCACCACAGAAGCTGCAACTGGCCCCGGTACTGGAGGTCCGGCTGACACACTGCCCTGCCAAGGCGGTGAGCCACCAAAAACAGGAGGGCAAGCCGCCCAGGGGGCCAGCGTGGCAGAGGTAGGTGGCCTCAGACCTACCACTAAGGTTCGGACCACCCAGAAGCCAGTGTATTATGTCAGTGAGGTTCTTCACGGGGCAAAGGCCAGATATCTGGAAGCTCACAAGTTCGCCTACGCATTACTTATTGCTTTCAGAAAGTTACGCCATTATTTCCAGGCGCATAAGGTTGTCGTGGTGACCTCTTATCCGCTAAGAGCGATCCTGCGCAATTCCAACGCCACTGGGAATATTGCCAAATGGGCAGCGGAGCTGGCAGAGTTCCAACTCGACTTCCAGCCCCGCAGCGCTACCAAGAGCCAGGTCCTGGCCGACTTCATCACAGAGTGGACTCCCACCACCACGGAATCTGGAGGTCCGCAAGCTGAGGCGGGACCTTCACGGCCAGGCAGGACCATCTGGGTTTTTACCAAGCTACACTGGACTCTCTTCTTCGACGGGTCCGCCCGCGAAAAAGGGTCCGGAGCAGGCGTGATCCTCATGGACCCGAATGGGGATCAGGTAAAGTACATAGTACGCTTCGAATTCAAAGCCACTAACAATATGGCGGAATACGAAGGCTTGATCTTCGGGCTCATGGTCGCCCAGTCACTAGGAATCAAGCAGCTCCTAGTTAAGGGGGATTCCCAGTTAGTAATCAGACAGGTCCGGGGGGAGTGCTGCTGCAATAACCCCCAGCTCGCAGCATACCTCATGCGAGTGAGGGAGCTCGAGAAGGACTTCGAGGTCCTGGAACTGCAGCACATTCCCAGGAACCTCAACTCAGTGGCAGATGACCTCTCTGCGAGGGCATCGACTCAGGGCCCAGTGCCCGAGGGCGTCTTTGAAAGACAGCTACTGAGACCAACCGCCCAGCCAGCCGAACTGGGCGAAGGGGGCAGAACTAGCACCTCGAAGCTAGCAATCCCGGTGGTCCTCCATCTCTGGAGCCCACCAAGGATCGTGTGGACTGATGACCCCGGCATGTCATCAGGGACACATCCAATGGCTCAGGGCAGTCCCGATGCATGGACCTCCGAGATCCCGATGCCTGGTTGCGACAGAGCGGCACGATGGCGGATGGCAGGCGCAGCTGCTTGAGGGAGAAGCTTTCGTCCGTGACGCACTGCACCCATTCCTCCAGCAGGAGCTGCGACAGATCGTGGTCTTCGCCGCACACCACCCGACTGCAGTCGTTGGGGCCGGTGTAGCTCCACGCTGGCCTTAGCCGCATCTGCAGGGGGGCGAGCCTCCGCCTGAGGAAGTCCGCGAGAATGTGCATCGAGGTCAGCCCGCTGTTGACGAGCTCGGTGATCCTGGCCAGCACGGGGGAGAACTCGGGTGGCAGATCCGCTGAAGCACCCCACTCCGGGAGGGATGTGTCGGGACTGCTATCAGGGAGAGCCAGCCGGTCATTCGGCTCCGCCCTGACGATCACCCAGTCGTTGCGCCAGTGCTCCCACTTGGCGCTGGCGAAGGTGGGGAGGTAGGTCGACCTTCCCCCGGACCCCTTCAGCAGGAAGTAGTAGCGACCAATCTCGGTCGAGCTCCTCCCGGAACACCTCACCGAGAAGAAGTGGCGGAAGAGCGTCACGCAGGGAGGAACCCCCACGAACATCTCGCAAAAATGGGCAAAGATTGCCGCATGGAGGATGGAGTGGGGGGTAAGATGCTGGAGCTGCAGCCCATGCGCCTCCAGCAGCAGCATGAAGAAAGAAGAAATTGGCACCCCCAGGCCGCAGTAGAGGTAGGGAACAAAGAGGACGAACTCCCCCGGCTGCAGGTTGCGGTGGGGGAGGGAGCCCGCGCGAACGTTGTCGCGGCGCTCCGCGTTCGTCCAGCCGAGCAGGCGGCGCACGCGATTGAGGTTCTCCTCGGACTGCTGGGAAGGTTGGTGGCCGGAACCCATCGTTGCGAAATCCGGCGGTGGGAGGAGAAGAAGGACTGCACCACCGGCGAGGAGCGAGAACTCTTCTGCGAGGGAGACGAAGCGCGGCGGTGGATGCGTGGGATGCAAAGGCAAATGGCTGGAAGGGTGTACTTGACCAAGGGTTGAGGACCCTATTTGACGGTCGCTCCCGATCCTCCGCGAGCCGCGGGATTAAGGCGTACACACGTACGGACGCACCCGCGGACCCCCAGGTCTATGACAGCAGGGGGCCGGGGACGCAAATCATGACAGGCGGGTAAAATAGCGAGTGGAGCTGGGAGGCGAACCGGCGGCCGCCCGCGGACGCGCGCCTCGGCGCAACGCGTGGGGCCCCTGCCTCTCGGCTTTACACAAAGCTGCCCACGTAACCGTCTGCCTCCGCCTTAATTGCGGAAAGAAGGGGAGGCGAACTGCCGCTGCGGTTCCCGGCGCAGGCCTGCCCCCTCGTTTCCCGAAAGATTCCCACGATCAGGCACCCCCAGATCGTGAGGGGCCTGTTGAGCCGGGCTCCCGCGGGGTCGGGCGAACTGGGCCCCCTTCAAGGTCGGGCGAGGCGGACTTCTGGAGAGGTCGGGCGCGCCAGACTCTCATCAGAGTCGGGCGAGGCGTATTCCCTCGGGAAGATCGGGCGCGCCGAGCCCTCAACAGGGTCAGGCGAGTCAAGTCTCGGCCGAGGATCAAGTGGTTGGCCCTGCCCAACTACGTGCTTAACAGCCAGGGGCCGAGAACCACACATGGCTCGTGGAGGCCTGAGTAATAAGCGCTGATGGGCTCACCTCAGGTTCGAAAATTCACCAGAGGTCGGCCCAGGGGCCACTGTCGGTACCCAGCTAACCGGGTACCCGCTTATACTAGGCAAAGTCTAGTAAACAATCCTTAGTAAGGCTCCACGCAGCCTGACAAGCTGGGTTCTGAGCAGCACAAGGGCTGGCTTGCCTATACTCGGCAGGGCCTTCAATATCGGCAAGTGTCGCAGTAAAGGAAGGGCCCAAGGCCACGTACAGGCGGATCTGGCGTACCCCTTATAAGAACTGGGCCGTGCGCTCGGCCCACAGGGGAGATCCCGGACCTCGTTCGGCTGGGCCGAGCCTCTCCCAACCGCGCGAGATGTCCCTCAAGGGAAGGCCAGGTCCGGACCACTCGGAGGTCCGGACCGCCCGGAGGTCCGGAGCTAGCGCACTCAGGGGATGGAGCCGCAAGCTACCGCGTACACCTACCCCCGGTGCGGGATGGTCCGGGGCCGCCACGTGCCCACAGGACGCGCGGCGGAGTCTTCGGCCAGGGGCCTCACCCGCCTGCTGCATTAATTGCGAGCAGGCGAGCGTGGCCCTGACACCCGCTGACACCGCCGCTGTCAGACGGGCGTGCCCCGTACCCGCTGACGGACGGACGTGCCCTGACGTCCGCTGACACTGCCGCTGTCAGACGGGCGTGCCCCGTTACCCGCTGACGGACGGGCGTGCCCTGACACCCGCGGACACCCCGCGGACAGGCGACGGCGACTATACTAAAGGGCGCGCCTTACCGAGGCGGGACGGCAGTGACGGGGCATACAGTCGACTTCCCCACCGGACGTTGGGGTTATACCGAATAAACAAGTACGCTGACCTCATCATGAGCTGCGCGACGCACGACGACCGCGCTCAGCCTAATACTAGGCAGCAGCACTGTAGCACCGCTGTGAGCGCTCCGTAATGTCACGTCGGCACGCCGCCTGCTTCCTCTGCCACTGAAGCCCCTCCGCCGGGTTCAGCGGTTGATGGAACAGGACGGTGTAAACCAGGACGGCATGGCGCACCTTCCGGGCCACGCCGGGCCGCGTCAGTTGTACAGGTACAAGACATGGGAGTCAACGATTGCCGCGACGAGGAGCACGTGACATGACGACAGAGGGTCCGCTGAAGGGACCAGACCTCCGCCAGAAGGAGCGTAGGGCATCTAGTCAGTGCAGGATAGAACTGTAGCATAGAGAAAGTGGGCCGGGACCACCTGTCGGGGCCCGGCCACCATGTGCATGCCCCCCTTGGGCTATAAAACGGGAGGCATACGAGAGAAGAAGGGGGACCCAGACGAACTCAGGGACAGACACAAGCACAAGCTCACAATCACCTCTGTCTTCTCCTACAGACAGCAATACAAGAAACACACCCACAGTGGACGTAGGGTATTACGCTCCGGCGGCCCGAACCACTCTAAATCCTCGTGTCCCCATCGTGCCACCACAGATCTAGCTAACAACGATCGCTCCCCCTAACTACTCTTAGTACTTAGGATTCGGGCGGGTGCATTCCGCCACCCGACCGGAGCACACACGCTCCGACAGCATTTTTCTATGTTCTTCATCGATGCGAGAGCCGAGATATCCGTTGCCGAGAGTCGTGTGGATTAATGGATCAACTCTGCTTGGGGTTAGGCCAGCAAGCTAGCCCTCACCCTCGCAAGGCAATATCAGTGTTCCTTGACGCCTTCAGCGCCGTGAGTTCTGTTGTGGCCCCTCCCCTCCAAGACGAAGGTTGGGACTAGAGCTAGACCAAAGTCCAGCGGCATTGGTGACAAATTCACGGTCTGTTTTGTTTAAGGGTCACGACAATGATCCTTCCGCAGGTTCATCTATGGAAACCTTGTTATGACTTCTCTTTTCTCTAAATGATAAGGTTCAATGGACTTCTCGCGATGCTAGGGGTGGCGAACCGCTTCCGCTGCCACGATCCGAACACTTCAGCGGACCATTCAATCGGTAGGAGCGACGGGCGGTGTGTACAAAGGGCAGGGACGTGTAGTCAACGCGAGTTGATGACTTGCGCTTACTAGGCATTCCTCGTTGAAGACCAACAATTGCAATGACCTATTCCCGTCACGATGAAATTTCCCAAGATTACCCGGGCCTGTCGGCCAAGGTGATATACTCGTTGAATACATCAGTGTAGCGAGCGTGCGGCCCAAAACATCTTAGGGCATCACAGACATGTTATTGCCTCAAACTTCGGTGGCCTAAAACGGCCATAGTCCCTCTGAGAAGCTAGTTGCGGAGGGATGGCTCCGCATAGCTAGTTAGCTGGCTAAGATCTCATTCATTAACGGAATTAACTAGACAAATCGCTCCACCAACTATTCGTTAAAAAGAAACATCACGATGAGGCCCCATCTTGTTTCCTCGCGCGATAAGGCCGCCAGGCCACTCGCCGCTAGTGCTGCGCCCCCACCCCTCGCCGCCATGTACGTCTTTGCCGTCGATGATGTGCCCCTCGTCACGATGCGCTACCGCTGGCCCGGCCGCGCCTCCTCGCCGGCCGGGCCGCTCGCCCCCGCCGCGCGCCTCCTCGCTCGTCGAGCGGCACCCCTCACCCGTCGGCGGCGCGCCCCACGCCCCTTTCCCTGTGATTACAACCTAAAAAATAAGAGTACATTAGGCAAACAACAAATTAAACATCTATTTTAGAGAGCGGAGCTAACTCCTATGCCAAACATCCTCTCCATCCACTCCAGCTACGCAGTGGAGTTGCTCTGTGGTAGAGTTAGTGGAGTGGAGCTTTTCTAAACATGCCCTCAATCAGCACATAATACAACAGAAAGGCGAGACAGCATATTATATATGCTGCTAGTGATGTCACATCAGCCGGCTAACTCCAGCAGAGGACCAAATGACGGATCAAAGGACGGAATTTTTAGCAAGGAGTTCGAAATAGTTCCTTTTGGTCTACAAGCTCGAGTTGGTCTCTTTGATGCACACTCCGGTACTCCACCCTGCTGGATTCTGGCTCTCACCACCACGATCGATCTCCGTGGTAAAGCATGGTGGGTTGCTGTCATGCCGTGCCGACCTAAAGCCCGGCACGGAGATCGTTATAACAAGAAAAACTTATTATATTTTAAAATGTATTTTAAATTTTTTACAATACTCAAATAAAATATTATCTATATAAAAAGATGCATCTTCATGTTTTGTATAATTTTTGTGATCCATATACATTAATCTAAGCATACAGAGATCACTTTTTTTTGCGAGCGCACGGGAAGACTTCCTGTGCGTATTTCATTAAGAGGGGGGCAATGGAAACAAGCACAACGACCGGGAAGCCAAGGCTTACCGAACACACTCCACATTCAACACCGCTAAAGTATCACCAAGATTACATAACATCCAAAATTGGTGACCCTGGGATAGCAGCGACACCACTGGTATCTTCACGGAAGAAGGGCAGCAACGGCAACAGGGCATTAAACGCACTGAAACCGGCCAAGAACCAGAGCTTGGCTTCCTCAAGCAGCTTCGAAAAGACCTCACTCGGCGATGAACTTCCCCTGGCAAAGGCCCTAGCATTCCTCTCCTTCCAGATCATCCACAGCACAAGAAGAACCAAGGCATCGCAGCCTGGTCGCAACTGCTTAGTCACTCTTTTCCTGACTTTCGCCCACCTATCCATGAGGGAATCGGCGCAGCATGGTGTGAGGGAATCCCAAGCCAGCTGATGAAACACCAGGAACCAGACTTCTCTCGAGAAACAACACTGCAGCAGGAGGTGGTCAATCGATTCGGTTACCTGGTCGCAGAGAGCACAACGGTCGCTGTCCTGCAACCCGCGTCTATGATGCCTCTCCGCCGTCCAGCATCGATCATGTGCTGCTAACCATGCAAAGAACTTCGCCTTCGGCGGCACCTTGGCCTTCCAAATGAACCTGGCTCCTAGAAAATGAACCGATCCAATGAAACAAGCTTGGTAAGCTGAGGAGGATGAGTAGGAACCATCCAGCTCCCAACGCCAACGAAAAAACGTCCTGAACGCCTTCAGAAAGAACGACTTGCTGCACTTTCTCCCAAACTTCAACATACTCAAACACCGTGACCTCTGTCAGATCCCCTCTAATGTCCGAAATCCATGCATTAGCCTGCAGCCCGTCCCTCAACGATCTTGACCGGCAACGCAGTGGGATAGCCTTGAACAAGTTCGGTGCAAAGACCTCCATCGGGAGCCCGTCTAGCCAGTTATCAATCCAGAAAAGAAATGTGGCGCCGTCACCGATCACCACCTCCGTACTTGCCCTGAACAGGTCAAGCACACACTTCTCATCTTCGCATGGCAAGGTGGCCCAAACTCTCTCGGATCAGTGCGCCTAAGCCAGCACCAACACACACGGAGCTCCAGGCCCATCAACCTCAGATCCATGATCCCTAGACCACCAAACTCATTTGGCCTGCACAGCCTCGTCCAAGCCAACTTGCAATGACCAGGAACCGAAACTGCCGATCCCGACCACAAGAAGGATCTCCTAAGCTTATCGATGGTGCTAATTGCCCAGCTTGAAAGACCAGAAGAGATCGTCACATGCACCGGCATAGCAGATAGAGTAGATTTGACAAGAACCGTTCTTCCAGCGAGATTCAGCATATTTCCCTTCCATTTTGGAATTCTCATAGCGACTTTATCCACAATCACTTGCTCTTCACTGCGGCGGAGTTTTCGGATATTCAGGGGAATTCCTAGGTAAACGCAAGGGAAGGTCGAAAGCTGGCATCCCAAGACCTCCTGCACCATCCCCAGGTCCTCGACCGTGCATGCAATCGGCGTCGCACTACATTTGGCTAGGTTGGTGCGGAGCCCAGATGCACCTGCGAAAGTCTCCAGGAGGCATTTCAGCAGCGAGAGGTCACTTTGAGACGGAGCTACAAACATGACCAAATCGTCAGCATACAGCAGTGCCCGACTAATGGATGGATACCGCAGCGGGGACAAGAATCCTCTGGTGTTCGCAACACCAATTAGACCATTCAATGCTTCCATAGCGATGACGAACAACATCGGGGACAATGGATCCCCCTGACGAAGTCCCCTCGCGTGGCAAATTCTCTGACCAGCATTACCATTGACCAGAAGCTTTGTGCTCGAGGAAGACAACAAAGCGGCCGTCCAATCCCTCCACCGCATCGAGAACCCAAGAAACTGAAGTAGCTCGAGCAAAAACTCCCAGACGACCGAATCGAATGCCTTAGCAAGATCGATCTTAAGAAACACAGTGGGCACTTTCCTCCTGTGCAACAACTTACATGCTAGCTGGACTGACATGAAGTTGTCATGTATACTCCTTGATTTGATAAACGCACTTTGATTCTTACTGATCAGCATGTCTAGCTTGGGAGCAAGCCTAACCGACAGAACCTTGGAGATCAGTTTGCTGATGCTGTGGATGAGGCTTATAGGCCTGTAGTCCTTGATTTCCTCAGCGTCCGGCTTCTTCTTCAGCAAGACGAGGTATGCATCATTCAGCAAATACAGGCTCCTAGTATCCAGTGACCAAAATGCGTTGAACACCTTCAAGATATCATACTTGATTACAGGCCAGGCCATTTTAAAGAACAGCCCGGTGAAACCATCAGGTCCCGGCGCTTTCTCATTCGGCAGTTCGCGCACCACAGCCCAAACTTCAGCTTCAGAGAAGCAGTGGTCAAGATCATGCAGATCAGTCGTGCGCAGGTCCAGGTTACTGAACTGCAACGTGTGAGTACACTGGAACACCCCACCGAAAGCCTCAAGGAAGTAGCGGTAAAAAGCGTCCGCCTTATCTTTCTCATGAATTAACTGCTGTCCATCAACGCTGATATGCTGAATGAAATTACTTCTGCTTCTATGGCATGCCTGGAGATGAAAGAACTTGGTGTTGGCGTCCCCTGCCGCCAAGAACATCAGTCTAGATCTCTGACGCGCAATGGTGCGGGAGAGCGAGGCTAACCCGAGGCACTTTATTTTCAGTTGTCTTCTCAGTAAGAGCTCCTCCTCCGAGAGAACACGTGTATTCTGCGCCGCATCAAACAGCATGACGATCTCCCTGGCCATTGCTAGCTGCAGAGCTCCATCTACGGAGAGCCTTGGCAGTACTCCGAAGCTTGATATCAAGCGATCGACAGGGATCGACATTAACCGGTTCGGGACCCCAAGCCCCCGCAACCGTGTTTAGAAAGCCTGGGAATTTGGCCCAGACGCTTTCAAACCGGAAGCGGCGCTTGGCCCACGGTACGCAGCACAGCTGCAACAGCAATGGCACATGATCCGAGCAGTCGGATGACAAAGCATGCAGCCAGTGGTCTGGGAAGGTGTCGAGCCAATCAACCGAGGCAAACGCCCTGTCAATGCGCTCCAGCGTTGGGTGGTCCCGTTCATTACTCCACGTGAAAAGCCGTCCATTCAAGAACAGCTCCGACAATTGTAAATCATCCAGAAAGCCTCTGAACCCTGCCATCATTCTCCTGTTGAGCCTGTTATTGTTCTTGTCCGCGGCGCCCAGGATCATGTTGAAATCACCACACACCAACCACGGCCCCGGCAGGCTCACCCGGAGCACTCTGAGCTCCTGCAAGAAGGCGACTCGCTCGACGTCGACCACCGGCCCATAAACCGCACTCAACCACCACACTTGGGTTGGTTTAGACAGCGCGGCAACCCTAGCAGTGATGGAGCGCTGCTGGTGCGCGATATCGGAGACTAACCACATGTCCCGACTCCAGGTGAGGATGATCCCACCTGAGAGACCAGAGGCACGAAGCAGCGAGTAATCAAACGAGGCACCTAACATATTACACATGTCTTGGTCACAAATTACAAAGAGCTTCGTCTCTTGAAGACAAAGCAGAGACACATGCTGCTGAACCACGAAGTCCCTCACAGCATCCCGACAAGCGCGACCATTAAGGCCTCTCACATTCCAAACGAACAAGGCTTCGCTCCCCATAGTAAACTACCAGCAACGACAGCGACGGCCAAACACTGGCCTACGCCACACATGGTGGCGCCACCTCCTCGACCACCTTACTCCGTACCGTGCCAGCCTAAGCACGTCCCATCAATGCGTGCCTTGCTGTACCGTCCAATGTGCTTAGTTATTAGGCCGATCTCACATGTTCATGTATCGGGCGGCGTAACGGTCGGATGCGCAGAGAGCCGACCAATCTACGCTCGCATGCACCTACCCAGGCCTATGCATTAAATGGTTGCGCGCTCGGATGCACCTCTTGGTGAGGAAAGTCTTAGGCACAGCACAGCATGCCACGCCATTCGTACCGTGCCTGCACGATCCATTTAATTACATTTTTGGTGTTATGCTTGGACTGCCCAAGCGACAGAGCCACGATCCATTTAATTATATTTTTTGTGTCATGCTTGGGCTGCCCAAGCGACAGCCTAAACTTTCAGCTCTAAGGTCCTGCCTTTCTCTTGAGGACAGGGCCGCGGATTCGGCACGCAGGGCATGCAATGCAAGCCTGGGACGCACGGCGAGGGGGGTGCTGCCTCGCCGGCCGGCGGCATGTTGCTCTGTTCCAGTTACCGATCAGCCCCTAGTACTCTGTCCCGCAGCTCAAGCTTACAATTGCCGGTCGGCCGGGCATGGCGGCCTTGATCTTCTTTCTGTCTCCTCCCGGAGCCGAACCGAAACACAACAGCTCTTGGTAGTCTATGAGATTTGGTGAAGATACCAGCCTGCGCAGCACCTGACCCCGGTCTTGCGTGTGCTCCGCAACAATTAGTGTAACAACAAAGTTAGGCGAGGACTAGGAGGCGCGCCCGCTCGGCGCGCAAGCACAAGGGAGTGGCCGGGCCAGAGCAGAGCGAGCACGCCAGGAAGGAGTAGGCCCGGATATACATGTCATCATGAGTGTAATGCAACTAAAATGGATAAAAACATAGATAAAAAGAGCCAAAATATACACGTTTAAAGATCCAAGGTATATTTACGTAGAGGTAAAACCGTCATTTCTTCTCTACTTAACGATATCCACCGTTACAATGGATGGAGAATGGTAGACGAGGCATAAAATTTTAAATGGATGGTATATAAAGCTTTCAAAAATTTTCAGTGGCATAAATAGCACAAAGTTTTTATGGCGGATAAGAAATTTCTCAAACTTGTTTAACCATTGGATTGGATCAAAGTCAGACCGTGCGTTGTTTAAGACAATCCGCATCTAACCCGTAGCTAGCATCGGTTTAACCTATGCCCTTGGCCCTCCCCACAGACGCATCGGGTCAGATGTTTTTTGGATTTGATGAGATTTTTGTAGCCTTGGGACAGATTTTGTATCACAAATCATGTTGCGCCCAGCACTTCCATTGTTGCGTGCAGGGGCGGAGTTGCATGGTACTCGGTACGGAAAAATAAAGATTTAGTTACAAAGATCAGATTTTCATCGTATATGCACCCTAATGTACGGAAAACTAATGATTTTGGATCACAAATCATGTTGCACCCAGCACTTCCATTGTCGGGTTTTTTTTTTTTTTTGACAAGTCGGGTCAGATGGCCCATAATCATATCTATGGGATTATATCTATGGTAACGACATTTGAGGTCCACAATGCCATGTTAGTAAAAACTAAATACCACTTTTAGCACACCGGGGGATGTTTTTTCAATTTTCGATAGTGCTGAGGCATGTTTTTGTTCAATTTTCAATAGTGAGACATTGAAGTTACCTAGTTTCATAGTTCAGACGTAAAAATCATAGCAGTTGTGAAATGCACATCCTCGATCCCATCACAAGAAACATTAGAGCAAGTTGTAACGAAAAAGTAGACAAAATTAAGCACTAAAAACGAAAAAGTTGTTAAACTTGAAGCCTTCGTTCTGATCCAACAAACACGTGATATCCCTTCCGCTTTGGAGGACACCACCAGGCACATGTATCAAATCTGTCGGCGTTCTTGCTACAGGGTTGTTATGAATATTTACAGGGCAAAATTGGCTTGCACTTCAACAAGCAGTATGATAGCTCTTTTTATGTATGGTCCCATTTAGCTCATCCAAACGGATGACAATGGGAAATAAATGCCCTAAGAAACAATTTACAGACATCAGAAGAACTAGGAAAATCAGCTGCTACAATTCTGTCATTGCATAGATGAAAAGAGGACTGCTTCTATAGGCAATGGATTTTCCCGCTCGTACAGCTCCCAGCCAGCAGGCAGTTTTTAGTTTCCTCAGGTTTCCTTCGGAAGACAGAACGCATAATTCAAGCACTTCCAATGCTGCAGAATTGCTTCAAAGGAGTTGCAATACTCTTGAGATCAGCTGATTGCATAGCATTAGTGTGGTTGTCCAGGTTATGCAGAGCATATGAATTGTCTACGGCCACCTGATTACAACTAGTTGTAACACTCTTGAGATCACTGATTGCATAGCATAAGTGTGCTAAAAGTTGTCCAGGGTATTCTGGGCATATGAATTGTCTGCTGCCACCTGATTACAATTTTAGAAAGAGTGTTAGCTACAGAACAGCATAATAAAACATTGAAGTAAATCCTGAAGAAAGATCCATGAATACAAATATTAAACTTGCTTCTGGTATTGACACAGGAGAAGAGATACAAGGTGCAAAAGTGTTTTTTGCTTGGGTATAGATATGGCAAGTGAATATATTAATCACTCGTGCCACAGTAGAAGGTGAAAAATTATAAACAGCAAGCGGCCAAAGAAAAAAATATCAAACCTGGCAAACAGAAAAAAAATGTGCAAACTTCAACTATACTGCAAACATGAGACCATTGGTAGACAACTTTCGAAGTTCTAATGGCAACGCACTGGCTAGCAAAAAAGGACATAAAAAGTTAAAAACTAGTTGTCTTTATCCATGGCACAGTTAAGGCATTACAAACTTGCCTTTGCTTAGTCTTCTCATTTCTGTTTCTTGGTACGCTCAATCAAGGAAGGTTTCTTTGATGGCATAAGAGCCGAAGAAAGGAAGGAGTTGATATGCTCACGATTTCGTTTCCTTTCTGCCATCAGATCTTTTTGACTAGTTAAGTTACTGGATCGGCTTTGCTTGAGTTCTGGAACATGGCTTCTAGCTTCATCAAAATGAGACGGACGCAAGGGATCCACTTGAGTTGGAATCCCAGGGCGTGGTTGCTCAGAAAATTTCCTAGCTCCTTTGGCCTTATTATCCACCTTCTTCATATCAGGGTCTGTTGGTAGACAAGCACCATCATGTTTACAGGAGAGATCCACTTCATTTGAATTATCACATCTAGGTTTTTCAGAAAACTTCCTTGCACCTTTAGCCTTCTGTATCAACATCTGTAGATCGGGAACTGCCGGTGGAGAAATATCTTCCTCCTTGCTGTTTTCACCAGCATTCCTTTTATAATTCTTATTATGTGTCCTAACCTTTGGATGCTGAAACAAGTCTTGGTCAGATGAGGCCTTAATAGTTTCCTTGCAAACATTCAGCTCAACAGGTATATTCAATTCTCTCTTCCTTCTGAGACTAGAGCCCTCATGAGAACCGCCTTTCACCGAGCCTTGAGAAAGCTCCAGATGCTTATCATTATGCAGAGTCAACTTTTTACCCTCCATTTGTTTTCTGATAGCAGCATCCTGATCAATGTTTTCTTGCAACGAGCACTTGGTCGCTCTCATATTACCACTATGCTTTTGTGACTTGTCTTCACTAGATCTCACAACAGATTCTTGAGCTATAGGAGCATTTTGGTCCCAGCATGATGCCCATTTTGATTTTTCTTTTGGCAGACTATCACCTTCTTTTTCTACATTCCTGGCAACATGTGTTGGTGGCTCCTTCTGGAGTCGAGCATCAATTGTCTTCAAGCTCATCTTAGCAGCATTTTCGTTAGCCTTCTGCTCAAGATGAGTGTGGTAGCTACGAGCAATACGATGAATATCTTTGGAATGAGGTTTGACCTTTCCAAACATCAAACCATATGGCCGTTTAAATGAGATTAACAGACTCCGTTCTTCAGCATTCTGTACTAGGGAATTCCAGTGTGAATTGATCCGCAAAGTTCTAGCATTTCCAAGAATCCATAGAGAGAGCCTAGCACGTGTTAATGCAACATTCATACGTCTAACGTCTGCAACAAACCCAATGCTGCGTGCTTCACCACTGCGATGCCCATCACCTGAGGAATTTGAGGCCCTTACAGTTGACAACAGCAAGATATCAACTTCACGACCTTGAAATCCATCCACAGTATTTATTTCCATCTCAGCAACAATCTCAGGCCCAAAAAAGTGAGTGAACTTTGAACGTAGTAGAGAGAGCTGGCTTCTATATGGAGTAATGATCCCTATTTTCCTTGAGGAGAACTCCAAAGGATACCTGTTCATTTAAAAAAAAGATAACGAGCCTTAGTTCCATCCACAACAGTAAAGCTTATTACCTTAAGTGAGCAGAAAGAGATAATACTCCCACCTGTTCTTTAGATACGTCAGTATTTCAAGAGCTGCGTCAGCTTCAAACTCGTTACAGAGTGACTGTGTAGCAGCATTTCTTCCACAATGTTCACGACCATCAGCAATATCAAAAAACATGTATGGACCAAGACAATTATGATCATGGAATGAAGCCGATTTCTCAGCCATGTCTGAACCATCAAGCAATTTACTTTCATAGAAATGTAAAGATGGAAATCTGCTAATCTCTGGGTGCATGCGATACTGCAGACAAATCAAAAGAAATATTTTAGAAGGAATTAGCCTAAAAGTATAATAAATAAATAAATAAATAAGAGAAAATAAGGGTCTGGCTGCACAATTCATGGTATGGAGACATTTGAAGACCCTGTTACTCCATTTAATCATGCCATCAAGGTTGTTATTGTTCTGCACTATAATTGCACAACGCTATTCATGGATTGGAAATTGGGATCCAGTCATATAGCACATAATAGCAGACAGCATAAAGTGTTTGGATGACCCGGCAATAGAAGGCATTACCGATAAACAGAGTATAAAACTGAAAAGCAGTAACCATCCCTCTCCCAAGAGTCCCTCAAGAAGCGAAACATGCCAATCATAATACACAAATCTAAATTATGTTATAGGAACAGGATGAAATAATAATAAACAACCTGTTTAGTGAGCATAATCACTGGGTAACCAGCCCTTTGTAGGCGTTCAAACATGCTGCACTCATAAAGGAACTTGCTAGCCAATCCAGACATTACAGTAGCTGGTAGCTGCTTTGGGTCACCAACCTTCAAAAGGGAAATTGCTAAGTAAATAACTAGAAATCTAGTATACTGATTCAGTGTAGCTCAAAATAATTACATTGCCAAAAGGTACAAAGTAATACAGTACCATTATACATTTCGTTCCTCTCGATTTCAGAAGCTGGAGTGGAATCAAGGTTGCAGGTTCAAGGGCCTATAGAGAACAAAACCAATAGAATCTTATTGTTTGGTGCAGTAGAACATAGAGGTAGACCAATTTAAAAGAAACTAATGGATGCTAAAAAGATACCTGTGCAGCTTCATCAATAACAACAACATCAAACAGAGCATGCTCAGAGAAGTTCCCATATTTATTAGATGAAGCAGTTTCTGAGCAAACTCCATAAATGTCACCTCCGCACCCACTGAGTGTAGTCACAATTATTTCTGCTTCTCCAAGAATTGACTTACGTACCTTGTGCTTTAGAGACTTGTTTTCATCAGCTATTTTCTTTTCACGTGCATGAGCAGTGGCAAGTTCTGCAGAAACTTTCCTTTTCTGCGCATACAAAAAGTTGAGCTTTCCACCAAGCGCTTCATCAGAAATATCATCTACCTCATCCTCATCAGGTACAGGAGAGCCATCTTTACTTTTATCAGACCCAATTAATTTTCGCCTTGACTCATGATATCTAATTCTGTCCACAACCTTCTCCAATTTAGCCCTAAGTGAACTTGAGGATTCAGCATCAGATGAATTTTTTCCATCATTGTTAGTCTTCAGCACATCTGATAATCTTTGTTCAACAAGTGTGTCAATGAAGAAAGGCAATGAATTAGAATGAACAGTCTTTGCATTACCAACCCTCACTATATATGGCCTATATAGCTTTCCATCAGCACCATACAATCCCTCACTAAGTCTTGACACAAGCTCATCAACTGCAGCATTTGACTGCGCACAAATTAAAGCCCTTCCTTTCACAAACCGCTCCGTAATTCCAGGACATTCTCTCTGAGAATCCTTTTCCATTTGCTTAGCAAGGGCTGCATCCTGCCAAGCTCTAGTTACTGCAGCAGATTGGCTAATCTTTGCTCTTGGGTTGGTAAAATCATTACTATTTGCGTATTCATTTCTTGGTGGCTTGTATGGTTTATCTGCATGTAAAGATAGTAATGCACTTACAATTGCTACAATCGTTCTTGTTTTACCAGTACCTGTAGAAAAATAAGTAGCAAAATTATGCTTCCAACATGTGATGGCTAGAATTGCACAAAATTGCAGATAAACATTGTGAAAGGACAAACCTGGAGGGCCCTGAATAAGGGACAGATCAAATTTTGCTTGCGAGCTTGTTGATCCAATGGCAATGCTTACAGCTTGGAGCTGGCTGTCATTGTATGATGACTTCAATACTTTCCTCATAGGTTGTGCAAGTCGATCAAGATACACTTTTCCAGATTTATGATAGCTTGCAGTGCAAGAAACAGGATTCAAGATTGCTGGAAGCACTGGGATATCATGTAATGATGAGAGGGCGCTGAATTCACGAATTTGAGGGGTCATGCTCATAACCCGATTCAAGAACCACTTACTTCTTTCAACAAGAAGGCGTTTCACTTTATTTAGACGTGCAGTTGTCACTAGAAAGAAAGAATTTTATCACAAAAATCAATGCCTTGTTCTTATCACTCTCACGGCGCTCCACCTAGGAAAACAGAAAATTTTAGGCAGCACTTTAAAGAGTATATTTCATTGGAGTAGCAAAAAATGATGGGCAACAACTGTACCTTCCCAAGCACATGGACTTGCTGTCCTAGGTTCTTCAGTGGATCTTTGGTCAGTAATATTAAATCATTCTCTGTGCAGCCTTTGAATTTGAGAGACTGGCTATTCTCAGGGCGGCCTCGGACAATAAGGAATTCATCAACTCTTTCAACTGAGAGAACAGATATGCATCCGCATACCATGTCATCAGGAGGGGTCTCAACATATGCATTCTGCAACTGAGCCTTGAACTCTTCTAGAACTAGTGGCTGGAAAATCTCAACATATTGAGCTTGTGAATCAAAGCACACAGGAATTTCTTTTAAAGCAGGTTTTTTTACTATCTTCAGAAGAAGATAACCCAACAACAGCGAAGTAATCCATTTCCAATATGCTTTTAAACCAGCTACCTAATTTAGGTGGCTGAAGTCGTCGAGTACTCGTAATCCTACTGACAGAAACTGGTCTTCTTCCAACAGGCATTGGAAGCTGAACAACTTGTCTCTTAGGAACTAGGATGCTAGGCTTTGTTGAAAGAATATGTGGCCTTTGGCAATTATCAAGAGCGTGATCTAAAGGATCATCTTCGTCATCAGATATATCTCTGAAGATTGACTTAAACTTCTCTGTATCTGACGATAAATTTGGACGCAGTGGTTGAGAAGCACCAGTAACAGCTGATTTAACCACTTTTGGTAAAAGGGAATTATTATTTGTGTTTCTTGGAAGCCTTGGCTTTTTCATTCCATCTAATCCTTTTGAGGAAAAAAAGTTGCCTCCACTATCTGTCGATACAGGTGTAGATGTAGCACCAATATTAATAACCGGACTACTTATTTGCGGTTTTAAAAGGCATGTGCCTTTCATCTGGTGGTGTTCTTTGTTGAAGAGGCTTAACCTCTTTCAACATATTGGAAGCAGTGGATGCATCATTCTCCTCACTGGGAACATCGGCAGCCACTAAATTATCTTCAGTATCTGAGAGGACTATTATTTCATGAATATCTGGTGAATGGGAGGGCTTTGTGCTTTCAACATTCACAACACTGACCATACCAGTATGTCTCTCCTGGACTGGAGAAGGAGCACTAGCAATTGGTTCTTTAAACATGGGGGCATCAATCGACCCTCCCCTTTTATTTTTTGCGGGAGCCTCCTTGGACAACACAAGTTTAAGGTTTGAAATTCTCTCTTCAAGTTCACAAATGTTGACTGCATCTGAAATCAAGTGAAAAGGTGTTACGACAAAAAAATGTAATTTTTATACATGCAAAGTATGCGCATTCTTTATATTACTAACCATGTGAAAAGATGTTGTCAAGATCTTCAATGTAGGGTTCAATGGTACCACCACTATATGAACCTTTTAGTTCTTTCAATAAAGAGAGCATGCACTGCCTCCAATGTCTGGTAACCACAAGGAGAGATGATTTTCCCCAGTGAATTAAGTGAAAAAGCCAGGCAATGTCCATAGGGTCCTGAAACACTGTCATCATACTGCAATACTGGGAACGACAAGTTGAATTGACCCTCCCATAGACCAAAGGAAGCAACTCAAGCAAACGAACACAAGATATCTGAAACAAAATTTATATATGAATATATCATTTTGGGGGGGGGGGGGGGGGGGGGGGTGACAATCGATATGAACAATGTTGTTAAAATTTATAAAAAACACTGCTAGAGATTTACCTGACACTGTTTGGTACCTGTTAGTTCCTTTCCTTCTCTCAGGCATGTGAAAATGAAAGGCCACAGAGTTGCAGAAAGCAAAGTGCAGAACTTCTCCCAGTTAGTAATATCCACAGCATGTTCTGGTGGGCTAGCTAGCACACTTGAACAGGGTTGCCGCAGGAAACCCCCTTCTGAAGGTTTTGCTGGCTGTGCAATTTGAGGTTTTTGAGAAACCTCCTTAAGTAGTTTGCACGTGACGAAAAACAGGTGATGGAAACTATGAAAATCTGTCGAAACTGATCTTGTTCCCATCTGGATATTCCAAAGAAGTAGATAATATCATTATTGACTATTTCCTACTTCAAGGGGAGGAAAGGAGAGAACTGAATGAATAGGTGAGAAAAATAAGCTTTCTCCTCGATCCACAAACTGAATAGCACAACAGCCATTTAAAACTAAAAGATACAATGGTTCCCATCCCAAAAATTGTTTCTAAAAAAACAGATTTAAATATGACCAAATTGTCTCTGCAGATATTCCTCTAGTAACTGCAAGGAACTGACAATCTGACACCAATCAAGCAAATATCATACTTAGGTTCATGCTTCAATTCAATAGTCAAGAGACGATAAATGCTACAGACAAGGGGTGTCTGAAATTTTACCAGTTGCACTGCATATCTTAGACCCAGGAAAACAGCACAAAGTGAAGATGCACACGAGCATAGAAATTGAAGCCCAGAAGTCAGACCCCGTGATTGGGATACATGTTCCAAGATAGCTCTCCCGACTTGTCGCACAACCTATAATAAGTATAGTAACCAGTAACAGTAACCAGTTAGATGCAACAAGGAGTAGAACAAAAGATCATGAAAGTAACCTTACATCATTATTATCAACTAGCGCCAATATCAAGCTTTCTCCCATCATTGGTTCCCAGGTCCATTGCTTTTGGAGCCCAAACTGTTCGATTTGTGTCATGACATGAATGGCTAATCTAAAAGGTATTAATTTCATGTAAGTATGGCATACTAGAAAAAATACTTAGAACTTAAGGTTTGTGACCAGTAAATGGCATGTCAACGCATTCCAGACAAACAAAATAGATTAAATAAGATGAAATATAAATTAATAAGAAAGAACCAACCTTTTAAATATTCTCAGTAAGAGCGTGCAAAACTGTGACACCTTGAGAGTATTGATACAGTCCTTCCCACCTCCACCATCATCAGCTCCATTTGGAACTTGCCATGTAAATGTTGAGGAAACTTCTCCAACATGTGATGATAACCAAGCATTCACAGGCACTGACGATTCTGTAGCTAATCCAGGCTCTAAAACAGAAATACGAGACAAGCCCCAAAGGACTGCTTTTGAAAATGCTATGGGCAGCTTAGCCGGTTCCAACTGAACCATTGTACGATACCATAGCAAAGGGATGCATTTCCAGTCCTTGCATTCATGACTTGCCAACTTGTTCAGAACATTGAAGTCGTTCCAACAACTCTGAGACTTTTTTTCGGTGTCATGCGAGAAAGGCAATTCATCGTCGTCATCAGCAAACATGACAGGGTTGCTTACATTAAGCTTTTGAACAGCCTCATACTTCAATTTATAGGAAATCATGGCGGATGCATCAGAAATTATGATAATATAGATGAGACCAAGTGCAGGTTGCCGCAATGAATCGTGTAATGATGTGTCCTCTATTGAACTGATCAAAGATGGCCCCCTTTTTATAAAAAAAAAAATACAGATCAGAAGATGGCATGAAATAATATATAAGTGAAGCTAATCTCAAAGGAGAAAATGGCAATCCAGCAGCAGTATAAACAATGGTTCGATTGATGAAACAAACAAATATCAATCCATTATTCAGACTTTCAGAGAACTATAGAGTACCTTAGTGGAAATATGTATGAGCAGACAATAAGACAGGACATAATTTGGGCTCTATTGAGCTATTTTGCTCACATAGCTCACCATACCCAAGTCACTACATTGAGACAGTAAAAACACCTAGCTAAGAAGACAATTGAACCCATGAACAGTGAATGTAAACCTGGTAGCATGTACATATGTGTTGTTTTGCAAACCCCAAGGCCCATTATAATCCTAATTTCCATATGCTATCTAAATGTTAGCTAGGACGTTGTAGTTCACAATTGAAACAGTTTGATAGCACATGCCCTAGGGCAACATACTATTTTCTAACAGAATAATAAAAAACACGGAAGATGTATAAGAAAATTAAAAATAAAGATCAGGAACCATGATTACCAATAATATAGTACACAACAAAAGCACACATGACATGACAATATCACAATCCTATGAACACAGTAAAGGCAAATCTGCTATAGAGATTATGTGGGAAACAATCATCGTTTTCTCTCTGCTTCCATTAATCAGCATCTCTATAAGTTTCAGGCACACAGATGGCCTTGAGCCCTTGATACCTCATGATGAGCAATCTAACAGATAAACTATTTCCAGAATAAGCATGACTCATTACCACATATGGGAGCATTCGGAAGGTGGGCAAGGAGGGCTCATTGTGTAACCTCTTTGTACAATAAGAAGGGCAATCTGAAAGGGAAAGGGAATTAGAAGAGCCATCATTAACACCAACTAATAACAGTATGAGATATTTTACAACATCAGCAAAGGAAATGATGACCAACATATAATTTGAAAATTTCCAACAAAATCCTGTGGTAGCTGGTTTTCTGTTTTTACACTAAAATGTAATATAGTATAATTTAAAATATAATACTTAAAACTCACACGACGGAACCTTTCAAGGAAAAGTAACTTTAAGACACCAGATACTTTATGCTCAACCACTTCATTGCCAATGTACCAAAAGTCACCGATCCCCAATCATGCTTAATTTATTCCGAAGATCATTCTATCGCGGCCCTATTCAATACAGCTTCCCAAGGAAGCGCTTCCCTGATAAGCTGTACAAATAAACGAATAGCGCAGTCAAAATAAGCAGGTTTAGACCAGCTTCTGCTTTTTAGTACAAATGGGTGCAGTGGAAAAAAGCTCGGCCAGGAGAAGCTGAAAAAAAGCGTCATGTTTGGATGTTAGTTCCGGCTTATTTTGGCCATAAGCTGGAAAAAAGCTCTACCAAACAGGGCCCGCATATATCTTCTGAATCAAAAGGGAATCACAGTCACAACAGATGTGTCTAGGGTTCACAAATGTATATCAGCCTTGGTATATACAGGACGACCATACGGATGACTAGGGTCGACTAGGCTCGACTAATTGAGCTGGTCAACAACTAATGGCGACTAATCAGTTAGTTGGATCCTTGGCAACTAGGGTTCACTAGATTTAAAAAATTGCTTGACGTTGTGGACGACATGTCAAACTAACTGAAAGTAGGGCAATCTGAATAGATTGATTGATAGATCAGGGGTACATGTACATATATACACACCGAAAGAGGAGAGTCCTATCCCTATAGGACTAGAGTCCTTATCCTAATCTATCGGGGGGGGGGGGGGGGGGGCGGCGCCCATAATGGGCCTGCCAGCCACGCCATACCCTAAGCCTAAGAGGGCAGTCAGAATACAAAAGGCATTAAGCTATACAGTTTGCTATTACTAACACTGCGGCTGTGTCCCAAAAAGGTGGCACTTAATAGCCAGAAAAAGGAACGAGGTAATGGAGGAAATTAAATTCTGAAGGGATTTAAATGTAAATTCAAATAACCAAAAAGGCAAAAAAAATTCAAGATAAGCTAACCTTAGTTGCATTCTTTCGCATCAGACCGCTGAAATTACTACTTCGGGTAACTTGATGAAGAAGAAAATACAGAACGTTCCTCCTTTGCTTTTCATGTTCACCATCTTGCAGCGCTTCAAGTGACTGCATATAGACTGACTTATCAAATTGCAAAAACATGTGCTACATGAGAAGGAATAAAGAAATAACAAACGTGCCTGAAGAAATGGAAGGAAAAGATCAAAAATTTCTTTGTGACTTTTCTCATCTCGAGTATGAAAACAGTGACCCAATAATGTGTTCCGAATAACACTGGGTGATAGAGTGGTTCTCAACCAAAGCTTGCAGCCTACAACAAACAAATGTAAATTTACAACAGGGCAAGCATCACAGATCAGAAGAAACTCACAACACACTTACCAAGCATCTCAAAAGAAGCTTTGAGGCAACTTACAGCACACGACAAATCAGATGTGTCGTCACTGACATGGTTAAGCACAATATTCAGGAATACAGGGTACTTCTCCAGAACTCCATCTTCAAAAGCTGGGGCCTCAAGAAATCCAAGGCTGCAAAACCAAGTAAGCAAATTAACAGGCATGATGTTTAGAGTGCATACACAGTAAGTCATGTGTTAAACTTACATACAATGATTTAAATCCAAGCCATATGTCGGCTCTTTTGAGCTGCACCCTAGGCCTCAAATGTTCTGAAGTAGATGGAACAACTTCTGCTTCCAAAAAATTAATATACTTTTGCAATAAGGGTTGCAATGGCTCCAAATCAACTGCTCTCCTGCAAATCATTGTAAATTATTATCTTAATAAAGCGGGCCTGGTTAACAAAACCCAATATGTCAAAGACAAACAGCACCGGTATCCACAATATGCTAGGTTAGATTGGATAAGCGTTTTAGTTAGTTGTTTGGGTTAAAGTTTGTTGGAATCTGTTCTCTGCAATTAGTAATTTGTTCACAGCCACCTCTAAATGAGGTGCTCGGCTGCTTTGTTGAGGGTAAGCAAGAACTAATGCCTGAGAGCTCAGAGCCTTGTGTGTGAAGGCAAACCTGGTTAGTTCCACCGCTACTTAGACCAAGTCCAACAGATCGTGTATATGGTCGTCCATAGTACGAAAATAACACTGTCAGAGTGAAGTCTGAATATAGGCATTGGGATAGACGATTTGTTGGAGTCAGTCTTATGCATGAAATAAACCTCCAATTATTTATCACAATTATAATAAACCAAAACCCAACGTGCTTATTAAAAAATGTCGTTAGAGCAATTGCTCAACCACAACTTGCATAGAGTTAGGATAAGGCCACGACAGGTGGCGAGGCCACGAAGGGCAGCGGCGTGCAGACAGAGCCGCAACGGGCACACTGAGCTGCGAGGGGCGGAGACGACAGACGAGGCCACAACGGGCGGCGACGACGAACAAGGCCGCGACAAGCGGCGATGAGTTTCTCACGAGCGCAGAAGAACAGAGGAGATTCCCTTGGATCATGGGTGGATTGTTAGGCTAATCCTAACCCTAACCCTTGATCTCATACCATGTTGCTAACCTTGGGGATTAGTGAAGATCATTAGTCCATAGGGACTTGGGGGTGGGGGTTATGGGCCTTAGCAAGTTATATACGACAGTATCATTGAGCCTAAGAATCAATACTATGTGAATTGATAAAGAAAAGTAGTAATGTAGCATAATTATTTAATTGGAACAGTCGAAGGATAACTTCAAGAGGACAGATGCAGGAAGAGGGGGCGAGAATTCTTTTCAGTTATAATATGGAAAGGGGGTATTGAAAGATAAATACAGATGAAAGGAGCATTTGTCTCACTCCCATGTTTTCACATCATAAGTCAGGCCAACACTTCTATGCTTCAAGAGGACAGATGCAAGAAGAGGGCCGAGAATTCTTTTCAGTTATAACATGGAAAGGGAGTATTGAAAGATAAATACAGATGAAAGGAGCATTTGTCTCACTCCCATGTTTTCACATCATAAGTCAGACCAACACTTCTATTAATAATTTATGGTAGAAACCGTTCTACCTTTACAAGAATAATTTACCACAATTTTAAAATTTTATAACCAATGCTCTTCATTGTTTTCCAAATCAAGCAAGTAACTAATGTTTTCGAGGTGCCAAGAGCTACAGCAGTATTAGGCATTTTACCACCTTGTCTGATTGTCTCGGTTATTGCACCAAGAGTTGAAGAACGATTAAACCTACGAAACAACTGAATTGGGTTTTAGTATTATGAGTCTCCCAAACATTGATATTATACATGAGTTCATAAGTCAGGGGGATTGAGAATAAATGCAACATAACTTTAACATAAGCCGTTTAGTTTACTTTTATATGAAAAATAAAGTAGTTTTGTCATGCTGACATGACCATTAAGGGCCATACCACTTAAGGACTTGACAATTTAATTTCCGTGGGCAATAAAACATCAAGTGCGAAGTGCTACTACACGCTACAAGGAAATGGATCAGGGAGGGATGGCATCCCCCCTGACTTAGCTTTAATTAGTGGGTTGACAGGATCACAGGAAACAGCATCATCAACATAGTCGGTAGATCCAGCGCAGTTTGACCACCCGAACTGTTGTGCCTCACGAAAGCACACAGTGCCCAATTGTTTAGATCATTAGAAGTATTCGTATCTATGAAATGATCAGAAATGCCTAGTTAAATCTTTGGCTCAGGATGAATGGGCAAGTGGAGAATGCATTACCTCAGTTTCCCCATGGATCGAGCTAATCGAAGCCCAATAGCCCGAGCTTGGCAACTTTTGAAGAAAAGTAGGGCATAGACACCCTAAATTTGAAAGTCATAAAAACATTGTGAGATACAGGTGACACTACTATTTGAGCAATAGGCTAAAATAGTAGTGAGAAACAAGTATCCCGAACTACTTGATTATTCAGAACATATACACCTTTTAATGCTCCAATACTCAACTGAGATAATACTACTGGGCTATGAGCAGGGTCAAGAAAAAAAAGGTTAGCTTACAGGGTATTGCTGATTAGTTGAAAGGCTCACTTCATATGATTCATCAATTGCTTCAATGAACATTTGAAACTGATTAGCCAATGATTGGTCATCTAATAGAACAGGATACATCAAAACCTGCAAATACGAAAAACAAACAAGTCTGTCATGGTTGTCACAGTACTTAAAAACCTATTTGATGGTATAAACACGCATAGAAAGAAAGAAAAAGGAAACAGGAGTCGGTCGCGGTTGCTTGTTTTACAAATAAAAGGATGAGGTTCATTGCCAACAGCAGATAACAAAATAAAAAGGAAATAAGTTGCTCATTCGATGGTCACTAACAAAGTACGCTATGCGCAGACTAATTATGTTCCTTTTGCGTTGTTGTGGGTAAAAAATCTCAACCCTTAGCGGAAAGACCTCCTCCAAGGCATTGCATTAAGAAAACATCCTTGATCTTCAAGTGTAACTGTGAAGACAATACCTCGGCAAGAGGCTTGGTGAGACACAGAGTTCGAACCCTAGCTGGGTGGCACCACAACTGGGTGCCCAACCCACTGCACTACTCATGCGTTCACGTTCTTAATATAGCAAATCACATTTAATTAATTCGTGAATACATATAGATCCAATGGGTGACAATCTTCGCCTAATAACAAAATAAAATCAACTGGACAGATTATGTGACATCGGTGGATTCACATGCAATGCACTAATAAATAAATGCCAGTTTATCTGTATATACTTTATGCGTGTTAGGATTTTGGAAGTCTTTAAAAGTATACTCTAGCCATCGGTTTATCTTACAGGAAATCATCAATTGCCACAAAATCAACCTTCATACTATATTATGTGGAATATGGATATATTTTATAAACCTTTCTGTACACTAAACATGCATTGTTCGTCTTCCTCAAATCCCAATACATCCTATAAAAAGAAAAGGAGGGAGTAGTCTCTAGTTATAAATCACAATTCATGTTCATACTTCTGAAGAACAAAAAGGTCAATAAAGAAATCCAGGTTTTACAAGTAGGAATCAATATGTTGCGGAAAAAAAGAAACTGAAAAGGCGACACATGAATGAAGCATACTTCGAACATTAAGCTAACAACTTCTGCACCATGGCATGAAGGGTCATATTCCTTGAGCTGAATCTTTGCATTGATCTGTATGATATGTTCTGTTACCCTCTCTTCATCTAGAAGCCGCAATACTTTCAGAAGGGGGTCAACAGTATCTGAACGATATTCAGTGTCGAAGAACCCCTGCGCCTGGTGGTGTTCACACACACATTGTGTGCAAATACCCATTTCTTGAGAAACTCGTCTCCATATTATTCTAAGAGATGAGTTATCATCTTCATCGTCAAAGAAGCCATGGAAGGTCTCCAAGAAGGGGCTCATAATATCAGCATATCCACACCAAATATGATCTTCTTTTGGTAAATTTACCAGAAAGGTATAACAATGTGAAAACCTGCAGGTGATTAGACAAGCATGAGATGTAAGTGATGGGGAACATCCCATATAGATAGATATGGTTCATGAGCATTCAAGTATCAAAATTCAAACTAGATATTTACATACTTTATGAAGGGTTACCTTAGCATATAAGATTGTGATGTCATTGCATATGTCATAATATTACTAGAATGTCCTTGGTTGTCCTACAAGTTGTGTCCTAGTTGTTATTGAGTAATGTGTGAGTTGTATGCTAGTTGTCACATGGTTGTCATCTAGTTGGATAATAGTTGTCATCTTAGTTGTATGTGAGGTGTGTAAGGCTTTGGAGCCTATAAATAGAGGCAATGCCCTCTAGTTTTGTAACTTAACTTGTATCCACCACCATATGAATAGAACATGATGTTCTTCTTTAGATCTTGGACTAGGCTTTGGATTAAGCTCTTGTTATCCGTGGATTCGGATTCGGCCTCTTGGTCTATCTTCGTCTCTAGAACAATATCTAGCTCAGCACGTTGAAGCTATTCCTTCAACACCTTGTGCTGTTTCCCTACCTATCAACACCTTGGAGAGGTTCCTCCTATACATGTGTTGTAGTTATCTAGTAGCAGCAACGTGGAGCTGTTCCTCCACGACCCTGTGCTGCTTCAGTAAGATCTCATGGGGATAATAAGGGGAAATAAGAGCGAGCATCGCAAACTAGCTTACTATCATTTACATGTTTTTGGTTTTCTGACCAAAATATCTTCTGGTCATAACCATTAATTATATCAGCGTACATTTAATGTCAAAGTGGCAACAAAAGAACAATTGTAGTTTAATGGATCAAAACCATTCTCACCATTAACTAGGAATTGTTTGCGGTATAAAACAGCAATAATAGTTGATTTTCCCCAGACACAGCATTAGAGAAGTATTGCGTTAAGATCGGAACTGAAAGATGTAGAGTAGGAATTGAAATGTTGAGTATGCAAGCAGTGGCCAATATTTGGTCTGTCATGTCATTTCTTTGATACACAGTTTTACCCATTCTGACTCAGTAGTCAGCTGGAAGAAACTTTATTGTGAACCCAGCCATTCATCTTAAATACCTAACCCCTGATCAAAACATCTTAGCATATCCAACATCAGAGCAAGAAACAGAAAATAAACTACATAGCTCATACCATGCTCACCGAGAATTTACTTGGGCATTACAGAAAATAAACTACATAGCTCAAATCAAGTAAATGACACTTTACCATTGCAGTTTTCAAGGAATGAATTTGCTATTGGTATAAGTTGTCAGCATACCAACAGGCATAGTACTGTTCAGGTGCCCAAGCTAAATAGCTAATAAAAATGATGGCCCGTGAAACAGAGAGGATTTTGCTATAAATGCTGCCGCAAGTGTCTAGCGTGAAAGGCTGACATATAAATAAACATTATAGAAGTAATGTAAATAATGTCCTTTTGAGTTATATGGAAACTTCCATGTTCGCCCTTAATCCTAAACCCATAGCATCCATTTAGATCCATAGTTTAGCTTGCGAAGTTTCCATTCAGGCTAGTAAATCTTAAACACATAGCATGTATGTAGACCCATAGTCGCTAGCTTTCTACGCCTTAGGTGTAACAGGCATCGCATGACAACCTACGATCGTCTGATTCCCTAACTTATCACCAACAAACCAATAAATCTCAACAGTAAATCAATGTCCTAAACTTTGTGACCAGTGATCGTAAGCACGTTATAAATCCAGCACTATGTATGCGACAAGCTCTTAAAAAGTTCAGTTTCACGAAATCAGGATTCCTTATCAGTTAAAATTACTGCCACTAAAGTTCCAATAGCGTGGGTTCCATTACAACAGTGCCACATTCACGATGTTAATAAACCCTGAAATCTGCAAGTGTATTACACATTATCGATCCTGCTACATCGAAAAAGTAATTGAGGAGCACAAGAAAATCCATATGCGCCTACGTTCCAATCGCGTAGTCCAACTACCCAAAAAAAGCAAATCCCAGGCTTATTAAGGTGCAGCCAAGCTGCTCGAATCATAATCTCAGCGCAACCCTAAACCCATTACAAGACCCCTAAACCCGCGCGCGATTACGCAAGGCACCGACCGCTGCGCCGCCTTAAGACTGACGCGAAGTGAGAGGGCGATGAGGGGAGACTAACAGGGCCTCAGTCGCACGTACCAATCCTCCTTGGCCCGAATGAGACGGCGGTGCTTGGCGGCGGATGGTTCGACGCCGTCCTCGGCCTCCTCGTCCTCCTGGATCCCCCGCCACCGCTCGGCCAAATCGATATGCCGCGCCGCCGCACTAGCCATCCCCGCGGACGGCGAGGCCCGTAATCGGCGCCGAAGAGCCCGATCGGATTCTAGGGTTCCAACGAGGCGGCGATGCCGCGCGCGATAGAAAAGGAAACTGAACAATGCTGTAGCGCGGCTTCCGAACGGAAGGGGATTTCCGAATGGAAGAGTTGCCGCGCGAAGTCATAAATAAGCGGTGGCGGGCTGGTGGCGTCGTGCACTCGTGCTTCCACTCCGTCCCAATCGCCCAGTCTTCCCCCGACCCCCGGAACAATGAGGAGACCATTCCCCCACCGAAATTTTAGGGCATGTTTGATTCCTCGTGCTAAAATTTAGCCTAACACTTTTAGTAATTTGGTGATCCAAACAGGTTTGCTAAAAGGTACTAAATTTGCATTGCTAAATTTTACCACACACAATTCTTCTAGCTGCTCAAAGGGTGCTAAATTTTGCTAAAAGTGGTCCCATTTGAAACTTTTCCACACACTGCCCTTCCCCACCCGCACTCTCTCTCAATCCCACCTCGTCCTCTCCGTTGCATCCCACCCCGCACTCTCTCCAGCTCGAGCTCATCCATCTCCGCGCCGCCGCCCTCCCGGAGTCGGCCTGCCGTCTCCTATCCAGCCGCTCCGCCGCCGTCCCCTTCCCATCCGCTCCCTTCTGATCCTCGCCGCCAGCCGCTCCGCCGCCATCCCCTTCCCATCCGCTCCGCCGCCGTCCCCTTCCCAGCCGCCCCCTTCCGATCCTCGCCGCCGCCTCCCCTTTCCCATCTGCTGCCGTCCCCACCCCACCTGCTGCCATGGACGGGTCAGTTGGTGATGGATTTGGTGATGACGGCTTGAGGCCCTTGTTCCCACGGGCGGATACGATATTCCCCCCTAGTGGCTTCAATTTCTTCTCCCAGAGCGATGAGAGCGTCGATTGGGATCCCCGAACTGGGTTGCAGGCCTTGGATCTGAACTCTCGAGCCGAAGAGTTCCCGGATCTCTCGGTCTACTCGAGGATTCTTGAAGGCACTGGAGGCAGTGGACCACAACCCACTGGAGGTCGTGGCGGCCGCACGCTAGGCTTGCGGCAGCCTCGCAAGGGAGGCCGTGGAGGAGAGCGCGCCGTGAGTCGACCTCGCAGCCGAGGTGGTGCCGGATCTAAGGCTGCGGGTGCTGCAAGAGGTGGAGGTCACGGCGCCTCGATGTCTGCATGCGCTGCCGGCGGCGAAGGTCGGGGCGGCCCCCTGGGTGCTGCCGCTGCCGGCGTCGGTGGTCGCGGGGGCTCTATGGCCGATAGCGCTGCAGGCGGCAGATCTCGTGGCGATAGGAGCGTTGGCACTGCAGGTGCCGGTGGCGGTGGTTTTGGAAAATACACCATCAACCTGGATGACGAGGAAGTGGAGGCCGTTGACGATGAAGGATTTGTGCAGGGCTCACAGGTAACGTTGTTTTGAACTCAACACTTTTTTTGTGAATGCCAAACTGCATGTTCATGAATAATGTGTGCTGAAATTACCTGCTGTGCTGCACTAGACCAAAAATGACAAGGCACATTGGTCTAAGCAAAATACCAAACTGTTCTGTAAGTTGTGGGTTGAGCAAATTAGATGTGGTAATTGTATTAAAGAATCAATGTCGAGGAGGGGGTATAAGATAATAGAAGAAAAGTTTTAT
This sequence comes from Paspalum vaginatum, assembly GCA_030272315.1. Taxonomy (NCBI): domain Eukaryota; kingdom Viridiplantae; phylum Streptophyta; class Magnoliopsida; order Poales; family Poaceae; genus Paspalum; species Paspalum vaginatum. The sequence goes on along the minus strand of CM059013.1, from coordinate 11,200,298 downwards.
ATGGCCATTGGAAAGAAGCATGATAAGCAACAGTTTAGGAACAAGAAAGATCAACTGAAAATTCTCTATGGCTTTTGGATGGACTTGCAAAAACAAACTAGGTTAGACCGTAATGCCGATGGTACTGTTGCTGCACTTGATTATTGGTGGAAAGTTGCTACAAAGGTATGCCTTTGACATTCTTGTGCATACTAATTTGTCAACATAGGATCCTCACTTGTTTTTTTTTTTGAATGAAGAACAAACCAGAATGCAAGAAGCTAAAATGGGGCGCTCCAGAGTATCTTGATGAGTTACATGGAATGTTCCATGACATTCTTGTGGATGGATCCACATCCTACATACTTGGACAAGAAGAGTTGGAAGAAGAAGATGATCCCGAAAAAGATGACCCATCGGCCTTTGATGCTGAACTCAGTCCAATTAGTAGTGATAGTCGTAAAAGGTCAAGCAGTCATGGCACCAGGTCCGCTGCTACAAGTCCTAGCAAGAAGTCAAAGAGCCCTATGGTAAATATGATGAGGGACAAGTGGTCCTGTGCTGAAGAAAAAACTAATAAGATCCTGAAGCAACGGCTACAAGACAAGCTAGCTAAGAAGAACAATCTGGCGTCCTCTGTTAAGAAGTGTTAGGAGTTGCCTTTAGAGTGTGGGGCAGCTCCTGACAGCATAGAGTTTTTTGCATGTGCCCAAATCTTTAGGGAAGAATACAACCGAGAGTTCTTTTGCAACATACAAACTCCAGAAGCAAGGATGGTATTCTTGAAGAGATGGTGCCAGGCCCACAATTTGTATTAGTGCAGATACATCTATTTTCCTATATTAGTTCAGGAACTGTTTGTGATTGAGTGTGAGACAGTGTACTAGTACATTGAACTAATGCTTTGCTTGTTTTTGTGATACTATGTATCCATTCTGTTAATGGTGTGCCTTCTATTTTTCAATGCCTAATTTGGATTACTGATTCTTTCTTGACTGTTTGTTCAATAGATGTGTTGTTTATGCTGTACTAATGATTTTTTTTATCAAGCAGGATGGTGATTCGTCACATGATTCTGATTCGTCGAATGATTCTGATTCATCAACTGATAGTCTCATTGAGGACATCATATTGATTCGTCGAAAGAGAAATCGACAGATGATGGCTGTGGTCTCCTTTATTGGTATGTACCATGACAACTACCTACATAAACATCCTATGAGAATAGCCCATGTTAGTGGAATAGAATGGGTACACCAAACATTAGCGGATGGCACCTCTTGCTACGACATGTTTAGGATGAGTGCATCATTGTTCCATCGACTTCATGATTTATTGGTGGAGTCCTATGGCCTGAGGTCTACTAGTAAAATGGAGTCTACAGAGGCTTTAGGGATATTCCTTTGGATGGTTGGTGCACCATAGTCAGTTAGACAAGCCGAGAATCGTGTTGTAAGATCGAAGGAGACAATAAGCCGCACATTTGATAAAGTCTTGACTTGTCTAACTAAGCTAGCAGCAGATAATATTAGGCCATTGGATCCGGACTTTTAAAACAGTACATCCAAGATTACAACACCGTCGGTTTGCTCCATTTTTCGACAATTGTATAGGAGCAATAGATGGAACCCATGTCCCAGTTGTGGTGCCTACTAGTAAGGTGACACAACATACGGGAAGACATAGATATACCACTCATAATGTATTGGCAATTTGTGACTTCGACATGAGATTTACATTTGTTGTCACTGGATGGCCGGGTTCGGTGCATGATATGAGAGTCTTCAACTCTGCCGTATCCTAATATGCGGACAAGTTTCCACATCCACCTCCGGGTACAATTCTATCTGTATGATAACTTGTACAACTATTACTTGTACACTTGTCTGACACATATTCATTCATTTGTAGGGAAGTTTTACCTAGTTGACTCGGGGTACCCAAACCGACCGGGTTACCTTGCATTGCACAAGGGAACAAAGTACTATCTCTCTGAGTTTCAAAGCGGCCCAATGCCCCAAGGTATAAAAGAAACCTTTAATTATGCACATTCTTTCCTTAGAAATGTCATTGAGAGGGTATTTGGAGTATTAAAGATAAAGTGGAGGATTTTGTTGGATCTGCCAAGTTATCCAATGCCTAAGCAAAGCAAAATCATCACTGCATGTATGCCAATTCACAATTTTATCAGGGCAAGTGCTTTAGCAGACATGGATTTTGATTTGTGTGACCGTCACGAAAACATAGTTCCAATGTCCAATGTGCGTAGCACACGCACTTAGAATACCAATCCAGGGGAAGAAGACATCAATATGAATGCATTTCGTGATGAAATAGCGAATGGTCTATTCAATAGATCGTAGATTATTTCTATGTATTTCTTGTGTGGACCGTTCTAATGTAATTGATGCAAACGTTTCGGTCATTGATTCTTTGTATGAACTATGGTATTTGGATAGGAATATTTGTGTGATAATTGAGGGGGAAAAAGGGTAGGCGGGAACAGGGTGGAGCAGGGAGCGGCTTGGTGCGCAGGGAGCTTGGCGCGTGCAGGGGATGCAAGGGCAGGGTGGTTAGGGGTATGGAGGTCTTTTTCATACATATGTGCTAAACTTTATCGTGGGATCCAAACACCCACCATTTGCTAAAGTTTAGCTGTCCAAATGAATGTGTTTAGCACAAGGAATCCAAATAGGCCCTTAGACTTCGTTGAGTGCCACTAAAATTTTAGAATTTCTTTCACTGCCACCGAAATTTTTTTTGACTTCCTTAGTTGCCACTACCATCACCTGTCTGTCAAGTTCGTGTCACTGACAACTTCGGCCCACTCTCCCCCTCCTGTTATCCCCACGCCTCTCTCCTGGGTGCGCTTCTCCCCCTCCGCGCCGCACTTCCTCGACGGTGACCCACGCATCTTCGCGCGCCTCCTCTCCTTCCTCCGCCACGGCCGCCTCCTCCTCCCCGTGGGGAAGCCTGCCCCCTCGCCCGCGCTCCTCGCCGAGGCGCGCCGCTTCGGCCGCAACGCCACGGTCCTCACCTCCCTTTCCCTAGCCTCTGCCTTCACGCCGCTCTCGCTGCGCGCCTCGGCGCTCCTCCTGCTCACTGGCCGCGCCGCGCCCTCTGCCGTCGCGCTCTGTCCCTCGCCGCCACACTCGGCCTTCCCTTGCCGCCTCCATGCCGTGCGCCCTCGTCCATGTGTGCCGTGCGCCGTGGCCCCCGTCTTGGCTGCGACGGAAGAGGAGACACGGCGCCTGGCACGCGAGAGTCGGGCAGAGTCGCGCAGGCGGGCAAGTAGAGGACTGCGCTGGTTCGCGAGCGAGCGGAGGGCGGGAGCGGCGCGGCGCAGGCGTGCGGGCGGGAGGGTGGAGGGCGGCGCGCGGTGAGTCATGGCCCCCATTCTGGCGGCGACAGAAGAGGAGACGTGAAGCTGGCGCGCGGGTGGGCGGAGGGCGGCGCCGGCTCGCGAGCGAGCGGCGGGCAGGTGGAGGGCCGCGCAGGCTCGCGAGCGGGCGTGCGAGCAGTGTCGGCGGTGGCACGACGCCGGTGCGAATACGGCCTGGCGGAGGGCGGCGCCGGCACGCGAGCCGCGTCGGGCGGAGGCACGGTGCCCGTGCGCCAGCGGGCAGGCGGAGGGGGGCACCGGCGTGCAAGCAACTGGCGCCGTGCCCCCCATCATGGTGTGGGGTGGCATGGGCGCGGTGGCCTCGCTGGGGCGGCATGTGGCCGCGCGGGGAGGCCGCTGGCGGTGCACGCGTGACCGAGCGCTGGCGCGGTAGCGCCAGGCGGGCGAAGGTGCGGGAGCAGCACCGGGCGAAGCAGGGATAACGGAAGGGCAGTTTGTGGGCCTCTACTGTCAGTGAGATGAATTTGACAGATCACGGTAGTGGCAATGAAAAAACTTGCAAAAAATTTTGATGGCAGTAAAGGAAATTGCAAAATTTCGGTGGCGGTGAAAGAATGAACAAAATTTCCGGTGACACTGAAGGAATTGACTCAACAATGAGAGGATGAGCCGGTCGCCGGTCGGCGATGAGCCGTAGCCCACCCACCGAATAAGCTCATAATTAGAGGTGAATTTCCCCACACGTTGCTGCGGAAATTTAAGGATAATTTCATATGGGCATTCGATGATTAATTAGGAAAGAAACAAAGTAGCAAGTATATTGGAATTTGAGGTTTATTAGATTAAGTATATAAATTGCTTGTGTAGTAGGTAAATAATAATTTTTTTTGTCGTTGGAGCCTTTTTAACCGATGGTGGTATGATTTTTCTCCTTTGATGTATGAAGTATTTATAGCATTATTTCTAGGTGGCTGTTGCTTAGTGATACATATACACATTTGCCCGTTATAGTTACGCAAACTTCTGGGTTTATACAATCCGGTAGTCATTGGATGCACATATGTATTATGGCATTTTTTGGAGAATCGACTGAAGGGTTATAAAGATGATCATATGAAAATATAGACGGTTTCACATAGGATATGAGTTGTATATGTATTAGCAAATTGTATATGATGATAAAATAGAAACATGAAGTTTGTTTGAAAAAGAAGAACAATATTACACATGTGTATGCCATATGAAAGCTTAGTATGCATGGAGCCAAAAAAATCGATGAAAGATATAAATTAAGGCACTTCTGGATTTATACAATCCGGTAGTCATTCGCATGCACGTATGTATTATATGCATTTTTTAGAGAATTGTTTGAATGGTTATGAAGATGGTTGCATGAAAATGTAGACGGCATCCCATAGGATATGAATTGTGTATGTATTAGCAGATTGGATACGATGACAAGAAAAACATGTTATACATGTGTATGCCATATGAAAGCTTAGCATGCATAGAGTCACGAAGAATAATTAGTTTTAATAAATTCGTCTGGTCGTTTAGTCATCATCTGTGTAATTAGTTTTATAATTAAACTATATTTAATATTTTTAATTAACGTAAAAAAATCTGATACAACGGAAAGTAAATTTTAGCAGCAATCCAACAGCGTGACTACACAGAAGCTGCAAACAAACGGCCGCCAGACATTAATTAATTTCTGGACCTGCCCTCCGTCTCGTCTTGGACTGGCTGGCAGCGCAAAGAGTCGCGGTCTCCGCAAAGAGTCGCGGACGTCGCTGCCTGTTCTTCCAACGCGCGTATAGCCGTACACCAGGAGCCAGGAGGGCTTGCCCAAACAGTCGCACTCGTGCCCTGGTGCATCTCTTTTTGCAATCCTACCTTCCAGCGGCCAGTGATTCACACATCGCCCCACTCGGTCAGGACCGCAGGCGGCACGGCACGTCGGCACGGAGCAGGCGAGCTGCAGAGACAACGTTTGCACCCGACCCCCTGCATCTCCGTTATTTAACACCTCTACCCTACAAGTCCGAAAGCGGGACCGCGAGGGAAGCGGTCACGCGCCGCCATGGGTTACCAGGACGCGCCGGATGGCGATGGCGGCGGCGGCGGGAAGCTATCTCTGGCCAGCGTGGGCTTAGCCAGCCCCGGTGGCGGGGCGAGCGGGGGCGGCTACAAGGACCTGCTCGTCATGGCGCTGCCAAAGGACGACGGCCTCGACGGCGCCAAGGTCGCGGAGGCCATCGGCCTCAGGCTGCCCGACGTCGGAGGGGCCATGAGGGTAAGGAAATCCCCATCCCTGAGTTTATGTGGTTTTCCATGTTACTGGAGCGATGGAGCCATGGAGGGGAGGAAACCTTTGCGATTTCGGCTGGTTACTGTTCTAATCTGATTGAAACTGGCGTACTGCGCTTCCCCTCATTGGATGCGCGGTTTAGTTCCAGGCCTGTGATGCGATTATTCGTCAAAGAGTTTCGGATTCCTACGTTTCGACTCAAGAGCAGGCTTTTTTTTTGCTGCCACACATACGAGCTGGGTTTGATCCACTGAGATTTTTACCAGCGTGTTGCAAAGCAGCTTGCTCCGGTGAACGTGCTTAGTTGTTCATTTCATATGCTGCTTCGTTGCAGAGTTTTGGCCACTTCAGCTTCCCTCCGAGGCATCTCTAATTTTGTCAACTGCAGGTGCTCCATGTGGATAATAGCCGTGCTTCTTTCTCCCTTTATGCATATATATTCATCTCGTGGATTCATCCAAAATATTTTTTTTCACCTTGCTTGGCAATTTATATGTCGATAATGCTGTGATATTCTTAGGAGTTGGGGATATATCGTTTATACAACAAATGTGCATGTGGCCTTCTTTTTTTCTTATTCCCTCACCCTAGGTCGATAGTTGGTTAGCAAAAAGTAAGGTCTGACTCTTGATAGCGATGTCTAGCTCAAACGCAAGCTAGAGTGGACATACTAATATTTAAATCTCACCAGTCCAGAAAAAAGAACTTCTACACTCCTTATTACTCTTTACACCCATACTACCTAGTTAAGATTGAAATTTGAAACCTTGAAGAGAAGGTCAAACAAGGTTCCAGAAGTCAAATGTAATAAAAATCCTATAAGATGAGTAAGTCAACTAGTTTTGTATGCTAAGCCAAGTTAGAAAAAAAATTTGTTTGGTTTTGTTAGAGATCTCAATTGCAGGTCTGGACAAAATGTTCCTTTCGCAGATGGAACGGTATTTGTCCTTCTCTTTTCATGCCTTCTGCTTATCCATTTATTTGGAAGATGACACACATGCAAATTCAATTGTCTCTTTGATTCCATGTGCCTTTTTCATTTAATCTATGTTCCAACTACAAATCAAGCTGTTACGTGAAAAAAAAAACAAAGAAACTTGTCTTTACCAAGATGGTGTGAGCACTCTATTATTGACAAATGACAAGTTGACAACACTGCAAATTCAACCACAGTTTGTGAAACGAAACCAACCTTTGGTCTGAGGATGTGGTATACTTGTGGGCCCCTACAGAAACACATAGTTGAGTGTACGTAACTTAGCGTTGGGGATTAGTTCTTCATTGCTTGCTTTCGATTGATACACTCTCATCCTTATATAGATGAGGAGACTTGACCCTTAAGAATCTGACTAACAACTGCAATCTAATGCTTATGCAACTAATCTTATTCCTATGGCCCTTGGCTACCGTCCCATGACATATCTCAATAACTAGTAATGTGTACTATACCATATAGATATGGCGTTTTAATAAATCCTGAAATGTTTCTTATTTATGATTGATTAGATAATGTGGTACTGGTTGCTAATTTGTTACAATCTACAAAACAAAAAGACTTATTAGATGTTCTGTGTAACTTGAATAACCTTTGTTCTGCAACTTTGAATCCTTCATTACATCTACAACCATAGAATGTCAAAAGACTTGCAGGTAGGATTTCCCTGTTTTTTTAATTTCTATTCTCATAGGTGCCTTATGAATTTGAACTTTGAGTCTAGTGATGAATTTAGGTCTGGTTATTTAAGTGTTCCCTTTATCTGATTCACCGCAGACTATTATGGAGCGCAGAGAGGTCAGAGAATTTGCCAGTGGGGCATTAGCTGGTGCCATGTCAAAAGCTATCCTTGCCCCTCTTGAGACTCTCAGGTATTCACTAACTGATCTCTGCGTTTAACCTTTGCACCTTAGTTGGGCAGATTAATATATTTAAGCAGTATGATGGTAGACCGTAGATGCATATAGCTTGGTTTGCATTGTTTCTTAGTTGAGGTCGATGCATGCACTTCTGTAATCAGATCATCAGATGTGCCACCAATTTTTCACCAGTCATCAGAAAACTATCCATAGCACTTTTATCTTTTGCATGATGTTGTGTTCTAAAAGATGACATGTGCCTACAAATTTGCAAATTATCGTTTCTACATAACGCCCCCATAGTGACATGCTTCCGATTTTCAGGGATTGGCCATCTAGCACATTCAATTTAGTAAACAGTCTGCTTTTTTCTCTCTTCATGCAGTTTCTCTTTATATTACTCCGGCATGTAACCAGAACCACTTAGAATTTAAAAGGGAGGGGTTTCTAAATACGGTTATCACATCATCATGTATAAACATATCGTTTCATTTCGTGCCAGCAGAATACAGTATTTTTTAAATTTATGGGAACTTATTTCACCTGTGCTGTTAAAATATGTACACATGCTGATGACTAATTTGTTTCAACTTTCAACATCATATGATTAGATTTATGATTATCTCTTGATTAAGCAAACGAATGGTCAAATAATACCATTATGTACTAATTTCAGGACAAGAATGGTTGTAGGAGTAGGATCTAGGAATATTTTTGGTAGTTTTGTGGAGATAATTGAACAAAATGGGTGGCAAGGGCTTTGGGCAGGAAATACAATCAACATGATCCGCATTATTCCAACACAAGCAGTTGAGCTCGGAACATTTGAGTGTGTCAAAAGGACCATGGCAGAAGCACAAGAGAAATGGAAAGAGGATGGATACCCAAAGATACAGCTTGGTAATCTGAAAATCGAGCTGCCACTCCACCTCTTCTCTCCGGTCGCTATTGCCGGTGCTGCTGCTGGAATAGCTGGCACATTGGCATGCCATCCTCTTGAAGTTATCAAGGTAATTACTGAGTTGAGGCCTTGGCAGCCAGCACTATTTCTTCATCTACATATTAAACTGTGGAAATCATATTACATTATTTATTAGTGCTATGTTATTGATGTTCTATCAGGATCGCTTGACTATTAATCGGGAGGTTTATCCTAGCATTAGCCTTACCTTCAGCAAGATCTATCAGACTGATGGTATAGGTGGTCTCTATGCTGGCCTCTGTCCTACACTAATTGGCATGCTTCCTTACAGCACATGCTACTTTTTTATGTATGATACAATCAAGACCTCATACTGCCGCTTGCATAAGAAGACATCTTTGAGTCGCCCTGAGCTACTGGTTATTGGGGCTCTTTCAGGTAAAGGTTTCAGCATCTTATTACATCCAGTTTTAGTAAGTCATCTGTGTTTGTCACTTCAGCAGTTTGTCTTAAATTCTAAGGCGAAATAGAGAAGCCAGGGCCTAGTATATTGAGTCTGAACAAATAGGCCTGACATTTTTGCAATGTTGGATACACAGGTCTAACTTCAAGCACAATCAGCTTCCCGCTGGAAGTAGCAAGGAAGCGACTAATGGTTGGTGCCCTGCAGGGGAAGTGCCCACCCAACATGATCGCTGCCTTATCAGAGGTGATCCGGGAGGAGGGCCTCATGGGTTTGTACCGTGGGTGGGGTGCGAGCTGCCTAAAGGTCATGCCGAATTCTGGCATCACCTGGATGTTCTACGAAGCATGGAAGGATATTCTTCTGGCTGACAGGGACAAGCAACGCGCTTAGGGAAGAGGCTGCTGTTGAACACTGAAGGCGTTGCCGTAGATGAAGTATTGCTCCTGGGCTTGGATTTCTGATCCATTTTCAGTTTTGGAATCCTGCCTTCGCTGAACGGGTAGATAGGATGCGTTCCTTTTTTTTGGCCGATGAGTGGAAGCATTTGTTGTTCCTTACCAATTCTGAACATCTGATCACCGCTTTTTTTAACAAACATAATCCATGAGCTCGTAACATCATGATTCATGAATGCGGCTGTCCCAGACGTTTATGCTGTTCTTGGCTGAATGCTGGCGTGTTAAGCTCAAGGGCCGTGACGGCTTGGCAAGGACTCTACTCTGTACCAGGTGACAACATTCAACTATTTTACCGCACCCAGCGGATGGAAAAGTTGAACATTGCTACACTGCAGCTTCTTGCAACCAAACCAAGACTTCGTTGCGCTTGTGCACTCAGTCGCCTTTGGAAGAAGGTAGAACCGTAGAGTCATCAACCTCGGTTTTAATTTGCAATCCTTCTAAATGGCATTTTTTTCTTCGTCCGTCTTCATGTTTGCATCCAGCCATCTTGCCCACCATGATCATTGCTTAAAGACGGAAAGATCCCACATCTATGTTCTCTCATCCTCCATCGCCTGGTTTGTAATCCACCTGGCTCCTTGTTTTACAGCGAACTGATGCCGATGTGAGCAGAACTGAGCCACCCACCAAACCCGCAACATTTGGTTATTGGGGAAAGCTAAATTATGCACACACCTTTATCAGTTTTCTTGTGCATCCAAATTATCAGTTCTAGCCTACCAGGGATTTTTGCAGTAGTGACCTGCCACTGCGACGAGTTTTGGTTTTGTAGCTATTCCAGCCTACCAGGGGATTATGCAGCAGTGCACATATATCTGCGGCGACTTTTGGTTTGTAGCTTGCCAAGTGGCGCCGGGCATGCATTGAGCTAGACAAGAGGACAAGTGGAATTGCATCTAGGACTCTACTCAACTTGTAGGTCGTTTGATATTTTAGACATCAATTATGACAACTCACCGTAATAAAAAAAGTTACAATTATTGTTTCTTTTCATTGTGATCTACTATATAATAAATTCTTGTAGTTTTGTATTTTATAAGATGACCGATTAAAATTAGTGTAAAAAAAGTCAAACAAAATATGATTTGGAACGGAGGGAGTGCAATATATCTACCAACTAATCGTTTCGTCCCTGTCCAATCTACTCCAACTCCCCTGCTGAGATCTCCTTATACCCTATCCTTGAGATGGTTGAAACATCTTAGAAAGCATGGTTTTGGTCTACAAAGCAAAGTTTTACACTCCCAGATAGTCCAAACACGCCTAGCAAGTGGGGTTTATCATGAGGTTACATGTGATTATCCTCGTGTGGAAAATAATAACTTCTGTCAGTGAAGTTTAGTTTTTTGTTGCTGGAACATGCCTATAACTAACAAGTTCTTTATCAATACATTAATACAAATTGATGTCATTAGAAGATATTACGTAATTACATTATATTTATGATTTTATATCATAAATAATATATTACTTTTCGGTTATAGTCCTACATTAATGCAAATTGATGTCATTAGAAGATATTACGTAATTACATTATTTTTATGGTTTTATATCATAAATAATATATTACTTTCCTGTTATAGTCCTAGTAAAAATAAATTCGATCTACTAATTTTAAATAGAGAAGTACTGCTTTATCCACAAGTGCACGCATAATATGTAACCTTTTGCCACTTGCGGTCTTAGTTGTCTTGCTACGTCAGCAAAAACTAGCAAAAGGAGAGTGCACATCTACAAATATATGGTAAAAAGTTAATTATTTCGGTGCACAACGGCCCTTTGAAAAAAAAACCTCACCATGGACATAATGCACTATGGTGTGGTTAAGGTTTCCTTGGAGTTTCATTCTCATTAAATGCCATGACACATCAGCACGTTTGGTGACATGTCAGTGCAATTATGAATAAAGAGACATGGATAGTTTTATGGGAGGAGAGAAGGTTTCATCTAGATGAAACTCAGGATGCACGAGTATCTAGACAAAATCTGATGTGGCACTCTTGGTAAGTGTACAATGCAACCTTCCACTGGAAATGGCCTAAAATTACCATAAGGTCCCGTTTGGCTCCTAATAATAAGAATTTAGAAGAATTGAAATGTGACTAAATAATCGAGCAAATGATGCATATGAATTGGAATTCATGATTCCACATGTGTACATAAACAAAATGATTCTTTTCTTCCACCAGTAAATTGCTTGGAATTGTATTATGAAGTTCCTTGCTCTCCATTCCTCACCCAATGCTCTCAAATTCTCTTTTCATATTAGTGGAGAACAAATAGTTATTGTAATGAAATTCTAATTCAAGAGACCCAAACGGGCTTAATTGAACTTCGAAACTTGCTTCGATCTGCAATTGTGAAAAGATAAGGTTGTCTCCAGCGGATCGTATATATGGACTGTCTATAGTACAAAACGACACTGTAACGCTAGATAAAAAAAATGGTTAGAATAGTGTTAGGTAAAGATAGATATAGGATCCGATGGAGATGGTCTGCATTGTCACTCGGAGTCCCCGGCAATAAAGAAAGAAAATAAAAAGGGAAAAGGAGGAGGAAAACGGAGACGTACTCGTGGGCCTAGTTTCGGGGGTTCAGCTAGTGCAAATGGGCCTCAACTCCGCATCGTACCGACCGAATATACCTCCTTCAGGTCTTCAACACGAAGTCGTCCAATCGGAAGACTCCTCGTACCAGTCATCTTCTCCACCTCGGCCCATCGATCCGCACCCAACCCGGCGAACTCGCTCCCGTCCGCTCCTCTCCACTCGACGCTGCCGGCCGCCGGCCGCCGCGCAGCTAGCGCCTACCCTTTCCCAGCGGCTATGGCGGAGGAGCTGGTGCTGGACACGGCGATCCGGGACTGGGTCCTGATCCCGCTCTCCGTGGTTATGGTCCTCATCGGCGTGCTCCGCTACTTCGTCTCCAAGCTCATGCGCTCCCCGGCGGCCTCCCCGTCCCCCGACCCCAAGCTCGTCAAGGAAGGGTCCGTGGCATACTCATCCTCTCTGTCCCAATTCCCTTCTGATCTGATCCCCGTTCTCTCGATCCGAGCGATCTGGATCCAGGACCCTCTTCCCCCGGCATTAATTTCTCGATATATTTGCATCTACGAGTGCATCAGAGGCTTTGAGTTGCAGTTGCTTTCGCTCAGCTGTTTATGTACTACTATCTGACGTGAGGGCTTTGCTTATCCGCAGGCAGGTGGTCATCAGGGCGAGGAACCTGAGGACCAACGCGCAGTTCATACCGGCCAAGGCCTTCAAGGCACGCAAGGTTTATTACACCAACGAGGTAATTCCACTTGAAGCATCAAAATAGTTCACTAAGTCCATTTAAGAAAAGATCAGGGAAACCGTTAAGCTTACCATGTTTTGTGAGAATAGAATGGGCACAAGCAATATATGTGCCGATGTGGCCACAGAAGTCACAGAGTTGTAGAATTTCCAGTTTGTCACGATGGGCTTGACGATGCAATCCTACTTGATGTCTTCAGAAGTTCAGTGTATATTTTGGTGACATTCTAGTGACTGTAGGAAAATGGATTACTTCATGTTCCAAAGGAAGAGGCGCAGAAGGCTCAGGCAGCCATGTTTTCAGATCCAAACATGGCCATGGACATGATGAAGAAGAATCTATCCATGATAGTTCCTCAGGTTCAGTGTTCTGCACTTTTGCGTTATTTGTGTTGCTATATAGTTGAGTAATTGTGTGCTGCCGCTGTACCTTACATTAACATGCTGTTTTGTCTTTTTGCAGACGCTTACGTTTGCATGGGTGAACTTCTTCTTTTCAGGTTTCGTTGCAGGTATGCACATATGTGCTTTGTTTATTTATGATTTTGAGATGGCAAAAAATGCTCCAGGACATCAAACTTTCGTGAAATACACCACTTCACACCGCCAATGTTCTGATTGGCTCAGTACCATTATGAACCAGTGGCTATTTGCTAGATCACACCGCACCCAATGTTCTAATCATTTCTTACCCCGTTTGGATCACGGTTTCCTCAAAGGAAAAGTGCAGGAAAATAAAACGGTGGAAAGGAATATGAGAATGGCGTTTGGAACGAATGAAACAAGCAAATCCTTTCCTCTGTAACACCGTAGCTACTGCATGATTCCGCAGGAAGGAAAACATCTGCTTCCACCTCTGGTTCTTATTCCTTTTGCGGAAGCCCGAGGCGAGGAGATCATTAACTCATCTGGAAGCCGGCAGACTAGGCATCTCCGACTTGCAGAACATGAGGTTCAAACGGGGCAAATTGGACATTTTATCCACCTTCTCCCACCCAAAATCTGAGAAATGATTAAAATATTATGTATGGTGTGATCTAGCAAATAGCTGCTGATCCATAATGGTACTGAGCCAATTTAAGTGTTGGCGGTGTGAAGTGGAGTATTCAACGAAAGTTCAATGTCCAGTAGCAAAATTTGCCTTTTGAGATACATGATCTTCTCATATGCCTGCTACAGAGTTCCGTCCTCATATTAGTTCCATGCTGTTGTAAGACCACCTCTGTTAATTACAAAAACTAAATCATAGTGCCTTTCAAACTTCTTCAATTTTGTCCTATATAAAGTTATAAACATGGTTAATCTTATGATAGCATCAATAGATGAAGCAAACACTTAATATATTTTGGTATGGCAGTCCCCGGGAGAAATATGATTCCCAAATTATGTACTTAAATTACCGCTTCTTCACTCTCAGTCTAGCACTTCTCAACTTCTGGTCTCTGGTCTGTGATCCCAATAAAACTTAAAGGATCATGCATCCTTTAAGAATTAAATACTTCTGATGAAATTAGTGGTCGCCGTATTTCACATGCTAGTGCAGGCATATAACCATTCCTATTCATACTTCTGCTGTTTTTTGTTATCATGTGTATTATTCAATGATTTGTAGTCTCAGCAGGTTCACATATTTGCCAATCTGTTTTTCAGCGAAAATTCCCTTTCCATTGACTCAGAGATTCAGGGGAATGCTGCAAAACGGAATTGACCTGAGCACTGTTGATGTCAGCTATGTTAGCAGCCGATCATGGTATGTATAAAACTATCTTTTTTTTTTTGTAAAGGAATTATCTGGGTTATAACTAGCAGGATCTCTAAAGCGCCTTTTTTTTTTGCTGTTATCCATAGGTATTTCCTCAATTTATTTGGCTTGAGGGGTCTTTTCAGCCTTATCCTTGGTGAAGAAAACGGTATGATCTCACTTTATATGTCTCAATACTTTGTAGTGGTGTTTGCTGGTCGTTTTGTATTGCCTGGGAGTTTAATTGTTTTTGCATGGAAATGCAGCGACTGATGATGCACAAAAGATGATGCAAATGGGTGGTGGATTTGGATTTAATCCTACTATGGTACGATGCTCTCTGTTTTTTATGCAATTCGTGGTGCTTTTTCCCAGTCTATACATTTGCATATGCATGGCACCACTTAATTTTTCACATTTAAATAAATAAAACAACTCTGCTTAGACCCCAAGTGAACTCCATGGCTCCCATACCCAGCTTTTGGTATCTTATTTTGCTACTCAAGATATCTATCTTATGAACTCAACAATATGCATTTTTTTAGTCCTCGCTTAGCTGAGGATGTCTTGCCGCCATAGTTTGTCCAGAGCAGATTTCCTGATATTTGCAATTATTTGTTTAGAAAACCCCTCCGTCCCAAATATAGTTCCTTTTAGCCATCTTTCTATCCATCCACCTTTGGATGGATGTTGATGAATATAGATATATATACAAAACACATTCATTGAACAATGAATTAATCTATTTGAAAGTTAAAAAGGAACTATGTTTTGGGATGGAGTATTTCACATGTGTGTCTATACGGATGTTTGTGTCCATAATTATCTCTACGGACCTGACAAGACAGAAATATGTTAACTTTCCCAATTTGTCATTTCCAGAGTTTGGGTGCAGAGAAAGACAGCCTGGATATCATCCAGCATGACTGGGCTCTACCGAAGATGGAGAGGCATGCAGAAGATGTGTTGAAAAAGTTGTTGAAGAAATGATGTGAACTGGGCATCTGTGGAACAAACTCGCATTTTTCGATTTTTGTTGTAGCATGTTTGAGTGACCAAAGGTGTTCCACATTTCTAATTGTATTCTTTATAATTGGCTACGATAATACCCTTAGAAGCTG
This sequence comes from Paspalum vaginatum, assembly GCA_030272315.1. Taxonomy (NCBI): domain Eukaryota; kingdom Viridiplantae; phylum Streptophyta; class Magnoliopsida; order Poales; family Poaceae; genus Paspalum; species Paspalum vaginatum. The sequence goes on along the minus strand of CM059013.1, from coordinate 11,184,804 downwards.
GAGATCTTCTAGGTTCACAAGAACTTCGATATTTTGGCACTATTGTAGAAAATATATAATCTCTACTCCCTGTTCCGGTCTTTAATATATATGACGCTTTTTAGTTCAAAATTGAACTAAAATCGTTATATTTAATGGGCATAGGTAGTGCTAGTCTACTACCTTTCTCCGTGATGTGATTTCTCCTGCTGATTGAATCTGACAGGTTTTGGATGTTTATGTTCTTATTGCAGTTGATAACCCACACACCAGTAGTATACTGTATACATCACTGAGTCACTGACTGATCTATTCAATTCCAGTATCACGCAGGAAGCGGGCCACATCCTACCTCCAACGCCAAGGGCGCCACATCCCGGCTCGCGGCTCACATGACCGGGTAGCTCGGGAGCAGTGCGATGCCGCAGAGGCCGGACGCGTCGCCGGCTTCGCGCTGCATGAGGATGTAGCCGGCGTCGCCCCACCCGGGCCCCCACGAGTTCTTGACGATCCAGTACTTCTGCCCCGGGGTCTCGCTTCCGTCGCCGTCCGTGTCCCCCTGGGTCTCGCCGTACCCGACCACCGTCACGCCGTGGTTCAGCTCGGCGGTGCAGGGCCCCGTGAACACCCCGCCGCCGTAGAGCTGCCACACGAAGCTGCCGGCGTCCACGGCCACGGACACGGGCTGCCCCGCGGCGGCCCGGAGGAGGTCCGGCTCGCTGCTGGGCGTCACGTTCAGGTACCCGGTGATGCTCACCGCGCTCTCCGTCAGCTTCGACGTCTGGCAGGCGCCGTTCATCCCTGCATGCGAATCCAGCTCCAGCGAGCGTCAAGCCAGCAACGCAAATCGTTGATCGTCCCGTTTCCGTACCTTGGTAAGGGTAGTTCCCTTCGGTTGTGAGGCCATGGTTCTCCATGACGAACTCGTAGGCCCAGCTCATGTACCCGCCGGCGCAGCCGACGGCCTCGGTGTCGCAGTCCACCAGCTCCTGCTCCGACAGCGACACCAGCTTCCCGTTCCTGATCTGGTTGATGCCCTCCATGGCCGCAACGGCAGAGAACGCCCAGCAAGAACCTGCACAACACGCGAAATCTCGTCAGAACAGGCGCCTCGTCACGTACGTCCATCATTCCACATATCATTCATTGTTCACAGCTGATTCTCTCACTCACCACACTCCCCCTGGTTCTTCACCGGCGTCACAGCTCCTTTCTCCCGCCAATCGACGCTCTTGGGCAGATCAGAATAATCTTCAGCCAGTCCACTGTCAGCCTATATATTTTATCAGCACAAACATCATCAGAGAACAGCTTCACAAACTTTCAGTGTCCGAGACATGCTTGTTGTGCGATTCTGTTACAAGTAGTTTCAGAGAAAGAGAACACGAACACAAGACATGGTGCTTGGCGTCGTGGAGTGACCGGTTCTGCTATGAGGTCCGAAGCCCAGCATCTTAGCCCTGAACTCCTCGTTCGTCAGGTCCGCAAACTTGTTGTCAGCCAGCTTGTACCCGCTGTTCATGGAGTTGAACATCTCGACCAGCTCAACGTTCCTCCGGTACACCTCAAGCCGCCTCTGCTTCTCGCCCTCGTCGGCGTACAGCCGGCCATGCCTGCCCATCCACTGCTCGAACCTCTCCAGCATCAGGTCGGCACGCGCTAGGGCCGCGCATATCCAGACGACGATTGGCAGCAAGAGAAGCAGGGATGATCTCGCCATTGTTGGAGCTTGGCCTGGGGAGGACGATCAGCAATATAATGATTGTGAAAGTACATAGAGCCCATCCACATTCTGCAACTTGCGACAAACTGGGGACAATGTAAGGAGGTCGTTACGGACTCTCCTCAGGCCGTATGCGTGATTTGAGGATGATCTGTTGCACAAGCATGAACCACTGCATGTGAGCTGTGCTGGAAAGAACAATGGCGCACAAGTTCTTCGTTTTGCGATGGTAAACTGTATTGGGTATTCCGTTTTTAGCCTTCACCTCGCTCTGCTTGCCTTTAATACTATGCCTTGCCATGAAAAGAATGTACGCGTATGTACTTTTCAACCAGTTGCCCAACCAGAACCAGGCATCCGTTAAGCACCCCACCACTAGTGCATCTGATTTAAGCTGTGTGCTAGTAAGCCTACAATCAACAACACAGGAGACTACTGGCAATCATGAATCAGAAACAGAGCTCAGCAAACTGTGCATTGCATAAATACAGTTTCAAGAGCTTACACAAACAGGAATATTTCCACTCAAACAACAGTTTAACGTTCTTGAAGTTGCCAAGATGCTACATGTACCCAATTCGTCCACGGGCTCTTTGGCACTGGACTTTGCCTTTTGGATAGTATAATGCTATGTTGATGCAAAGTGCACAACAAGAGCAACAACTGTGCACTAATGGCCAAGCCATGTTGAGGGCACCGGCTGAAACCTAGACTTGGCAGTTGATAGTGCATCAAGGTAATCAGCCCCGCTGAAACAGTCACGGAAGTCGGTGAACAGCTTGTCAAAAACCCTCCATAGTACCTTATATGATCTGGAGTATGGAAATGGAAGGAAAAACTGCAAATGAAAGAAGAAGCACATAAGTAATGTGCTATGAATATTAATGCATTGAAAATTCAACCTTAAGTAATTTACTGGTACTAAAACATGCACGCCACCATACAAGTAAATCTTGATAAAAAAAATACAAACACTAAAGGCAGCAGATCATTTTGTGACTTTAACTTTAGGGAATTTTAGCTCATAACATGCCCATTGAACCATGATCTCAAAAGTGGCTTCTTTTTTTTTCTTTGTGTAAAGAAAATGCAAACAAAAATGAGAATGATATCTTACTTCTCCTTCTCGTGCAAGATGTTTCAACAGCAAGAATGTTTGCTCGTTTTCTTTCAAGCCATCAATGACTGCAAGCCATATTTTTGAAGCAAGATCATGAGCCTTTTCCCCTGTCTTACCACAAGCAATGAACTGATCTGTAAAGAGAACAGACCAATTGTTAAATCTGTGTCAGCATAAGCATGGGTATCAGCATTCAGCAATAGTCAGGGTCAGGGATGAATTGCTATCCTTAACTATGAAGATGTATCTTAAGTACATAAAGTAAGATGTTCTCCAGGCTCTCCATGGGAAAAGCTATGAAATAACTCAGAGATATCGGCACTATCTGACAGGGGAAGTTATCATGAATGTCAAATAATGTCCCTATGCTCCTCACAATCCTAAAATGCCTGCAGTTACTAATGATCTGTAGTGTATAATATAGACATCTAGCTCATGAACACCTCATTTGCTTGAGAACCCATTCATACCGCCTTTAACTGGAGCAGATAAAATATTTTCTTTAAAGTACATAGCAGCGATGCACATAAATTAGCTCTTCTTATGATGCCAGATATATTCTATCGAAAAAATTCCAATAGTTGACATGATCCAATTCTGAAATTAGTAAAAAGAGACTTCAGTCTTGAGAAAGTTGGAACAGAACCTCACCAATGATGGTGCCATGAAGTATGCTGGAAGGAGGCATGGCTGGGCGCTCAAGTTGTTCTTTTAAGTATAGATAAGTGTGACCGACAAGCTCATCAGTCTCCTCACCAGATGGGACTAGGTTCTCACTGACATATAGTGCTTGAAATCTCCTAAAATGACCCAAAACGATTTTCATGTGATGTTCACAACACTAGAGCTGATGCTATCCAAAGAGAGCTCACCAGTTCTGATCAAGTGAGTAAGCACAGAAGAAGCCATTTCTGAAAAATTTTCTTTTTTTTTTGTTTTTTTGAAAGCCAGACCATTGCGATTACTTCGCTTCAAAGCAAAAATTTCTGAAGCAAATGCAAAAGACATATGAACCTTGTACTACAAGGAGCAGGATTCAGGATTACATAAAAGTCTAGAGATAGTGGAAGATCAGAACAACACAGTATTACAGTACTCACCTCCTAGCGGAACCTCTGGGAATTGGCCCAGGCCACCGTTTCCTGAGACTAGCAGCTGGCCAGTTCCGTGCAATAGCAGTTTGCCACAAGCATTCTCCTTGAAATATGCTCGCCCAGTTCTTATTGACACATGCTATTTGCACCCATTCGTAGACTGGTAGACGAATAAATATTTCTACAATAAGATGTTCTGGAAGCCTGCCAATATGTGCATCACTTCTGTCTGTCATGAGACTGCCAAAAAGAAAATGAAGGTTAAGCATACAAACTTCCGTGTCTAGTTTGACACCAATATATTAGGAAAATGTTGCCTTCAAATCATGAAAATTTTCTTGTCAGCAATAATACACTGAATGCGAAATGCCGAAGTTAAATGTACACACTATGGAACAATATATTGTCAGGTAAGGAAACAAAAATTTCAGAGTCCAGGAAGAAACTGAATACCTGCCAGAATACAGAAAAGGACGATTTAATGTACCCCGTTCAAATGGGACCCAGAGGAAGGTTGCCTCCTACATGCCAAAAAAATTCCTTACAAAAAGAAACGAATTCTATCTGTGTCGGAGACAGAGAGATTTTAAGCCCTAATTTTCACAATATTAGTAGCCTAAAAAAGTTGAAATGTCCAAATTATCTTTTAATCCATTCCCAGAGAGCAAACAAGCAGGGCCCTTTGCAACTAAAAACCTATGGTGGTCTGCAGTACTGCAGTGTGCACAGTCTAAAGGCACTGTTGCACTGATCAATAAAATGAGAACTTCAGATCATTAGAATCTTCTGTAATTCTAGAAAAATTTATAAACTGACCAGATTCGAGGAAATAAAACTACACCTGTGGCCAGCATGCTACTAATTACACCCACACCAAGAAACGAAACCCAGTCCAAGGGATAGCCCAGAAAGGCATGGTAGTCATAAATCCAAGAAGGTACATACCGCACAAACAATACAAAACGCAATGGAGAATTCAAGATTGAACCCTATGACAAACTGGAGGAACATCAACTGAACATAGAAATAACAGCGGCAGAGACCGAGCCGAGCTAAGGTTAACTACAAATACGGCCATAGCCATACTATAGCCACTAACAATTATCCTGGACTTGTCACAAATTAACAAATTCACCATACAATCTGAACAAGATTCTCATTTCAAGTTTGGTCTGGGACGAGGAGAGCATCGCTGTGGGGATCAAGCGACCACACCACACTTTAGACTAAAATCGAACACTGCCACAGGCTGCAAGAACTGAGCGGGTACCTGGGAGAGAGAAGCGGCTCCCTGGGGAGAGACGGCTCACCGGTCTGCGGGAGAGACGGCGCCGGCGAGGAGCGGGCGGATGAGCGGAGGCCGCAGAGTCGGGTGGAGGAGGTGGAAAAGAGGAAGTTCAGACATTGACGGCTCCGCTTTCGTTGCCGCTGTCTTCTTCCCGTGTATACCATATTACCATCCTGGGGGCGCGTGCCGTCTCGTCATCAACGTGCACGCAGTACAAGCGGTAGTGTTGGCCCATTTACCGGCCCATATTTCGTGTGGGCCGTAGCGCGCGGAGGAAAGGAAAAACCTCAAAAACCAACCACGCTCAAACCCGGCTTTTTTTTATTTTTATATTTCTATTTTTGCAAAAATAAATCATTGATTCAAACTATTTGCAAATTTATACTCCTACCGCCGGTCCGCCCAGCATTTTTTAAAAAACGCCGCCCTAACAAGCGTTTTTTTGAAAAACGCCGGCTAGACGGGCGCAAGGTTGGCAGGGTGGCAACGTTGGGTTGCCAATGGGTCCCACGCCCAAATAATGCCGGCCCATCTGGTGTTTTTTAAATAATGCCGGCCCATACGGCTTTTTTTACCCCTGGCATTTTTAGAAAACAAGAGCAGGCTAAGTTGTGAAATAATAAATACGAGTGTATCGGCAAGTACAATTGAAATTACAAATCTATTTTAACAACATTTCCCACAAAAAATAAAATATATGAGTGTATCTGACAAAATTTTAGTCATTCACGAATACGAATGTACATATAGAAATGTTTAATCGTCTAAAAACAAAAATGATACGTTAAATTAATATCCCACATGCACAACATTCATCTAATATTATATCATGTCTAGAGTACTTGTCAACCGATATGTTCTTTTTTTCTCTGATGAGATAAAGCCATGAAAATTATATTAATCAGTCAATGGATGGAAAGTATTCACGATGCACTAATGCATCTCTCCAAGAAAATCACCGAACTAGAATACCTAAATCTTTAAACTCTGCAGCGAGACAAAATACGAGTATATTGTTAAAAATATTCCTACCTGAGATCACCATATTTGCGAACATTCTCTCCAAGTGCACTTGTCTGATGTCACGGGAACATCTTAGCAATTACTAGTCAAAAAGAAGTATAATCATCTGCTCGGAGATTGTGATCTATCTAGTTTGACCTAGGATTCCTAGTATATGAAGTATGAAGGTTAGAAGATAAACATGCGCTTCGATCCATCAACAATTTCCACTGTAATTATATGCTAACAACGAAAATGAGAAGACCTACAGAATATTTAGCTCAAGAATTGTTATTGAATTAACTGAAATGTGGGTGCCTTTTAATCTCGGGAAAATTGTACATATACCACTCTAGTTTCTCAAAATTACATTACATATTGTTTGAAATGCCATTGAATAGCATGACCTACAGAATGTTATCCAACTTTAACGGTGTGAACTGAAGTGCATGTTGTCCTCAATATACCACCGGGATTTTAATTCAATGTATCATTTATGCTTTTAGATCACTAAACATTTCTCGATGTATATTCGTATTCGTGAATGACTAAATTTTGTCAAATACACTCATATTTTTACTTTTTTGTGAACTGTCGTTAAAAAAGATTTGTAATATCAATTGTACTTGCTGATACACTCGTATTTGTTATTTCACAACTCAGCTTGCTCTTGTTTTTTAAAAATACCTGGGGCCAAAAAAACCCAGATGGGTCGGTTTTATTTAAAAAACACCGGATGCGCCGGCTTTATTTAAAAAAAGCCGGATGCGCCGTCATTATTTAAAAAATCGGCATTATTTAAAAAACGCCATATGGGGCGACATTATTTAAAAAACGCCGGGTGGGCCGGCGGCAGGTGTATAAATTTGCAAATGTTTGAATCGGTAATTTTTTTTTGCAAAAATAGAAATTAAAAAATATAAAAATAAAAAAAATTCCTCAAACCCCTGCGGCCTCTCGACCCATCGATTCGCTCGCGGCGATTCATGGAGGAAATCCGTATGTCCTGGAAGAAGCACAGGAGGAACCTGATCCGAAGTTGAAGACAATCTAGCACTCAGTGGCGGCGGTGGTGGAGGAGGAAGAGGAGGAGAAGGAGGAAGATGATGATGACGAGGAGGAAGAGGTAGATGACGACGACAGCGATCAGGACTTCAATAGTTTCAACGTTCTCCATTTGTCGGGCGCTGGGAACCTGGGATCCGTCGCCGGTGCTAGTTTGCACCGCAGGTAATGAGAACCTCATCGCTACCCAAATTTGTCTTTTTTTATCAAAATTCGGTATGTTTGGAAACTCCACAAGCAACATCTTTTAGAATGCCGCTTATAATTCTGTAACACTTAAGGCCTGCTATTGTTATGATTGACAGTTGCAAGATCGTGTCGATAAAACATATGGGTTTTGCAAATTAGCAATATTCATGCTGTTACTTGAAAAAGAGTTTACACAGACAGGACTAACCAGCTAAATGCAATCGTTGTTTTTCAGGAGCAGGTTATACGAAAGAGGAAGCAGAAGAAATATTTGAATCTGTCTGTGATAGGGATGATGATCTACTCTTAAAATGGTGTGAAATTGTTGAAGGCAATGTGACACATTTCCCTCCGATGCCTCAACGTGTTCTTCCAAAGATATCCACATGCTGTGTTTCCGGAGATGAGTGCTACCACCTGCGATATTGGACTGAAATTACTTCTGAAAGTAGGTGAACTAACTATCGATGACACACTACTTTATCTTCTCTCATGTAGCTCATTTTATTTGTTATGTTTTACATTGCAGCTAAACCAGATCATCCATATTTCATACCCTGTGAGATGATGCAAGTGTTCTATTTGCGATTATCAAGCCCTCTCACTTATCCTGTTAATATTTATGGGTGGGTTTCTGTTCGTGATGGCTGGCAGCCACTCCGCAATTATGTGTTTAAGTGCTCAAGAGATGATCCATCAATGATTTCTCTGGTAAGTGATGCTTGTTCTTGTCCTGAATTGAAGCTGCGTAAAAAGAAAATAGAACTTTGTAAAAAAAGATTTACTCAGGCAAAGGTTGTGGACATGTCAAATCTCTCACTAGCGCAAAAGATGTTTTCTTTTTCATTCCCTTGCTTGTGATGATTAGTTCATAAGTTGGAAAGGTAGGTTGGGCAAGTCATTTGACACAATAACTAAGTAAACTTATAAAAAAACACTACTAATTACAAAGGAAAAGGATGTCAAACTACCCTGATGTTGTGAGAAGCCCTAAATACCTAATCTGTATGGAGTTGATGCGAGGAGGTTCAGTGCAGGAAGTTAATGCTTAACACCTTGAAATTGATAATAATGGCTAAGAAAGTTGGAAGTTTGTGTCTGAAGTTATGACTTATTTTTTTAAAAGTACTATGTAAAACAGTATATGAAAGATGACTAGTTTTTGTCTTACTTTCACAAAATTATTGGTTATTAAGTGAGGTCAGTTATCCAGTAGTTGAGCACATGTTTTTTTGGATTTCTTGTTGGCTACCTACACCGATATTTAAACTATTTTAGATTTTGGGCACTTAGGTACTGGGTGATGCTACCCTCCAACCTACGTTTCCTCCCTGCTGCCCAGTGTGCTTAGAGCTTAAATGCTTTTTATCATGCTCCAAGTTGTTTGGAATTGATCTTGGACATGCCAGTTCATATATTCAGTGCTGTCGTGGTGTCAACTCCTTTTTTAGACTCGCAAATGCAGTTCAAGTAATTAAATAAACCTCAAACAAAATTCTAGTAATTAGGGGGCTGATCGCCTCCACTCACAGATGTGGTTCAAGTAATTAGATAAAACCTCAAACTAAATTTCTAGTAATTAGGTGGCTGATCGGCTCCACTTGCTGCTGCCTTTATTTTCACTGTAGATAACATACTGAGAAGGGAAAACTAAACAACCACACTACACTATGTGGAATCTATGGAAGAAGCGCAATTGAAAAATCTTCAAACATTGCTCGTTGTCATCCGCTCCAGGTCGCAGGGAGAGTGGGAGAGTGTGTTTCGCTCTATAGAAGTGTGTCCATTCGCCTAGGCTCGAATTAGGACCGTGTCTTGTTCCTTCTTGGGGCCCGGTCTTTTGGCTTGAGAGCCGCCGGTCCTGTGTACTCTGACTCTTTTCTCTTACTTAATTGAAAAGCAGAGATCCTGCCACTTCGTTCAAAAAAAGACTATTCAGAGTAGGATTCGGCTATTTGGTGAGATTAAATACATTTCGCATAAGAGAATTATTTGAATTTGTAACTTGAGTTCCCAAATCTTGTAATTTTGCTAGCTTGTTGAACTAAACACAACCTGTAAAAGATCATGTAAAAAGTGTTCTATTGCCATTATTAATATTATAATGGCACTAGAAGCATGTATGAATACAATGCATTGGGTGAGACAACATAAATTTATGGAGAAGTTAACACCCTATTTTTGAGGTTACATGTGCCATATTTAAATTGTTTTCATGTTTGATATGGAGCTTTATGTATTTTTTTTATTTTCTAGCACTATTAAAAATTTTCTTATTCCGCACTACATTACTTCGCTTGCTATGACCCGTGAAAACATTTATAGGGTGTTTGGTTTGAGAAATAGGGTGATGCATCAGCTTCTCACTCCTCGTTTTTTTTTGTTTGGTTTGAAGAATGGAATGAGTTGATGCATCATCATCTTATTTCTCAACCTAATAACTAATAACTAGTATTGGGATGAGGAATGGGTTCATCCCACTAAATTTTGTGGAATGAGTTGATGTTTCATCACTCCATCGTTCATGAGTTGATGACTCAAACCAAACACCGCATTAGAATTTTGGTAGCATGCTGGTTTCTCTTTTCATGAGTGGTTTTTTAAAAGCTATGCTGTGAAACTTCTGTATCTTTATCCTCATATATAACGACTATTCAGATTGATGGTTATATTAATATAAGTGTTGAAACGTTAAGTGCCAAATAGTCGGACAGCCGTCACCTATTTTGTTTAACCATGTATTTGGGCTACATGTCCGTTTAAACTGGTTAAACGACTGTTTAAACTGGATAAACAGCTAATTGTATGGACAGGGCTAATTAACTGATGACATTGGCTTATTCGTTGGGAAACAATTTTTTTATTATTGACTAATTCACATGTAAACTCTGGTTATAGTTGATGCCATGTTATTCTTGAACACAAGTTTTAATTGTGATCTTGTCTGATTCCAAAAAAAGTTGAACTCATCCTTGTATATTCCTTCGGTATTGTACAATATTATATTGGCCTATTTTTTTTAAAGAGCATATACATTATAACAAGTCCTAACATTGTATATCTACAGGGTTGCTCTTTCTTGCCACTTCGTAGCCCATGTCGTGGAATATATGTGATGCAATATTGCTTAATAGACATTGGACAATGGATAAAAGAGGAAGGAGATGGATCTGCTGACAAACTGTTATTTAGTGGCTATGGTGAAATCAACACTTCTTTGACTGGATTTGGATCAGTGTTGAGCAGACGGTTGGCGATTGTCTTGGCTTGGACATGGATTTTGCTTTTCTAGGTGACGGCATTAAGACTCTCATAGAGGTAAAGGCAGAAGCCAAACAACCATCATATTTGAGGCTTAGTGTCTTAACCAGTGGGTTTGATGAGGAAATTTCGCTATATGATGGCAAATTTTGTGGAAGTGGGTCAATGTTCAAGCATTTCATGGCTGTGAATAAGCAAGATGAACTGCACGCTGTTTTGAAAATGGATGACTCTCAATATAAATGGACTTTTAAGGCTGGAGTTGGAGCTGTTGGAGCACCTGAACACCCGGTTTATGGTTTCACTCAGTATTTTGTTATGAGTGTGTCATTTAGGACAAGGGGGCAAAAAAGCGTCAGCTTGGCAGCGGAGCTGCATCTGCAACAACGTCTGTGTATCAGAAATAGACCCCTAAGGTAGTTAGGTGTAATCAAGCACTGAACCATATATGTGTAGAAAACACAACTTTCTGTGAGAACTTAACACGTGGATATACGAAAGATCTCTATATTTGTCGGGATGATGCACCTGCTGTTTTTGTTTATTTCTGAGTACATGGTTAGTGTGTGCTTGGTACAGCCTTGTGATATGTTCACCTAATAATGCATTTCTCGATAATACTATTTTTGCTACTATGACCTTTTTAAGAGGACGGTAATGCTCAACCCGATTCGACAAAGTGGGGCCCTTGGGCATCTTTGGAGTTGGATCACCTAAAGATTATAGAAATCTTGTAAAATAGTGTTTGGTTTATCGACACGCTCTAGGTTATAATATAATTAGACACATCTGGATTCTTATAATTTGATACTCTCTACTTTTAGCTATTTTGGGATTTACAAACACAACTAACTTTCCGACCACTCTATCCAGACGGACAGCGTGATTATTATTGCTGACGTTAAAATTTTATAACCTCATTCACTATCTAGGTAACTTATTGTCTATCTATTTTTCTTCTTCTTACTATAAAAAAACGAGTTTTTACTAAACGTTTCTTACCCAGCGAAACCCCCAATATGCCCTCACAGATGAGTCCCGATGGAGGATGAAAACGTGGGAGAAACACCTAAAACCGTGCTTTGTAAAATGCTTCTGGTATTTTCCAATTTCTTTTCCCACCTCCATACCCGCGCTCGTGTACCCACACATCGGCCACGGCCGGGCCGGCCAGCCACCACGTGCTACCCACCTCGCCGTCGATCCGCGGCCAGCCAGGCAGCCAGGGCCGAGGCAGCAGCGCCCACGTGCGTCCTCTCGGACGAAGGCACGAAGCAGCGGGGACGAGACGAGACGTGGCCCGGGGCACGCACAGGCAGGGACGCGAGACGCGATTGTGGCTAGCAGTAGAAGAAGTAGGCGAGCGACCGGCACCAGCACGCCGCCCTGTCTGACCTCCCTCCCTCGCACTAGTCTCCCACTACTCGCGTGCTCTGCTGATCTCGTGACGATGCGGGTCACGAGACGGCTCTTCCTGGCGGCGGCGGCGGCGCTGCTGCTGCTCGTCGCGGGGCCGGCGGCGGCGCAGGACGCGGCGGTGGAGGGCGTGGCGCCGGGGGCGGAGGAGATCGCCGCGAACGCGAGGGCCAAGGAGGCGGCGGCGGTGGCCGCCGAGCTGGGCCAGCTCAGGGCGAAGATCTCCTCGTTAGGTCCGTGCACGTTTACCTGATTCCGGTTCCGCCTGGTGCTGCTCTGCTGGGTTCGGTGGGGTTTACTTGGCGCGATAGGGTTTAGGTAGTCATTCGATATGTTGCGACGGAACGGGGCAATGTAGAATGTAGAGATTGGGTGAGGTTGTTTGGGGCCTGGGGGGAGGGATTTGGTGAGTACCCGATGGATTGGCTTCTGTTTCACTGGATTTAACTTGTGTCGGTTTCAAATGGTCTGACGAGGGCCAGGTTTATCTGGGAAATGTTTCTGTTCAAACCTTGCAATTTAGAGCAAAAGCCCTTCTCGTGGGCGGATCGACCCCTACATTCCTCTTGCAAGTTGCAGCAATGCTCCTGATACCAATTTCTCGTGTTCTGGAAGGTACAGTTTTAGCTCTTGCTCAAAAAAGGGTAGCAGTTTGGGCAGAATAGTCTGTGTAGCCGAGTGCAACCTGTACCAACTTCTAGTCATGACAAAAATGTTATTTGCTTTCTTCCTAAAAAATTGAATAGTTAGAAACCAACCCGACTGTTTTCCTTCTGCAGAGTCGCGCATTGCAGAGCAGACCCTGGAGTTGAAGACCAAGCATGATGCAATTGAAACGTTGGATATGATTGTCAAGGAGAAGTCGCAGAAGATAACTACTATGCAGAATGAAGCAACTTCCCTCCAGGTGATTTAGTGAAAACGAATACACTGTGGAAGCATCGTTTTTTTACCTTATTGAAGTAGCTATATTAATTACCTGCTGTCTATACAGGCAAAGGGGTCTTTAGCTGCAGAGGAGCAGGCAAGCCAGGTCAATGCACGAGCTGTTGAGCTTGAGAAACAGGTAGTGGGCTGGCAGAATTCCATGGACTTTTACCGTGACAGAATATTGTGGTTTCTGATCTAACGTCTTCCAGATCGAGAAGCTCAAGAAGGATGTTACATCACAAAAAGGCAAAAAGGCAGCTCTGGAGGCTAGGGTCAGCAATGCAGATAAGAAGGTGCAGGAGCTGAATACAAAGCTGGAAAAAGTAAGTGTGCAGCTGTGGTTGCAGAGCTGTCTTTTGGTAACATTACAATACTACTTATCTTCACTGAAAATTTAGGATTCGTTTGCATGCTTAGTGGTCATGTTGAATTTCCTAGATAGACAGTATGCATGCTTTCTTTGCTAGGCTTACTACGTCGTCCATGTCAATTTAAGTGCAAATCTGTTACTATACTGCACATAAGTCATGAAAATTTGAGGTTGAATTCCTCTTTATCACAATTTGTTGCTTGTAGTCACTGCTACAGGTTTGAATAGTTGTCAGAGTTGCATGGCATGACAGAGCATAGCACATGTTATGCATCTTATACATCATAACTATATGTCAATATATAAGGCTAGATTATCAGATACTGTACGCTTTCTTCCTTTTTTTCTCACTTGTTACAGTTTCTGTGAAAATAGCATTATGCCCCTCAAAATTAAAGAAAAAAGCTATAGTCCATTTTTTTATTTGGCGAGCACTGTCCTTATTTTTGTACTTCTCTTAATAGCTCAAGAAGACAAGTGATGATCAAAAGCGCAGGATTCAAAAGACAGAACGTGCTCTTAAAGTTGCTGAGGTTTGTAGGATATTGGACTACTGTGATTCTTTCTTCTGATGTAGCGTGCTTGCATTCTGTTCAACCTTTGTTCCTCATGTTTCAGGAGGAGCTGATGAGGGTGCAGCTGGAAACGACAACAAAAGCAAAACAGCTGAGAGAGGTAAATATGTATTATAGGGGCTGTTTGGTTTATGTACTGAGTTGCTATCCCATCAGGGTTTGTCAGGTTGATGCAAATTCATTGTTAATTTTTTTGTCAAAGCCATTTTTGCTCCACATCTAGGTGCAGTGTATCTGTGTATCCATGATATTTTAACAACATAATTCAAATACAACTTAGCTTGTCAGCTTGACATCTTGTGCGGTGTTTCAAACTTTCAATGACCTATTTAACAACACGATTCAGCTGCAACTTCTGAGCTTCTCTAATTGTAATGAAACTGAATAGTGAATAGAATGACAAGCTCTCTCTTTGCTAAAACCTAGCATATTCCAGTTCTGGGCATATAGTTGTTATCAGGAACTTCTTGTTCATTGAGAACCTCCAAACTGCTATCATTACCCTTTTTTTTATAGTTGCAACGCATATGATACTGATTGTTTTTTCTTTGGCAGGTTCATGGAGCCTGGTTGCCACCTTGGCTAGATACACATGCAGCCTGCTCTATGGTACAAGTGGCCCTAACGAATATTCCTCCTCTTTGTTTACTTCCTCTCACCGTATTTGATTATTTGTCATGTTAATGTGCAGGAGATGATCTCAAATCACTGGAATGAACACGGGAAACCTGCCGTCAACAGCTTATTGCAGAAGGTGCTGTGTATCTTCATAGTAATCATTTATATCTATGGATGAGAATTCTGATTTGAATTGATACTTTAACCATCCATTTGACATTTATATCCTGTGAACTAAATAACTGCAGGCATCAGAAAAATCCATGCAGGCAAAGAAATGGGCTGAGCCCCATCTGGAAACTGCTAAGACGGTAATATTATTACATATTCCTGAATCTGTAGTTGCTAAAATATGTATGGGCAGGCATATTTGAACCCTTAAATATGAACAATATCTACGTGCATGTGTAGCCAATTCCTGACATGTATCATGTCTGTGAATCTGTAACTGAAGAAATTCGTAGGCGCATAAAGTGTATTTGAAATGTTAAAACTTCAACATAGAATGATATCGGGCCGTATACTTAATGTTTCTATTTTTGGGCATCTTGATTCATTTTCCACTAACAATAACATTTTTCTTCTTGAAGAAATGGATACCTATTGCTAAAGAAAAATGGGTTACCTTGAAGAAAAATGCTGAGCCTTATGTCCAAATGGCCTCAGAGAAATCACTGGAGGTTTATCAAACATCAAGTGACTTCATCAGGCCTCATCTTGTATACGCGCATCAAGTCGCTGATCCCTACTTCCAGGTGCATATCCTGATTACAGTCCTGTGCTGTATTTTTTTACCCAGGAAAACCCACAAAATCATTGATATATAATCATTTGGTCATATGTTTTTCAGGAAGCTAAGAAATTATCCAAACCATATATTGATCAAATTGCTATATCTACTAAACCACATGTTGAGAAAATTAGAACTGCTCTGAAACCTTATACTAAAAGAGCACGCCATGTATATGGACAACTTCTTGAGATGGCTATTACATATCATCAACAGGTATTTGTTATTTCCTTTTCCCCTTCTACCTTAGTCCAGAATTTTGGTCCCTGTTAATATTCAATCGCTATACATATTTTTATGCTTGTAGTTCTTATTTGCATATGTTTCTTGCTCCGGTTTTTGAAAGTTTTAGCTGGCTTTCTAGGGTAGTTTTTAGTTGATCTTAATTCTTATGTTCTTTTATATTCATTCAGCAATAGTTGATGCAGTTTCCACTGTGTTTTCTCAGAGGAAATGTTATGGCCAGGGGTTAGCCCAACTGGTATTGCAGAATAGAGCCAAGGTCATTTCCTGGCTGCTCTATTGCTTGCCGCTTGGTAGAACATAGGAGGCTTGGTAGAGCCGGTAATCTCTATTCGCTGCTTGATCTCGGTTGATACATCCCGATCCTTATATATATGAGGAAACTTGAGTACTTGACCCTTGAGAAACAAATATCTAGATAGGATATTGGTGTGGATAACAACTCAATCTTATCTAATCTGTTTTCTAATCCTTATCTGTTGCTGTGAGGGATAGATAGGATGGCCCTCCAGGCACCCGTAACTGGAAGAAACCTTAACATTATCAAGGGTGTGATTGGTTGCCCCGCCAGCCGCGCATGTTGACCGCTGCTTGAGCGCGTGATTGGTTGCCTGCAGGGCAGGGCGCCGGCCTGCACGCGCGGGTGCAGCACAGGCACTTTTTCACCCACCCACCTGCATGCGCGGAGACACGTTCCTAGCGGCCCAGGCTGGCGCGAGCCAGGCGCTCGAGCCCCCCGCAACCAATCACACCCCAAGTGTTTGCCCCTTTTTGGTATGTGTCAAGACCACAGATTATTAATTCGCTGAGATCTTTGACTGCTTTCTTTTCTGTTCTTAAATATCTCAAACTACAACTAAATTGCAAAATATTTTCCCATTCAGTATGATGGATGGACGTCAATGAGTTTTATTATCATTTTTATTCATTCTAAATTTTTTGCATTTAGTACTATATAATCAAAAAAAAATTCAAGACCAGAATTCTACATGAAAATCTCAGGCATTTTTCTTTCCAGGCTCAGGCAACTATCTCGGATTACCTTCACCAACATGAATTTACAAAACAATTTGTAACCGAAGACTTGGTGTGGTATCTGGTATGCACCCATGACCATCAGTTAAAACCATTTCCTTTGATTATTTTTATTGTACTTTACTGTTTTGAACATACTAATGGCTCACTGTATTGTATTCTCTCTCTTTACAGGCTTCCGCTTTGCTGGTTGTGCCGGTTCTTGTTTTGTACACACTCCTTATTGAAACATTTTGGTTTGTGGTTTCTGTTCTGAGTGTCCAACTAGTTTTTGTTGCTTGTTATATTGGCATGGCTCTATATGAATTGACTTTATTTGCCACTTGATTTCAATCTATCCATTTGTATGTAGTACCAAGAAGCAGAAGAAAACACCACGGAGCAGTAATGCCAACCATGGTCACCGAAGACATAAGCGCCGGCATGCTGAAAAATAGATCATATATAAACACTTAAGTTGTGTCTTTGGTGTGCCGCATTGTATTTGAAGAAGGTACGGCCTTTTTTTTTTCTTCTAAAACAGGTCCATTCTCTGTTGGCTCGAAACTTAACAATTTGATTGTTTTAAATATTGTTTAGCTTTCCAGAGCATTTTGACCGAGTATTAGATTTGCAGAGCGTCAAGTTTGACCATGGTACTTTCCACTGAGGAGTTAGCTGTAAGGCACACACACTACGGTGATCTGGGGTCATCGCCGCTGAACCTTGATGTGTATCTAAGAGTTACAGTACACTCAGGAACTCAGTTTCTGGGTTGCTGTTTTGTATTTCATCTCTGAATAGGGGTTGTGAGCTTAAATTTGTGGGTGTTCATTTCATTGGTCATTTGTTGTAGCATTGTGCATGTGTTCCAGCCTGTATAATCGTGCTTTGTTCTCACATTTGTTGGTCACTTGTAGCTGTACCCTCCTCTCACTGTAAGCGCTTAAACTTCGTGGCACACTGGCACTAACGGTATACCTAGAATTTCGTTTTCCCCTTAGGCAGTGTTCTCTACGACTATATAAGAGCATCACCGGCAAGTATTTGTTTGGTGCGGGGTAGATCGGGTTGGGTGTGGGTATTGATTCAATGATTCTCATTCTGTTTTAACGGCAGTTGGACCTGTGGTTGCGGGGTACCCATATGCCCGCATCTGTTACTTTTAGGGCCTCTCTGGTACACAGAAATAAAAATTTCACATAAACAGTTCAATTTAAACGCGATTTGGGGGAAAAAACACAATCTAAAAGGGCCCTTAACGGGGTAGATGCGGGTTGGCTGTGGGTATTGATTCTCATCGTGACCTGCTGCTTCTCTTCGCCGGAGAGGAAACTCGCTCGTCGCCAGAATGCGGGCTTTCGTGACGACCATTCCTGAACGACTGACCACATAACCACAGCTTAAAATTCCAATGTTAGGTTTGAAGAAACATGCACATTTATCTGGAACACATCAGACGTGGACCAGTGCACCTCAATCCCTTATCTAGAGTCCTTGAGCTCAGTACGAAGCCCGTTTTGGGTGCACAAGTTATCATTGTCAAGCAAGCGAACCTATCCTCCGGTTTCTCATTTCTACAAGCAAAGACAACACGCTGATCTCTAAACAACAATACAGTTACAGCAGAACAAAAAACAAAGAGAGAGAGAGAGAGAGAGAGAGAGAGAGAGAGAGAGATGACTTCAGCTACCGAT
Source organism: Paspalum vaginatum (assembly GCA_030272315.1). NCBI lineage: Eukaryota > Viridiplantae > Streptophyta > Magnoliopsida > Poales > Poaceae > Paspalum > Paspalum vaginatum. Next base: position 11,166,430 of record CM059013.1, on the reverse strand, counting down.
ACAACAAAACGGACTAAAATTAAAGACACCTCGAATCTTGTCGTTCTACATGATCGATCCATAGACCAACATATGGTTGTTCGGCACCTTGCTTGGCACCGCAGGCGAAGCACGTACGCTCCACAGCTCAGCTATACTACACCTGGTACCCGCCAGGCCAGTACCTCTCCACCAGCTGCTCCACGTCCAAGCCGCTCTGGAACCGCGGCCCGGCCGCGTCCACGCCGAACCCTCCGTCCGCGATCACGCAGCCGCCGAGCCCCGCCGGCGCCATCTGCTGCTGCTGGTGGTGGTCACCTGCCATCACCTGATGGTTGCTACCAGCGCCGGCACCGCTCGGCGCCGTCTGGCCGCTCATGGCCATCGACAACGCGTGGAGCGCTGGTGGCGGCGGGGGCGGCATTGCCGGCGAGGTGCCGAGGTTGAGGTTGAGCCCGCCCGAGAGCGTGAACGGTGGCGCCACGGCGGCGGCGGGGTTCATGTACGCGGCCGTCGTCCCGGGGTGCGGCTGGATGTGCGGGTGCAAGCCCGGCGTGCCGCGGGCGAAGCGCGCGAGCTCGGCCAGGTCGGCCGGGGTCATGTACGGGTGGTGGTGGTGCCGCGCGAAGGGGTCGTGCTGGAGCAGCGTGGGCAGCAGCGGCGGGACCATGTCCAGCATGTACGGGTGGTGGTGCGACCGCGAGTGCCCGTTGTTGGACGTGTACTTCTTGGCGCCGGCGCTCTTGGCGAAGACCCGGCACACCACCCACTCATCCTGCCATACATGAATAATGGGCAAAAGACATTTTCATCTATTTGTCTATCTTCTATGATCGAAAACAATTTCATTTGTCTATATATGATCATGCATAAATTCCACTGCATAATTTCGTAAAATAGAGGTATGCTAGTACAAAGCTAGCTAACTTGTTTTTAGATTTATATATATTTATACCTTGTTAGATTTGGGGGCGGGTTTGGTGTGCAGGCGATACTCATGCATCACCCAATTGCTCTTCTCGCCACGAGGAGCTCTTCCTTTGTAGAACACCAGGGTTTTCTTCATCCCTACGAGCTCTGGCGTCGCTGGTAGTTGGCCGGTGTAGATTTCCTTATCTTTCCCCGTTGTCTTCCAATAACCAGCATTAGTGGCACGGTTTGTTCTCACACCCGTTGGGTACTTCCGGTCCCTCAGGCTGAAGAAATACCACTCTTTTTCTCCAAGTTTTGCTTTCTCTGGCATCAGTTATTTATTGCAGAATACACACAAAAAGTGTTAGTGCCTTCTATCCTTGTTATAGTTATATATGCAATTTCTATCTCTTAAGCTAAATCTACATGATAAAAACAAGTTCCCAGTTATCATGCCGCAGTCTCCATGTTACAAGTTACAAGTAACCCGTATCCAAAAATGCAATTTTGCACATGTACAAACTTTTAACAGTCATAATATTGATAATAGCCCATCACCAAGATTCTATATCCATAAAGTACTATACTTACAAAAACCTTATTCATGTTTCCAAAATCTACATAGTTATTATGAGTGCAACTCTGTCGGGTGATCAGAGAGCACTAGCATTTCCAAAACGACATGTGTGATCACAGATAGAATATCATGGTTTTCAATTTTTCTGGAGGAATACTTATGGGTATATGTTTGAATCTAGAACATAAACATTTGATGCGTGGTGGTAGTGTCTGTCACATCTTACATGTTCAGTTTTGCATATAGTTTGTACCGCTAATTATTAGTTTCATATTAGTGTGCGTTGTTGATGTGTCAGTGTCTAAACACTACTAGAGGGAGTGCATGTTAACGACCAAAAGATAATTTGTATAAATAACGATGCATGCATATACTCAACATATATCATCCAGTTAAAATAACAAACTTATATGATGGGTAATCAAGTTGTCTCCTGTTGTAGATACTACGCGTTGTCATACATAACCAGTGGTCATCTAAATGCTAGTTTTGGTATCAATAAATACACATATACACACAAATTTATGCATGTAAAAACCAACTTTTTAGCAAGTGGACGTAGTTCTCTTAGAAAAAAAATAAAGTATTCTAGCATTTTGATGGTACTAAAATGTCTAAATAGTGTGATAAAAAGGACTATTCAGCCTGCCTAGTCCTATTTAGGGTAGCACCCTCGCGTTTTTTTTCCATTCCAGCCATTTTACCCTTTTGTAGCATTTAAATGGTCATATCGGTTTGGAAAACAATTTGTGGCCTAAATTAAATTGGTCGGTGGCCATCATTTGCTGTTTAAACAGCCTAAACAGCTGTTTTAGCTGAACACTTGTTGTGAGGAAGAGTAAAATCTGGGATAGAAAATTGTTACACCTTTGAGGTCTTGAGGACATGTAACTAAGACCCCCATGAGAAAAGGAAATCTCCATATCCTTCTTTAGGAAGAAGAGAGCATGCATGCATACACTTGATCGTATGCACAGTCACACAGGATGAGAGAGAGAGAGAGAGAGAGAGTGACAACAAATAGCACATGAAATCTGCAATACGGAGAGAGGTCTAAAAAACTACAAGGACGAAAGGGGAGACAGCAGGATTATAAAATGTAAGAAATAAAGAAACCTTTGAGACCCATTCATGTAGCTATATATAGGATTATATCTGCACAAGTAGTGGTTTGAGGCTTTTTTTTTCTAACTTTTGAAAAACTTGCACCAAACGCATGACAATTAGACAACAGTAACGCCTCGGATAGGTAAGGTAGATGCTTGGAAATTAACCATGCATGTATATGCCCATATCTACACGACTACCCAGGTGTTCTATCTATATGTGGATTTAGTAGATGGATATAACAAGTCAACACAATATATAACACGCATGGTGATAGTAGCTAGTGTGATGCTTGGATTTATGTGGTTTCATAAAAAGCTAATTGTCCTTTAAAATAGGAAATATATAATTATATTGGTAAAATACACGCATGATGACCACTATGTATCAGTTTATTAGGCCATGATGAGTATGCTGTATGCACGCATATTTTCCATGTATAGTTTCTCACCCGGGAGATCCCACGGCTCGCACTTGTTGAGGTCAACCTCGGCGATGGCCCTCGCCGTGAAGCTGCTCTCGGCGATCTTGTGCCGCAGGTAGTACGTGATGAGCTCCTCGTCCGTGGGGTGGAACCTGAACCCCGGAGGCAAGCTCTCCTCCTTCTTCTTGTTCGACCCTCCCCCTCCTCCTCCCCCTGCTGCTGTTGCTGCTGACCCTTCCATACCCCGATCAGATCGGTGGATTAATTGATCGATCGATCTCAACACGTACACCACAAGATCAGAAGGACAAGAACCCTAACCCTAGCCTGGTAGCTAGCTAGGCTATGCACGAAAGGAAGCAGCTGCTGCTTCCGGTTTCTTGTCGCACTACTTGAAGAGGAGACACACGGCAGGCAGGGGCAACTATAACTAACGGATCCAAGAGCGAGATGATTTGACAAGGAGGGTTTGATAATAAGCAGCAGTTCTGGCTAGGCGACGAGAGGAGTAAGAAGAACACACTGCACACATGACACACGGTAGCTGCTGGCTCTCTCCTTGGCCCCTCTCGATCTGAGAAAGATTATTTGGGGTGTTTTTTCACGCAAGAGGGCAGAGATATAGGGGGCCTGGCCGCGCCTGGGCCATGACCATGAGGTCGAAGATGTGTTGAAGAAGCTTGTACCAACCGGGGGTCGTGAGCCACAAGCTGGATCTGGATGTGTGCATGCGCGTCGTCGCATGTCGAGCGCGTCTTGTTCCCACGCGCGCGCCGCTGTATCTTTCAACCGGCCGGGTCGTCTTCATCGCAATAGTGCCCAAGGATATGGTCGTACTAGCCACCAGTGTGTGGCAGCACAGTACGTAGCTCCTTGCCATGGCTTCTCTTTTGATGGCCGCGTCCCGTTCTTGCTTGCTATGATTAGTTGATTGATTTTATTGATGGGATGCGTGTTATACAATCGGTTAGTATAGATATGCTGCTTATGGAGTAATAACATCGATGGAGCTGTACCCCATGCAGCAGCTCAATATTATAATGCTTAATAACGTTGCATACAGCTACATGCAGCTCAGCTCACTGTGCGGCCAAAATATTTAAACATTGCGTCCTGCTGGTATATATAAGTGTACATGCAAGTGTCAGGTGCCACCATGCACCCAATTGCTCCATGCATGCTGCATCAGGAGGAAGAGGAAACTAGCTACTATAGAAAAACACCGGGATCGTGAACTGAGCGTAGTATAAAACCTTTGACAATTTAACTCATTATTTGACCTAGAAGCAGAAGTTTAGGCAAAACAGCTAGCAATGCAAGCTAGTACTTCAAGAGACGATATATACTCAAATACATGTATACGCACGTAGCTTAACAAAAACTATAAATTTCATAACGGATTGGAAGTCCAGTACAGGTATATATTTTCGGTTGATGGCAACGTGACTGAGTTAATTTACTCCTTAGAAATTACTAGAAAGGATGCAAGATCGATTGATCACGGAACTCCGAAATACCTGTCGAAAGTGTCTATGGACGCGGCAACGAAGAGAGTACACAACAGAACCTCAAAGACCTCAAGGGAAAAAAGAGCGCACGGGAGAGATTAGTCAGCTAGCAAACAGGACACGTGCGGGTGGGCCCGGGGCCAGATACGGCAACGTCGGCAGGGGCCCACTCTCCTCTTGACCCGGGGGTAGGGAGCGGCAGCCGGGCAGGGGCGCCGGGCCTGGGTTCCCTCAAATCCCAACCAACGCGTAGAAAACAATGGCGGCAGCGATCGAACTGTTCAGCACCACACAGTCGTCTACAAAGCCTAGGATTATTCCCTTGCATTAATGCATTCTCTGTCCATTTTGTAGCTTGTGTTGTGTTCTCCTTTGGTCTTTCCTAATCATTGGCGCATTAAGAGCTAATTATAGCTGCTGTGTCTGGCACAATTTGTGGAGAGATTCAGAGAGACAAGGGTCCAACATACAAAATGGGGAATTTTGTCTCTTTTTCGCATAGTGCTCATGCAGATTTTTATGGTACTACCAATTCTTAAGTTTGTGAGCTTAAATATTTTTTTAGAAGCCGACCCACCCTCACTGCTCACTTTTGTGTGAAATTCAGCTGTTCCAAAAATGCTCAGTGATGGAGGTGGTGGCAAGCACCGCAAGCTGAACATCCGAAATGTGGAAACAGAGGATTATGCCAAACTGTCATCGACCTTGCCCACTTGCAAGGCAGAGGACACCGCCTTGCATCGTGGGTGGCGGTCCATACAAATCCAGGTCCTGTGAATATCAAGACATTGACAGTAGGATGCAATCTTGACAACGGGTATGTAGGACACTAATTCAAGCAGGTAGGCCAAAAGCAACGGTTCAGACCTGAATCTTGGTCATCACGCACATGCCGCAGCAGTACAGCACCTCAAAATTATTCCCTCAGAAACAGTTCTTCCTTAATATCCTTGCCTAAATCTAGGGCTCGTGTTCATGTTGACCGCCCAAATTGCATTGCCCTCTGATCAGTTTTGTCATACTGCTTGCACTGGGCCCTCCCGTTTTCTTTGCAGTGTTTTGTCCGGGGGTGAGGACACTGATAGTTGAGTAGAGCTGAATATATGTACATTGACTAAATCCCTACTGAAAGATACTGCTTTGGCTGTGCCTCAGGTTTCTGTAATTTTTTGTGGCACGAGCTGATAGCTCAAACGACGCGATCAGGAAATGAAATGCTGAAGTGGCCTCTTCCTCCTCATGAATTAATTATGCGTGAAAGAAAATGCAGAGGCTCAAGAGGACTGGTTGGTGGTGCCTGCATATGCTGCACGATCATTGACGTACTGTTTGCAGTGTAACATCTGAAAATGGCCACATGAAAAGTAAGTTCAGGAATTGATAGTTCGAAATGGCTGTCGTGGTGACTCCAGGGACATTGTGGCTGATGATGATGTTGTTGAAGTGTGATTGACAAGAATTGGTAAAGTTTTCTTGTGGGTCAAAATCTCTCTTGGTTTCCTTTCCAGGTTTGATCAATTCTGCAAGTTTTAGTGTTGGTTTCTTGTGGGTTCAGACTTTTTCTCTGTCTGCTGTTCCTGGGCTGCAGCCTCACTGTCATCGAAGATCTCACAGCATGTCGCGATTCGCACTTGCTCCCACCTCCCAGGCCTTGTGCTGGCTGCAAGAACCACGAGAATTTACTATTTGACTCCTGCAACGTTCTGGAGCCAGCTATGTAAAATGCAAATGCTGCAGTTTAACAAAAAAATTGTTTCAGAGTTTTTATGAATGAAAGTCTGAAAAGGTTTTTATGTACAGTTTCTTCATGTTTCTAATTTGAAGTGTGACGCGGAGAAAAATCTCAACTCAAATCACCGGATTCATCACTAATCTTTTACACTTTGCAGTATGTTTTTAAAAGGAAGTTTGGGGTTCCCTTTTTTTTTTTTTTTTTTTGAGAAATTGGATTCCAATTTGACTCGTGTCATGCATGGTCACGGCCGCACCCGGATTTGGCATGCATGTTTAAAAGGTGTTCATGCGAACACTGGTGTCTATTCAGATTTATGGCATGGATAGACTGTTCACGCGTCCTGTAACCACAGGCCCAATTAGCTTAGCATTCCAACATTTGTTCAGGCAACTGCAATACTGGTACAGGCAACCCAGAGAAGTACTGATGGATGGATGCCAACTGATACTCCTCACAGAATCTGAAATGCAAAGAAGAAGCTGACCGGACTTGGAATCGGCCAAGGTTCCCTTCCCTCAGCATTTTGACCTTCCGTCCACGCGCGTCAGGTTCACACAGCGATCGAAGGAGGGAGAGAGAGCAAGGGAAGGCCTGGCGGAGATGGCAGGCCATCCCGAGGTGGAGACTGGAGACAAGTTCTGGACCGGGCGCTGGACCGGAGAGCGTGATAAGCCGCGCGGTTCGCCGATTCGCGTTATCGCTCCCGCGCGGTTAACTCCAAAACGAACGGAGCCAAATTCGCACACCCCTCCTCGGCTCGGCACGGACCGAATCGCATCGCGCGTGTCGCCGTGTCCATGTCCCAAGCGGCGGCGGCGGCTCGCCGGGCGCGGCGGGCGGTGCGAGGCGCACCGGTGAGGGAGCCTCTGGTCTGGGAGAAGCAGTCCGGAGGAGGCCACGGGCCACGGCACGCGCCCCCCCGTGGACTGCGACATCACAGAGGTGCGCGGTCTTCGCTGCTATTACAGTCAGTGGTGATCAGATTGCGATGTTTCTATTTCGCTGTAGAAAGGGTAGCACTTCGTGATTTTGTTAATGTGCATAAGCTATTCTCTGCATCCTTTGATTACTCGTAGATCAGAGAGGGAAGGATTCGTTCAGTAGTAACGCCCTAAGGTTTAGACGCTTAGTGTGGCATTCAGCTTTTTCCATATGCACAGTTTAATTAATGATGCCCAATTTGTGCAATCGTTATAGGTCAAAAAAATTGTGCAGGAATGTTTGTCTGGTTGAGAAATTCTTCTGAATATCATCCTGTCACCCCTATGCCATCACTAACAAATTGTCGTTAGCGAAACTCCGCATCTGGCAAACCAACCCTTTGACATTAGAAAGATTGGTTGCGATGAATCACCCATTACTTGTGAGACACTTCACCGGCAGAAAGTACACGGAAGCCTTGTGCCACCATCAATCTTTCGCAGCCAAAATCTACAATTCTCTGTATGTATGGATACCTTCCTTTGAAATTGCATACCTAAAAGGAGGCCAGGATGTTACATTTTAGTTGACTGCTTTTGCACGATAGGAGTGTCTGTGAAACCGGTTCAAACTGAGTCATAGCAACACCTTGATAGGATAGGAACAACTTGTGAATACATTTTCTCATTACTTCTTATAGCTCCAGGAGTCTGATAACAATTGCAATAAGCACGTTAATCTTAATGTCTGGAACTCATTTAGTATTTTGAGTATTTTTATCAAGTCATTTCTGTTTTATTGTGCAGGAGGTTTACTGTGCTCTTCATTTTGGCTGAGTGTGGGAAGTTAATGGTGGTTGAGTGCAAGAAAAGAGAAATAACTAACACTGTAAAGATGGAGGGTTATAAAAACAGAACAATCGTCACTAACGATGAAAACAGACTCATGACTTGTGACAAGTATCTTCTACCTCCCTCATCTAATATATAGTTTCCTGCAAGACTGCTAACACGCTGCAAACTTCAAAGATCATGTTCACATTGCAGTATCTGATCTTTATTCAGCGCTGTCCTTGTAGAATTACGTGAGGGACACAGACGTTGAATTGTATTATGGTTGGAAGCTTCATGTTTATTCCTTTTACTTAATCCAACGTGATGCTGTCTTGTAGAAGAAACTTCTCACTTGTGGATATAAAATGATTGTAAGAGTCATTCTTGTGGTTGGTGTCGTGGTGTGTCCATGGCTCAGGGTGGGTTTGTGATTAGTACGACGGTTTTAGAGCACAGTTGGTGTTTCTTTCCTTGGTGTTTCTTATTGCATGAAAAGGCAGAGCTCCTGCCATCTGTTTCTAAAGGAAACGGTAATTGGTTTACTCTTAAATTTGTGACAGATGAGTAGTAGGTTGCTATTTTCTTTATTCACCGGAACATAGCACCACACAATCTGTTTCACAATGCTTCTAGTTCGCAGTGTGTTTTCCTTAAAAAGGAAGATCATACTACCAATATATATGTGATATTTCACAATGCCGATTTTGTAGTACGTTGAGCTATTCCAGTTACTCAAATAGTTGCATTTTTTGCAAAAGAAGATAAAAAAGGTGCTCATGTGATTCACCAATCACCATGAAAGAAAGTTGATTTTTTCCATGCTGAACTGCTAATTGCTATGACTCTATGAGGTGCTGCATTATTGGTCCCATTCCCTATTTAAGCACATAAGCATATATAACTTAATTGATGTAGCTCCTGAGCCTATGACTCTGCTCAATTGCTCATTTGACAAGTTGAATATTGATGATAAAATTCTTACATGACAATTTTTTTTCTATATGGCTCAATGAACAGCATTTATGATCCAAACCTTTTGGGCATTTGCTTGAATTATCTGTGGCAAACCAGCAAGCAGTAGTAGGGTAGAATTTATTGGATCAATTAGAGAAGTGCCTTTTTTTAGAACAACATATTATGGACTTCATTTGAGTTGCTGGAATGACAGTGGTGCATTGCACTTTTTAAGCCAGCTGAAACCTTGCCACAAATTCACGATAAATGATTGAATTTTCAGAATTTTGTATTTGAGTTGCTTCACCAGATTCTGAACTTGTGAATTTCTGTCAGTAGGTAAAGCTTTGATATAATACTCCAGCAACAAAAAAGAAGAGGAAGGAAAGAAGCCTTTTCAGTTAGACTGCATATTAATATTGAATACTAATTGAAGTTTTCACATGCTAATTACTTAGTTCTAACATCTATAGCTTGCCTTAAACACTAGTGATAGTTGTCAGTTCTTTTTTAAAGCTTGCATTTGGTGGTCTAATAATTGATCACCCAACTAAATGACTATTCTATCTTCAACTTGATGGTCACTGCTAGCTGATTAATTGCAGACAGTTGGATGTTCCAAGGGCAGCAGTAGGGCTTGTCTAGAAAGTGAGGTACAGACACAAGGCAACCTTCAATTCCTAATCAAGTAATATATCAATGTTTTACTCCTGTTGGTGGAATTAGTTTGTCTCATGCACTACTTATTATGCTAATGCCAACTTAGTAGCTCCCTAACCATTAAATTATCATGTTAATATAGCTAAATGCGGAGCAAATCACATACTCACGTCTTAAATAAAGGAAATTTTGATTCTACTTAAACTCCAAAAGAAGACAATGTGCTTTTATTTAGGAATTGCCTTGCCAGTTTCTGACAATAGAATGGTTGTGGTTCAATAAAAAAACAGGAACACATAGGAGAGCTGCATGTCAATATATCTATATCTATACTATAAAAGAACGAGTTTTCGCAATACTATTTTTCACCCAACGAGCCCTCACATTGGCTCCACTGTACATGTTGGAAAAGATTGGAAAGGGTTGAAAAAGACCTAAAACTGATAGAAGAAAAATGTTTCCACCCTTTAGTTTTTTATTTTCTCACCTCGTTTTATACTCATATCTACCGGATACTTCCCTTGTCTTGGGATAAATGAAAAAGAAAAGATGTCAATCAAGCGGCTCTCCTTCCTTTTAATTCTTTCTTTCTCTTTCCTTTACTTTCCCCCCTTGATTGGCTGGCCGGTATCTTCTTCCTTTTCCTCGATGCCCTCCGCTCTTCATGCGATCCATGTAGACCTGTCAAGTATACAAGCTAAAATGTGGTTCACAGCATGCGTGCCGCACGTACGTCTACGTTAGCTAAGAAGAAAAGATGGAGTAAGGGCTCCTTTACAACATACACATAAAAAAAATCTTTCAAAACAACTGTGAAAGTTCTTAAATTACATTCGCATCTTTGAAGAAGAAATAAAAGACCACGACCTCAACCAAGCCACTAACCAGCTCCTGGCTGAAGGACACGAACAGTTGCTAATTATAATGTTACTTTTTAAGAACAGAGGTAAATTGACAATCAAGGAAATAAATGTAGCATACTCAGGTACTCCCTTCATTCTTTTTTATTTGTCGCGTTTTAGTTCAAAAATGAACTAGCGGCCGGCAAATATTTGAGAACGGAGGTAGTATTTAGGTACATGTGCTAATGGGGAAACATCACAGAAGCCTAAGAGGGTAATGACTATGACTCTGAATCATTGACAGTGATTCTAGAAAAAAAATCGTATCTATTTTCGCTGCTGTGTATACTAATGTCAGAAAAATGGGTGATTCAGATTGTTGGCACTTCAAAATACTAAGTGACCTTCTCTGTTTCAATAACATTTTCTGGCAACCTGTTAAAATTGGAGCAAAATTTTACATATGTAACCATACATCTATACATGTTCCAATACCAAAAAAGAAATATGTTCTTCATCTTCTGGATGCAATTTGCAAACATATGAAACATCAAACATGTTCCCCTTTCATCTGGATGCACATCAATTGAAAATATGGTTACTTTCTTCAGCATTTGAAATTAAATTCATTCTTCATGCTTGAGGTTCAAGGCAATCCAATCATTTTCTCAAGGTAACACATGCACAGCAAAATCTTAATGGCCCGTTTCTTCTTGCTATCAGCATGTATTTTTTTGGTAGGACTTGTCTTCTTTATGCCCCCTGATTTGCAGCAGCAATGTCTGGATAAGCTCCAATATTTAGTGAAAGATCTTTCTGCGATGAATAAAGAAGTTTACTTGCGAAGCACTTCACAATAAGAAATAACAGTGTCACATTTGTGTTCACATTGTTATTGAACTGGGTGCTAAAGACATCATTGGAGTAAACCACAAAGTAGGAACGGGCCTTAGTTGTGCTCTTTGAAGTTGAATAGATCAATCCTACGTCATTGATATGTGAGAGATAGAGATTGACCCGTAACTACTCTCGGTGACCGATTGATGGAAACTCGTCAATTTGGGTTACTCATAAGCTTGTAATGTCATTCAATGTCTGCATCAGAACAGCGACTAAATCAATGAATCCATTCACATCAAAGTTTTTTGTAAGAAACCTGCGTACGCAATCACTTATTGTTCACATCCTTACGCCATGACCAAGATTTCTTAGCTAAGCACTCATATATTCACAGCAGAACTAACTGGAGTATAAAATTACATATTTCACATTGGTCATCCACTTGGAAAACTGAAATGCAATTAGTAGAAGCTATATTTCTTCTAGATGAATTCACTTCACAGGAGTACCTTACATGATTAAGAAAGACAGATACCAAGTTTGTTTTCTCCTCGTAACTACAGATGACTGCATTTTTTTATCTAATACGGTTATGTTATCTTGTTTGATCCATAATTCCATATGCCATGAGTGTTGTTTCTGCTGCTCTTTGCTTTTGGTTAGAAGCTGCACTTGCAACGAAAATAACATTTCCACAGCTGACAAGTAGCATTTTACTTAATACGAATGTTAATACTTAATACTGGTACTAGTTAAATAAATGTCTTAAGCAATACTTGTAGGCATAATGCAACTCAACACTGTTGGGGACAGAAATCAATCATTTCTCTTGTTCAATGGTACACTCACTGTTGGGTACCAATCGAAGCATTCTGGAAGTTAGGCTTTTAGAAAGTTGACATGGATTAGGACAAGAAGGAAGAAACTAAGAGACTGGAATTTATATAAGTTTCATCTTCCTGATTTAGAGTTGTCCATATAAACTGAAATATGTTTCTTCACCACCTTCTGTTAAGAAATTTTCAGTTTTCACGCTTGTTAGAACTGGAACAGGTTGATCATAGAAGCACATATACCTTTTAAATATCCAATATTTTTTTCTTGCCCAGGAGCAACTTGATATTGTTGTTACACTTTTGCTTGGCTCTGGTCAGTTTCTTTAAAGTTTAGCTCATGTCCTCATCCCATCTGCAAATATTTACTTTTACTTTTGGACTTTACATACATGCACACTTTATGCAGTTTCTTTGTGTTTATTGATAATAGCATGTTATCTGCCATCACTTGGACTTGATGGAATATATCTTCACATTTCAAATTGCAGTCCATTACTACGATTATCTAGGGCAGTTAAATGAACACAATACACAAACTTTGCTTTGCAAAGCAACCTCTTGAATTTTTTGATTGCTGGGAAAAATTGTTCTGACTAGTTGAGAAATTTATGTGATGAAAGTTGATTCCACTGAAGAATTTATGTAGTTGGATGACGAAATCCATATTTTTCTTCTGACAGGTACCATTGGAGTGTGAAGGTTTTGTGGGATGCAGGCAGTGCATCAGTGATTTGATGGATGGCAGCTCTGTGCTTGCTCACAGTTTCTTTGAAACTAACGCTGGTAGGAAATTTCTAGTTTATCGACAGATTTCTTCTTAGTTGTTGATCACAGCAAGAAATGGCTTATAGCTGTCCTTGCTGGTCGTTTTGCTTTTAGATGTTCACAGGTAAGAAAAACATGCATAGAAGCAAGGATCATTGACACTTGTTAGACAGCAACACTGATGACTTGCCATTTGTTAGCGAACGGTGTCAACACGAACAAGAAAGCCAATATTGTTTGTTCAATAATTTCCCCGCCTCTTACTCCTTTCGTTCCCCTAACTTTTTAGTTCCATACATTAATTTCTTGGATAAAGTTTAACCTGCATTTGCGATTCTGTCTTTTGGGCAGGAATTGCATGTCTCTGCACCAACCATGGCACGGATCTCTAGCAGAGAGCTAAGCCATAGCTCAGTACTTGACGGTCTGCCACTTTTTTTTTTTTTTGAACTTCCCTGCCACTGGATGTTGGTTAACTTTGGGAATATGGTAATGGACTCGTCGTATTGTTTTCAGAGTTCACCGGCGCGATTTTATTTTTGGAATCTGTGAGTCGAAGCTAGCGTTTGAAAATTTTCTACAGAGCGCCAAATAATGTACCATGACTAATGAAAATTAAAGGACACATGCGTCAATTAATATTAGTATTAATATCCTAAAAACGCATTCTTTGTGGGATAAATGTAGTATTATATGTATCTACATGTAATTATTTTTCATAAGGTAATGCGAGGTGTAATTTCTCCGTCCTCAAATATAGTATTTTTTAAGTTTGTTCTAAGTCAAATTTTAGAGAAAAATATTAACATTATCACACTGACACCGAAGATGTAAATTATAAAAGAGAATCCCTCCACTTCAGCTGACTGATTTTTCCTATGATTGTTATTTATAAATTTGGTCAAACTTGGAATGGTTTGACTCCCTATATTCAAGAACGGAGGGAGTAAGTGGTGTGGACAATTTATAAATCCGATCAGAATCCGAATTATGTAGATATGGATCAATCCGAATCCAATCCATGTGCGGACATGGAGTATAACATGTCAACATGGTATCACTAAATTTGGACGGGCACATACTTCCACATTTGAATATGGATTATCTACAGGATAATTCCATTACTTTGGAAATATATTTTCTGTCTATTACTCAAAATAATTATTGTCACCATTATTTATATTTAGCCACTTAGTTATGAGACATTGATAAACAACAAAGTGTGTTGTGAAGTATTAAACCTTAGTTTATAAATTTTTACCGTTATTGAAAAACTACATGAAAGCATGCCTTATCCAACTTTTCAAATCCACTTCAGCTCTGACTCCATATCTATAATATGCATTCTGCTTCGTATATCTGATAAAAGAGATAGGATTAGAACATAGAGAAGGGTTATCTATTCTGATCCGTTTGCATTCCCAAGTCTCACAGATTGCTTTGTTAGCGGATTTAATTTAAATGGAATAATAAACTGTCAAGGAAAAAAAAAGGTAGAAACTGGGGGCTACATTTTGAGAGGAAAATTAACATATGAAAAAGTCCATCACGGATCCCTAAACTTGTAGACAAATTTGAAATTCGTCCTTGAAGTCGAAAACCGGGTACGGTGGGTCCTCGAATATGTGAAACCAGTCACAGCTAGTCCCCGGCCAAAACTGACTGTGGTTTAAGCCTACATGGACCGCTTCCCTGCCATGTCACCCTGCCAATGTGGATTGGGCCCACCTGTCAGTACAGGAGTCCATTATATCGAGCGCGTACGGCAGCTCGCCACCACGCGCTCACCCAGGTTCCTGGAGCCGCTCTCCTCCCCGCCCTCCGCGCATGTGGCGGACTCCGACTTCAGCGCCGACCTCGCCATCATCGACACTGGCATCTCTTCAGTGAACCGCATCTTCCACGACCGGGGACTGGGATCCGTGCCAAGCAGGTGGCGCAGGCTGTGCGCGTCCGGGCCAGGGTTCCGCTGGGCTCCTGCAACCACAAGCTCGTCGGAGCGTGCTTCTTCTCCTAGGGATACCAGGCCACCTCGGGGTGGATGAACGAGACGGCGGAGGTCTGGTCACCGCTGGACACGGACGGGCACGGCACGCACACCGCCTCCATCACCTCGGGGAGGTACGTGTTCCTAGACTCCACGCTCGGGTACGTGCGTGGCGTCCCCATCGGGATGGCACCCAAGGCGCACCTAGCCACGTACAAGGTGTGCTGGGTGTCGCCGACGCTGCGAGCACGAGCCTGTCTCGCCAGTGTCTTGTTGCTCCCCTGCTTTCCCCCTCTCTCCGCGCTCTGGGCTGCCACCGATGAGTGACATCTGCCGCACCCCAGCGAACTCCTCCTCTCCCACCCGCACCAAGCCGCCGAGCCATACCGCTCCACCGAGCTGTTCCACTCCGCCACTTACCTTCTTTCTCCATCCACTTTGCTTCCTCGGTGTTCTTGCCCAAGAACACGGCGACGCGGTTTTCTCCACACCCGAGCCACGCTGGTTCAATTAGACCGGCGAGGAGCACCACACCACCCTCGTCAACCCTTGCCCACCATCAATTTCTACTTCGCATGCTGGAGCAGAGCCCTCCATGAGCACCCAAGGCCGCCGAACATGGCACCCATGGCCGACCCACCCCCTGCACCTCTTCCCATGCCCTGCATGACACGCGCGCGGGGCAGCATCGGCGCGCCGGAGTACAGTGCCATCAGCAGGAGGAGGGCGAGGCGGTGCCTTCTGTTCTTCAGTTCGGGGTCGCGGGGCACGATGGCGGGGCTGGTGCGGGGCCCGCGGCGGCAGCGGACGGGAGAGGCGACGGCTGCGGATTCCACTACCATGGCCCACACGAGGCTCGTCACAACGAAGCGGGAGCGATGACGGCGGCAGGCGGAAGCTGGCGGGATCCTGGACCTGCTGCTACGTCGCGTCGCCGGGGATAGAGTCCACCCGCGGACGTTGGGGGCCGGCCATGCACGCCAGGGGCAGGTCGCGCGCGCTGCCACCGGGGGTGAGGGCGGTTGCGTCGCACCGCCGCTAGGGGCAGCCAGCCGCGCTCGCTCCAACCAGGAGCCGATCACGCCCGTGGACGCCGGTAGCGCGTGCCAGGGAGACTGGGAGAGGTTCTGGGAGGAAGAAAGGTAGCTTGATACGGCTACAGGGGCGGATACAACCGGTCCTAACCCTGACATGTGGGCCCAGTCCATGTAGACAAGATGACATGTCACTTCATGTGTCCACATCTGCAGAAACCACCGTTGGTTTCGTCCAAGGACCTAGTATGCCCGGTTTGACAAGGTCAAGGAACCACGGTATCCAGTTTTCGACTTAAAGGACGAAACTCGGATTCGGCTACAAGTTGAGGGACCGTGATGGGCTTTTTCCATTAACATATAACAATCACCATTTGGAAAGCCCATTAGCAAAGAACACGTACAGGCCCAGCCCATATCGCCACTCTGTAACTGTAATCGAACCCTTCGTCCACACAACGAGCACTGCAGCCGCAAACTGCAGCCGGAGTTGGGAAGGAGGCGGCGGCGCCGGCGAGTTAAAAAAGGAAGCCAAAGCTATGGTTGTCCGGATCCGGCTGGCGCGGTTCGGGTGCCGGAACCGTCCCTTCTACCGGGTGATGGCCGCCGACAGCCGCTCCCCGCGCGACGGCAAGCACCTTGAGGTCCTCGGCTACTACAACCCGCTCCCAGGTTGGGTTACGCTACTGCTCTCCTCCCTCTCTTGCTGCGTCCCTCCATTACCCCCGTAATATTGATTGATCCGTTTCTTCAGCGGCTTGAGAATTGAGAACCATTTTCTTCTGTTGCTGTTGGCCTGCTCAGCGGTGACTGGATACCTGATGAAAAGATGAGTTTTTTTCCCCTTGTTGCCGTTTGCAGGGCAGGATGGAGGCAAGAGGATGGGCCTGAAATTCGACCGGGTGAAGTAAGTTTCACTTGCTGAAATTTTGTTTTGTTGCAGCTACTACTGTACATGGGGCAGAGCAAAATTGATATATTCTCGTCAACATTTTAAAACTCAAGGTGGGGATGATTTGAGAAGCGTGTATAAATTCAGATATTATGTCGTATTACCCCTTCTTGTTTCATGCTTAGCTTAAGGTGGTAAACCATACTACTGGGGATGTCAGGCGAGGTGCTGAGAACATTACCCTGCTTAGTTGATTGGTAGTGCCAAAATTGCCAAGTATTGCTGCATCGACCTCTCTCTGGGGAGGATAATTGTTTCCTTTGGTCTAGCAAAACTCAAGTGTACAAAATTATAGGTGAAGAAAGTAAGATTTGTGGAGCGTGAGATATACTCAGTAGCATAAGTAGGAGGGATAATGCCTTTGATCCTGTATCGTCTAATTTCCATCTTTTATCATGTGGCCAAGAATCACGATGCCATACTTAGCGACATCGTCAATTTGATTTCTGGTTTGGTCAACCTACATTCTTTCTTGATTTGAAGGCCATGTAGCAACATTCAACTGTCTTCTGCTGTAGGTACTGGCTGTCAGTTGGGGCACAACCATCAGATCCTGTGCAGTGTATTCTCTTTCGTGCTGGATTACTGCCACCACCTCCAATGCTAGCTATGGCCCGGAAGGGTGGACCACGTGATAGGCGCCCAATTCATCCAATGACCGGGCGCCCCTTGGACCTCGAGGGTGTCACAATTGTCGATGACTCCAATGCTCCTGAAGGTGATGCTGAAGAACCAACAGATGAGGTGGCTTCATGAGTCTTCTGTTTTAGCATATGAAAAAAATATGCTTGCTTTTCTATTTTAGCAGATGCAGTGGTGCTGCAAGAGAAATGGTTTGCTGTACCTCTAACAAGACTACAAGCGGCAAACTTCTAGACATGTAATGTTTCATCCATTTTCCTTTAAAAAGTGACAGTACCCTTGGTTTTCCTCCAAAAAAGGTAAAAACAATGATGTTTTGTGTATCTGTAGTTCTTGTTCGGCAGCACCGTCAGTTTGTGGTCTGCAGTATTCTCTGCATGTGCCCATTAAGATTTGCCTGTGGAATGGAATTTGGGTAATAAAGTTGCGCCTTGATGAATGCTTTGTGATCACTTTCTGGATGCTTAGATTGAGACTATTATCAAACGATGATACACCTGCTGAGGTGACTTAGAAGGCAGGCGAGATCATATGTATACCTAGTATGCACTAATGTTTTCTGCAGAGCAAACATAGGTTTTGCTAGATCCTGTATGATCTATTTTCTGTGTTGTCAAATCAGAAAAAAAAAAATCAGACTTATGCTTCACCTGATTGGATCGCAAAGTTGATATCTTGGATGTATGGAAAACCGAGAGATGCATCTCCGTGATCCTTGTGCGGCTGTACCCGTCTGCTCACGCAGATGCTTCCTTTGTGGGATTGCTCCCTTGTATTCTTACTGACAAAGGCAGCTTGCCTCCTCATCTTCTCAAAATTTATCGTAGATTCTTCATTTGTAGGCCAGCCAAAACATATGGAAGAATTTAATCTAAGGCCTGTTACATATGATATGAGGAATGCTATACCATGTTTTAAAAAGGCATGAACTTTGATCCAGTAATTGGAATTCCTCAACGAGATAGTTCCTGATAATTCCGGTGCAGTGCGAGTGAATTGCGGCTAATAGGTAGGAGATCCAGAATTTTGATTCTGCAATATTCTGGCATTTATAATTCTAGTAAGGTGCAACTCAGACCATGTTCTCAAAAAATGTTGGAATAGAAAAAATGGGCATGATTGGAGTTGTATGAAAATTGCTATCCTATAGGAATCCAAAATGTAGAAAAATTTCCAATATAGCATTTGAATGCAACCCAGGGGAAATACATGAATTTAAAGAGAGATGAGAAATATACACAGAAAAGCTTCCATGAGGCCCAATTTCATTTTAGTTTTCCTCCAAAATTCCTAGAGGGACTCATGCATCCTACAGGAATCCAAAGGAATTTCTTTGGGTTCAATCCATTGTTCCAAACAGGCATATAAGAAATTTATCTGTAGATTGGAATCATCCAAATTTCATATGTTTTTCCTTTGTTCTTATGTGGGCTTAACAAGAATATTTCTTTGCATGTCCAGCTACACTGCGGCAGTACTGAAACTTGCATCCTGTCCAAGTTAGAGACAAAGGTTCAGTATTCAGTAATGTTCAGGCTATAGACAGCATATAGATTGGTTCAGACCGGCAAACACAAAGTATATCCGGCCAGGAATTAAGGCATATACACAGTCACAAGCATTACCGGTATGGGCCAAACAACTCATGTTAGCATCATGTCACCATCAGTTTTCACCATCCCAAAAGGCATTTCTTCTTTCCCAGGCCACCGCATCCATGCGACATATGCTAAACCAAGCTCACCAAGAAAAGCTTTCCTCGCGGCACATGCGTCGCTGGAGCTTTAAATAATCTCTCAAGGATACCTCCAATGTCTTCCCCTTTCACCCCCGGCCCCTGCCCACAACTGTTGGCAGATTTGTGATAGCCAAATCAGTAGGATGGGAGAACATAGACGAACTTGGCGGCAGCTATGTCTGCTTGTGCTGGTGTTGGCGCAATGCTACCATGTCTCAATGGCCATGACGTTCACTATCTCGAACTACTGCTCCCACCCGATCTGGCCGGGGACGCTCGCCGGCGCCGGCACGTCGCAGCTGTCGACGACGGGGTTCAAGCTGGACCCCGGGCAGACGGTTCAGCTGGCGGCGCCGGTGGGGTGGTCGGGGCGGATATGGGCGCGGACGGGGTGCGTGTTCGACGCGGACGGCGCGGGCGTGTGCCAGACGGGCGACTGCGGCGGGCGGATGGAGTGCCGTGGCTCCGGCGCCACGCCGCCGGCCACGCTGTTCGAGGTCACGCTGGGGCAGGGCGGCGTCGAGGACTTCTACGACGTGAGCCTTGTCGACGGCTACAACCTACCGGTCGTCGCGATCCCGCGGGCTCGCCAGGGCGCCTGCAACGCCACCGGCTGCATGGCCGACCTCAACCGCTGTAAGTGCCACGGTCACTGCCCCGGCGGCGAAAACTGGCTCTGTTACGCTTGATGAGCATTGCCGGCGGCCGCCGACGAACCATGCATGGGTTTAATTATTTTGTGTACGCCGCCGTCGATCGGTCGGTCGGCCAACAGCGTGCCCGAGGGAGCTTCAGGTGGACTGCGGCGGCGGCGCCATCGCGTGTCGGAGCGCGTGCGAGGCGTTCGGGCAGGACAGGTACTGCTGCAGCGGCGCGTACGGGACGCCGGACGCGTGCCACCCGACGGTGTACTCGTCCATCTTCAAGTCCGCGTGCCCGCGCGCGTACAGCTACGCCTACGACGACCGCACCAGCACATTCACCTGCAGGGCCGTCGATTACACCATCGCCTTCTGCCTCCCGACCTCCGGGTAATTAAGATTAAGCCCCCAAATAATAACCTTCCTCCATTGGCAGACATGTACGACAGCAAGCAGGGATATACTATAATACTACTGGTAGCTTCATTGCTCTCACCCCACCTCTGTTTTTTTGCAGGATAAAGAGGTCGGATGCGATGTTTCTCGGAGCACAGATCGACGACGGCCAGAGCACCGGAGATGGCAATGCGCCGCCGATTTACAACAACAATGGCGGTTACCAACCGCCGATCTACAACTACGGCGGCGGAGGCTCTCGTGGCGGGCCGGCGATGACAGCCTCGTCGGCGGGCACAAGATACACCCACCCGTGGCTCCTGCTGCTAGTGGCCATTTTCTTCTTCTGAGGCGCTCGGCTGATGATATTGTTCATCCGGTTCATGTCGAAAAACTGGATGAATAAATGGAAGACCTGAGCGCAGATGAACATTATTACATACGGACAGCAAACGGAAAGAGGAGGTGATCCAAGCCAAGAGACTGAAGAAAGCTTTTCTGGCATCGGCTCGCTCCTACGCTTCGTGCTGATATTTTCTACACTTAGCGGCTGTAAAATTGTCTGTCCAACGTTGGCTAGTGGATTAGATGCTAGAGAACAACTAAACAGGAAAAAATGATGTGTAGACTGATCGTTGCTCTAAAATCACCGATTCATTCTAATTGTAGGCAGATGAGATGAACTCTCGCGGAACGTTCGGTTCTGACTTCTGATGAACAGTTGAATTCTCGCTGTTCCACCACTCTGCGAGTCTGCACGCCTGTGTCAAGCTCTGTAACTCTGCACCGGCCCACCGTGCATTGTGATCTTGCCCGCGCCCACCGGCCGGCGCGGAAACAAACAGGGTTCAGCCCATATACCAAAGGCTTGTTTTTATTTTTGTGTTTTTCTACTTCCTCTGCTGCAGTACCTGTACCTCTTTTCTATTCGATACTTACGACGTTCCTTTATCGCGAGATTGCGGTAGGCTATATTTTGTTTCGCTCTGTTTGTATCTAAAATCATGTTTTATCCATGTTTTTCAATGCTACGAATAGTTTTTTAATAAAATTATAACATTTTACAAGTGAACAGAGAAACACAAGGAAGTCATATGTCGAGCGCAACGAAATGCGAGCTGAAGCTACGGCACAACCAGAAAGGAGGTGAAAAGAGCCTTGTAGCAACAAGTCTGCGAGGCCTTTGAAGCTTGAGCTCTCCCAAGTCCTAAAGCGTCACCTCATCTAGAATGAGTCGCGCCCAGAGCAACTGCCCGAAGCACTTCGTGCCTAAAACTCAATTGTTACACTCCTACACATGTTCCAGAAGATTGAGACGGTAAACGGTCAAAGCCTGGATATTTTTCTTGAGCTGAGAATATTCTAGTTGTGAAGCTATAAATTTTTCCTCGTAAATACAAAATATTCTTATTCGTGAAGGTGAATAATTTTTTAAAATGTAGACTAGTGTATTCTAGACTTGGATTTTTCTCTATAAATATAGAATATTCTTTTTATGAAGCTATAATATTTTGCTAGTAAAGGTAGAATTTTTCCGCTGCACATCAAACATCGCTCCTCTAAACTTAAAACATTTTTTATAAATCTAGAACATTATTTAAGTTAAAATAAAGAGTAAATTGCACCCTAGGTCCCTAAACTTATTACACGATACCATCCAAGTCCATAAAGTTTCAAAATGATTATATGAATCATTTAACTTTTCAAAGTGATCATCTATGTCCATTAACTTTACGTTCTTAATTCGTTGAGATCCAATCGTGGACTTGATTTACATTGGAAAATACCGTTTAAAAGGTTAAAGGACCCGGATGATCACTTTAAAATTTTATGGACCTAGATGGTACCGCGGAATAAGTTTAGGGACCTGATATGCAATTTAATTTGAGCCACAAAACAAATTAGGCTAATTTTGTAAGAAACATGTCCCATGCCATTACTGGTTTAAGCCACAAACTGGCAGTAATGACGTCGGTTTTTGTCGGATCGGCGCGTGGTATTATCATACTGTCGCCAGGGTCAGGTCTGGTCAAGTCATTGCCACCACTCTCAGCACGTGATACTTGGATTTTCGTTGTGAAAATTGCAGCGCCATTGTCATCTCCCTCGAGACCTTGACAAATGACTCCGCAGGCTATTCTAGACCGAGAAAGGATGCACCGTGACTCGTCGAACATTTTATGGGTTTGCACTAGATATGCACCAAATGACAAATGGCAATACGAACCTGCTCAGATTGGTCTCATCAGCTCACCTATGCTACCATCTATATTTCAAACTCCACTCAGTTTATAATGTTTTACATGTCCGTATTCATCTTTGGATGACATCAGCCTCATCAAGACTAGACATTCAAACAGCTTTGCTGCCGTCTATGTGACAGAGATCCTCACCTCATGGGACAAGCAAAGTGCGATCAATTAGCATTGGATACCTTCTGCACGTGCCCTACGGTTGGCTGAGGATCTGAAAGACATCACAATATCATATGATGTGATTCACATCTCAAAGCACTCCATATATAAAACGAGCGTCGTCAGTAATCAACGACAACCATCATGAACATCATGTTGCACACAGTATTATAATTTAGTTGGAACCGTTCAAATGCATTATTGCAACTGGGAGTAATGACGGATGTAGCGCATGGCGTGACGTTGGAAAGACGCAGCCTTGGAGCTATGTTAGAATTCCAGCATTGTGACGTGCTACTGGAGCAGCGATTAGGCCATCTTCAGTAGTATACTCATCATATTTCTTAGATTTCAAACTATATACTCATCAATTTTCTCAAATTTCAAACTACTCTATCTCGGTAGCAGAACAGTGTTTTGAGCATCTATTTGAGAGGCAACCGCTGAAAATAGACTTAGGAGTTAGGACGGCATGGACTCCTCGTACTTCTTTGTTCTTCCCAAACAGATGCTTCGGAAAACAATGTATAACAGAGTTGTTAAAAATATATATTTAATAGTGATCTGACCGTGTATTAGCGCATGGCACTCTATAGTTAAAGAAGGAAAAATGTTACTACCTCCGTTTAAACTAACTCATTTGTCTTATTAAAAAATACAATTATTTAGCTATAATTTTGTTTATTATATAATATTTTAAACACGTTTTTTATATTTTTAATAACATTGGATGGTTAAATTTTGTGTAAAAAATTAAACGACTATTGATTTCAAATGGGGGGGGGGGGGTACGACACATACAAATACGCATGACCACACTGCGAAGACTAATAATGTGCGCTGACAGCACGGCGTCAGACACGATGTACAGGTACCAAACTACTGAAGGGAAAACTACACGTCCGAAAATCCTCGGTACCAGTCCTCACGGCATGGTCGTCAGATATTTGTGTCTGCTTCCTATATGGTCGGGCAATCAGCTATGAGCCTATATACTATATGAAAGCGCCATGCATGATGAATCATATATATGATAAGATCAAGGTATGACTTGACCAGAGGAGACTCCAAACCTGCTGCCATCATCCATGTCACCGTAAGTCCGTTAATTCGTGATAGAGAGCGTGATCATTACTCATTAGATCAGGCTCGAGGGGTTTGCTTGTGGCTAGGTCTCTTTCGTGCTGGATTCCATGAAGTAGGTTGCTACGCCAAGAGACTGTGCTAAGATGTGACCCAAATTGAGGGGGGAAAGGAATCTGCACATAAGGAACTTGATTTACTATCGACTGATCCGACGAGCAATTTATTACTGTCCAACCAACAGTTTATGCATACTGAAACATTCGTCTGCAACTGAGGAGAGGACAATAGGAGATTACACTTGAATGCAATGTTTCAAAATCCAAGAACTCAAAGATACTCTCTAAACAAAGTAATCAACCAGTAACCAGGAAGGCAGGAACACACTTTGACATCAACTGAAATTAAAATGGCTAGAAAGCCCATTAATTCTCCAGTAGAGAGAGCACGCTTTTCATCATCAATCAGCCTTGATCGCCAGAATTAACCCTGAAGGTTTCCTTTAGGATTTCCCACGAACCGGCCGATCCTTAAGGGGTGGAGCTCTACTCCGGCCTCGGCCGCCGTTCTCGCCTCCCCGTCCATGGCCATCTCGGCTAGGATCCTCCCAACCGCTGGGCCCATCTTGAACCCATGGCCGGAGAACCCGGCGCCGACGACGACGTCCTTGCCGAACTCCCCGCCGAGGAAGTCGATCACGAAATCCTCGTCGGGGGTCATGGAGTACATGCAGCACTGCCGGATGACCGGCCCGCCGGCGGTGTCGACGTGGCCCGGCATGACGGCATCGATCCACCGGCCCACCGGCTCCGCCAGGTCGGCGACGCCCGTGGACCAGTCCCTGCTGTCCGGGTCGCAAGGTGGACCACCGTGCATGGCGATCTTGATCAGGCCCGGGAACTCCATCGATGGGGTGCTGTAGATGTAGGGATCGCCGTAGCTGGCAAACGTCGGGAAGCCGGCCTCCGGGGTGAGCTCCTGCTCGTGTCCGGGCTTCACCTTCCAGTAGCAGATGAGTGTGTGCACCGGCTGCACCGGTAGCTCTATGCCGTTGACGGACTTGATCAGCTTTCTCGTCCAAGCGCCGACTGTTACTATGCATTTGGTGCCTTGGAACTCCTCGCCGCTAGCCGTCCTCACCAAGATTGATCCTTCTCCTGTGCATAAAGTATGAAGAGATTCAGAGTTCTAATTACTTGACGATGGAGTTTTATCACTTCATAGTTCATTATTTATATATATGATTTCACGCAGACAGAAAAGATAAATTGATTACGTAGATCATATAATAGCAGCATTGGAGGACTTGTGTCGGTTGGTGCTGCTGCATTATATTGGCACTTTGGCAGGTTCCACAAATGATATACAACAAAAAAAGAGTACTGAACGGGAAAAATTTATGGCAATCGTGTATGAAAGGTGAAGCAAGTTGTATAATTCCACTTTAAAAAGCAAAAAAGATGATGTAACATGTTTAAATTTATTTTTTGCAGGTGATGATGCATTTTTTGTGATGTGTTGCAAGTAGTAATGATTATACATAATTGCTAGCTACAACTTTTGTTAGTGATGTGGACTCTTAATGTTTTTAAAATAACTTGCTTGGTAGGCAATAATTGCAAAGGAGAGCAGTGGCAGTCCATGTAAGGCTCCATATATGCGGGATTAGTTTGAGAAAAAATTAGCTGTAGTTATTTCATCTTGCTAGAAATATGTCAAACTGAAATTCTTGCAATTCATTTAATCCCTATTACCTATAATGAGTTTGGAGAGTTTTTAAATTCTGTCCACATGGATGCGGCTATGGTATGAAGCACCCAATATTTTAAGCGCAAATTGCATGTGAAAATTTCCGTTTTAGTACCTCTATAAATGCTATTCACTCTGTCCCAATTTATAGGTCGTTTGATTTTTTTTGGACCAAGTTTGACTGGCTCATCTTATTCAAAAATTTTGCGAGAATATAGAAAATTTCAAGTTGTAGTTGAAGTATATTACATGCTAAACTAAATCACAATAAAAGTAGATGATAATTATGAATTTTTTAATAAGACATGTAAGTCAAATTTGGTTCAAAAAACTCAAATGACCTATAAATTGGGATGGAGGGAGTATATGCAATTAGAATTTCGAAATAGCATGTTAGAAACCATATGCCTTATCTGCACGGTTTAATTAAGTTGAGATTTGGTGCAGCATAAGCTAGGTGGAAAAAATGGATACACACACAGACTGATCATGTGTTAATACTCCCTCCATTCTTTTTTGTTTGATATGTTTAACTTTTTTCAAAACTGTAATCCTTCGTCTTATTGAAATGCAAACATATAAAAATGTAAGTTATACTCAAACTACCCCTAATGATAGAAAACAAGTAACAAAAAATAAATGATAAATAATGATCTTTTTCAAATAAACAAAGGATCAAAGTTTTGATAAAAAAAATCAACTGCGTCAAATACAAAAGACTGGAGGAAGTATATAATAAGAAGATTCATGCCGCAGCAAGGCAGTTCAAGGTACAGGATAACTGGATAAGCCTTGTGGCCATAAGAGCACATGGAATTGTTTTTTCACCCTACACCTATAACTTTTTAAAAAAGTTTCTGAAAACCTTTAGTTAAGGTTCCTAATAAATTTACAAAGATTACCAGTTTATCGGGTTTATTTCTTGTTATTATGCACCTGGCATACCCCTTGTCCAAATCCATATTGGCCGTAGTTGGCACCATGGTACTATCCATGCATTTGCCATCTTGTACCAATATAGTATGCTGATATGGTTGATTGGTTAGACACGAAATGCCAGAGCCAGCTTAATTTATCTGTACATGCACCATGACAGGACAGGAACGTGCACAAGTTGCGTTGTCCGAAAGACCGAGACAGATCGATCGAGCTCACACACAACTCCTGCATCTGTATTGCATGCTTGCCAGTGACTCATCAGAGAGTCACCACGGTAGCCACACACATGCAGGAGCCGCATGCCTCCAAGAGAGTCGGGATCGGTTGGAGGAAGAAGACAGCACTGCACGAGGGACAAGCGCGCTCACCTCGCTTGGTGACGTCGACCACCTCGGTCCTGTCCCTGACGACGGCGCCCTTCTTGACGGCGAGCGCCTGGAACATGGCCACCGCCTTGGTGGCCTTCATCACCCCGCCGAGCTCGCTGGCCGCCGCGGTCCACCCGTCGGGCACCCTGAACACGCGCGCCCACGACGGCCAGGAGGAGGGCTGCTGATCCCTCTCCCCCGCGACGCCGACGACGACCTCGGTGGCGCCGCCGTTCCGGATGGAGGCGAGGAGCGCGGGGTCGGCCCGCGGGCCCAGGTCGAGGTGCGGCGTGGGCGTGAGCACGCGGTAGCCGGCGTCGGCCTGGGCGTCGTCCCAGAGGCGGCGCGACAGGCGCACCATGGGCGGGTAGTGCGCCTGCGGGTAGGTGGCGCGGATGGTGCGGGACTCGCCGTGCGAGGAGCCCCGGTGGTGGAGCAGGTCGAACTGCTCCAGGAGCAGCACGCGCGCGCCCCGGGAGGATGCCGCGTACGCCGCGCAGCTGCCCATGATGCCCGCGCCCACCACGATCACGTCGAACCGGCCCTGGCCCTCGCCGCCGTCGGACGCCGCCATGGCCCTCCCTCGCAGCCTCGCTCTCCCGGCCGGTCCCGGCCCCTTTGGAGCAGTGGGTGTGCGAGAGGGAGCGAGCGATGACTAGACTTGGTGAGAGTGGGACGAGAGACTTATTAGCTTGAGGACAGGCAGTGCGCTGATTTGGTGGCCAGGTCACTACTGAAGCCGACGTAGGCTCCCACCGAAATGGATGTGTGTACGTCCTGCGCGGTTTTAACCCGGCGTATGCATGGCGCCAAAAATGAACGCTTGTACGACTGACTAGCCTGCCTTATCATTTCAGCCGTTTATTCGTTCGCAATCGCAACGTGAAAGGGGATCTGATCTACCACGTCCAGGTCCAGCCACGCGCGGCCCACACGCGCGCTCCGCACCACACGCTAGTGCACACGCTATATGGCACTGGCCGGCGTATGTGCATGTATCTTTCTTGTTGGCGAAACACAGGAGTACCTGTGTGCATGATTGCATTATCATCTTTGCCTTTTTGGTAGATCCTTATCTTTGTTCACCTTTTTTCTTCTAAGAGGGGCAGCCCGACAACTCCAGGTCGTTCGCAAGCTCAGGGATCGCCGCCGCCGTCCACTCAGAACCAGCAAGCGCGGGGTTGTGTTCGTCCGATGAGAGGCCTGCAGCGGCTGACCCTGACCCCCTCTCCTTATTTGAACGACCTTGCCGTTCGGAACATGGGAGGGCGACTGAGGAGGACCCGATGCTTTTGGAGTTCGCCTTGTCGACTATAGCATGCGTTGGCTTGCCCAAGCCAGCCATGCTTGTTTCGGAAGACTCGACCGCTGGCACCGCCTTCGGTCTAGAGTCTTCAAGTGCTAGCCCGTCAGCCACGACCGAGCCTTTGGAGGTTGTGATGCGTGACGAGGCTGCTGTGGTTGAGCCGGGCGACACTCTTTTGGGAAGATCGTCTGGATTTGTGGGCGCTGCTTCTGCTGGCAACGACTCACACAGTGGTGCTCCTGGGATGGACGTTGAGGAGTTCTTCAACTCTCTCATGGTCCCAACGTCGGCTCTTCTCGACACCCCTGTCCCTCGCGCCTCCGTCAGCACGCATGATAGTGGACGAGGTGGTTTTCCCTTACGAAGCAAGAGGATTGTCGCTCAGGAGCTAGCTCGGGTTCCTGTTGCCAAGCGCGGTGAGATTCTTGTCATGCAACGACTTGGTCTAGCCGACGGCATCGAGTTGCTGGCCCAAGCGCTTTGGAAGACTACAACCGCATCTACCAGAGCAACCTCTCGCCTGAACACCTTGAGGCCCTCAGCGAGCTCGCTCCTTCGCCAAGCTTAACGCGACGGCGTAGGACCCGAGGCACTACGGCTGTGATCGCCTAGTTGGCCTAGCCTCCATTTGGTTGTTACTTTGTTGAGTAATAGAGGTTAGAGTTTAGCCGGCATTGTCCAGCCTGCCGGCCAAGTTTGGCGTGTGTTCTGGCACATCGCGTGGTGTCTGAACTCTGAACCATCTTGTGTTCGTTTACTTTTATCTTAATACAAAGATGCGTAGTTTTCCTGTGTGTTCGCGAAAAAAAAAACTTTGTTCCTTGTGCAAACATCGACAAAGCTATGGCCAAATGCTTATCATGCCTACTCGTTTTTATGTGCATTATCTACATTTTCTAACTTTTATCAGACTAGTTCAGATCTCAAATAATGTATGGGAAATTAGAACACATGGATGCGCAACCTGTCTCTCGCCAGTGTGGTTCCAGCCTTCTAGGTTTCTGTTTGTCAAACTATTTTTTAATGGGTTAGTTTGGTTGACTATGGATCTCGTTTTCTTTAACAACCTAAAAAGGTCAACCTTTATGTGTGTCTCCACACATAGATAGACAAGAATTCAACTTGCAAGCATTTGAAATTTCTATTCTCTTCTTCTATCCAGAAAATAGTCAACTTCATAATCATCCAAAGCAGTAGTACATATCCGTATTTTTTTAATTGTTACTCAAGAGGACCATTGGTTAGACGGGAAAAAAAGGTCAATCAGGTATATAATGGTGGAAGTCAAACCTTGTGATCTTCAATTTACTCTGTAAAACTTGGTGCTACAATGAGGCATGGAGCACACATCATGAGTAGATTCAACGGTCACATAGGATGGCTTCGTTATTTGCGGATGCTATTTAGTTTGTTGTAGTAGCAAAAAATACACCATCATTCACCGAAAGATTGCATCGCCTCTATCTCTATCACCCACCGGGCCAATTGCTTTTGTACTACTGGCAGGTGGGGCAATGGGTACTATTCAACTTCTACCTCCTATTGTCGCTCTTTGTTGTATTTTGTGGGGGTTAAGGTTTTGAATTACCGGGTCTAGGATGCTCTGGCCGTCGAAGGACGGGCAGTTAGGTGGCCAACAGTGGAGGCGACTCATGGGTGTGGCGGTGAGGCATCGGGGGATAGCCGGTGGGAGGTAGAGGCGACGGTGGCGTTGAGGTGACCAAATTAGCGTGGCTGGGCGTCTTTGGCGACACGCTGCCAGAGACAGGGATGGGCGGTGGCAGATGTAGGCTGTGCGTCGGGCTTTGAGGGAGAGCGACTGTTGAATGGCGTGGTCGCTCCCGACAAATAGTCGCCCTTTTCATTATTTTACATCACAGGTTAGCTATAAAAGGTGATTTTAAATTTCTTTTAAATTGGTGTGGTGGTCATGCAATGGATCTGATTAAACGATCGCCACCTTCAGTGCATTATTGATTGACTTCCTGCCGATCTCACTGCACGCATGCACATGTTATGTTGAACTAGACTGTAAGGTCTTATTTGACAGGCTCTAGCTCTAAGAAATATGTAGATATTTTATAGATTTCTAGCTCCAAAAATGTATGAGTCTGAAGGGTTACACTTGAGTTGTTTTCTTACTGCTCGAGGTAAAAGATAGTCCCAAGATTTATTTTTTATTCTTCATACAAAACATTAGATTGAGGTATCTATACCTAGAGTTGTCCTGGGTAGAGAATGAAGCAGTAGAACTAGGCAGGAGCATAAGAATGATTAATGCTTGAAATTTGGTCTACATGAATAAGGGCCAACATTAAAAGAAAAAATATATCTCCATAAAAGCCAAAGCTATTACAGCGATTTGGATATTTCTGTATGTTTAATAATTTTCAGCCGCAAGATCTTGATCATGTGATCTTCATGACCCCTCCCTCCTTTATATATGTGGCCTTTCTCTTCCCTTCGCCCTCTTAACCCTACCCTCATTTTGGCGGCGGCGGTGGCCTACCCATTGCTACCCTACAAGCCGCTTGATTTCTATCCAATCTTGGCTTGCCTTCTTGGTGCAACGTTGCCTGCTACACTTCTCCTTGTGCTAGCTTGTTGTGCAACTTTGTGGCTATTGCCCCCGTAAGAGTTCTAAGAGCATGGAGAATCACCGTAGAGGTGGACCATTCAATCACCCATGGATGCGAGCAATAGGGAGTCACATGGTAAGAACACACACCATGACACCGGTGTAGTCAAGTATTTTATTTGTGGATTTGCTAAATCACATATGAGTATATATTTTCTATGCCCTACACCTAGATATTCTTCTACTCAATCTTTACTCCCCCTCTTATTTCGGTCAGATTTTTGCATTGTGGGTTTAGGGTTAGGGATTTGGGAATGGGGTTAGGGTCTAGGGGTTGAGGATTTTAGGGTTAAATGGGCGTCCATCATTCGTAGGCTAGCCCCATGGAGGCGATGAGCACAAGGCATGAAGGTGAGGCGGCGGGAGAAACTGGCCACTTGTGGTGGAAGAGGGAAGTTGGGTGGGGCAAAGGCTAGGCATCATAGTGGCAATTTGGTGAAGGTGGTTTAGAGTGGTGGAGGCAAGTGGCGGTGGATCCAATGGTGGGAGGCACCTGAGATGAGAGGAGATGGAGGCATTGAGCTCCTCAAACTACCATGGTGGTGGAAAAAGAAGGGTGGAGGAAGAAGATTACAAAAGGAGGAAGAGTTGGATGAAAGTTTGATGTTGATCCAAGAGTCTAAAATTTTAGTGTGGGAGGGGGATAAATTATCCATGCAACCCCTTTTATGTACTGTTGGCACCCAAATCTTACTATATGATTTTTTTCCATCCTTATTCCTTTCGCCACTAATGAGGATTCTTACGATCTATTGTCACTCCCTTCATCTTCTTCTACAAGTTTCTTTTATGGCACCTCACCCCTCGACCTCGGTTCTCACCACCAAATCAGTTGTCGATTTCCATTTCCATACTAACTTGACATGTTTTTATGGACCCATGTTTTGCCGTCGCTCCACTAGGGATCTTCCAGAGCTTCTTATCGCTTCATCCCTATGCTGATGCTACCAATGCCTAAACTACAAACATGCTCCAGGACTACCGGTCTGCCACTCATACACGAAAAAAACCCACCATTGAACCCCTAACCAAATTTGAAATCAACCGGGGAGAGGAGAATTCAGCTAGAAAAAATATATGTTAATAAGTTACTTAAATTTACTGTGTTCCCGTTGGAGATTTTATACTTATTTCTTTGGTGTGCACCATACTCTTTTGGGACTTATCTTTGCCCATGGTGTATTGAATTACTTCTCTTCGTCTCCATAAAATGGAAGAATATTATGCCATAGTATGTTACTATCAACGACCTTTGTTGTTAGCGTTTGCCACTGGAGAGCTCAGAACTAACCGAGGGAGTATGAGTTTACAAGAGATTTGCACCGTGCGGAAGCAAACTAACGGGCCGTGAAAGGCGTCGACGTTGGACGCTCTCGATGCTCGTGTGAGCCATAGCGTTCCACCTTACCATGCCGTCGATGTTCGATCGGACGGTGGAAACCATGCGCTCTGCCACGGCAGTTGCCGTAACTTAACTGCGGCGGTCAGCGAACATTGACATCCGTAGCAGTAGGGTTTTAGCTTAACCGCCCAACCCCCATGGAAGTCGTCCCCACCACGGCCGGCGCCGGCGCCGGCGCCTCCTCATCCTCCTCTTCCTCGACCCCTTCCCCCTCCACTAGGCGCCCGACCACCACGCTCCGCCTGCTCTGCCCCTCCAGCCGCGCCGCCGTGCTCCGCCCCTCACGGGAGCTCCACGTCGACCAACCCCCCGTGGGGGATGATGCCGTGCTCGTCATATCCGGGCCGGACGCTCCCGCCGCGGCGGTCAGGGCGTGGGAGCGCGTGGTGGGACACAGGGTCGTGGGCGACGAGGCGATTGGAGGGGAGGAAGAAAGGGAGGTGACGGGCCCAGTGGGCTGCCGGATGCTGGCCGCCGGCGCGCAGGTGGGGTGCGTGCTGGGGAAGGGCGGGAAGACGGTGGAGAGGATGCGGCAGGAGAGCGGCGCCCAGATCAGGGTGTTTCGGAACAGGGATCAGCTGCCCCCCTGCGCCCCGCCGGGGGATGAGCTTATCCATGTACGCCTCCCTAGGTCCTTTTTGAGTTAACACCAATGCTTCAATGTTGCTTGAGTGCAAAATTCAACCATTCTTTCTCAGCGTTTCTGGTGAATGCCTGTGATATAGTAGCTGGTGGAAATATTGATGCTTCGTTGTGAATCAGAGCATGATCTCAAGCATTGCATTGTGAAAGCATGGAATCGTGAAAATACAATAGTTTGAAAGCATGATGCTTTTTATACTAGCATATAACAGAATAGCTCAGAGCTTTCCTAGTAAGCTATTCGTGGTGATATTGCAAGTATTGGGACTTCTTTTTCATTAAGTTTATCTTCGCATATGAACAAATTAGATTAAAATCAGCTAACTTGTCTAATGTTCCCTGCCTTTTACTTTGATCTCCAAAAAACCATTAGTTGTGCAATCCACTATTTATTTTCCAATGCATGTCTTTCACTTGGATATTTAATCTTAAAATTCATGCTGTTTTGAAATGACAACTTTTTCTTGTTAGATAAGTGGGAGCTTTCCTCAAGTGCGGAAAGCTCTGTTAGCAGTTTCAACCTGCCTCCAAGATAATCCAAGGCCTGACACAAGCAATATTCCTATGGGAAGACCATATGGGCCTCCAGGCAGTGGTACTGGTTGTCCCCCTGGCATGGATCCTCATTCTCAAAGAAGCTATTTACCACCACACATGCCTGATTACCACGCAAGGACTTATCCAAGTAATGCTGGTGGCCCTGGTCCTAGATTCTTTTTTGAGCAAGAGATAGTGTTCAGGATGATAATTCTCAATGACATGGTGGGCAGTATAATTGGAAAAGGTGGTTCCACTATCCGAGCATTGCAAAGTGAAACTGGTGCTTGCATAAAGATTTTAGAGCCTATCGCTGAATCAGAGGAGCGTATTGTTGCTATATCTGCACGTGAGGTATGTCTATAGGCCCAAAAAGATTTGCTTCTATTTTGTTTGAAGTGATAAAAAAGTTTTGCTTTCCTTATGCAGAACAAGAGTTTTTTATGGTAATTTTTTATATGAATCTGTCTGCGAGCACTGGCATACTATGTAAATATCCAGCTAGTTGACTGATATCATTCTTCCAACTTATTACGGGGATATGGGATTAATCCGTCCTAATAATTATATTATCTGCTGTCTGTAATATTGTTTGATGGATGTGTATCTCTTGGTGCAGAATTCTGACATGATGCATTCTCCAGCTCAAGATGCAGTTGTTCGGGTGTACTCAAGGATCTCAGAGGCATCTATGGATAGAAGTTCTTCTACAGCTGCAAGGCTTCTTGTTCCATCACAGCATATTGGTTGCCTTCTAGGCAAAGGTGGATCCATTATTACAGAAATGAGAAAAGTAACAGGAGCTAGCATTCGAATTTTTGGGAATGAACAAATTCCAAGATGTGCACAGCGAAATGATGAGATGGTTCAGGTATATTGTAGCTGTAATAAACCATCCAATTTTGTGTTTTGAATTGAATTCTTAGAAATATGTATGGAAGCTCCTTGGTGCATATGGTTAGTTTCTTTTAATCTGTTCGTGTAGTACAAATGCAAATTTGGATAACTAAAACGCTTGATGGAAAATGCCAATAAACTTTGGCATGATTCGCATCATCATTAAATAGTTTGTGTATTCTTCTCTGTTTTCCTTCAAGCCATTGATGGTCTGATCATTTATTACCAATGAGTTTTGCATCTAAGAATTTAGGTGTATGGTTTGAATATCTAGAACTCTTTTCTATGAAAAAGTAATGCATGGTTCAAAGGAAACTGGAGAAAGAAAATTCGTTTTTCTTTTACTTTGTGGCATAATTTGTAATTTTTTCATACTCATTTTGCCAATCTATTTTGTACTGTGAATGATCCTCCATGTCAAAATGTCACGCAGCTAAGCATTGTCTAAATCAATCAGTTAAAATATGTTTGATCATATACTAAACAAATAAATATCTAACAATCTAGAAGCGAAACATATTATTCACTTCTGGAGTACTTCTTTCACAGGTCACTGGTAGCTTCCAATCCATTCAGGATGCATTAATTCATATCACTGGAAGGATTAGGGACGTCATCCTTCCCAAGCCACACCCCACTGGAGGCATGCCTCCATATCCACCTGTTGGAAACATGCCACTTCACCAATCAAGACAAGAGCCACCTCCGCCGCACCTACATCCCAGTGGGGGCATGCCTCCATATCCTATGCATCCTTTCAGACCTGATGCTCCTATGCCCCCCTTTGAAACGGGTGATCGCCGACCACCTCATGTACATGTGATGGAACATATGGGTGCTGATAGGGTGCCATACTCGTATGGTGGTGAACAAGGAGGTCCTCGTCCTTTTCTAGAACAGCCACCACCAAGAACCTGGCCTCCTGAGGTAAGCTGAATGTTACAACGTTTTGTCAGCTATGTGTTCACATGTCTTTTTTTTACAGTAAGTTTTCTGACATGTGCGGTTTAATTTGGAAAGAGCTGTTGTCACAGTCCATAAAATTCTGTACTAGGCTGTTACCATTCACGTATCATTTTGTTCCGATTTAGGGACTGTAGTGGTTGAATTGTTTAGGATTAAGTCCCTTTTCCTGGGCAGGCACCGAAGACAAACAGTGAAACTCCAACAAACATGCCTGATGTGGTGCCAGGCACAGATTTCAGAAAGGGACCAGTGGCAAGGTAAGCTAAATGCCAAGTACTCTATTCAAAATTGTAGCTTTCCTTTTGGATTAGTTCTTAAATTTTTGGCTAAAAAATAGCACTTTTAATACATAAATCTGTAGCTGTGCCGTCCTTAACCCCAAAAAGGCATAAACAAACAAATAAACAATGTAAATCCTTTTCAGAAAATGGTTATTGCTACTGATCTTGTTTATTCTCTTCCAACAGTGAAAATCAAGTGGCTACAGCAACAGGTACATCAACTGAAGTTGTTGTTCCTTGCAAGTATATAGGCTTTGTTTGCGGAGCTAATGGCAGTGATCTCGCAGAGATAAAAAAGGTACCTAGTCTTTTCTTTTTCTAACATCCAGTTAACCTATGTGAAAGTAGGGCAATCTGAATAGATTGATTGATAGATCAGGGGTACATGTACATATATATACACCGAAGGAGGAGAGTCCTATCCCTATACGACTAGAGTCCTTATCCTAATCTATCAGGGGGGGAGGCGGCGCCCATAATGGGCCAGCCAGCCACGCCATACCCTAAGCCCAATAGGGCAGTCAGAATACAAAGGGCCTTAAGCTATACAGTTTGCTATTACCCCCCCCCCCCCGTGCAGTCGGAACGGCAGCACGTCGAACGTTCAGATTGGACCTGAACTCCGTGAACACTGGAGACGGCACTCCTTTGGTGAAGACGTCTGCAAATTGAAGCGAAATGGGAACGTGCAGAACCCTTACTTCACCCAAAGCCACCTTCTCACGAACGAAGTGAAGATCAATCTCAATGTGCTTCGTGCGCTGATGCGGAACGAGGTTGGAGGCCATGTATTCGGTGCTGATGTTGTCGCAATAGACAAGAGTGGTCCGCCGAAGAGGTGCATGGAGTTCCAGAAGCAATTGCCACAACCAAGATGCTTCTGCTACTGCATTAACAACTGCGCGGTATTCTGCCTCGGCACTGGATTTGGAGACAGTCATCTGACGCTTGGAGGATCAAGAGATGAGGTTGTCACTAAGAAACACAGCATATCCGGACGTAGATTTGCGCGTATCGGGACACCCGGCCCAATCAGCATCAGAGTAGACCACCAGATCAGAAGCAGTCGACAGCCGAACAACAATCCTAGGTCAAGAGTGCCATGGATATACCGAAGAATGCGCTTCAGAGCTGCAAGGTGGGGCTGGCGTGGATCGTGCATATGCAGGCACACCTGCTGTACAGCGTACGCAATATCTGGCCTAGTGAAGGTAAGATACTGCAAGGCTCCAGCAAGACTGCGAAAATCCGTCGCATCCTCAACACGAGCGCCTTCTGTCCCGGAAAGCTTGGGGTTTGTGTCCACTGGCGTAACACACGGCTTGCAGTCCGACATCCCGGCGCGGGCCAAGATATCAAGCATATACTGACGCTGAGGCAAAAACAGGCCGTCGTCAAACTGCTGCACATGCATCCCTAGGAAGTGATGAAGCGAACCAAGATCTGACATGGAGAACTCCTGTTGCAGAGCACGGATCGTCCCTTGAAGGGAGATGTAGACGATGCTGTGAGCACAATATCATCCACGTATACCAACAAGTAGGCGATGTCTGAGCCGCGCCGGTAGACGAACAAGGAAGTATCAAACTTGGTCTCCACAAAACCCAAGGAGATGAGATAGGCAGCAAAACGACTGTACCAAGCTCGGGGTGCCTGCTTCAAGCCATACAAGGACTTGTTCAGGCGCAGACGTAATCGGGATGTGCAGGATCCTCAAACCCAGAAGGCTGAACACAGTAGACGGTCTTGGAGAGCATCCCGTGAAGGAACGCATTCTTGACGTCCAACTGATGAATTGGCCAACGCTGAGAGAGCGCCAGGGATAACATTGTGCGGACAGTGGCTGGCTTGACGACAGGACTGAAGGTGTCGGTGTAGTCGATGCCAGGACGCTGAGTGAAACCCCGTAGAACCCATCTGGCTTTATAGCGCTCGAGTGACCCATCGGCCCGGAACTTGTGCTTGAAGATCCACTTGCCGGAGACGACATTGGCACGTGGTGGTCGTGGCACAAGATCCCAGGTGGAGTTCCGCAGGAGAGCAGCATGCTCGTCCTCCATAGCAGCTCGCCAGTTCGGATCAGCGAGGGCGGTTCTGTAGGACGACGGCACCGGGGACAGCTGTGCTGTGTGAAAAATAGCCGGCTGTCGAAACCCCAATTTCCCGCGAGTCGTCATCCGGTGTTGATTGATAGCCGGAGAGACAGCAGGGAACCGGGAGGAGCTCCTGGAGGCAGCAGACGCCGCAGAGATGCGCCTGGAGGAGCGTCCTGCATGGGGCGAGGCGTCGGAGTCGGCGGTCGGAGCGGTGTCGGCGCTGAATGTTGAGGAGACACAAGCGCGTGTAAGGTGACGGGTCGAGGTCGCTGGGCATACACAATGCCGAAGTGTCCAGGGGACGGAGGCGGCTCGGCAGGGGCAGGAGCCGCGCGGGGTGTAGGACCGGGCGCAGCCGGCGCTGCACTGGGGGCGGCCGGGGCTGGAGACGTGGCCGCGCGTGGCGCAGCGAGGACCGGCGCGTTCGCGCAGGATGTCGAGGTCGCTGAGGTCGCCGTGTTGGTCGCTGGGGATGCCGCACCCGTCGGTGCGGGCGAAGCTGCACTTACTGCAGGCGAAGCTGCGCATGGCGCTAGCGATGCCGCGCCTGCTGCAGACGGTGCCGCGCATGGCGCAAGCGAGGGGGGAAGCCGACCAGGGGGTGAACCTGCAGAGGAGAAAAACGGCAGCGTGCCAATATGGCCTGGCTGCGGGTCAGAGTGATCCAAAAACTCGAGGTCGCTAGTGGTGCAAGCGTTGAGGCGATCAGCAAAGGGAAAGCTGTCCTCATCAAACACCACATGACAAGAAAGAATGACCCGGTTGGAGACAAGGTCAAGACAACGATACCCTTTGTGGTGAGGGGAAAAGCCGAGGAAGACGCAGCGAACGGAGCGAGGTGCAAGCTTATGGGGGGTGGTTGAGGCTGTGTTGGGTAGCAAAGGCTAGGAGGGAGGGGCACCGAAGAGAGCCTCGTGAGGCGTGGACTGTTGAAGAGTCTTCGTAGGAAGAACATTAAGGAGATGTGTGGACATGTGCAGCGCTTCAACCCAGTAGGAGGGAGGCATGGCGGCCTGGAAGAGAAGAGAACGCATGATATTGTTAACAGAATGAATCACATGTTCGGCTCGATCGTTCTGGGCCGACGTGTAAGGACACGACATGCGAAGGTGAACACCACGAGAGGCAAAGAATGCGCGGGATGTGGAGTTATCAAACTCACGCCCGTTATCGCACTGAATAGCTTTAATCGAGGTGTTTAACTGGGTGAGGACGTATTGGAAGAAAGCAGAAAGAGAGGTAAAAGTACCAGACTTGAGGCGCAGAGGGAAAGTCCGAAGAAAATGAGTGCAATCATCGAGGACGACCAAATAATATTTATAACCCGAAACACTAAGAATAGGAGATGTCCAAAGGTCACAATGTTTGAGATCGAACGGACGACTTGCACGAGAACTAGAACTAGGGAACGGCAGCCGACAATGGCGCCCTAACTGACAAGCATGACACAAGTGTGGAGGAGCAGCAGCAGCAGCGACCGGTATGGACGACGACCGAGCAAGCTGGCCAAGTGCTTCGCGTCTAGGGTGACCAAGACGACGGTGCCAAAGGGAAGTAGTGGCAACATCAGCCGCGGCGATGAAGGAGCTAGGCGTGGCAGCAGGAAGACGGAACGGGTACAGAGGTCCAGTGCTATTGCACGTGATGATTTCCCTCCGAGACCGAAGATCCTTCACAGAACAACCAAGGGGGTCAAATTCGACGGAACAATTATTGTCAATGGTAAACTGGCGAAAGGAAATAAGATTCTTAATGAGTTGTGGAGAGACAAGCACATTAGAAAGACGAAGGTCACCAGGTAAGAGGGCAGAGCCTCGGGTCGTGATAGGAAGCAACGAACCGTTACTGACAATAATGGAAGAGTCGAAATTATGACTGGTGGGAGTAGTGTGAGAGAGGGTACCGGGATGGGAAGACATATGGGAGGTAGCACCTGAATCAAAGAACCACTTGTGCTGCTGCGGCTGCTGCAGGGAGAGGGTGTTGAACACTGACGCGAGCGATTGCTGATCCTAGGAAAGGGGCGCTTGGGGGCGCTGTAGGAGCCAACCGGCCAACCGTGGTGTGCGCCAGGGGCAGCCATGGGCTGCTGCTGGAGCATGTACGCTTGATGCTGAGGAGGAGGTGCGGTCGGACGTGGTGCCGTTGGGATGGGAGCGAGAGGAGGTCACGGCCCTGGCCACATCTGGATGGTGCCAGTCCACGGGTTGTAGAAGGAAGGCCAAGGACCTTACTGCTGGGGTGGCCCCTGACCTTGTGTGCCGCCACCCTTGCCACCGCGTTTGCCGCGCTTCTTGCTCTTGCTAGTCCCGCCGGCAGGTGGAGCAGCAGGAGCCTGAGGAGGCGGCTGGGTCGATGGCGGAGGTGTGGTCGAAGCAGTAGACGCAACCAGCGCAGTAGATGGTGGTGTGGGCGCACTGGTGGCGGTGAGCTCCTCGAGGAGAAGCTCGGAGCGGGCCTCAAGGAAGGTGGGGAAGGGGCGCCCGCGACGAAGATGACGACCAATGTCGGCGAAGCGCTCGTTGAGACCGCGGATGAGGTTGAGGACGAGGATGCGATCCTCGACCTTCTCCCTGAGATCGCCAAGGGAATCCGCCATACCCTTGAGACGCCGGCAGTAGTCGGTGATGGAGAGATCTCCCTGGACGAAGGTGCAGAACTAGGCGTCAAGAAGGAGGGCGCGGTGCTCCCGATTCCCGAGGAACTGAGTTTCCACGGCGAACCATGCAGAGCGTGCCGTGGAGGCACATTCCATCACGGTGGAGGCGAGGTCGGTGGAGAGGGTGCCGTAGATCCAAGACTTGACAACGCAATCCATGCGAGTCCAGTCGGGGGAGGAAGGCGCCTTCTTGTCAGAGAGGACATGGTCGTCGAGGGAGTACTTGCCGAGGGTGAGCAGCATCTGCTCGCGCCAGGGCTTGTACTCGTCGGAGCCGGCATCGAGGACGACGGTGACGAGGGACCGGATGTTCTGGACAGCCACTGCCTGAGTATGGAGGCTGAGAAGGGCGGCGGCTTCATGGAACTTGAGAGGATCCGGGACCTGTGTCTCCGTAGAGGACGAGGCATCGTTTTCTTGGACGTCGTCATCCGTGGGGGCACCGTCGTATTTCTTGGGGGCGCCGTCGCCATCAGCAGAGTCATCGGCGAGAGCCTTGTGGGCGGCAGCAGCCCGCGCGAGGGCGTCGCGGGCGCTCTGTATGGCGGCGTCGCGTTCTTGAACGGCAATGGCGGCCTCCTTGTCTGCTTGCTCGGCGGCGGCGATCGCAGCCTCGCGCTCCTGGGCGCGACGCGCAGCATCGGCGGCAGCAGTAGCAGAATCGTCGGAGGGCTTGGGGGAGTCCACCATGGTGGCGATGCAGGGAGGGCACGCGCTCGAGGAGGACTGGTGGTCGCAGCTGGGAGGCGCGGCCAGGGGGTGGCGCGTGTCAACCAAGGCGAGGGTGGCGCCGGTGCAGCCGAGGTGGGGCGCTAGGGCAGCCGAGGGGAGCGGAAGCGAAAACTAGGGTTAACCCAGTCTCGTGATACCATGAAAGTAGGGCAATTTGAATAGATTGATTGATAGATCAGGGGTACATGTACATATATATATATACATATATACACCGAAGGAGGAGAGTCCTATCCCTATAGGACTAGAGTCCTTATCCTAATCTATCAGGGGTGGCGGCGCCCATAATGGGCCTGCCAGCCACGCCATACCCTAAGCCCAAGAGGGCAGTCAGAATACAAAGGGCCTTAAGCTATACAGTTTGCTATTACTATGCTTGTCATGTATTGCCTTGTTGTCATCAAAGCAACAAGAATATGCCACTTACATCGCCGAGCGAAAAAACTTGTCAACATGTTGGTTTGTCCTTTGGCCAGGATGTAGTCGATGCATACTTGTTCATATTTATCTGTTGGATTATACTATTTCAAAATTTTGTACTCTTGCAAACACACTTCAGGTGTTTAGTTTACTTTGAGTATTCGCGCTCCTAAAGCTCTTGACAATGTTTATCTTCCAGATGTCAGGTGCTTCAATTACAGTTCATGATCCTAAACACGGCGACACAAATTCAACAGTTGTTATATGTGGGGATCCTGAACAAACCAAGAAGGCACAAAGCCTGATTCACGCCTTCATCTTTTGTGGTCTGTATCAAACCTGATTTGTGACCATGTAATAGCATCTTGTCCCTGATTCTTGAATCCAGAAAGGTTCCCTTGGGGAGAATTTGTTCCCTGACGGGATGTACATGTACCATTGCTACCGGGGTGGATCTGGTGTAGGTATAGCTGGTGCATGTCTTGTACAAACAACACCGGTGTACATTGCTGTTGTCTTTGTGTTTTAATTTGAGAAATGACCATGGAATGCGGCGGGTTGGCTGCACCTCTGAATTGTTTCGGCTCATTTTGGCCATGTGAAGCTATTCATTGGTAGTAGAGAGTTTTGTCATGGGCTTGCCATCCTTCCATCTAGTCTGGGAGGTACAGTACGCAATTTCCAGGCAATGCAGTCGGGATGGACTGTGGTCACTGTTCGTTCTCCTTTGTGCTGGCACGACTTGACTTGACTTGTAGAACCGGAGGCGACCCGAGTCAACCACTCCTTGAGATTCACAATGTTACGGAGACCATATCAGATTAGTCAAGCTAAGAACAACAGCCAGTACATGGAATCAGCCAGCCGATCTGTACATGTACAGCCTAAGACCTTTGGAAACCTCGAAGGAGAGCACGAGAATTTGGAATATGCATTGGTCCAAGCAAAGGCGTGTGCATCCGGGGCGAAAGAATAACTTGGCCGGCCGGAGTTCCAGCATCCGGGGCAAGAGAGGGGTGCATCCAACCGGCATGCATGACGCTGGGCTAGCTTGGTCCAAAACAAGACGTAGATTTTCCCGAGGAAGTTCCAGGCAACTGCAAGCCTGACATTTTGCAGCATATCTCGCTCATATGCTCTCGGTTCCATCTACCACATCGTACATGCTTTGGACAAGCATTGTCAACGAACAAGCCGTCACCTGCTTTGCGTGAACTGTACCAGTAGCATAGCATCCATCTTGTGCTTTCAGCAAACATAGTTGTTGGCTACCAGTTGTGGCCTGTAGCCGGATAAGGAACAGGGGTGACGCAGGAAGGTGCGATAGCTTCTTATTTGAGGAAGAGTACAAGATACCCTTCAAATGGTGCAAATCCATCTTCCTTTTCCGTTTTGGATGGATATGATCGGAATGCCCTCTCGCTACACTATTGTTTCTCTCTCACGAGTTTGGTGCCTAGAAAGACCTAGTGCGGAGCAGTTTCTTCCGTTGCATAGAAGCAACCACCTTTCTGTAATCCAATCCTCTGCGGTCCTTTTTTTTTTAAAGAAACATGAGTACACTGGATACTGATTAATCACACAAATGGTAGAAAAAAAAAGAGTTAATGTTTAACTGAATTTTAGATGGCACATAAATCGTTCGTGGATTTTGCGTGGCTTGTAATACATATAAATATAATACCTCCGACCCCTCCGGTGTTCATGGATTTTGCATGACTTCTTGTAATTGTAAGGTAGGAGTAGTACACATGCAATCGTCACAACTTCATTCCAAGAAAGAAAGAAAGAAAGGAAGAAACCATGCCATGGAGGAAACGGATTTCAGGCTCGAGGTTAGCTAACCTGCAAACTGTCTATATATGCCACGACACGATTGACAGTGCCGCAATGCAGGGGGAAATGGGAAATGCATTTAAGTTCTTTTATTAGGTGTAAGTGTAACTGCACATATGGTTCTTGCCTCCTTGGCTGTGTCAAACCAGGACTCTAGGAAATGAGCGAGCAAGGAGTACTGACCAACAATGCAAGAAGTTACTGCGTTTTTCATGAAGAACGGCTTAGTATATATTTTTAGGTTTATCCATGGATAGTGATAAAATTTGGTATAGTTTGACTTATGGCAAAATTACGCTGCGGTTATTTTAAGGCAGTAGGAACAATTATGTTTCAGCACGTATGGATGCGACCTGCATTCGGATTTCGGCCGCCATTCAAGCAAACAAAATGAAGCAATCCAACGGCCGAACGAGAGAGAAACTGTGGGAGTGGGACATCCTGTTCTGCCCCGAGCTGTCAGCCACCGCCACCGCCCTTGGTCCACTGTCAGTTTCTAAGCCGAAGCGCCACCATTTCGTCGAAACTTCTTCCTGTACGCTGTCTTGGGCGCCCCGATAAAAGAGCGGGAAACCCGCGCGCCCACGGGCTGACACATTCGCCCACGCGGGGAGAGAGAGGGGGGAGCCTGGAGTTGCAGGCGGTGGCGGCGGAGTCGACGGCGAATCGGTTGGAGTGCCAGCGAGACCCGAGGTGAGGCGGTATCTCGCTCCTTCCGGAGCCGTCGTGCGTCCTGGTCGATCGTGCCCGGGCCGATCGCCGATAGATCGGCCGGCCCCGTTCGTGCTGTGCAGTGCAGCTGTGCTGTCTAGCGATCATCCGTGCCTCGGCTTCGTTCCATCCTGCCAAGCCGCGCGCGCGAGGACGACAGCGTCGTCTGC
Organism: Paspalum vaginatum; assembly: GCA_030272315.1. Classification (NCBI taxonomy): domain Eukaryota; kingdom Viridiplantae; phylum Streptophyta; class Magnoliopsida; order Poales; family Poaceae; genus Paspalum; species Paspalum vaginatum. Next base: position 11,122,301 of record CM059013.1, on the reverse strand, counting down.
CGCTGATGGCCTCGTGGACGACGGGGAGCTCGGCGCCGCCGCCGCCGCCGCCGCCGCCGGAGCAGGAGGAGCAGGTGGTGGAGGGAGCGGAGGAGGCACAGGAAGCGTTCGATATACCCAGTAAGAACGCCTCGCACGATCGCCTGCGACGGTGGAGGGTACGGCGTCTCGACCAACACAGCTTCATTTAAATTAATTCAGCTCTTGTTTTGGTTGAGTTGGGGGATGAAATCGCCCTGCATGCTTGAACTGAAAATCCTTCGCGTCGCGTTCCACACCACGAAACGGGCTCTAGCTGGTAGTAGTAGATGCCACAGTAAGGGAAAAGTTAGTAGTAAAAAATTGTTGCATCCTTCAATAGGAGGCGATACTTATGGCTACATGTTGTCTTACAGAGAGTTAATGTTTTGTAACTTGGGAACATGCCTTTTCATTCTCCATTTCAGCAAGCTGCGCTGGTGCTCAATGCTTCTCGTCGTTTTAGATATACTCTAGACCTGGAAAAGGAGGAAGAGAAAGAGAACCTAAGAAGAATGATACGAGCTCATGCGCAAGTGATACGAGTAATGTCTCGCTGGCTAGTTCAAAGAACATTTTATTTTTTCTGGAGTAAATGCATTGTTCATTCGAAGTGTGAATTCTCTTCAGGCAGTATTTCTTTTCAAAGAGGCTGGCCAGAAGAATCTAGGAGGTACTACTTTCAACACCTAATATCTAAGATCAATGGAAGATTCTGCCATCCTTATAAAACACGTAACAAGGCAAAATCCCCATGTGAATGGTGACACAGCATTGTGCACGGCGGATCAGAATATAACTTACCGTTTTTATGAATTTTATCTGTTCCTCTGGCACTAATTGTGCGAAGGCTCAATCTTTTGTTTTTGCGAGTAAAGGCTCATTCATCTTAGTGGCCTTCGTGTTCCTAGCTCTTGCACATTTTCCTGATTGTATGCCCTTCTAGTTCTATGTCATATTTATTCATGTGCTAGTATTTGCTTTGTCAAGACATAGGTTACCTTGAACCTATCTATTTTGTCACCATATAATCCACTTATCAGAACATTTTTCCTATTTTTGTTCTAATTTTAGTTGATACAATTATGATGTTTTTAATGCTTTTATCTAAGCAGAATCTTACACTAGAATAAAACTTGAGACACTCTCTCAGAGATTTCCAATTGATCTGAAAAAGCTCACGATGCTGAACAGAGACCATGATGCCATTATTCTCCAGGAGGTTGGAGGGGTAGGTTCAATTGAAAATTTACTTGGATCTGTATCTTATTTCCCTACTTTTCACTTGCGTTTTGATGATATGTTTCTCACAGAATGCTCCCATTTAGGTTAAGGGTCTTTCAGATTTACTAAAGAGTAACTTTGACAAAGGTGTTAGTCCAGATGAGGATGAATTGTTGCAGAGGAGAGATATTTTTGGGGCAAACACGTATCCAAGCAAGAAAAGAAGAAGCATTTGGGTAAACGGTTTTCCTAAGCCATGTCTTATTTTGAGTGCGGGTTGCTATCCTCTGTTCTGAAATAACCACTCATAGTTCAGTAGCTGTACAGAGCTGTCTTATTTTCATATGTTTCTTTATTCTGCTACATGATAGGGCACTACTTATGTTTGTGGAACAAATAGAGATTTTAATTCTAAATTTATATGCTGGTATTTGTAAAGGTAAAAAAATTATAATCTAAAGGCACATCAAGTGATTTTTTTAATTGTTCCCTAGCGCTTATTTTCTTGAAACATAAGCAGCTTCTTTCTTCAAATTTAAGGTATTATTTTCTTATTTGCAGCGTTTTGTGTTTGAAGCCTGTCAGGATTTAACTCTTGTTATTCTAATGGTAGCTGCTGCTATATCATTATCACTAGGCATGGCAACAGAGGTACTCTGATGACATTCTGATGATCTTTTCTCCTCTATATGGGTAGTCATCCTGCCTTACCTTCCTTCTGGGAAATAAATTTTTTATTAAATAATACTTTGGCTGTTACGGATCCATTATTGTTGTCGTTTCGATAATTTAGGGTCCAAAAGATGGATGGTATGATGGTGGAAGCATATTTTTTGCTGTTTTCCTTGTGATATTTGTTACAGGTAAACATTTTGCGTTTTATAATTTGCTCCCCACCTTTCTTTTACTGGTATCGATTTCATAACCCAAATCAGTTAGGCAATGTACCACATATGAACCTACAACCCTCTCCTCACATCTAATCTCATTCAGGCCTTATTGAGGAGTACATACTGTATAGCGTTTCCAGGAAATGTAGACCAGTCAAACGGTCATACCTAATCTAGTCCATAGAACCGACATAGCGTTTCTTTCAAGTAAAATGGTCTTACTGGGAATCAAGCTTAGGAGTCGGGATCCCCTACTGTACAAATGTACGAATACACTTACCCTTGTCGTGCAACAATGTTGTAATTGGACCATTATTTTCAATCTCTATTAATACAACTACTCCATCAACCCGTGCTCTCACACGGGTTAGAGTTTTAGGAGACATAGATTTAATCCTTAGTAATATTAGATGTGATTATTTTGATTAATCTTTCATAATGGTATTGTGGGTGGTTTATATGTAATTTAGGATTCATTTTAGTTTATCTTTCACGATGGCATGTTGGATAACTTATATGCCGATTTAGGATTTATTTTAATCTTTTATAATGGCATAGTGAGTAATTTATATACAAATTTAGGGGGTTATTTAATTTATTTATAATGGCATGGTGGGTAATTTTTATGCAAATATAGTGGGTTATTTTATTTCATATTTCATATGACATGGTTGGTAATTTATTTAGAAAATATAATAGATCTAATGCCTACTATTATTTAGAAAATACATGATGGGTGGCTAGATGTTTCTGATTTTTGCGAGAATTTCTAGGATTTATCTTCTTTTCTTAACGCGTCTGGTGAGGATTAACGTAGAGGCTTCAAAGGAGTCTCTAATTAGTAATAGTAAGATGGCATGGGGTTCGCATGCATGTTCGAGAAAAAAGAACAAATTCAAAGTTGTGATAACCATTTCACCAAAGATCTTAAGGTATAAAGGGAAGGGCATCAATCTGCTCTTATATCAACAATTGAACTTAAATGTGGCCATGGTCTGTTTTTCTTTTACGATTTCCTCTCATGTTAGTACCGTAAGTCATAAATGTTTTGATACTTTATTCTTCACAACTTTCTTAGCAACCAGTGATTATAGACAATCACTTCAGTTTCAACATCTGAATGAGGAGAAACAAAACATACAAGTTGAGGTGAGTATGTTTCATGTGCAATGATTTTGGATTTTAATTCTGGATATATAGACTATCATTCTATGGCCGTACTTTGACTTATTGTGATCTTAGGTCATCAGAGGTGGTAAGAGAATAGAAGCTTCAATATTTGACCTTGTTGTTGGTGATGTGGTTCCCCTCAAGATTGGTGACCAAGTAATATGTCATATATTCTGCCCCAACTACATCCTTAGTTTCCCCTCTATTTTTCTCTCAAATTTTGATTAGCTTATGTTCAATCGTCTTCAGGTTCCTGCAGATGGTATACTGATATCTGGTCATTCTCTTGCAATTGATGAATCAAGTATGACTGGGGAATCCAAAATTGTAAGTCTTGGTAAAAAAATGGAGCCGTTGTGTTTCCCAAAATCTGCCTTTCTAAATGTTTCAACGATATATCATGATCAGGTTCACAAGGACCAAAAGGCCCCTTTCTTGATGTCTGGTTGCAAAGTTGCAGATGGTTATGGCTCTATGCTGGTGAGCATCACTCTTTTTTAGGGCCTGTTGAGTACTAGCTGACTCTTTCAAGGTATATGTGATGAGTTGAGCGTGTTGCTTTTCTATTTACAGTTGAGTATGCAATGTTGTACAAATAATACAAGTACCACTATTTACAATGTTCTATTTACAGTTGCTAATATGATGTTCATTCTAGCACTTTATACTGACCACTAACATAATCTTTCTGCAATTGCTGACAAATATGAAGGTAACTGGTGTGGGTACCTATACTGAATGGGGTATGCTGATGGCCAACCTTTCAGAGGATATTGGTGAAGAAACCCCATTGCAGGTTAGTTTCTTATGTTGCCTTGAAAAGAGACTGATTTAATGGGTTGCATAGTATGAGTCTGCACTGGTTCAATTTCAATATTCTGTGCTCCCACTTGCATTGACATAGGTGCGCTTGAATGGTGTTGCTACTCTTATTGGTATTGTGGGTATGTCGGTTGCTGGTGCTGTCCTCGTCGTGCTTTGGATAAGGTATTTTGAGAGTTAGTGACTACGGCCATGTGGTATACTTTACACAGTTATGTAATAGTTCCAATATTTGTTTCTTTCAAGAACATTCTTTTCTAAATTGCAGATATTTCACTGGACATACCAAGAATCTGGATGGTACTACTCAATTTTTGGCTGGAACGACAGGTGTAAAACAAGGATTTATGGGGGCAATTAGAATTTTGACAGTTGCTGTATGTATTGCTAGCTGGTTTTTTAGGTTAATGCTATGTAGAGTGTCAGCTTTTACAATTTCACCTGATTATGCCTTATTTTTTGATAGGTGACTATTGTGGTTGTTGCTGTGCCTGAAGGACTTCCTTTAGCAGTAACATTGACGTATGGATTTATAAAAGTTACAAAGAATTTTTAGGTATATTACAGTAGTGTTTCTTTATTTGGTTTCAGGCTTGCGTATTCAATGAGGAAGATGATGCGAGACAAGGCTCTGGTAAAACCTTCAGACAGATCTGCAAAGCAAAACCCATATATGAGGCAGTGCATGTCTTTTTGTATTATTATGTCATGATTTTTTATTCAGGTGAGACGACTTTCATCATGTGAAACAATGGGATCTGCAACCACTATTTGCAGTGACAAGACTGGAACTCTTACCATGAATAAGGTTTGTGTACATTCACCCCCAAAATGCTGTATATTATAAATTATTATAAATTATCACCATGCTGCTTGGGAATAATGCGCTGTACAGGATGGTGCTACTTCATGCTTATTTTCAGTTGAGTCTTAGAAAAATATGAACTGTTACGGGTTCCATGTGCATGTGTTCTTATAGTAGCGTTGAACTATGAAACACATGATGTAATAAAGTCAGCGAGACCTTAAATTCATATAGTTATTTTGCTACCTTGTTTGTATTAATCTTCTAGATGACAGTTGTTGAAGCATATATGGGTGGAAAAAAATTGGATCCTTGTGATAATGCCAGCACAATGTGCACCAGTGTGACATCTCTACTTATTGAAGGAATTGCACAGAACACAACAGGGACTGTCTTTCTGCCAGAGGTAATAATTCATTGAATTTCCTTTGTATTCTTTGCATAATCTAATTGTAAGTTCTATTTACATGAATCACATGACACTGATCCTATGTTGTTTCCATATCATGGCAAATGGTTAAATCCATGTTAATATGGTTTTCATATCTTTAGGATGGAGGGGCTGCTGAAGTTACTGGCTCACCAACTGAAAAAGCAATTCTTTCATGGGGCCTTATGGTAGTACTGTGTATACACTCGTTTATTTAGTTTTATTTCTTTTGAATTATTTTATTGACATGTCAGTTGACATGTATAGATCGGGATGGACTTCAAGAATGTCAGATCAAAATCTTCAGTTATTCGTGTTCTCCCATTCAATTCAGAGAAGAAGCGTGGCGGTGTTGCAGTGCAGGTGGTAATATTATTCTGATGTACTAAAAAGTTCTGAAGGAAATAATCTGTTGTTGAGCAAGAAATAGTCATGTCTACCCTCAATTGTTTAATAAGGCCATAGAACTAAATATTTGGCTTCGTGTACATTTGAACTTTGCCATTGATATGGTATCCGCATTTAGTACCTCTGTACCTCTTTGCACAGTGCCTGTCTAGATTTCCAGATATTTTTATGATGATTAAACTTCAAAAACCTTACAACAATTGTGACATGTTTCAAATAAATACAACCCCTAAGTCCCATTTAAAAAACCTAGAACTAATTTGAGATATGTATAAAAAACTACAACTTTGTAACCACATGACAATATGACATTGTGGCTCCACGTATTAGCCTCATGGCATGCAACAGGTGCCATGAGGCTGACATGTGGGTCCACATTGTCATGTGGTCACAAGGTTGTAGGTTTTTCATTTTGAGTAGATGTCAAAATAGAAATTGCAGATTTTAATAAACATGCCAAAATATTTGTAGATTCTTAAATTTAATCCGTTATTATTATGCTGACAAATATTATCCTAATGTTTTTGGACAATCTGTCATGTTTTCGTCTGACCCTGACAACATAGGTGCTTCTCTCCTCTGTTTGTGTCTTCTCTCCTCTGACCCTATATGCATATACCAAAGTTCCATCCAATGAATGTTTGTTTGTCTTGATGAGAATACCTGTGTCTTGATAATCTTTCCTGGTCCTTCTTACCTCAATGCTCTTTTGTTTGTGTATCTGCAGTCAGATACTGAGGTTCACATCCATTGGAAAGGGGCAGCGGAGCTAGTATTAGCATCTTGCAGAAGCTGGCTTTCTCCTGATGGTTCAGTTCAGCCAATGAATTCTGTCAAGGTAAATGTGAGCTGAACTTGTTTTTTTAGCTCCTCCTGATTTCCAAAGGTTATTAATTTTAAATCATTATTTCCAGCATAGCGAATTCAAGAAATTGATTGATCATATGGCAGTGAGTTCATTGCGTTGTGTCGCCTTTGCATATTGCCCTTGGGAGCCCAAAATGCTCCCAACTGAATCCCTAGATAAGTGGAAGCTGCCTGAGGATGATCTGACTCTTATTGGGGTGGTCGGGATAAAGGTAGTTTATTCTGAGCTTTTGTCTATTTACACCTCTCCTCTATACTTGAATATTTATTTGGCTTTGATATTACATCTGCTGCCCTCTTTTTTTTAAATACTTTCCACTATTTAAATTTAACAATCGATAATATTTGACGTAGTACAACTTCAACTAGCTATGGGCATAAGCTAAGATATAATGCTCAGCTCTGTACCGATAGCTGCCTGTTTTTTCATCATCATTCTCGAGTCCCATAAGTTTGGCAGAAATGATAAGCTATTGAGAGTTCAATGATACAGAAAAGTCGTTCATGATGTCGTGTAGGTTTTTTTTTAAAGGCCTGCTCTATGTTTAGATTATTCTGCAAAGTAACTCTCCTTTCGTTCATTTGTCTAGGAACATAATCTGTTCATATTTGTCTACAAATTGTAACCTCCTAGTGGTTGGATTCAGTATCGAGTTTCTTCTATTGTAGGATCCGTGTCGCCCAGGAGTGAGGAATGCTGTGCAATTATGCAGAACTGCTGGTGTAAAGGTTTGTTGGCATCTGTACTCTTGTATCCCCCCCCCCCCCCTTTGTACCTTTTTTATCTATCATGCATCTTCTGCATTTTTTTAAGGAATACAGTATGGGGAACCCCTACTGTGGTAAAAATATAAAAATATATAACAGGAGAGAAAAAAATAGCAGAGTAGGAATATTGTTTCTTCTAGTCTGCATTTAAACTGTTTGTTCTAGTCTGACCTTATATTGGTTAATCTAGATCATGATTCATATTACACTTTGAATAATAGTACTTACAATTTGCAAATGTTTGCTAAATATTTTGTTTTTAGTGCTGTTCTCATTTTGTTTCCTTCTAACTTTAGGTACGCATGGTCACAGGAGATAATGTTGAAACAGCAAAGGCCATAGCTTTGGAGTGTGGAATATTAGATGCAAAAGATGCTGCGTCAGAACCTAACGTAATAGAAGGAAAAGTGTTCCGCGAGATGTCTGAAACTGCACGAGAAGATATAGCAGACAAAATTACAGTAAATCTCCATTGATCTCTCTCCCTCAGTATGTTACATTTTGGGTTTTATATACAACAGAGTAGATGCCTTATATGTTCGAAATACAACAATATACTTAAATACTTATAATAATGTATATTTCCCACATACATATGATTGGTGTGGTGATGCTTTCAGTACATCACAGCATCCTATCTGCCAAAATGTACTCATGGTTGATAGGCTTATACTGTTGCACCTTTGGTAGGGTGGAGTTGTGGCTCAAATCCTAGTGCACAAAATTTAAGAATAAAATGGCCTCCTGTGTGCATCCTTGGTTGGTGCAGAGGTCAGATATTACCTTTATTATCTAAAAACTGCAGCATCTTAGAGCTCACATGAGGCCCTGTCTGATCATCAAAATGTTATACCATATGATATATGGCAACAGAATACTGTTATCTACCGCGAAGAAGGATAAAGTAAAATTGGAAGTGACTGAACTACAAGGATGCTTTGTGCTGAAAATTGATGGCTCTCCTCTTCATAGTATAGCTAGCAAATACTTGTGATGCCTTGTATTTTACTTAATATACATGCCATTAGTTGGACAAAATAGAAAGCTTGTAGATTAGTTAGACATAATATAGATCTCCTTGATGACATGAGGTACCTTTTGAATTTTCTAAATATCATTCACTCAGCCAACTCTCTGTTGCAGGTAATGGGAAGATCTTCTCCAAGTGACAAACTTTTGCTTGTTCAATGTTTGAAAAGAAGAGGTCATGTTGTGGCTGTTACCGGCGATGGCACCAATGATGCTCCTGCATTGCATGAGGTAAGTCTGCAATTTGGTCAATAGTGTCAAACTACAGAAACTTTCTTCTAATCCCGAACATGTTGTCATATAGGCTGATATAGGTCTTTCGATGGGAATATCAGGGACAGAAGTTGCTAAGGAAAGCTCAGACATTATAATCTTGGATGATGACTTCACCTCTGTTGTCAAGGTTGTCTTCTCTAACTTCAAAAGCATAAGGCATTCTAACAAAGGTTTGACTTGTCTCAGTGTATTATCACCATACTTCCATAGAATGTATTTTGCCTTTACTTATCAGCATGCATATTGTCATAGTTTTGTCAATGTGGCTTGTTATCAAATCACTTGGTCATGTTTCTTTTTGTGATCTTGCTGTCAGTTGACACAATGCATTAATACAACATACTAAAGCTTTATAGTTACTGTAAAGGCCCATAACCCCAGATATTCTAGCTGATTTTTACACTCCCATTACTTTGACTTTTTGAGTACAGCTAGCAGTTATTTCTAACTTCTGTCTAGACTTTCGATTATGAATGCTTATCTCAAAATTCTGCATGCAGGTTGTTCGATGGGGCCGGTCTGTTTATGCAAATATTCAGAAATTTATCCAGTTCCAACTTACTGTTAATGTTGCTGCCCTAGTGATAAATGTGGTTGCTGCTGTGTCCTCTGGGGATGTTCCTCTTAATGCTGTTGAGGTTCGGATTTCCTCTTAACCTGTGCAACTAGAATCTTATTCTTGCAATTATGTATACTATAACTTTTTACTGGAGTAGTTTACCATGGTCAAGTGCATGAAAAGATTATGAAACATCTTTGCTGTGTATTAGGAAACATTTAATGCAGATTATCACAAAAGATTTTCACTCCCTCCGGTCAACATTAGTTGATGAGCAAATCACTTAGGGTCTGTTTGGTAGCGCTGTATTTTTACAGTTTTGCTACAAAACCATGGTATTGGAGAATACTGTGGTTTTTTTTGGCCTGAAGGTGTTTGATTCAACCTTCCGAAACTGTTGTTTTGAATACCATTGGTATAGCTAAAACCGTATATTTTTACGGTTTTGGATTACTGAGGTTTGTACCTCAGTTTTCTCTCTGGCGCGTCTCTTCCGTCCTCCCCACGCGCTGTTTTTCCCCCACCCCATCCTCTGCCAGTCGGCCTCGCCGGCGCGCAGCACCCCTCCTGCTCAGGCTCGCCGGCGTGCAGCACTCCTCCAGCTGGAGCCCGCCGTGCGCGGCACCTGCTCCCGCTCGGGCTCGCCGGCGTGCGTCCCCTCTCCCGGTCGGCCTCGTCGACGCGCAGCCCCCTCCCGCTGTAGCCTGCCGGCGCGCGGCACCTGCTCCCGCTTGGGCTCACCGGCGTGCAACCCTCCTGCTCAGGCTCGCCGGCGCGCAGCCCTCGTCCCACTGGAGCCCATCAACAGCACTGTCCCCGCGCCTCCTCCCCGCCCCTACTCGCCGGATGCGAGCAGGTTCCGTCTCCCACAGTCCCGCGTCCTCCGGTGGCACCTCCCACCTCCGCCCCCCAAGTCCTCCGGCACCGCCTCCCGCGACGGCCACTGCACTGGCGGCAACCTCCCGCGACAATCTCGCCGCCCGCTGCCGTCCCCTGCGCCGCCCCCTTCTCCCACCGCCGGCTCCGCCACCAACCGCGACCTCCTGCACCGGACACCGCCGCCGCCTCCCGCGCAGGGTCGCGCCGCCACGAGATCCCGCGCCCTCCGGCACCGGGCCGCGCTGCCGCCCGCTCCCGCACCCTACGAAGCCGGGCCGTGCCTCCGCCAGCTCCCACTCCCTCCAGCGACACGCCGTGCCGCCGCCAGCTCCCGCGTCCTCCCGTGCCGGCCTTGCCTCCCGCGGCAGAGAAGGAGAAGTCGGCAGGGGAGGGGAGGGAGACGGCAATGGAGGGAGAAGACGTGACTGCTTCTGTTGGGTGTTGTGATTTGTGAGGACCGAATACTTTGTAACCAACACTGGTTTTCGTAAAATAATGTAATTTTACTGTAGTAATGCAAAATCATGGTATTTATGTTATGTACATCTGTAAAATGTAGTATTACAAAATTATAGTATTAGAAAACTATGGTTCCAAACAGCGCGTGGGAGTCAGCTTGCAGGAATCTTATTTGTTGGAGTATGTGTATGCAGGCCATATGATGGCCCATATAGGCATATATATTCTAGACTATTTACCTCACCCTCTAGGGTTTGGGGAGAATTAATCCAATCATTCTAGCATGGTATAAGACTAGGGTTAGAGTTTCCTTTTATCTCTCTCCCTCCCCCAGCCGTAGCAGGCAGGCGCCGCCGCTGCCGCCACGCCATGGCTGACAGCCAGCAGCCGCCGCCGCCTTCCCTCCTCCTCCTCCCCTCCCCTCTCCTACTCCACGGCTCTCACCCGCTCCCCTGCCTCCTCCGCGCCGCCGCCAGCCTCCTCTGCCTCCTCCGCGCCGTCGTCGGGCTACTCCGCGCCGCCAGCCTCCTCCATGGCCGCCGCCGCCGGGCCACTCCACGCCGCCCTCTGCGCCGCCAGCCTCCTGCATGGCCACCACCGCCGCAGCCGAGGCTGCCGCCGCCCCGGCTGCCGCGCGCCGCGCGGAAGAGCGCGAGGCGGCCTGTAGGCCTGCCGCGGCCGCCGCCGCCCAAGACGGCGCGCAGGGCCTCCCTGCTCCCGCCCCACACCTGGCGCAGGGTGGAGCATGGCTCCCCTGCCCTCTGGGCCGGGCCGAGCTGGGGCTCCAAGGGCCTGGGCGCGGACTGGGGCCCCTTTCGCTCCGTGTACACTGCCGAGCCGTCCTCGTCTCCGTCCTTCGTCGCCATCGGGGACCCTCCGGCCGCTGATCCGCCGCTGGCTGACTGTCCACGCCTCCGTTCCGGGATTGACCGCCCCTCTACCGGCCACCACTGGCTCTGCTGGGGGCGGGGGTTAGGTCTTCCACGAGCCCTCCGCCAGGCGCTGCACTGGCTGCCGCCAAGACTGAGGCCGCGGCGGCTCAGGAGCGTGCTCGCGCGGCCGCTCTTACTTGGGAGCGTGAGCGCGCCGAGGCGGATGCCCTTGCTCGTCGTGTCGCCGAGGCGGAGCGCTTCCTCTACGGCGCCCCCGAGCTGCAGCTTCACCAGGACAGTGCTGAGGCTGGGGCCAGCTCTTCCCACCAGGCTGGGCCCCTTCCGCGGTGCACCCGGCCCGACCCTACCGACCCGGTGGTTGCCCAGCTTCACCTCCAGGCGGCGGGGGTCCAGAACATCCGGGCCCTGGTTCCGGTCGTCCTCGACCCGGTATCTACCTCCTTCAGCCGCTTGCGGGACTTGGTCCTCCTCACACTCCGCCGCTACGCCCTCGACGACCACGTGCTCCTCGACTCCTCCGCCGCGGATCGGGACCCGGCGTGGCAGCGCCTCGACCGCATCGTCCTGTCTTGGATCTTTGGGACCCTCTCCCTAGATCTCCAGGACATCGTTCGCGCTCCCGGGGGCATCGCGCGACAGACTTGGCAGGCTCTCAAGGGCCAGTTCCTTGGCAATGCCGAGGCTCGTGCTCTTCAGGTCGATGCCGCCTTCCGCACCGTCGAGCAGGGGGACCTCTCCGTTGGCGAGTACTGCCGGCGGATGAAGGGCATGGCGGATGCTCTTCGTGACCTTGGCTGGCCTGGTGGAGGACCGTTTCTTGGTTCTCAACATCGTGCGTGGCCTCAACGACACCTACGGCCATCTGAAGACCTGGATCTCCAAGCAGAAGTCGTTCCCCTCCTTCCTGCAGCTACGGGACTGACTTGGTCCTCGACGAGATCACCAGGGGCTTCTCCAAGGGGTCCTCCTCCACCGTCCTCGCCGCTGCCCCTCCGGCCGCCCCTGCGAGCTCCCCGGCGCCACCTGCTAGCTCCTCCTGGCTCCTGCCGCTCCTCCAGCACCCTCCCTCCTCGGCTGCTCCTCCCCCCGAGCCGAGTGGTGGTGGGGGGGGCGCGGTGGACATCGTCGGCGGAGTGGGCGCGGTGGTGCCGCTCGTGGGAGTACACCGACGCCTGCTCCCACCCCTGCTGGCTGGTGGTGGTGCCTCCTGGCCATCCTTCTCCAACCCATGGTCAGGGCGCATCTCGATGTGGCCGTTCCAGGCCCCAGGGGAGGTCCTCGACGCTCAGCACCCGCCGTCGGCCATGTTCGCTGGCATTGCTCCTTCTCCGCCACCAGCGGCCTGGGTCCCACCCACTCAGCCTCCTCCGGCCTGGCCTGCTGGAGCCCATGGCTGCGTTGGCTCACTCTTTCAGCTCCATGGGGCTGACACCGCCAGTGGGTACCGAGTGGATTGCTGACTCGGGTGCCTCCTACCACACCACCCCGACCGTTGGTATATTCTCTTCTGTCCGACCTCCACCTTCTTCTTGCCCTTCTTCCATCATGATCGGCAATGTGTCTTGTCTTCTTGTCACCTCCGTGGGGGATGCGGGCAATATTGGTTCTTTTCGTCTTCCCAATGTTCTTGTTGCTCCTCATATGGTCCATAATCTTCTTTCCATTCGCCAATTTACAGCTGACTGTCGAATTTGACTCTTCTGGTCTTACTGTGAAGGATTTGGCTTCCCGGCGTCCACTTCTCCGATGTGATAGCGCAGGACCCCTTTACACTCTCAGGCTTCCACCTTCCGTTGCCTCGCCTTTGACTTCTTCTCTGTCAGCTGCTTTCGTCGCCACCACCTCTTCTACTACTTGGCACCGCCGCCTTGGTCACCCAGGCCGCGACGTTTTGGCTCAGCTCAGTCGTAGTGCAGATCTGCCTTGTACTCGAACCCCTGATGAGCATCTTTGTCATGCGTGCCAGTTAGGGCGTCATGTTAGACTTCCTTTTTATACCTCCACTTCTCATGCAGATCGCTTGTTTGATCTTGTACACTGTGATCTGTGGACATCACCTGTACTCAGTATTTCTGGTTATAAGTACTATTTGGTGGTGGTTGATGATTTCTCTCATTATTCTTGGACTTTCCCTTTGCGCTTCAAATCTGAGGCGTTCTCCACGTTGTCCCACTTCTTTGCCTGGGTGTCCACTCAGTTTGGCCTCACCATTAAGGCCGTCCAGTGTGACAACGGGCGTGAGTTAGATAACAACGCCTCCCGCTCTTTCTTTCTCACTCGCAGGTGTCCAGTTGCGCATGTCCATGCCCCTACACCTCCGCTCAAAACGGCAAGGCTGAGCGCATGATACGCACCACTAAAGATGTCATGCGCACCCTTCTGTTCCAGGCTTCTCTCCCCGCTCGCTTCTGGGCGGAGAGTCTTCACACAGCCACCTACCTGCTCAACCGTCTCCGCTCCACTGCCTCCCCGGCTCCCACCCCTCACCACGCTCTCTTCGGTACTCCTCCTCGCTACGATCACCTACGTGTCTTCGGGTGTGCGTGTTACCCTAACACCTCCGCCACTGCTCCTCACAAGCTGGCGCCCCGCTCGACTCGGTGTGTGTTTCTTGGTTACTCTCCTGACCACAAGGGTACGTCTCGACGGGTCTTGATCTCCTGACACGTCGTGTTCGATGAGTCGGATTTTCCTTTCTCCTCCACAACCACCCTAGCCTCCGACCTAGAGTTGGAGTCCCTCTTTCCCACTGCCAGGTGGTTCGGCCACCCTTGTCTGAGCGTTCTGCAGGTCCTCCGCCGGTGTGCCTCCCTGATGCGCCGGCCTTCGTTTCCGGTGGTCCCTGTTGCGCCACGTGCGGCCCCGGAGGCCCCCTCGTCCTCTGCTGTGCCACGCGCGGCCCCGGAGACCCTGTCGTCCCCCGTAGGGCCACGCGCGGCCCCCGTGCCTCCCCTGCGCTATGCGCAATCCATGCGTGTCTGCCAGCGGCGCACGGTGGTCTCCCCTGCTCCGACGACGCCGCTGCCGGCGTCTCCTGTGCCAGCCCCGTCTTCGTCACCTCCTGCGAGGCCACCGGAGCCGCCTCGCCATCCTTCGCCTTGCCGCCCGTGTCGAGTCGACGATGTACCACCCGCCTATCCTCGAGCGGGATCCTCGTCACCTACATCCCATGGTGACACGGCCGGCGGCTGGTGTTCTTCGGCCCGCGGCTCTCTCGACTGCTGCCGCGGAGCCGGGGATCTCTCATGTACCCTCCTCCGTTCGTGACGCCCTGGCGGACCCTCACTGGCACCGTGCGATGGAAGAGGAGTACGCGGCTCTCCTTGCCAACCAGACGTGGGATCTGGTGCCACCCCCGCCTGGTGGAAATGTGGTCACTGGCAAGTGGATCTGGACGCACAAGTGGCGAGCTGATGGCACTCTGGATCGCTACAAGGCTCATTGGGTTCTCCGCGGCTTCACCCAGCGCCCTTGGTGTGGACTACGATGAGACCTTCAGCCCAATGGTGAAGCCTAGCTACAGTACGCACAGGTCCTCTCGCTGGCTCTCTCTCGTTCGTGGCCTGTGCACCAGCTGGACATCAAGAATGCTTTCCTTCATGGCACCTTGACTGAGACCGTCTACTTACAGTCAGCCGGCGGGTTTCGTGGATCCCGCTCGCCCAGATATGGTCTACCGGCTCAACAAGTCTCTCTATGGCTTGAAGCAGGCTCCTCGGGCTTGGTACTCTCGGTTTGCCACGTTCTTGGTCACCTTGGGGTTCACTTAGGCCAAGTCAGACACATCCCTGTTTGTCTATCGGTATGGCGATGAGATGGCCTATCTGCTGCTATATGTTGATGACATCGTTCTCACAGCCTCCAGTCAGCACTTGCTTCAGCGGATCATCACCTCCCTGCAACAGGAGTTTGCTATGAAGGACCTTGGCGTGCTCCACCACTTCTTGGGTGTCACAGTTGAGCCCCGTCCTTCTGGCTTTCTCCTCCACCAGCGGCAGTACACTCTTGACATTCTGGAGCGAGCAGGGATGACGGACTGTAACCCCTGTTTCCACCCCTAGTTGACACTCAGGCCAAGCTCTCAGAGGATGCGGGCCCTCCCGTTGCTGATCCTACTGCCTATCGTAGCCTTGCTGGTGCTCTGCAGTATCTCACCTTCACCAGACCGGACATCACATATGCAGTTCAGCAGGTCTGTCTTCATATGCATGATCCTCGGGAGCCGCACCTCACTGCCCTGAAGCGTCTCCTTCACTACCTTCGGGGCACTGTGGACTACGGCCTTCTTCTTCACCGGTCTTCCTCCGCCGAGCTTGTCGTCTACACTGACGCTGACTGGGCCGGGTGTCCGGACACTCGTCGGTCCACGTCCGGCTATGCTGTCTTCCTAGGCGGCAACCTTGTCTATTGGTCGTCCAAGCGGCAGCCGGTCGTCTCTCGCTCCAGTGCTGAGGCCGAGTACCGGGCTGTCGCCAACGGCGTGGCAGAGGCTTCCTGGCTCCGGCAGCTCTTGGCTGAGCTTCATAGCCCACTCGCCAAGAGCACGCTCGTCTACTGCGACAACGTCAGTGCGGTGTACCTCTCCACCAACCCGGTCCAGCACCAGCGGACTAAGCACGTGGAGATCGACCTGCACTTCGTCCGCGACAGGGTCGCCATAGGCGATGTTCGAGTTCTACACGTCCCGACCACCTCCCAGTTTGCCGACATCTTCACCAAGGGTCTACCCTCTGCGATCTTCTCCGAGTTCCGTTCCAGTCTCAACATCACTCGTGGCTAGAGTTGAGTCTGCGTGTTACCCTGTGTGTGTACTTTCTTTCTCTTGGCCAGTCTTTAACTCCGCTGTGCCGGAAGTTCAGACTGCGGGGGAGTGTTGGAGTATGTGTATGCAGCCCATATAATGGCCCATGTAGGCCCATGTACTCTAGACTATTTACCCCACCCTCTAGGGTATGGGAGGAATTAATCCAATCATTCTAGCATTATTTGGTACATTTCATGCAAATGCAGTCCAGTTTGTTGTTTTCGTCTACTTACTGTTCCCCCTTGGCAGCTTCTTTGGGTGAACCTTATAATGGACACACTTGGAGCTCTTGCATTGGCAACCGAACCACCAACGCACAACCTAATGAAGAGGCACCCCGTTGGTCGAAGGCATGGCATATCCTACATATGTGCTCTGTTCTACTATGTAGTTAGGTCTTGTGCAAAAGCAGCATGATGTACTTTCCAATTTACTTCTGCAGGGAACCTCTTGTGACAAATATTATGTGGAGAAATCTTTTTGTCCAGGTCTCTAGTTGTCTGCTCATCTTTATGTAATGAAATAAGTCCTGTTGAATGAGCTGGTATTCATTTTCATAATCGATTTCATTGCAGGCTCTTTACCAGATAGCAGTTCTTCTCATCTTCAATTTTGATGGCAGAAGGATTCTGCGTTTACAGAATCAAAGTCGGGAGCATGCTGATAAAACAAAAAATACCTTTCTCTTTAACACATTTGTCTTTTGCCAAGTAAGTTGGTTGCTGTCCTATTTAAGATTTCAGCAATAAGATTGTTTCTGGTTTTTAAGGTATCTTTTGTGTGCCTTCAAAATACGCTCGCTCTATATCCACTTTGATAGTTGGATATATCCTTTTGTATATATGATACCAAAAAGGCAAAAACCATCTGTACTATGATACCAAAAAGGCAAAAACCATATGTACTCTTTACATTATTAGCAGCTTGGCAAGTCTTTTATACTTCCAAGGTACATATTCTCAACTCGTGTAGTTGACCATAGAATTGTTTTCCCATACCTTCTGTGCCGTTTGTGCCAGATCTTCAATGAGTTTAATGCTCGCAAGCCTGAAGAGAAGAATGTCTTCAAAGGAGTTACAAACAACCACCTTTTTATGGCCATAGTGGGTGCCACTACTGTGCTTCAGGTAACATGCTATTTGAATGCTTTTCCATGGTTTGACGAAGGGCGAGTATTAACACTCTATGGCAGATATTGATAATTGAGTTCCTGGGAAAGTTCTTCGATACTGTTGGACTTAACTGGAGACTATGGCTACTGTCGATTGCTATTGGCGCAGTGAGGTATACATTTGCAATTTCACTTAAAAATGCCTACAGCGTGGCTTAGTGTTCCATATTCCCAATTATTGTTTCTGGTTAGTTCCCTCACTGCTAATATGAAGAAAGTTTGTTTAATTTGATTGTTACACGAATTCCCAACAGTTTGTGATGCTAACCTTGAAGAATATACACCTAAAAGATGTCCAGCATTATCACATTTGCATCAACCAAAGTGTACCGTTGCAGTTATGTTCTCTGCTATGTTTTGCGCTGGCTAGAATTAACTTATTACTCTCTCGAGCACTGAATCTGGTTCTACGACAGCCCAATCATCCTTGATCATTTACTTCCCCGTAGCTACATTCTGATCCGCCCTTATTCTCAATCCAGTTGGCCTCTGGCCTATCTTGGGAAATTCCTTCCCGTGCCTGTCAGACCTTTCCAGAGCTACTTGAAGCGTTGCTCGTGTCGTAGAAGGCCACGCCCACACCAAGGTAAGTCACGAGTATATACATGTCTAAACAACCGGTCATTCCCCACGGCTATCAGCATTCAGCAAGCTTACACTGGTCGCATTGCATGTTGCAGATGAAGAACAGGGCAGCAATTGCTGAGAGTTAGCAGGCACGCGGGCAAGTGCAGCGCTGCAGCACAACGCACCTCCGCAGCGTCTGTTTGAGCAGCATTTTCACTGTGCGAGACTGGAGGGTAGATTCATAGCAGGAGTTTCAGCTGTAGCAACAGCCAGGGGGCTTGCATTCCCTACGTACGGACACCGCAAACGCGTCTAGAGAGAAAATAGAGAAACCTGACCTCTTGATTTGCGGTGCACTGCAGAAGATTGTCAAGCCCGTACTACTTACTACCATTCTATTTCCTCACAAATTTGTCTAAACTAAACCTGCATTCTACATTGCTTATTGAGCTCCCATCAAATTGAACTAGTAGAAGACACACTGGCTTGGTTTTGTTGCAAACTGCACCTGTTGTTGTCGTCGTCGTTATCCCCTTTGCAACATCAAAATTCACCTTCCGTCAGCTCCAGTCCAGAGCCTCCACTGCCTTTTTTTTATAAGCATTACCTGTGTTATACCAAGGAAACGTGTACAAGACCGACAACATACAGGCACCTACTAGAACCATACAGAAGGGACAGCTGTCCACACAGATTTGCACAAAAGACCGTAGACAAACAGAAAATTACAATGACGTCCTTAGGATCTTTTGCACTTGCAGTGGCCACCGTTCGTCGCCGCCTGCCTCAGCCGTGGCCTCGGCCAACACCAGAGCAAGACAACTGGGACACCGTAGCCAGAGGAACCCCATCGCTTGAGAGCTTTGAAACGAGCCGCAACAGAGAAGGACGGGTGAAGCATATCGGCCGGGGATGCACCCCGAGTTCCTCTGGCCGTGGAACCGTCCTCGTCGCCGGCGAGCAGCAAGAATGGAGAGACGGCCCACCCGCCCTGCAACCGCGAACCCAACAGCCAACCATCCGCCTTCCGCCGACGACCTCCACACTGTACCTGGATGGAGCGCCGCCGCCGAAACTCCCTACACAGGAGTCGTCGAGATCCGGAAGGAACGATGCCTGGGCGAAGCCTCCAGAACCCGCAACCTCCTCCCCCACGGACCCCTTGCTGGCACCGGAGTACGCGCCGCCGAGACGGGGACGGGATCGGGGGACTTATTCTTCGACGCCGCCGCTGACTCGCCACTGTCGCCTAGACACCATAACCTAGCACTACTAGGACCTAAGCTACACCGCACGGCGGAGAGACGACGGTCCCCCCACCTCGGAGGCCGTGACGGCCACCGGAGGCGGCGAGGATCGACGCTCTCGCCGGCAGGAGCACGGGAATCTCCTTTTCGCTCCTCTCAACTGTAGTAGGGGAGGGGAGGGGAGGGGAAAGGAGAAAGTGAGACTCGTCCAGTGCCTCCACTGCCTTGGTCAACAGCGGGACCGCAAGTCTTAAGTAATTGTTTGTTTCGAAGATGGGCGGGATGGTGTTTGCGATGAAGCCTAACTACTGGCTTCTTAGCACTAGCTTCATCAGGTAGTTCCTCTATTATGTCTACGACACCAACCAGGGTCCTCATGGATATATCCACATTGTACATGTCTTGGAATTTTCTGTTCATAAAACTCATGTCATTGTTGAGATGGACGTCAATTGTCACAATTATGAAAACAATTTGAGATCTGTGGATGTCCCTCATGTTTCCAACTTTTGAGGTACCAATTGAAGTCCAAAAAAGACAAGGTCTAATCCTTTGGAAAGTGATAAGTTTATTTCATTTCATAGTAAGAGAGATTTTAAAGTTGTGTAGTAAAATCAAAAGTAATCATTCCAAGAGTTGACCAAGTGCTTGTTGTTTTAATCAAGGTTTGGGTCAGAATTTAAATAGGTAAATCATAGTTTTGGGATATCTTCAGTGGAATAAAATGTAGTTTAGAGTTTATACAACAATTTTGATATGGACCTTAGATACTCGATACGGTGGAATTGAATTGGATTCAATACCAAATCAGGTTGATATTCAAAATGGTTTGCAAATCCAAATCTATTTGAATAAAGGAATTGTCTGTTGGAATCCAATTCTACCCGATATGGAGGTGTCAGGTTCTGAATTGGGAGAGACAACTTCTAGTTATAGTCCATTTCCGATGAATTGGGTTCTAATTCCAACTCTGAGTTCTAAAGGCAACTAAACGACAGAATTCAAGAAGCTAGATTCCAGTTTTAGATTACATACTCCAGTATCTACATCCAAATAGAGTAGTAGATTTGGATGTTTCATTAGGACTCAAATTTAACCAGAATTAAAATGACATATGTTTCAAAAGCTTGTTTGATCCAATTTGACTTGAGCTTTTGAGGCTCTTAACATGAGATTCTAAAGATGGTAAAAGTTAACAAAGTGCGTTGCATAAATGTCTAAACATGATTATACTTCAAATATTCTTTAGCATGTGTTTAAGTCCATGTTAGTGTTATTGAGATGACAGGGCATCATACTCCTTTGCCAGCCCCACCACTTGCATCACCTTCTCCCTCCTCTGTACAAAATCCGGGTCCGTTTGGTTGGTATATTTGGTAGGATGGAGCTGTTCCATCCTACATTGGAGGTTGTTTGGTTCATTGACACAGGAATAGAACCATTCCAGGATGCGAATATACCCTAAAGATTCGGGACGGGCGTGTCCCGAAAAATCGGCCGGACACGCCCGTCCCACGCGGATGGCGTCTCCTCTCCCGTCTCTCCTCAAGCACCGGAACGCCTGCGCGAAGGCAGGCAGGCAGAGCCGGCGGCGCGCGACGGGGGAGGAGCCTAGGGCCGGCGTGGTGATAGTCAGTTATTAGCTAGCGAGGAATGGGACGACGATGGATCACCTTATTCTATTCCACGAACCAAATAAAAATTTGAGGAGTGAAAAGATGATGGACTAATCCACTCCTCAAACCAAACACCTCGTTACTTCCCAATAGCTACATTCTGATCTACACTTATTCTCAATCCAGTTGGCCTCTGTCCTATCTTGGGAAATTCATTCCCGTGCCTGTCAGTCGACCTTTCCAGAGCTACTTCAAGCGTTGTTCTTGTGGTAGATTCTGTTTGGATTCCTTGACCATGGTGTTTGGATGATTTTGCTCCTGCCTCGGTGTTTGTGTAAGCAAGATTTTCCTCGCTTGCTCAAGCAAGCAAAAATGGCTCTCTTCCCTTGGCAAGGCAAGGATGGGCAAAGTTGGGTCAGCCAGTAAAGAAACCAAATGTACCCAACAAAGGAAATCTTGCTATTACTAATTAGAGGCTCCTTTTGGAGTCTCTACATACAAAACGCATCAGAAAAAAGATGAATCCTACAAATTCACAAAAATCAAAAACATCCAACCATAGATTGTCAGATTGGAATATTAATAGACATTAGATCTGTTTTTTAAGTAATTACCCACCTCTGCCATTATGAAAGGTTTTGAGTTCAACTCTCAACGAAAGCAAATTTCTTCTTTTTTGGCAGATTTTTCTATTTTTAATTTATTTTCTAAGTAATTACCCACATCTACCATTATGAGAGATTTTGAGTTCAACTCTCAATGAAAACAAATTTTTTCTTTTTTTTTGGATTTTTTCCATTTTCAAATTTACTCTCAGTTTTTTATCAATTTTTTCCCGTTTACAAATTTACACTACTAGATGATCCCATAACTTTTTTTCATAAAGATGCTAGAAATATTTCTCTGAAATAGATATTTTGTGCCAAATTTTGCTTTAAACTCTTTTTGGAGAATTGGAGCCTCATTTTTAATCCTCATAAGATGCGCTAAATAAAAGATAAAATCATAAAAATTCTCATATAATCAGAAACAACATCTTATCATCGATTGTTGAAATCTTAATAGCCATTAGATATTTTTTTCTATGTAATTAGCATCCCGTCATCCATCATGTAGCCTAATAATTGATCTGTTTTCTAAAAAAGATAAATCATAAAAATTCTCACAAAATCAAAAACATCCTGTCATCCATCATGCAGCTCTAATAAAATAAAAGTAGTCATTAGATCTATTATAGTTTCTAAATAATTACCCACCATGACATTATGAAAGATAAAAAAAAATCCTCTAAATTTGTATAAAAGTTGCGCATCGTGCCATTATGAAATATGAATTAAATAACCATTAAATCTGCATAAAATTATCCACCATGCCATTATGAAATACGAATTAAAATAACCCCCTAAAATTGCACATAAATTACTCAACTTCCCATTATAAAAGATAAATTAAAATAAGTCCTAAATTTGTATATAAATTACCCAATATAGTATTATAAAATATAAATTAAAATAATTTCTAAATTTGCATATATATTACCCACAATGACATTACAAAAGATGAATTAAAACAATCAGTTTTAATATTATTACGGTTTGAATCTATATCCCCTAAAACTCTAACCCGTACTCGCACGGGTTGATGGACTAGTTTGTTTCTAATTCCTTCCAATTCACGGGAGCCAATTAAGCTGCATGCTACATTGCCTATTGAGCGAATTGAACTACTAGAAGGCATAGTGGCTCGGTTATGTTGCACACTGCACCTGTTGTTGTTGTTCAGCAGCCCAGAGCCTCCACTGCCTTGGTGAGCAGCGGGACCGCCGGTCTCCCAGTCCCAGGGGTCGTTCTCCTGGGGTCCATCCAACGCGGCAACGTCCATGCCAAGACGCCCACGCCGCTGGGGGTCTGTGGACTGTGGGCCGGGGAGCACGAGCACGAGCTCGTGGGCGCGGAGCCCCTCCCCCCGACCCCGATGCCGGTGGGCGCTCTGCGCTAGCTCAAAGTGCTCCCGCTCGGGGCCTCGGCCACAAAACGCAACGTCCATTGCGCCGCGCCGCGAATCAGCATACTCATGGGGAAACTCCCGTGCAAATCTTCATAACCGGTGAGCTAACGCTGACAGAACCTGATGGGCACTGCTGAGCACATTAAGCACCCATGCCTCGCCGTCGAGTTGCGACCCACACAGATCTCTGAGCTCAGGCACACTCGCACTGACATTTTCAGAGCAATTTCTACACCAGGTGAGCTGACCGGTGTACATGAAGCCCACAATTTCACATGCCTAACCTCATGCTCGTTCGTTTTACAGCATACTTGCAATTCCGTGTTCCTTGCTGTTTCTTTTTTTTCCAAATACCAATGTCCAAACAAGTGACCAACATACAACATATGCTAAACATTCCTCATAACAAAACCTTAACTAGTGTACAGCATGTCAACAAAGGTACTTATATATGCGCCTGGAGCACTGTCCAGCAGCTCGTCAGCTGATCTTATTGACGGCAGCACAAAAGCGGCATTAGCAGTAGCATGAGTAGGCAAGGTGGTTCTTGCTGGAGATGTAGGTGGAGATGAAGTCTGAAGCCAGAGGTGAGGCCGACTGTGAAGGCACAAGGATTTGGGTATGGCCCGATGCAATCCTCTTACCTGTGACATGCCCATAGAACAGGCCAGCGACGGCAGGGACAAATATGTCGCTCTGTGAGCAGATCTCAAGGTCCAGAGCCCTCGCTAGGTCTGCATTGCTGGGTTTCAGGAATTCACCTTTTTTCTCAGATGGCAATATGTCATCCTGCAGAAACACAAAATTGTACTATTTAGTTCACCTAAAAGGTATGATTGCGTGCATGAAGTCCAAAAAAAAAAAAAGGTGGTGCGCAGATTGGATGGCCCCTAAACTGTATGTTTATTTTTCTATGCAATATAATATTATAGTTAGCATATAAGAGAATATAACTGAAAGCTTTTATATAATAGCACGGCAACAAGAGATTATCTTTTGCTGTGTAGAATTTACAAATAAATGATTGGGATAAAACAGAATATGACTGAAAGTTCCTTGCCTTGGTATAGGTGTTAGGAAATTCTTCCTTCAGATCATTCAGGCCTTTGTGCCACCACGTCTCTGTCAAGTATATGGTTGTATTAGCAGAGAAGCCAACATTCCTCAGAAAACCCAGGACTTCATCAGGGTCATAGCAGCCTTTTCTTCTAGTGCCTCTGGTTGTTTTGCAACTCTTCTTTTCCAGCAAGTCAGTCCGCAAATCAATTGCCAAGACCTTCCCATCTGATTTCCTGCTTAATTCTTTAAGCTTATCTGACATTTTTCTGGCCACTTCAGAATATTCATGTTTCAGTTCGAGACCACTGAACATTGCAAGGCAAGCAGTCGCATCCAAGTCCTTGTTATTTGTCTCCTTTGGTCTTAAACTTACAGAAGAGAAAACGACTGCAAGTCTTAAGTACTTGTTTGTTTGGAAGATGGGCTGGATGGAGTTTGTGATGAAGCCTTCAGTCACCCGGTTTGGTACTCTAATAACTGCTGGCTTCTTAGCACTAACTTCATCAGGTAGTTCCTCTATTACTTCTACAACACCATCCAGGTTCCTCATGAATTTATCCACATTGTACATGTCTTGGAATTTTCTGTTCATAAAAATTATGTCATTAGTTGTGATGGACGTCAATTGTCACAATTATGAAAACAATTGTGACTTCCTAGAGGTTGAAGGCTCATACTGTATGCAAAAAAGGTTTGAAGCATTTATGTATCTGCAACGGGATTTCCTAGTTCATTTTCTCTGGTGTCTCAAGGAAATGGAAAATTGTCTTCTTGTTAATGAAGCATACCGTTTATTTCCTAGTTCATTTCCTCTGATGTCTGGAAGTACAAGTGTCGCACCTAGATATCTTGCAACAACCACAGCGTCTGTGATCTGTAGATGACAATTGTTACATGTTGTTCCAGGAATTCAGTCAAACAGAATATGCAGACACAGAGCTTGCTTTTTCTTATATGATAAATTGTGCCGACAAGTTAAAAGAGTTAACAGGCTCACCTGTGAGATGTGATATTCCGGGCCCATAGTCAAGGAGAATGTAACAAAACCATTAGACGGTTGAGTTTCTGCAGACATCATAGCATCAGTGCCACATTTCTCAGGAAAGGTTTAGATCTGAAGAACTTATGAAATTTGGAACGCAGAATTCCTTACTTGGACTTGGTTTTGTCCAGCAAGGTTTAACCTCCTCGTCAGCGTCCATTAGGCTCTCCAATCCAGCCGCATTAACATTGGTCATATCAGCACTGTCCTCAAGCTTCATTGTGTTCGACTCCACCCCTGTTGCCTCCAAGCCCAGCTGTTTGCAAACATGGATCTTGGTTACAGAATGCCTGAATCGGTTGATAAACAAAACTTTCTCTGAATCTGCCAGCAATCAAGAATAGCTTCGTTTTCAAGACTACGAATTGTCCGGAGGCTTACCGTACAAGATGCAGTCGGTACGTTCAGGATACCTGTTTGCTCTTTAGATGGAGAGACTGAGGGAGCTAGCCTAAATTTTCAAATGCGGTTGATGATAGTGACTGTTCGTAAAGAAATTTAAGAATGATAATGAGTCCCCAACTGGTGTTTTCTTCTCAAGGATGCGGCCCACCACCAGGCTTCTTCTGGGGAATCTCAAAATAATGTATAGTTTACAGATACCGAGCTTCTGATTCTTTTGACTATATTACATAATAACCTTTGGGGCAACGTGCTACTGGACTGGAATTGAATAATATAAATCCTAGCTAAGCCCCCCAAAGTCAAGGTCACAGAACCGGCAAGATTGGATCCCCAAATCACTTCAGATTTGACCAGAACTAACCGGGAATGGGAATCCTACTCACACATCACACTCTACGCAGATTCAGCCAGAACAACACAGGCGAAGAACGGAATCAATCGCCCCATTTATGCCCCTTCCCCCAAACAACGCAGATTACTCGGACCCAGCGACCGTGATTCTCACAGCGGACATGCTACACGCCACCAAATCAAGAACCAACAAGCTGCCAGGAAAGGGAAACGGGAGATCTTTGGAAGGGACAAACCTCGGGGGCGGGGGAGAAGTGGTCGTGCCTGATCATGTTGCCGAGCATGACGAACATGGAGAGGGTGAGGAAGCCCGCCACCACCTGCCGCGGGTCCACCGCCATTGGTTCGACCTTGCCGAGCCGACGCGAGGAAGAGACTGGGGAGTGAAGTGGAAACAGGGGGTGGGGGGCTGGACTCTGGATGTGGGGAAGAAGAGGCGAGTGACCACCGACGGGGGCACAGGGAGTGTGAGAGTGAGACGGTGACAGTGCGAGGCGGGCATGGCAAAGCACGCTCCGCACGCGGGGGTGCCGGTTCGTTTCGTACCCGCGCGCTGGCTTTGGGTTCGGTTGGTTGGTGGCGGACTGGCGCCGGGTATCCCGCCGGCGTTCCGAAATTTGTTAACAGCAGCGGCAGTCACGGCTGTTGTTTGTGCGGCCCTGTAGCCCGCACAAGTGTATTGGCCCTATTTGATGGTAAGTACTCCTCCAGTTATTAACATATGATTTTTTTATTGCAATTTAAACAAAAAACGCGATATACTAATAACCGGAGAGAATATTTTTTAAGTTTTAGAAGAATACTTGATTTTGTAATTTTTTTTGTTTTAGAAAGATACGAGGCGTTTGGATGGAGAAAGAATCTATATAACTTATATAAATGAAGCTCAGTGACACTCTTAAATTATAATCTTCTCAACATGCAATCTATCAACATCATCTACAAAGTCCACTAAATTAAAAACTATGTCATCATGCCCTAACAACCTCTACTGATGCCTTACATCAATTTTCTGTGGCTGCATGCACCTATTAGTCTATGCGACTTTCATCATATAAAATTCATATATTTAAAACGGGATCAATAATTTAAGTGTTAATCTCTCAGAAAAGATAAACATGATATCAAGTATAATGTATTAGGAAAAATATTTATTGCAATCATATCAATGTTTCTACTTTCAAATTCACTTTAGAAAAAAGTTTAAAATTTCCGCAGCAATGCGCGGGGTACCATCTAGTTGTAGATTTAAAAACTATGGCATCACTAAAATTAAAGTTTTTCGGTAGTTTTAGAAATCCATGTTAGAACTTTTTTATAAAAAAATGTGGTTCTATATATTTTTATTCTAAAACTACACATCTATAATACATAGTATCTTAAAACAGCAACGCTCAAACAAGATTGTAATACGAGTATCTGTATAACCTATATAAGTAAAGTCCACTAACTATTATTAACTCTATTTCTCTTGAAATGCAAGCTATACACATCATATATGAATCCGTTACGTTAGAGGCTATGTTACCGTACACTATGATACTCTATTGATGTCTTCGGTAAATTTTTCGTGGTTTCGTGGTTAGTGACATATATGCATGTAACTATTAGTCAATGTAAGTAGTACGCTGTAAATTTTTTGCAACAAATATTTAAGAGTTTATCTCTCCCAATCAAGATAAATATGTTATATAATATCTATGCATAAAGTGTTCCTTTCCGAAACAATGTGCCTAACATGATTTTTACAGTTTTGTCGTGTGGCCTACGGTGTGCTCATCTTGTTGACCGAATGAAGTCTATTGTTTGTTGATCTTTAAAAAAGAATTACTCTTTGCCTTTTAATAACGTTTAAAATAAGCAAGGTCAAGATTTTGATATTGGACAACCGGAATTGGATTTACGTCCCAAAGGTCTTTCGACACTCTCGTGTAGAGTTTTCTGTGCTGGATGTCCTGCAGCCAGGTGGCAGCGGATCTACTGGTTTAGCACGATGGTAGGGGCTGGGGGAGGTGACGATCCAGTACCGTTGCGGGGTTCGGCAGGGCAGGGCGATTCGCTTTCCCCGGCCCGTTGCTTTCCGTTCTTGCGCTCTCAAATGGATCTTCGTCAGAGCGGGCAATGTCGAGATTCTGCAGCAGCACGGATCGCGATGCAGTTTCTACGTGGTCCACGCGGATGATGGAATCAGTAATCTTGATCATCAATGCCACACCAGTGGAGCTTCTACCATCGAGTTGTTGCTTGAGACCTTTGGTGCGGTGTCCGGGTTGATGACCAATCTTACCAATGCTTCCATCCCCTGACGAGGTCATGACTATTGTTGTTGCCAGCATCCTGGGCTGCCGAGTGCCACAACTCCCCATCACTTACCTCAGCCTTCCACTAAGATTGAGTCTAACACAAGGATCATCCCACTTGCCCAATTCAAACCTCACTATGTATATAACGTTGCTACAATGTTCATACTTTAGTTTGTCCTATGGTCATGCTGCTGAACACTGCCTGACACCAAGAAGCTGCTGGTTGCCGAAGCCGCGGTTCCAAGGGATCCTAGACTCTGTGGCTATGGAACCTCCGATGTGGCAGGGTCCGTTGATGGCTAGAAGCCAACAAGATGCAGAGATAAATGGAAAATTGGATTTGAAATGAAGTTTAGGTTGTTGAATGATAGGGTATACATTTTGATTTGACTAGTGCACCTAGTGCATTCATGCGATTAATGAACAATGTGTTGGAGTTCATTTATCGGATTCTTTTAGATTTTTTTTGTTTTGTTTGATGATATCATAATTTTTTAGCAAAATTCCTCGCAAACAAAATTTTCAAAGGAACATGTTGATCATATCAGGCAAGTTTGAATGTGCTTAGAAAGAAATTTTCGTTTGCTAACGTTGAGAAGGGGACATTTTGTACTAATCATATTGCATAGTGCCGCGGTGTACACCAAATTCGCACCTAAATACCTGATGCCGGGTCAGAACTTTGAGCACGCGTTTTTTCCCCAGTTTTTTTTTAAAATAAAAGACCATGTCAGACTCAATCTATTGCCGCATGTGTTAAAATTATGATGATAATACAGTACTTTGGTACGTGTATTTTTCCTACGCACCTGGTCAGTTGATCGGACCAGACGGCTATGATCAAGTAAATCCGCTACCCGCCTACCCTGGCCAGGCCCAAAGCGCCCAGCCGAATTTCTATAGCGGCTTATCCGAGCAAACCCGTCCTCTCCCCGTCGCAGGTCGGCTTCTCGTTCTTGCTCGCTCGCGGCTCGCGCTCCTGATTTGGATGCTGCCCTGCTAGGCAGCTTGCCGGCCAGGCATTCATCTCAAGCCCCAGGCGATCGAATTTGGATGCCTAGGATGGATGCCTGGACCAGGCAGCGCGGGCCAGGAGCAATCCAAACAGGATGCACAACTGCCCATGTCTTCGCCGGGCCCTTCGACGGCGAAACCTACGCCTACGCCGGGTGCCCATGTCTTCACCGGGCCCTTCGATGGCGACGAGCACCTGCAAGGTATGCCCAGCCCTTCTTCCTTCCTTGCTCTGCGAAACTGAGCACCCAAACCCTAACTCTAGCTATTTGGCTATTTGTATACGGATCCGATGTAGTTACAAGTGCATACATGAATTTATGCTCCTAACTTCAAATTTTGCACAAAAAATTTCGGGTGTACATGTGTACACCTATGTCCTTTGCTAGGTCCACCCCTGCTAGTACATAACTTGAGCTATTTGTATCTGGATCTGTGAGTTGTATATATGACGTGCTTGTTTTATTTGCAAGTTCATATGATACTAAAATGAAACTACTGTTTTTAGTTTAGTTGGTTTGCTGCCGTGCCTGCCATGCCAATCTCTCTCATTCTCTCATTTTGCTACAAGAGAGGCATTGGCACAGCAAGCTAGTTATCCGCGGGAGTCATCAGCCAGTGGATATCTTTCACTTGTTGAATTGTAACATCAATTTTAGCTTTTTCTAGATTTCCATACTGTCTACACATCATAATTTCTATCACCTGGCTCGGCAGGTATTTAAGAAACCTGTTTTGCCCCTTCATTTCGCATATTACATTGTTACATTTTAGGATGTATGGAGTAAATAAAACGGCTTCAATTTACAGTGCATGGTTCCGTTTCATTGATGCGTGAATCGTGATCCATTTTAGATAGTAAATCTTCATGGAACATAATTCAAGATTAAATTTCTTTGTTTCAGAAAAATGAAAGAATGCAATTGAAATTTAAGGTACCTGATGAGGTTACGTGGAAAAAGGAGGCAGCTGCTTGTGACAAACACAGTGGTAAAGATGAATCCATTACAATAAGAAACGGGTACCCGAAGCCCCCTGTCCCTTATTTTGAAGTTACGAGGGATTCAATATGCAAAAGATTTTGGAGGTATCATAATTATCCATCTGCGTGATGTTTATCTCCCCATCTATTATTTTTTCTCTTGTTGCTGAGTCTTCGTATTCTATCTTTCAGTTTATGTCAGAAAGGTCTGTTTCAATCGCCAAGTCCATAGCAAATGACATAATCATCCTAGACCCTGCTCACGAGGTTTTTGTTACCTTCGTTTACATGATTTGATTGATTAGTATTCCATTCCTTTAGTTATTTCATTCAATCCTATAATATTATAGAGTACTTTAGTCTACTGAAACAATATGTTTATTGTTGTCATATATGAACCTTGGATAGGAAATTAGGAACACATGAATTCACATGCCTAAACCATGACAGTCTTTAGATCCCCTTATATTCTCTTTCCCCTTGTTGGTGCCTCATGTTTGATCTCATCTCTAGTTTACCCTAACTTGGTTCAATTTTACAAGGTTTTATGTTGCTATTATTCTTGTCATATATTCGTCACCATAGACCACAAGATAATTTATTTTGTTGTGCTTTGTTAGTTGGATAACTGATGCTTTTCACATTTTTCAATTGTGAGGGATCCATCTAGTGGGTGTTTGATATCTTATTTGACAACTATGCTAAATTGGAGCCCATCCTTGTAAAGGATAGTGTCCGTTGCTTCCTCCAATTATTCAATACCTATGTGGGCAGGGGCATGTCATGGAATCTTATCACTTCACTCACCTTAACTTTAATGGTCAGTTTTGATGCCCTGCGATGTGCAAAGGTTGTACTGGAGGGCAAGGCACTTAAGCTTCATGGGATGCACGCCAATCCCAACTGCATAACTAAATATGGATACTTTCCAATCCATGAAGCTGCTGAAAGATTCTCTGTTGACATGATCAAACTACTCTTACGCCATGGTGCGTCAGCCAATGTACGAACAGTTGGAAATGAGGTCATTGAGGGCCTACTCCCACTCCATGTTGCGGTTGAGAATACTTGCCTGCACAAATATCTGGAGGATAACCTTTTTCCTAGCCATAATCATCTTGATTATATCTACAAGCTTATCCATCTGTTGTGTCTACCTGAAATGGCTTGTTTCACTTATCTTCTGTACAAAGTATTACTTTTTCTGCATGACATAAAAAGTAACTATGGTCATGCCATAGATCACAGACAGATGTTTTAATGAATTAGTGATACTAAGGACTGATCATCCTTTCATTTCCACTTTTTAGAGAAACTAAAGTGTCCTTTTGTTAATCTTTTGTGTTCATGTGTGCATGTTCTTATACTAAAAAGGTAGGGAGGCTTCAATATACAAAAACTGCTGCTATTGCTAGTAACTAATTGTGTTTTCTTTGCCTTGGAGATTGTCCCTAATCCATATTTACTTAGATAGAAGGAAACAAAGCGGATTAAAGTTATTCAAAACTACTTTTTTGCATACAAATGCTAAATATGTCATTATGACATTTAGGTTTTTGTTCCATGTTTTACAGAAGATCTTCTTGGATACAACTGACTGCTTGCAGAAAAAACAAATAATCTCCTTGAAGAGCTTTGGAATTACATTGAGGATGGAAAACTTATCCAGTCTGCAGTTCTACTACTGGCTGCTCAGACTAGATCTGTGGGCACTATTCCTCCAAGATAAATGGCAGTAGTAAGAAAGATGGGTTTGACATTATCAATAAGCGTACACTGAGGCTTTCATTTGTGTTGAGATGAGAGAAAGGTTCAGATGGAGTGCCACATAGGCTTCTGGAGCAAAGGAGGGCACTTCTTGATTGCACAGGGCTGCTTGTTGATGTAATTTCCCATGCTGGAGAATCTCTTTTTGCGTACATTCAGACGCATTCAGAGGTACATATTTTTGGTATATTGCAGCTGTAGTCCCTTTGATGCCTGTTACTTGAAATTTTAATAATTTTGTTTTACTAGAAAGAAGAATGTTCTTACGTCATCTGAAAAGAATAATATATGTCATACAAACCTCTTATATCTCAGGAAGGAGGTTGTGTTTCACACCTTCGTATAGTAGTTCCTTCTTTTTAACAAATCTATATAGAGGTGAATTTGTAAAAAAAAACTATCACTTGTGTGAGATCACCGGTTGTTTCACTATCTATTGAGTCTGTTTGCCGGCATGACTTTGTTCTGTTTGGTGAAATTTCAACTTTTGCAATTTACAAAGCACAAGATTGTGCTTGCTCATAAGTGGTGTGGCTTCTCAGTAAAACTTAAGAGCCCCCATTGTGTTGAGAAGCTGGAGGCTTTCTCAACTCTTTCTTGGGCCCATGGGTTTAGCCCATAACAGGAGTGGTCATACCTTTCAAGGTTTGCACCAATAATGGTACTCATCCTTAAGATGGGAGTAGATTATACTCTTGCCTCATTGATCTAAATTGGGATCACATTAGTTATGAGAGTAGATACTCTCTATTATGGGCTATTACATATTCCCACCCCATGAATCTTCCCAACTAGCTCCTAAGAGAAGAAAGATTCTGGAGGAGACTCAACCTTTGCAAACAATGCCTTCGGTAGTTGATATAGTATGAGTTTTGGTATCTGAATTCCAGAGTTTGTGTATTTTATCTGGAAGCCGATCCCAAGTAATAATAATAAATATAAATTATTTTGTTGGTACGAGGTTTCCTTTGGTGCAATTTGGAGAACGGAAGTGTGATATTTCATTGAACTGCACTTTTTCCAATTTTTTTATTGTTTGCTGCAATGTTTTGATAGCTTACTTAAATCAATGAAATGATGAACTTTTCTTACATCAATATGTAACCCCCACTAACATTCATTAATGATTGCTATCTCATACCATAGTGTTCCACATCAACATCAATCTTTTTTATTCCTCCAATGTGATGTATATGGTTTTGATTTGACCCACATCAGCTAGGCCAGCCCACATAGCCTAAGATTCGTAGGTAGCCCATTTATCTAAGTCAATATTAGTTTCGGGCTTAAGCAGCATGGTGCAAATCATTCAGTGCGAGAAACTCCATGAAATGAATAAAAAAATGTATTAACTAAAACTAACAAAAGATACTCTACAAACATGTGCATCCTAGACATATTGTATGATCTTTTTGTCAAATATTTTGGGAAAATATTATGAGAAGAGACAACAATAATATCAAAATAATATTTTTTGCTTCCACAAATATGGTTTTTGCCGACGATGCAGTGCTAGTGGATGGAAACCGGGATGGAGTAAATAGGAAGCTATAGCTGTGGCGGCAGACCCTAGAGTCGAAAGGCTTTAGAATTAGTAGGACTAAAACTGAATATATGAGATGTGATTTTGGTATTCCTAGACATGAGGAGGGAGATTTGAGTTTGGAAGGTCATACAGTACCTAAGAAAGATACTTTTCGATATTTGAGATCGATGTTACAAAGAGATGGAGATATTGATGGAGATATTAGCCATAAGATCAAAGCGGGATGGATGAAGTGACAAGAGGGTACCACAAAAATTTGAAGGCAAGTTCTATAGGATAGCAATTAGACCTGCAATGTTATATAGGGCAGAGTGTTGGCTTACTAAAAGGTGCCATGTTCAACACTTAAGCGTAGCGGAGATACATATGTTGCGTTGGATCTGTGGACATACAAGGTTGGACCGAGTGAGGAATGATGAGGTATATGATCGGCTCTTAGTAGACCTAATCATTTCTTAGGTCGGGCCGAAAAAAGCCCGGCAAATATTTGCTCGGCCCGAGCCCGCCCGTGGCCCGACCGAAAACTAAAAAATGTGGCCCGAGCCTGACCCGACGGCCAACAGGATCCATCCAAAACAAGGAAGACAGGAGTGGCTTATATAATTCGGAGTTTACAAATGGATCGTAGAAGGAAGGTTACAAAAATGCAAATGGAGTCTCATGTGAGCCACAATCGGACCACCATCATCCTGTTGTTGTGCAAATCGCTACAGCACACCACCACCTTGGATCTCTTCCTCCTCTTCACTTGTAATTAATCTCCCAAAAGCTAGCAGGTATCAATCAGTTCCACGGTGTCACTACGGAAGAAATTTTGTACTCAACAGTTAGTCACGGATTCCAGAAGCAAGGATTCGTAGCCATTCTATATCAGTACATGACTTACGTGAACTCGTCTCTGAAGCTTGTGGCCCCTAGCCGAGATCTCGCAGTGTTGGACTTGGCCTCAGTAAGATGCAGAACGCTGGGTGGCATGGACTATACAGCGGTGGCTCACAGATGAGAAAAGTGGAGCGGAGGAGAGGATTTTTAGGGTTAGGGGATTGGATCGAAGGTTATATACGGTGGGATATTGGGCCAGGCCGTGCGGATGAATGTTGGGCTGCTGGAGATTGCGGCGCTTGTGCCTGGCTGATGCCCTTTTGTCGGGCGTCGGGTTGGTCCACGGGTTTAAATTTTGGCCCACGCCCGACCCGAAAATTACACCGGGCTGAAAATTATGGCCCGCGCCCACCCGCTGTCTTAGTCGGGTCGGGTCTGATTGGGTTTTTTTCGGACGGGTTGGATGGACCACGCTCAAGTCTAGCTAGGAGCAGCTCCAATTGAAAAAAAAGCTTATCTAATATCGGTTGAGATGGTTCGGACATGTCCAAAGAGGATCTTTAGATGCACCAGTGAATGGAGACATCGTAAGATAGGACAATAATGTGAAGAGAGACGGGGCCGACCAAAGCTTACATGGGATGAGACAATCAAAAGGGACTTAGAAAAATAGGATGTTCCAAAAGAGTTGTGTTTGGATAGAAGTGCGTGAAAAGAGGCTATCCATGTGCCGGAAAGACGCGTCAAGAGTACCATGGGCACAAGCGACCAAGAAACAACAAAGCAACCAGAATGGTCACCGGTCGGCGACTATTTCTTTTCTCGCTGTCTGTACAGTGGAGTCTTCAAATTCCCTGGGAACCACTGCACTTGCACTTGTATATACTAGGACGGTGGGCGCGCGCCGCCGCGCCCCTGTTGATAGGTGGGCGACGCGCGGACGGCGGCCGCAGAGGAATGGACAGCGTTGTTCGTGAGACGGCAGGACCGTGGTCAAATAGTGGAGACGGTAGAGGGTGTGGAGGTATGAGAGGCGACAAAGGAGCACGTCGACCAAACGCGCGTAGTCGATGCACCCGGCGATGTGCCCGCCGGACCCGCGCGCGGAGTGCGTCGTCCGCTGTGGCACAGCAACGGCACGGATCCGTCCTGGCAAAGCACGCGTCGGGCCACGGGACGACGGCGGCGCAGGCTCGGCAGGGATTGGGCCCAAGAAGGCATGGATCCCGCACGCGTTGGGCATCGACGGTGGTGGCGGGCCATGGCACGACGGCGGCCGCATGGGGCAGGCAGGCAACTGCGGCGTCAGGAATGGGGAAGGGGGATGCTCGGAACGGCTCTGCGCTGGCCGATCCGTGGGCGCGCTCGCCCCCCCCCCTCGGCCGACGGTGGCCGTTTCCACTGGCGTTAAGGGGGCGACGTGCCGCGAGGCGACGACGGACACACGACGCGAGAGACGGCTACAACGCGTTGCGCAGGCGGGCGCAGTGGTAGGATCGCGCGGGGAGAAAGGAGAAGAGCCAACACTGGCTTCGCGCCGGCAAACAAGTAGGCACGCTCGGGCCACCGGGCGACGCGACGGCGCGCGGAGGAGCCGGCTAGGTGGAGGCGCGCAGGTGTGCGCAGCGGCAGAACCGTGCGGGGAGGATGGAAGGGTCGGCACGGCTCCGCACCGACGTACCGACGGGCGCGCCGGTGAAATCGTGGGGAGGGACGGGGCCCGGGTTGCGAAGCGCAGCGGCAGGGAGCAGTCCGGCGGCCACCGCGTCACGGAGGCGACGAAGGTGCAGGGGAACCGCGCTGGTGGGGGAGACGATGGGAGAGAGTGGGATCGATGGCGGGTGCGCGGGGTGGGGGGCGACGGGCACGCGGCACGTGCGGAGCGGGCAACCCGGCGGGAGCGCGCGGCGCAGGTGAAGTGTGGCAGGGGTGAGGGAGGAAGGAAGGCCCGCAACGGCTCCCGAGAATTGTGATGCCCCCGGCATCTCGAAAGTCTTAACACGTGATTAGATTAGCGGTAGTCAAGGATTTGGCTTAATAATGTTTAGAGAAGAGCAACAACTAGGTTAGTAAATCACGAAGTCAAAAAATTTCAGTGAAATATGAAAAACCCCTGAGTGCATTTGTGACTATAGTTTAAAATATAATGTGATTGGAACCAAACTCTCTATAACAAACTTGTAGACAATTTTATGTAGATCAACTTTGTTATTGGGTGTGGTAACATGCACGAAGGTTTAGGTGGAGTTTTGAGCCGATTAATGAAAAAGCAGAAATCTACCTAAACTTGGATCGGTAAGGAAAATTCAAATTTCAAAGGAACAAAAGTCCCTACCATGCAAAACATGATATAAGAAAGATGTAGATAATTAAAAACTACACAACATTGGTATAATACTCTTTCTCTGAAAATGAGCATAAAATAGACTTTAGGAATTTCTAAGTTTGCATTAAACCTTGGTCAAACTGGAGTCAGCGGGTCAAACTCAAATTTAATCATATTTCAACTTGGAATATGATATTACTCCTTTTGAAAAAGTTGTAGATCTGGAAGAGTAGAACAACTTTTGTATTTTGGGTTTTGTCAAATTCGGCCTCTAGGATGTTCAAAAATAATAATTTCTAAAACCTGTCTCAGCAGTCAAACAGCTTTTTTTTTCAATTTTCCGAATTTATTTTCCACCCTGCAGTCACTGACGAGTGGGGTCCACTCGTCAGCCCGCCTCGGCTCCGCGTGGGGACGACAGCTCTGTGGGTCCCACCTTAATTAGCTTCCACGGACTCGGTCCAGTGGACCGCTTCTCTTCTCTCTCGCTCGGTCCCACCAGTCAGCGTCCCGCAATCTATGGACCCGGTCCACCCACGCCCTCTCTCTTCCTTCTTCCCTCCCCTGCGCCCACGCGGCGGGCGAAGGGCGCCAGCACGCCACGCCATGGCCGCCCTGCCCACGCCACCCCGCGCCCCGAACGAAGAAGCGGAGAGTTCGGCCCTCATCTCCTCGCGCCTCACACGCCCGCTCCCCTGCCTCGCCTTGCTCGGAACCCCGCTGCGCGCGCCGCCGCCATTAGAGCCCGGGGCGAGCTCGCGCCCCGTCCCCTACACGCGTCCCCGCGAGGCACTGGAGCCGTGCCGCTCTTCCCCTCCCTCTCCTCCACCGAATCCCTAAAGTCTAGGCCGCCGAAATCGCTCCACCACCGCGTATTTCATCGCCGGAGCTCCTTGCCCGCGCATCACCGTCGCCGAGCTCCTCCGAGCCGTTTCCCGTCGCCCAAGGTAGGGGGTAAGGTTCCCCTTGCTCTCCTCCCTCTCTTGGTGGCCGGAGTTGAGCTCCCCGAACCCCGCAAGGCCGGATTGAGGCCGCGCCATCGCCATGCCACCTCCCTGCTCGAGGTTGAAGATGAGCAGGGAGGAAGAAGCCCCTTTTTCCGTTTTGGCCCCTGTTATTTTGCCTCTTCGCGTTTTAATCCGAATGCTGTACAATGAGTCTAGGGATTTTTACGTGCTAGACCCTGAAGTTAATGAATAATTGCGTATCACTGCCCGGTCTGTAAAATTTCGGATTTAATTCATTTCCTACATCTATGAACTTTAAAAATCCATAGTAAATCACCCAAAAATGCTAAAAATACAAATCTTGTTTCTTTGGACTCCTCTTGAGCAGATCCACAGAATGGATTTGATTGGTATGGGTGAAATGACCATATCGCCCTTGCTTTGTTGCAAGCATGTTAAAACAAAACAAATGCCAAAAGTAATATAAATGGACTCCAAAAATCATGAAACTTGGTCGGTAGCTTTATAATGTTATTTACGGTTTATGTGATTTTTGGTAACCCTAGAAGATGCTGTCAGTTTACCATTTCACCCTCATGGATGTATTTTATGCATTTTACAAAAGTAGAAATACTTGCTACATAAAAGGTACTCCAAATATTCTCCTGAAATTTGTAGGTGCTCTATGTTGCATATTTATTCCATTTTTAAAGTCTCAAGTTCTGCATGTAAGTTTTGGTTGCTGTTTTGAAAGACACAAATAATTGCATGTTAAAATGAATAATATGAGAAAGTGATTTTATTGTGCGAAATAAATCCCGAGAAAAATCATGGTAATTAATGGTTAAGTTTAGGTTCCGGAAAGTATTGCTATGGAATTAATTACTACCATATCAAGTTACATGAGGAATATGTTAAAATGAATATTTTGGAAAATGGATGTCGCATGTTTCGACTTATTAACATGTGGTGCATTGTTTTTCATAATTCCCCAGCATCATGAGCATTCGTGGCATCCATTGTGCACTCGATCATGCATATAGGATTTCTAACTACGGTAACCTCTCGAGCAGGAGTTTGGTTTCTCCATCAAGATGAAGACGGTGTGTCGCTGATTAAATCTGTCCGTGATTCAAGGGGTTGCCTGGGGCAAAGCCCCACAACCCGGCAAACTAACATAGTTTAGTTTGTTGGCTTGATAAGAATAAGCAAAGGTAGGCAGGGCCATGATTTTCTCCCAGCTAATATAATAATTGATTGTTTCATTACGCATCCGCATTAGGAGTTGATTGAAAACAATTGCATTAGATCTCCTGGCCGCCCTGGCCCTAGCACCTATATTTAGAGTTCGTAGGACGAGTTGCCTAGGCTCTGCTAGGTGCGAGTAGACACGAGTGAAATGAGTCACTCGTCACGTAAGTGATTTCAAAGGTTACAAAATTTTTACTATTGAGAAAGTAATACTATGCTCATGATTTAAATGGAGACCGGGCGGAGAATAATTTTATTATGTGGTGTGCGTTTGGCTGCGCCCGAGTCGCATAAGGCCCGTCCGCTGTTCGTTTGCTGATCGGCATAACATTGCTAGAGTGCTTATCCGGGAAATGGGACCGGTAAAGTCTTTCCTGGGCTCGTCCGAAGCACAGAGACACGTTCCTACCCGCTGGTTGAGAGGAAGGTGGCCCGGGGGAGCTTGGTACTCATGACGGGGAGACCGAGGTGTCGGCAGGCTCGTCATGGGGGCACAACCCGGGGGCTAGGCGGGAGTGAATCGAACTTGGGACGAGGCAGGTTAAGATTGGGGCTATATGTGGGAACGCGATGGCTAGTAAGCATATACCCCTGGCATGATAGTTATTCCCGGAAATTAAAAATCGATTCGAATCGCTGATGCCTACCAGGTGTGGGAATGCCAATATCACTGTCGGGCAGCGTAGTAACTACTTGAATATATTATATCCGTTCTCATGATTTCAAATACTACATGTATGTATTGTGTTGCTTACATTTCTTCAAGTTATTATGGAGTTATATTGCAAAAGATGAATCTTGATACTCTATATTGATATACCACTGTTTAAAATCAATGGCTAAGGATCCAAAGGTTAGTAAGCAAGCTTTGCGTCAGCCGTAAGCCAATCCATTAAGTCCTACTGAGTAATTAGTACTCAGGGTTTGCCCCCACCTTTTGAGAACAGGTACCGGCGACATCTGGACAACTACTTGGAGGAGGGTAGTACCGGTGGGCTCGGTGCTGCTCGTCTCGATCAACGTTGCATGAAGACTAGTAAAGTATTTTCTTCCGCTGTGAGACGTTTTCAAATTCGCTTCCGCTATCTGATTCAAACTTGCCTTTCGTATGGTAATATGTTGAAACATATGTTATTATTTTGAATCGGTTTGTAAAATAAGCTTATATATGATATATTCAACCGCCTGAGATGATGTATCTGTTGTGGCTCCATTGTGGGCTGGATGTGTACGATGTCGGTTCCTCTGGGAAAAGGTAATATCGGGAGCCGAATGACTCTCGACGGACGACCGGGTTTAGTTCGGTCTAATCGCACTGCAAGCCAGAGGTGGCAGATGTGCTTAGCCCGGATTAAATCGGTGGTTCCGCCACAAGAATACCCGCATGCGTTAGGCGATGTGTCTGTGCGCGGGAGCAGCTGGTGGACTCGCTCTGCGATCAGGCATCTCATGCGCGATGTCGATAGCATTATACGGGTAAATCAATGAATCAGTGTACGCTGCCTATGCATAGGATCAGTGGCGGAGCTGAGTAGAGCTTAGGTGGTGCACGGGAACGAGGGTAAAAAAAATAAAATAGTAGTTAATAGGTTAATTCCACCACTTGTGCACCCCCTTAACCAAAAATATGTGCACCACCCACGTCCCCCAGCAGGCCCACTGCTAGCCTGCAAGGCATTCGACATGCAAATAGATGGCCCATGCCCCATTGTACCTTGCTAGCATATACAGGCATACAGCCCAATTGGCTGGCCCATCCGACATCCGTGCATCACGTAACAGCAGCCAGATAGACTCTGGCCGGCCTTTCATCGCACCACCCACCGAGTAGACAGTACAGAAAGCTAGCTACTGCGCCGCCTGCGGACCCAGGTCCCGGGATCCAGCGAGTCGCGATTGCAGCCGCCGGCGAATTGCCGGCCAGCCGCCGGCCAGGCGCCCACCAGGACTGCATGTTCTTTAGCTCTCCGCCTCTGACCTCTCGTCCTCTCCGTCTCTTTCATTCCTGTCCCTCACTCCCTCGTGGCCTCTCGATTGCCTCAAGTTCCAACAGGCAACAGGAAGATGTTCTCACATTCACCTATGGAGGTGTGTATTTGTATTTCAGCATTTGGTCCTTTTATCTTCCTTCCATTTGGCTTATTTAAGAAGAACGAGTTGTAGACCTGTGGGGTTAATTAAATTATTATCGATTCTCTTTTTCCACAAACCCTAGGTTAGGGTTTGAATTTGGGGCTTACAAATTACAAGGGATTTTGAAAGAGAACAGGGGACAACAGAGGATTTGAGGCAGTCAAATAGCAGGCAAACCATGTCAAGTAAGTATTATTTTTCTACGATTCTAACTTCTAAGTTACTATATCAAATATGTCATAATTGACATTGACGCATTGTGGCAAAAAAAATCTTAAATGGCAGGCAAATTTATGGAAAGGTTCCTCAAAAGAAAAGCACCTGATGATACAACAAATGTTGGGAATTCTCGTCAACGTCTAGAAGATAATTGTACCCATGCTAGAAATATTGTTGTCGAAGATATAAACTGGGAACAAGAGATTCAGTTTGATCTAGGCAAAAGGAAAGAAATATATACTTACCATCCAAATCAGAGAGAAGCTGTGATTAGAAAATACTTGGGTAATGGACCTTGCCAACCTCGAACACTTGATTTTCCAGTAACTCAAATTGGAGGTAAAAGTAGAAAGTTTAATCCTGAATGGTTTGATGAATTTGGGAGTTGGACAGAGTATAGTGAGTCCAAAGATAGAGTGTACTGCTTTCCTTGTTTCTTGATGAGGGATCCCATAGAAAAGAAGTCCGGATATAAAGCCTTTGTTGTAGAAGGTTGGAATAGTTGGCATAAAAAGGATGGCCTAAGGGATCATGTTGGTGGTGTTGGCAGCCCTCACAACAAAGCATTGAAAGATTGTGAAGCTTTGCTAAAAAGAAAACAACACATCGATGTTGTTTACCATATACAGAGCGAAGCTGCCAAGAATGCTTATTTTGTTCGACTCAATGGCTCAATTGATGTTGCTAGGGTGCTGCTCAATCAAAGATTGGCTTTCCGTGGCCATGATGAGTCAAAGAAGTCTCACAACAAAGGAAATTTTAGGGAACTTTATGCTTGCCTAGCAGAACATGATCGGGCTTTGGCCAAGGCAGTGGCCGAAGATGGTGCAGCTAATAGTCTTATGCTATCTCAAGACATCCAAAAAGACGTTGTTAAATGCTTTGCCAATCAGATTTTACATTCTATACTTGAAGAAATTGGACACGATGTGTTTTGCTTGCTTGTTGATGAATCTAGAGATGTCTCTTGCAAAGAACAAATGGCAGTGGTATTGAGATATGTTGGCAGCCGCGGTCTTGTGAAAGAAAGCTTTGTTGGTCTTGTTCATGTGAAAGACACAACGTCTGCAAACCTCAAATCTTGTATTGATTCTCTCTTTGCAAAATATAAGCTGAGCATAAAGCAAGAGGCCAAGGATATGATGGTGCTAGCAATATGCGAGGTGAGTTCAATGGTTTGCAATCATTGATCATGAGAGAGAATAGCACCTCATATTATGTGCATTGTTTTGCTCACCAACTTCAGTTAGTTATTGTGGCTGTTGTTCGGAAGCATAAAGGCATTAGTGGTTTTTTTAGCAAGATATCTACCTTGTTAAATGTAGTAGGTGGCTCTTCCAAGAGAAGGGACATGATTCGGGATATCAATTTCAAGGAAGTTCGTAAGGCCTTAGCATGTGGGAAACTTAAAGCTGGGACATGATTGAATCAAGAGATGTGTCGTCAAAGGCCTGGAGATACTCGTTGGAGTTCTCATTATAATTCTCTGAAAAGTCTAGTTGAGTTGTTCCCAACAGTTGTCAAAGTGCTCCGTTTTGTGGAAAAAGAAGACAAGGATGGAGGTAATAGAGAACAAGCTTGGGGCATCCTAGCATACTTTCAATCTTTCTCATTTGTCTTCTATCTTCATCTCATGTTAACTATATTGTCTATCACAAATACACTATCAGTAGCATTACAACGAAAAGATCAAGACATTGTGAATGCTATTCATTGTGTGAGAGCAACTAGAAGCCGTTTGGTTGAGATGAGAAGAAATGGATTTGAGAAAGTCCTATGTGAAGTTTATGATTTTTGTGACAAACATGATATTTCCAAATTGGAAATGGCAGTTACATACATTGATCCAACAAGACCAAGGGCAAAATCAGGACTTACCAACCAGCACCATTATGAGGTTGACTGCTTTAATGAAGTTCTAGATTGGCTTGTTCAGGAGCTTGACAATCGCTTCAGTGAGACAAGCTCTCAGTTGCTTGTTTGCTCAGCTTGTTTCAATCCAAGGGACTCATTTCATGATTTCAACGTGGAAAAGTTGATGAGTCTAGCTAAATTATATCCCAAAGATTTTGAAAGTAGGCAGCATCGGGATCTTGAAGAAGAACTGCGTCGTTACATTGTAGATGCGAGAGAAGATGATAGATTCTCTAACATACAAACTGTTGCTGAGCTTTCCCAAAAATTAGTGGAGACAAGGAAACATCGTACCTATCCTTTGGTTTACCGGCTTTTGAAGCTAGTAGTTGTATTACCCATTGCAACAGCAACAGTTGAGAGGTGTTTTTTTGCCATGAAAGTTGTCAAAAACAA
The DNA here is from genome assembly GCA_030272315.1 of Paspalum vaginatum. Classification (NCBI taxonomy): domain Eukaryota; kingdom Viridiplantae; phylum Streptophyta; class Magnoliopsida; order Poales; family Poaceae; genus Paspalum; species Paspalum vaginatum. The sequence continues at coordinate 11,078,915 of CM059013.1, read as the reverse complement.
ATTGCGCAATCGCATTGGCGATGACTATATGAGTGACTGTCTCATTTGCTATGTGGAAAAAGAAGAAATGAGGAAAGTTACAAATAATGATGTGGTTCAAAGGTTCTTAGACATGGCAGATCGGAAATACTAGAAGGTACTTATTTTTACTCGTTTCCATTAGATCATTCTTTAATGTTATATGATAATTAAAGTATCTATCATCTTTTATTTAGGTCACTGTGGAAATCAAGAGTTCAGGACTTCTTAGATCGGATGATTTATTTTGCAAAAGTCGGTCATCTTTTGTTCATAATTATGGCATACATGTCATTCTTTTGAGTACACTGTACTAACCATAATATTATTAGTTCTGGTCGAACACCACTCTCATGTCATTGTGGTGTTAAAAACTCTAAAAACTAGTTAGGCAATGTTGCTGCAGCATTGTATGTATATATGTGAATATATATATATATATATATATATATATATATATATATATATATATATATATATATATATATATATATATATATATATATATATATATATATATATTGATGACTATAATTATGTTGAAGTGGTGCACCCCCTTATGTTCTGCTCTAGCTCCGCCCCTGCATAGGATACCAATAGATGCTACCCCAGTTCTGTTTGTCTAGGCGAGAATCCATCGCCGGCCAGTCACCCAATACGTATGCAATAGTTTCTGCCCAGTTGATACACGCTAGCAAGGTTACACTTGTTGCAATGGCTAATATTGTCACGCCCGTGGCGTGGTACGTGTGTGTCAATAACAGGTGACACGTCGTCTATATATGCTTGTTGCTCTTAAGAGATCTGTGTGCTTATAAAGGCTTTTTGATTGCTTAGTCAGACTCAGGCAGCTTGATTTGTTTCACTAGTCTATAGTCGATGCATGGATGATGGAACGATGGGCATGCACGTTTTTCAGGCCTATAGGTGGCATGTACGGTGGGTCGGTGGCGGCTCAAATTGTTGTGTCAAATCTACAAAATGGTTGAGTAGATAATTTAATTGTAAATATATTTTAGACATCATATTTTATTGATGTTATTGTTTGATGATGATTAGATCTCATCAAAGTGGCAAGAGGTTTCTTTTTCTTTGAGAATTTCTAGAATTTATTTTTCTTCTAGAATATTTCATCTCAAATTAGTAGTAATAATAAGAGAAAGCAAGATACAATAACATGGCATCAACTATTTTGTTTTTTCCCTATGTTGTTTCCCAACATAAAGATTGGTGCATGCCTACAGGGTGAGTGCAGCCTATAACAAGCCTTCCTATCTATCTTCTGCAAGTTGGTTAAGCTATGTATATTTAAAACCCAATAGTATAAAATTATTTTATTTAAGCTAATAAAAGGCTCTAACGGTTTATTATTATGTCATACTATCACCGAAAAAACAGTACACCAATATTTAACATAAATATAATTAGTATTTATATTTTTTCAAATGAATCTAATCAACATTTTAATCCTTAGATTCAACACTTCTTTAAACTTTGTTCAACAACTTAAATAAACTACTTCAACAATTTAACGTTGACATGCCACGTCATCAAGAGACCAATACATGGTCAATCAATGTAATGTAGTCAACATTTTAAAACAATAAGTTCAATATTTTGTAAAATGTTATTTAACATCTTAAATAAACAAGATCAACAATCATGTTCGTACACGAATCTCAAAGAAGATACCCAATGCATTGCAAGTCAATAAAACATAGACAACATCCTGAAACAATAGCTTCAATATTTATTCAAATCTTATTCAACATCTTAGATAAACTAATTCAACATTACGTTATGTACGATTCTCAAGGCGGAAGATAGCATGACTTGCAAACTCCGAAAGTTATATAGAAATTCCGGCCTATAACGGCAATGAGTTGGGCTGTAGTAACGGACGGTATGCTTCCGGGCCGGTGTTCCTTGGGCCGGTGACATCACTGTTTCAACTGGATAATGGCATTCATAGCCGTGTCAATAACACAATCAGGAAATAAAGAGGATACACGCACATGAACAGTGGCAACTCCATGTAGGACGTGAACCAAATAAGATGCCGATGAAGGGGCTTCGATCAATAATAAAAACATGCATTGCTGCCAGCGATCCACATGGACAGTACTCCCAATGTGAATTCGGAAGATGCTCATTTGCAAGGGAAAATGGTCATAGGATACTACTCCGATGCGGTTTGCCTTTCATTTTCAGCATCAGTCTCCAATCCGAATGATGTACGAGTCCCAGCGAAAGTCGCTGGCATCTAGAAGACATGCATCACATGCCCAAATATCAGCCACACATATTTTGGCTTACCCAAAACAAAGTGGGCACTCGTGAAACAGGAGTTGACAATATTCTTAAAAAGTATGTATATAGAATAATAATTAATAATAATAAATATCTGGAGCTAACCTATTTTTGTGTATGATGGTTTAACACATGCACAAATGTTAAACATCAAAATCTTCCTACATTTCGGGTGCAAGCTTATTCTCCCACAATTCTCAAAGATCACTTTTTTTTCACAACTTTGATCATTTGTCATATTAAAAAAATTATGCAAACATGTAAAAAGATACAAGTCATGCTCGAAGTACTCCCTCCGTCCCACAAAGAAAGTCACCGTTTTAAATTCCGTGCACGCTCAATCACTCGTCTTATTTAAAATTTAATTCAAAAATTTTAAAAAGTTACATAAAAATACTTAAGTTTACAAACGAAATCATAAAAAGTAAATAATATTTATTAAAGCTTTTTGAATAAGATGAAGGATCAAAGGTAGTATACTGAAATAAGAATGACTTTCTTTGTGGGACGAAGGGAGTAACTCTAATGATAAAATAAATCAGAATAAAATATAAATAATAACTTTAAATTTTTTGAATAAGATAAATAGTCAAATTTGTCGGAGAAAACCAACCATGTCTAATATTTTACGGGCAATTTTGTATCACTAACACGTTACTTTCTTATCAGATGCCTAATATATAAAAATAATTATGAAAAAAATATAATACATTGTTTTAGACTAATTTATGATATTAGCTATCAAGTCACAAATTTTGAACTTAAAACTCAATTTGCATATGGAGGAAAAAAGATAAAAATATTAAGGGGTAAATGGAACCAATTGAAACGGGTGGAAGGGAATGGAACAAAAAAAATTACTTTCTGAACATCTACGTAGGTGGATGAAGTAATTTGGACTTTTTCCATCTTAGAATCCACCTTTTCATGCCAACCATGCTAAATAGTAATAGCTAAATAGTAATAACTAAAAAGGGAGCGGCAATCATTTTATATTATAAAAAATAAAAATAAACTATACTTCCACGTCCCACCGGAGGCTGGAGCTGACCTAACTTTCCAATCCCCTTGTTGGAAGGACAGGTCCCCAACTACCAGGCATTAAAATGTCCAAGCAAAGCATATACAAGATAAGATGGCTAGCTAATCCATCGTACGAACGCAGAATATTTTATCAGTGCCAATTGTGCAACAGGATAAGATCACATTGCACATGCACAGTCACCCCCCGGGCCCACATCTCTCTCCCTCTCCCCACACAAGCGCATACACCAAACATAATATGATTATCAATCACATTTGTCCACATTAGGGTATCGATCAAAACGCTATGCGGATAAACAACCAGCATAGGATGCTTCTTCACCTCGTCTGTTCTCAATCAAACTACTCGCCAAGGAAACCTTAAATAAAAACACTGGGATGCAACCCCATGCGACGCACCGATCATGTCTTTTGTGTATGAAAACAATGTGGCAGAGGGGCAGAGCCATCAAGAAAGACTGTTGATTTACGAGTAAATTCTTTTTATACCATTAAAAATTATAACATCTCTTCTGCGTCACTAGGTTTTAGATTTTGATTCCCTCTTTGCTATCACCGTACACAAGCTAGCTCACGCCGTTAATTGGTGTACCTAGACCCACATGGCATACACTGATTGCCTTCCATCCTCTCTGCGTCCCTCCCGCATGGGCAGCAGTGTGCACCGCGATGCGCCGCCGTGCCGACGCGCCCTCTCGCGTGCCCGCGCCGCCGCTCCGCACGGCCCCGCAGAAAACGAAGCAAAGAATTCCACACCATTTCTGGCAGGTACCTTTCGATTGGTTTATGTGGCAACTCGCTGCTGTTCTCCGTCTCCCCCATGTTGGGCGAAAACAGAAGGCGCTAGCCTTGCATTTTTAAGAACCTTTCCACATTGTTGTCGATCTACGCACCGCGCAGAATGATGAGAGAAGAGAGAGGGATTGATGGATCATCCATCATCCACCTCTTGCTTTTTTTTTAACGTACCTCTTGCTTTTTTCCAAAAACAAAGACACAAAGTTAGGAGGTGTTTGGATCTCCAAGCTAAAATTTAGTCCCATCACATTAAATATTTGGGTCATCACATTAGATATTTGGGTGCTAGACTAAACGGCTAGACGAATTTATTAAACATAAATAATCTATGATTAGCAAATGTGATGCTACAGTTATACTTAATAAATTCGTCTCGTCGTTTAATACTTCTAACTTGTCCATATAATTAGTAGTTTTCTCATTAAACTATATTTAATATTTTTAACTAGCACTAAACACGTGAGCTAAATCATTAAACTATATTTAATACTTCTAACTAGCACTAAACACGTGAGCTAAATAGCACTAAACACGTGAGCTAAAATTTAGCCGCTTACTCCACGTAGTTTTTTAATTAAACCATATTTTAATCGTTTACTCTGCATAGTTTTTTAATTAAACCATATTTAATACTTCTAAATAATGATGTGACATGAGCGAGATTTTATCCCGGCATCCAAACACCCCTTAGCTGCAAAGTGTCTTTCGTTCTTGGGATCAGATCAGACTTTGATCCTCATCCATTGGACGTTTCATCCTCCTCACCAAAGCATAGCACTGGCCACGGCCAATTGGCAATTAACTTGTGGCATAGTACAATCATCATGGGATACCTCAACCAGCAAATCATACAGCAGCAGCAGCAAATGAGTCATGGATCAAATAAAGGCAGCAGCTAACAAACCACCATGATCATCATTTGTTAATGATACCCCCAGGTTAGGTTAGGTTAGGTTAGGTCAGGTCAGTTCATAGTCATAGTCAAAGGAAGCCAGGAGGGAGGATGAACACAACAAACTTGGATCTTATACATTGGAATTATATAGTCGTAAGTGGCTACTAGTAAACATCTCTACTGGCCAGGAGAGGCCAAAGCTGGAAGAAAATTTGCAGCTGGCTAATCACTAGCATTAGTAGTGGTGCTATTTTGGAGATCAGACAGTGAGAATGACCTAGGAGATCTGAAGCTCCCCCCAAGGGCATTCCTCCTCTGCATCTGCATGCCAACAAGACCGAGCAGAGGGGGAGGCAGCGGCAATGCCGGCGCGTCCCTGACGTTCTTGCGGCGGTGCGGCAGCTGCACCTGCACGTCGTCGTCCGAGTCGTCCTCTTCGCCCTCGTCCCCCTCGGCGACGGCGTGGTCGGGTGCCAGCAGCGGGGGCAGGTAGGTGGCCGTGGCGAGCGAGCTGCAGGAGGCTCGCCGGGACCAGTTGGCCAGGATGCGGCGGCGCTTGTTGAAGGGGTTCTCCGGCTTGGCCAGCTCCTTGGCCGCCGCCACCGTCGACGTGGCCTCGGCGAGGCTGGTGAAGGACTTGGACTTGCCGGAGTAGAAGCTGGAGAGGCCCGTCCTGCTCACACACCAAACCAAACTCGAGTTAACCCCCATGCATGCGGTCAATTCCTGTGTTGCAATTGCAACTTGCAAAGGCGGGAACCCATTGATTGCAAGTTCTCCACACCATTCGCGGGATCTACAACTCCATTTCACATCGCTTCGCAAATAAAAGGTTTCGCTTTGCAGAAGCAAGCGAAACAAAGGAGGCAGGCAAGAAGCAAAACGAAGGCTTAACGAAGTACGGACTCACTTGATGGGCAAGGCGTCCTCGAGGGCGTCCAAGCAGCCGACCCCATGACGCTCCTGGAGCTTGCTCTCGACCTCCTCATCCCCTTCGTCGCCGCCGGCCTCCGACGAGGAGTTCTCCCCGATGGACGAGCCGGACGGCGAGGGCGCCCCGATCGACGAGGTCTCGGTCAGCACCTCCTCTTCTTCCTCCTCGTCCTCTACGAAGAACCCGTCGCTCCTTCTCTTCCCGGTCGACACCAGGGCCGCCGCCGCCGCCTCCTCGTGCTCGCCGCCGCTCAGCTTCCCGGATCCGGGGAACCCGTAGGCCGGCCGCACCTCTGCCACCGCCGTCGACATGTCCCCTGAACCGCGAGATTCGACGGTCCGGGCGGTGCCAGTGTGTGCTTGGAGCAATTGGGCAAAAACCTACGGCGGATTGGATATGTGCGCGCGTCGAAGAACAAGGACGTACAACAGCAACTCAAACAAACAGCTTTGGTATGGTATGGGGGAGAGAGAGAGAGGGGGGAAAGAAGATGCGAAACGAAGGATAGGATAAGCGCAAGCGTGGAAGGACCAGACAAGGCATCCCCTTCCAGTTGGGTGCGCGGGGTCTTTGTAGGCTGGAGGAGGCGGCAAAAGTCCAGGATCCTCTGTAGCGGAGAACAGAATACGAACACACGCCAACTGGCTTTTGGAGACCCCTATCTCGTGGTAGCAGAAAAGGGAAAGAGAAATAGTAGTATCAGAGGTGGTACATCTCAATGCATATGCATGTCGGTCGGATACTACTAGGATAGCATTCTGTTTTTTTCTTTTACCATATTATTCCAATTATAGCACATGGAAAGGAGATGATAACGTATGACTAACTAATCGTTAATCGCCACATTGATCTCTTTGTGTATGTGATGGAAACTTGGAGACAAACCATCTCCGGTTGAACTAACATATCAAAATTTAACGATTGCTCTTTGGAGCGTAGAGCAAAGTAGATGCATCTGGAAAATATACGTGGCCATTGACTTTATTCCAACATCAACATACAATTTCAGGTGTTTTAGTGGACTCGGCGTTCAAGAGGGCTAAATTCAGATGTAACCAAGAGATGAGGTGTTGAGGTGCGAGGGAAATCAAAAATCAGCACGAAGTACCGCAGTGACCAATCTTCACATCTCAAAATTAAATAAGCTTTTAGCTCATTTCCTTAGGAGTGCATGAGATTTTCGAAAGAAAGAAAAAAAGGCTAGCTCGCTCGACAGCTGGGGGCTACTTGTTCCGTCTCTCCTCCAAGTGCCTGCTGGCTTCTCATCAGTACAGTAGAAGGCTGCAAAAAGCGGGCACAAACGGGGGCCTTGATTGTGGCGCGGGCAGAAGATCCCGGCGCGAGTGGCCGAGCGGATGAGCCTCGTCCCCCTTGCGATTGCGTGGCTAGTGGACCGCGTCCACCCGCGGTTTCGTCGAGACCCTGTGGGCTGGGCACGATCTGGGGCACAGCACAGAGCAGGCGAGTGCCGTCTGCCGAGCCTGACGAAGGGCCAGGCAGGCCATCCCTATCCGTTACTGTTAGAAGAGCCGTCGCCGACTGGCACCCGGGTCCCTCCACCCGGATAGACGAGGAAGAGGAGGGGAGGCGGGTGGTGAGTGAGGTGTTTTGACACGTTCCTCTCTCTCTCCGCCCCGGCCTCCCGTTCCCCGGTGGTGGTGGTGTGGGGAGGAGAGGCGCTGCCGGGACGGACCGGGCACTGGCAGCGCAGGACAGCGACGTGGACGAGGTTGCCGGTCGCATGCACGGCTCTCGGCTGCACTCCGGCGGGACCGGGAGTCCGCTGCATGCCCGCTGGCCGGCAGAGCCTACCGAGTCGTCGTACGTAGTGGGCTGGGCTAGGCTAGCTAGCACGCGAATATGCGGCCTGCGGGCATCCATCGCATGGGATGTACTACAGTCTACAGCAGAGACATTGGATGCCGCCGCCGGCGATGATGCGCCAAAGCCAAACAGCTAGCCGGCCCCCAGCCGCCGGCGTGCCTTGGCTCTGCTCGGTGGTGACGGGTCGAGATAATCCTCCTCCCATGCCGCGGGGTTTTGTGTTGTCCCCGCGATAAGGTTAGAGATAAGAAGATAGCCCTCGTACGCGCGCCGCCGCCGATGCGATAGTCTAATTATTTGTGCTTGGTGCTTCGACTGCTCCTTCCTGCCTCGTATTCTTATCGTCCGCTACGTAGTAGTACTACTACTGCATCGATCAGGGGCCATTTCTTGTAGTGTCTGGGAGCACAACACGCGTGTGTTGTGATGTACGGCACCGCACGCATATATAGGTCGGAGATGCTCGGATTTGCATAACGTTTGTCACTCCACTACTATTATTAGCTCCATGTTCGGTTGTTAAAGTTTTTGAAAAGATTAAAGAGATCTAAATAATCCCTCCCAATCCCCTAGCACCGAACAAGGCTGGGAAGACACCAGGTAGGGGGAAAGAGGGACTTGGAAACCGGGTACCAACTGCCTGCATGCTGCCGAGTCATTTTGACCCTGTCCGTGCAAGCTTAATTATACTGGTCTCCGCCACGACGTGATCACCATGTCTCCACACGTCGCTCCTGCTTCGTCTTTGAACGAGCGCGATCGACCGCCGTGGTAGCTGCCGACGACGGGCCGGGTGCGGCACGTTCTCTAGCTTATCATGGACGTGCTCTTTCTGCTCAAGTGCAGACCGATCCTTATCTCCAATCCAAACTAAGGATTAGGGTGATGCCTGGACTGGACAGTCGATCACGCGCTAATTACCTCTGCGATCCTTATCGCCACGGCCTTTTTTTTGAATTTGACTTTGTTGGCCACCGCTGAGATTATTGGTCGTCTCCAGCAGCCTGCTTCCTGCCTGGGTCGGTCTGACTGACTGACTCGTCAAATTACCTCTGCATCATCATCAGTCGTCTTGGCTGCAGTCCCAGGCTTTCAGATTTCTGTAGGAGGAAAAAGGTTTCCTCTTACACGTGTCCTCAGTCTCAGCCCGTACCTACGTTCTCGTGGTGCAATGGCAAACAGTAGACCCGACCACTTCTTGGGCTGGGCCTCCCGAAGTCTAGACGGGCCAGCCAGGTAGGCTCGGCGCCGGCGGCCCTTCCTTCTTTCAACTGGATGGGCCTCGGGAGACAGAGCCCACCGCAGCCAACTCTTTCTCCTGCAAACACGGGCCTCAGGGGACGGGCCGGCACTCAAAGGAGCGACACGCCGATCGACACCGCAAGAAATCGGCTGCAGAGACCTTGTTGTCATCATGTCCATGTCAGGATCAAGATGTTGAACCTGCTGCTCCCACTCGCGAAGCCGCTCTCTAGTAATCATCGTCTGGTTAGTTTCTGCTGTTTAGCTCGCCGCTCTGAGAAGAGAAGAGATTATTAAAGGAGCATTGCTAGCTCTCCAAGCCCTGCAGGGCAGAGCTTAATTTGCAGGTGCAGCCAGATGCATGTCGCTGATCGAACCGATCACCACATCTTCGATTCAATTCCCGATGCAACGCAATGCATGCTACGCGCCTAGTATATGCATGCCTACGCGCAGCGGGCGACAATTGATCTCGATCGCGACCTCCCGACTCGTTCTCGCGCGCCGCCGCACATGGCGCCATGGCAGAGGGGGCCTCGCGCGCAGACCGAGTAGACCACCATAGCTCTCTTCTCTTTTTTCTCCCGCGTCATCGCATGCAGATCCTAATAATCGCCCGAGTGCCCGACCGATCTGCGCCGTCAGCCCGTCACTGTGCAGAGCCCGACCGGCAGGCCAGCCAGCCGGGGGCTCTCCAGTGCAAGACGACGACGCTGCCACGGACCGCTGGGCTGGGCCTCTTCTGCATGCGACTGCATGTGTGGGCGTGCATGCGGTACAGTGGAATGCAAAGCGGTCGAGGGGAGGGGCGGGGCTTGGCCGGCCGGGGAAAGGGAGAAACAGGTAGCTGCAAACCTCGCCTTTCCTCAGGTGGTCCTCTCGCGACTCGATGCATTGGATGGATGGATGCAGAGGCCTCTCCGACATCATCCATCTCCGCCCGACTGTCTTCTTCCCTTGGGGGTCCGGCGGGCTGCGCGCGTACGTCAATAATTGTGCGGCGGCAAGTGGTACGCGCTATACCAACACGTACGTCGTCGGGTGATGAACGGATCCGATCCATCCAAGCTGTTGAATGATGCTTGATGCGTGCGATGCATGGGCGCCCAGTCCCAGAGGAAATTAAAATGAATGAAAGCTGCCTGCTGTGTGTCGTCACTGTGCATGGCGAAGGGAGAAGGCCAGAAGGGCCATGGCGCCATGCATGCATGCGTTCGTGCATCACACAGGCTACTGCTGATCGAGCACTGATCCAAACCTTTTGGTTGGGTGTCTGTGGCTTCTCCAGCAACAGTCAACGGGAAAGAAAGATGCCTTCCTCTTCCTGCGAATTTACAGAGTGCAGAGCGCGTCAGCCCGCCCTGTTTGGCACGCGCCCTTTCTCTCGTAGCTGCTATACAGGCAAGAAAAGTTGCGATTTGTATATATATCATGTCTTGTTTTTTGCCGGTTTGCCACATGCCACCAATTAAACAGATCCATCAGAATCGTAGCCGTGTACTTTTTTATTCCTGAAATCATATGTGCCGTCCATGAGAGGAGCAGCAGTAGGCCACGTAGTATATACCGTACCAGCGAGCATAGGGATTTCAAAATAAAGCTTGTCAAGACACCCAGACGGCCAGACTGCTTAGCTTCACGCAAAACAAAAACCAGCTGGATCAGGCTCCTAGCAAATCGCGATTAATTGGTAATATCATACTAATAAACTCCCCTCATCCCCAAAGTAGATTCTTCGATTTGTCATAAGTCAATTTTCACTAACTTTGACTAATTTATATAAAAGCACACCTACATCTATAATAATTAGTTTCATATCATCATGTAGATACAATTTGACCACAATAACCAACTTTCGAAAATCGCATACATGGTTTGGGCCCACTATTATCATACACATAAGGTCATTCTCAATGGGAGGTTTCATGAGATTTTTATGACATTAAATACGGCGCCACATTATCAATTGTGATGCCATGTCATCTTGTGCTTATTGGCCATGTTCCTATTGGCCATCCTGCATAAGCTACTGGCTTGCGCTAGTAGGCTGCTTTCATGCTATATCTGTCAACTGTCATTATTCACCTCATTAGGATCCGCCTCTCATCAAATTCAGCTGAGGGTGATTTTGGTGTGATGACTCAAAGAGTAGGGCAAAAGGTCCTCATGAACCCACTATTAGTCCTAGAACTTGCACCACATACCCCCCCACCCAGGCCACATGCCTCAAGAACCAACATACGAGATCACAACTCAATTATCAGTACCTTCCCCTTCTTTTTCGTCAAATTCACTCGCTCGATGACTATTCATGGTGGAGGGCAATAACACATGATTGATGAAGAAAGCAAGATGATGAATATGAATATGGATATTCGGAACAAATTCGAGTATATACCTTGCCCTACCGAGAGCTCTACCCATGCAGCTCATGCAACATTAGAGAGATGGCAATGTGTAGAAACCTACTAGGTATCTCTGAGATACCTAAACAACTAAATACATTCCCACAAAGAAAAAAAAACGTGGCTATTAGAAAAAAAAAATCATACCTATGACGAGCATGATGGGTATGAAATGTAACCCAAACCCATGCCTATGTGGATTCGGTCCCATGAGTTGCCCGTATATACCAGGGTTCATATTTTCAGAACAATTAAATTTTGCTCTTCACCAAAAAGCATGGATTTTTTGGCCAAATTTAAATCCAAACAAATCTAAAATAGGATAAACATTATACTAAATAGTGCCCAAGCAGTTCGGAATAAGAAATTTATGAGTAACGGTGCACTGTGAGGTAAGTGCTGAGCCTGTGAAGAGTCTAGGGGCATCGCTGATAGCCAAAGTTGAGAGAAGCAATTTGAGGAAAAATGGTTGGGTCGTGGTTGTTTGAAGGTTAGAGGGAGATTTGGATGGACTAGAATGGGCAATAATGCCTTTTGGGTCAATTTGGTATGGTTCTGCAAAATTTTAGACTGAAATATTTTTTCCGCTCCTCACCGAAAACGTCAAAATTTTCATATTCTTCCTGAAAATGTAATCCCTACCTCATACCCACTAACATCAATTTGATGATACTTCATCTAGCAATTGACAACCAACTTGGCAATAACAAAAACAAACCATTAGTAATCAACAATAACTTAATTCTAGCTTCAACGTTCATTATAGGTGTTCATGTTAACTACAAAAATATTCAATTGACAACCCATGGGTTTGCATGTTCAGGTAGAGCAATAACAAACTCGTGCATGTGTTTGCGCCAAGTTTGCAATTGAACCTGTTAACCCACCAATGCATGAGTATAGAAATTAGCCCAAACAACCCATACCCTCATAGAGAAAGAACACATCAAGTTTTAGGTTATGGGTACCCATTTCCTTCCCTACATTTAGTTGACTTATCATTTCTACCAAGGCTAGTCCCTGTGCACAATATTGCACTCATTTAATGAGTGACACCTTAGTTTTTTTTTGTCGAAATGGCATGAGAATTAAGGGGAGAGAGAGGGAGAAAGTTGTACCAGTCCTAGTGATACACCTTTTGTTCTATATCCAATGTCTTGTGCCCTAGGGGTGAGAGATACGATCTTCATGCATCTTCTATCACAGCACATGGAACACAAATTAATGGCTAGAGCCCTAGAGGTGTCTTGAGTTTTAGAGTATGATATCTATGCATTGGGGAGGATGTTTCTTCTTAACATTGTTATATACTTCCATATTTATTAGGTGGTACAGCCTTGAATATTAGAGTACGCTACTACACATTATGATAGCTTACTGTTGACGCGGCTTATGTACGAAAATTATGCATCATTTTATATGGTTTTTCACTGTTTTTATGCGTCAACTATATCTTTCACTAATCTTTATCACAGATAATTGTGGATTTTGCAATATTGTCTTAGAAATATGCTACATGTGATTTTTACAGGTTTTTAGCCAATTTTTCGCAAAATTCACCATGATCCACTTCGAGTAAGAAAAGACCTCTAGATGACATGAATTGAAGATAAAGAACAAGGAAGGCTTGGTGTACTCATAGCCCCTCTGTGTTGATCAAGGCTTCCTAATCAGAAGATTCAATGAAGTGTCAAGAGCTACAAGAAAATGAAGATATTTATTCAATAAAGATGTCAAATATGTCAAAGGGCTAGAAGACTTCGTCAAAGTTCGGCCTATTACGAAGATTCCGGAAGCCCAAAAGTCTAAGAGGCCTCGCACAAGCATTACTTAGGCATCAAGCAACGTCCCCGCGAAAGATGGAAAGAATCGGACAGAAGAGGAGTCCTGGTGGGCCGACCTTACCCCCCCCCAAAGTCGGCTGAGCCACCCCCTTTTTGAAGCTTCTGGAGGAGATCTTCGGGGATATGCTTTGATTCAACATTATAAGGAAAGATGTGGAAGCGTTTTGCCAAAGGATCTCGGGAAATCATGAAGATATGCTCAAACATGGAAGATTTGGCACAAACCGACTTATACCGATGATTCCAGAGACCTAGGGCCCACATGCAGTGGCCATTTATTCATCAAATCAAGTAACAACCGACGTCGGAAAAGATGAGCACGAGAGGAGCCAAAAAGGCAAGGGGTCGGCCGACCCTACCCCCTCTAAGTCGGCCGACCCATGGTCTTTTTACGTCGGTTTCTGATTTTCCTTTCTACCACGTCTTCTCCAGAGTATAAATAGTTAGCATATGCCCCGAGGTCGGGCATCCAATTCATTATCAAGGCGACAAGATGTAGAGAAGAGGAACAACAACTAGAGGAGAGTAGAGGGTCGAGTTTCTAGTCTAGGATTAGAGTTCTTCTAGTTCATAGAGGTGATTAGAGGCCTTGCACGGTGCTCTAATTACCTAGCTCCAGAGGTCTAATTGTATCATCAAGGGAATGTATGATCATGGTTGTAAGTATGAAGCATTGATCTTGTCTAATTATCATCTTCTTGTTCTAATTATGATTGTTCTAGCTCTAATTAACTTTAGGTCTAGATGCATGTTAATTAGAGCATGTCATTAAGGGTTGTATTCTTCTAGCGTTCTTGATCGTTGATCTAGCTTACTAATGATATAGTTGTATATCTAGTTCTTGTGATCGTGGTGATTAGAGGTTCTAGTTGCGCTAATTATGTTATTAGACTATGTGAAGTAATTAGAAGCATGTTCTCTAATTATGTATGCCTGTTGAGAGTTTCTCGTCGATTACCTGGCTACTAGTGACAGTAGAGCCCGGGGAAAGGTTAAACTTGATCTAGGGGGTTAGGTTGATTGATCTTGATTTAATCATGCTATGAAGTTTATGCTTGATCATGCTTATTTCTACCTTGAGCTACTAGTTATCCCGTTGTTCTTATCTATTTGTGATGCCCATATCATGCATGTCTTGGATCCAATCAGAGTTTGATTAGACTCTAGTTAATACCCCTTAATTGGTGTTCTAGTTCTGTTCTAATTGCTTATCTTATAGTATTAGTATAGTTTAGACGTGGATTAGATGTAGCTTAGGGCTAGTTTAGAGGTAGATTATAGTCGTGTTTTATACCCTTAGTTTACCATAAACTCTTGTTAATTAGTTCTCAATGAGTTCATTTCCTGGATTGACAAAACCCATGGTACTCATCTTGGGAAAAAGCTACACACGATACTGTCGCTTGCAGTATAAGGTTTGCCGTGCTTAAGTGACGTCAACACTTACAACATCATATTTCATGATATACCATGCACTATATGGCCGCATTATTATTATCTCTTAATATGACATGGCATGTGGAGGGCACGATATGAACCATTGAATTGGGAATTGCCTAGGGAGGGTACTATTCAAGGCCAAGGGGGCTCCCAATGCTTCAACTAAAATGGTGTCCATGGTATTAATTAGTTGTAGTATCGCCTAGGATTCTTAGGTAATGCATAGTTATATTAAACAATAGAGAGAACGAAAAGAGGAAGACACCGGGTCTTATACAAGTTATGATTTCAACAAGAAAAGAAATGCACTAGACATCGTCAAATTTTGTATTGGATGCATGTTTTGTCATAATGATTAAAGGTGTGGTGCAAAGATAATTACTGGTGGATGAGAGAGAGAGAGAGAATTGAGTGAATAATTATTTGCTTAGACTAAATTGATATATGATGCAATGTAAATAGTAGTTCCGAGAGTAGTATCCATATAACATGGGGTGGAATGGGCGCTACTAGGGATCTCTTTGGCATGGCTTTCTGATTTTCTCTTTCCTCCCTAACACACTAGAGGTCCGATTGGTTGCCTGCATGGTTAGGCCTAGCATATGAGAGCTATGCTGCACCTTTTTGCATCCTGAGGTGTGATATTTTACTACATTTACTAAGGCTATTGTCATTAGGAGATGTAAATGAAGGTGCAAAATAGACAATGTAGATATAGTGGAGTTTGGAATTTAAATGATGAGATAGACAAACGGTCAGCTATCGCCAGAGCTGAGGTGAGCACCAGATAAAAATCCCCTAGCTTAGATAACCATACCAGTACACGTGGCGTACATGGACAGAGCCGTACACGTGGCGTACATGGACAGAGCCGTTCATGATTACAGGAACATATTCTATAAGTCTAGATCGCCCAAGCTTTATTTAAGTTACATATCCACATGGATACACTAGAAGTGCATCGGATCCTTGGATCCTTGCATCGAAAGCTAGCAGGCGAGAAGGGCGCCCGATCACATGCATGACGATCACGTCTGCACATGGCCCACATGATTTATGCATGAGATGTCTCGAGATGATGCGTGTGCATGCATGCATGCTTCCAAGACCAAGCACATCCTTCTTCCAATCTGACCTCACCTCATACATTAATCATACGCCTTTTAATCTGAGATATAAAGTTATAAACTATGCACACTGTGCAAGTTGATAGATCCGCCTGTATGTGTATCCTTTTGAAAATTCGTACATGCTGTTCCGGTGTTCCCCTATACGTGGAATACGACGGCGTAAATATTAATATACTCTCACAAGAACTTTTCTGCTAGTATATAGCATGAATGTGCCACCGTACCATTTAGCTCTCCTTCATTCTCACCCTCTGTTTGTAAAAAATGAATAAATATATATTTGCATACTCCCCCCCCCCCCCGTCTCATTTTGAGGAAAAAGATGATTGCTATATCACACATAAGGCAGCACCACGTCTGTTTTTTTCCTTTCCTTTTTCTCCACTCATCTTTCTCCTTTATTTCTAAGTCGCATGCATGGGAAGGAAGGAAACATATCCCAATTTGGTTGAGGTACCATAATTTCTAGTTGCAGTCAATCTACACTACATTTGTAGTAAATTTTAATCACTTTTAGTACAATTGGTGTAACTTAAAATTTTAGATATGTAACTCTTCTAAACGATTAGAATCACATTTTGAAATGGAGAGAGCATTGTATACAGTTATTAAAGTATAATGTATGTGGTGTGTTAATTGCACACAGGAAAATGCATATGATCGGTGTATGTTGTTAAGTTGTTATATACACTTGCATCTGCAGTTAGAACACGAACTCTTCGTTTCAGCCTTTTTTTTAAAAAAAAAACACCCAGCCGATTTTATAAGAGCCAAGGACCAAGTTACTACTACATGCATGCATGCTTTGCTCATCAGCTACAACAGTAAAGTTATCCGCGAGAAGAGTTAAAAAAAATTCTGCAGGATGACAAGAGTTAGATTTTGCCTTGGGCAGTGTGCACCAGCGATTGTCATGGATGCAGTGTGCAGTGTGCGCAAGCGAGTTAATCTTGGATGGGAATAAAGTGGTAGATAAAACCAGGGTGGGGGTGATTAGGATGACTAAACCCTTCCAACCCAACAGGGCCCATGAGGGCTGGCGGGCGGCACCAGCTTTTTCCTGGTGTGTGTGGTGCCAAACCACCTTTTTCTTGTGATCCGGTGGGGTGGGAGGCGAGATCTGGTCTTCCTTCCTTGCAGTGACCCAGGGAGGCCTCTTCTCCTGCAAGCCAGTGTGGCAGCTTCCGTAATTCTTCCATAATTGAGGGCTACTCTCCTCTTCACCAGTCACACCCATGAGGAAAATAATGTTAAAAAATACAACGGGAAAGGGGCCAAATTGCACACTCGATGTGATCTTCGTCGACGCCAAATTGCACAGGAGAAGACACAAAATCAAACAATTTTAATTCGGCCTCTCTGTACAAGGCATGCACTCCACCATTTATCATCAGAACCTAAACATATATAACAACCGGTTCATGGAACCAAAGCAAAAGAGGATTATTTAAAAGCACCCACCGGCCACCGTACCTATGGCTGGTAGCCCTCCCTGCTCCGTGATCATCGTCCTCAGGAATCAGGAGTACGGCTACGGCATGCCTGTTCCATCCATGCTTGGGCAATACTCGATCGCACAAGGCCGCCACAACCTGGCCCAATGTGTCCTACCTATTCGCTAACCACCTGCGTGTAAGGGTGTAATTGTCTTGTAAAAAAGGGTATTATTTTGACTTAATCATATGGACCACCAAACAGCTTAAACTTCTCATGCCTCCGAAATTAGCTTTAAACTTTCTCAGAACAGCATCCCCGCTTCATGTGTGTGTGAGGTGCCAGCATCCCCGCTTCATGTGTGTGTGAGGTGCATGGTTGCCCGCATCTGTGCGTCGCGGTGGTGCCAGCCAATTTAATTTGCATATTCTAAACTTTTTAAGAAAGAAATTTACATGACACAAAACTGCATGGGCCAAGAAAAATTAGGAATTTTGTTTATGACTCTATATTGTTTTTATTATTATTTGGAACCTTCAACAAGCCAACATGTAAATATTTATAGGACGCATAAGAAAAAGAAAGATAAAGCATAGAGATCATCATAAAAATTAAAATAAAACATAAATACCCTAACATTTAGCATACTCTAGCCATCAAAGATAATGATAACTATTAGATATATCTTTTTTAGTTCCCACCTATGATATTATAAAAACATAAAATATCCCCTTAAATCCGCATAGAAATTACCACACCTTGCATTATGAAACTTAATTGAAAGCAATTGCTACATTGCATCTAGATTACCCACCCTGCTGTTATAAGAGATAATATAAGTGTGCCCTTACTTTGCATCTGAATTACCCATATTTTCTATTGTTAAAACTAGACTAAAACATTTTTCTGAATTTATATTTAAATTACCGATATATGTAAATAAAAATAAATAGCCATAAATATGCATGTATATTTTTTCACGTTATCCACCTCTACCATGGCTAGTATAAAGAAAATTAACTCATATGCATGTCGTTTCCACTCATATACATACATGCATGAATGATAAATATATTTTTTGAAATGATTTAGACATCTTAAAAACATTCGCTTAATGAATGACGCTAATAATTCATATTAAGATATACTAAAAAAAAGTAATACTCCACAAATATAATCCATATTATTGGTTAATTTAGATAATTTGATTAAAACCTGCTAAGATATGTGCATTGGAATAAGCACTCTAATCTTTCTAATAAAGAAATATACGAAGCATATAATCTTTCGATAAAGAAATTTCACGTGGTTCTAGCTGAAGCTGAAACTGAAACAAATGTTTATGCCATTGTATAAGTGTGGTCTATGACTAGGATACATATTTTAATGAAAGAAGGGAGAATTTAAATAAAATGTACTTTCTTCGGACTTTTTTTACACTTATTTGTTCTAGATGAAACTAGCCGGCAACAAATAGATAAGAATAGAGGTGGTAAAATATAATTGTGAAATGCATTAGACTGCTTTTGTATGCAGTGTTATAGTTTGTCATGGTTTAGGAGTTGCCTTTGTTGGGAATTTAGTTTCTTCTATGTATAAATCTGTGGCTATTTAAAGATAAAGATTAGTAAAACCAAACTAGACTCTGCTCCCGCGCATTTCTTACAAGATGCCTCAGTATTCAAATTGTGTGGCGCCTTTTTGTCGGTGACACATATGGCATGGTTTTGTCTAGGTTAATTCTTGGCAAATACTACTGGATATCGCAATGCATTAGTGGAGGGCCCTCTTTTTGCTTGTCGACAACATTGCTCCCTCCGGTCTGGATCAGCAGTATAAAGTCACAGCATGGTTTATTTCTGAGGTGAATGGGATGGAGGGCGTTGGCATATTCGTTTAAAAATAAATGCACAGAAAACCTGAAAAATGTTTAAATAAAGAGAAAATAACAGCTGCTAGTGCCTGAACATAGCACAAATTCCATCCCTGGCAAGCTGATAACTCAAAAGCCTACCCCCCCAAATAATTTCCCTTCCCCTCACGAGGAAATCCTGCAGAGAAACCTGACGGTGCATACAGCGTTGGTCCACAGGGTCAGGGACCGTGTGCACGGCCGCATCCACACACACAGCGCAGACCGGGGGAAGTGGTGGTGGGCGCCGCGGGGCTGTGCGGCTGCACTGCAAGCTTCAGATTTCAGAACTAGAAAGAGCAGCAAAAGGCCACTCCCGGTTGTTTGTTTCCTCCTTGTTCTCTAGCTCAGCCCTTCCAATTGCTGGCCATGCAAGCCGGTGCTCCTGCATGCTAGCTGCTGCTGTAACAAAACTGCTCGATGCTGTGCTCACTCACTCAGCTCTGCTCTTTGCAAGTTGCTGCCGATCTGAGCACAAGCTCAGCTCGCCCTTCCTTCCATCATGATCATGCAGATTCATGCGGCTCATCAGCTTTTTGTACCGTACCAACGCGGAGAGTGCTGATTAATTACACATGCTCAGAGGCAACTAATTAGCTGCTTTCTCTCCCATTTCTTCTGTCTCTAGTTACAAATGAATTGTTAGACTGGCCACAGTTGCGCAAGAAAGTATGTCGTTACGGCCATTTTCACTAGTACAACTGTTTTAATTAGGACTGACCTGCTATATCGTACTACTAGCTAGTATATATGTTTTTATCTTCCAACGGAGTTTTAAACTACACATTATGAGTTTTTAATCTTCGCCCCACAAGCCAGTGTGGTACCTGTTCTACTGTATTTTTTGTATTTCTATATTCATCTCAGAGGTACATAGTGCGCCAGCATAATCCCTATATAAAAATAGAATCCCTGCAAACCATCCCTTCGTGCCCGAATTAAGTTACATGTGGTTGGATCGACGTGCATAACAAAGGACTTGGAGTGTCTCAACTCAAACCAAGTGGTAAAAATTTCTGGAGGGAGGGAGACACAACTGGTTGGGACCATGATGACTGCCCAAACTTCAGCGCACGGAAAGATAGGTTGTATGCATACAGATACAAATATCCTACCAACAAGTTGGGTGGATGCACATGTAAAATACACGACGACTCACTCACCTCAACCTGCCCACCCTTTTTTGCAAGGTTTATTACCCATGTACACAGCATTACCGCCTGTCAGCAATAAATAATTCACGGTAAAGCCCAGCAGTTACCATTACAGCCCTCATAATCCTCTGCGCACCTCGTTGTGCCCCTCCCTCTCCTCAATGGAGGCGCAACCCGCTATTTAACAGCCTTCGCGCTACCGCCCCAACCTTATTCTCTCTCTCCCTCCCTCCCTCCCTCCCTCCCTCCATTTCTTGCGATTGCACCCTCTCCACCAAGAACTAAGAGGATTCGATCCCAATTTACCGCGTCGCTGCGCGAGTTCGTCGGTGTGATTCGAGGGGGCGCAGCAATGGCGTCTCCCGCCGACGAGGCTCTCCCGGCGCTGCCGCCCATCAAGACGGCGCCTTTGCCGCCCCCGCCCTCGTCTGCCACTGCCTCGGCCTCGGCGTCTCCGTCGCCGGCGTCCTTGGCGGTCGACAGCGCCAAGGAGGCCGGTGAGGAGGATCAAGAGCCGTCGACGCCGACGTCGGTGGAGAGCAAGCTACGGTCGCCCGCGGTGTGCCCACCGGCCCCGCGCAAGCCGCCGGCGCCGCGGCTGCCCGTGAAGCGGAAGCCGCCGCTGCCCTCGCCCGCGCGGGTGTTCGTCGCCGTCCCGCGCGACCTCTCCACCGTGTTCCGGTCGCTGCCCCCCAAGAAGCGGATCCGGGTGTCGTGATGCTGCGATCTGGCCGTAATTTACCACCGACTCACAGGCTTGGTCGATTTCTTGGGGAATTCTTCCGAGTTCTTGGCTTTCTCTTCTTCTGCCTCTCCTCCTTGTTTTTTCCTTGGGTTACTGCCTTAACTGGCATCCACGCCCATGGTATAAATTATAATTCCCGGTATAAATAACGTGCTATTTTTTTCTGCGTGTTCATTTTCATTCTCCTTTTTTTCTTGTGTTTGTGTGAGCGAGCTAGAATTTGTAGCTCTAGAAATGAAGATATTGGTGTTACTGAATGGAAGTAGTTCAGAGGCAACTTGTAACAAAAATTCACACCGATCTTGTAAATTATGATACCTACCAAAATAATCTGTCACAACCTGAGTTTCACCTGTGGTGCTGGATCTGCAAACTGTTTGGAAATTTATCCATTAATTGTCCACCATAATTCAGTGGATATATGAACTAGCACATGCATGAGGCCATGAACACGGTGACAAAACTGCTAGTTAGTTTGGTGGGTAGATCCACCAATTCTTACAAGAATACAACCGATAGAGAATTGTTAATTGTGAGATAATCCTGTGACCAGTTTGAATTTTGTCGAACCTTACTTAATGAATACTCTCAGCAGTGGAGGGATTAGATACCCTGCCCATCAAATCAATTCGGCAAAAGAAAATGGCTCTGATGGTGAGCGTACTTTTGGCTGTGTTTGTCCGAATGCAAGAGAGAGAACAGACAGATGGAATCTTCCATTGATCAGGAAACGACATGATTTTCCATTGCTCTCTATCTCTCAACTCCCATCAATCTTTGCAGGGTAAAAACCTTCTCTGAAGGCCTAATTTCCCAATCTGTCTCTCTGCCATCTGCTACAAACGCCAAAATTAACTGCTCATGCATGTAAATTCATCTCAAGCTACTATTGTGTACAATGAACTGTCGTATCACACATTCACAGCATATGACTGGAAATCTGAGCAGATTCCGATCTCCCAAGTTTCATGGACATGCAGCTGGTCGATGTTTGGGGAAAAAGTCAGGCAACAAGTTTTCCTCCCAGCCCCAGGGCCTTTTGTCTTGTGCTACATTGGTCAGTCCACGTCTAGCTCACAAGTAGCACTACAGTTCAGCCATATACACATTTCCTGCCAGACCAAAGTTCAGGTAGCAACACTACAAGTGACATATATCCTGATGGAAACTATGAATTCACATCTGGATTTTAGCCGGTAAAAATCCAAGCCACTGCATGGTAGTATCTCCTCCTCTTCTAACCACATTGGTGGGTGAACCCAACCATTTGCACATAGACAGTACCTGCACACTATTTCTCAGGATCAAATTAGAGCTTTTCAGTTACCACACAGAAAAGTTTAGTTCACCCAGCATGGCCTTTGTCTCTGGAAGATGATGATGAAAGGCTGTGATGATGCCCTGGCCCTGAGGAAGGAAGGGGAGAGAGGAAGCTGGGAGCTGAAAAAGGCTCCCTCACATCACATGGGTTGTTACTTGCAGTTACGGTCAGTGCTGTTGCCTCAGGAACAGGTCGCCTGGGGCGCTTTATCCCAGGATGACGCTGAGGGATCAGTGTCTGGAAAGCCGTTCTGTTACTCTTCCTGCATGACTGCACCTTCTCAGTTTTTCACCTGCACAAGGAATGTCTCCAAGCTACCCTCCCCTCTCTCTTTGTTTTTCCCGAGTGTAAGTTTTGTCCCGCCTAGATGATACTAACCCCGAGAAAGATACTATTACCGTTTCTTTTCTGATACGATGTTTATTTTGGACACTAGACTCTGACGCTAGAATGTGGGCCCAGACACAAGCAAAATGGCAAAAATGATACTCCCTATTGTGAATGTAGTAGAGCCTAGTAGCAAAAAAAAAAAAAAATCCTTTTCTTTGGCAGTCGTTCCACTCTTCTCGAATGAAGCCTGTAGATGATGGCAACACGTTGGGTACAGAAAATCAGGGTGTACACCGTCATTTTCCCAATGAATTAAACAGAGGTAGTAGTAAACCGTCCGTAAATGTGAGGCTGGCAGGCTGCCAAATCAAGCGGCCAAGCACGTACGCATGCAAGTAAATAACCTAGGATTCTTGCGACGGCGGTAAATGTGTTTGCTCTGCATGGCTGGCCTTCTCAACGGACAACAGGAATGCATGCACGGGAACGTTAAATTCAGCTCCCAACCGTTGGCTCTCCACATTTTCCTCTCCAGGTAACAGTAGAATCCAAGGCTGCGAGTGGTACTGGCAGCGAGGTAAATACGTGAAGAAGGACCCGCGTCTTTCTTTTTCCACGGCCCATTTATTTACCCAACTAATGTCTGCTCGTTTTTTCATGCATGCCAATTGTATCCTCTGCCAGTTTTTCAATTCCTTTACGTGCTGTACATGTCAATGCAGCAGCAGCTGCAGAGGCGGAGCTCAACGAAGACAGGTGCATGCTGTACAGTGTTGGGAGACAATAAACTAAAAATTCACTGACGCCCCCGGCCTCACAGCACTGTTGGCAAGATGACCCTAGTAGTTAATCATTGCACGGCCTTTAAAAACGAACTTTTCAGCGAGTGTTTAAAAAAAATGGGATTTGTATGTTTTTGATAGCTTGTAGTACGTAGCATCTGTATATCGGCTCTGTTGAAATCATTCTAATTTTGGTCCCGGCAGAAACGCGCGCGCTGCCAGCAGCCCTGCCACCGGCAACGTGTCTGTCCACTAGTCCAATTATAATTGCTCCACTACTGGAAAACTCCCTCCAAAATTGGTTTTTGAAATCACAGATCCTCCAGAGGTATATAGACTATAGAAGAGGGGGACATAATACGGCAAAACATGGCTAGCTGTAACAGTGAGCGGCAATCATTATTGGAATAGAAACAATCTCACCTTCTCGTGTCGGAGCCCAGATCACTCTCGCTCGCTGAGAGGAGAGCTGCTGTGCCTGCCTGCGGCCTGCGCTGCCGTTTCGGGGTCGACACGCATTTGCTTCGTCACCGACTTGCTTCCATTAACTTCAGAGAGAGAAAAAAAGAAAAATTGAAGTACACCTCGGTTAATTCGGATGCTCTGCTCGTGTACGGCGGCTTTAATTTGCCTTCCGGATTGCTTTGAGCAGCAATTGCAGTGCTAAAGCATAAACGCGGCACGTATGCGCTGTGCCGGTCTGCAGCTCCAGCACATGTCTCCCCACCCAACAAAGATTTTGGGTAAATCAGGCACAGCTTGTATAGTACTGCCAATTATTCAGATCCAAATGGCAACTTTAACCCATCCGCACCAACCAGTCCTCTGCAAATGGTACTGCCGCTAGGACTAAAACCCTCCCCTAGCTGCTTTAACATAAACGCTTTATTGCCTGTCGAAGAAAATACAAGCTTTATTTGGTAGTAATTTCCAGCGACCACCTTCCTCGCACTGCTAGTATCATATAGGCTTTATTTACCGTACTAATTGATTGATAAGGGGTGGTACCATCTACTACATACATCAGAGGATTTGGTAGAATTATATTGTTGCGTATACTACTTGTTGGGCACACTGTGTGCGTCTTTCAAACTAATGGAAAATGGATTCGATCATTCGAAGTATTCCATCCATCATTGCTGCAGGATGCCAACAGGGTTCCTCCAAATGGCACCAGCAGCTAAGCTACAACGCCGTGCTCTAGTTTTAACGCGGCATAGGCCCGGACGAGGCGCACCCAGACATGAGCAAAGATCCAGCAGCAGGGATCGCTTTCTGGGGCCCCCTTCGTCAGGCTTCCATTCTTGTCTCCAGTATAGTTGATGACGCTCTGCTACGCTACGGCAACTTGCAGACATATGCACACACGTACTGTTGCTGCAGAGCTCTCGAGGATGCAGCAGAAGCAAGTCCTTTATTTTTTTTTCTTTGTTATTACTAGTACTTACTATCTTTGGTTTTTGTTATGTTCTTTTGTGATATTAACTCCGTCATCATGGATGATGCGTACACACCATCAGTCGAGGATCGAACCGAATCCGATCGTTTTTCTCTGCTCTGACAAGTAGTAGTAATAAGCAACTGAGAATGCATGATGATGATGACAGAGACACGGCAAGTAGCAGAGGAGCCTTGCCATTCAAGCAATTTGTGATGCATGCTGATGCTGCCGGCTGCCCCCTTTAGGCTTTTGACCGCTGCCCGCTGGCCTTTTGTGCCGAACAAGGAGCTAGCCCCCCGTGCATGCATGCCATAGGATGCCGAGTTGCCGACGCTGGCCATCGGCGATGGATCCGAGAACCCGATCGATCGCCCATGCATTTGCATTCCCGAAGACGATTCAGCCTTAATCTTCGCGCGCGTGCATAGATTGGCGTCGTCGTAGTAGCGCTTCCATCCTAGCTGCTGCTGTTGCTGCTACTCTTGGGTCTTGGCTGCTGGCAGGTCCCGACTGTGCATGTCGGGCATTCCAAATCCGGGGCTGATGATCACCAGCAGAGCCAGCTGCAGCTGGTCGATCAATGCATTGTCGCCGCTCGTACGTGACGTGCTGCCGCCAGCGCAGTACTGGCCCTGCTGCATGCAGTCCAGCACGTGCCTGCCCCCAACGTTGCAGACTTGCAGGCTTGCAGCGCAGCACGGCCGCGGCGCCGGTGGCCGTGCAGCGCCTCTCGAGCCAGTCGTCTCGTCGCCGCAAGAAAATAAAGGGAAAACGAGGCGGGGGCGTTGATTTTTTTCTGCTCCGTCCCGCGCGCAGTCGCGCACGGCCGGCCGGCCGCCGCCTTGAATGGCACAGACACAGCGCGCCGATCGACAGATCTCGTGGGTGAATCCGCGTGTGTCAGTGGCTCCTCCGCACGTGTGCCGGCCTGGGCGACGGGGGGCTTCCTTCGCGGCCGCCATGCTCGGCGCGCGGCGACCGGCAACGTGCGTGGCCGGATCGGAGGAGAAGAAAACGGGGAGTGATCGAATTGAATAGACGACAGCAAGGACCGACGTGCTCGATCGAGCCGACCGGACGGATGAATGAGATCGAGACAGCTGCGAGCCAATCGGCCGGGCCGTGCCATCCGCAGCTACGACGGGAAATTAACGGCTGCCGGCCAGGCGTCGTCGTCGTAGCTTGTGTGCCACGAGCAAATGAAACGTTCCGTTCCGTACTTCCGTGGGAAGGAAGGGCGATATGGAGGGGAACGGCCGGCAGCAACGGATCGTGTACCACTGTGGGGGGGGGGGGGTGCATGATCTTTGGACCGCCGGTCGGTGTCCCTGTAGGCACGCATCGCGCCGCGGCGACGACCCCTGCTCAAGTGCTCGCGCTTTCTGGAAACGACGGTGCAAATTAAAGGGCTCGCTCTTCAGATTCTGGACTCTCATCTCATCTCATCTTTCTCCAGAACATAGAGAAATGTCCCGTGCCATCAGCATCAGCATCAGCATGGAAAAAAAAGCACAAGGATTCTCAGTTCTGGACTTCTAGCGTGCCGACGATGGGTACACCCCCCCCCCCCCGTACAGGTACAGCAGCCGTGAGGAGTACGCGTTCCATCTCTCAAATCTCATCTCGACAAGACTTTACAAAAGGGGAGCAAGGTCGTATTCCGTATCATTATTAGACGTCTCCAAGTCGCGTATGCTGTTGCTACCTCACGCCGGCATGATGATTATCACGCGCAGCCCAGCCACTCATGAGCCATGACACGCCGGCTCAAATCGTCTATCTTCTCTTCCAATTTCCAAGCCTGGATCTACAGTTCTACGCTCCTATACTAGTAACTACAGTAGAATGCTAGGTATAGACTAAATACAGACCGAAGATCCAGCTACTACGCATTGCATGATTGAGCAACCTACTGCACTTTTTTTTTTAGCTCTGGACACCAGTAAACAGGAGATGCAGGGCTGCCTGCCTCATTGCAGTGATAGACTTACAGACTAGCCGAGCGCGCAACAGTAGTAGCCAACTAGCCATAGGGGCAGGGGAGGCACCGCACCTGCCCATCAATTCAGAGCGTTGGCACTTGGCAGGCAGCCCACATATATGTATGCAGCGTCTCCATGTATGTTACGCTGACGAGGCAAATAGTCGTACTCCGTAGCAGTAGCATCAGTCTGCTCCCATAGCATGGGCACCAAAAGGGCAAAAGAAACATGGCAGATGCGACAGGCTGTCAAACAAGAGAACGGTTTCATTTCAGCACTGGAATTTGATCCTAAAATGACCTGCTACAGCCCAACCAATAACCATAGTAAGCATCGGAGCCTTTACCTGACATAGCGACACAGCTACCCTAATGGTAGCTTCAGGTTAAGTTCACCCTATAACATATATAGGCACAAGGCCTAATCAGACAGGTTTAAGTTTCGCAATCTTGGGTGACATACAGGAAGGGGTCCTGATCTGGCAGTGGGCAGTACATCATATCATCTGCTGCTGGCCACGGCGGTGCTGCTGTCCGGGCTTCATCGCTGTTGTCTACAGCGAAGAGCTCATCGCTGTCGCTGTCGGAGGTTGGCTCAGCAAATGGTGCGTCTACGCTCTCCCAGTTCAGGTCGTCTCTGCAGAGAAGACTAGGCTCTTCGCTAACCCATTCGTCCAAAACATCGATGTTGTCCACACTGATAGGATCTATGGCACCCTTAAGCTTAGGCAGGTTCCTGCATGGCAGCACTAGACTGTAAGTAGATATTTGGGGTGGATAATGACATATAACGCGATTACAGTCTTTGTACCTTTCACGGAGCTTCATATTGTACCGGACAAAGACAACATCACTCAGCCTTGAACGCTCAAGCCTGCTTAGCTTCCTGGAGTGGAGGTGTTTGAATGCATCCCAATTCCTTTCGCACCCTGTTGCGCTACAACATTGACTGAGGACTCGGACTGCGAGACTTTGAAGCTCTATGGTTCCATTACCAAAGTTGTCCCACCATGCAGCTAGTGAACAAAGATGTGGCCTTGTGAGATTAACATACCCAGGCAAATACCATTCCATGGAAAAATAGATTCTCATAACATGTTCTCACCTGGATTAAGTTTCTCCCTTTGACGAACTGCAATTGGAAGGCCAAAATCACCGGTTGATTTCTTGTACTCCTCAAGCTGAAGAAATATCTTATCTTGGACCTCACCATCAGGGACCAAACTAGCGATCGTCTTAACGAGGCCCCTAAATGCATAGCTTTGCATCTTGAAAGAAGGATTAAAGTAAATACCGGGATTAAAGAAGCATCCTGCTGCATGCAACGGGCTATGAAGCTGCTTTTCCATCCTCGCATCGATTACTCGAACATACGGCCCATACAGACAAGCCTTGTGCATCATCCTTCCGCGTATTGACTCCTTTGCCTTTTCCATTGCATCATAAAGATAACCCATTGAAGGGTTCTCATTGCTATCCACCAAGCGCATGACACGCAACAGTGGCTCAGTTACTTTAACAATATGTTTGCTCTGGGCCCAGAAGTCAGCATCTTTCAAAATAATAGATGTGACATCTTTTCCAACACCACCTTTAGCATATGTTGATTTCACCCATTTGTTGCTGGTAACCATTTCGCGGAGCTCTTTCTCAAATTTAACAATGCTTTGGAGACTAAGAAAATGAGTAGCGAATCTTGAAATCCCAGGACGACAAAGATCTCTGCCATTTGTGAATTCTTTCCTCATTAAAGACAAAACCCAAGCATGATTATATATGAACTTTGTTAAGTTTCTGGCTTTACCTAAAGTTTCATTGATCATAGGAAAATATCTAGGATCAGCGAGATTCTCCAACATCAGGTCAATGCAACGCGCTGCACATGGAGACCAAACAAAAGTGCCATATCTTTCCTCCAGAACCTTAACAGTAGCCTTATATGTTGCATCTATATCAGTGATAAATTGAACAATGTTTTGCGGCCCAACCTCTCTAATGACTTGATCAAATATCTCAAGCAAATTAGCTTTCTCTGTTGAAGTATCTACGGACTTCAAAAACATAGTACCTCGTGGACAGTATACAAGAAAATTGATAATGGAACCCTCTCCATAATCTTTTTTTCTGTCGGCAATAACTGAGCAACCACGTAAGCTCCATTCTCTCTTCAGATTATCAATATATATGCGAATTTCTTCAGCAATATGTTTCAATAATGGCTTACGTAGGTCATGATAAGATGGTCCCTTGAAGCCTAGTCCAGCAGATCCTATGGCTTCTAGCATAGGCTGATAGAATGGAGATTTAGCTGCACTAAATGGTATGCCTGCATCATACCACCATCTAGCCATAGCAATTCTAGCTTCCTGTAACAGATCATTTGGAGCTTCCGCACCATCTATGCCATGGTTAACAATATCTTCTGAAGCCATAAATGCACCACTGCTTGGCTCTGAACCCGTGGTAGCTTGCGGCGGGAAGTATCCTGTTCTTCGCTTCCTTGATGGCCTAAATTGGCTTTCAGAGCCTCCAACGGTTAAGAAAATAGCATCTGAATAATCTTCGATCCGTGAACTGCGGACGTCTCTGGTTTCATGCCTTTTTTCTTCATTTCTCCACTTTTCATTAATTTGTTGTATTATCTGACGTTTCACATCATCGGGCACCTTCTTGCAAGATTCAACTTGGCCTGGAATTCCAGCGAGATGGTATTTAAAACGAGTAATGCCGCCGCCTCCAATCTTTTTGCCACAGTGAAGACATATGATGGCATTTCTTGAATTGGCATCCACTTTTGCATGTACCCAAGCAGGATCCAGTGTCCTCGAAGAAGCTGAAGGTGATGCCATGAAGGTGACTCCAGTTGATGCAGAACCAGCTACCTCAGTTCTAATAAGTACATAATAAAAGAATCCTTTATAACTATTACCAAATATATCAGTTGTGTATCATGATTAATGCTAGATTACAAGAGCACTACGCTTTCCATAGCACAATAACCCCCAGCAGAATACATATCAGCAAATAAACAGCATACTTGTTCATTTTTCTGCATAGTCTATGTCTACTGCACATTAGCCCAAACTTCACCCAGAAAATCAAATGTAGCAACTAGCAAGTAAAAATCACACTTCTATGCAGTTACATTGCCCAACTAGCACACCTTATGCAAAATCAGAATCTTGAACACAACAAAAGCGTGCAGGCTTTTACCTGTGGACCTGCGGGCTGCGGTTACCAATGGCCGCTTCCATTACTAGGTTAGGCTAGGGAAAAAAACAGCCTGATGATTCCGGACGCTTTGCTGTAATTAGGACTAGTCACAAGCAATGCAGCTAAGATTACAGTCATCCATGATTTCTTCACGAGCGCACAGAAAGTTAAGTCCGAGCTTGCAAGCAATCCGGAGGTGGTAACCGGGGAAACCGGCCGGTTTCGAATAAATCCCTGGCTGGCAAGTACTGAATCTGAGGTATCGAACACTGTAAACTGTGGAAGACATTCTAACCTCTCTTCACTCATCAAACGGTCGATGCCGTCGAGGTCCAAGGCTTCTTCCTTGGGGGCGAGCTTCCCCTGGCGGCAGATCTGGTCCGCAAGGTCGGAGAGGGGAAAACCGGCGGAAAGCTGGAAGGTGTCGGGCGAGAAACCGGAAGTCATCGACAACGTAGCGGTTGGGTTTTGGGAGGACGGGACAGTGGCCGGGGTCAGGGTGGGGCTGGACGGCGGCTACCGGCGGAGATCGACGAGGGTTTCCTGGGATCGGGCGGCTACCGCGGCGGTCTCGGCGGTTTCCATCGCGGGCGGCTACCGTCTACCGATGTGTTCGCGGCGGCGTTTACGGCCGGAAACGGTTTTCGATATCTTCCAATAATCGTTGAATGTAACAGAAATTCCATTTTTAGGGTCTGTGAAACAAATACCCTAGTAAAACAAAAAATTAGACGCTCCTAAAACAAAAATAACGACGAGTAAACAGCAATTTCAAAACGATTGAAGGTCATGAAATTTGAGAGTGGAACATACTTTTACTCGTTTAGGGCAAAATTTTGCGTGTAACAGACTGGAGATACAGTGAACAATGGCCCTGACAGTTTCCTCATTCAAAACTTTTGGTCGAGTTTATTGTAGTTGCTTTCACGGTTCATATAATATTACAGAAGAGAATTCGGCAAAAATACAGGGATAACATGGAACCCTTATCGGCTACAGCTCCATCAGATGGCATATAACTAAATCAAAGAAGGAACTCATGCGAAAGATTCCTTCAGAGCCAAGGTCAAAATGTTACACAAACAGGGGAAAGGAAAAATGCTCCGGTACAGTGCCCTTCATCTGTTGGAGTTCATGTTGGCGGCTGCCAAGTCCCAGGTTTGAAGGTGGCACCAGTTCCTGTTGGTTCAGATGACCTGAAGAAGAATAGTATGGATCAATGTAATCAGATTAAGACAGTAGCAGATTGCTGCTTCTCAATTAGCTCCTATATCAGCTGGAGCCATGTATAAAAACCGATGCACTTTCAGTACTTCTGCAATACCTGAATGAAGTTGGAAGATTTGACCACGGTGCTCATAACACATTGTCAGATCCCATATAAACAAATATGATATTATAATATCCAACTTCAACCAAAAGTTGAACTTCATTTCTATATCTGAGTTTGGTTTATTTCACAGGCGCACGTGTGCACACGCACATTTAAAGACAAATTAACAGCAAAAATGTTTTATCCCAGAAAATTGCAAAAAAACATGCTGAATATTTGAAGGCAATATGAAGTAAAATGCAGGCACAAGAGCATACTGTTGGTCATTGTTGTCACTATTTACTTAAAGAAAATGGCTACAGAGTAAATAACAAGTCATCCTGAATTCACAATTACAGCATTTGCAGAAAAACTGAGCTGGAATGCACCTGTCGTTATCTGACGTAGGATCTTCTGTATGGGTTGCAGCCTTAGGCCTAGATACCTCATCAGATCCTGAAGTGTGGACCAAAAAGCCATCGTGCATTTCAAAAGTAATCACACTTACATTCCCAGACAGGGCATAGTTAAATAAGGTAATGTTACCTTTCTGCTGATCTGGTGGTGGAGTACCAGAGAACTGCTGCTTCACAAAACTTTGGAGGTTAGGAGATTCAGATTTCCCTGTATTTGGAGGAACATCAGCAGTTAAACAACCAGGAGGGGGGAAAGAAGGCAATATGAGATTTCTTTCCCCTTCACTAACATAACAGGGTGAAACTGAAATGGAAAATTAGCTGATAATAAGGGGGAACTGTGTAGATATCAAGTCTCACAATAGGGCATCGATGATGTCAAAATACCAGACCCCTATTGTGGTAGATATATTAGATACTGAACAAAAAGGAGGGTGTAGAGGAGAAGAAAGTGGAGCTGTGATACAGGAAGAAACTGAACAATCCACAGAAAGCTGAAGTGTGTATAAACAAGGTTGAAGTACAGTGTACCAGAAATAACATACCAATTTTCTTGATTGGTCGGACACCATTTTTTCTTTCCTCTTCTTCCTTCCTTTTGAGAACTTGATTAAACGCATATTAAAAATATTAGTAGAGAAATCCACAGGTTATTGGCCATCAAACTATAAAGATATCAGCCTTATGAACAAACAAAGCTAATGTTAAATTACATACGCAAGGATATTGATTCTTGAAGAAAGAAAACTTAGATGAAGCTGCGACACTATACTAGAAAACATATGCTGGTATTAATAAGATGTTATAACGCAGTGCAACTAGAATGAAAACTTCGTAGTTGTAAACATATCCAGTACATAATGTCAAGACTGTTACATCATAACAACTGTTTTCCAAACAAAGACTTAGACTATAATAAACTAATAGGTATGCACTTCCAATATGTTCTCAATAGATTAATTTAAAATCTTAAATAGATTAAAAGAAGGCTTCTTCAAATTTGGATCGCGAGTAGGGATGCAGGTAGGTTTCGGTTTCTCTAGGTCATTGGTCAACCCTAAACTCATTTAATGAAACTAGTCTGGATTTCAAAGCAAGCGAAGCAGGGTAAAAATGGACTAGCTCTGGTACCCATTGGCTTCACCGCTTGCATCCCCGATTCATGAGGTTAACTAGCTGAATTTAAGTGCATATTAGTTGAAAAGGGCAGGCCTGTTACTTTTCTAACAACCAATCAAACACCAAAGTAATTGAATCCCAATGATACCATTCTAATTCGTTGATAGAGTGCTTGCAAAGTTACAATAGAGATCAAAGCTTGCAAATGATCATGTTTCACGCAGTCCCATTGAGGACAATTAGCACAAGAAAATGGTGCATTTCCCATTTACCAAATAAGAATTTAGCACCAAATATAAGAAACACATATCTAACTAGTTCTTTTCATTTCTCCTAGTATTATCCAGTGATTGATATGGAGATTAGCATAGGGTGCATATGATGATGCACATGTGCTACCATAAACTAGTTGAGGCAATTAACATGGATTACTCAACTGTACATGCCTACAAAAACAAGTTGGACTCTTGCTCAGCACAGCAGCATGCAAAATTTAGTGAGGCTTACTGATAAAAGCATACATGAGTTACAAGTAGGAAATGTCAGATACATACGCTCAACGTTTTGCTTGACACGTTCACGCCTCGCCTCCAGCTCAGCCAATTCCTAAAAAGGTGCAACAGTACATCAGCATCAAATGCAATGATCGTGTTGCTCTCCTTGCTAAGTTTGAATTGATAGAATAATAAAACACAATTTTGAAGAACAATGCACAGTCCTTGACTCTTAGTCTTACTCTTACCTCTGGTGTTGGAGCTTTCTTCCTTTGGCCATTCAGCCAGCAAATCCACTCGACTACAAGCACGACAATACGACATAACTATGAGGTGTTTTATATGCAATCAACAAATCCAATAATAATCCAGAATCAATGCCATAATCCGTACATGCCTGCAAACACAGTGGCATACCAGTTAAATTGGGATTCTTCAGTCACACCACAAAATCCCCACCGGACAAATGGGCAGGAGGGGGGGAAGGTAACCTGGAACGGTGGTCGAGTCCTGGTCGGCGCCCTTGAACTCCACCCATCGCTTCTCCTTCACTGTTCCCGTGTTCCGCAATCAGAAAGGACATGAAGAAAGCAATAGCTGCGAGATTTGCTCAGCCGGCATTCACGTGCCTCCCCCTCCTTCCCGGAGGAGATCAGGAGCAGGGAAACTAGAGACAAGTTCGTGCCGGGAGGGGCAAGCCGAGGAGAAGGATAGGTGGGTTGGAAGGGGACACGTACTGGCACCGTCGACCTCCTCGACGCGGGTGAAGTAGCGGTTGCCGGCCTTGTCGACGCCCACCTGCGTCCGCGACTGGAACATGCCGAGCAGCCGCGACACGAGCCGCTTCGACATCGCTCCTTCCGAATCTTCCGCACCCCGCTCCCGGCTGCCTGCGCTAGAACAAGGTAGCCGCTTCCCCTCCCCGCTGCCTGCGGCTCGCCGGAACCGGTAGCCACCTCCGCCGCCGATGGCCGCCAGCCCGCGTATCCGTCCGACCCACAGACGGCCCAATACACCATCGATAAACTGGTTATCAGATTGGGTCATGTTTGGGCCGTTTCTAGGACAGGCCTTGCAGCCCAAGCCCGGGAAGGCGGGGAGTTCGCAGACGATAGCCCCTTTATATCGGAATTTCTAATCATCTTCGGCGATGATTCTGTGCTTAGCTTTTCATCCAGATTTCTATGGCCTCCCAGCTAGCAAACTCGACTCGGCCACTTTAGCTCCTTGGATCAGGAGATTCTATGGATTTACATTCATTTTAGTGACATAATCTAAGGCCTAGTTGGATTGAAGGGATTGGAACGGATTGAAAAAAACTGAGCATGACACACACCAATTCCTCGTAATTCAAGTGTACCAAAACCACTTCAATCCAAACGCTCCGTTCCTTATGCCAGCGCGGCGCGTCGCACCGCACCGCGCGAGCCAACCAGCCGTCGCGTCCCTGGCTCGCAGCTCGTAGCTCGTAGCTCGCGGCTCGTCCATCTCCGTAGCACGTATCGACTTCCGACTCCCTCTCCGAGTCTCCGCCCTCCCCATCCCACGACTTCCGTCCGCTCCCGACCTCATCCTCGCCCCAATCCGCCGTCGCAGCCATGGCTGCCTCCCCGTGCTCCTCATCCGCTCCTCCCTTCCTCCAATTCGCTCTCCATGGGTGGCTCCAGCTGCTCGACATTTAGGCCATCGGCCCCATGGGCGCGACCCCCTGCGCCATCCCCGAAACAATGGAAGAGTTATTCAATTACAGACATACTCAACTTCGTTAGCACTGTCGAGAGGGCCTTTGGACAGCTGAAAAACAAGTTCAAGATACTTAAATCTAAAACTAAGTATGGTTTGGTCACATCTAACCGTATCATTGTAGCTTGCATAGCAGTACATAATTTTATAAAGGAAAACGGAGGTGACAACGGAGGTGATTGGACACAAAGGTCAATACAAGATGGAAACAATGAGGAGGGTATCCACCCGGACCTTCCACACTTGATGGAGGAGATCGGACACAAAGCAGACGAAGCATACATGGATAGCTTGAGGGATATGATTGCTGCTGGCATGGCATCCGAAAAAAAATTGGTGTAGTCTTATTGCAATTATGCTCCAATACTGGCTTTACAGCAGCCTGTACAGAATTCTATTTTTTTTCCTTTGGTTAGTACTCCTCAGCGAGTACAGAAGATGATCATCTCATCTCTTTGGTGCTTGAAGCATAATCAAGCTTTTTAGATTTTCGGCAAACTCCTGCCATAAGTAAACCAACTGAACACATGTATTAGTTATTCTTGTCACAGTTCGCAAAACCAACTGAACACTCATGTCTGCTATTTTGGTACCTGTGGGTGTACTACGGAAGAAAATATGTTTTAAGTGCCAGCTCTAAATGTTGATTAGTGATGCTGAATGAATCCAGTGTCATGAAGATTGTTGCGATTGTGTTTCTGTTCATTCACCCATGCATGCATTTTTGGCATTTGGGTTATCATATCACCACACTTCCAGTTTGCATATTCTGGTACTGTCCACACAACTGAAGACTGTATCTACCATCCAGTCCACACAACATCAAACTCTTCATATTTAATTTTTAAAAAGTATACACAGGGAAAAAAGACAACTTTTACACGTCCATCATGATCCATATTTGAAAGCAGCCAACACATCATGCATGTAATTAATATCCAAAAAAATAAATTGTACATTAGCAGCTCTTTTATTCCTATACAACTAGACCTAGACATAGCTCTGGCATGTTCGGCGGCCAGTTCCCTTGATGTCGAGCGTTGACAGCATCTGTCGGTTAACCTCCTGCGCGGTCTTCATCTCTAGCCTCAGGGGCAGCTTGGCATCGCCAAGCCTCTTGTCATGCTTCATCCTGTCCTCGTCGAACACCTAAAACCACAAACAACATGGTACCTAGTGCTGGTAGTGAAATGTTTGTCCTCCTTGACTCTGCAGCCAGCTGGAAGCCAAGTTCGAGAATACATGTGAAAACAAAATACTACTCCAGTACCTATCACTTAATTCACGAATATTGTCTTGCCCCAATGCAGCACCAAGAGATCTTGTCCCATCTATAATTGCTGTTAGCGTGGCCAATGCACCAGAACCTTCTGTAATGGAATTGTGAGTGCCCAAACATGAAGTCAGTGGCAGTGGTTGCCATAGCATTGAGCTGATCAGATATGAAACCAGCTAGAATTCCCCTGCATCAAACAAAACTGTGAGATATCCAGCACTAGCAGCTGACATGTGCTCGCCTCCAATATCTGGAAAAATAAAATGTCAACATTGGGCCTTTTTAAATGTCGAATCCACACTTGAAGTGTTACTTAATCATGAACAGATTTAATAGCTAAGAAAGTTCAGAATCCCTTCATGATCAGTAATTCTAGGAAAAAATAATAGTCAGAGTAACTCAATAAGCAAAGAAGTCAGCAGCAATTTTAATTCTAGAGAGTACTCTGACTCTTCCTGAACCACAATCGAATAGAAAGCAATAGTACTTGTTAATAACTAATTCAATTAAATAAGCAGACTAAGCATACATGAGGATTGACCGTCTGTGGTATGAGTACACAAAATATTTTCTTAAGTTTTCCTATGCAACTCCATTAAGCGACTTGATCAGTGTCATCATTGCCACTTGGTGGAGGTAGGCTGGCTGGTGGAGGTGCATGCGTACTGCTGCTTCCGCAGGACTATGTTTTACCAGGAGGACGCCATGGACGCTGGTGCAGAGCCTGTGCACCGCAAAGCTGTACGTGGAGGCGATAACTGATGAGTATTATTATCAGCGGAGAGGTACCGGCGATCGCAGAAGAGGGAGAGAGGGCAATGCGAGGCGCATCACTTGGCCTTGAGCCACAGGTCGCGGGGCACGGCGGCGGCGTCCCTGGAGCCGAAGTAGGGCTGAGTGGGTAAATCCCCACGTCCTGCGCAGTCGCCGCCGCAGGCACGGCGGCAGGAATAGCCGCAGCCGTCACCTCCATCCCGAGCTCCATGAACCTCACTAGGGAGGGATGGCGCAGGGGGTCGCGCCCATGGGGCCGATGGCCTAGAGGTCGAGCAGCTGGAGCCACCCATGGAGAGCGAATTGGAGGAAGGGAGGCGCGGATGAGGAGCACGGGGAGGCAGCCATGGCTGCGGCGGCGGATTGGGGCGAGGATGAGGTCGGGAGCGGACGGAATTCGTGGGGACTGGGGAGGGCGGAGACTCGGAGAGGGAGTCGGGAGTCGATACGCACGGAGATGGACGAGCCGCGAGCTGCGAGCCAGGGACGCGACGGCTGGTTGGCTCGCGCGGTGCGGTCTGCGGTGCGACGCGCCGCGCTGGCATAAGGAACGGAGCTTAAATAGCTGAGACAGTACGATCACTCGATCAAGAAAAAGCATTTGTGTTTACGCCACACTGAAGCATAAGGAAAAAGCGTTTGTATTTACGCCAAAACTAGAGCATAGGACCATCTTTGACTGGATGGATATCCACGCTAAAGCTAAAGTCATCCGAGAGTAAAAATGGACGTAAAAAACACTGTTTATGCACTGTATACAAAATAAATAAATAAAACAATGATTACGCATTATGCACAGTACGGATACACGCTCTGATGACCATGGTCTAAATATCCACTATTCTAACCACATTACTCTTATCTCCTAAGAGTATATATTAGGTGATGTAAACGGGTTGCAAGAATGTCACATCAGATTTATGCTGATATGGAAGAAAGAGAATAGAGATACAAGAAAAATCGGACTGTTCACTTGTGACCGGTTTAAAGTGAGGTTGTTCACGAATTTCAAAATACTTTGGGAGAAAAAGAGATAGAACAAGTACAACTTTATATGAATAAGTTTTTAGTTAACGGCAGTGTGATAATAAAAACATCATATATTAACTTTAGGGAGCGTTTAGATGGGGGTCCCACCCTCCCATCAATTCTCTATCCCATTCATTACATACTCATATACATATCCTTATCCCACAATCCAAACACATCATAAAACTTATCTCACGCTACATTTTCCTATCCCACCTCACATTTCTCAATCTCTATCATAATCCAAACATACACTTAGGCTATCTCCAATGGTACTTTCTATTTTTCATTTACTATCACTATTCCACCCACTTATTTCTCTCTATGTCTACAGTGGTAGCATTTAATTCAAACAATGAAATACAGTGTCGAGTAGCCATTTACATAACCCTATTGGAACAGCCTTACCCTTGCTTGCCTAGTCAGATAGTCGGATGGCATTCCCGTCATTGCCTTTGTCTCGCAGGCACGTCACAGATCTTCACATTACGCGTTCGGGACAGGCAGGTCTGGGTGTGGCTCAGCCGTTTCCGTCAGCCTCAGTGGCCCCTCCCTCTCCGCCTCCCCAGATCCAAATCCAGCAAGCGGCTTAGATCAAGATGGAACTGGAGGTGGGGGCGCCTTCGCCGGCGAGGTACCTGTTGGGGGCAGCGATCATGATGGCCGGCGTGGTGCTCCCGCTGGCGTACATGATCTTCCGCAGCAAGCGCTCGCCGTCCTCCGCAGCCTCCGCCTCCGCCTCCGCCGGGCCCTCTTCCTTCTCCAAGCAGACGTAGGTGTGCTCTGCCTCTCTTCCTTCCTCCGTGAGATGGTCGGAGATGGCGATGGCGATGCATCAGATTTGCGCGCTCGCTTTAACTGATCCGTGACGCGCCTTTGCTGCAGGAACAAGGGTCTCATCTGAGTGAGTGGTGGATCGATCGCCTCCCCTGGTTTTCTGTTTGTTTTGGCGTATCGGGAATCTGCAACTGCTCCCCGAGACTGGGCACACCATCACATCAAAGTATTAGCTGATTATTAGTTAGCTCCTCTTGTACCTTGTGTAGATCAGATTGCTGGGTTGTTTGACTGATTTGATACAGTTATAAATGAAGAAGTTACTTGCATGAGTGCACTACCTATAAAGCAGTATTGAAACAAATTTCAGTTCAGTGTAACAAGCCACCTGTCAAACCTCTGCTGCTAGTATAGTGGCCTGGCTTAACGACAACTATGTAGAATTCTTCTCTATGCTAGCACTATATCGGTAGTTTGATTATTGATAAGGAACACATTGTTGTGCCATTCATCCATTTCACCATTTGCATCCCCAGCTGTCAGCACATGATGCTGTGGATGGATGCAGACCAAATGATAGCCATGAGTGGTAGTTTTAAGGCATGGTTCTTGCATTCACAGATCAAACAACAGTTGGAATTGCATTCTGGCACCGATCCTGCCCTTCTGTTCAGTCTTGATTCCTATGCAAACTTTTCTTTTTTGGCTCCCTCTTCAATGTTCAGATCACTCTTTCCAGTCCAGTGTTCTATTTGAACAAAGGCCTTTCCTGTGTTTCACTTCCATGAGATGACATATACATTGTTACTAACTACTTTTTATCTGATAATGCACGTGGCTGGATATGCCCTTGTGTTTGTGTTCTTGTTATAAGTTGGGGTCTTAACAACAAAATGATTGATTTTGTTGATGTTTTTCAATTATTGGCTAACCACTGTAATAACCATGATATGCTGCGCTTCAGATGGATCAATTGTTTCCATTGCCACATGAAGGGCATGCCTGTGATGAAAATGGTCATTCTCGTGGAGGCAAGAACTAGGTACTCATTTGGAATAACTAGTTTTTAAATATATAAGTTACCTTGTGGGTTGGTAATTCTGGGTTGGATGTATAGTTTGGGTTGTTGGGAACTTGTGACACAAATTTTCTGAGTGACACTTGACATTTTTGTCCCCCCAAAATTGCACAAGAAGCTTATAAGGGCATGTGGGTGTCATAACCTTTTAAGGAGAAAATTGACACCTCTTTGTTTTGTTTTGCTTTGTTTTTTAACAAAAGGATTGTGATACCTATTCATTTCTTTACATAGTGTGTGAAATTAATGTTCACATCAAAGAATCTTCTTCGCGGCAGGCCATCTTGTGCCATTTATATCTTCTAACACTCGAATGACAGAGGAAGCATGAAAGCATTGGACTCATAGGGCTCCAGAAGCCCAGAACCTTTGACGAGTGTCGGAGGAAATCTCCAAAATATTTATTTGGATGAATAAAAAGGTTTCAGACATGGAGAAACCAATTAATATCATAGGGGTTAAGAAATGCAAATGTGTGAACTTTATGTGTCTGTAGGCTGGACCAGATTGCAAGGCCAAATAATCAGCCAGAATCGGGGCAGACAGGCACATATATTAATTTAGATTTACTTGTCTTTTATTCACGTAACTAAAAAGACATTTTTACTTGCATATTTTATCCTTCGCTTTGGGATTTAATTTTTCAAAAAAAAAATGAAGTACTGAATCAAGACCCGATATATAGCAGTGTACCTTCTCAAGTTGTTATACATTAGGGGTCTGATTTCCCACTCTTGCTACTGTCCTCTTCCTGAATGTCAACATCTACCAAATCTCTCGTGATATGTGATGATCTAGCCAACCACATTTGCAAATGTGGCTAGTTACAGTATCAATGCTGTGAAAAATCTTTGTGCAGATCAAACGCCTTGTTGTTTTGCTACTGTTACACCCCGCAGAGCACATGAGATATATGCTCTGTATGGTCCTATTGGTTTAACTTTCATGATATCAAACGTGTAGTGAGATGAGTAGGCTGCATTCAAGGGTTTAGTTTTATCGCTTC
Source organism: Paspalum vaginatum (assembly GCA_030272315.1). Classification (NCBI taxonomy): domain Eukaryota; kingdom Viridiplantae; phylum Streptophyta; class Magnoliopsida; order Poales; family Poaceae; genus Paspalum; species Paspalum vaginatum. Next base: position 11,037,694 of record CM059013.1, on the reverse strand, counting down.
TTATGAGAACAAAACAGTGCGAGCTTTTTCACCGTAGGTGTAGAACATGAGGCAGTAACTGTTGTTACTTGGTGAGAAGATGGTTGTTCATGGTAGAGCAATGTCAACAAATAAATTTGTTATCCCTACATGTCTGAATACAAAATGGATAGCCACGTGTATCAACCAGGATGCAAAAATAAGACAATGCATGGAAATATCAGATAAGGCATAAGCCATTGCTTGTTGATCATTGCGAATGTCAAAGAAAATATTGGTTCAGGAACATGCTCCGTGTATATGATGAACCTGCTGACAAATACGAGTATGTTTTGGTATTGCTACAACTTTTGCTATGACTTCTACAATCTGCAAGCTGGCTATCTCTAGCGCGCTTAAATTCCAGCCCATCCAAATAAGCCACCTTTTTACCATCTACTTTTTATAATTCTATACGTCATAAGCCAACTTTCATCGTAAATTTAAGTTAATCCAATCATAACCTAAGGCCCTATTTGGAACGCATGAATTTCACAGGATTCACGTGAATCACCTAGAGTTTTACAGCAAATAGTTGCCCAAGTTTTATCTGGTTGGAAAGTCCAATGGAGTACTACTCACTACCTCTGACCCTAAAATTTAGTCATTCTAGTTTTATCTTAAGCAAAAAATTTTAAACTTTGACCAAGCTTATAGGTTAAAGTGTGTGACATTCATGACTGCCAAATAGGTGCTCACTCCATTCTAAATTTTATGTTGTATGATTTTTTTCTTCAACGCGAAATTTGACTCCGTCTTATTTTTAAAATATAATTATCATGTAATTTTACTATGATTTAGTTTATCATATAATATATTTTTGAACATAACTTAAATTTGTACATATTTTAGCATGACCTAAATTTGTACATATTTTGTGAATTTTTAAATAAAACAAAAGGATCAAACTTGATATAAAAAAAATCAAATGACCTATACTTTGAAATAGAACGAGTGTATTGTATGAATAGAAATATCTTTTATATAGTCAAACTTTTGGATAGTAATATCAGTTAAAAATTAGCTAGTTAATTGTATCGAACTAGCTAATTTGTGCTAATAGATTATAGAACTACTAGCTAGACATGTTTAAATTAAAATTAACTATTTTTAATTTAATAATTGGTTGGACGATCCAAACGGCACTGGAGACAGAGGGCCTATGGCAGTGATGTACTGGTATTGGAAAGTTGGCGCCGGCCCGCTACACCGACATGCGACCACCCGCATCGGGTACACGCCTCGCGTTTCTCTCTCCCCGCGCCCCGCACCCCGCCCTCCTCGGCTTCTCCTCCTCCCTCCGACCCCGACCTCTCACTCCCCGCGTCGAACTCGCCGCGCTCTTCTCCCTCCCCATCTTGACCGTTTCTGGCCGTCTTATCCCTGTCTCCTATTTCCACGCCCAGGCCAACGCCAGAAAAACACCGCAGCACGCGCGACGAAGCACACGCAGGCACCGCACCCGCACCGGCCTGCCAATCGGCGGGGGCGCGAGCGATCGCCATGGAGCCGGACGACGAGGCGCTGAGGGAGGTGGCCGCGGCGGTGGCGCGCGTGCCGCCGCAGCAGCGCCGAGGGATCTCCTACAGCCAGCCACTGACGCGGGACGCCGCGTCCGCGCGCCGCGCCGCGCTGCGCAACCACAGCCTCGACGACGAGCACATCCTCCCGACCTCCCACTCCCTCAACTACCCGCTCCACCACCACCACGACCCCTCGGCCGGGGTGCCCGCGGGCTACCACCCACCGCTCCCGCCGCACCAGCACCACCCCAGCGCGTCCTACTCCAACCCCCGCCGCTCCGCCGGCGGCGGCGCCAGCGAGGGCTCCATGACGCTCGAGCGCGCCATGTCAGAGTACGGCGGCGGCCACGGCACCCTCGCCGAGTTCGTAGGCGCGGGGGGCGGCAAGGGCATCTTCCGCGTGCCGCTCCGGGCCGCTATGCACCCGGGCCGCCCGCCCCCGCTCGAGGTGCGGCCACACCCGCTCCGGGAGACGCAGGCGGGCTCCTTCCTCCGCACGCTCGCCGCCGAGCCGCAGCGCCGTCAGCTCTGGGCCGGTGCCGAGTCCGGGATCAGGGTGTGGGCTCTCGAAGAAGTGTTCGCCGAGTGGGGCGCGGGCGCGCGCCGCGGCGACGAGGAGAGCGCGCCGTTCCGCGAGGGCGTGCCCGCGCCGCCCGCGCTCTGCGTCGCCGTCGACAGGGCCAACCGAATGCTGTGGACGGGGCATAAGGACGGGAGGATCCGATCGTGGCGCATGGACCTTGACGCGGCCGCCACGGCGCCTGCACCCCCGGCTGCTGGTGCAGGCGAAGGCGGCGGGAGCGTTGGAGGAAGCAGTCACGGCGGGGCAAACAATAACGCGCCAGTGTTCAGGGAAGCCCTCACATGGCAGGCCTATGGCCGAACGCCCGTGCTCTCCATGGTCGTCACTTCGTATGGTGAGCATGCCACCTACGATCGTCATTGCAATGACAATGCGTTTCTGCTGTCACAGATTCACAGTGGTGTTTTTTTTTTGTTTTTGCATCAGCACATTGGCATAGCTGCATGTGCATTGCGAATTCAAATGTTCTGATGAAAAATTGAAAGTGTCATTTTTGAAAATCTATAAACAGGTGAGATATGGTCGGGCTCCGAGGGTGGGCTCATAAAGGCATGGCCTTACGATGCCATTGCCAAGTCCCTTTCACTGTCACCAGAAGAGAGACATATGGCTGCTTTGTTGGTTGAGAGAGCCTACATTGACCTAAGAAACCATTGCACTGTTGGTAACGTTTGCTCCTTGCCTGCATCTGATGTGAAGTACATGCTAGCTGATCATTCCCGGTCGAAAGTTTGGACCGTTACCAGCATGACATTTGCTCTCTGGTATGCCTTCCGTACACAGATGAAGTACATGCTAGTTAGATTACTATTCTCCCCACACATAATAGGTACTCAAGTCTTTAACATGCCAATTCTGCTGAACTATTTGCTACAGGGATGCTCGTACAAGGGAGTTGCTGAAAGTATTTGGCATGGATGGCCAAGTCGAGTCAGCAAAACTAGAGACACCAGTCATGCCAGAGCAACCTGAGGAAGAGGTCACCGTTAACCCTAAAGGAAAACCTTCAAAGAAGGACAAGTCACAAGGTTCTTTGAACTTCTTCCAAAAATCAAGGAATGCTTTAATAGGAGCAGCTGATGCGGTGCGCAGAGTTGCAACAAAGGGAACGTTTGTTGAAGATACCCGTAGAACAGGTGCGGTGGCTCAAGTAATGGATGGAACAATCTGGTCAGGATGCACAAACGGTGCTATTATTCAGTGGGATGGAAATGGGAACAGAGTGCAAGAATTCCAGCATCACACTTCTTCCGTGCAGTGCATAAAGGCCCTCGGAGAGAGGGTGTGGGTGGGTTACGCCAGCGGCATGATTCAAGTCATGGATGCTGAAGGCAACATTATTGCAGGGTGGACTGGGCATAGCTGTCCTGTCATAAGGATGGCGATCGGTGGTTCTTACATTTACACACTGGCACATCACGGTGGTATTCGGGGATGGCCACTGACTTCTCCTGGACCTCTTGACGACATTATCCGAACTGAATTGTCTAACAGAGAGCTGTCATACACTAGAATGGAGAAGATAAACATAATGGTGGGAAGTTGGAATGTAGCACAAGGGAAAGCATCTGCTGATTCACTTAGATCATGGTTGGGTAGTGTAGCATCTGATGTTGGGTTAGTTGTTGTTGGATTACAAGAGGTTGAGATGGGAGCAGGGTTTCTTGCCATTTCTGCCGCAAAAGAAACAGTAAGATACTTGTTCAATTCAATTAATCATAGGTTGCTGCTTAAACAATGGTATATCTATTCGCTAATTCTATCTTCATTTTTCCAGAACCTATATATATTTTTTGTTGCCAATCAACAATGCAATGTGTTTTTTACCTCACCGTTTGCTGTAATTTAACTGTACTTTGGACACTTTATATTGCATTTTCAAATCTAATAGATTTTGTCTCATACAGCATATGAGGTAAATGAGAATAGCATTTATTTCTTTTACTGATGGATGAGGGCTAAAGCACAGGAAGAGTTGTTGGGTTATTTAATTGACACATAAGAACTTTCTTTTGCTAGGATCTTGGGGATAAACAGATTTAATCCTCATCAGAAGTATCAGATTATAGTTCAAAAAAGAGTATCAGATTGGCATTTGATTGCATTGTTTTGTGTTACGTACTCTGACTCACCCATTTAATCCATCATTTTTTCATGGTTTCAGGTAGGACTTGAGGGCAGTGCGAATGGGCAATGGTGGATAGATAATATTGGGAAAGCACTTGACGAGGGAACATCATTCCACCGAGTTGGTTCTAGACAGTTGGCTGCATTGCTTATTGCTGCATGGTATTGACTTGTCGTGAATTGGTTTCTTAGAATTAAACTACAGATTTGTTATCACATAATCATAAGCTGTCCAATTAACTCTGTTTAATTACCTTTCTCATGTGGTATACATGACATGGAAAATATTAACTTTTAAAGGGCAAGAAAGAGCCTTAAGCCATATGTTGGTGATGTTGATGCTGCTGCAGTTCCATGTGGTCTTGGACGTGCTATCGGCAATAAGGTACGTGCCACGATCTTATGTCCTTTTGGGGTTATCAGCATATCTTATGTTGGAATAAATTTTGGTGGAGATAAGAAAGAAAATTTTCATGTGTAGCAGAAACACATAGTAATCATTATTCTTTTGTATCTTGTTCCATATTCATGTCATGCTCCCCAGTTCTTTTGTTTGTGTGATGACAATGAATTCCCCTGCAGGGTGGTGTAGGATTGAGAATAAGGGTATATGATCGAAAAATGTGTTTTGTGAGCAATCATTTCGCTGCACATCTGGAAGCTGTGAGCAGACGCAATGCTGACTTTGACCACATTTATCGGACAATGGCTTTCAACAAACCTCATGGATCCACAGGTTCATTTTTTTCACATTTTTTGAAGCACCTCTTTTCTTGGCAGCAAACTTTAGGTTCTATTGCATTCATTATTAGGTGTTACAAACGTTGCTGCAATACTGAAAAGTTTTTACATAACCCTTTTTGTTTTCTGTGATGCAGCTTCTGCTACATCTGTCCAATTGCACAGAACAGTAAATGTATGTGTCATCTAACCTTGAAACTATAAATGCATATTGATGAACTATATTGATGTCCAAATGCTGTGATGATGTCAGGTCAACGGAAATCAGGTTGAAGAAGTACGGCCCGACCTGGCAGAAGCTGATATGGTTGTATTTCTTGGAGATTTCAACTACAGGCTTTATGGTATCACATATGATGAAGCAAGGGACATGGTTTCACAAAGAAGCTTCGATTGGCTAAGAGAGAAGGATCAGCTTCGTGCAGAAATGAAAGCTGGAAAGGTATTTCAAGGAATGCGTGAAGGTATAATCAAGTTTCCTCCAACATACAAATTTCAAAAACACCAGCCAGGGCTTGGAGGTATGTATGTTGCTTAAACCTTTTGATTTCTTCTCTCTATTCAACTAGTTATGTATTTTAGCTCCTGACCAGCGTAATAAGTTCAGTTTTCTTGCCTTTTGTGATCTGTATGGGTTCTACCATTTTATTTTCTTCTTAATACAAAGATACACAACTCTCTTGCGTGTTCGAAAGAAAAAAAGTGTGATAAACTGTTTATCAACTGCCATGTAGGGTATGATTCGGGTGAGAAGAAGCGGATACCTGCTTGGTGCGATAGAGTATTATATCGTGACAGCCGTTCAGTATCAGTAGCTGAGTGCTCATTAGAGTGCCCTGTAGTTGCTTCAATCACATCGTGAGTTACTATTACACTTCATTTTTCCCATTTTAGATGATCAATGATCCCTTTGATTCATATTGATTGATTTTCATTTGACAGGTACGTGGCATGCATGGATGTCACAGAGAGCGATCATAAACCTGTGAGGTGTACATTCAGTGTTGATATTGCAAGAGTTGATGAGTTAATAAGAAGGCAAGAGTATGGAGAAATAATTGAATCAAATGAAAAAGTCCGTTCTTTGCTCCATGATTCTTGTTTTGTTCCAGACACTACAGTTAGCATAAACGAAATCATACTCGAGAATCAAGAGAATATCGTCTTCCAAATTACCAATAAATGTGAAACAAGCAAAGCAGCTTTCGAAATCCTATGTGATGGGCAATCAACCAAGAAGGAGGATGGAACTAAATCAGAACTCCTTCCAAGGGCATCATTTGGCTTCCCACTTTGGCTTGAGGTAATCCAAACTCTTGCTATTAAAGTTCCAGTCTAGATTACGCAACACGACACCTACAACTTATGATTCATGATTATTGATTGCCACCAAGATATGGTATACTGATCAAAATGTTGCAATGCTCAAGAAACAGTTAATGTACTTTCTGTTATAAGTTGTTAGTAAATCTCTTGTATGTTGTTACTGATTTATTATATCACACAGGTCCAACCAGCAGTCGGTCTAATAAAACCAGGCGAAACAGTGGAAATTACACTCCATCACGAAGACTTCTACACACAGGAAGAGTTCGTAGATGGAATACCACAGAACTGGTGGTGCGAAGACACCAGGGACAAGGAAGCCGTGCTTAGAATAAATATAACAGGCAGTAGCTCAACCGAAACCAAGACGCACACCATCAACGTGCAACATCGCTGCCCACCATCATCGGCGCCCCCGCCGATGATGAACCAGCCAGTGGCCGCCGCGCCGCCGAGCAATGTCCTAGCCAGCGAGGGGCACTCGAAGCGCTCCTCCAAGAAGAGTCAATCCAAGCACCGGGAACAGCAACAGCAGCAGCAGGATTACGTGCAGTTTGGAAGCTCGGACGTACATGATCTGTGCCGCATGCGGTGCCCTTGAGACCTGTACAAACTACAAAGGAATGTGGATATTGAAGTTCTGTCTAGGTCTGTAGGAGGTGGGAATTGCAATCTCACATCAAAGTCCAGGAGGAGATACCCCGCGAGAGACAGAAAGAAATGCCTGGGATGAGTTGTTCCGGTTCTGTACATATGCTTCGCTTACCGCTATCAGCTGCCACTCTTTCATGTAGCCCAAAGCAAAGAGTCTAGAGTCATGAGATATCAGAGCTAACAACTTGTTTTTCATTCTTGTTCCTTAAGGGTTGTTCTTTAGATAGTTGAAGCCAGGGATGTTTGAACATTGCTTGATGTACGTAATATGTTTCATAGAATTCCTTAGGTTTGTTCTCTCTTTACTCAACAGTTCTAATCATCTTGTACTTCTCGACTATCGCCATTGCTAATAAGAGACCATTTCTTCCTTCCCTTGAATCATTTGATGATGCTTATGTTATTACTTATCTATCAGTCTCCTGCTCTCTTTGGCTTTGGTTTAGTTTTACTGAGCTCATAATGTTTGGATGTCCAAAAAGTCCGTGACAACATTATGTATATCCCGTTCAGATAACACTTGCCAGATGGAAGGAAATAACAGCAAATTTCAAACCATTTCTACCAAATTAGCATCACAATTATTTTGAGGATCCCTAACTTTTATATTTTTATCCATTTGATCGCAATTTAATCCAACGCTCCAAAAAAACGTAAATATAAATTATGTAGGATCCCTACCATTCACTTTTTAAATTGACCATAATAAATACATAAAGTAAGGTACGAGTATTGGGTGCTACATTCATTTTTAAATATTTAACAATGTTATCTAATATCTACCATCTCTGTCTTAAAAAACCCTAGTTTATCATAAGTCAAATAAATTTAATTTTGATCACATTTATATAAAAGTATTTAACTCGCAATACCAAATAAGTATATTTCTAATTTATAATCAAACATGTTTTCATATTATATATGTTTGGTGACATATATGGATTGGTAAAAATTAAAAATATTTGACTTAAAACAAAACAAGGATTGCATTGTTTTCAAGAGAGGTAATGTTGAAAGCAATGTTCGGCTATTTATTTTAATTAAAAATTGCCCATGAATCTTTGATTCATTTTGCGACTTGTTTTATGATTGACGATGCTTTAACCATGATTTATATTTATATATTTGTGCTTAATTTCAAGTCAGGATAAATGGACTAAGATGTCGTGCCAATCATCTGTTTAAGGCTCTTGTGGTTGAACTTGCCTATCTAGGTTGAAGCCTTCTGTTTAATACGGATGTTGTATTATCTTAGCAATGTTCCATTTAAGTTAAACTTGCCTATCTAGGTTGAAGCCTTCGATTTAACATGGGTGATGTATTCTCATAGCAGGTTCTATTTAAGTTTCATTCGCGTTAAATGTTATGATATATCAGCATGTTACATAATATAGCAAGGTAGTTACGAACTTTGATAGAAAAAGTTCCACGCCAGGTGAAAGAATTCAAGTTACAATATTATCTAAATAAAAAATCAATGTGACATTTTTAGAAACTAGAACATAAAACTCTCCGCTAAAAATTGGGTTAATTAGATACAGGCCTATTACAAATACTATGGATCGAAGATCTGCCATTACAATTTCAAAAATAGGATGCAAGCCACTAATTTCCCTTGGCTTTGAAATATGGCGTTATGTACGTATTTAGAGCATTTAGACCCACTTGCAGGTATACTAACTTCCGTAAAAATCGGATTAATTGGACACAAAGCCATTACAAATACCATGGGTTGGAGATCTGCCATTACAATTTCAAAAATAGGATACAAGCCACTACAACTTCCCTTGGCTTTGAAATACAGCATTATGTATGTATTTAGAGCATTTAGACCCACCTGTAGGTATAATAACTTCTGTATGGACCAAAATACCCGTGTAAGTCCCCTCTCTCTTAACTCTCTGCCTACAGGGACCCACACGTCATCCCTTTCCCCTTCTTCCCCAAGTCAGCACCTCTGTTCCTCATCTGGCGCGCGTCCTGCCCATGATGCTGCCGCGCCAGTTTGGCGAATTCGCAACCGAGACCACCACATCACACCACACCAGTCGTCCCAGAATCGTCGGAAGCATACCGAAACGGCAGGTTCGGGTGTCCGAACGACGTGGGAGCCGCCTTCGCCGCCGCCGTCGTCTCCGAGCGGCGGCGCCAAGAAGTAGTGGAACGCGATGACGAGGAGCAGCAGCCCCGCCGCTCCAAACACGATCGCGGCCGGCGCCACCGCGGGCACCACCCACCGGCCGTGGTGGTGCGTGCGCCGCCGCCGCCTCGAGCCCATATGCGCACGCCGTGCGCGCGTACGCTGCCTCTACTCCCCGTGCACGGCACGGAGGCCCTCCTCGTCTTGGCTGGCCTTCCTCCGCTCCCTCCCTATGAATGACCGGAGCGTGCGCCTCATGCCCGTGGGGGAGATGCGAGGCGGTGGTGGGAAGAAGGGAGAAAGGGATGACGTGTGGGTCCTAGTCGTCGGAGAGTGAAGAGAGAGGGGGTTACAAGGGTATTTTGGTCCATACGGAAATTAGTATACGTGGAGTGGATCCAAATGATTTAAATACGTACATAATGGCATATTACAAAACTAAGAAAAATTGCAATGGTATGCATATTATTTTTAGAATTGTAATGGTAAAGTCTCTAACATATGTTATTTGTAATAGCTTGTGTCCAATTAACCCCTAAAATTTGAGTTTGAGGGCTTCGATGATTCAGACTAGGGTACGAGCACAGGGACGACGCACTGACACTTTCATGGGTTTTAGTTTTATTACTTTTTCTTTTTTTTTTCTTTTTGAAAAGGAACTGGGCATGGGTTTATTACACAGACACGACGAGGGAACGAACGCACGAGCAAAACAGCAATCGCACAAGCAAGCACGCCATAAACCCCTCTTCGTCTCTTGGATCTCTCCCCCCTCCCCATCTCCTGCCCATGGCGCCCAGGGTTCTCATGGTAAGCCGCCCATCGCCACCGTCGCAGACGCCGACTAGGTCACCGCGGCGCTGCTGCAGTTAATGGTGGCGTAGTGACCCCACTCACACATTCTCACTCTCGGCCCGTCGCCGCTGCAGGTCGCTGAGAAGCCCAGCATCGCGCTCTCCATAGCCTCCGCCCTCTCCGGCGGCCGCGTAAGTCCTCCCACTCCTCCTTCACCCACCGAACCCATGCTGAATTTTCGTTTCTGGTGTCGAATTTGAGTGAGAAGTTTACTCCGATTCATTTGGTAGCCCTAACGTCCGCCGCACTGATGGACGCTGGCTCTTTTGAGCCCATGGTAGTTTGATTAGTCGCTGCCAAATTTCCCCCTTGGGAGCTTGAGTAGTGTCCTTGTCGACTGCAAACTTGTGATGCCTCATTGACATCATTGTCTCTGATGAGGTACCTTACTGGGGTGGGGGTCAGGGGTTATGGCAAGGAGCCGAGGACTGATTGAGTTCAATGAAATGGTAAATGAAACTTCCCAGTTCCATCTTCAATGGCAAATAAATTTGCACTGTTTCACCTGACGACCAATGCTTTAGCTCACTAGCCCAGGCTGCTGATAATCTATCGCCAGCATAAGTGGCTCTGCATATTTTCAGTTGCTGTTACAACACTGGCGAAATGGGCCTGGCCGTGTCCCACCTTCACTGCCCTTTCTGCCTAGGCAGTTTGGGCGCAGGTTCTGGCATGGGAATAGATCAGCCTTCTGTCACATTTGGAGCCACAAAACTTCCTGTTCCACTCCGTGTCCAATTGATGGGAAACTGCTGCTGCCTCACAGCAGTGGCGGAACCAGGATTGACCTAAGCCCCGGGCCAAATTTTGACGACAAAAGCATGCAAAAAAAAAAAGTAAAAATACATAAAAAAATAGAAAACATACAAAAATCATCGTTGTGAGGCGGCATTTTCTTCATCAATTGTTGCAAGTCTAGGAGTAGAACCTACTGCAAGAGAGAGAAAAAACATGTTTTAAATACTTGAAACGGCCAACAAAAATAATGTAAAACAAAAATTAGAACAAAAATTTTGTAAAATGTAAATACCACTAGAACGAGGTAGATTAATCCTGCGATTTCTCATATCTCGATAATCGCCGCGGAGGTAGAGCCACAGTCCGGGCCGGGCCGCCGCCCGCCGGGGCAGAGCTCCACCGGACCACCGCGGTCCACGGGTGCGGACGGCGGGACGGGCGCAGCCGCGGAGGGCCAGAGGCGCCAGCCGCCAGGCACGGACGGCGGGGACCGGGGAGGCGGCCAGGCGGGGACCGGCGTCCGGCGAGCGAGCCGAGGAGGACCGGAGGCGCGGAGCGGCGGACGGCGGGTCGGGGTCGGGTTCCCCGTCCCTGGAGCCGGAGACGGAGGCGCCTAGGCGAAGCCGCGGCCCGCGGACGGCGCTGCGAAGAAGCGCGGCCCGCGGACGCACTGGAGGCGGCGTGTGGCGAGGCGCAGAAGGCGGGGGCCGGGGGCGACTGCGGCGCGGGGCCAGGCGGGCGAGGGGCCACCGGCGAGCGAGCCGAGGAGGGCCGGAGCCGAGGCGGAGGCGCGGAGCGGCGAATGGCGGGTCGGGGTCGGGATCCCCGCCTCCTCGGAGCCAGAGACGGAGGCGCCTGGGCGGAGGCGCGGAGCCACGGCCCGCTGAAGGCGTGGCGGAGAGCCGCGGAAGCACTGGAGGCGGCGTGCGGCGAGGCGCGGAAGGTGGGGGCCGGGGGCGACGGCGGTGTGGGGCCAGGCGGGCGAGGGCGACGGCGCCGCGGGGGCAGGCGGGGCGGGCGAGGGCAACGGCGGTGCGGGACCAGGCAGGCGAGGGCGACGGGATGGGTCGCTGGACGGCTGGCGACTGCGCGCCGTGGTGCGGGAGGGGCGCTAGGGCAGGGACGGTTGGGCTGTTGGACCAAAAATTTCGGAAGAGGACAAAAAAATTTTTGGGCCATGCCCCGGGCCACGGCCCGGGTGGCCCGGGGCCTGTTTCCGCCCCTGCCTCACAACCTAAAGGATCCTGTCGTGCTTCCAACGGAGTGGTCATTTATACTTGGTGGAACATTTGCAAAGAAAGAAATCATCGCATTTTCCAACAAACTAGCTTGGCGATGTTGGAGGCCACCTCATGAACAAAGGAAGACATTATGCAGCAAGCGGATGCGATGCTCATGAACTAATTCGCCCTGGGCCTTTTTTCTCCATTTCTTTCCTTACCTATTTTTCTCTCCGTTGCGGGAGAGCGTGTTTTGTTCGTGGGGAGTGCTTGCCATTTGTTTTTGTGTCTGTAGTTGGTCTTCTTTTTCCTTGAACATGCAAGAGAGCTGTGCATCTTTAAAATAAGTATGAAAAAGCAGGGATAACGAACCCTTACAACACACCACTTACAGGCTTATGTGCCTGTGAAAACAGGGGACTACCACAACCAATACCAGCACCCCATCTATCCAACCTCCTGTAAGGCAGCCAAAAGAGAAATCCCTTTGGCCCCTGCCAAGCCCCACATGCCACAAACCTTGAAAAGAAAAGCAGGAGAAGCTCCAACTGATCCCAGAATGCAAGTGTTTTGATTTAAGAGTTTACTCATTTTAGTATCTTTTTTAAACATTCGAGCAGATGTCTACAAGGAAGGGAAGCACAGATGTTCATGAGTTTGATGGGATGTTTCGGGGTTCTTATGCAAATTTCAAAGTTACATCAGTCATTGGACATGTATTAAGGTTGTGCTTTCTTCTTCACTTATTTTAAGAGCTTTTGTCACAGTTACATATATGAATTCTTGTACATGCACATTTCTTTATACCAATGTTAGACCATTAGATATTGGTATGTAAAGAAATGGTGGGACCAATAGTTGAAGTGTTGTTTATACTGAAAGTTGAAATTAGCCATTACACCTTAGCAGGATCTATATACAGATACTGAGTTCATATTTATAGTTTCTGAACATAAAGGTCTTTTGTTTGTGTTTTCTTAATCTCTACCTGATCTTTTTCCAGTGTAGATTTCCCCCCTGCATATCAGAATTGGGAAGGAACTGATCCAAGGGACTTATTTGAGGCACCAGTTCTGAGATCTGAATGCAACCCAAAGGTGATGTATTCTGTAGGAAGCATAGATTGCTTATAATGTGTGGGATATTATTGCCTGAGCCCTGTGGGCTGTTTATGTGGGAGTACACGGCTTGGAGGGCAAGGCGCCTCTCCTAGCCATGTGGAAGGTTATCACAGGCTCACAATCAATCCTAAACTAACCATATCCAGGCTGCCTATATACTCTCATATCCCTCCACAGTCGCAGTGGGAGCGTTGACGACGATATTGGAGAATAAGCTGACGCGCTGACATCCCCCAGTTGCAATGGTTGATGCGTAATAGATGATGTGGTTGGAGTGGAAGCTGATGAGGTTGGCCAAGCAATGCGGTAGCTCTTTGTGCCGATGTCGATGTAGCCAAGTACGAGGGCATGGAGTTGTTTGTCGAGGTGCTTGGCGTAGGATAGTTGTGGTCAATTTAGTTGTTGAGGTCGCCAAAGAAGAAGGGCCAAGCAGGTTGTGGGAGTGTGAGGGGTGCCAGGATGATGGTGGTGCAGAGGAGAGGGTGCCAAAGACGAAGATGGAGATGCAATCAAGGTATCGATGAGGGAGAAGGCTCGAGGACGATGCTACCGAGACGCCGTGAACAGAGGTGTGCTTTAGGTTTGCTAGGCCTGTGAACCTGTTGGGGATGCACCAATGCCTGAAGGGACCAACAATAGGGCATAGAGCACCAGAGGAAAGTGTAAGTGTCGATGCAGCCTGCGATTGTCATAGTGGATCAAGTAGGAGAGGTAGAGGGAGGGAGGTTGCCACGGTGAAGTGCGGACCAGCCGGCAACGGGCCCACACATGCAAAGGATCATCAGTGGCGGACGGTGCAGGAACCGACGACGAGCACCACAATGAGTATTCCGATCTTCTGCTACACATGACACGACGACATGCGTGGTGGATCAAAGGGATTGGCTGTGCGTCCTATGAGGGCACTACCCCGGCAGGGATCGATATCCCTAGGGATGCCGCAGGGGCGGCGCTGCGGCGGCGACAGCGGAAGCCTATGTCTAGGATCAAGAACTCTAAACTCATGTCATGATACCATGTAGGAAGAATAAATTGTGTATAATGCTAGGATATTAGTGCCTGAGCCTGTGGGCTGTTTATATAGGAGTACATGGCTTGGAGGGCAATGCACCTCTCCTAGAGATAAGGAAGGTTATCACGGGATTACAATCAATCTTAAACTAACCATATCCAGGTTTCCTAATATACTCTGATGAAACAGACGCAAATCATTTGACAGAGGGTCTACTCAGATTGTAATAGAATGTGACTCGGCTAACTATTGGGTGTAACCAAATAAAGTGAAATGATAGTAAGTTCCATTATGCAAATCTACATCACCCATGGGTGGTCGATCAACTTTGCAGTTTCTCTGAATCTTGAACTTCTTATGCTCCCTCCATATGTATAACTGAGTCCAGGTGTAGTATTCAAAATCTTAATAAACAAATGTCCTGATTATTGTTTTCCTCCCATTTTTCTGTTGGTATCCCAGTTACACCTGCAGAACCTGTAAAATTACCAAATCCCATTTGTAATTGGCCTATATTTATCTGTATCCTTATTATATGCTCCTGTTTTTCTGAACTTTTGTTCTTGAAAACTGTATCTTAGGTAGCATTAGACTTTATCTGTTCTTCCAGAAACCTGCTTCTTTCTCCATTTGCAATCCTATGTTTTCCAGTCCCAAGTAATGGAAATGGGGGAGCCCATTAAAATTTTTTTTTCCTTTGAGGATTATGCTGTCCCATGGTTAAATACAACACTGATGTGTAGTTCTGTTAAAGGCTCATATCCGCAGGCATCTGGCTCAAGAAGCTCGAGGCTGCACTTATTTGATACTTTGGCTGGACTGTGATCGAGAAGGAGAAAACATATGCTACGAAGGTACACTAACCCCATTCTGAAATGATTATGCATGCATACTATCCTATCTAGCCGGTACTAAAATTTATAATGGTGTATAGAGAGCTATAACATTTTACAATCTGGATCCGAAAAGGAAAAAACAAGTGTATGATCAAATAAGTTAGACATCATATTGGGAGGTTCCCTGCTAGGCATCATATGGGAAGTTAGATGAATTGATATTTTATATCGATAACAGTAGGGGAAACTCCTACTATGCTAATTATATTAAAAATATAAAAGGGAAATTTCATAACTACCCTGGTTTACAGCTGCAACAGCACGTTTGCCCTTATTTTCTGAATGCGAATTGGCTGCCCACCTTTAATTTGCAACCCTGTGTACTGCAGTAGCTTTTACTGAATAAAAAAAGAGAATATGAAACTCCAGATGGAAAAAAGTCCTCATTGTCCCTGCTGGGCAAGCAACTCCTCCGCACTCTCTCAGATTTCCCTCCCGATACCCAACCCTTTCTCGCGGGAAGTGGCGGCGGCACAAGGTTGAGGGAGAGGTGGGACCATGGGCAGCCGTTTGGCTTGCTGGGCTGGGTGGCTGGCCATGGGCTTAATGTGCCTAAGCAAAAGTGACGCCTCGAATGGTGGACAAGCACTGCCGTTACCCCTTCAACCTCTAAAAAGGGTCTCCGTTCGCTCATCATTCGAGTGTGCTAGGATATTTGGAAAGAAAGAAATAGTCGCATTTTCAACAGAGTCGAAGCCCCCCTTGGCCATTGTAGAAGTATTTCATGAATCATCACTGAAACCGTTCTTCCATCCAATGAAAGAGGATGTGGTTTCTGCTCAAAAGAGAGAGAGAGAGAGAGAGAGAGAGAGAGAGAGAGAGAGAGAGAGAGAGAGAGAGAGAGAGAGAGGATGTGGTTTGCTCAAAGATGAGTCGATTCCTTTGCTTCCAAGTGATTCAGGCAGCAATAATATATACTCACAAGAAAAGAAGGAACTTCGGAAATCCTCCTTGGCTTTCTGTATCATTGGACATTGGGAACAGCTGCAGCTGAGTGTTGCAGTGTCGCCTTTGATGTTCAAAGCCAGCTTCTGACACTGAATTGGCAATCAAAGAATTAATGAAATGTTGTCTCTTGCACTCTCTTATTACATAATATACAGTTGAAAAAAATTCAAGCTGTGGGGGAAGAACTGCCCACACGGCATTGTAATTAAGATAGAACAGCCCAACCTTAACCGGTCGAGAAAACCTACAGGGAGTCGAACCCAGTGTTGAACTTAATCACCCTAGCACTTAACTTGATCATGTATCCTAGTAGTAGTTGGGGCTAGACCCCTATAGAGATAGACAGCCATGGCTGTCCTGAGGAGTAGACTTTTGCCCTGCTGTTTTTCAGCATGGGAGTAGGAGTACTTGGGTAGATTGTACAAGAGTAGGTGTACTAAGTAGTGTAGAACCATACCTGTAGTTGGTAGTGGTTGGGAGTAGATGTACTAGTATGTATTTCCCTTCTCTATAAATAGAAGCAGCAGCAAACTGCAAAGCAGTTCATCAGCACACAAGAACTAGTGTTCTCTGTTCTCCACTTTCCCCAAAATTTAGCCAAGTGTGTGTGCGTGTAGGTGCTACAGCAGCTGAACAAGCTGCCTAAGTGATCCTAGAGTGGGCTAACACCCAGGACCTCAACACTCCCAAGAGGTGGAAATACCATTGAGCTACAAGCCCGCTGGTATAATATACAGTTATAATTGGATCAATTGAAGTTTTTAGAGTTTTGGAAGCTATAAAGATTTTATTCCTTTCTCCACACAGAACTGAGATAATTCTGTAAAGGACCATTTTGTAATTATTTTTTATTCTTTAGAATTTCTTTAGTCCTGATTGATGCAATTTATACATGAGCTTTCTTTGTTGGCTTCTACATTACTGCATAAATGGCTTCTTCTATTCTACCTCCAGATACTTAGGTCAATGTAATAACAATGCCAAACATATGTTTCAGTTATTGAGTGCACTGGAATTCCTGAAAATGAGGCTGGCAGAAAAATTTTCCGTGCTAGATTTTCATCTGTTACAGACAAAGACATATTGGGGGCCATGAATAATCTTGTTCTGCCAAACAAAGATGAAGCGCTAGCAGTGGATGCTCGCCAAGAAATCGACTTGAAAGTTGGAGTAGCATTTACTCGATTTCAGACCCGATATTTCCAAGGGAAATATGGAAACCTTGATTCAAGAGTGATTTCGTGAGTTCCCTATCTGTTTTCACAAATCAAATTTCTTTGACCAATTGCATATTGAATTATTTTTGTAACTAGAAAGTGCTACCAGGTATCAACACTCCTCTCTTAAAATGTTTTGGTCTGTAATTTTTATTTTTTCTATTCAAATCATTGTAGCAATATCTTTTGCATGTGTTCTGCTCTGCCTGTCTTTGGATATTTTATTTCCAAATTGATTTAAGATTGGTTTTCCTCTGTAAATCAGGTATGGCCCTTGCCAAACACCTACGCTTGGATTCTGTGTACAACGCTATCAGCAAATTGCCACATTCAAACCAGAGAAATTCTGGTCCTTGAAAACTTATATTACCAAAGATGGTCACGAAATACAGCTTGAATGGGACCGGAAGAAACTTTTTGATTATGATGTGAGACCACGTGCCCAAGCGATTCGTCTTTATTCTTCCAAATGTTGTCACAATTTCCCTTAATTAAAAATGCAGGTTACTGTGATGTTCCAGAAGATGGTCATCAGTGATGGGACTCTAAAAATAGCAGATATATCAGTGAAGGAAGAGTGCAAACCCCGTCCATCTGGCCTTAATACAGTAAATATGCTTAAGGTATCATAGCTCTTACCTCTTAGTGTAACTGTATCTTTTCCTTATTAATCCATTTTGATATGTACAAAGCTCACATAGTTATTGCATAGGAGTGTAATCTGTTAGAATATGTAAGTAGGCTCCCATGGGAACTCTGGTTCGGCAGGCCCATTGGGCCATGTATGGCGAGCAGCCAGGCTTGTGCCGGTAGCGGCCGAAGGTTATAGATAGGTTGTTATTGTCGAGGATCTCCTGGACTAGGACTCCTACCGTGCATAGGACTCCCCGTCCATCTAGGATTTAGATCTCCTCAACTATATGTGTACCTGTATGGCTGTACCCCCAATCATTCTATTATTTTCTCATGTCATGTTCTAGTTTTCATAATGTTTGCTCAGTTTCTTTTGAAGCATGATGTTGTTCTTACAATGTTCTACCGACGCATATTATCATCTTGCATTTCCTCATGATGATCTTGATTTAAATCTACATCAAGATTCTCCTATTGGGTTATGGTTTGATCAAAATCTTAGTATTAGTATGACAAAGTACATGGCATCCATTTCATCATCACATGGAGGCATCTGGGTTAGATTAAACACAAGTTTATGGTGTAAGCTTTGAGTAAATTTCTGGTTTACTAATTATTCTTGAATCTTAGGTTGCATCAAGTGCGCTCGGTATTGGACCTCAGACAGCCATGCACTTGGCAGAGCGGCTTTACACTCAAGGATTCATCAGGTTTCACAAATGGACCTTGGAATAGTGCTATGTTTTCCGTTGAATCTTGTCTTCCTTGTGTTAATATATGTGGGATTTACCATACACAGTGATGCATGAATCCATGACATTTCTTGTATTTTCTAGTATTTCTTATCATATAAAAAGTACTAATTGACAAAATATGTAATAGTGGTTGTTACTTTTGTTTGTTCATCTATGCGCATTATGTGTTCCTAAGAAAGTAAGAAGTTTAGCAGACCCTCTATTTGAGGGGTATTAAATTATTTGCTATCCTTACGAATGATCACTCTCCGTTTGCCATTTTTACAATGGACTTAACACTTTTGCCATAAAAAAATGGAAGACCTACACATTTGCCATTTTCGCCGATGTGGCACGCCATGCAAGTGCGCCATCATGGATCGTGCAGCGATGGGGTGAAGGAAAACGCCACCATACCCCTCACTTTTCTCTTCTTCTGCCCTTCTCTTCTGCCAACATACATGGACCCGCATGCCAGGTAGTCTTCAACCTGGCGCACTCGCACCGGTACTCGACAAGCCCAGCTCCGCCGCCGCGCGGAGGACTCGTGCTCCAATAGCAACAACCCTGCCTTCTTGCCCACCACCACCACATTGGCCCCCGTGCAAGCATCCATGACCGTGGCCGCTCATTCAGGATGAGCCGATGAGGTAGGAGTACCTGCCGACACCTGCACATGCCATCTAGATTAGAGAAGCAAGCCAATCAAACAAGACACATCTATAATCTATTTTGACTAGGAACCGGCCTGCCCTAGCTACAACATCACATGCAACAACAATAGCACGAGCGGAGAAGCACGGGAGGGCGGCGTCTTTACGCCCGATGCCACGGCGGTGCGGCGAAGGCCCTTTCTTCTTGATGATGAAGTTGGTGGCGATGAAGCTGTTGGCGCTCGAGGCGATGGCCGGCGGCCGCATGCTGTGAGCCCACGCTCGAGCACCGGAAGAGCGTGTCCTCCATGCCGTAGGCTGTGAACGCGCTGCTGCAGGGAAGTTGGCCGGCGGCCAAGCCCAAGACGTCGGACCCGCTCGTGCGGAGCCTCGACTGCAGCTCAAGGACTCCATCCTCCCTGTTCGACCTGGCAGCGCGGCAAGCGACGGGACGGTGGCGGCGCGCTTGCACAGTGCAGCAGGCAGCGGTGCGGCGGGACGGCAGCGGCGCGAGGCGAGCAGTGCTGCAGTGGTGTTCAGTGAGCGAGGAGGACCGAGTGGCATGAAGGGAGAGGATGCATTGTTGGCTGGATCCCACATGTTAGTGGCTAGGGGAGAGAGGGGTACCCATAGTCATTTTCCATGTGACATCCATGCTGTCACAGGACGTGGGCCTGTGACGTAGGCAAAAGTGGCAAATGTGTAAGATCTTTCACTCTCCACTGGCATAAGATTAGAGTCCTATGTAAAAATGGCAAATGGAGAGTGATCATCCGTGAGAGTGGCAAAAGATTAGATTGCCCCCTATATGATTCTTGAGAAAATTCCTTATTTGATTATGGAAGGTAGATTGGTGGCCCTGAACTGAACATTTATAAAATTTCTCATTACATTCCACTTTAACTTTTATGCAATGTGTGACACTGCATTAGTTGCCAGTTGAGTGCCACGTCAAAAGACAGATTTGCCCCTATGGTCTGCATCTAGCAATCAGTGTATTGCCATATCACCGAATGTGCACATCAGCTTTCGTTTGTACAGAGTGTTGGAGTATATTAGGCAACACCTGGTTTCCTCCGGCTGTTCGAGTGGTCAAAGTTGTCCATGCCCGGCTTGATGCGGAGCTTCTAGAGCCTAGCACCTTGCCTGTTGTAGGGGTTCCCCTCCAAGAATACTGCACCCTCCACATCCACCCCCTGCAGCAACAGGTGCCCACGACGCCCATGGCCGACCCTGCAGTGGCTGCCTTGTGCACAGGGGCGGAGCCAAGAATTTGATTTAGGGGGGACCAATGTCAACAAGCAACAAAAAATATAGAAAAAAAATGCTATTTTCACAAAGATAACAAGCATTATATAGTTCAATTATACAAAAGGACAGACCCAGTGCTGGTAGCTCCCACGTGAGTGGGGTCTGGGGAAGGAATGACAGAGGCAAGCCTTACCCCTGCTTTTGCAGAGAGGCTGCGTCGAACCCAGGACCTTTGGCTCAGTGGGTTGGCTTTCAACCACTGCGCCAGGCCTGTCCTTCATAGTTCAATTATACAAATGTAGATAAATAACTATTAATCACCGCAGCATTTTAGTAGAAAATACACCTAAAAATCATGATTTGTAGAAAAAATAGACTCAAAATTTAGCATTTGTAGGAAAAATAGACTACATACTACACAATTTTTGAAGTCTTGGGGGGTGCTTGGCCCCCCTAGACCCCCCCTGTATCCGCCACTGCTTGTGCATGGTGAACCCTGCCACTGCTGCTCCACGCAACCGCCACTGACGCTCCATGCAATGCCGCCGCCGTGACGGAGAGCCGCTGCTAATTTGGGCAACAGATGAGTGGGTGCAGGTGGCTTGGGAGTTGAGGAACAAAATACAAAATCGTGGTTTTGGTCCCAGGCAAGTCACACAAGGGCATTTTCATCCATCAACCAGAAACATGGCATGGCTCAAAGGAAAACCTGACAGAAATGCATAATAGACTGATGACAGGGTCATATAGGGCATACAAGTTAAAGTGGATGTCAAATACGTTTTGAATTTTCAGGGCTAAATAGGACACCATCATATGCATACTAATTATTCTAATTTAAACCCAAAATTATGTAGCCATATTATAGCTATTGCTGCTAGATATTGAATTGAGTGAACAGAATGTTTTTTCTTACCACTGCCGCTGAAACCTCATTGAACAGTGATGCTGCTGGCTTTGCTGGTTTAATTTACTTACTGTAAGTACTAACGGTTATCTTTGCACAGTTACCCACGTACAGAGAGCACTGCTTATCCAGCGTCATTTGATTTTCGAGGTGCACTTGCTGCACTAGTACATAACCCTATATGGTCCAATGATGTCCGGACGTTACTGGATGCTGGTTTTGTTAAGCCTCGTCAAGGTCATGATGCTGGGGACCATCCTCCAATTACTCCAATGAGATCAGCAACAGAAGAAGCTTTAGGAACTGATGCTTGGAGGCTGTACCAATACATCTGCCAGTACTTCATTGGAACTGTTAGCAGTGACTGTAGATATACAAGGTGGTTTGTCCTTTTATTCTTCCGTGGTTGGATAAATTATTTGTCCTTCTGTCATGGTTCACAAGCTTCTTATAAAGTACTCCATTCCAAACAATAGGTCGTTTGACTTTTTGGACACCAACCTTTGACCCACTAGTTTTATTCAAAAAAATTCATAATTATCATTTATTTCCACTTAATTTAGTTTACATATTTTCACAAAGTTTTTGAATAAGATGGGATGGTTAAGCTTGGGTGTCAAATTTTTTTTATTATTGATATAAAGTATGCTGTTTATCGATATTCCCTTGTACTGGTCCTTAACTGCATATCAAAAGTTTTTATTGTTATTTGAAACGCAAGCATGGCATAAAATTCGATGTTTTGCATTGTTGATTTGTCTTCAGATTTAATAGCACTCCCTTCGTTCCTTCCAAATCATTGGCCATTTGGACTTTATTGACACCAACTTTAACCACCTTGCCGTGTTTTAAAAAATTGTAAAAATATGAAAAACTCAAGCCATACCTAAAGTATATTATATAATAAATTAAATCAAGTGAAAATAAACAATAATTATAATTTTTTATGAATAAGGTTAGTGGTCAAAATGTGTGTCTAAAAAGTCAAACGGCCTAGTTTGGAACAAAGGGAGTAACTTATAAAGGAATTCATCAGTAAATAATGCTTTTCTAAAAACATGATTTTCAGGACTGCCATTGAGTTTACTTCAGGTGGAGAAACTTTCCACTGTGTTGGCTATCGAGTCACTTCTAAAGGATTTACCTCTATCATGCCATGGTTGGCTGTCAGTGAGAATAGTCTTCCTGCATTTAAAAAGGGAGAGTCTGTTGGTATTCATAAGGTTGATATTTATGAGGTAAGGCATGTCAGTTTGCTCAAACCACATGTGCTTACTTTTTTTTATCTGGATTTGATGTTGATAAATCCTTTCCTTGTTGAAGGGAAGCACCACACCTCCTGATTACCTCAGTGAAAGTGAATTGATCTCGCTCATGGAGAAGAATGGCATAGGTACAGACGCATCAATTTCTGTACATATAAACAACATTTGCGAACGTAATTATGTTCAGGTTTGTTGATTTATTTTCTACCAGACCTTCAGAGCATCAAGTACTGTGAACCCTTTACATTTGCAGGTCTATGCTTAAGTATGTAATAAATGTACAAAAAGCCTTAATGCCTCTACTTATCTTTCTTAAAGGTGAATTCAGGAAGAAGGTTAGTACCAACACCCCTGGGAACTACCTTGATAAGAGGATATCAGTGTATTGATGCTGATCTGTGCTTGCCAGATATCAGAAGCTTTATAGAGCAACAGATTACTCTAATTGCAAAAGGCAAAGCTGATCATCTTCAAGTTATTCAACATGTTATCCAGCAATTTATGAGAAAGTACTCTTACTTTGTGAAAAAGGTAACATTTTTCTTGATAATGTATGAGGTTCTGTTGCCATCTTGCATGATGTTTGGTGAAGTTTATGTCAATGATCTGTTGGGACGCTTTAGCTTCATTTGAAGCTGTAACAAGAAATGAATCCTCAAAAAATGGTTAGGTACTTCACATTGGCAGATACATGATTTCATCCAGTTTTGAAAACATGTTTAAGATTTCCTGTTCGTAAAAAACAAAAAATCATTGATATAAGACATAAGTTGTGTGCTGCTATGATGCTGTTTCAACTTGTTTAGAATGTGCTGCTTGCAGATTGAAAACATGGATGCTTTGTTCGAAGCGCAATTTTCACCTTTGGCAGACTCTGGGCGCCTAATGAGCAAATGTGGGAAATGTGGTCGGTATATGAAGTACATTTCCACTCAGCCAATGAGGTTGTACTGTGTAACTTGTGAGGATGTCTATTATCTTCCTCAGAACGGTTCGATTAAGGTAATTACTTTGATGCCACATATGTGGAAATTTACCTTTATTTTATTTGCTTCCATGAATGGTTCTTGAAAATTAAAGCAGTAGACCATGTATTGGATTCGTTGCCATGATTGTCATAACTTGTTTTATATTCCATTTGTTTTCTCTAATTTTATCTTCATCACTTTGTTCCATGCCATGTTTGGCTCTAACAGCTTGCATCCCGTTTTCCTCTGTGCTTTATAGCTCCAAGATCAGTTTGTGTCTACTCTGTGACTAATAGTTCTATCCTTTGCAGCTTTATAAAGAAATCATATGCCCTCTAGATGGTTTTGAGTTGCTTCTGTTCTCGATGGTGGGCCCTGATGCAAAATCTTTCCCGCTGTGCCCTTTTTGCTATAATAGTCCTCCATTTGAAGGCACGGACAAACTCTTTGGTGCTCTCAAGCTTGATGACACCGGCAAGGTTGGAAAAGGGGCTGGCATGCCGTGCTTCCTTTGCCCACACCCAACATGCAAGCAATCTATGATTACTCAAGGAGTTTGTGCTTGTCCTGAGTGTAGCGGTACCCTGATTCTTGATCCAGTTAGTGCACCTAAATGGCGGCTTTACTGCAACATGTGTAACTGCATTGTGTTACTCCCACATGCTGCTCATCGGATTAGCACTACAGGTAAAAAGTGCCCAACATGCGAGTCTACTATCATTGAAGTTGATTTCAACAAGAAGACCACCCCTCTTCAAGATGGAGCTACATTGCATGAGGGCTGTATCTTGTGTGATGATCTGTTGCATTCACTCATTGAAATGAAGCATGGGAAGTCATTCTTTATGCGGAGAGGGCGAGGAAGAGGGCGGGGGCGGGGCAGAGGATATAGCCGTGGTAGGGGAAGACGAGGCAACTCAAGGTATGATGATCCTAAGATGAGCTTCAGAGATTTTTGAAAAATTTTGGACTCTTACAGTGGTCAGCTACTCTCTGAGTGTCCTAAAAGAGTTCTATTGTTTTTTTTTCCGAAGATTTTGGACACTTCAACACTAATCATTACTCTGTAAGTATGTCCAGAATACTAATTTGATACTTGTTCTGCAATATTACCATATCTATTTTTTTGTGTAAAACTTCATCTTGTTATCTACTTATCTGCTATAGATTTCTAGCATAGATTATTGGATTGTGTACAAGGCTGACTCTAGTAGATCATCTATCACATTGATTATATTCAAACTTGACTCTGTCTATAGTATAACTACAGTGTCGTTTTCGTACTATGGACGACCACATAAACGGTCTTTTAGACTTGGTCTAAATGGTGCCAATTTTTTTTTAAGAAAATCAAAACTCAAAGAGAAACATTACAGAGGTGATTTTTGTTCAGAAATGAGATGCACCTGAAAAATCTGCTGGCTTGCATTGACTTAGACAACGAGATGTACAGAAAGATGATTACAACATAAAACAGCTAACTCACGTGTCCATACAGAGTTTTTTCATGCGAACTTTTTTTAATAAAAAGAAAGGGTGTGCTACTATTTTTTATTAAATTTAATGTGTTTTGAGTTTGGTTTTTGGAATGGTGGGCAGATCTTGATGAAGCACCGTGGAGCATGTGTTTCTTATTTTGTGTGCACAATTCTAAATATATCCTTTGGACCTTTTTGCCATTGGCGCATGCTACCTTCTTGTACTGAGTTCCTACTATGTCTAACAAGAGCTTTTAGTATAGGTGCATAGCAATATTTATCTTGTCGAACAAAATAATAGAGCTAGGTCAACTCAATTGTTGTACTGTTACTAGGACTAAGGAGTAGTATTTTTTTAATATTGAAAGCTGGAACCTAGTACCAATTCCTGACATTAGAGCCAACAATTTAAGGTTGGTGAGAATTGAGAACATCTAGCTCAATATGACTAACTGAAATGCAGCTCAACAAACTCCTGCTCTGTTTGCGACATTGTTGGTACCTGATAGTTCCTTCTGAGCTATTACGATTCTTCTAGATAGATTCTCGATGACTATGGAAGAAAAGGGATGGTTCTATCTATATTGTTGCTTTGCTCTTACTGCACACACAGATGACATTCAAGTATCCGTCACTTATCTGTTGATGCTCTGCTTCGACAGAGTACAAATGAAGCTATTCAGCTCAACTCTTCCTTTGACTTGAATGGCTTCAGATTGTCTCAAGCCCCTGCACCCACCAAATTAAGATGGCCGTTTATAAGTTCACTTCGAGTTCAAGGAAACTGAGCAGAGTGCAATCAAACTAACCTTGTGAATAACAACGAATGAAGGGTCGTGTTCACAGAACCTATTCCTCTGGTGTCTCGTGAGTGACTACTGACTGGATCAAAGCATTTGATTGGAACCTGAAAAACAGACAGGAAACAGGGAAAGGGTCTCGTGAGTGACTACTGACTGGATCAGGTAGAATCTGGTGGGTTGGTGTGTGCAAGCACAACTGCATAATGGTGCGAGTCTTTGATCATATTAATGTGGTGGAAATCAGGCTGGTGAAATGCTATTATCTCTGTTTTAAAATGTTTGACACAGTTGACTTTTAGCCATGACATTTGAGTTTTCATCTTATTATTGCATTTGACTTGTTTTAGCGTTAATAGCATTCTATACATGACTTTTTTTTTTTTGCATTGCAAAAATTTTGGAATACGATGAACCACCAAATGTAGTGTCCAAAAATTAACAGTATCAAATACTAAAACAGAGAGGAAGCAGTGCCTTTACTTGGGTTTGATTAAAGTTGTTTTTGGAGTACTGACTGTCCCGAAGTAGGAATTGGATGATTGGCAGCGGTAACCGGATTACGTTCATAGCCTTTTACGGTAGCATGTATTGCAAGGGGAAATTGTTGAGGAACTGATTCGTTACTAGGAAGAATCGCCATCAATCAGTTGATTTGGAACTTGATGCAACACTTAAATCGTCACCATCAGAGACGGGGTGGCTGGTCCTATACTTTTAAGGTAGACTCTGTTAGTTTCTTTATAGGGGGGCATCCTGTAGCTGTGAAATGGTGCGTTGCGTTGCAAAAGAGCTCGAGGCAAAATAAAGGAGCAAATATTCTTTGCTTTCCATTCGGTGGTGGCAAATATGCTCCCACCCTTTATGCTTTCTTATTTTCTTCTTAAAGCGATCCCCATAAAAAAAGGATGCACTGTGACGGACTAGACAGCATGGATTATGCATTCTCTTATTTTTTTTTAAAAAAAAAACCCCGACCCGTCCTCTGTAGTTATGCTATGGGCGCTACCGGCAAAATGTATAAGCTAGGTGGGGGCACGAATTGGTGGATTCAGTGGCATGAACGTGGTAAACAAGACCGCAAGATATTCCCTAATTGCGGCACAAAAGGTTACACTACACCACAGCTCTACAAGGTAGTACCGGAGAAAAAGATGTTGCAGCAGCACAATGTATAGCTGCATGGACAATTTATCTAGGTTCAGTTTCGACTTTCGAGCACCCTGTTCGATGGAGCAGCCCTGAGCCCCAGTCCAGGCAGGACGCCTCTGATAGCGACGCGATCTGACCTCTCCTTTCAGCTTCACCAACCGCCAGTCTGTCTGTCATGGTTCCCTGGGAGCAGATTGCGCAACTTCGGCAGAAAAGTGGCCTCCAACGCCCAGTGCGTGATCGGCGCGCATCCGCCGGACAGTGACCCCGAGCTCGATGCCTTTGTTTGCCACTGCACGCCCCGTTCTAGTCTTCTAGAAGCTCGAATCGTAAGTACTACTGTACCAGCAAGTTGTTTGTTGGCTTTCCTCTTGGTTGGAGCACATCATCAAGGAAACTTGCGCAGAGCACGCTCACTACAACTCCTCAACTCAGCGTAACGTAATGTACTTATACTACATATACAAACCGTACACACACACACGCACACAGAGGCGGGACAGGCCAAAAATCACAGGATCTCTATACCTATCATCTGCCCGCACGTAGCCACACGCACACAGGTGATAAATAGCAACACTGCAGGCCAGCCAAGAATATATGTGGCTCAAGAAATCTTCACACCGAACGGAATGTCTAGTGAGGGAGGTGGCCGTTGGAGGCGGTGCTGAAGGTCTTGCGCTCGGCCTTGCGCCGCCGGACGACGACGCCCCAGGTGACGGCCTCCAGCGCCGCGGCGGCGACGACCAGCACGCAGACGGCGCCGATGTAGGCGGTCCTCCACCGCTGCTCCACGCCCAGGATGCTCATGCCCTTGAAGATGTTGACGACGCCCAGCACGATGACCGTGTACCCCACCGAGTGGTGGTACATGTTCCAGTACACGCGGAGCTTGTGCTCCTTGTTGGGCCTCAGGAACAGCGCCAGAACCTGGAATTCCGAAGGACCGCTCACTGTTGAATGTTGATGCAAAGCAAAGATGGTGAACGGATGATGTAGTGTGCAGAGCGCGTACTTGGAGGGTGCCGAGCGCAAAGACCGCGATCCCGATGTTGCGGTGGTCGGTGTAGGTGACGCCCCTGGACTCCTTGCCGAGGTTGATGCCGGTGGCCCAGCCGGAGACGCCGACTGCGTAGCCGGTCAGCTGGCAGGCGACGTGGAGGTAGAACCACGCGGGGTCTGCCGCTTCGAACGCCTTGAGGTACCTCGCGAAGATGGCGCCCAGGGGCAGCAGGATGCCCCAGCTCACGGTGTTCAGCACTCCATGGATCTTTCAGTCAGGCACGAAAGAAAAATGATGAGAACGAGTTCCAACAGAGGCAAAAGATCGATCATCGATGGGCTAGGGCGCTTAATTACATTGCGCTTCTTGGTGGCGCTGTCGGCTCCGGCGGCGGCCGTGGTGGCCCTCAGCAGGTCCAGCTTGGCCTTGGCGGCGAGGTTGTCCGCCCCCATGGCGTGCGGCGCGGGGGTCCCGGCGGAGACGGCGGCGCCGACCTGCCACACCTGGTTCAGCACGCCCCCGCCGTAGCCGGGGCCGAGGCGGAGCCTCCCGTAGACCCTGACGCGGCCGTCGGCGCCCAGCTCCGCGGCGAGGCCGGACGCCGGGAACGCGATGGGCCCGGGCTCCCCGAGCGCGTACCCGGACACGTTGTAAGTGCGGACCTGCCACGCGGAGCCGGAGGACGGCAGGGCCAGGAGCGCCTGCGCGCCCGGCATGCCGTCACCCGACGGGTTGAGCGCCCACGCCACCCAGCCGCCCGGCGCGGGGGGCGCGGCCACGAAGGCCACGGACAGGTCCCCAGACGCGCGGTCGTAGGTCCAGTGCACGGACGCGCCGAGGCGCGGCAGGTCGCTGCACGCCGCGTAGGCACGGTTCCCCGAGAACGCCTCGCCCGCGCACCGCCCGCCGCCCGCCGCGCGCGCGCGCGGCGGCGGCGAGAGAAGCAGCAGGAGCAGCGCGAGGAGGACGGCGGGCG
This sequence comes from Paspalum vaginatum, assembly GCA_030272315.1. Classification (NCBI taxonomy): domain Eukaryota; kingdom Viridiplantae; phylum Streptophyta; class Magnoliopsida; order Poales; family Poaceae; genus Paspalum; species Paspalum vaginatum. Next base: position 11,008,755 of record CM059013.1, on the reverse strand, counting down.
GTACCGCTGCCCCCATTGCCTCGGCTCTCGGCGGGGAGTCGCTGCGCGCGTACCGAACGTACGTACGTACGTACTTGAGTTGGTGGGTGGGTGGACGAGTGAGTGAGGACGAGTGCAGTGGGGCGCTGAAATGGGAGTTTTGAGGCGGAGCAAAGCAAGCGAGTTCAACTTTGAAGGCGATCGAAGTGGAGTGGGGGTTGGCGGGGCGAGGGGGACGGCCGAGCGGCCGTGGAGAGGATAGCTCGCTCGAGCTCTGGATCGAGTTGCTGGTCCAATGTCACAATGTGTAGTTGGTGACCGGTGAGGCCTCGCAACGCATGGCTGGACTGGTGCGGGCATTGCGTGCGATCGAGCTAGATTAGACGATTACCATGGCAAGTCTGCAGGTCCATTATGATCGATCAGTGTGGTGGCGAACCTCGTCATCATTCTCAAATCATTCGCAGCTAAAATGCAATCTGAACGACGATGCTCCAGGTGCATATTGAAAGTGAGACCTTGACCATAATTACAGCAGAAGAATAGTGTTCTTTTCAAGTTTTTGCTCGTGAGCGATATTGAACAGAAAGATCCAGCATTTTCCATTATCGTTGATCTCCATCAAAGAACTTTATTTTCTCCTATGTCACATGCAAGAATAGTACTATACCAGGTTACCAGCATTTTTCTTGGGTCAACAAGTTGTGTTCTCCAGCATTGTTCGTTTCAATATGAATGGGGTCAAGTGTTACATTTACAAGAGAGCATAGCAATACCAAAATTATCCTTTACTTTTAGGAACATACCAATCCCTCTTTGTTTGATCATAAGCAAGAGATGAACAGCTACCATTGCGGTAATCCCATGATAGTACCTTCTTCATCAGGCCTCGCAGCCTTTCGGCACCAGGGCCAGGCTCAAAAACCGAGTCTTCACCCCTAGACAGGCATGGATCGGCCCCTCCTTCAGAGCTCCCATCACACCATGCTCCAGGGGTGAAGCGGCCCTCTGAGCGGTGCAAAAGCTCACGGTCTATCTTGTCCAGGACCTTGTCGTCCTTGGGGAACTTACGTGCAAATGGTGCACCGCTCTTGACCATCTTGTTGAAGTCCTTCATGGAGAGGATGTTCGGATGCTGCTTTGGAGGATAATCCCAAGCGATGTAGTGAAGGTCATGACTAACTGCTGTGCCCCGAAAATCATCTGAGTTGCAGATGACAGTTTGGAAATAGCCTTCTGGTGAGGAGATGAAGTTTACATAGTACATCAGGAGGTTTCGCGGGAGATTATCCCAACCCCAAATACAGTACTCAAGGAAGGATTTTGTGAGCATTATCCAAGCAGAACCTGTCAATCAAACATCAGAAAACCATCACCTTATTAAGTGATGAAACATTGCGATATTCTATACTACTACCAAGATGCACATATCTAACTCCTTATGCCTTGCATACATAGTTTTACTTTTTTTTTTCTGTACCACTATTAATTCATTTCATCATGTGTTGTAACAAAGAAAATGAGAGTTCTATGCAAGATCAACCATAAGAATTGATCATTCAAAAAAGAAACAAGAAGACAAGCAGCACCATATCCAATATACTGAAGGCTTAAAGTTCCAGGATGATACTTCAAATCATGCAGCAGCAACTATTATTTTTTAAAACATAAAACGCCAAACCTTTATGGGCAAATTGAAACAAGTGTTTATAAATACTACTCCATACAAACTTATGAGGACATGAGGACACAACGGAACACAAGAGTGTAACTGATGATAGCAATTGCCTTAAGAATCGAAGAGTTCACAAAGAACCCCAAAAAACACATGTTGAGACTCAAAGTTTTAATTCACAATTTTTGGTTCAACATGAATTAAGAAATCGTAGGATTACCATTGCCAGACAGTATTAATCTGCTAACGTAAAAGGTGCTTGGGATCTGCTACCACAGAGTGATCTGCCCATACTTTCTTTTTGTGGTTGACTGGTTGTGCAAATTTGAAGGTTAAGCTATTATGCAAAGTACCACAAATTAGTAGACACAGCGACACTCATGACAACCGCTACATGCATGTATCGCCACTTTATGGATAATCTAGCTTCAAAAGCTAATGTGCCAAATATTGAAATTGAGAATCAGGCCTACCAGTATATAATTTGAAAGATGTTGGCAATTCTCTCCGTTCAGTAGTCGTAGTAAGGTCAAATTTTTTTGATAGATAGAGCCCTGGGTCCAGAACAATTGGTTTCGCCCTTATATTGCTGTGATGGAAAAATGTCAGAAAAATTAAACAGGATAGCAAAAAGCAAGAACTTGTATTGAGTGAACTAACTGTCAGATTAGTAAGGAAACTTACACTTTCCACCCAGATAACTGAAAGTGCTCTATAAAATTAAGATTTCTTGGCAAAGAAGAGAACACGTGAAGTATATCTGCACATAATCAAGCATTTAACCATATAAGTACAATAACTTCCATAACTAAGTGACATGTTGCTTCTCTATGTATGAAGATTCAAGCTTCACTATAAGGGGCAAATCCTTAAATAAATGGTGACTCTGGATGCTAGTATTGACTTTCCATATGAAAATTATTTCATGACAATATGTGCCTCTTATTTTAGCGATGAGGGAGTCCATATTATACAATTTGATGCCTATGTTAGTTGGTCCATGTTATGACAACTGACAATGTATAATATTGAAATTGGACATTTTTCACATCATTCTTGAACTCTGCTAAAATCTTCATCCTGAATAATTTGAGGTTTGGGTTTAGCTAAACCATGTCACATCAAGTTAAAACAAACCAGAGTTTCCCAAGATGACAATTTACAGAACATGTAGACAGATTAGGTTGACATCGGTGAAGCAATATGTTCTGTTTGTTGACATCGGTGAAGCAAGGTGTTCACATGCAAAGATACAACAAGACAAATCTAATGCAAACTAGTGCAGATAGAGGGGGTTACAAAGTTGCATCCGGTAAACAATGCAGTATACGTTATCCGGTTATCCCACACAAATGATTGTCCTCCCTGGGGGAAAAAAGGGGGGGTGGCTTAAGGACACTGACCATCTTGTGTCATGAGCGGATAATCCGATGCGCTGAGATTGATGAACCAGTCCCACTGGAGACCCTCCTTGAGGAGAATGGCGACGGCGTGGAGCGTGCAGGCCACCATGGTCGGGCCCTTGTAGGTGACAAGGTTGCCCTTGGCGATGACCCGCACGTTCCCGACCTGGCTGAACATGGGATCGCCCTTGACGTACATGGCCAGGTCGATGCGCTCCCGCGGCGGCGCCTCCAGGTCGAGGTGCAGGATGTACTGGTTGCGCGGGTGGTAGATGGCCTGCAGCGTCCGCCGCATCCGCAGGCTGTCCCCCTTGGTGCCTTCGAGGAGGTAAGCGATCCGCGGCGGCTCGGAGTCCGAGTCGTCCGAGTTGACGGCGGCATCGTCGGGGTTCTCCTCATCGTTGGCGGCGCTATCTTCCAGCAGCTGGTTCTTGACTCCCGCCTCGACGGAGCGGGCGCCGTCTTCAGACGACGAGCCGTCGTCCCAGTCGGCAAGGGAGACCACGTCGAACAGGACGGCATCGCCGCCACCACCAGGGTAGGGCGGCGAGAAGAGGCCGCATGCGGCGGCGAGTAGGAGCATGGCCGTGACGAGCAGGCTCGCGAGGAAGGGGAGAAGCCACCGGCGGTCACCAAACGGCCGCGCGGGGCCGGAGCTGAGCCCCCAATTCTTCCTCATTTCCTCTGCAAGCGCGCGCCTTCCTCCTTTACCTCAAAATCGAGGCTAAGAAATGTCCAATTTTTACGGAGCTTGCCGGCATTCCTCCTGTTACATCTCGTGCGCGCCCAAATTGGTAACGGTGGTGCACCGGATCTGCACATCAGATGCGTTCAGGAGCAGAATCCTCAAGCAAAGTCTAGGAATTTCAATAGGCGTCGTGCTCACCAAGGGGAAGGCCGGCGAAGGAGGCCGCCAAGAGTCTCCGAGCTCTCACTCACAACGAATGGGTCGCCTGGCGAGTGGCGAGCAGCGCAGGCCGCCGTTGTTGCGCACGGGCAGCGAGCAGCCACCGCATCAGCGTCGTGCACGCTCGACGACGGAAAGACCCCGCTCCTGCGGCACCCAAAGGCCAAAGAGGAGCTCACGAGATCGACGCGAACGGGCCCTTCAGCAAGGCTCGGCTGATCTCCGGTGAACCACTTCACGGGGCGAGGCGGCACCACTGATCCCTTCTCGCCGGTAGGCTGTAGGCAGTTGCAGGCTTGCAGCTGAGCTGAAGGGCCCCCGAGCATTCAGGGAGCGGGATTCAGGGCGTGATTGGTTGCCTGGAGGCGGGCTGGCCAGGCCCGCCAGATGCAACCTGCCCGTGTTTGGTTGGCTGGACGCACGTCAGAGCCTGCCCCCGCGATGCATTTCCCCCTCGAGCCTGGCTCCTGAGATGCGAATGGCTCGCCGCGATGCCGCGCGCGATGGTGGGCAAATCTTGGCCGGGCGGGTGTGCACGGGAGATTTTAGGGTTACCACCTCATCTTTCCGCCACCAACGGTCTTTATTACCCTCACCGTCGCGCGACCCCCTCCACTCACTCGGCATTCTTTGTTCCCGCATGAAGGTGAGGAACCCTAGCCCCTCCACTTTCCTCTTCCCTGTCCTCTTTCCCTCTTCTTCTCTTTCTTCCTCTCTATTCTCACCCGATTCTCATCTTTTGTGTCTTGGTTTCTTATTTTGTAGCGGATTGAGAGATCCACCGTGCTCAGGCAAGTGAATCCATCCTATTCCCTTATCATTCTTATACCTTGTTGTACTGATTGATGTAAACTGTAGGCAAGTTAATCACTTTGTTCTTTGATTCGTGTAGTGCCCGTGTAGATCTGTTTGATTCGTGCAGTGCCCGTGTAGATCTGTTCGATTCGTGCATTCCCTTTTCCAGTGCGGTATGAATCCTAATCCCCCTCCCTCACCTCTCACCATGGATGTTCATGATGGCCGTATGAACATGTTGTATGCTGTAGATGTTAGTTCACTTGAATATTTGTTGCTGCGGACTTGTGATATGAATGACCTTGTTGACATGTCATATATTAAGACCTGAGCTTATGTTGGTTGCCGATAATGTATTTGTTAAAAGGAGCATATGTCCAAGTCAATGATTTTTTTTCCTTTGTGATATACTGTCCATGTCATGGATGATGTAGACCTTTCCTCTGAGATGTGCCTATGCTACTTTTGTCGGTTATTTTTTGTTTACTGTCAATGCTTCTTTGTCCAACGTGTGAGTTTATTTGCATGAACAATTGAGGATTGAAAACTCGTTTTTTAAAAAGGTTCTTATGTGCTCATTTTGGCTATTTCTTTAGATGGATTTGAGGGGGGGAAAAGGCAACATCTACTGGTACAGGCAGCTGCTCTTGTGACTGCTTTGTATGCATTCTTTTTTAGTAGGATTAGGCTGGGTCAAAGTCAATCACCTCGCCTCACGTATGCCCCAATGAGCAAAAGAGATCAGGAACGCCAAGCCAACTTGGATAAAATTTATAACTGTAATGATGTTGAGTGTGTAAACATGCTAAGAATGAGGAGAGTACCCTTTTTCCACTTGTGCAACTTGCTGCGGTCTAGGAATTTGTTGAGAGACAACTTTCATAGTAGTGTGGAAGAGCAGCTTGCCATGTTTCTTCGTGTTATTGGTCATAACCAAAGATTCAAGGTTATCTACCAAAACTGGAGGAGGTCCATAGAAACTGTCAGTAGATATTTCAGGAAGGTTTTGTATGCCATTGGGGAACTTAGGGATGAGATGATTAGGCCTCCATCCAGTGAGACACCCCTTAAGATCAGAAACAGCACAAGGTGGTTTCCATACTTTAAGGTAATAAACATGTGCAATAGATAATCCATGTCATACATGGTTGCATGTCATGTAACAAAAGGTTTTGGTGCCATGGAGGATTGTGTGGGGGCAACAGATGGAACACATGTCCATGCTAGGGTGCCAAAGGAGATGCAGGCAGCATTTAGGGGAAGAAAACACTACACTACCCAGAATGTACTAGCAGCAGTTGACTTTGATCTTAAATTTACATATGTGCTGGCTGGATGGGAGGGATCAGCACATGATGCACTCATTCTTGCTGATGCCCTTGAGAGACCAGATGGCTTAAGGGTTCCACAAGGTACATAGGCACATAGCATTGTTGATAACGCTTCCAATGCATGCTAAACTAGTAAGTTTCATTAGAACTAATGCATGTGTGCAATAATTTTTTTAGGGAAGTTCTATCTAGTAGATGCTGGCTATGCTTGTCGGCCTGAGTTCCTTCCACCTTTTCATGGTACTAGGTACCATCTAAAAGAATATGGTGGGAGGAATTACCCAACCAATCCAAGAGAGCTATTTAATTTGAGGCATTCCAGTTTGCGTGTCACTGTTGAGCGGCCTTTTGGGGCATTGAAGAACCGGTTCCGTATCGTTGACAACAAACCATTCCATTCATTCAAGACCCAAGTCAAACTAGTTCTTGCATGTTGCATTTTGCATAACTGGATACTTACCCATGCTGTTGGGAGCAAAAGGAATAGATCCATGCTATCTGAAAAGGACACCATAGTGCTAACCAACATGACCGACGCTGTAAACAATGTGGCAGATGCAATTCGTGCTACCAAGGTTGATGAGGTACATCCAGATATGTATGGTGTTGTGATGTACATGCCTGGATTCACAGAGGAGGCACTAATTGTTGCTTTTTCACACCTGGTAGACAACAAGGCCCAAGGCACTGCCTTTGTGGGGATGAGTGAGGCTCACCGTGTGCTCTGGCTTAGGACTTTCCTAACCAAGCACTACTACAATGTGTGAGGTGGTTCCAGGCTGGGTGATCCTTTGTGCAGTTGATCCTCTCTTGGTTGTTCCCTTTGAGCACCTGCATCTCTCCTACATTCAAACAGAGCATATATCTCTAGCCATGATGTGGTCATATTCATTGCTGAAATCCTTTTCACTTGGTGAATTTTCATTCAAACTGAGCATATGTCTAGCCAATGATGTGGTCATATTCATCGCTGAAATCCTTTTCACTTGGTGAATTTTCATTCAAACTGAGCATATGTGTCTAGCCAATGATGTGGTCATATTCATTGCTGATATCATTTTCACTTGGTGAATTTTCATTCAAACTAAGCATATGTGTCTAGCCAATGATGTGTAGGTCATAACTGATTTTTATGCTAACCAAGCACAAGAACATGGTCGAACCATGCTTGTTTTTCGTGTGCTGATGTTTCTATATGCTTAGACAAATATGACTTGGTACGTTGTTTTTCGTGGTCACCAAACCGGCATTTTTTCTACTTGGGCTACATGCCATGCACAAGTGATCGGCTTTAGCGGTGCATGCTACAAAGCTTACAGTTCGAAAGAAGAAGCATTTCAAGCGTTCCATGCCCATGATGACAATGAGTTGAAGAAACCAGAGACAATAACGTCAATCAAAACGAATGCAATCACTACTAAAGATGCTATCATCTTGTTTCAATATGTTGTAATCTTATTTTTAATTTGGTTCTATGCGCTAGATTGAATTGCAAATGAGTTGTGATGTGATATCATCCAACCATCAAACGTAGTGGTATGTTCACCACCCCATGAAGGAGGTGACCAAACCCTTTATCCATGAAGGCAACCAAACATCTGCAGTTGCATGTAATTTTTCAAATCTAGTTCACATTCAGGCAACCAAACAACTTCGCCCTAGGGTCAGGCTATGTTTGTGCAAGAAACCAAACAGGGGTGCTTTGTATGCTTTAGCCTGGCTGGTGAGGGCCTGGTCCCATGGAACGGGACAGGCTAGCCTTGCCCAGGCTACCAATCACGCCCTCAGTGACTTGGTAGCACTGTTCCGGTGACTTTCGGATGGTCGTGGACCGTCCGATCTGGGATGGATGGACTAGATGAGTCATTACAGTACCGTGCTACAATACAAAACCGTCTCTCTTTGAACGGTGTTTTCGCAAACAATGTTTTGCTACAGTGGTCCATGTTGTGGCACTGTTCATCAAGACACATAATATTGCTCCTCTCGGTGACTTGGTGGGTCTTCGGTTCTCCGGTTCGATTCAGTTTCTCGGTTATTTAAAAATTTTGGTTATCTAAAAATCAGAACCGAAATAGCATGCGAGACAAACCGGAACCGATCATTTCGGTTCTCGATTTCCTTCGGTTCCGAACCGAACTAACCGAAGGCGAGAAGACGGGGAACCAAGGGACACGGCACGGTAGGGCAGCGAGAGCCAGCGGCGCAGCGCAGGAGGGAGCGGCTGGGCGCTGCTACCGGCCGTCGCGCGGAGGGGAGCGACTGTGCGCCTACGCCGCCACCTCCGCTGAGTAGCCAAGGGAAGCAGCGCGGTGGGGGAGCAAGATCCGGCTAGGGTCGGCACCGCTACGCAAGAGCGAGCGGCCGGGCACCGGCGGCGGCCATCGTGCGGAGGGCACTGCCGTCGACCGTCATTGCAAGAGCGGAGAGTGGGGACGAGAGAGGGGCAGCGCCGAGCGGGGTGGCGGTTGCGCCGGCGGGGTGCGGTGCGGCTACGGCCTGCGGGGTGTGGCGCGGCGCGGCCGGTGGAGGGTGGGAGGGAGGTCGGGCGCGAGGTGGGGTGCGACGCGATTGGGAAGGAGGCCACATCCTTTTGTTGGGTTGGACCTTATCATATCGGTTCATTCGGTTCTTGAGAGTCTAGAACCGAAAATACCTCGATTCTTTCGGTTATCTGAGAATTGGAACCGAACTGAACAACTGTTCTTTCGGTTCGGTTTCTCGGTTCCAGTTCTTTTGCCCAGGCCTAGCATTCAGCAGTCCACAGCTTGTGGTCGCAATGGTCAGCTCACACAAGCAAATGGGCTTGGGCCTCATATTCCCAACCCGCCAATTGGGCCCAACAAGAAATGCTTGATCTTTCAAGTCAGCCCCAAGGGTTACATTTGGGCTAGATCAAGAGTCATGTGGGCCGGAAGGCCACTTGAAACTCAATTTGATTTCCAATCTATGTGTGAGCTCGTTTTGAAAACCGTTGGACTGTAGGAGGATGCCGCATGTAAATGGATGTCCAAGATGTTTACATACTTTACGTTCACATATCGGTAGAAAACTAAAAAGATAAGCTACCGAATGGTAAGACAGAATATTCGTGGATCTAGATGAGATTCACCGATCACTCCACAACCCCCATCCCTAGTTCTGAATTTCTTTTGCTGTATATTGCTATGGCATATGGTAGTTTCGTTGTATAACATATGGTTGTGGAAGTTTCTTTCAAAGATTCAAAGTGCACTAATAGATAGTCTGTCAAACAGCTTTCAGTTGTTGTATTAGTCCTGCTTCTCTTTTGGTACACAAATATACAATCAGAACAATTGTTCCATGAGATGGATCGCAAGCAACAATAAGAATAATAACTGAATAAATGCTAGTCCAGCTGACACCTAACGAGCTCATCAGATGCTTGCTGTCAAGCCCTAGCCTCGCACTCTTTAGCTCGTCATTTTCCACTAAATTGATAACTGTACTGCCAAAAAAAAGCAGTTTTAAAGTTAAACGGTCGGCCGTCAGGTGTGACCTGCAATTCCTCTCACGCCAACCTAGCTAAGCTAGCTAGCAATCTAGCATCAGTTTCGCCATGCAGTTACCTTACTTGGCACCAAGAAACGCCTTCAAATACAGGCCGTCCGGCTACTCCGTCCACGCCACTACACCTTAAGCTTGTCCATTCTCAATCTTACGCCCACCACGACCATGGCCAAAGCAAGAACCGTCCGCTCTCTCTTCTTCGTCCTCGTCCTCCTCTCGCCGCTCACCCTCAGCGCGGATGGCGTCGTCGGCAGCCGCAGCCAGCAGTGCCCACGTATGCCCTCCATGACCGCTGAGCGCGCGTGCAGCGCAGTCTCGGGGACGCGCCTCATGCGCGGGCTCTGCCTCCGCACGCTTCGCGCGGGCGGCGCGGCGGTACCAGTCACCCTCCACGCCGCGGCGGCCGTGCGCGTCGCACTCGATTCGTACGCCGCCACGGTGGCCGCGGCGACGTCGCTGATCGATGGCGGCGCGGTCCCCGCGGACGACGAGAAGGCCGCGTACGAGAGATGCATGGTGGGGTACGACAGATCCCGCGGGGCCATGGCACGCGTCGCCGATGACCTGGCGGCGGGTGCCTGCGGCAGGGCTGCGGAGCTGAAGGCGGGCTACACGGATGGGCTCCGTGGCATGGACGGGTGCTGGAGGGGCTTGCTGAATTATCCAGCGTCGCCGTTGTACGCCAGGAACCTCGCCGACCGGAACAACACCTTGCTCGCCGCCTTGCTCTGCAACCTGGTGCCAGCACCACCAGCTTGAAGACGCCATGTGACAATGTGAGTGGGACGGTGGCCACTGGGTCTGGGTAGTCATTAGCCAGCTGAGAATGAGAGCACCTCGGTTGTACTCCGTATTTGTAATTTTGTATTACTAATAGCATTGTAAATTGGTCTAAGTCTAACCAAGCAAGCAATAAATATGCCCTGCCATTTTGATTTTGTTTTCTATCGGATGGCCACAAATGTTAATATTAGTTGGGTTAATTTCTTAATCAGCGGTGGAGCCAAGAATTCTGTAATCGTTAATCTTTTTCAGGAGTAGAATGGAAACATGTGATTTATGTTACTTGTGTTTTGCTTTGGTTTGAACAAATTTTGGGAAAGAGAATAATTTTTTAGTAGTTCCTGTGAACTTAGAATCTGAGCTGATTAATGTTAGCTCTAGAATTTTCAAATGCCTAGTTAGTAGCTTCGCCCTGAAGTACCTGAGGACGTCCCTCTTCACTTTGAGAAATGTTTGATCTCTTTGTGATCCCGAATTTTTTTACTTGTGTTCATGTATTTTTCTGTAAAATTTCTATATGATTCATATTAAATTTTTGTGTTTCAAGCGGGCTAGTAGATAAATTCAGAGCTAGGTTGGAGAGGTAAGTTGTCACATGCTACCTGAGTTGTCTTGACCATGTCCTTTTATTTATTTATTATTATATTTTATTGAATTCTCTAAAAGCTCATTAGTTCTCAGATATCCATTTGTCTATGGAACGACTAAGGAAATAATAGGTACTACTTTCTGCTCTCGTAGACATTTTTCTATGGAATGATTCTGAAAGAAATAAGTACTAACTATGTCTAAAAAAACACTTTAAACTTTGGAGAACCAGACAAATAACCTCTAGCATAGTTTGTGGATGGTACTGGTGAGGTAGCACGCGAGCATGGCAATGGCCAATGGGGCCCACATGATAGGGTTTTCTTTATTTTTTCCTTGCCCGCCCTCCCCCTCTTTCTTCCCAGTTCCCACGCTCCCTCTGTTTCCCTGCATTTCCATCCGAGAAATTTGGAATGGTGCCATTATGAAACATAGGTTTCGCTACTTTGCCATCACACAATTGGGATTCGCCGGAATGCCATTATGAAACATGGTGATCACGCTAGAATGCCATTTGAGACTTTAATAAAACAAAAAACCCAAATTATAAATTACTTCTACATAGTCTGACCATTTTGCCCCTCCCTTCATCCTAGACTCCCTGAGCAAGCCATCCATCTCCGGTGGCAGGTCGTCGTCTCCTCCACCGGCGGCTCCCCGCCTCAGCTGCCCCAGCAGCTGCAGAGAGCCTTCGCTGCCGCCTAAACTTGTCCAGGATGGCCCCGTCACCACCGTGGAGAGCCACGCCACCGACGTTGCAGGGGTCCACGCCACCACCGCCTCAGGGGGTCCACATCGACGTCGCGGTCCCCATACAGGTGGCTTCTAGTCCCTCCACCACCACCGCCACAGGAAGCACACGCCCGCGTTGTAGCTTGTCCCCATCCTTTGTAACCGCCATGCGCACCGCTGGTCCCTGATAGACACCGTAGGTACACCCTGTCCACACATTCCATGGTGGCCAGCGAGGGAGAGGGGAGGGCGGGGTGGCAACAGCTCGGGGAGGTGGAAGGTGTAGGGACGGCAGTAGCTCAAGGAGAGGGAAAGGTGTAAGGGCGGCAGCCCCAGCCTAGGGAGAGGGAAGGTGGGGGCGGTGGCTGGCCGAGGAGAAGCAAGAGATGCGAGAGGACATGGGGTGGGGCGTCGGCTAGATGAACGAGAGAGACGAGAACGAACGGGGCATCTGGGTGGCCAGGAGTCCATTTGAGATGACAGGGGCAAATCGGTCAATCTATATGCCCATAATTGATGAAAACAATTTTTTAGATTTTAAAACCTCTCAAATGGCGTTCTAGCATGAACACCGTGTTACATAATAGCATTTAGGCGAAGTCCAATTATACGATGGTAAAAATCCATGTTTTATAATGGCACTATTCCAAATTTCTCTTTGCATCCTACGCAGTATGCACTAGGCATCATGGTCATTGCCACCGCCACCAGTTCACGAGCTTGCCATTGTCTGCCCACATGCTCGCCACCACCTCTGCTCCTTTACGCGCTCGCCGCAGCCACTGCCGCCATCTCAGCCTGTGGTAAGTTGTCGAGCTCAATGACTTGTGCCCGCACGGAGTGGAGGGCTTGCAGCTGTGTATGTATGTTTAGGCTCTTTTGGAACAAAGGAAATTTTTTCTATTTCTGCGTTTTTTCTGTGTTTTTGAACCGATTCGTGTAAAATTCCTGTATCAATCCTGTGAAAATCATGCGTTCCAAAGGGTGTTTAGGTATGCTTTTTTCTTCTGAGGAACTGTAACCAACTGCTCAATGAGTACAAGTCAACGACATCTAAAATGGTCATAATAATATCCGTGATCCCATAATATCCCATTATGCGCTGCCAAATTAAATCATCTTAAAGATAACCATACACACATCAATACATCATCATCCATTGCACTATTGCACATTTGCACTTGCACCCTCACATCACATGGACATGGCATATGGCCACCCAAAGCTTTATCTATAAACGAACCCACCTTCGCATGCTCTCACTCTCCTCGCACGTACTCGGTAGTCGGTACTCCCCAGTCCCCAGTGCGTTTCCGAGAACAAGACGCGTCTAGAGCCTCGATCACTTGCTGAAATGGCCTCCGCGACGCAGCACCGTGGCGCTGGCGCCGCCCTACTCCTTTCCGCTGTCCTCCTGCTCTTGGCGTCGTCGATGGCAGCAACGTACGCTGCGGCAGCCGGCTGCGGGGACGACGAGAAGTTCCCCGCGAACAGGAGCTACGCGCACTGTGCCGCGCTGGGGCAGCTGGGCGCCACGCTGCACTGGACATACGACGCGAAGACGGCGCTGCTGTCCCTGGCGTTCGTGGCCAAGACGGCGGGCGACAACGGCGGCGACGGGTGGGTGTCGTTGGCTCTCAACCCCACGGGCGGCGGCATGAAGGGCGCGCAGGCGCTCGTGGCCTTCAAGCGCCGCCGGACGCCGGCCTACGTCGTCAACACCTACAACCTCACTGGCCACCGAGCGCTCGGCGGCGACCCGACGCCCATCACGTACAGGGCCACGGACCTCGCCGCCGACGAGAGCGGCGGGAAGGTGCGGCTCTACGGCACGCTGCAGCTGCCCCAGGGGATGGAGGCGGTGAACCACATCTGGAACGTCGGGTCCTCCGTGACCGACGGGGCGCCGGTCAAGCACGCGCTGGCCCAGGAGAACCTGGATGCCAGGGACAGGCTCGTGCTCTCCGGCAGCGTACTGGCGGCGGCGCCGGAGACAGCACCAGCAACGACAGTGGGCGGCGGCAGCGGAGGAGCTGCAGCTGCCCCCTCGGGTGCGAAGGCGGCGGCAGCAGCAGCCACACAGGTGTCTGCTCCCATGCTTGTGCTTCTGGCTCTCGCGGGTTTCCTGGCAGTAATTGTATGATCTCGCATATTTGGTGTTGGCCTGGTGAAGGAACGCACAGTAATGAGTACGCTGCATGATGATGAAGTGTTCTTGTGACAGTCGTGGCTTGCGGCAATGGTGACGTCGTGCGAATGTGCAGTGCAGGCGCACTACTGATTTGAGTGGCTAGGGGTGTTGTGGTTTTGGACTTTTGGTCGTCACCCGCGATTTGGTTTCACCCGGTGTTGTGTTCTTTTCATTTGTCCTGGTAACTGGTATTTGCTTCAAAATGAGCTGCAGAGCCGGTAGCCCTGCACTACCTATCTTGGGCATACACGTGCAAGCGGGACTACTCGTGGGTTTGGTGACATGACTAAATATCCGCGGAAAAATAGTTTGTAACCAAACCCGTGAACAGTTACGCTTGCATCCTGTTGCACCTTATATATTCACCAGGAATATTGAAGCCTTGCTCCTAGCTCCTTTCAGTGAACATAAAACCCTTTCGTCAGGGAACAATTTAGTCCAGTCGTCACAAATCTGCAACCTTTAATTTTGTAATTATCAAAATATCCATTTCAGAAAAATTGCTCGGATGTGAATTCATTCTAATAAATAAGCCAATATATATCAGGATAGATAGAGATACAGGTACATGCATAGAGATATATAGATATTAGATATATAAATACAGATATAGATATTATTAGATAGGCATATCTTTATGTGTGTATGTAGAAAGATATAGAGGATTATTGTTGACAAGGTCCACATGTCCATGGAACTCGTAATTAACATCATCACATCGATACTTTTAATTATGAATGAATGATTCACCAAACTATACCGAAGAATCCATAAGGTTATATATGGCCAGCATGCAAGTTGCAAACCATAGACCTGATCTACTCAATTTATAACCGACCTCACAATAATACTAGGTGTTAGTCGACTTGGCCTCTCCTTTTGGAGTTACCGCCTCATGCTTTTACCATGCATTCACTAGATTTCTAAGAAAATGAGTTAAGTGCATGGATATCCCTTAAATTAATTTGTGTCTTGGTGTATTTTGGTCCACGAACTCTCAGACTATATAGATAACATCATAAATTTGTTAAAATATATTATTTAGGGTCATGCAAGTTCAGAAGTAACTCTTAGCCTACGTGGACATCAATCTGGCATGCCAATTATGCGCTTGTATGGACTTGACATGTGGGTCTCACACGTCAATCTCATATGTCTCTCCATCCCCTCCCTCGCGGTACCACATTTGCCTTTGTCATCCCCCTCTCCAGCCATGGCCAACCCCCACCTCCTCTAGGCCAATGTTGGCGCCAAGATCCACCTCCGACGACACCTTCGTGCACACCAAGGGCAGTTGCTTCCTCTTGCCCTATCCAATGTTATGGCGCCATACGTCATACGCTTGCACCGCCCGACCTACGCGTCATGGAGTGAGCGGCGCTGCTGCCCTAACCCTCCTCTCTAGCTGGCACCACCGCCACCTTTTAATAATATCCTTTTCAGATCTCTTGGGGCTCTCAAGTCTCAAGGGATAAAGAAAAAGCTAGGTTGGGAAAAAAACAGTAGAGGAATCTGCACAAAGCTGAGCTGGGCCCTGAATCTTCACTTGAACAAGCCCACAAAAGTCCACCTTCAGTTTAAGGCCCACAGTACTCGCCCTAGTGGGCAGGGCGCAGTGGTCTAGGTGCGTCATCTACCTGTCATCTCCTGCGTAATCAATCGCACTTTTTACCGGCGAGTTTCTAGGGTCGCCGCTCCCTGGGTGACGCCCGCGTGGTTTACGGGTCAACTCCATCGACAGAGCCGGCCCCGAATCTCTAGTTCTCTACTAGCTTGATTCCTTCCTGTGTGTGTTGCATGCACATGCACGTTGGTAGCATTATTTCAGAGAAGCCTTTTTGGTTCATTAACCTTTCCCGTCAGGTGTTGCGTTTATATTTATATAATACAAGTACGCATTCTTGCACTGCCGAGGCCCGGACGCCCGGTATGTATGATTGAACCTGATCACGTTGTGCCATGTGGGCTCCAATCCGTACAAGTGTAGGACGAAGCAAAGAAATATTGTGGTATCTGTTGCATCGATCGACGGATGGAGGGAAGATACAGAGATTCTTGCATTGACACCGCAAGGCAAGGCTACGCTACGCATATAGAGTTCTTTGAATCACGCATGCGATGCGAGGGTCAACTTCTTTGAAACTGTCATAGCAAGGGCAGAAATTTTCTTATTAATTAAGCAGCCACATACATTGCATGATGCACTTGCACAGTTGCACCCTCACATGACCATAATGCATGGCCGCCACCCTATAATTATCTGCCGCGGGAATGGCAAGTTCCCCTTCCCCACCGATAGATCGCCCGGCCTCGATCTAGCTCGCTATTTAAACCCTCGATCGCGCACGCTCTTCCTCAGCACTCCCGTCCCGTCCGGCTCCCGACAATCTAGCTAGACCCTCCTCACGGCGGCTCACGCCCGCTTTCGCACCGTCGTCGTCCAAGCTGCCAAGATGCGTCGCGCCATCGTTTCCGTCGTCCTCCTCCTCTTGGAGGCCAGCTCGCCCATGGCAACGCGCGCTGCGGCGGGCGGCTGCGAGGGCGACAAGCTCCCCGCGGGCAGGAGCTACGCGCACTGCGCCGCGCTGCCGTCCCTCGGCGCCACGCTGCACTGGACCTACGACGCCAAGACCGGGTGGCTGTCGGTGGCGTTCTCGGCGGCCGAGCCGGCGGGCGCGAACGGCGCCGGGTGGGTGGCGTGGGCGGTCAACCCCACGGGCGACGGCATGAAGGGCGCGCAGGCGCTCGTGGCCTTCAAGAACGCCTCCTCCTCCTCCTACGCCGTCGCCACCTACAACGTGACGGGGTACGGCCCGCTCGGCGGCGGCAGGCCCACGCCCATCGCGTACAAGACCGCCGACCTCGCCGCGGATGAGAGCGGCGGCAGGGTGCGGCTCTACGGCAAGCTGCAGCTGGCGCCCGGCGTGGACGAGGTGAACCACATCTGGCAGGTGGGGTCCGCGGTGGTCAATGGCGCGCCGGCCAAGCACGCGTTCGCCAAGGACAACCTCGACGCCAAGGGCAAGCTCGTGCTCTCTGGCGCCGCGCTGACTGCGGCGCCCGCGCCCTCGCCAGCCGCCGGTGCCGCGCCGGCAGCTAAGGGCGGCGGCGGCGCGGGAGCCTCCTCCTCGACTGGCGGGAACTCGGGCACCGCTGCCACCACGTACGTGTCTGCTCCGGTGCTCGCGCTGATGGCGTTGGCGGGTTTCTTGGCAACTATTGTATGGTGATCTCGGGGTGGCAACACGTACGATGGGAGAGTATTCAGCTGTCACTGTCAGGTTGCTACTCTAGCTTATTACCGCAGTATTCATTGTGATCATCCTGGGCCGCGCGAGTCGCTATGATCGCCTGCACGCTCGCGTCCATATTTTCGGTATCTGTTTTTACTGTATTAATTATCTCATTCGTTGAATGAATGGCAGAGTTCCTGTCATGCTTGGTAGGATCATTTCCTCTTTTCCCCCTTATTTTTCATTTTCGTCCCTAAAGAAAA
The DNA here is from genome assembly GCA_030272315.1 of Paspalum vaginatum. Classification (NCBI taxonomy): domain Eukaryota; kingdom Viridiplantae; phylum Streptophyta; class Magnoliopsida; order Poales; family Poaceae; genus Paspalum; species Paspalum vaginatum. The sequence goes on along the minus strand of CM059013.1, from coordinate 10,991,344 downwards.
ACAATGTTAGGTTATATTTAGAACACAAGAATTTTATGAGAATCATACATAAAACAGTTCGGTTTCACGAAAAAATGTAGAAATAGAAAAATTTCCCCATGTTCCAAATAGGACCGTGTTAATTACAGTGTGTACCAGGTTGTTCCAGTGCTGGGCAGCAGCTTGCCGGATGAATTTGGTCAACGGTTGACTTTTCACCTATGGTACGACCGAGGTGAATCTGAAGTCTGAAGAACGGTGGTCTTGGTTGATCCGAGACGTCGCTTTGATAAACCCAAAAGCATTGGTTTGGCTTTTGTGTGTGGCCACTGGCCACTCGCCGGTAAACAAGTATACGATGCACGTGATCGATGGCCCGGCGTCAGATCAGATCCTATGGTTGTGGCGTAGCTATCGAGTTCATGGCCCCCTTTGGCTGAACAGGGGAAATTCAGTGGTGCTTTACTAAATCTGGATTCAAATATGCTACTAGTCCAAGTGGGCTGGAAGATATGCGCTGCACGGCGTTCCATCACTTCCATGCAATGCAACAAGCCGGCGTCGGTCGTCTATTCGATCGAGGTTGGAGATCAGCGCAGACTCTAGTTTATTTCGGGGTACGGTTTTGGTTATTGGCCTCCAAAAATATGAGTAGATCACAATACAATTTTTGTAATGGATCATAATGATACAATTAAATCTCACAATAAAAGACCAACATGTTGCAATGATAAAATAAACTGATGCAGATATTTTCTAATTGTGAGTCCATACTGAAGAGTTCAAAGATTAAATGGAACGAGCCTATATCTAAATCCAAACATTATGTAAACATATGATCCGTATTTGTATCTGGATATTTAGAGTTGGATATTGGATGGTTACTATGACAATGAGATGCATATCAATATCCGGCGCATGTCAACAAAATTTGTACTTGAATCAGCTACATATAAAAAACCAAACATTTGATTTTTTACCTGCGTATATCCATGCATAGACCTGGCTTAATTCCTAGGTATCATCCTAATAACTTATTACGTGATGTATGAGCTTATTATGTCACATTACTCATTGCTATAATAGTACTTCTCTAGCAGATTGCACACATGTTTTAATGGGTGGCAAGGGTCATTGTTATTCAGTTTGTTGAATCGACCGAATAGACCCGACCAAAAAATTAATATGTTGTTGGGCTTGAGAATTCAACACATACTAGACGAATCATGAAAGTGAATAGGTGGCGCATCGTGAGTTCAGTCATATATTTTTAGTGGAAGAATTAAATTCCCCATGGCTATATTAATAAATTGCCTTACGTTCAAAAAATATTAATAAATTGCCACCAAGGAATCAAATAGTGATATGTCAATCCGTCTATCTCACAAAGCAAACGGAAAAGGTGAGCACTAAGAAGATAATTCACTAGCACATTCCTTAAAATAAACACTATTTCATGGACCCAATGGATTAAAACAGAATACATTTAATCTAAAAAATCACTGTTTCGATAGTTTCTATGTGACACCATGGTTTATAGGAATATCAAAGTATCGTATACCCTGAGATGCTTAGTTCTCTTGTAAAAAATGGGTTTTACAATCAAAGTTTTGTAGATGACCTAGTTTCTTTTAGTATTTAAAATCTACTACGATCCAAAGTTCTTTTGTAACTTTGGCTACCTTCTTACCTATTTTTACTATAACTTGTGGCGTTGTATCCAAATAATTTATAGTTTCAAGAAAAAACTATAGTTCAATGGAGTTTGATAAAACTATCTCAGAAGAAATGCATATTGGTCCAATTTATGTAGTTCAATCTAATTTATACTCCCTTTGTCCCAACTTATAGGTCGTTTGATTTTTTTGACACCAAGTTTGATCAACTCTTCTTATCAAAAAATTACAAAAATATATAAAAATGTTGAGATCATAGTTAAAGTATACTATATGCTAAAACAAATCACAATGAAAATAAATGATAATTATGAAAAAATTTAATATGGAAAATTTCCTATTATCCTTGCTCGAACCATCTCAGCCGAAATTTCTATCAAAGCAGACAAATATGTTGCGGCCCACCTAAGGATCACTCACGGGTCGCCGCATTCCTGCGAAGAGCTAACTAAGGTGATGGCGGCCCACTAGGCCCAACTCCGCGAACCCTAGGGTTCTCTCGGCACCTTAAGACCATCTCCTCTCCTCTCACACTTGTCGCTCGCCGCCGCCGCCGCCGCCGCCGCTCTTGCTCGCACCATCGCATCGCCGCAGGGTTCGCAAAGGTACCGCCGCCACATCGCGCCGTTGCTCCGACCATGGCGCTCCCGAATCCTTTTATCGCGTACTGGATCCGTGGCTGGATCTTCCCAAGTGGTGTTTAATTTCTCGCGTGACTTTATGCTCGTTCAGATGGCGGTGCCGCTGTTGACGCAGAAGATCGTGAAGAAGCGGGTCAAGCAGTTCAAGAGACCCCACCTCGACCGCTACAAATGCCTCAAGGTAAGGAAAAAGATAACCCATTTCCTTGTTGCGCGAAGCCTTTGTTCTGCGTGTTACCCGAGCATTTGCTGCGCTCCTCGTTTATACAGTGGATGGCTGCTAGTTAACTTGCTTTAGGTTCACCGGTAGAACTGTCACACGCGCACCGGTAGAACTTGCTTTAGGTTCGTTGCCTTTTGTTAGCCTTGATAATCTTGAGGTACCGGCCTGGAATCTAAGATTAGTTTGTGAATCAGTGTATTGGCATAAAAACTTGCCTACCTCCTGGTTGATGCAACTACGTGACCTGGCAATTGTTAGGAGAGACTAAGTCCCTCTTGTTTTTGGATCTCCATTAGTTTACACTGATGTATTGATGTATCTGAGATTTAAAAAACTTGAAACACAAGACTGTACCAATGTAGCAAATGATCCTTACTTCAGACTTTGTTCGCAACTGGGTGACTTTGAAATTTGCCATAGTGTGCTTAAACTTGCCGGTAATTTTCCCCTTTCTGAAGAGGCCATTCAAACTTGGGGTATGACTTCTAGCTCCAACGTAAGTAGATGTCCTACAAAAACAAGTTGTGTGCATGTTTCTGATTCATTATGTCTCTATATTTGTACTACCTCTGTTCTCGAATATTTGTTGCCCACTAGTGCATTTTTTAACTATAAAAAGTGTAATGAAAAACGGAGGATTGTCATCTAGCATAGCCATTTATGTTGGTTTAGTTGAATGAGCTAATTTTGCAAATGCTGTTTTTTGTAGCCAAGCTGGCGCAGGCCCAAGGGTATTGACTCCCGTGTCAGGCGGAAGTTCAAGGGATGCACCTTGATGCCCAACATTGGATATGGATCTGACAAGAAGACCAGGCACTACCTTCCCAACAAGTTCAAGAAGTTTGTTGTTCACAACGTCTCTGAGCTGGAGTTGCTTATGATGCACAACAGGTGATCCCTCCACCCCCTCTGTTTTACCTTTTGAAAGCTTTTGATGGTGCCACAGGTACTGACATCCTGTGAATTTACTACACAATCATAGCAGAAAGCTTAGCTACAACATTGCTTGCCTCTGAAGTCTGAACAACTACAGTATGCTCTCCTAGTAGCCTAGCAGAAATGGCACGGAATGAGCCAAAATAGGAATGCCATTTCAGTTGCCCTAAAGTACATGGCCCTTATTTTAAGTGAATGACGCTCGTTGCTCCTCTATTGTGTGTGCTGTTAATATAGTGTTTGATAATGCGCTGTTTGCTGACATCCTATTTCCTGGAAAACAGGACGTACTGCGCTGAGATTGCCCACAACGTCTCCACCCGCAAGCGCAAGGAGATTGTTGAGCGTGCTGCGCAACTGGACATCGTGGTCACCAACAAGCTTGCCAGGCTCCGCAGCCAGGAGGACGAGTGAAATGTTCAGTAGTTTTGGTTTCGTTGTCGTAGAACGTTACTGAGATTGAGATGCTTTTTGCAAAATTTTTATGCTTAATGTTTGTGGACGTGATTTTGCTATCGGTTATCTATCGATGGCGAGTACCAATGCCATCTAGTTTTCGATCGGACATCGTGAAATGTGTGCAACCTTGGTAGGTCATGAAATGACAATGAATCTGTGTAGCTGCTCCTGCTCGCATGCTCTGAGCTTTTGCGCGATGCAGGTGCCATGACGCCCAGTATGGAAAGTTTGTAATTGTCCGGCACATGTCATGTTTTTATCCCACTTTGGTGAAACTATGGTTTTATCCCACATTGTACCGTCACAGAATATGGTATCTCCATGAATGGCCGTGGAATTTTAACTACTATGAAATACTCCGTACCTGGTATCGACTAAGCTACGGTCTCCAAAATAACAGAGTTTTTCGACCGCCACATGTGTACCGTCCGATCATTCAAAACAGACTTTACGGTTTATAAAAAACAGAGTTTTCAAAATACCATGGTATTGCATTTATATAGAACATAATAAAGTTACTTTGATACGAAACAGGGCCTGAGGCATAGGGGCTAGGAGCTAGATAGCGGACGCGTCGAACAAGGCCGATTCCAAGTCCAAGTCCCAGAGCGCAGCGTGGGCTCGGCCCGCTTTCCATCTATCCGTGGCGTGTGGCGACGTGTGCCGGCCGCCGTCGCCGCCGCCGCCGGCTGCGATTACGCACTGCCGAGAGTAACAAGTGGCCACGGAACGGAGAGTCCTCCGGCCCCATGGTGCATGGATCATGGTGGTGGGGGCATCATGCAACGTGCAAGGAAGGAAGCGTTGGAGCAGACGTTCTGGATAACTGGATAAGAGCCCCCCCCGACCCGGGCGGGGCGCGCGGTCGTCCTGGCGATCGCTCGCCGCGGTCAATCCGGGCTCCATTCGATCGCCTCCGGTTGTGGATCTGGTGAGCTCGGGGATCACCGCAATGGAGTTACTGTCACGGAGACCCAGCGATCGGGAGGATCGGGACCGCCAACCAATCCGCGCAGAGCCGCCCACCCACCTGGAACAATCATTCGATTCGACATCATTGTATTGCACGGCCCGCCGCTAGCTGCTAGCTTATCCTCTCGTCTCGGAGGCGGAGGCGGCGGAGGGCCGGGCTTGCTCCTCCGATTCCGATCCAGCTCTCTCTTCTCCGTCATGGGATCATCACACACGCTCATCATCAGAGCGTATATATGCATCTCTCAGCTCGTCCATTCAATTCATTCTCTTCTAATATACTCTCCGTCCGTCCGTCCGTCGTCGTCGTCGCGCAGGACCAGACGGAGATGCGATCTCCATCGCCCACGCGTCCGTGTCGCCCCGCCATCATGATGACCGGCCGCGCATTGGTCCGCCGGTCCGGTTCGCAGCCACAGATCTAGTATCGCTACCTGATGATCGTCAGCCGCTGCGTGTACAGGCCCCTACCATTGGCATAGGCCATAGCCACCGTTGCCATCAGATCGGGGCCTGCTCGCCGTCTCTGTCGGTCCAGCGAGGCTACAGGCGGAGACGCCGATGACGACGACGCGCGCTAGCTCCACGAATAGGAATAGTCCGTCATCCCGCGCCGCGCGCCGGCCGCGGTCTGTCTCTGCGCCGCGACCGGTGCAACGGAACGGACAGCTATAGCCTCGCGGCCTGGCATTTGCATGCAGTCGTCCCCTCTCGTCCCGGAGGGAGAGTCGGAAGCATGCGACAAGGCGCCAAAGCCCGGGGGGATATGACGCATGGGTTGGCATCATGACCGGATCTCAGCGAATTTGGCACAGGGCGGCCGACGGCGACGCCCATGCCGGTGGCGGCCGGCCTGCCCGCCTGCCTGCCTTTATTCCACCCCTTGATTGGCCTTTGGCCCGCCGATTAATTACTGCGGGGACGGCGCTGTCGCCGCCATGCCATCCATCCACACCCGATAGATGGACTGGAGTGCGATTGAACTTGGTTGCATTGCAGGGCGAGGAAGAAGGAGGAGGCTATATCTGCACCTGCTCTGCGCACACAGACACAGACTGACAGACAGCATGCATCAGAGCAGCATTTCCCGGCGGATCGGATGGGCGGGACCAATGCATGCATGCAAACGAACCCTACTCCCGGGCTCCAGCTGGGGCATGCCGGATTGCAGGGTCGAGGTCGACCTCAGACAAATATGGAGGATGCAGACAGTGAGACAGATGTCAAAGACTGGGAGGTGGGCTGGTTAACCAGTTCAAGCGAGACTTGTTAGCTTTGCTGTTTATCCGAGCGTGGGGAACAGGGGGATAACGTCGATTAACTAGCTAGACGACAACAGCTCGCAGTGTTTATTTTGCATATATTGCTGGACTAGAATGCGACCGCGATATGACTTCAGTAATATGTGGTTATATATTTTCTTTTCTTTTTTTTTTTGTGGAAATTTAGAGATAGTATCGAGTGCAGAAACGACAAGAACTCCATTCATTCCAATATAACAGCGTACATGTGTGTGCTGGACTTATTTTGGGGAGCAATATTTCCTGATGAAGAAAATCGACCGAATTAACAACAAACTGTTCGGTAACAATGGTTATATGCAAGGCTTTTTACCCTGAGGGAATACGAAAGCCTTTGCAAACACCAGTTTTTACTTTATTGGCACAAGTTTTTCTTCTTTTTCCTTATAATTTACAGGTAGTGGCCAATTTTGTCTGCGTGCGACACTGTTGAAGCATCAAGACAATTGATTTGACTCCAAGAACGTATATATGCTCCAATTTTGGATTAATTGATCATGTGACAACAATCACATGAACAGTATATATAATTATTTCTTTAGATATAAACAATGCCAACTAAAAAACGACAAGAACTCCACTTCAATGGTGCATGCTATACTGGACTAATATAATGCTTGCAGTTGGCCATTGAAGAAGAAAACTGGCCGAATAAACAACAAACTCTCAGCAAACTAGGTGCTCGACCGCAGCTGTTTCGGCACCAATGATTCAGCATGTCGTGTTCCGGGTGTGAGTTGTTCAAATGGTATAGTTGATGCTCTGAAAATCGAAAGAGGTATAATTAATTGATGCGTGAACCTTGAAAACATCGCAAATAAAATATCCAAAATATCTAATGTATATAGCCACCAATGCATCCTTGTTTACTTTGAGAAAATCATCTGTTTGTCGTTGGCTAGCATTTGATTTCACAAATTGCCATCAAAATAGACCCCCTTTTTTCCATTCCTTTGAAGAAGAAAATCGGCCAAATAAGCAACAGCCTGTCGTTAAACTAGCTGTATGCAAGTTCTTCTTTTCCCTGAGGAATTGAAGTGCTCATGCAAAAAGGTTCAGCTAACCTTATTGCTGCAAGTAGTTGTAGTTTTGCTTCTTCATTTAATTTGCAGGCAGTGTCCAGGTAATAATTAAGTGGCACGTTGCAGCATCAAGGCAAGTCATTCTTGCAAGAAAGGGCAATCACCGCCTTTTTCTAAGTCTTCGAAACACTGTTGGTTAGTACTGGCGCACTATACGTATATGATCTTGTCATGAGCTGTGCAGCTTCCAGCCGTCAGTTTTCCACACACAGCCAGTCCACTCTCAGAGCAGAGAGGACAAAGCCCGCAGTGCCTGTACCACGGAATGGAATGGCCACCGGCGGCAGGGAGCAAAGGACAGGGCCCGAGCCGAGCGCGACACGGAACCTACTTGCGGGAACCAGCTCAGAATACGTCGTGTTTTTTAAGATACATGTAGAAATCAGGCACGCGAGTACAGGGTAAGTAGCAAGGAGACAGCACGGCCTGATCCTGATGCCGACAGTACAAGACTTTGGTGCACCCTTGCATTACTATACAGAGCAAAACGTACGCTTGAGCTAGCTCTCCAATATTTCGGAGTTTTTTCCACTAACAATTTATATATTCTTCTCTCTCTCTCCATCTGTTTATATACGCATCCCGCTGAAGATGATAAAACATACAGGTAGAGGTACATATATGTAAAAAATATACTTTCTCCATTCTTTTTCATTAATTTGACATTTTTTAGTTCGGAAATGAAGTAGACGGCAAATATTCAAGAACCGACATAACACCAATGCAATATTAACTTTTGCGCGCACTATTGGAGTCGGATCCCGGAGATGATGGTCTCCTCAATTGCCTCTCCTGGATTAGCTGTGCAGAACTGTGGCTAGTGCCGCATCTCTGCACGCCTGAACCAAGACGGAGGACGAGCAGCCGGCGTGTTGTCAAAGGCTGGCAGGATTCGGTTGCGGCGTGGATGGATGGGAGCACAGCGTAGTACTACCACGAAATGAGATCCAGCAGGAACCGTGAGAAAAAAAGCGATGGCTAACCTACCAGAACTGGGAGACAACGACCCCCGCTTGTTTCTACGTAAACGACGGGAGGGCAACAGGGAAGAGCCGTTCACGATTTACCCCCCACCCCAGTAGAGATGACCCGTGAACCTGCGATGGGTGAGTTGTTTGAAAGGGAAACGTGTTGCCTAACCGAGGCTAAAAACTGTCAAGTTGGTCCGGCCTTTCTTGTACGGTCATTTCTGGTTTCTCCAACAATTTCTGATGAGCTTTTTTCTTTTTTGTTATAGCGCCAACAAATTTACAGGGTATAGGCCTCATGATGTGAACAAACGGGTTTGATCAGCCCTGGGGCTCAAGAACAGTTGTACTATGATGAAGATGAACTCTGGATACAAATGGCAAAACCCAGTTGTAACAGAAAGAATCGATGGATCGGAGCACAAACATTTGTAGCAAGCTGAGAGATTTTATCACATGGTTCGGTTTTCATCATAAGATAAAAATGCAACAGTACACTGTATCGTTCCAATACCAACCAGCGCTCTTACATACGAGGACTTTAGAAAATGGTGCATGTAATATTTGCACCATATCTAGTACACAATACTCTACTTTAGCCTTGCGAGAGATCATATGATCCCTATGACTATGAGAAGAATCGAGTTGCCGTACATCCACCATATCATGGAGTGAATCAGTTCACAGGCCTAAACTCTATTGACGGTCAGCTTAGGAGAGCTTCGCTTGCCGCGGTTCTTCATACCCGCTATATACAAAAATATCATCCTTGGGGTGTTGTACCAGGGTCTAGAACTCAATCTTTGTGTGATCAGCCTGTAGCTGACCTGCATCAATTACAAGATATCTGTTATCAGTGAAATGGTAATAGCCAAGGTGTGTAAATTGTAATTGAATTGATCGATATTGGTTTATCCACAATTTGCATACCATCAAAATTTGGTACTGAAGCCCCATCCTCCTGGCTTTGCCCACTACCCATAGGCAAAGCGTTCTGTAGGCCATCCTCCCAGAAGTCCCTTTGCTGGGGAAAAAAATCAGTGGCAACAGTATTATGACACGACTCATACTAACTGCCATTTGATCATATAGATTGCTGATTCCTCAGGCAACAATCACCTGCTTTTGAAAAGCAAACTGTGGGTTGGTTGCGTGGGGCAGAGCTGTGTCTAACAGACTTAGAGGGCACTGATCCTCCAAAGCACCCGAACCAAAGGGCTGGAAAATATCTGTTTGGTCACAAAATGGAAAAGCTGCACCGGCACTTTCCAATGGAAAGGCCGAATTCGCTGAAGGGCCACATGCTTGGTAAATCTGAATTAAACGGAAAAAAAGCATGTCAGGGGCAGATTGTAATTTGTTTCATAGATCCAGAGCATAAAAAAGAAGAGGTAGTTCAAGCTCACATCTTTGTGTAGGAGTGTAGACAGGTTGCTGAAATCAAGTTGCGGGTTCACAGTGGCAAGCTTCATGGACAGGAACTGAAATTATAATAATAAACGCTGAGAAGGATTAGAATTTCAAGCTATGACTGTGTGATATAACTGAATGTAAGTGAGTTGCTCACCTCAACTTGCTGCTGCAGCGATTGCACATAGTTTATGATCTCATCGAGCATGAGCGCCTTGCCAACCACCTACAATAAATCCCCCTAAGTTAGCCCAATTACAGACACCAGTTGCGGCATCGTTTAACTGTTATACTAGAACTCTGTGATGGTACCTTGTTGCATCCTGGCACCAGGTCCTGTAGAAATTTCATCCTCTGGCTAATCTTCTCTCTTCTAACCTATCAAGACACCGAGAACAAAGTGTGATTGTGAATTCAAACCCAAAACACACCAATTCCATTTGCAATTCAGCTCACACGGTAGGGACCAAGTGGAACTGCGGTGCCTTACCCTCTCTGCAAGGCTGTGGCTGTCAGTCGCCTGCCCTCGCCGCGCCCGGACATGGACGTAGTCCTTGGGCGGCTCGACCGGCGGCTTGGAGCTCTTCCCCTTGCCCTTTTTCTGCCTTTTGTCCTCAACCGAGCCGTCGCTCGCCGCCGCCTCCTCCTCCACCTTCGGCTTCACCGGGCCGTCACCGGCGCCCACTTTGCACCTCTTCCCGTCCGGCCCCTTGGCTTCCCCACCCTGCACACCAGAATTCAGAATGAGACCAACACTTCAAAAACCAGCAAGCTAAAAAACAACCCAGGTCCGTGACAGTGCAGAAGAATCAAATCCGCCCTGGTCTTTCCCGCACCTTGCCCAAGCAGGCCTCTTTCCCGCCGCCGGCCCTCGCGGTTGCGGGCGGCGCCTTCCGCTTCCTGGCATTGCCGCCGTCCCTGGCGCGCGCCCACGCCGGGTCGGACACCGACGACCCCTCCGGGGACCCGCCGCCCCCCGCCGCGACCCCGGGCAACCCAAACAGGCCGCCGCCGCCGCATAGCGTGTCGAGGAACCCGCCGTCCAGCGCGGCGAAGTCGAGCGCCGGGGCGGAGTGGCCCATGAGCAGGTTGGCAACGTAGTCGCTGTCCATGGAAAGAACGGAGAGAAAGAAAAGGCGCCGCCGCCGGAATTGCGCAGGAAGCAAAGGCGGAGCGGAGGGAGGAAGTCTTGGGTCGTCTCGTCTCCTCCGAGCCGAGCTGGAGCCAATCCGCGGGTGGATTGATTTTGGGGAAAGCGAAGCGAGTGCGCGAGGCCGCGGAGCCGGTAGGTAGGGGATTGATTTATAGAGCGGTTGTTGCTGCGCGCGGCTGGGTTGGGGGAGCCGCCCGCCGCGTCCGTCGCGTAGCTCGGCGCGGTGGGATGCTTGCGGCGGGGGGTTACCGCCGGAGTCTACTTCCACCGTTCTACTGCAGTGAGGTGTGGCTGCGGCTGCGGCTGCGACTGCGGCTGCGGCTGCGGTGGCGGAGGAGAGGTGAAGGCGGTCAAAACGGAACGGAACGCCCGCAGGCAGGCCGAGCAAATAACGGTTTCTGCTAGCTCGCCATTGGGGGGCAGTGTTCCGGAATTTCTGGCTCGGGAGAAGACGCTTCTGCCCCTCTGCTCGCCAGCGTGTTGACAGCCTACACCAGACCGTGAGGTCCAAAACAAATGCCATTTTCTATGCAGAAACGTTATCCCGCGAGTGGGTCGTACTTGCGTTGAGCGTGCAACCCCGCACAGCCCACGGCCCATTAAGCGCGCGGTGGGGTTGGGGTTAGGTTTCAAGGTAACTAGGAGCCTTCATGTCCGGCGGCTCTAAATAAGTAGTCGCCGGCTGTGGAGTCGTTTAGTAGCTAGCAGAGCGGAAGCGGTGAGAGCCGTCAGAGCCGGATAGCGGGGATGATCGGCGGGTGGGGGAGAGAAGACCGATGGGTGGTGGAGGTGACAATGAGGTTAGCAGTGGAGGCGACAGCAAGCTCAGTAGTAGCCGTAGCAGCGGACGGTGGTGGAAGCGGTGCTAGCCGCTAGAGACGGAGTGTTGGAGGTGGCGGGGCAAATAAGGCCGCAGATATTACATGCGATGGCGCGCGGCGGGGGTGGGGATGGGTTGATGATTGGTCGCGCGTTTGATTACCACGCAATCCATCATGCTTTAACTTTATCCTTACTACGGTGCTACTTTGGATACCGGAGAGAGATGATCCAAATTTTAGGAATCGGTGCAAATTATTGAGGTCAGATTCTACAAAGTCGTGAAAACGACATCTCATAGCGAAGAAACGGAAGGTTACCTAGTGATGCTACTTTTGTAGCCTCAGGCTGATCCAACTAACACCACCTTTCTATGGTATCACTTGGATTAGAAATTTGTTTGAAAAGTACAGTACTCCTGATAGAGTATATATGGTTGAAAGTATTTTTTATAGTAAAACTAGTAACATCAATCTTATGTGTTTGGTCCAGTGCATGTAATTTTCCTTTACGTGTTGGTCGTGCAATATAAAAATTGCTCGAATAGAATCAACCGGCAGCCATGCAATATCATGGATGCTTATCAATCTCTCTCGTATCGCACATTTTGTATACGTATGTCAGTAAACGTAGAAGTTCAAATTATGCCTCGGCTAACAAGTGGGCTAATTGTTTGCTAGTCAACACCTCGGCTAGTTGTTAGTTCACTGAAAGGACCATAAGCATGTCTACGGGTTTTATTTAAAACAGATTATGGATTGGGAAAATACCTCCATATCCCTCACCCGCTCAATAAGGCCCCATTAGATGTGTTAGGCCATCTCCAGCAGTTGCCACGTTGTTTTAACACTATAGACGGTATAGATAGAGTGTAGTTTGAAATTTGAGAAGCTTAGGGTTTTAGGAAATATAAATTTAATCAGTAATAATATTAGAGCTGATTGTTTTAATTCATCTTTTGTAATGTCATTGTGGGTAATGTATATGCAAATTTAGAAATTATTTTAATTTATATTTTATGATGTCATATTGGGTAATTTATATGCAGATTTATGGCTTGTTTTAATTCATCTTTTATAATGGCATATTGAGTAATTTATATGCAAATTTAAAGTGTTATCTTAATTCGTATCTCATAATGGCATGGTGGGTAATTTTATACAAATTTAAGGGGTTACTTAATTCATATTTCATAACGGCATGGTGGACAATTTTTATATAAATTTAGGAGATTGTTTTATTTCATCTTTCATAATGTCATGGTGGGTAATTTTTTTTAGAAACTATAATAGATCTAGTGACTACTATTATTAGAGCTATACGATGCATGACGGGATGTTTCTGATTTTTGTGAGAATTTTTAGAATTTATTTTTTTAAAAAAACTGATCTATCATTAGAGTTACATGATGGGTGATGGGATATTAATTATATAGAAAATATATCTGATTGCTATTAAGATTTCAATCTACAATTGATGATAGCATGTTTCTGATTATTGTGAGAATTTTTATGATTTTATTTTTTATTTAGTGCATCTTATAAGGATTAATAAGAGACTCCTCCAATTAGTAACGGCAAGATTAGGCACAAAATATCTATTTCATAGAAATATTTCTAACATCTTTATAGAAAAAGTTACGAGATCTAATAGTGTAAATTTGTAAATGGGAAAACATTTGACAAAAAAACTAAGGTTAAATTTGAAAATAGAAAAAATATACAAAAAGAAGAAATTTGCTTTCGTTGAGAGTTGAACTCAAAACCTTCCGTAATGACAGATGTGGGTAATTACTTAATAAACAAATCTAAAATATCAGAAAATCTGTCAAAAAAAAGAAGAAATTTGTTTTCGTTGAGAGTTCACCTTGCATAATGGCAGAGGTGAGTAATTACTTAGAAAATAGATCTAATAGCTATTAATATTCCAATCCGTCAATTGATGGTTGTATGTTTCTGATTTTTGTGGGAATTTCTAAGATTTATCTTTTTTCTGGTGCGTTTCGTGAAGATTAACGTGGAAGATACGTTTCGTGAAGATTAACGTGGAGGCTTCAAATAAAATCTCTAATTAGTAATAGTAGAATAGGACGTGTATCCTGTTGGCGTCATTTATATTTATAGTTACACGTTTGGCTTTACCCAGAGGCCAGAGTCCCAGACAAAAGAAGGCAAGCCTTATCCCTTGTACTTTATTTGTTGATAAAATTTAAGTGCTAAAAAGCTAATACTTGTGGATGAAGCAGTATTGCAGGAAACTCCCTGGACCTGATCCAGAAGATGAGATCAACGGAGTTTTTTTGTTCGTAAACAGTTTGTTCGATCAGGCCGAACTATCCTTTTGCTGCAAGGGCAAGGGCAAGGGCAGCAGGTTCGCAAGTGCTTGTGCAGCAGCAGAAGAGGAATGGATCTGTCCACCACCCGCCTAACTGCCTCGCTGAGTTGAGCAAACCGGATGCAGATGCCAGTGGACGACGGTGCTGCTGTAGCTCATATCGGATGGAAAAATGGAGGTGCCTAAAACCCATAAGCTTTCATTTCTCTGCCCGAAATAGCAAGGGCCCTTCTTTTGCTCTCGTCCCACCGCTCGCTTTATCGGTTCTTCGATCGAGAGGTTAGGTGATGGGCATGAGGGTTGTGTGCAGGATGGGGGCCATGCATGATGCTTCGGATCGGGATAAACGATACTCTTCTCGACTCTCCCATCCATGACAGGCACAGCTTCTACATATATATGACAGTTGGGGTTATATCCAAGATAATGTGCAGGTAGTGGCCAATCATGCCCTCCCAGCTTATTCTATGCGATAATAAGAAAAAAGGCCATGGACTGCTGCAAGCAGAAACCGATCGAATAAGAAGGCAAAGCCGGAGTTGGCGTTTGCCATATGCGTCCTGGGCAGGGCAGATGATGCGTACGCAACGCACAGGAAATGCAATGAAATATAATGGAGCCAGCCAACCAATCAAAATGGGCAAATGCTAAAATAAATGAGGCCGTCACGATCGTCAAACCCCGCGACCCCGTGCGTTGTGCCTCGGCAACACATTCATCGTCAGTGCTCTGCTCTGCTCTGCTGCCCCCCTCGTGTCCTTGACGCCGGATTTTGGAAGATCTCCCGCGTGTGTGCTGAAACATATGCACGTCCCGGACGGTCCTGATCGCGAATAATCAATCAAATACTTCGACGACTGCAAATGCATGCGGCACGTACTAGCTAGAGGAGGTTTCTGGGCGAGAATGCAGGCAGGCAAGTGCATGCGGCGGTCGTCGGCCGAGGTTGTTTATCCCGATCTCGCGTGATTTTCATGGCCGCCGCGCCGCCCGCCTAGCCATTGGTTCCGGAACATTGTTTTGATTTTGTTTTATTTTTTCTTAAAAAAATAAGAAGATAGGGCTCCGATCACCGGTTTCCGAACCCTAGAACCGACACGCGCGCGGGAGCCCATGGTTCTGTCTTGTGTGTGGCCAACGCCGTGGCTAGCTCCTTGATCTTGTGTGTCAATGCTTGATGACGATGGCGTGGAAGCCAAGAAGGGGGCCGTGAAGTGAACGGGCAGGGGAGCAGAGAAGATTTTTGTTGCAGCGTGCGCGTGTCCGGCCGGTTAATCGCATCCATACATCTTACTCTAACCAGACACCTCGATGCTGCTGCTGCTGCAACTAACAGCCACATGCACCGTATCTTGACTATAGCTCTTCGCACATCTATCACAGACTATTATATAGGAGTATTAGCAGATCGACTGATAGTTTATCGTTCCTGAGAGAATGGGCACATCACGACGACCCACAGCCGCAGCACAAGTGCTATACTATAAGCATTGGCGCCGTGACGCTGATGTTAGCTAGCGCGCCGCTACGAAGAAAGAGCAGATGGCGTAGCTGGGTGCTGTTCCACTACTTTGCCTCAGCTAGAAAACCGCAGTTTGGTGCCTCCTGTCTGTGGGATCTTTCCCCCGCCCGTACAAAATCAAATCCGGTAGGTGAATTCGCCAATAATTCCGCGATGCTTTCGGCAGTAAAAATTAAAACCCCCACTGTTTCCCGCTTGAGGCCAGGTCATGTGACTGCTACTCCTGGCTTCGAGCCTATTAACTAATGGTTTCAGGGTAACATCAGCTGCATGCACGGTACAGTACTGTACTCCCCTAGACTGTTGTCCAGTCGGTGAGTTTTTTTTCATTTCTTTTTTTGGGTACAGGGAAGTGTTGACAATCTTAGGCGGCGTTCCCCCCCCCCCCCCCCCCCCCTATTCATGTGGTCACATTCAGCTTTACCATTGTCGTTGGTTCGGTGGGTGTTGCCGGATCTGAGCTAATCCAGCACTGAGGTCTGGTTTGGTGGATCTCACATTTTTTTCCTCTTGCAAACAGTTGCCCATGTCCTGCATGTATTTCGCGGAACAGTTTCCAGTCATGTCCCTCTCTGAAATCATGCGCCAGTCGTCGTCCTCCCGTCCCTGACAAGCAAGGGGTCGATCTGCAACTGACGCTGGAATGGAAGAACCTTGCAAAATACTATTATACTATTCATAAACGCTACTAGTAGACTAGTGCTATGTCAAAATTTGTTGGCAGGATCGAGGTTAAAACTTGGTATACACGGGTTTGGGCTGCTGCTACCGAAACATAACGTCGCTAACACACATGAATTGAGGGGAGGTTACTGTTCTTTGCAGACAGATCCATGGCCTACTCTAACTATGCGACATACTCTAATGAAAATGCTGCGTCAATCCCGTGTTTTCCTTGGTCGCGAAGGTTGAAGCCACCATCGCAAACTCCCAGCATATTCAGCATCATATCATGGGCCTTGTAGTATGAGAGCCGGACAGCTACGGTGACAGACAGACTAGGTTCAGAGTTTCACTTCAGCAGCAAAACTAGTAAGCTCACCAGAGCAAGTAGCATGTAGGTTCATATTCTACATACTAAGACACAGAATTTAGCCCAGGATCCGACTGGTCTCGGCCAATAGGCTCTTCTGGCAGTTGCAGCTCAGAAACATGATATATAACTGATTCACGATACTCGAATCACAAAGCGAGCAGATAGGATAACTGATTCATGATGCACATCAACTCTTCTACAGCAGATCCACTCCATAACTACCACGGTACTAGCACTAGCAGAGTCCAGAAACAGTTTGATCGAGATACCCGTGTTCTGTTTGTCAAGTGGTACAATAATCAGCAAAATAGTTGATGGTTGATCGAGATACAAAAGTGGGAACTGAAATTTGGAAACTGCTGCACCCTACAAACTGATTAGCTTGCTGAAGACCGAAAAGCATACCTGTTGTGCATTATAAGCACCTGGCGTTGTGCTGTGCACCACAAACTTCTGGAACTTGTTGGGCAGGCAGTGCCTGTCAGAACCATAGCCAATATTAGGCATCAACTTGCATCACTTGAACTTCCTCCAGAGTCCACACACGGGAGTCAATACTCAATACCCGTTGGCTTGAATTGGTTCAGAATGACAGTAAGAGAAATATGGTAAGCGAGAACTGAATAACACTGCAGAAAACACAATTCATCGACTAAGATGAAGCATGGATGTGATGTGATGATCAATTGCATTAATTCCTAACAGACAGCATCGTGAATATTACAAAAGCAGCCATGCATTGCAAAGGCAAATAATGAAATAAACAAACAAGCTCTCACAAATCACAACAAAACTACTTGCAATAATGCTCTGCAAGATATACGGATCAAAGGTATTTGTCTATTGGTTGTTCAATGGAACACTCAGTTTTAACAAAAGAGGGTTAAGTAGATCCATGCATGTATCATACCGGGTGGATAAAATCAAACGAATAAAGCATAAGTAGTACTTTACATAGTAGATGGCAAGGCGTTCAAACAAGACATTCAGCAGTCCTAAAATATTGCACAGGCTATGTCACACATAGGATAGGAGCCACGCGTAGGGGCCAAACGCCTTGAACGTTTCCCAAATACAATAGTTACTCAACTCAAACATTAGGCTTTGTACACTCTATTGTACCTGTGGCTCCATCAAGTGAGTTTGAAATGGATCTCAATCGATCCAGTCTCATACTGGCTACTGGCTATGCAGGCAAGCAGCGTGCGCTCACACAAAAAAAATATCAAGAACATTGTTTTAGATGAAGGGAATTTTATTCCAGACTCTTTAAGAGGTTTGCACACAACCAAATCTTATAGCAACAACATTAATGAAATTCAACTCCACTAATTCGCATGTTCATACGAGGGCTTACATGCCTGAATGACTAAGGACACGCTCCATTCCGCGGCTGCGGTGCGGAGATTCTCTGCGGAACAGGAAGCCCATTGGAGTTGAGCCCTTGGCTACCCTAAATTTTGGATTGCTAGCATCTAGGTGGGTACGGGTACAGGGTACTGTACTGCATCGCTTTTAATCGTGCATACGTGCAATGGAACTCAGCCTAAAATGCATTGTGGCACAGTAGACAGCCAAACTATCTCTAATCTCACTGGAAAACCTATAGCTCCCTGACCACTTTGCAAACAGAGCTACCAAACCGTACTAACTTGTCGAATAATACAGCATTGAAATCAGATGTGGATATCATATCATCGTGACGCGTTTACAGTATCCCAGAAATTACAGATGGGGTGATGAGATTGATTCAGCTGCGGCTTATGAGCCAAATTCACAAGCCACTAGCATCCTGTAGCTCCTGAAAAACTAGATTGTAGCAATCGTAAGTCTAATGCTGGGCTTTTCTAATAGAAACAGCTGCAACCAATCGGCTCGGCTTAGGCCAACTTCAACCGTTGTCTCATTTTGAGGCTATTTATCACCATTCTGACACTGGAGTTTGAAATGAGGAACGGGGGATGAAGAAGCTGCTGAAAAGCGATCACCCCCAGACATGAGGCATCCCAGTTAGGCTGAAGAGGATCGGCAATACCTTGAGGCACTTGTGGCGGTCGAGATGGGGCCTCTTGAATTGCTTGATCGCACCTTGGCATAGATTCCAAACAGAGTCAAGTAGTGGAAAATGTTGCCATACATCAATTTCTTAAAATAGCAATGACTAGTGCATAATAGTTCACATCGCAACCGAAATGAAGTCTAAAACCTAGCCCCGAATGAGAAACAAGTGGTCTTTTAGAAAAGCTCTTCAAACAGCCATATAAACAAGTCACCGCACATTAGGAGTTTGCTCAGAAAGAAATACTAGACGTTCTTGTGGAATAGCAAAAGAAAGTCTAAGGGAACAAATATAATGTTCTTTCTCTAGGGATCAAGGAGTCCATGGCATTTGCAGTACTGGAGTAAAAGGATTTTATGTATCCATCTATTTGACTTGATAACTAGACTTCATTTGATCTCAAAATCGATCCTACTCTCCTGGCTATCTAAAGCTCACTGTCCTCAGATTTGCTGGCTGGCTCCCCATTGACAGCAACAAGCTCAGTGTCAAATATAAGTGTCGCTCCACCTGCAAACAGAAAGATAAATGGCTCAGATAGGCAAATCAGAAGTCTGCAGTGAACACAGAGCTGACAAGAAACGTGAGTTGAAGAATCCCACTTTTTTAGGGTATTGAAACAATCCATTCAGATGGAAGTGTTGGTAGCATAATGGCAACAAATCATACTATTGTCGTGCACAACAGTGTGATTATTACTGCACAGAATTGTATCAAATAATCCTAATATGACTTTATCACAACGGTCTCAAAAGACAAGGAGCAGAAAATACCATACCAGGAATAGTGGGTGGCGATCCTTGAGGCCCATAGCCAAGCTTTGAAGGGATCTTCAACTTCCGCTTCTCACCAACGCACATTCCCAGCAGACCCTGATCCCACCCTATATAGTGTATAGTACAAGAATTCAGACAGAGAACTAGAGCGCAAGCCAAACAGACAGTAATCAACTGTGTTGTGGTACCAACTTAATTACCTTTGATCACTTGGCCAGTGCCCAGCTCAAATTCAATTGGGTCACCCCTTTCATAGCTAGAATCAAAAACTGTCCCATCAGTGAGCTTTCCCTGGTAGAAAAATTATAGAAAACAAGTGAGTGTCACTCAAGGATAATTATTGTAAGCAATGAGTGTTGTCTAGTATTAGAACATCTTTAAGCAAGTGGGCTGTTAATACCATTTTCCAATAGCATGTTCTATTGTATATGTTTGATTCTGTGCTCAAACTAAAAACATAATTATGGGAGATGGCGATATGCATGTCAGTACTAAATGGGTGAAGAGATAAAATATATATAGGTGCTCCAATTACTCAAAGAAAGCATTAAATTAGTGCTATGCAGGGCAATTTTAATGATTGATCTATTGCTAGAAAAGGTGAGGGCAGATGTTAAACTTACACGGTAGTGAACTTTAACCCTGTCACCTTTGTGAGCTTGAATGCTGCAGGATTCTGGCTTGTGCTGCATTTTGCAACAAACACATAGTATCAATACCAGAAATCTGATGAAGCTAATAGCTGCAAACTGATGAAACCTATGCTCCACGTTGTAATTCTTACAACAAGGCTTTATAAGACTAGAAAGATTGACCTTAGCTTGTTGTGCTACATTTTTTGTTTTTTGAGAGAAAAGCAGAATTGATTGCTCACAACTAGGGATGCAAGTAAGTGCTCAATGGATAGTTCTAGGTCACAAACTTCTTGCGCTGAAACCCTAGACAGTTCATTTCGATGAATTTTAAGTTGACCCAATGACCCAGAGAAAATTAACTTTCATCCCTACTCGTAACAATAATGCCTGGGTTTATCAGTTGTACAAAGAATAGATTTTCTAACTGTGCAAAGCTATCAAAAGAATTTTCAAAAGCTTCCACGCTGATTTGCTGCCAAATGCAAAAACAGACAAGGTTCAACAAATCCAAAGAAATGTATAACAAGGCTTTGATAAGAACAGACAAATTGATCTTTGCTTGTTCAGCTAGAGTATTCTCTTTTGGGACAGAAATGCAGAAGTGATTTCTCACAGCATAACACTTTGGTGATACAAAGTTCCAAAGTGATTTCCTAACTGGTTGGAAGTGGAACTTAAATGAGTGTTTGAAATTTTCCATGTTGATTTGTTGCCGAATCAATAAGGTTTTAGTTCAGGTTATTGTTTCCATAGGATAAATGCGTACCCTTACTCAATAGTATGAAACAAACACAAATAGTATGAAACAAACACACCAATTTTACACTGACCAAACTCTAGCATCTTTTGCCAAATGCAGTCAATCGAACTCCAATGACTCAATTTTCCTGCACAGCTTGCTTTTTTCGTCATAGTTTATCATGACATCACTCCCATAACAAATTTTCCTCCATTTTCGATTTGCTCAAAATACTATGCCAGGGATCAAGTCTAATTAGCGTAACTAAACCTCTGATTAAAACAACATTTCCAAACTACCATCCAATCTGCCATCGGCCCAATCCAATCGGACACAAGAAGGGGGGACGGAACAAAGCAATTCGTACAGGCAGAGGACAAAACATTCCTAGTAGGGTAGACCAAGAGCGGGTACCTTCACGCCGATCTGGAGCTCCGTCACGTCTCCGGATTTCTTGGCGGCAGCTGCGAGACACAAAATTTAGATCGGAACGGATCAGATCACAGATCGCTGCGTGGGAGTGCCCCTAGATCGAAGCTGGTCGGAGCGTACTCACCGACGAGTAGCAGCGCGGCGGCGGCAACGAGGAGGCAGAGAAGAAGCTGCGGCTTCGTCATGGCTGGTGCTGGGGAAGAGAGCAATTCACCGGCCTCTGGGCGATAGGGGGTTGTGCTGTACTGCTGTGCGTTTATAAGGCTGATCTCACCGGTCAGAGTATCTCATTCACTCCGTCATACGGAGTGTGATTGGTTTACTGCGAAAATGTTCAATACCAAAAATTTCGGTACGTCAAATTAACTTGATAAAATTTTTATACGGCACGCTTTTTTGAAAGCTAAGTGCAGGAGCTCTGCTTATTTCATTTAAAAAGGAAGGGAAGAAACAGTCATTACATAGTTGATATTATATAAAAGATAATGACTCAAACACAATACTAAACAATAAATAGAAGATCAAGGTAAACATAGATGGCCAACCACAGCTCACTTCAGCTCCATCTCTTCTTTAGCCAAGTGACATACCGAGAAAGCAGACTTAGAAATACCTTTAAAATTTCGGTGATTTCTTTCTTTCCAAATATTCCAAGTGAAGTACGTTAGGATGCCGTCGATTGTTTGTTGTTCCTCTTTTGATTTGTTTTGGAGGGCAAGAGCCCACCAAGCCTCAATACTCTGCAAGTCCAGGATCGGCGGCATAATTAGATCGTTTGTCCAAGATCTGATCTTCTCCCGTACTTCTAAAGCGAAAGGGCATTGATATTAAACCAAACAGGTTTATAAACTTAGCCTAAGACCATCTGCATGTGGTAAATATCAAGTAGGATGCTAGACAGTAGACACAATCAAATACTCAATTCATTCTTTTTTATTTGACGCGGTTGATTTTTTTTTTCAAAAAATTGATATTATGTTTTATTAAAAAAAAATTATTACTTATCATTTATTTTATTGTTACTTGGTTCATCATTAGGTGTATTTTGAGTATAACTTGAATTTTTATATGTTTACATAAATTTTTTGAATAAGACGAAGGATTAAAGTTTTGAAAAAAAATCAACTGCATTAAATAAAAAAGAACGGAGGGAGTATGACATCTAGTTTTGCTTGGGTTTAGTGTACGCGTGGTAAATATCCAAGTAAGATGTTAGATACAGTCTAACACGACACTTAGTTTGCTTGGGTTTAGTAAGAGTTTAACTAAAGCCTTGCTCGATAATAAAATACTTTCTGGAGCAGTAATTGCAAAAATTAGTAAACGTATTAGAATTATGCAACCCCTATATTTTAAACATAGCAAACACAACTGGCAACTGGTGTTAGTGACTTTTCTATCTTGGTGCTCCATACGAACCGCACAATGCTATTTTTATTAAGAAAACATAGGGCGGGACTGTGCTATACCGGCGTGTCTTGAAATACATCCATAAACACAAAAATATAATATTTTACTAGGATAACGTGTGTTGGATCATTAGAAGATATGATGGGGGTGAAGCTAGCTAGCAGTGGTTATAGCGGGCAGCCATCTTTACCGATCACAATTATAGATAATTTTTGTAGCAACGCATGGTAAATAAGAGTCTAATTGTAGTGGAGTTTTTTTAATTGTAGTGCATTGGCATCATAAAGTAAATGACATGGGTCCAAGCCCTCATGATGGCATAGATATATTTGTTTGCAACCTAAATACTCCTACCTAGTGTGATCTGATGGACTTGGATTGTATGAGTGATTTTACCACATAATGGTCAAAGAGTTCTCTTTCAGATGTGGTATATGGATGAGCGCATGGGTTCATACAAGTACCACACGCTAGTATCAGCGATAGTGTCAGCGTCTTGCCGTCTTTGTACTAGGCGTGCGGTTGATGACCCAGCGAGAGCAAAAAAAACCACCGCACCACGCCCCCTAACCCCAAAACAGGTCACAACATGAGTTTGCCTCGTTATCGGTGATGCCATGCAACACAAGCAAGCAAAGTGCGCGAGCCCAAGCCACCTAGTCCCAATAGTCAATGGCCAATAAGTAGCGCCCACACCTTAGTGTGTTTCACCGTGTCCACCGGTAACGTGCCGCAATGTGCCATCCCGTGTTTTCTCTCTTTTTTTTATTGGCGTCCACCCTACACTATATGAAATGGGTCATTCTCAGTACCTACTGTGTGCTAATGCTTTCACCCTTGTATCGTGGAAAACTCATCGCATGGAGAGAGAGTTAGTGCAAACACCCGATCCACTCCACTCTTGCACAACATCACCCTTTTGTCCTATCATTATATACCCCTCATTATATACCCCCAGAGCCCGCCCAACGGCATCAGACATGGCACTGGCACTTCGGTGGAACGCTCGACGGAAAAGGAGTTGCGGCATCAACACCATGTGAGAAGGACAACAAAATATGACTGCAGTGGCGTGGATGGATAGGCAATGGTGTCGAGGATCTAGGAAAGCTCATTCTATAACTCCTCCGCTCCACTTTTGCTACATCTGAGCCTCCTCACTATGACTCGGCCATGGTGAGGCCTCTCACTTCATCGACATCCCGCCAACCCTGTCACGACAAAGCCACTCGTTGACCCTACCTCGTACTCTGATAGAAGCAGCGTCTTTGCATAGAGATACGTCCTCGCCGTCGTCACAACGTAGAGCACAATTCTTCGGCTGAGACACAAGCGGGGGAGCAACAACTAACCTATATGGAGGCTAGTTTTGTTCATGGGCATGTGCCCTGTGCCATCTGCATTAAGGTCTCAAGGATGCAAGATTCATGGAGGGATTGGTGGGGATTAACCACTCAATATCCAGTCCTCTAGGAGTCTGGTGACGGTGAATTTGACATCGTCAAAACTGATGTGAGTCATTTACTGCTTTTGATGGTGATTAAATGCATTGAAATGGAAACGAGTTTCATATCTTTTTGCTTTGCTTTGGGTGAGGCACAAAATTTGCATTGTTTTGGTTGGGGTGTGCCAGACCCTACCAGCAGTGCAATGGCTGGGCGACACACAAAAGTCCTAGTAGCAAGCTACTATGGTGGACTCTCTCCCACAAAGAATAAATTTAATAGAAAGATATGGATTGCTACTACGCCTTGGCCCTATTAGCTGTACCCTTCCGCACCCTCTCTACACAGGCGACGCGGGACTAATGCTTTGCCGGCTTGCTACTGGCAGCAAAACCGGGCCTGTTCTGATCTTGGGCTTCTCGTTACGTCCGGCCCATCTTATCGGACGGGAAGGCGGAAAAGTCTCTCCATGATCAACCAAGGACTCTGATTTGATTTCTCTCCTGCCAACTGCCATCGTACCCAATTTCAAAAAAGCCCTCATATCCTACATTCCAATGACCATAAAATTGTTCGGTTTTCCAAAATAAAAGAAACTAACCGTTCAGTTAAATATGCTTCGTTTCGTCGGCATGAAGTTACCAGCAGGCTATTATGCGCTGAAGCCGCTTCAATCCACACAAACACCAGATGAATCTGAACGTCAAAGATTCATGCACAAATAGCTTACGGCAAATTAAGTCAGGTACTCAGGTGGCGATAAATCAAAATTGTACCCATTCAAAATATCTTAAACTACAATAGTAGTGTATCAAACCCATCCTGATTGCACGGGCTATCTACAAAGACACGGATAGCGTTAGTTACAGCGGCAAAAGTAAATTTGTCGAC
Organism: Paspalum vaginatum; assembly: GCA_030272315.1. Lineage (NCBI taxonomy): Eukaryota > Viridiplantae > Streptophyta > Magnoliopsida > Poales > Poaceae > Paspalum > Paspalum vaginatum. The sequence goes on along the minus strand of CM059013.1, from coordinate 10,966,446 downwards.
AGCTGCAATATATGCGCGCATGGCATGCCATTTCTCAGGAGAGAATGGGGCGTCAGTGCACGGAGTGGCAGCAGATAAATGGCATCCACGGTTGCTTCCTTCCTCTGGAACTCTTGTCAACATCCTTCCGAGGCAGTTTGGCAGGAGAGCTCCAGTGGTGGTCGTCGGAGCCAGTGGCCAAGGACTTACCGTCCTTGGACACCCGGCGCCCGAACGACAACACTCGCCCCTTAGTGCTGGGTTTCTTCAATTGGTTCTCCGCACTTGCCTCAGCGAGGAGGACCTTCAGGGGCACACGGACCCTTCTTGAATTTAGAAGGGCGCCTGTCGCAGCAATCTCTTCGTTCTGCTTGTTGTTGCTTCCATCTTGACCAACAATGCCTTTTGGCTGCTGCTTCTCTTCAACACTCTCTGTGCTTTCTGCTGCAATCATCTCCTTTGTGGTCTCTGTCTTGTCTTCAACATCATTTGGATTAAACCATGAGTTTGTCTCTTTTGCATCAGCGTCTTCAGTCTGCTTATTTTCTTCAAGGTCTTCTATGCTCTGTACTGCGCTCACATCCTTTGTACGGCAAGACTGCATATGTGCTTCAACACAATCTATATGTTGCACCTCATTCATTCCAGCAGCAGTGCCTTCAGTCAGCTTCATATCTTCAATATTAGCTGCATATGTATCCTTTACGGTAGTGTCGACGGCATGTTTCATTTCAATACCAACTATGCTGCATGCTGCAGTCATCTCCTTTGAAGTAGCATCTTCATCTTCTGTTTGTGTAGTTTCTTCAACTTCTTCACCAAGTGCACTAACATCCTGTGTGCTAAGCTCTGCGGAGGCTACCTGGGATGGCACAAAAATGATACCATCTGCATGTACTTCATCTTCCTTTAGGCCATGGTCAGTCAAGCAAGTCTTATTCACAAGTTCAGAACTACTGCTGATAGGCATGTCTTCTGGGCCAACAACTACTTCAACATTTCCACTGGCATTTGCTGCAGGTAATATGCGTTCATCTGCAAAAATGTCCAACAAATTTCAGCACATGCGTACCTCAAAATTAAAGGTTTGGCAAAAAAATACAGTTATGATGTGCCCCAATCAACACATGTATGTAATCAACTTTTGAGGTGCAGTGCGAACTTGAAAGGTAATGGCATTAGATAAATTCCCTTCATACTACGATATTGTACTACTTAATCAACCAAACTAGAAAAGGCAGGTGAAGTGTCCATCTCCAGCTTAGCATTGACCGATGCTTTCTAAAATTGGCACAGGATGCAGAAGTGCAGAACAGTTGACTTGATTTTTTCCCAATGCAACGATAATGTGCATGTTTTGAGCTCACAAAAAGCAGAGAGTAAAAAAAAGGAGTATATACAACAGAGTTTATAAGTGCAGACTTATATCAAACAATGTACAATTAAAAATTCAGAAATTCTTACTTGAGTTATGGCATTGTTGCACTTGAGCCGTCCTAGTTTGGTTAGAGACTGTTGGTTGATCCACCAACAGGGATTTAGAGTCAACTTGCTGTCTCGATTCAACAACAGCATTTGGTACCTCCAAGTAGCAGCTGTCAGTAGAAAGCTCAAATAAGTCATCGTTCTTGTCATCATCTAGATTAAATGGATTTTTGACAGAAGATGCTTGATCCATTAGTAAAGTGGAATGTTTCTGGCTCATAGAAAATTGATCTTCTGTAGGAATATCAACATCAATATCTTTGTTGCAGACTTCCTCTTCAGTGAATCCATTAGTCGTCTGTACAGAAGGGTTTTCTTCAGAAGCATCTGGTTCCCCTTCTGGCCTCTCGTCAAAGGTGAATTCCAGATCATCCACATTAGTAACAGGAATATCATATACATTGGTCACAGAAAGATCATACTGAAAACCAGCTGTTGAACATTCTAAGTTTTTCTTGCAAGAATTCTCAACATGTTGATGATCATCTGATATATCCTCAACAGTCAAGTTTTGTGTGGGGAGCTTCGTGGAGCAATCTGTGGGAGTATTATCAGTGCAAATGACTTTCAGGTCACTCCCAATTGGCATGGCATTAGTTATAGGATTGGCTATTCTTTCCAACCGAACATCATCTGCTCCTACTACTGGTCTTGGTGACCCTTCAGGCATTGGATGCGAAACATGCATTAAATCTTCCGCAAAACCTTCCACCTTTCCTAATTCTGGTTCCAAAACAATTGGAGGGGTTTCCTGAAGAGATGACGCATTCGAATCATTAATCGGCTCACAGCAACTAGATGTTTTATCAGATTCACTGTTAACCATATCTGTATTAGTGTTGTCAGCATCCACAGAGTGGTCATATGGATCCCCAAGCTTCAGGTTTAGTTCAGGTTCAACCAATCTAAGAGCTCCATCCTCCACATTATATCCAACTTGAGGGTCAGCAGATAAATTTCTGATACTGGGTTCTCCAGATAATTGATCTTTGCATAATCCATTTGTTTTCAGAGAAATTTCATTTGCAGTTACACTTGATCCTGATGAAATGGTACTCAAATTATTGATTTCTGAAGGAAATACTGAACTTGGTGCTGCACCATCTTCAAAATCTGATTGATGAAGAAATGGAGATGCATCCTGGAACTCATCAAAACTGTCTTCTCTCTCAGCTGGATGTCCCACTTTAGTTTGACCTTCGTCAATGCAGGCAATCTGTGATTCAGTCCCATTGCCTTCATTTCCAATTTCAATAGAATTGCTGATGCAATCGGCAAGGCCATTTTCACTTAATTCACTGGTGATGATTTGAGTTCCAATATCTTCAGGAGAGGCATTTTCACTATTACCGCAACTGATGAGGTGGTTGTTTTCACTTAATTCAGTGGCGACAGCTTGAGCTCCAGTACCGGTAGGAGAAGCATGTTCTATCAAAACAATAGATAAACAAATCAAGACAAAGTATCAATAACAAGGTAAAATGATTCAATATTCTTTGAAACAAATGCTGGTGACACATAGCAAATTGATAGCTTTACAACCATAGCTTCACAGAAACTTGTAAATATAAGATGCGCTTGAAGAAATTCAAGCAACAAGTACAAAATATTAGAAGGATTCGGAAGCACAAAAAAATGAATTAAGCATGAATCCACTAGGTAATTGTAGTTCAAATGAAATGCTATAACAGTGTGGTTAATCGTAACTCGTATTAACAAGTGCAACTATAAAAATCATAATGACACTGTGAACAATGGAGACACAAGAATCAATCCATACAGTAAAATAGTTGAGAACCAACAAATCATACAAGTAACAGTCTAATAGTTGGTACAGTACTGGTGCCCTTCAACAAGTGCATATCATGCCATTACTTGATATAATAGTCTCAAGTAGCCATTGCAAAAACATGCCAAAGAATGAAATTATAATACAGAGAAAACTAAACCTAAAAGCAACAAAAACAGCAGCTTGCTGCTAAATAGCTCACAGCTGCAGATTTGCAGGAGTACTATAATCTGAACTTGGAAGGCTTAGCGAAGCAGCAACTTTACAATTGACCGATAATGCACAAACAACATGGCTGCAAGTCATAGCAATTAGGAAATAAATTATGGAAAAATACGTCAACGCCGTTTGTCATAAATAATAGGACACAAATCATGGAAAACATGTCAACACCCCCAAACAACGGAATCTGTCCTAGTAGATGACAAGACAACAATATATATTAAACAATTAGGATGATACAATGATACATGTAGACACAACGGAGGTATTAGCCATTTCTATTTTGCAAACAAACAGGATGCCCATGTGACTAAGGACAGCATGTGGTGGAGGACCAGGGCTGTACTAGCAGACACAAGAAAACAAGACCACGGTGACCAAGAAAACAAGTGTTAAACGACAAGCTCAAAGAAATCCTACCAAACCTACACAGGTAACAACACTATGTTCATTTTTTAGGAAGACGGTTTACCAAGAAACCAACAAATTTATTCTGCTGGACTAGAGAACGAATCCAATGCATGTACTGGTAACCAGAGATAAGGAGCAAATCCTTACTGCTGACCAGTATCAAGCGGCTAAGTCGCCGTGAGACACGGAAAGATATATAGTACAACTAAGGTAAGAGAAAGTGGAATCACAGATGGATCTCAGCTTCTGGAGTCTGAATTTACTACTGAAGTATTAGTAATAACATAAGCAAAGTTCAGATCTACAGTTCGGAAGCTCCAAATACAAGGCACTCCAACTGTTGCACGTTGTTATCACTAGTATCGCCCCAACTCCAAGGCAAACGAGAAAGTACCCACGCTTTGAGCTTTAATGCGACCCAAGAACGACGCAGACCTTTATTCCAGAGCCCCACAGGAGTACCATATCACTATGGCCATGTGTGTGTTGTGCCCCTCTTGAAAGGGAGGGAACAGAGAGGGAAAGGCAGCCCAACCTTTTGCCTTTTTCCATCTCTCGCAAGACGCACAGTAACGGCAAACCAACAAAAAGCACAAGTTGCCACAATCTATGCAAATTGGTTTACATAGTAGCATGAAATCTATCTGATTCTAACTCCACTTCCAATTTGAAACAGACCAAAACGCAGTGTGCAAACGAAAGTAACAGCAGGAAAGCCCCGGAGAGAAGATTGAACAATGGACAGAGAGAGAGAGAGAGAGAGAGACGAGCGATTACCTGCAGTCACCTTGCCATCCACAGAAGTGCCAACTCCCCCCGCAGATCCGCGCGACGCAGCGCCTCCTCCATTCGCCTGGCTCTTCGCGTCAACAATCTCCTCTCGGTGGCCTCCTCCAGCCCCCCCACCTATCGCCGCACGCGCCAACACCTCCCCATCAGCACCAACGAACGGAAACGGAAACAATCGAATCCAGACACTAACCAGCAAAACCCCCGCACGTACCGAGCAGCGCCCCCTCGGCGTCATTTCCCTCCGCCGCGACCGCCGGCGCCTGCGGCAGCGCGTTGCCGCAGTGCTTGCGGTGAGAGCGGCGGAGCTTGGCGCTGGGGTGCGGGTTGGGGTACTGGTACCCGCACACGTGGCAGAGGTGGCCCCCGCTCAGCGCCGCCGCGTCCTTCCCGCCGCGCCCCTTCTCGTCGGTCCCCATGGCCCCGCGCCGGTCCGGCAATGGCGGCGGCGGGACGGCGGTAGAGGCCGCCGGCGCGCTACTCCGTCGTCTGGGACAAAAAGACCGCGGGGTTTGGGTTTGGGGCTGCGACTGCTCCGAGTCGCGGCAGGCGTGGGGCTTTGGCTTTAACTAGCCACGTGCGTGTGCGCATGACGGGTGGGGCCGTGGGTTGCTGGGCCCCCGTCGTCGGTGAGGATGGACGCCCGAGTGGAGCCATCAATGCGGGCCATGTGCGCGGCGCGGGGGCGGGGGAGCAGGGAGGGAAGGGTTTGTAGGAGGTGGAGACAGGTGTGGCCCACCTGGAAGCGAGGTCGTGCCGGGCCGGCTGGCGTGGCGCGGGATCTGGCCGTTGGGCACGCGATGGACGGCTGATGTTGCGGGTGAGAAGGTGCCCTGAAACGGAGGCTACGGTAAAAAAGCCGCAGATCCCGCTTCACGAGCGCTCCAGCGAGCGAGCCTCGCGCCCGTGGGGAGGTGGATCCAGGGAAGTTTTTCTTTTTTCTTTTTTTATTTGTTATTTATATCTAAAATTATATTAAAATGTTATAATTAGTTATGGTCAGAATTTTATTAACATAGTTTGTATGATGATCATAATTTTATGGTAAAAATTATGACATAAAATTATGATAGCTCCTTCTTCCTTCTTCAGCACCATCTCTTCTTCTTTTTTCCTTTCATTTTTCTCTTCATCTCTCCTACATTTCTCCTGTAGGCGGGGCTGGACGCTAGATCCGCCCCTGCGGGGGAGCGGTTGCTGCGTGCTACGGAGACGAGAACGTCGCAACAGCCACAGCTGCTTTTTACGCGCCGTTCGACGAGCGACGACGGCGTGCGTCGTGGTGGTAGGGCCGTCCCGGATGGATCAGACATGCGGGGCCCATCCATCAGGCTCCATCTCATCATCTCGCACACTACCGCCTGCTACTAAGCAGCTACTAGTGTTTCATTCGTGGTTTCTTTTGTTGCCCGCACGGCTGTTGTTGCTGGGAAAGCATGGATCCCGGTTCGATCGCCGTCTGATTCGACTATCATTCGTGTCAGATGATCGGGCAACGGGTCGCCATCAGGGAACGTACGATTCCACTAATTCTTCAGAGTCCAGAGCACGATCAGGCACTCATCAGTCATCAGTGCTGTTGCGGGCATTTCCATACGCATGATCAGAAAAAGGGGAACGAACAGGCGACAGAGAAATGTTTCCTTTTATATGCATGCTTGTGGCTGTCATAGCGCCATGGAGGCAGGACCGGCAGAGCAGAGATTGGAATCAGCAGAGTGCCGCGAAAGGTGCTCCTCACCTGCTGGCGCCACCGCACTGAACGGCGCACCAAGGGTCGTCGAAGGCGTGTGCTGGCATGCATTCTAGATCGATCTAGCCGAGATGACCTGCCGAGCGAGTGTGATTTTACTTGGATTGGAAGTGATTTCCCGCTCGCCGGCCGGGCCGGGGGGGGATAAGCTATCTTCTAGCGAGGTGGTTAAAGATGGGCATTCAGTTGGAGTGGGGGTGGTTAGCGTTAGGGCATTAGCAAATGCATGCCCAGACACACGAGAATCGAAGAAAACAAAACGACGTAGTCGCGGCCATCGCCCGTAGCACGTCTGCCTCTCTGTCTGTCTGTTTTATCCTCCGATCCATCGGATATGATATGATATTACGTATGATGATACATCGATCGTACTGGTGTATGGTAATGGTACTAGGTGGTGGTGGAACGTGAAGTGGTTAATCGATCGGGCCGGGCCATGATGGCGATCACTTGCTGGCCGGCCTGAGGAATCTTTTTTTCTTCTTTTTCTTATATATATCGATCCCTCCATGCTGCGTAGGCCGTAGCGCCCACGCCAAGCAAAGCCACACCACGGCCCCCGTCTTTCCGCGGGAAAAGCCGGGCCCCTACCCCCAGCAGGGGTACCGTATTGCTCCTCCGGCGGCCATCGTCGCCGTTCTTTAATTTACCGCTAGTTATCGCACAATGACACTGGTGGCTAAGTCCCGTGCAACCAACGGTACAGCAGCATTTGTCGCGAGGGGATTGTGGTTGTCGGGTGGCCGATGCACACTTGCACAGTGGCGTCGCATCGCGGGAGTGCGTGAGAGGATGCAAATGGCTGCACGGGACCGCGTCTTCTCGTCTCGTGCGTGCGGGTGCGACACGATGGATGGCCAGTGGACTCCATGGGCTGGTCCTGTGCTTCTCGACCAGCGACGGCGGTCCTCGCAACGCAGCATATTTTGGGCCGTCCAAGTCCAAGAGGCCATAGCCCGCTCGTGCAGGCCCAGCCCAACGTACGTAGTCCTCCTGAGAATGATCAACGATGCAGACACAGCACGCGCTTCCATTTTCTGAATTTTGAAGTGAGCTGACCAAGTCTTCGCTCTTCAGCGTTGCAGAACAAGTGTGCCTGGGCAAGACAAGCAGAGCATCAACGTCGCTCAAAGCACCATGCGCCCCCTAACTAGCTTCCAAGTCGTCTAGCCTGTAGGTTACACACACACGGTCAAGACTGCAATCTTTTCTTGCTTTCTCATCTGCAAGTGTGCAGCCAATCATAAGAGTATAAGACCAAAGTAGCCCTGCTCAGTACGCCTACACAGATCAGAATGATGACACCAAAGTACTCCTATGTGTCTATTTCTCTTTGCAACAGCCGGCCGGGCATCCTAATCCTACCGCTCGCAATATATACTGTGTCCAAGGAGATGCGTCCGACTCCATTCGGGTACCATGACCGTGAAAGATGCAATGTATCGTGCCTATGCCTTCAGACAGCGACAGGATCACCGAAACACTAGTGACTAGTCTCGAATCCACTCGCTCCTGTGTCCTCGCTCCTCAACCAACGACAGCGGCGAGAAAATATCACCAGGTCCAGGACGACGCCTCCCACTCGCTGGTATTTTGGATCTTTGTAGCTCGCTTGCGCACGCTTTGCCCAACTCACACTCACGCGCGTTGAAATTGGAACTGAAATGAACCAACCTAATACAGCGACAGCACAAGCTCCCATTTCTGATTTTTGAAGTGAGCACGAGAGCAACTGAGCAAGTCTTCAGTGTTACAGCCTGGTCAGAATGAAGAATTGAAGTAGAACATCTACGTCGCCCATAGCACGCCCCTAGCTATCTCCCAAGTCGTCTAAGCTGCAGGTTGAGGTTACACACACAAAATCAATACTCGAATCTTGCTTTCTCCCCCTCTGCAATGTCCTCCCACTCCCAGGCAGCCAGTTACGAGTCCAACGAGCTGCGGAACTTACAGGATCCGTGGCCTGAAAAAGAGGCAAAACCACGCAGCCAATCAAAACGTCGTGTTGACAGCTAAAAGATGCACGCGGAACACCACAAGATGCATAGCAGCGTCAGAAGATAGTCAATCGCTTGAGATAGCAGAAAAATATAGAGCGTGGTCAATGTAAAAGCTTCTCAATGATCATACTGCTCAGAGATGGCGAGGTAAGCACACTGGCAATTTTGCAGCATCTGCTCCAATAACAGAGTCGCTTTTGAGATCAAAGCAACATCGACCGATGCACATTTCACCAACTCAAGCAACTAAGCCAGGCGAGAAAACCAAAGAACTAAAGAAAGTGATGTGCAAGCAAACAAGGAAGGTGTTCAAGGATGTGTTCTAGATCTCATAAGACAACCTTGCAGAGACCTATCACTTAAGAGTTAAGACCACTTATGTAGAGAATGCTGGCAAACAAAAGAGTCAGCGACAATTTCAGCCTAATGGCTACTACAGGAATGCACAGTTAGGAGATACTACTGTACGTAGCACTCAGTCTAAACTCTGCTCAACAGAAGTTTTTTTTTTTTTTTGGTATTTTCAAAGCAACCATATTGTTCCCTGTTTTCTTTAAGACGATGTACTCAGTTCATACTGAAGCGGCTGAGGCTAATGGACACACTCACACACATTAAGTTATGCCTCTGCATTTGTCCTACTAGCTACTGTCCAAATGCATCAATTATCAGACAACTTGCAGGCTGCAGCACAACAATCCAATATCATGTGACGCCTGCAGTTGAACTTTGGCCTACACATAAATGGGCCACGAATGGACTGGAAAATACAGTTCCTATGGAGTCTCAGTTCATACTGAAGCGGCTGAGGCTAATGGACACACTCACACACATTAAGTTATGCCTCTGCATTTGTCCTACTAGCTACTGTCCAAATGCATCAATTATCAGACAACTTGCAGGCTGCAGCACAACAATCCAATATCATGTGACGCCTGCAGTTGAACTTTGGCCTACACATAAATGGGCCACGAATGGACTGGAAAATACAGTTCCTATGGAGTCATGACAGCTAACCTAGCTATCTGCAATTCTGCATCAGTCTTTAGGAACATGTGTGCAAATGCAACTATGCAAGACTGCAACCTGAGTATTTTGGGGCATGTTTGCCAACCAACCCAGCATCAGACTGACACCCTAAATGTTATACAATGTAGACAGTTCCATTTCAGGAATCTCTATTTATATTTGGCAAACAGAGAGGCTAGAGCATTGAGCAGCTACCAAGATGCAGAAGGAGTTATGGGAAGTGATTCTCTGAAATAAACTAAGAGGCCTGATTCACTTCCCACACAGAATCACTTCCTCCTTAAAGTTTATTAGAATAGCTTTCGGACATAGAACCATTTCCCAAGGAGAATTAGAAGCAGGAAGAACTCTAACAAACTAGCACTTAGGAAGACTTCTATTGTATATAAAATTATGCATTTTCTGGTTTGGCTAATGCCTAATGGCGACAAAACCACATATGCCGTGCCACGAAACACCTCTTCAGTTTTACTTCTAGGATATGACTAGTTCTATAGCATAGGCTCAAACGGTTAAACTTAAGAATTTGGCCCACTTTAGGAGCCCTCCTAGCATGTTAAATGAATTTACACCAAACACTCCTAAATAAACATCTGAGCACTCACATGAGGAGCCTCATATTGGAAATCCTATAATGGTTAATATTTTTCACATACTTCTCATCTATTTCAAACATGAAATTTGTCAGAAAAACAGTAACCATCTCAGCAGGTTTAAAACAATAATCAGGGTCCACATGTATCTGGTCAACCGCATTGCTCTATTTGAAGCATAACCTCATCCACATGTTATGACTCATGACCCCTCAGATCCAAAAGTGGTGTGAGTCAACTCACTTGACAGATGGAAAGTGCATCCTAATGACGGTACATTAACTATTATAATCCTACTTTACTAGTATATCTACATGAGCAACACAAAGGTGGAACCTTCCTCCCAAGGTTCTCCACATCCAAGGATCTCCACAAGAACTATCTTAGATTGATCTCACCAAGTTTACTTCACTGGCTGGACTACCAAATCACAAAAAAATAACAGTTTAATATTTTCCGCATCTCCTAGCTGACAAATGGTCATTTGGATACACCAATATAATCCCTGGAGGTACGGAAGACTATCTGATCTGATCTCACCCCAATCTATCAGAATTCAGAAAAGAAAACTAGAGTTGACCTGGTGATGTACTATGTAGTGTTCCCAAACTGCAAGATGGTTTCCACACTTACACAATACTATTCACTATTCAGCATCTCTGCTTTTCACCTCTGCCAACTAAAGCCACAAGTCATCATTCCTCTGCTCACATTTGGTGAAATGTACCATCTTCTTTTACTTTCTATACCAGCCTAGTCAGTTGAACAACGGACTGAAACTACGGTGCCAATCGAGAATTCAGTCATTGAGGAAAAGAAGTGCGAAATGGATTGTAAACACTTACTTGGGTCTTTGATAGTCTGCTCTGCGAGGTTGTTGAAGTAGCACGTCGCTCCTGTCTTCCTGAGCTGCTGCCAGTACGAGTTGAACGCGTAGCTGGCGTGCGCCACAGTCGTGTTGGGCAGGTAGCACTTCCTCCCGGGCTGGATGGCGTCGCACGTCCCGTTTCCTTGCCCGCACGCGTACGACAGAGCGTTCCCTACCTCCGTCTCATTCAGCATCTTGCTGGCGTCGGCCGAGAGCACGCACCATATCGGCCCCTTGTACGGCGTGTTGTTCTCCGGCGCCGGCAGCGGCGGGTACGACGACAGCGGACGCCGTCCGGTGAGGTCGATGTCGTAGACTGCCGTGCCGTTGGCGTAGTACAGCCCCCAATGCCGCTCGGTTCCGGGCCCTGGCTTGAGGTCCTCGTTGTACAGCGAGAAGACGAAAACGGGCATCTTGGCGCCCGGCCGCAGCGGCGTGCCCGGATTCTTGCGCATCCGTGCCGCGAGGTTCCTGTTGTAGATGGCGGCGTTGTGGACGTTGCCGCCAATCTGGTCGTAGTCGCAGCCGTTGGGCCAGCCGGTCTCCGCGATGGCCAGCTTGACGTTCCCGTACCCGAGCTTGGCCATCGCGATGACCACCGCGTCGAGCATTTCGTCGAGCAGGTTGGTGTACGTGAGGCCGGTGGCCGGGTCGACGTAGCGCGTGCAGCTGCCGCCCTGGAAGAGCGCGTAGTCGAGCGGGACGGTGAGGTTGTTGCCGGCCCAGACGAAGTAGGGGTACGCGTCGACGAAGTAGTAGGAGTTGGTCCCGTTCAGGAAGTGCAGCAGCGGGCGCACGACGGAGCCGGCAATGTCGGCGCGGAAGGCCGCGGCGGACGGCGGGCGCGGGAAGGCGCCGTCGGCGAGCGCGTCCATGGCGAGCGTGGTGCCGATCTTGACGCTGCTGATGCCGCGCCTGCGCAGGCTCCGGTGGATGTTGTCCATCGCGGGGACCAGGCGCGGCCACACGGAGGTGGCGATGGACTGGTCGGAGAGGACCTCGTTCCCCACGAGGAGGAACTTGACCCGCGTGGCCGGGTAGTAGGGGACCAGGTTGTCGGCGACCCAGCGGTCGGCGGCGGCCGCGGAGGCCGCGAGGTCCGGGATGACCTCGTTGGGCACCATGATGGAGACCGGCCAGCGCGTGCCCGCGAGCGCGCGGAGCACGGCCGGGTTGGCGTCGTAGATTTTGACGGACCCGGCCCCCGCCGCGCGCAGCAACTCCACGGAGCGCCGCGGCGAGGGGATGTCGTCCGCCACCCGGCCGTAGTTGACGCCGAGCCCGTGGCCGCCGCTCGCCCCGTGCGCCAGCGCCACTGCAAGAAAGACACCGCCTTTCAGCTCAGAAGCTCATCGCAGCTCGGTTCGCCGTTCGCCATAGCTCCAGCCTTCAGATGGAGAGACTGAGACGACGCGGCGGGCGGAGGACAGAGGTGGATAGCGCGCGCTTACCGTGGCAGGAGAAGGTGGCGCTGAGGAGGAGGAGGAGGAGGAAGGGGAGGGTCAAGAGCGGCGGGGCGGCCATGGATACTGCCATGGCTCCTGTGCTCTGTTGGAGAGTGGAGACTGCCTCGGTCGGTGTTCCCGAAGCTCGTCGTGTCTGACCGTTGCCGTCTTGGGGGATGGGATGCCGCGTCCGCGTCCTCTTGTAGAAAGGGTGGGCTGTGCGCTGTGTTAAACTAGATGCTCTTTTTCTTTAAAAAAATGAGCATGAAGTTTGACAACGGTCCTATTGTACTCCTAGCTCACTGGTAGCCAGTGCACATGACAGCTGTGCTTCAACTATCCTCGATAGAGTGACCTAGATGGATTTCTCAAATCACTGTTTAGCATTATTTGATATAAATATTGTACTGTAGATAAAGAGACAAGTAGTTAGAATAATAATAGGAAAGAGGGTTCGAGGAATTTTGTTGGAGAGAGACTCACACATGGAAATTGCCAAAAAAAAAAAAGAGACTAGTATGCGCGGGAAAGCGGTGGTGAAAGGGGGAAAAACGTGCTTTGGAGAATGACCGGGTGAAAATCACAAAGGAGTGACTTGCTCGTGCAGGTGCAATGGTGCAAGCGCCCAATGCAGATGCAGCATTGGGTTCTGTCAGTGCCCATCATCAGTCACTCGCTCGGCGGCGCTCTCCTTGCTACCCCCGTCTTGCGCATTGGATGCTCTGCTTTGATTGGGGACTGGGGAGTGGGGAGGGACTAGCTGTGGTGAAGCTAGCTTTGCAGCTTGGAATTGCAAAGTGTGCTTCAACTGCTTCTCTTTTCAGGCTTCAGTTCTTTCAGGTTTCGGATGCTTCATAACTGTGACCGACGACGTGAAAAGCTGCGCGGTAAAATGCAAGTATGCAACTTTCCTTTTCATCACCGGTGGCACGGCACCTGGTACTGGTAGGGAGAGAGCGCTTTCCTCTCCTCGTCCTGGTGAAAGAACGGGGTAATTGCTAGGGAACCTGCGAGCTGCGCCACCAGTTGCGACTTGTGCAAAACGGTACGCGTCTTTCAGGATCGTTCTACTGACGGGCCTACTTGACACGAGACACATCATGCTCATACCCTCATACGTGACCGTCTGACCGCGACAGAAACCTGCTCTTCAAAATTTGCGTCGACCAGAAGCCACATTCTCTGATTCCCTTTCCCGTGTTGATCGCCAAGTTGCCACTGCGCCGACGCCGAGGACCTCCTTGGACAGGTCGCGGTCGTCCGTGCCCATGGCGCGTGGGCGGATTGAATAATGCCGCGCAGTGGCAGGCTAGTAGCTGCCGGCGCGTGTGGTTTGCTCTGGGCGAGCCACGGCGGAGTGGAGGTCGTCGGCGCGGGCTGCCAGTGCCAGGGCGGTGTACGTATATAGTGCTGGCGTGGGCGTGCCGAACGGGGCGACCGCGCCCGCGGCCTTCGTACTCGCACGGCCGGCTAGCTAGCAGCTGGACCACGCCGTGATGCATGACAGACGGTGCTTGTGTCCGATACGCACGCCCGCGCCATCATGGGCTAGATATCGCTTTGGAATCCCGCGCTCCCTGATGAAACCATGAAAGGGATGCCCATTTTTGGCCTATTATCTAATTGGTGCAATGTAGCGCTGTGAACTGTGGTACAGGCTGACGAATATCAGCGACAAACTGAACTGTCAAAGTTGGGTCGGTTAATAGATATTGCTTGGCAAGAACACTAGTACTAATGACCTTCCCATCGAAAGCAGGGAGCCGCTTTTTCGGCTTCGGAGCGACAACAGAGCGAGCCAACGAGCCAAGCCACCAAAAACAGATCAAGCGCTAGAGTGATCAGGGAGAGTGGTCAACGAGCCAACGGAGCATGGCCGTCGTGAGGCCATAGGCCGTTCATTGTCATGGTGATCAGGGAAGGGAGAGTGGTAGTGGCGCTGCATGCCAAAGTCCATGTTGGGACTCAATGCTTCCATCAGCAGATGGCTCTCAGTGAGGATTAGGAGAGCAAGAAATTAGTTTGAGAAAAAACTGGAAACTAGAGTGTAGCTAGATTTGTTTCACGAACACATTGCAGATGCAATTGAATCTACAAATCCATGCAGATATCTAGCTCTTTTCATATCCAGAAATCAAAATATTGCATATGGATCTTTTATGCTCCATTGCGCGATTCAATGTCTTCCCTTTTTTCACCTCTGTTTCAGATTTTTTTTGAAAGAGCGGACAGAAGATTGCTGCCTTTATATCAGAAGAAAAGAGACCGGCCTAGTTTTTTTTTTGTTTTGAATTTACGCCAGGAGCACTGGTACATTATTTAAGAACTCAATTGGAGCACCCACGCTGACCACGCGTTCAGACGCAGATAAAACTGCTTAGGTGGTTCTAAAATGCGCCTACTGAACAATTCACACCCTAACACACCATACATATACACACACGCTCAGTCCCCACTGAGAAATTTTCCCCAGAGAGACGCACAGGTCGTCCCCGATAGGGATCGAATCCAGGCGGGCTGGCTGCGCAACGGCAGACCAAGTCACCAAGCCACCCGAACTATCGCTCGGTTCTCACCGGCCAGTTTTTAAGGATAAAACCTCTGTTTCAGATACAGATACTGTATCCTAAAAGAAGCACCCTTCATCTGTACACCATCGACGCCGGCTGATAAATCAGTTAATGTTTGTACGTTAGAAGCAACATGACTGTACATCATTTTCCAGAGTTCAAAGAGAAGATTAAAGAATAAACTTGCGCGTGGAGATATGTGAAGGTTCCTGTATACTCAAACTTGCGTGGGAGCAATAAACATCTGATTGTAAATTACAAAAAAAAAAAACAGTGCAAATAGAAAATAATAGTCTTATGGCTCCAGAAAGAAAATTGTCAATCTTGACTACTAATCAAATGATGCAGATTCATCAAAATGTAATTTTCGAGCAGCCGAGGCATCTGGATGAAGTCTAAGGAGAAGACCAGTATCTCCTTATGTGTGGAAGGAACAACCATTTTTGAAAAATGGCCAACCATCGGTGAAGTTGGAGTCGGATTCAGTACCTTAGTTTGACCAAGGCACCACGTGGCTCCCACATCCAGCCGGTCAATTCTAATCCAACGAGCTCCATCGCAAGCACATTAGACTTAGCCGTTTTCGGGAGCCGCTGCGGGTAGGGAGCGCGGCCAGGGGCGGGAGCGAGACCGTGCCAACATGGGCTTGGGTGCCAGGCTAGCGGGAGCGACGCTAGGGGTGGGAGCGCGGCCAGGGGTGGGAGTGACGCCGCGCCAGCGTGGGCTTAGGCTCCGCCGATGGGCGAGAGCGAGGCCGCCGACGCGGCCGCCACCGCGGGCGGGAGCGCGGCCAGGGTTGGGAGCACGGCCGCGCCAACGTGAGCTTCGCCGCCGCGCCGGGCGGGAGGGAGGCCGCCGCCACGCGCCAATGCTTGTGAAAGCAAGGACGTTGGTCTAGTCGCCACCAGGGTCGGGAGCGCGGGCGAGATGGCGGCGAAGGCGCGTGGCGGGAAGCGCAAGCGCAGAGCACAACCTCAAAGGTCTCGGCAGCGGTGGCGCCTTAGAAGGGCACGGTCCCGGAGAAAGCCTCAGGCTGTCGTTGAGGTCTCGACTCACGAGGCGCAAGGGGCTAGAGCAGAGCAGTGCTAACGCGGCACGCGGGAGAGTTGGGGGCGGCGAGAGGCTAGGAGGCTCCGGCTCCGGCTCCCGCAAGGCAAGGTGCAATGGGCTGGTGCGGACGGAGCGGCACCGGCGCAGCGGGCGGGGTGGTTGGGGCGGTGCGCAGAGGATGGAGGAGTGGGGTGGCCGCCAGCACGGGCTTGGGCAGCGGGTGGGAGCGTGGCCGCCGGCGCGGGGGCCAACGCGGGTAGAGCGCAGCTCCCGTGAGGGCTTAGGTAGCGGGTAGGGGAGCGAGGTGCGCGGCTAGCGCCGCGGGCTTGGGCGGTGGGCGGGAGCGTGGCTGCGGGTGTAGGCACTGGGCAGCCGGGAGAAGTGGGCGACGCAGAGGCCGAGCGCGCGGGGCACAGGGTGCGCGTAGAAGGTAAGGTATGAGGTGCCTTGTGGAGCTAAGGCACTGAATCTGAATCTGGTGAGGTTCAGTAGAAGACCAGTACATCCCTGTGTAGGTGAGGAATCAAAATGTAATTTTCGAGCAGCTGAGGCAACTTGACAAGGCAATAGCGTTTGTGGCGCGATCACAACGGTGGTGGTCGATCCTATGCCTCCACGATTTGTGTCGGATATATGTACGAGTCCAGTTACGACGGGATATTGAGTTGTTTTAGTGGTATAGGGCAGAGTCTTCGTTAAACTCTGTAACCCGGACCTTTTCATAAATATGAGGCGAGGGATGTTGTTGTAGCTAGATGGCTTGGTGTGGGGGTGCGGCGTTGTCGTGGTATACCTGGATGCCGGCATAGCTATCTGATAATGGAGAAACGCCCATAATCATGCCCAAGTAGGCTTCGACTGAATCTCGTTAACAAACATCGTATCTCTAGTGCCGTCTGTGATTATGTATGGATATCTCGATCGATTCATAGACGCTTCTGCGTGCTTATTTTCTAACTATTTGCATCTGGTTGCACACCTGTGGGATTCTCCATTGATGAATGGTCATCGCGGAACCTGCGGTTAGGGCTGCGCATTTTTAAACCGAAAAAACCGAACCGAACCGAATGAACCGAAATGTCGGTCTATTCGGTTTTCGGGGTTCGGTTTCGGTTCTAGAAACATTTTAGTTCGGTCTTCGGGTTCGGTTTTGGTTCCTGGCTCCTGGAACCCGAATAGACCCACAAACCCGAACTAAAAAAAGGCCAAGACAGCTCCGTCCACGCCTCTCCTCCTCATCCTCCACTCCCCGCGCCCAGCACACCGCGCCGCCGCCTCCTCGGCTCCTCCCCGCGCCCGGCGCACCGCGCCGCCGCCTCCTCGGCTCCTCCCCGCGCCCGGCGCACCGCGCTGCCGCCTCCTCGGCTCCTCCCCGCGCCCGGCGCACCGCGTCGTTGCCTCCTCCCTCACGCCGAGATGCCCCACTGCCACCTCCTCCCCACGCAGTCGGACAGCGCCGCCTCCTCCTCCCTCGCGTCGATCCCACGCCGTCGCCTCCTCCCCACGCGGCCGAACGGCGTTGCCTCCTCCTCCCTCACGCCAAGATGCCGCACCGCGTCGTCGCCTCCTCCCTCGCGCCGAGATGCCCCGCTACCGCCTCCTCCCCACGCAGTCGGACGGCGCCGCCTCCTCCTCCCTCGCGTCGATCCCACGCCGTCGCCTCCTCCCCACGCGGCCGAACGGCGTTGCCTCCTCCTCCCTCACGCCAAGATGCCACACCGCCGTCTCCTCCCTCGTGCCAGGACGTCGCGCCGCCAGTTCCTCCCCACTAAGCCGTCGCCTCCTCCCTCGCACCGGGATGCTGCGCCGTCGCCTCCGACCCTACCGCACTGGATCTGCCCAAGCTGGGGCTAGATCCGCCGGCATTGGCAGGGTTGCCGCTCGCCGGGACCTCCTCCGCTCGTCGGATTCACCCCACGCCGCCGTCCTTCAGGTCCTCTTCCATGCTCAGCTTGCTCTCCATCTCCTTCTCGGGTATTTCGGTGGACCGAAAAACCGAACCGAAATTTTCGGTCTATTAGGGTTCGGTTCCTGTAAATTTTTTAGAAACTTCGGTTCTCAATTTCTGGAACCCGAAATTTGTAGAACCCGAATAGACCGAACCAAATTACCCTAATAGACCGAATGCCCAGCCCTACCTGCGGTAGTCGTCCCCGTCCACGATGGATGGAGATGATGGGAGGCGCCTACTTTGTCCTGTCTGTTTTCGTTTCTTTATCGCTTAGATTCTCCGTATCGTGGAGATTTTCTTGATTCTCGTTTTTCGTTTATCTAGTTCAACCATAGCTTATCGCTTATAGGAGAATTAAAAATAATTAAAATGTTTGGCGGGATTCTCGCTTATTTTCATCGATAAACCGATTATAAGCGAAAACAAACATTGCCTTTTATCTCCTTCCTCGTGTCCCGTCGGTACTGGGATGGAAGCTGTGTCGGCGGCGGAAATGCGATCACGGCGGGGGAGACAAATGTGATCATGGAATAGTCAACCGTGCAAATGATGTCCGGCTCGAGCGTCAAAGCGATGAAGTCTGAAGGAATGATCGGCTGAAGACTAATAAAACATGATATGTATGCTCTGCAGACAAACTTTTCTAGGCCCAAAGAGCAAAATCGGCAATGTTTTTCGATAAAATGTAAGGAAAACCCAATCTTGTTACCAAATACAGTATATATGCTTCAGACTCTAATGTAATGATGAGGTATCCAACCTTTTTCAGCTACGGCTACCCCCTTTTTTTTGAACTAGACGGCTACCCATTTTCGTTACTAATAGGCTCATGAATGTGACTATGTGATTCATTCTGACTCAAATAACGGAGTTCAAAGATGCGTACGTGAAAGGTCGTGGGCTCGTGGCCGGCCGCTGACGCGACGAGTCCGCCGCGCGCCGGGGCGACGGCGAGCGCAGCAGAAAATATTCTTTGGGGGCCAATGAACTATGATCGATTTGTATATATAAAAAAATACAATGCTAAAGTATATATGATACCATTATTCATGGTTTCTATATGGAGCAAGGAAGCATAGCACACTAATCATTCACAAAAGACGGCTAGGCTTCAAAAGGGTTTCATTTCGGTCACAGTTTGCGGTTCTTTGCATAAGAGATCATCAATAATTGAATTTATCGAGACTGTTCTGCGTGCTGCATGGATCCGGCGTCGATGCTCGCGATTTCTCTTGCCGTGCGCCGCGGGAACCAGGCATGGTCGCGGCCACCTGCGGCGTCCCAGCTCTTTCGCACTAATGCTGCACAAACACACGAGACATGACGCACAGCCTTTGCTTTCTCGCTCTTTCGCGGCCAGACTCCTACTAGCCTACGGATCCATGTTTCGTTGTTAGCCTGTGTACTGGACGCGTGAACTGTTGTATTGGGTTCTGGACTTTTTGGCTGCAAAAGAAACATATCGTGGGCTAAGGAAGAGGAGAGGTCAAAATTTTTTTGATTTGTTGGCAGCAGCATCGGCAGGGCGACTTGTCTCTGCCTCCTGCCGCAAGGAACTGAAGCAGCTGCTACCTGCTGCTATTGCTGCTATCCTGCTATGCGACCGCGACCACGAGGCCGTTCGTGGCCACAACCCAATCCCAGCGGCCCTAGCCCTAGGCCGCGTTTCCACGAACCAGGGCTCTGCGAGGAGCATACCGCCATGCGGCGCAGCGCCGGCCACGTCCTTCCGCCGCCGCGGTCAAACGGGGCTGCTGCCCCCACCGAGACTTATATATAAGCAGCAGAGCAGGCGCGCTCAAACTCATCTCTGTACCAGCGACCAAACCGACCTATCTCACCGGTCTGATAGGCTCACCGTTCTCTACTCCAGTCGCAGTCAACGTCATCTCCTCCGATCCATTCCTCTCAGCTCCCGGCGGCCACCAAGTTAATAAGGTCACGACCATGGCTGCGCCTTCCGGTACGATGCGCGCCGTGCAGTACGACAGATACGGCGGCGGAGCACAGGGCCTCAAGGTACATTGTTTGCTATCTATACGTGCGCATGGTCTCGTCATCTCGTGTCGTCTATTCCGCTCTAGCTACTCATCGGTGACGATGACGGGCGTGCTCCCCTGAGTCTCCATTCAGCATGTGGAGGTGCCGATCCCGTCGCCGAAGAAGGGCGAGGTGCTCATCAGGATGGAGGACACCAGCCTCAACGTCGTCGACTGGAGGTTCCAGAAGGGCGTCGCGCGGCCAGTCATGCCCAGGGCGTTCCCGTTTATCTCTGGTAATGACGACAATATCGCAGAGCCATTTCGGTTTTGACGCACGAGCGTGTTCGAACACACAGGGCTAGAGAGTTGCACAAGCTAAGATCCATCGTCGATGCGTTCTGGAACAGGTTTCGATCTAGCCGGAGAAGTCGTGGAGTTGGGCGCTGGAGTGAGCGACTTCAAACCGGGGGACAAGGTTATCGCCATCAACTTCCCGGTAAGATTGTGTATTCTGTACTGTGAGATACTACTGTACTTGCTAGTTGAGCTTGAACTTTGAAGTACTGATGCACATTCAACGGCGGCAATGGCAGAACGGCGGCGGGCTCGCCGAGTACGCGGTCGCTTCGGCGTCGCTGACAGTGGCACGGCCGCCCGAGGTGTCGGCGGCCGAAGGCGCGTGCCTGACGATCGCCGCGGTCGCCGCGCTCCGGTCGTTGCAGAGAGCCGGGGTGAGCCTGGACCCGGATCGTAGTGGCTCCAGTCCCAAGAACGTGCTGGTCACCGCGGCCTCCGGCGGCGTCGGCCATTTCGCGGTGCAGCTCGCCAGGCAGGCCGGCCACAACGTCACGGCCACCTGCGGGGCGCGCAACCTCGCGCTCGTCCGGAGCCTCGGCGCCGACGAGGTGCTGGACTACAAGACCCCCGAGGGCGCCAAGCTGCGGAGCCCCTCCGGCAGGAAGTACGACGCGGTGGTGCACTGCGCCACGGGGTTCCCCTGGTCCGTGTTCAAGCCCGTGCTCGCCGCCAAGGGCAAGGTCGTGGACATCACGCCCGGGTTTGTGGCCGCCGCCACCGCGATCCTCCAGATAGCGACCTTCTCCAAGAAGAGGCTGGTGCCACTCATTGTGACACCCAAGAAGGAGGACATGGAGCTGCTGGTGGGAATGGTGAAGCAGGGGAGGCTCAAGACGGTGATCGATTCCCGGCACTCGCTGAGCAGTGCTCAGGAAGGCTGGGCCAAGAGCATGAGCGGACACGCCACCGGCAAGGTCGTCATTGAAATGGGACGTGCAGAGTGAGTGCACGGTATCGAGAAGTAGTTTCCTCCGCTATGAAAGATATATTGAGTCATTTAGCATTTTTCTTAACTAGCAGAAATACGTGTTGCTATGGGTACAGCCTAGCAATAATGTGTTGTGTATATGCTTCGTACCGAATTTTTTATTGTGTTGTTTTAATTATTTTATTTTAATGTAAAATGATGTCTATAGTTTGGCCAGATTGTATAAAAAAGAAGTCATAGTGGACCTATGATGTCATCTTGTTCAATTATATATTTTTAGAGCGATGTCAATTGTGTTGGAAATATTATCTCTTTAGGGTTGCCTACACCTAAAAGCGATGATTTTGCCGAAATGTAAAGCATCGGAAACAGAGTTGTTATAATACCTAGATGTCTGTTTTCATGTGGTCTACTCTGCAGTTCAAACCTAACTCACGAATAAATTCAAATTAGACTGGTGACCTGTTAGCATCCTCACAAAATAATGTTAATTTTACAGTGTGTGAAGTCATGCATTATTGAACCTAAGGGCCCTAATGCAAATGAAAATAACTAATCACAATGATCAATGTATAGTTCATGAAAATAAATCACCATGATCTATGTATAGTTCTTGGACTCTGTTGTAAAGTACAGATGACTGATTCTGCAAGTCTCTACTCATTTAAAACATGACTTGTTCGTGAGTCTTCCTACCGTGCCCTAAAAATATATCTAATATTTTTCTATTTCGGTGAATGGTTGCAGAAGCTAAAAGTAATTTCTACCACTCCCAAAAAATCCAAGACTCAAATATATCTGGTTTTTTTTATTTCGGACAGAACACCAGCACATTAGTAAAACGAATCTTCAGTAACATCCGTAACTTCAATAAATCTAAAATTTTGACTGAATAAAATAGATAAAACTTCACAACTAACCCTCGCGAGGGATGAATTAAAATAATCACATCTAATATTATTGAGAAGCAAATCTATATCTCCTATAAAACTCTAACATGTAAGATAGCACGAGTTGATGGACTAGTCAATAAAAATGAGGCACTGATGTGTGGGCTCGGCTTGTTAGCGAGAGAGGGGGAGAGAGCGGGCCACACGAGGGATTGAGAGGGGAGAGGGAAGTTGGACCGCATCGCGAACTGAGGGAGGGATGGTGGCGCCTCAGGCGGGAGAAGGGGAGGAGGAGGCGGACTAGGCCGGTTAGGGAGAAAAAGAGAGGGAGGTTTTCTGGTTTTGATGGAATTTGTATTTTTGGAGGGATTTTGATGAGATTTTTTGGAGGGATTTGAAGGGGATTTTGATATAAGTTTTAAATGCCGATTTGAAGTGATTTTCATAGTGATTTTTCTTCGGTAGATCTTTGGGTGTTACGTCAAGATGGCCTGAAACTGAAAGTAACTAATCCTTTCTTTATAATAGCACACTGTTTGTGTACAAATTAATTTATTTTGTATTTCTTCAATTATTACCACAAGGCTAATCATTCCAAGTATTCATCGCTACTCTACTGACCCACGTCATTAGTGACCAGTGAAGCCAAATAATTTCACCATGGACATAAGCTATCTTCACGGCAAGCCAAATGCTATTAACTGTCCACGAAACATATATGATGCCTAACGCTCTTGACTCTCGAGTCTCGAGCATGTCATCCACTTTGAGGGGTACATTTTTCAGATGGGTCAAGGCCTTGCTCTTGTTCTCTTTTGTCATATGCGTGTGGTTTTCTATCCCACCTATTGCAACGTTGCATCCAAGATGACCTTGGTATTCTCAAAGAAATCGCTTGCAGTTGAATCTGTACAGAATGAAGATGGCACAACATAATGCATCCAACAAGAAGATTTTCTAATTAAATGGTATGGAAACATAAAATTTCTTCCAGGTTCTTAGCATTTGTTGTTCTACTAAATGACTATAACTATTATGTAACTTTGTGCACTATGTTGTAATTTTGTAAATTGTTTTTATTTTTTATGGAATACTGTATGAGAGCTGCGCATCTTTGTAAATGTAAGAGACATCGTTTTGTTCATGTACCTTGCTTGGCCGAGCATTAAGCATGCAGCTGCACGTCATATAGAGAATCTTTGGCACCTAAATTTCCTTTGTCCGCAGACTTTCAGTTGCACTGCAGGTCACATGATGATTTACCTAGGAGAACAAGGGAACCTTTTGTTTGTCATGTAACCATTGAGCTATAGTTATGTTACCCACAATGTCAAGTTATAGGTTACCTGATGACAGGGGCAGAGACAGAAATTGATCAAAGTGGGAGACAATTTTAAAGGAGTAGTTAATTAGTACTTTGTAATATATGGGATATTTTTTTATAGACAAAATTCATATAAAACTTGGTCTGCTGAGCTATTTTTATTCAGTTGGATCAAAAAAATACATAGAGTAACTTGGACTGCTGAGCTATTTTTTATTTGTTAGAAAAATACATAGAATATCCTAAAATTATTGGGCTGCAACCAGAACTGCAGCCCCAGCCCCCCCCTCGTGGTTCCGCTCCTGCATGATGAACCTGTGGTGGCAAAATACCCTCACCAGTCATCACTGACCTTTAGATTACGGTCTATGTTGCACTTGCTTAAGCTACATAGAAAACATGACACTCCGACTTGTACTAAAAATATTACTTCTTAGAGAGTGTTCATTTGCAGAGGGAATTCTACCGTAACGCGATGGAACAGCCGAAGGCTTTGCCTCGCCTCCACGCCACAAAAGCCTACGGTCTAGAAGCTTACACGTCCTTTTTCAATCGCGTCGCGGTAAAGATAGCGGCAGACGAACGCTCTCTTAGGGTGCTGGACTTGCTCTAAAGAATTAAAATATATCTTGGCCATATTGAGATTTCACGTGCTAAGACGAAAGAGATGCCCACGTTATTACTGATACAAACGAAACAGTAGCTCAAAATTTATACCGAGACGAAGTGAATGGATTACCTTTGGTAATACCAATCTTTATATCCTTGGCAACAATACATTACTACGCAAATCAATAAAAATGCTAAATATCAATATAGCATACGAGATTAAACTGGTCTATCTTGGATTGTGCGCGGAAACGCCGCGCGTGGATTTCTAGTGTGAATATGCGATTCATTCTGACTCAAATTCATAATGACGGAGTTCAGAGATGCGTGAAAGGTCGTGGGCTCATGGCTGACCGCGGACGCGACGAGTCCACCGTGCGCCGGGGCGACTGCGAGCGCAGCAACGGCAGGGCGACTTGTCTCTGCCTCCTCCGGCGAGAAACTAAGTCCAAAGGTGGTTTTAAAATGGGAGTTCACGTACTGTTATCCGCTACTATCATATACTTAAATTAAAATAATTGTAACAGTGATAGAATAAGATGAAATGGATCTTTGGACCTGACTGAAGCAGACAAGCAGGTGCTACCTGCTGTGCGACAGTGACCGCGAGACCGTCCGTGGCCAATTGATCTATCCCTAGCCCGCGTTTCCACGCACCATGGCACTGTGACTGCGAGGAGCATACCGCCAATGCGGCGCAGAGCGGGGCCACGGCGGCGGTCAGAAACGAGGCTGCTGCTGCGTGCTGACCGCGCGGGGATTGTCTGACGTTCCCCCGCGTCCCTGACAGGTGGGGTCGGGCCCGCCCGTCATTGATGAACGTCAGGGCTGACGCACGCCGACAATGCGCGCCCGACTTGTATAAGCAGCAGAGCAGGCGCGCTCGAACTCATCCCTGTACCAGCGACCAAACCGACCTATCTCACTGGCCCGATAGCCGGCTCACCGTTCTATAGTCCAGCCGCAGCCTCCCGGCCGGCGGCCAGCAGCAAGCTAACGTCACGGCCATGGCTGCGCCTTCTGGTACGATGCGCGCCGTGCAGTACGACAGATACGGCGGAGGAGCACAGGGCCTCAAGGTACATACAGTGTTTGCTTTTTTACGCATGGTCTCGTACTCTCGTGTCGTCTATATATTCCGCTCTAGCTACTCATCGGCGACGCGCGTGTTCCACTGAGTCTCCATCCAGCACGTGGAGGTGCCGATCCCGTCGCCGAAGAAGGGCGAGGTGCTCATCAGGATGGAGGCCACCAGCCTCAACGCCGCCGACTGCAAGTTCCAGAACGGCACCGGGCGGCCAGTCATGCCCAGGGCGTTCCCGTTTATCTCCGGTAATAACATGCAGAATCGCACATAGCCTTGCTGTGATGGCCTCTTAATTTCCTTGATCACCATTCCGGTTTTGAAGCACGGTCGGTCGTGTTGGAGCACACACGAAGATGACAGAAAGTTGCACAAGCTGAGAATCATCGATGATGCGTTCTGCAACAGGTTTCGATCTAGCCGGAGAAATCGTGTCGTTGGGCGCTGGAGTGAACGACTTCAAACCAGGGGACAAGGTCATCGCCATCAACTTCCCGGTAAGATTGTGAGGTCCTTGCAAGACACTTGTTCTTTCCTTTTCGGTCTTTGTTCCAGATCTTTTGAGTTGCTAGTTGAAATTGAAGTACTAATTCACATTCAATTAATCAATCCAACGGCAATGGCAGAACGGCGGCGGGCTCGCCGAGTACGCGGTCGCGTCGGCGTCTCTGACAGCGGCACGGCCGCCCGAGGTGTCGGCGGCCGAAGGCGCCTGCCTGCCGATCGCCGCGGTCACCGCGCTCCGGTCCTTGCAGAGAGCCGGGGTGAGCCTGGACCCGGCTCGTGGCTCCAGCCCCAAGAACGTGCTGGTCACCGCGGCCTCCGGCGGCGTCGGCCACTTCGCGGTGCAGCTCGCCAGCCAGGCCGGCCACAACGTCACGGCCACCTGCGGCGAGCGCAATCTCGCGCTCGTCCGGAGCCTCGGCGCCGACGAGGTGCTGGACTACAAGACCCCCGAGGGCGCCAGCCTACGGAGCCCCTCTGGAAGGAAGTACGACGCCGTGGTGCACTGCGCCACCACGGGGTTCCCCTGGTCCGTGTTCAAGCCCGTGCTCGCCGCCGCGGGCACGGTCGTCGACATCACACCCGGGTTTGTCTCCGTCACCACTGCGATCCTCCAGATGGCCACCTTCTCCAAGAAGAGGCTGGTGCCACTCATAGTGATGCCCAAGAAGGAGGACATGGAGCTGCTGATGGGAATGGTGAAGCAGGGGACGCTCAAAACGGTGATCGATTCCCGGCACTCGCTGAGCAGTGCTCAGGAAGGCTGGGCCAAGAGCATGAGCGGACACGCCACCGGCAAGGTCGTCATTGAAATGGGACGCGCCGAGTGAGTGCATCCGCGGTATCGAGACGTACTTTCCTCAGCTATGGAAAAAAAAATATTGAATCGTTTTACATTTTTCTTAGTATAAGATGTACTCTAGTATAATCTATTCGTTTCGAACTCTTTTAGTAATTCTCCATTGTGTTTTCCTATTTATCATCAAATTTTCAGATCTTACTATTACTAATTTGGCCTCCACGTTAATCCTCACCAAAACACGCTAGAAAAAAAAGTAAATCCTAAAAATCCTCACAAAAATTAGAAATATCCACTCATCCATAATGTAGTTCTAAGCCTCTAATAATAGTAGCCATTAGATCTATTGTATTTTCTAAAAAATTACTCATGATGCCATTATGAAAGATAAAATAAAATAACCTCTTAAATTTTTATATAAAAATTACCCACTATGTTATTATGAAATACGAATTAAAATAAACCTCTAAATTTGCATACAAATTACCCACAATGCCATTATTAAATATAGACTAAATAACCCATCAATTTACAATAAATTACTCACCATGCTATTATAAATGACGAATTAAAAAACAAACCCTAAATCTGCAAATAAATTATCCAATATGTCATCATAAAAGATAAATTAAAAGAATTCCTAAATTTGTATAAAAATTACCCACAATGGCATTACGAAAGATAAATTATAACAACCACCTCTAATACTCTAATATTACTAAAGATTAAATCTATATCTCCTAACCCGTACGATAGCATGGGTTGACAGACTAGTATAATCTAATTGCTTACGGGAGTAAATGCTCCTAAAAAAAATTCTAAAGTTTACCTTTGAAAGTGCTTCCTGCCTCAACACTCTGTAGCAATCTACACAATCACAGCAACTTATAGTCTTATATACTAAATATCTAGGGATTGCTTATAATATTTTGTATTGGATTATAATTCAAATTCTAAGTAAGGAGGTCAAATTGACGGAGCGAAATGGAGACCCAGCTCCAGAGGCTTGGGCTCAAGATAGAAAGGCAAAAATTGAAAGAAACATGGTATTCATAAGATGTCGAAACCAACTAGTTCTACAAACATGATTACAACTATAATTCACAATTTGCAAGTAGATCACGAACTACCACTAGTATTAAGCTAACATGTCTTAAATAGCCATAACGATCATCATCTTTTTTTCAAGTCACAACGATCATCGTTAATGTCCACTTACAACTAAAATAAAAGTCTAAAACTCAAATACATCCTATAGGTCACGATCTTAGACTAATATTTACATAAAACGAACTAAGAAAGTTATTGATACATGCATGTAAAAAACAGAGATGTGTGAGTTGCTCACTAGGTGTGTTCCGAAACCATTCGGATAGCCTCATCTGTGTTTGATTATGCAGGTCAGCGAGGTGCTCATTCGAGTTCTTACCAGCAATGTTAAAAAAGTAAAACCATGATGGCTCAATTGAAAAACATTAAATCATTCTCATATTTAGTTTCCTACTTTTAATCTTGTTTTCATATTTTTCTACAAATCCAAAAATGAGCGGAATAAACATAGACAATGGGACGGACGACGTGGGATTTGTCCATGCGTTTTTAACCCAATTTTTTTACTATTACTAATTAGAGGTTAAAAAAGAAGCGTGATTTACATGCGAGAAAAAAAAGGTAAATCTTAGAAATTACCACAATAATCAGATGCATCCATCCATCTATCAAGTAGTATCCAGTAACACTAGCCATTACATCTATTATATTTCTAAACAATTACATGTCATGCCATTATGAAATACAATTAAAGTAGCCTCCTAATTTGCATATAAATTACCTACCATACCATTATGAAAGTCCATTATAATAACCTACTAAATTCACATATAAATTACACATGATGCCATTATGAAAGACCCCTCTAAATCCAACATTATTAGTGTAATATGAATTTTGAATATAAATTATACATAATGCTATTAGGAAAGATGAATTAAAGTATATAAAAATAAATTAAAACATCCCTTGATTTACATATAAATTACCTATTGTGTTAATGTGAAAGATAATTAAAACAACTCTATAAATCTGCATATAAATTACAACTGTGACATTGTAAAATATAAATGCTAATTAACCGGAGTCTATTATATATTGATAAGACATTCTATTAATGTACGAACATATGGAGATATTAATAATAGTTTTGATTAATTGTAGATCTCAAAATTTATAATATTTATGTTTCATACTAGCCGGTACTCGGTATGGAGTTGACGGATTAGTATCTATTATATTAATAAT
Source organism: Paspalum vaginatum (assembly GCA_030272315.1). NCBI lineage: Eukaryota > Viridiplantae > Streptophyta > Magnoliopsida > Poales > Poaceae > Paspalum > Paspalum vaginatum. The sequence goes on along the minus strand of CM059013.1, from coordinate 10,937,737 downwards.
GGAGTGTTAAAAAAAACTACCACATTCGCCGAGAGGGTCCAAGAAATTCTCACATTAATCAGAAAAAAAAAGCTCTCCACCGTTGGATTTTATGAAGATCTAACGGTCCACGTCAATTCAAAATTATACCAACGATCCATACTAGATCAGAAAAAGAAAAACTCTAATCTAATAAATATCCGACGATCTCAATTCATTTAGACGTCCATGTTAGATGCGTCTTTCACGTTGTCCGATAGAAAAAAAAAAGATGCAGATTTAGGTGTCCATGTTAGGTGTGCCTTTCAATTAAACGGTAGGGAAAAGATGCTATTTTAATTGTGACACAACTCGGTAAAATAGAATTGTGACCCAATCCGTTAGTACTCAGCACCCAAATTTGGTCCGGTGACAAAAAAAAAAAAATAGAGTGCATCGTTTGGTAAAGACATTGCCATTATTCCAATATTTCGTGATGTTTTTGGTGTCATACGAGAGCTAACCAAAAGAATAGGAGTTCTATGTGTATAGGATAATCAAGACGTAGGAGACGAAGCTAAGCCATGTAAGCTAATCACGTTGGTGTTGCTTATGGAATTGTGAAGAAATTGTTAAAGATATGTGCACGCATGAGGGTTCTGTGAAGACTGAGATCAAACACGAAAGCATGGATGACAAATCCTAGGAGAACTCGGTATGGTAAACAATCATGCTTGATTCAGTTGTTCAAGAGATGCATGTGCGCAAATGACAAAAGTAATTTTTATTGCGAGGCATGACTAGGATAAATAACATGCTATGTATTAAATGTTCAGTCATATATGACTGGAGCCAAAAGACCGTGTAGGATTGCTTTGGAAGGACAAAAATAAGATAGTCATCTTGGGCCTGTTTGGTTCTATTAGCGGCTAAAAGTTTTTAGCGAAAATTAGCTAGCTAATTGTTTGCCGGCAATCTATTAGTCAGACGGCGTTTGGTTCTAACAGCTAATATATTAGTTAATATGTATAATAATCTTTTTATGTGTTATTAGTTGATATTAGCTGGTTGAGTTGGCTAACGAGATAATTGTTAATGAGAGACCTACTAATTGTTAGTTGCTCTATTAGCTGGTTCCGTTTGGTTCTTTAGCTGCTATTTTTCAGCCGCTAACCATTTGCTACACGGAACACATGCCCTTAGCATGCGAGCCAAGTGGAGCTTAATTGCTTAGATATTTTGTACTTCCTCTATTCTTAAATATTTTTCTCAGTTATTTTTTATCCATGACTTTATCATTAATCTTATTTAAAAATTTATACAAACATGTAAAATATAAGTAATGCTCAAATTACCTTTTATAATAATAGTAATTTTATTTAAATAAGATGAATAATAAAATTATGGAAAAAATCAACTACCATAAATATTTAAGAACATATAGAGTATTTTCAGGAATAATGGAAAGACTAGCCAATCGTTTGTGTATTATAAAGGTGGTGGGCGATTAATCACCCACAAATCAAATCCATCAATACAATTTCACTATTTTTATCCTTTAATATTGTGTCATCTCCTGATAGGGTCCCTTCTAGGAGCGTAGCATCTTCAAGTCTCAAAATGTGCCACCATGCATCATAAGAATCGTACTACCGCCGAGCTTGACAATGCATCGTGCTGTCCTTTGAAAGGCACACAATAACATGTTTGTGTAGAACAAAATCATTAGTTTTGTTGTGATACAAATCAACTGAAAAATGGCTTGGTTGCGTGTCCTATTCTAACTCTTATGACACAGATCAACTAAAATAATGCTCAGTGGACAATATAAACTAAAAAAAGGGTTTGCTCCTCCGATGATAACACAAATAATTTAGTTCTAACAAATATAATAACTTTGATGCGATTAATTCAATCAACTTGCTCTCCCACAATCTCTTTTAAATCCGGAAGAAGTTGCACTTGCACTGTCTCACTGGAAGACAAATATCTTCCCACTAGGGTTCATTGACGAGTCTTCTATCTTTTTCTAATCAGGAGTTGCACCATTTTGCCAAAAAAAACTTATTTTTTCAGTAGTTCATGGCATTTTTTATCTTGATTGAAATAAAGGATTTGGACATGTTAAATCAATCAAGGTTGGATCATTCAACTAGCAGATCTGATCCATTACTTGATTACCTATTGTTCTATACATACAATCAATATACATAATAATTTCATTGTTAGTATTACAATGCTTACACTTTTTTACATGAAGCATCATTATGCCATATAAAAACTTGAGGTAGTTCAGAACAAAAGGACAATCATAGAGCATAAAAGCGGAGATCACAAAAGTGTCAGATATAATAAATTTCACAACCGATGAAGCTATGAGTTTAATTAGATATATTTCTAATGGATGAAGATGTATTAATTTTTCATATGATATTTAGTCCACCTAGAAATTAACTTTTTCTCAAATATATCAAAATCACTTCAACATGTGTTTAAATAGTAAAATTATTATTTACAAGGTGAAACCATTTATGCAACTATCCATAAGAATATCATCAATAATTAGAAGCCAAACATCAAAAAGGGTTTCATACACTAAGTAACTTTAAAGTTTAGGAAGATACATGATATCATCGAGTAAGGAACACAATGAAAATAGTTTTTGTTTATTATCTTAATCAATGTAATTGATGTTGAAGATAATTTAGATAAGTTTTCCTCCAAAGTACTCTGCTTGATAGGATAAATATAATTAATGTTCATGTAAGTATGATATTTTTCTTACCTTTAATCATGATTGCTTCCACATGTATGTATTATGCATTATTTTTTTGCTTTTACTTAATTTGTAAATTTTATTTGGTTGTTTACAAAAAATTAAACAAGTAAAGTCTAGGATGGTATTGAAAAACACACAAAGAGATAGATGTTATAGATTGGGTGACATGTAGAGCCCACATGTCACGGTCCATGCCATCGTTGAGTCACCATGATACATTAGCTAACATATTGGATTAATGCCTGTCAGGACATGACTGATAATCTCTAAATGTTACTGGCACCCGTGCGCATGAACCTGCACTTTTCCAATTGGAAGAACTCTCGCAAAAAAAAAAGTGAGGCGCAGATGAAGGGCACCCGCTTACGCTAGCGAGCTGTGAGTTGAGCATGAGTGTTGCTGATAATCAAGCCATGCAAGTTCATGTACCTAAATATGTATATGCAGAAAGTGGAGACCGGGATGACATTGTGTGCCAAGTTTAGGAATTGCAGTACATTTAACTCTATTATAAATACCTACAAAATCGTACTATACGGAGAAAACTCTAAATTGTCTGAATTACATGATTATAAGATGGATACACCTAAGTCCGTTATATTATATCAAAATATTGCAAAATATTTATCAGTTTTAGGCAAATTAGAGCTTACAAATATTTGAATTTGATTCGGCAACAAAACAAGACCAGCAATAAATAGAAATCAACCATAATATCACCATTGTCTAACCACCTACTCTAACAATAATAAAATAAATTATAAAAAAAGACAATATATATTGATTATATGTATAGATAATCAGATAATGGATAAAATACTAGATACCCGCGCTATTGGTGCGGGCTATCTTCTTGCTAGTTTTAACTATAACAGTAACAATTTTTTGTAAACTAGGAGTAACTCGCTTTACCATTGGACTATCCTTGTTTTTTTTTTCTGTCCTCCGTTTTTCCCCACCTGTTCCAAACAGGAGCTGGAGAGATTCAAATATTGATATAAACCCTTTGTGCCTTAACCTTTACAGCGATGCGGAGCTGATATTCCAGGTATAAGCAACCGGCTCATCTCTGCCCACGACGCCTGCCTGACCAACCATATCAGTATCAGCGTACGTTGCAGCCACAACTCTCTCTCTCTCTCTCTCTCTCTCTCTCGCACGGACAGAGTCCAGAGCACCGGCCAAAGCCATGGCTGCTCCGAAGAAGACGATGAGAGCTTTGCAGTACGACAAGTATGGCGGAGGAGCAGAAGGCTTAAAGGTACACACTACACTACTGCACCCACACTTGCTGTTGCCATCGTTCGTTCATGCCAAGAACCTGAATTATACTACTATAGGAGCATCCCTTGATGCTTTTGCTGCTGCTGCTTGGTTTCAGCATGTGGAGGTGCCGATCCCATCGCCAAAGAAGGGAGAGGTGCTGCTGAAGGTGGAGGCAGCCAGCATCAACCCCATCGACTGGAAGATTCAGAAGGGCATGCTCCGGCCCTTCCTGCCCAGGAAGTTCCCCTTCATACCAGGTACGGCACTTGTCTGAACGGCACATGTATATACATGTAGCTCAGATTGCATCAGTACCCATCACATGATCAGTGTCGATTGCACGAACAATCGCCTTCATCAGTCAGGCCCTTACTACTATATGGTTCGCAAATCAGGGGTGTTTATGATTTCATTTTGGCTTCGGCTTTAATAATTCTGACCCTGCTGTTATCAAACGATTCCCTTCTAAGTGCAAAGAACCGACAGGCTAAAGTTCATTTTTTGCAGAATGCTGAAATAGCGATGGAACATTGGCTAGAACAATAATCTAGATCAATTTAATGCTAGTTTGCTGTAAAAGCTCGGCTATTGGCTACTAGTACTGCTCAAGCTTCCTAACACACATGCTTTTGTTTGGCGAGGGCTTGGTGTTGGTGTAGGTGAATTTTTTTTTTTTTTTTGGATAAGGGCGTGATGGTGAAACATGGCCTTCTGCTTAAAACATGAAAAGACTGTGTGCTAGATCCAACGGGATACTCTTTTGCCACACCCTCCTTTAATCTCAAAAGTTCCAACCAACTTACTTCAGCATGGCCTTCGCATGACGTGGCCTGGTGTCACTGTGTCATCCAGGTCACGGCCGCATGATGGCAGCAGTTTTGCGGCCTTGCTTGTGACGTGGAGCGGTTGTGTGAGTCATCGACCAGAGCCGAGATTATTGTTTCCAACCAACAAAGACGATGATGCCTGCACGACGTGCCGTACTTATTATTCCCTGAGGTATTGTTAGTTACAGCGACTAGGACTAAGAACCAATAGATTCTCCAGGCGAAAACTTTGCTCCGATGAACGAACGAATGAGCAACGTCGGTTCATGGCGATACGTCGTATCATCAGGTTGCTTAGAGTTAGGGCCTTAGGGGATCCTTTCCTTCATGTCCAGCTGCTTGGCACCAGTGTGACAATGTCTCCACTCTCCAGAAGCTTTTGGAGTTCTTCCATTGGGTCACGCTGATAGGGGTATGACGCAGGAAATCGAGAGCTGAGTATCATCTTCTTTGTTATATGCTGCGGCCAATGGTTATTGTCTCTTAATTGAGTGGCCTATTATTGGTGGTCGAAATTTCAATCATCTTACAGAGCAATTCTTCGCTTCCTGGCGTCAAAAAAAATTCTTCGCTTCCCATAGATATTAGGCTGATTTTTTTTTTGCTTTCACCATATTTGGTGCAAAGGTGCATGATTCATTTTTTTAAGGAATTGGGAGAAGTTTCCCCTACAACTCCCTTTGCGCTAAATTGTAAGGGATTCTGGTCCTCTTTTTATCTGTCCACGCGCATACATATGTTGATGAATCTAGACATATAAGTAATGAATGAATCTAGCAGAGATTTATAACCCTTTGCAATTTGAGACGGGACGAGTAGTTCAGAATAAGGTAAAATACAAGTCTGAATGAAGCAAAACAAATATCAGGAAACAAGAAAGTTAGATAATAAATAAATAAAAATACGACCTAAAATTCTCTAGCCATGTTCAATTACAGGAAAGTTTTTTTTCTTCCTCGCCCTATGGTTATAACCATAGAAAATTCAATTCATTCTTGAAAGTAGAGCGAAATTTTGGAACGCTTGGTTGTTGATGATTGAAGGTAAGGTCATATGGGACAACATGAACCGATGTCCAATCCGATTGCTGCCAAACAGGCTTGCGCATAACCACAAGTCCACAACGCAAAAAGTGGTGGTCCAAGACTACTCCAAGGATTCTTCCATACGTTGCATACAGACCACACGGTGATATGGTTGGAGTTCCATATTTCTTTTTCCTCACCAAGTTCCTTGTGTTCAGTCTATCTTTAATCAACAATAACTAAAAAAGAAGCCTCGTGCTTAGGGTGTCCACTGCGGTTGTATCAAACAGCTAGTTAAGGTGCAGGTGAGAGAACAATAAACATAGTAATTTATCTCATCATTATGATTTGATCCCACACGTAATACTCTCAATTTTTTAAAATATGCGAAATCTCTCGTCATCACTAGATATTCTTGTTTCCCCCCACATTTTCTGTCCACGTAGGAGAAAAAACACATCTAGCTAGTGTAATATATAGCAATTGGAGGCACCCTTGTGCAGAAAAGATGACTTCAAGTCATTTGAAAGCCTTATAAATTTCTGTATGGCCCCATCAAAGACTTATATACCTTAGACGAGCTACAAATATTTGAACCCAAGTCATCGATCAAGTTGATGCCCTGCAAGATATGGTTGACATATTGCATTTGCGGCAATGTCTGTATTGAGAGGGGTTTAAATGAAAGAGTTGATGAAGCGAATGCATCTCCTTAGCGTTATTACATAAAATTATGTTCGTATTCTTAGAAGAAGAATAGAGTTTCTAATGTACAAAAATGCAAAGTGCTTGGATACAAATATTTATATTGTCAACTTTAAGCGCTCTGTTAAAAAGTTAATCACAACAATATGCAAATAAATGTTTACATCTCAACCACCTCAGCACACGTTTTATATTTTTATCCACCTTTTAGCAGCACGCCAGGGGGCAATAACATCTAGAAAAACGTAGTAATAAGTTAGTTGTTTTGCTAAGCACACCCATTATATGCCCGGAGCTCCTCTGTGGTAACCGCAGGTGAAGTCACTGCACGTGGAGCCTGCGAGCGTTAGCAGTGGCTCAATGTTTCTCCAAAGTCAGGAGATAAGCTTCCCCATTGTACATGCACATTTAAGGCCTTGTTCGGTTAAGAGATTTTTCAATGGAATTAGATGAGATTTAATTTTTTTCTATTTAAATTTGACCAGCAAGAGATTAAATCTCTTTCAATCCTTTCAAAACCAGGATAACCGAACAAGGCCGTTTAGGAGATTTTCTAAGAGGATTGGAAGGGATTTAATCTCTCCCTATTTAAATTTGACTAGTAAAAAATTAAATCTCCTCCAATCCCCTTCAAAACTAGGCCAACCGAACGAGACCTAAGCGAATTTATATTGGCAGTTTGTACTCCTAATTCCGCACTGTACATAATTACGGAGCGCCTTGTTAAAAAACAATGTGAGAACTCGATCCTGTTGTCGTGTCAACACAGTTGGAGACATGTCCGGCGAAGTCGTCGAGCTGGGCGGCGGTGTGACCAACTTCAAACCAGGCGACAAGGTCGTCTCCATCAGCTTCCCGGTAATATTCTGTTCTCATTTCAAGTTCCACTCTAGCGACTAGAGAGTACAGCGTCGGCGTCGCGACGTTCTATTCCATTTCGTTGCCTGCCTGCCATTCGCCAACTAACGCGTTCATGAATCATTCGCTGCCGTTGGAAGACTGGCGGCGGGCTCGCGGAGTACGCGGTGGCGCCGGCGTCGCTCACAGTGGCTCGGCCGGCCGAGGTGTCGGCGGCGGAAGGCGCCAGCCTGCCGACGGCCGCGTCGACGGCGCTGCAGCAGCTGAAGGCCATGGGCGTGAGCAGCTTCGACGGCTCTGGCTCCGTCGCCGCGAGCACCGACAACGGGCCCAAGAACGTGCTGGTGACGGCGGCGTCCGGCGGCGTGGGCCACTACGCGGTGCAGCTGGCCAAGCTTGCGGGGCTGCACGTGACGGCCACCTGCGGCGCCCGCAACCTGGGCTTCGTGACGGGGCTGGGCGCCGACGAGGCGCTGGACTACAAGACGCCCGAGGGCGCCAGGCTGCAGAGCCCCTCGGGCAAGCGGTACGACGCGGTGGCGCACTGCGCGACGGGCACCCCGTGGTCGGTGTTCGCGCCGGTGCTGGCCGACACGGCCACGGTGGTCGACGTCACGCCCGGGGTCGCCGCCGCCGCCAGGTCGCTGCTGCAGAAGGTGACCTTCGCCAGGCAGAGGCTGGTGCCGCTGGTCCTGGTGCCCAAGAAGGAGGAGATGGAGTGGCTGGTGGAGCTGACGCGGCAGGGGAAGCTCAGGACGGTGGTCGACTCGAGGTACCCGCTGAGCAGAGCGCAGGAGGCGTGGGCCAAGAGCATGGAGGGCCACGCCACCGGCAAGATCGTCGTGGAAATGGGCGGTGAGGAGTGAGCGTACGTGCGCGCGTGCATGATCGAAGAAACATTGGGTTTGTGGTCTGTGAAGCTGTTGGTTTGAATGGATCTCTTGTGTTCTTGTGCGGTGGAGCGCTATTCCATAATACAGTTAGAAGGAATAAACTGTGCTCCAGCAATCAGAGTTTCCAACGCCGAAGTGGCCAGTGGGTGCGTGCATTATATCGAGAGGGACGGGGCTTCTTGTTACGTACGTGCCGGAGCCGGACCGTATATGCTCAGTTTGCTTCAGAAGGTACGAACGATCACAATGGGAACTTCTGCGACGGTTCGTGGCGCCGCACGGCGTCCGCGCGTCGGGGGACCCTAAACCGTTCAATAGTATGCGGGCGGCCCAGATTAACGATGGGGGAGACCGGGAGGGAATCTTCCGGGAAAACCGCTGTGGAGTTATTTGTGTGCACGAACGCACCCTCATGTATCGCGCATTCGCACGGCGGCGGCGGCGGAAGGCGGCGCGCGGGGCGGGGAGGAAGTCGAGGAGACAGGGGCTTGACCACGGAGTTGTACAGTGGAAGGGACAATCGTTTCCGGCGAGTCTGGGTGGCTGACCACTCGACCAGACACCCGTGTCTGGTGTCTCCGCCTCCGGGCAGGCGATGGTGACCCGCGTGCGCGCGCCGGAGGCAGTCGGCACTCGGCAGCCGTACCTCGCATGCCAGACCCGTGCCGTCAGCCGTGAGGGGATCAGGCTTTCGCAGGTGCTTCTGAATTCTGATCAAAACCGTGCAATGCGGCGAATAAGATGAGGACGGCAACAGATGTCATGGGAGCCCGACATGGATGGCATGCCTCTGTTTTGACAGGCATTCCGGTACAGGTACCATTTTTTCTTCTTTTGATCTGCACCCTCCAATTTTTTTAAAGGTACAACTGTTAGGAAAGGAAGAGAGGAACAGCGGAATTTTTGTCTATAAACAAAAAAATGTAGGAATCAGTTGTTAGTAATAATTTAACACGGAAAATTTGAAGTCTGACGTAGTTTTGACTTCATCATTGTGCCTCTACCCAGACAAGCTGCTTTACAAAAGGGAATTCCTTTTAAAAAAAACATGGAAAGTGAGAGTTGAATCCACTTGCCCAGTGTCGCAGACCAAAAATCACTTGATCAGGTGTTTGGACAGTCAGCGCAAAAACCAAATGAGGACCAATAGAAAAGTAACAGGAGATCACGTGCTTTGACAGTTTGCAGAATGCAAGCGCCAAATGGTTCCAACCACGGCCACTACAAAAACATCAGCATTGACACTGAAGTCACTCACAGTCCACATGGTCTCATGGTGGGTCTTACTCGTTTGACATTTTGGGAATGAACCGGTAAGGTCGCTGTAGTTCTGCCTACGTAGGAGGGCTCATCTGGCTTCCTGTTCCTCCACCTTCCCCTCTCCCTCATCCTACTCATTTGGCTTATTAACTGCTTAAGCCACCTAATAACCTAAACCCCAAGCTTATCCCAACAGTAAAGTTTCAGCAGATTGGCGTTTTCTTGCCTCGTTGAACGCACATACAAAGGTTGGGGTATGATTTGAACTACAACTCACTCCGTCGCTAGCACTAATTAACGCGTAAGGTACGGAGCAAATTCAATTTGCCAGCATACTTGGTTAGTGGGTCTGGCAGTGAGCAACACCTCGCAATCCAAACTGAATTCTTGCAGGCCCGCACAACGCCGGATGGAGAGCAACGCGTAATGGAGGCGAGCCAGAACGATAGCAACAGCCATGTGTTGCAGCGACCAAGCCATGTAGTTGGGGGTAGATGTATTAAAGAACATTGTAGCACAGCACTAACTCAGCATGAGAGAGAGAAACATTTTTTGCAAGTGGTGGAGCTCTTGCTGACCGTATCAAGGGTTCAAGGTCAAGGCTAGGTCAGAATTTCTGGTCTAACGCCATTGTATTCCAAGGCAAGTCAGAGGTTATTCGGGACCAAACTTCTCCCTAGCACTAATATTATACCTGTAGCACTGGCTTCAAGGCATTATACGATGACTCAAGTGCAAGTATATTTCTTAACGATATGATTGATTAAACTAAGTATATTTCTTAACGATACGATTGATTAAACTAAGTATATTTCTTAACGATATGATTGATTAAACTAGTACTGGCACTACTGAAATGACAGAGATTAACCGCCTTTATTCTAGTCTCTAGTGACCTGAAGTACGCAGCAAGAAAGGGAGGAGGGCCATGGCCCATGATCTTGACCATTGTACTTGTACATTCCTCAATGCAACACACCGTTTCTGAGACGCCAATCCTCAGATCCGAAGTGCCTTTCTGCCCACAAAAAGATTTTGTTACGATCTACAAGATGTCAAGACCTTCAGGCTGTTGTGCAAACAGGCCTCAGTCTTTGCCACAGCATTTTAAGTACAGTACAGTACAGTACTACGTGCCTTCTCTAATTCCCAAGGCATATTTGTTGTTTTCTGCATAAATTTATCAGATTCTCTCTGGTCCTACTATCCCTGTTCGATTCAATGCATTGTTTGGGGGCGGCGGCGTGGTCTCAGATTGCAAGAACCGTCAGATGCCGACAGCGAATTTATTTTTCCCTGATAGTCCATGTTTTCGGTTCGGTGATGTTCACTGAAAATGCTCCGTTTTTACCCCAAAAAAAGTGCACTGAAAAATGCCAGTCAGAATTGATTGCCCAATCAGGATTCATGCCAAGATCGATTTTTGCCTGCAGCAGAAGCAATTTTGACAGACAGGGTATATACGATACGAAGTGATGGCTGTATGATACGAAACGACACTGCTTCACTGGAATCTGATGGCTGTATGAAGGCGGGAGTGGACAAGAAACGTCCTGGTCTCCTGGATGCATGATGGATGGATGGATCAGAACGGGGTGCCAGTTTGGACAGACAGATATGTTGGCAGCGAGGAATAAATTGGGTTAGAAGGGATCCAAGGTTCTGCTTCTCATCAGTCATCACTGCACGATCTCCTTTGCCGTTGCAGATCACTACTGCAGAAATGCACAATTGCACACTTTTGCCGTGTCTCCATCACCTCTCCACTATCACGTAGTATGATTTCCACTCGCCATCCGGGGGAAAAGAGAAGAAAACGATTGCCATTTCAGAGTTTCCAGTAGTTATTGCTCAGATGGGAGAAGATAAGGTAGCGGGTTGTTGCCGAACCTTGCGCAGCGCAGCAAATGCCATACTAGTATGCAAACATGCAGCTCGCGATAGTAGCCTCGTGACATGGGTGCCGACATTCCGTTGGCGCTTAGCATCGCAGCTGGCGGACACTTCTACCTCGCCACAGGAGTCTCCAAACACAATATCTCGCAGCAGTGGCCTGAGCCAGCAGCGGACGGCAGGCTACTGGCTCTTCTCCCTTGAAACGGCCTGCACAATGACTTGCACCAACGGGCTCATGCCGCCAATTAAAGATGCTAAAAGGAGCAGTAGATTAGGCCATGCTCTGATGTCTGAACCCTTCACCAACCAGCTCCTTCCATTACTTCTCCCAGGCCCAAGTGCAGTGCTGCACGAAGCACAGCCACATGATCACACACACGACACACTCAGTGCTGTGCAGAAGTAGCAAGGGTCCCCTGTTGAAGGACCGGACCGAAATGTAGCGGCAAACCCTGAATATGTGCAAGTTTGTTTGGAGATCGGCTTCGGATAGCAAGGATTCAGAATCCAGAAATGCACTGTACAAGTAGAGCTGAAAGTATTGAGGCTGCGGGGTGTGGTTTTGCTTTTGCATCCTCTCATTCCAGCATAGAATCTTGCCGTACATGGTTTCAGATCACGAGATGATGAGCGAGAACAAAACAGGTGGCATTTAATTTTCAAAAAAGAAGAAAAAGAACAGGTGGCATTGTGCAAGAGAACAGTTTGGTTGATTGGGAGCCAGTGACTTCATCTTTCATCTGTCCTGGCTCCTCTCTTTGATCTTCCATTCGTTACCTATAGGCTATACCCCCAATCTTTATCTACCAATATGCATGCAACGGTTTAAGTTGCATAATTATTCCTACTGGACACTATCAGCATGAGAATCAGAAGAAGATGATGAAGGTAGAGCAAGGGCTTAAACAATACACGGTTACAGACGAAAAAGCCTCCAAGAACTAGCTAGAGAATACACACTTGGTGACTTGGTGTAGTGTGGGTGGTGTCTGTGTGTGATTGCTCACGACGATGCCGACATGGCCGCCGCGCCCTTCTTCTTCTTCTTGGCGGGCTTGTCGGCGGCGCTGCGGGCGCCCTTGGCGATCTTGACGTCGAGCTTGTAGTATTCCACGAACCAGTCGACGAAGTGCCGGAGGCCGGCCTCGAGGGAGGTGGTGGGGCGGTATCCGAAGTCGTGCGCGGCGTGGGTGACGTTGGCGTGGGTGAAGGGCACGTCGCCGTTGCTGGGCATGGTGACGATGCGCTTGTTGGCCTTCTTGCCGAGCAGCTTCTCGAGGATGGCGACCATCCGGGTGACGGGAACCGGGGACGTGTTGCCGAGGTTGTAGACGCGGAGCGGCGCGGGCCCTGTCTTCTTGCCGGACCTGGAGCCGGTGCTCTTGCCGGCGGTGTCGAGAGCGCCGAGGCACCCCTTGACGACGTCGTCGATGTAGGTGAAGTCGCGTCGCGCGTCGGAGCCGTCGGCGGCGCGGAAGAGCGTGATGGGCTCGCCGGCGACGATGCTGCGCGCGAAGAAGAAGTAGGCCATGTCGGGGCGTCCCCACGGCCCGTAGACGGTGAAGAAGCGGAGGCCGGTGATGGAGAGGCCGTAGATGTGGTTGTAGGTGTGCGCGATGGCCTCGCCGGCCTTCTTGGTTGCCGCGTACAGCGAGGCTGGCCTGTCGGTGCGGTGGTCCTCGGAGAAGGGCGCGTCGGTGTTGAGCCCGTAGACGGAGGACGAGGACGCCCAGACGACGGCCGGCTGCGGGTCGGCGTGCTTGGCGGCGACCTCGAAGACGCTGACGAGCCCGGCCACGTTGGACGCCACGTACGTCTGCGGCGCCTCCATGGCGTAGCGCACCCCGGCCTGCGCCGCCAGGTGCAGCACGTGCGTAAAGGCCGCGACGTCGAAGAGCTTCTCCAGCAGCAGGGCGTCGTTGATGTCGGCGTCGAGCACGGCGACGCCCCGGCTGGCCAGCAGCGCCTGCCGCGCGCGCTTCAGCGACGGGTCGTAGTAGGAGTTGAAGTTGTCGAGCCCCACGACGCCGTCGCCCTGGGCCTTGAGCGCGAGCGAGCAGTGCGCGCCCACGAAGCCCGCCGCGCCGGTGACCAGCACGGAGATGCCCCCGTCCCGGCTGGGCCTGGCGCTCCTCCGTATCTCCTTCTCCCACGCGGCGCCCCCGTAGGACGCGGAAGCCGAGGACGACATGAGCAGGCTGCGGTGCGAGTGCGCGCCGCCTCCCGAGCCGTCGCCGGCGCCGGCGGAGAGGTGGAAGGAGCGGGAGAGGAGGGACGGGTAGTGCAGCGTGAAGAGGAAGACGAGCGCGAGCGTGGCGAGCACGGTGGCGCGGAAGAGCAGGTGCGACGAGGCGGACACGAGCTTGGCGCTGGTGGCCCGGCGCAGCAGCAGCGCGCCCCCGCTCGCGTACCGCTCCAGCTTCAACCCCTTGGCGGCCGCGTCCACCGCGGTGATCCCCGACGACGGCATTGCGGTTGCGGCGGCTGTGCTGCCCTCTGCTCTTCGTAGTTCGTGGGCGGTGGGCCTCGAGGGAGTGCGCTGGACAGACAGGTAGACGTAGCTAGGCTCGAAGCAAGCAAGCAGAGCTAGCTGAGGAGGGAGTGAGAGAGCGGGCGGGCGGATATAAAGGGAGAGTGAAACGGCAAGCCGGTGCCGAGCCGAGCAGAGAAGGTGGGCCCACGCGGCGGTGGTTTTTGGTTTCGGTTGGACGCCACTCATCGACTGCGTTAGCACTGTGTTTCGTTTTGGGATCCTCACCTCCCTGCCTAATCTGCTCACTGGGTGCGTGCTGTGATTTTTGGGTAAACTGAAGAGGAGCTGAGCTGAAAGCGGCAGTGCTTTCGGTAGGATCGCATCGCTTCTGCTGCGATCCGGGCATGGCAGGTCAGGCCACACTGTGCGCGGTGACCTGCAGCTGTGTGGACGAGTCAATGGCTGGCCGATGGACATGGACTCGATCGGGGGTCTTTATTAGGCGCCACCACTGCTCAAATCCGTGTGGATTAGTGTTTGCTAGCTAGGGGTATATATATCAATTGGACAGTGGGCTGGACAGGCAGACAGACAGACAGACCATACCCACGGCCGCATTTAGATCGCAGAAGGTTCACAAAAACAGTTGGCGAAACTCAGAGACGACTTTGCACAACTTGAAACGACGGGAGCATAGAACAACGGTTAGCAATGCCAAGGACCCAGTTTAAAAAGGAGCGGATCACATATTTCTACTGTTTATTTACGGTGCTCGGCTGGCACGACATGCCTCGGTTATCGATCAACCCCGCGCTTATCTCTCAACGTCAGCTCTTGATCGTCTAGAGCTAGAACGAGACGCGCGCTCGCTTGAAAGATCGCCGATCGCCGTCGCAAAGCACGTGACGTGCTCCCTGTGGGCTGAATGGCTGATGCGTGCGCGGGCCGGGGGTGAGGCTGGAGCTCCCCCGTTTTTCTACGGAGTAGGGGCCGGCAACGGCCGCGGGGAGACGAGGATTGAGGAGTCGAGGATGGCGGGTGTGATCCGCCCACCGCGGCGGTGGTGCGGCAAGGGCCGCCGCCCGGCTGTGGTCAGCGGCCGCGCGCTGGCCGCTCGTGGGAATTGTCGTCGGCGCTTCCGCGCGCGCAGCAAACGGCCCCGGACGCTGCTGTGCCTGTGCTGCCTCGCTTGGTCCCGCTCGGCCCGTGGACCCTCTGGCTGGCGGTCCTCTCCGTTCGCGGTGCGGCCGGGGCGGAACTGGTGCTGTCCTTCGTCGGTCGGTCGGCTAACCGCCGCGTACGTACGTATGGGTGCGGGCTCTGTACGGCGGGCGGCCAACCGGTCGGGCCGAAACAGGAGACGTGCCTACGCCAGCACGCGCGCGGGCGCGCGAAGGCCGGTCTCGAAGAATTCGACACGTACACGAGAACAAAGGAACGAAGCGACCGCAGGCAGTGGACCAATAATAATCCCGGCAGGGATCACCGGCCGTGCACGTCGTACGCCGTGCGGCTTGAGGCGGAACGTTTCGGCGCCGCTCGGATATATATATATATATATATATATATATGCACGCGCTCGCCCTCGCATCGACGGCGGGCGACGGGCGTCCATGCATTATGCAACGGCAGTTCAAGAGCAAGCGCGAGCGGGGCGTGGATGCGACGGCACCGCGCCACCACGTGATGAGACGAGGGCGCTCGCAACTTGGCGAGCCAGGTAGCATGGGCATGGGGCGACCGGGCGGCGGCTTCGATAGCTGCCACCGGCCACACCGCCGGCATCAGATCAGAGATCACGTACGTACCTCGTCGGCGTCGCGTCGCAGCAAGCGGCAAAGGTTTAAGTGTGGTTAACAGGAGAGCTAAAAAAATGCTGCTCACAAGAAGATGGAAATCCACTAATCCAGCATAGTAGACGAGACTCGCGGACCACTAAAGGCGGGCCCTACCTGTCATGAGTGGCAGCCAGACCTCCGTCCGGAGCCGCGACGCGCGTACAGAGAACGTACTGTACGGCCGTCGTCTCATTTTCCGTGTGGCTACAAGAGCGACGCACAGTCGCACAGGAGGGTTGTAATAACGTAACAGGCCTGCATGCAGGGTGCACCCCGATCCGATCCGAGCATGACATGGATCGGTGCGTGGCCCAGCGGGGGGTGTCGGTGACCGAGAGCGACGCCCAGCCAAGCCGACGCACCAGCAGGCATGCAGCCTGCACGCAGTGCATGCAGGCGTTGCCATTGCTCAGAGGGCAGCGCTCCAAGGAACATGACAGCGTGGCGCGCCTCAGACTGACAGCAACGCCCTTCTCGATCCGATCCGTCGCCCAGCAGCTGCGATCGGTTGGCTACTTGGCTGGCGACCTGGCCTGCCCTGGCGACTCGGCATTCGGCCCTGTCGCAAGGAAAAAGTAGTATCTGTCTCCCTCAGTATTTGAACTTCTCTTTCCTCTCTTCTTTTATCTCCCTCCCCGTGTCCAGTCCGGTGAATCTCCAGCGACTTTAGACTCATGGTCTATTCGTACGCTCTGATAACCTCATCCTTGTAGGGTTCGAGGTGTTGGGCTTAGGGGGTCACGGTGGGCTTTTCTTATTCTGTCACCCATGCATGGACAGAAGGCGGTAGGTTGCGGTAACAGAGGCGAGCCTACGATGGCACATCAGTCGTACAGTAGGTAGGACGAACATTGCAATGATAGTCCGGCGGAGCCAAATTAGTGCAACAGCGAGCGGAGGTGATGACAACGGAAGACACAATATGGCATAGTTGATACTTGATAGCGTATTTATCTAAATGGAAACGGTAAAGAGCAAGTCTCCAATTGCCTTTACTTAGGCTAAATGGTCCGTTAGACATGCTAAAACAATGTATACAAATTTAGCATCGCGTGCTATCGAGAAACACTAGACCAGTCGACAATCTTCTCTTCCGCTTTTTTTGTCATCCACCTAGGAGCACTATATGGTGAGCTAGAACTGTTGTGCCAGAGAGCATAGCTAAAGCCCCGTTGTGGCAGTCCATTAAGAAAATTCTGAACGAAAAGAGTATTGATTGGATATTTACATTCGGACACGTTTGGTTTGATGCTAATTTTTTGGCATGTCCATATCCGGTAGGCCCCACCTTAGGCAAGAATAGCTAACAAAAATTTATATGTAGAATGTGAGACATTAACATGTTTTGACAGAAAACCAGGTAATCTCTCCGTCCCAAATTGTAAGAGGTTCTAGACCTTAGCTAGATTCATTCTTTTTTCCATGTATGTGTGCTCAATATGTGTCTAGATTCATCAATATGACTAGGAATGTGGACAAATGAAAAGTGGGTTACAACCCCTTACAATTTGGTACGGAGCGAGTAATAACTAAAACTGTGGCGTGCCAAAACTTCGGCATGCCAAGTTCGTGATGGAAGGAAGCTAGAGTGGCAAAATGATGGTAAAGTGCAAATTCATAATAAAATCATATTGATACTAATAAGTTGGTGTGTTTCTTTACCAACACTAGCGTAGTAGCGTAGACGTAAGTGGCGGGCCCACGCGGATCGCGTGAAGAACGGAAGACGCAAAAAGGAAAGAGTTGGCTAGCCGGGAAATAAAATAAGAAAAGAAAAGAAAAGAGAAAAAAAAGGAATCAATGGCCATTTGATTAATATCTTTCCCTTTTCTTTAATTATAATAAGACAAGGAAAGCATCAGCTGTGTATGTGCATAAAATAAAGTGAGAAAATAAAATATTAAAGGTGTAGACATTTTTTCTTCTATAAATTTTGAATTTTTTATCCATTTCCAATCTTTTCCAATATGTGAAGTGGGGTCAATCCATCAATGTGAAGGTATATTTGGGTGGAAAATATATTAAAATCTCGCTCTTTTTTCCTTTTATTATAGTGTAGATAATGGGATCGGAGGAGCCTTATTTCGTTCATGTGCCTTATTTGTCGGGACCATAATTTCCCATTTGCCAGGCTTAATATCTTGCATGCATATCATTCTCCTGTGCCAGCATGACACTTCATGACAAAAAGATTGGGAGCGAGCATGGCCATTTTGCTACTGGACCTTGAGCTTGTAGGGGACCGTTTTGGTAACATTGAAAGTAGCCCGGCCTTGTTGGGCCCAAAAGCCAAAAGCTACGGACAAACAACGTCGCCCTGCTGAACTACTACACCACTTGTATGCGTGCGTTTATCCATCGTTCTCGGTTTCGCATAGTTTCTCCATAGTTGCCGCTTGTCCATCGGAGCAAGTTAATCAATTGATGTCTATGCGCTAGACTATTCGCTTACATGGTCGTTTAGTTCGTTTACACGGTGTGTAAACGCTACACGATGCTCCACCGTGCAGTTTAGATCCTAAGCGGTGATTACCCGATCAATCCCTTTGCACGGCCGTTTAATTCATGGACTCATGTTAGATGGTACAGTGCCGCGGCTTCATGCCCCTGGTTCGACGAAATGTAAGGTGTGCAACACGCATACTCGTCCGGTCCTCATCTTTTTTCGTTTCTTACTCCATTCTATATATTATATTATCTTGAATGTAGAATAGCGCTGAAACAGTGTCGAATTCTTTATTTTGTGCATAGACAACTAGACAAATGTCACTGGAGTGTCTATATTTTAAGTTTTTCTATATATAGTGTTTTTATATCTATTTTCACTTCCAGTGACATCAGTCTAAGGCCGAGCGCAGGCGCAGGTCAATCAGATCCAGGCATCCTAGCTAGGCGTAGCATCGTCTGTCGGTTCTAATCCAATCACTGGTGCTGCCCTTATCTGAATGCTATCGCTGCATTTGATATGTGCCTGCATTTGAAGGCCACGCACGCAGCGTCGTTCGTGTGGCCTCAAAGCGCTGCAAAAATCTCCAGTAATCTGCACTCGTACGTCACCGAGAGTCCAAGACACCGAGTGGTTGGTGGTACTAACTAAAAACCAAGCGATTCCACACCGAGCAACATTTATACCTAGATGACAAACTTTTGGTATATCAAAATTTTAATAATTTTGACCGTTTTTAAATTTAGACTAAAATTTAACCTAAACAATAAATTTCTCATTCAGATGAGTTATTTAGGATCCAAATATTCCATCAAAATGAAAAAAAATTGACATGCCAAAGATTTGGCATCCAACCGAGCATGCCCCCCCAATAGAGGCATGTAGCACAACGGCTCAAGCTGAACAGTAAAACTGAAACAGCATCTTGGATTTATCAGTAGCGCTGGCGACGTAGCCGCCTAGCCGGGTTCGGGAGCTCGTCCCGCCACACACAGGCTCACACAGTTGGCGCGGGCGCGGCACCCGCACATCATCGTCATCAGATCGATCTGAAGAACGAGACCGATCGACAATACGAAGCGCAATGCATGATCAGGCCTGCACTGCACGCAATGCAAGTGGCGGGCGGCGATCGATCGAGTCTCGATCCTTGGTTTTTGGACGCCGCCGGCGCCGGTCGGACGTCGCCTGCCGGTCCACGCTACAGCTTCTTCACCCTCGCCCCACGTCGGTTCGGAGGCTGGGCCGGGCCCGCATCACGTACAGGGTCGGATAAATAAAGGCAGCCGCTTCAGTTCCAGACTTTGCTTTTGTTCCTTGAACAGAATTCAGAGTACTACTCCATCTCCATGCGGAGGCGGCGAGCCATGCATGCAGGGGAATGGAAACAGCAGGGTGGTTGAGACGTCGTCGGCCAGGCTGCAGCTGTGAGAGCCTGTGACTGATGATGATGATGCGTACGTTGCTGCGATCGATCGCTCTACAGATTATTAGATCCCGGCCCGTCTCTTATTTCAGGCCGCGTCGTCGCGCGACGATGTATCATGCCGTCGTCCGGTCCGCCGGGCTGAATTATTAATTTCGACCCGGCCAAGAACGAACGACGTACAAACCGACGCCGTCCTTCTACGTTCTACCTGTCTGAGGTAGCTCTAGGCGGCTGCGTGCATGTGCGCCGGAGCAGGGCCAATTGTGTGTCACGCATGTGTGATGCAACTGCAACTACAGTACTACTAACGGATAAGCTATTGAAACGACGAATGAATACGCCTCACCTGATGCGATGATTCCTAGACGATTGAGTACATGTACGGGTGAGCCAGGAATCATGTGCCCTGCCACTTCAATTTGGACGCGCGTGTTCGAGCGGTGTGGTCGTCGGCCCACCCTGTTCGCCCTTGTCACTTGGCACGCCCGGAGAGGCGGAGAGAGCGCAATTCCGGTCCCGTTGTTTTCAGGATCGCTGAGGTGGGCTCAGTTGCCGTGGTGGTGCATTTGATCAAGGACTCGGCCTCACTTTTGGGCTCGTACGTGCTTGATTGGTTGTTTACGATGTGCAAACACATAATTTTTGACTTGTAACAAACGACGGGCGAAGCACAGGCTATAGTTTTTGACCCAAAATCCAATACAACTCGAAAAACCAACAACAACAAAAAAGAACCTGACCTAACGGGACTGCGAGTTCGTGGGCCATCCCGACTCGTCACTAGGCATGAGTCGGACGCGGGGCATCCTAAACAACTTTGTGGGCCGACCTTGACCCGACCTGGCCCGGCGCTTGAACAGATCTACAGTGAGTGTGCCCGCTGCATCATAACATGCCTTTTCACATTATTCAAATCCAAAAAGACCTTAGGGCATGTATAATGCAATGCAAGTGCTTAAGCATCACAACTCTAAGCACCGGCACATAAGCTAATTTCTACAATTTGTAAATAGGTGTTTAGATATGTTTAACCATTTTATTAGTACACATTAACCACTGGTGCTAACTTAAACATTTATGGGCTTTTTAAGTATCCGGTGCTAATATCATAGTGAAAATAAACTGTATTTTGGGCTAAACACCCCATTGTACGTGGCCTTGATAGGCCCAATACAGAAATCCAGGCTTCGGAAGCCTCGAGACAGCCCATAACGCTGGGCCTGGCTGCCGAACTGATTTTGGTTCTTTTTTTCACCCGAATGGTTTTGCTTTTGATTTGTGATTTGTACCCACGGTCCCCCCACCCCCTCCCCCCCTCCATCTCTCCACCGCTGATTCAGCCGGCGAGAGCTCGCCGGGATCGCGGGCCCAGGATGGCTGCCAACTTCTGGACGTCGTCGCACTGGTAAGCCTCCCGGCCTCGACCGCTCCCCGTTCGCGCCTCTCGATTTGGCTCCGCGGCTGATTAGGGACGGTGTTATTGCTGTGATGCGCAGCAAACAGCTGCTGGACCCGGAGGATGTGGACGTAGTGCCGGCGGCGGACCGGGAGCGGGGAATCACGCCGGAGGAGTTCCGCCTCGTCAAGATCCACATGTCCTCCCGTGAGCTCATGCCCCTCCTGCGCTTTTCCTGACACCTTGCTCTAGCATCTCCCCGACGCGAATCAGCTCTAGACCCTTAGCCCCATAGGGCCATAGTCTTCACTTGGCTACTTGTGGGATAGTAGGTTTATTTTTTGGGAGGGGCATCGGAGAATTGCTGGTAGCTAGCATAAAGGATCAAGTATTTTTTTTAAGAGCTACAAAACCTGCCCCAAACTCAGGATGCGCTGTTGACGTTAAAATCGGCAAGCTTTTATGGCCATTGGTGTAGACTGATTTGATGTTCAAACACTTGTTTGTTTTTCGCGACTGTTACAATGACTTGGTTAATATGTAGTTTGTCTGTGCCTGTGTGTTGTTATGGATTACGGAAGCCACAAAGTCTTAAGTACGGAAGCATAGATTTTTGCATAATAGTGTCAAAGCAGAAACAATGAAAGACCATTAAAATTTTAAACACATAATTTGAGTCCATAGTTGAAATTTGTCGTGGATCAGCATATGCATGAGATTACATCATGGGCGTTACAAACAATGCAAATAAACCACCAGTTTACAAAACTGAATCCCAAATATCTTGGAGGGCGTTGTTGTGTGTTTAGAGCCGAGCGCTTTGCCTTGGCCTAGATGATACATATATGCTCTTTATGTCTTTTCAGCCTACTCGCATACATCTTACTCTTGTCATCGGCCATCTCGTTGTATCAGAATTTGGAAAAACACATGTTTACACACAGCAACAGAGCACACATGCTTTAGGCACTGAAGCATCCCGTTAAACACGTTTTAGCTAAACAGTATGACTAGTTCTAACCATGAATATATACAAAGAATATACATGTGAACCATGAATATCAGTACAAAGAATGGTCTTGAAATCTTGGAAGCTCAGGGGGATCTCAATTTGTGAAGCTAGTTGCGTTGTTGCTCAGGCTTGTCTACCCAGCATATTTTCTATTATTCATTTTCTCCTCTTGACTGATATTTTTTTAAAAGAAGGTTAACCAATGTTAGCACAAAATAAGTACATGTTCAGTGCTCTTGTGCCATAAAGGATCATGCATGCTACCAACCATTGTATAGAAATGTTAGAACAAAGTGCTCTGTCCATACTGCAATCACAAAAACAGTTGACCTCAGTTATAAAAAAACATCCAGTTGAATCCAACATTCAGGAACCTGTTTTCTTGATCTGACTGGGGCAACTCTTGATACTCTCACATAAACAATCCATCAATCAAATGGTTTCACCAATTTATTTTGATTACTGTATTGGCCCAATTGTAATATCTCAAATCGATCACATAGAAATTATTTGGTTTCATCCAAATTAAGGAAAGGGCAAATGCCCCCCTTCCTGATTAGGATTTACCATATGTTTATGAAAAAGAAACAAACCTCGAAATTAGACGGTTGTCCCTTATTGGATGTAGGATGTCATGGGTTGATCAAGAAGTCTTTTGTGAGCATTACAAAGGCACAGAAACAGTCATCACTATCGAGTATTATGAAGGCAGAAAGTATAATTCAACAAGCTATTAATAGCTTACCTGTCATATATAGTTTATAAAGTAAAAATAAATTTCTTCTCAAACCCAAAACCACCCAAGTCGCACATGGTTTTTCCTTTATTGGGCCTGGATCTGAACCACCTAGGTAGACTTGCTTCCTGCAGTCTGTGCACAAATCAGCCAGTCAGCATCATAGTTATTGCCTATATTCTTCTAAGGCATTCCAATGAACAAGTCTATGCAGGGCATTGGACAACACTAGGTGTTTGACATGGAGCTGTTACCCAACAATTTGTGTTCATTGCTGCACAGGGAGTAGTCTCCCTGCCATCCTCCACCTGTTCTTCGTGGTGCCACCAGGCCCCACGAGTGCCATCAGAAGATAGAAGTAAGCAAGAGCAAACTTTCAGATGGAAATTAGAAAATTCTATTATTTGAAGCTATAATATGACTCACAAACAATTCTAAATCGAAATTATCAACTACAAAGAGACCTAATAATTTCATATCACTCTGATTGGAAAGGTAGTGGACAAAAGCAAATGGGCACATCCATTGGCATCATCAAAGTTGTAGACGTTTATTACCTTAACAGTTCATTTATTCGCTTGAAGATGGCCAGCGTGGGAGTATGTTGTTGGCATGGTGCAATGGCAAGCCCCTGAAATCTCCTAAGTATTGGGTGGATTAATGCTGGAGTCGTGCTCCAGAACGGCAAGGAGGCAATGGTACTGATGGAGTGATGGGGGCACGGGGAGCTGGTTCCTGGAAAAACATGACACAGCCTCATAATCGTAGGTGGTCGTGCGGGATCCGATCTGCGGCGTGGAGCGAAGGGATTAGGAGAGATATTTTGAGGCGACGGTATTGGTAGGAAGAAACGAATATGCGAGGGAACCGGAGGC
This sequence comes from Paspalum vaginatum, assembly GCA_030272315.1. Lineage (NCBI taxonomy): Eukaryota > Viridiplantae > Streptophyta > Magnoliopsida > Poales > Poaceae > Paspalum > Paspalum vaginatum. The sequence goes on along the minus strand of CM059013.1, from coordinate 10,914,065 downwards.
TGGAATACGAGGGGCGAGCGGAACGTGACGTATGACGGAATGCATGAAGATGAATTAGGTGCTTAATAGTAGTAGAGATACCCATAGCCACACTGCGCCTTGTGCCTTTGTATCATACAACTTTATCTAATTAATGCTGAGATCAAGCTCTTGCCTACTGTTTCAATGAAAAGGAGATGAAAACTATGATGGTTCGCTCTTTGTTTCTACTTCACTTATTTCGAGCAAAAATGTTCAGGTCCTTGTTTTTGCTATAACTTCTTGGTGATGAGTAATTTTGCAATCCCTGCTTTGATTAACTGGCACAATCTTAACTCATAATATTAGCATAGCAGTAAATTTGCTCTGTGGCTTTAAGGAAACCAAGCACACAGTTCATTTCCTCTGCAGACTGCAGCCTTCATAGTCGCATTTTCACAAAGGGTTGATTGGTATGCATTTTGCATTATGGCACCCTGTGCCTTCTTGGGTGTCTTACAAATACAGCATTTGATGATTTCAGATATCTGGCGCCTGGCACAGCAGGTTAAAGTTAGGCAAAGGTTAGGCTTTGTTTGCATAACCTGATCTGTTTGCTTCTTTTATACTAGTTATTATGTACTCAATCAGTCCCAAATTGTAAGGGTTTTTAGCTCTCTTTTTATTTGTCCATATTCATATGTATGTTGATGAATCTAGACACATATTGAACACACGTACATGGAGAAATGAATGAATCTAGTTGAGGTCTAGAACCCTTTACAATTTGGGATGGAAGGAGTATGATATTTGTATTGAGAGAAGGATATTTGTCTATCTTTATTTCTAGGAGTACTATATTTGACACTTGGCAAGCTTCCTTCTATGTTTTGCAGCGTAGATGGTAGAAAACATCATATAGATTATCGATGTATTATCTGAAAGTGAGCACATCAAGATGCTTAGCCCCCCTCACACCTGTACACACAGTCACACACACACACACACACCACCACCACCACCACCACCTAGACACACACATGCGCGCGCGCACACACACATGCATGCGCACGCACGCACTTACTTTCATCTTCTTTGCTAATGTTCCTACTCCAGCCGCAATAATACAAACTCAACATTTTAAGAGAAAGATGAACTTGTCAAATAAAATTCTTTGATATGATATGCTTATATTAAAAAGAGTTAAATGTATGGGCGTCCCTTAAACTTGTAAGAGGGTGCCACTTAGGTCCTCGAACTTGTTTAAGTGATGCACTACAGGTCCATACCCGTTCGTTTTATGTTTTTCCTTTCATTTAGCCCCCTAGAATGTTCTCTCCCTCTCCCACTCGGCTTTGCTGTGCAATAGCTATTCCCCACCGCTTTGTGCCCCTCCTCGCATCCCATGGTGCTTGTAATACCTCGGCCCATTAGTGTTCTGGTTTCAGCCCGTTGTGGCCCATGTGTTCTTCTATGGAATTGGTCCCACCTTTGTTGTCTAATTAGGTTCGGACCAGCTTATAAGCCTCCACGTTCCAAATGTATCACCTCCAGGTTAACCCTTTTACACGAAGTGAGGACAAAAGTGTAAGACAGGTTATACGCATATGCAGGTCCGCCCCTCGGAAGGGCCACCTTTGCCCTATGCCTTCTTATTGTCTACCCGAGCTGCACTTAAGGTCCTTACCCCCCTCCTATACCTTCTGACACTCCCTCACCTTCCTCCCGAGCTCGACTGACCTCTCCGTGAGAGCACCCATGGCAGCCCATGTCCACCGCCTAGCGCTCACCACCAACCCCCTCCACCTCAATCTCCTCACCTATAACACCACCACCAAATCCGCCTCCACCTGGGACACCTTTCTTGATCCTCCTCTTGCTTTACCTAGCCTCTCCCTCCTACCAACGCACCACAACACGAATCTACATCGCCATCACTATGGTTGGGCTCCAAGTGCCCGCCATCGCCCCTCCTTCTGTCCACCTCTCGCCACCAACACCACCAGATCAGCGCTTGTCTTCCGTACCTTCCCCACCTTTCCTCCGCCTCATGCCATACCCCCAGCGAGCCCTCCATGGCAACACCAATGGTGGCGACGAGGATGGTGGACTGTGGTGGCGTTCATGTGGAGTGAGGAGAAGAGTAGAGTGAGGAGATCCAGCAGTAGCAAGGATGCAAGAGAGAGGAGGCGGAGGCGAAGGTGGCGACAAAGTAAGGGAAGCGGCAGCAGCATCGTGGATAGAGGAGGCAGCGGTGAGGATATGAGGCGACAGTGGTGTCAATGTGGATTAGGAGGCCCATGAGATGTGGCAAAGGCGGGGATACAGTGGGGGTGAAGCGGTGGCGGTGACCTTGTGGATGGAGACAACGGCATTGATGCAGTTTACCTCAGGATTAAGGTGGTGGAGGCAGCAAGGATAGAGTATTGAGGACAGGCGACGTGGGTGGAGAGAGGAGAGGGATAATTGAGCCAAGTGGGGGAGAGGGAACATTCTAGGGGGCTAAATGAAATAAAAGCACAACGAAGGGTTATGGACTTGCGGTGCATCACTTAAACAAGTTTAGGGGTGCCATGTATACGATTTGAGAGTTCAGGGACCTAAGTGGCATCCACTCACAAGTTTAAGGGCCACCCAATGCATTTAACTCCTGTAAAGAATAACGCTTCTCCACAAATGAAGTTTTCACATAACCTGTCTCTAGGCTTGTCTGCCATCAACAAAATGATTCTTATGATCTTAAACTGTTGTTATTTCAGAGTTATAGCTACAGCAGTCACTTACTTCAGGCGCGTATATACGAGGTATTCTTCTGTATGAAAGAAGGATACACAGCTTGTGCATTTATGTTTCTATGCATTGCAAAAGTATCATTTCTGAATTTGATCTTAAACTTTGTTCTAACACAGAATTTGTTTTCAGAAAGAGCATGTCAGAGTATGATCCTCGTTTGGTTGCACCTACTTGTTTGTATTTGGCATCTAAGGTGGAGGAGAGCACAGTGCAAGCCCGGCTTCTTGTCTTCTACATAAAAAAGATGTGTGGTATGTCTTAGACCATATGCATTGCCATATTTACATGGAAAAACTGCAGTGGGCAACCTTTTCTTTCTCTTCAAAGTGCAGGTTCCGATGACAAGTATCGGTTTGAAATCAAGGATATTCTTGAAATGGAGATGAAGCTCCTGGAAGCCCTTGACTATTATTTGGTTGTTTTTCATCCATATCGTCCTCTCTTACAGTAAGATTCTATTTTCTGGTTAATCCGCTTGTGTTTTTGACTTTTGTGGAACTTACCGTTTCCATATCTCCATATATTTCAGTTCTTGTTCTAGTGGAGCTCCAAGTTGATAGATGCCCTTTTCTGCAGGTTATTGCAGGATGCTGGCATAACAGATCTGACACAATTCGCCTGGTAAGCACTGCTTCTATGACATAATTCAGTGTCAACAGTTGAGGGACATGTATCATTTATTCTGTTTATTAGGACTTTCAAGCCTTTGTGATTTCAGTTACAGTGCCCTATTCTTTCTGTGAAAGCTATTTGGAGCAGTCTATGCTGTTGAGACTGAGGCCTATTCTCTTGGATGTTTTCGTTGCTTGAAATTGAACCTTTGGAACATATTTTGTCTTGTGAGTAATGTTAGTCAGAGCAAGAGAACTACCCTCACTTCTTGCATGGTTTATTTTGGCTTAAGTATGACTAAGAGTATTTGTAGTTGCTATGAATACCCTTAAGCAAATACTTTCTCTTCAGAGTTTTTTCCCCTCTTCCCTTCTGAATTTAGTGTGCTACAGTTACAGCACAATAACATAAATGTATTCACCTAGAAGCATTAGTTTTGGTGTGATTATCAAATTGATGTTGTATGCCCAGTGCCCCAGTCTTCAGGCAGACCTTTTGTTATTTTCAGGGGCCTTGTTAACGATACCTACAAGATGGATCTTATCCTCATATACCCTCCTTATATGATTGCACTGGCCTGCATTTACATAGCAAGTGTTCTGAAAGATAAGGACATCACATCATGGTTTGAAGAGCTTCGTGTCGACATGAACATTGTAAGCAATTCTATTGTCCATTTCCCACTCATTGATTATTTATCGCTGTCTTACAATTTTGTGATCTGTAATTCCCAGGTTAAGAATATCTCTATGGAAATATTAGACTTCTATGACACCTACAAGATTGATCCTCAAAGGGGCATCCCTGAGGATAAGATAAGCCCTGTGATGAACAAGTTGCCGGCCAAGGCGTAACTCAGATTTGGCGTTTATTTCAAACTCTCAGCTGAGTGTAAAACTACGTCACACTTCCATCATGGTTGTGTGCGCCCATGTGCCTGCACGCTCGCATGTGACGTGCTGATGAAGTACTTGACTAATACAATGCAAATCACAAGCATGATGTCGAGAATGCACAGTTTGAAGACATTGATTGTAGGTTGATAGGCCTTAGGTTGAGATGCTCGGTATGTGATTGCAAGTCACTTTACAGAACCCCAATGGAATTGTTTGTCTATGCTAATTCAAAATAGTAACACCTGGATCTTTTAAGAATTTTACAACTGTTCGAGGGCTCTTAGCTCATTCATATGAACGTTACATGCAGGGAGGTGTGCATGGCTCTTGGCTGTTAAATCTCCAACAGGGCTGGCAGCGTTTGCACGCCGGGAGCCATGGCAGTAAGCCATGGATAGGAGCCAATTCCCTCGGTGCCATCAGAATTTATTGTTGTTTTTTTATTGTCATCGAAATTTTCGAATTTCCTTCGTTGCCACCAGAAAAATTTGGTCGTCTCTTGATTGCCATTTCCGTCAACTGCTTGTTATGTGGGTGTGGAAAAGACAATTTTACCGTTACAAGAATTTTGATCCCTTCCCCTACATGCCACTGCATACATCAACCAAATGTACGCTTGAAGAACTATATATATAACAAGTACATACCATTCCATATGTAACGTAACATTGCAAACACAAATAATCCCATATTTAACATAGCACAAAGTACCAATAATACATGAGAGCCCATAATACATAGATGCTCATCATACAGACCACACAGGTGTGACAAAGATGAGTTTTAGTTTCTCACCAAACAGACAGATGTTCATATCATCCTAGCAAAACATGCAGTTTTAGGGTCACTGCACAATCAAAATAAACTTCAAAATAAACCAGGTGAGTTGGACATCTATTCTAGGAGTTTTCTTTTGCTTCTAGTGGATTTGGCAGGGCTGTCACCGGTCTTGCTTCTAGTGCACATAGCCGGGCTATGAGGTAGCGCCAAATCTTGGCTTTTTTGACTTTGTTTCAACTTTTTTCTTCCTTGCTTTTTCCTTCCCTGCTGAAGCCTTTCTCTTGTGTGTGGGATTGGAGGTAGCAGGCGGTGGTGTAGAAGTGTCACATGCAAGATGTTGAATGGATAGTGATTCATGCTGGTTGGAGCCAGATCCTGACGTGCACATGCATTTTAGGACTTGAGAAAGTAAACAAGAAGGGTAGTATATTACAGATTGTTCATGCCAAGATGTTACATGGTAATAAACTTACTTAATATTTTTTCCAGAACTGAAATTATTTGAGCACCCTTGGCTGTAAAAAGTTTGCAATGTTGTGACATACAAATTAAAAATTCATGAGAAATGAAATACAAATAGAGTACTCAACTAGCAGCAGGTTATATACCTTGGTGGGAAGTACATGGGAGTGGGTTTTGAGGAGATAGAACCAGCAGGTACAATACTCATCTCTGTGACAGCATTAGTGTTTGTCTTCTTCTTTTTCCTTGGCCCTCTACATGAACATATATGATTAGTCTAACTATATATAATAGGGATATACATGAGTAAATGTAAAATGCAGTACCTCTCAGCTAACAAGGCTGCTATGTCAGCCGGGTCACCATTTTTGCATGTGCGCCAGTGATGTCCATAACATTGGCAAACTTCACAACTATGTTGGCCCTTCTTGCGTGTTGTGCTGCCATTGCCCTCTGTAGCTCCTTTGAACCTATTTTCCTGCCTTCTACCTTCTACTGTCTTTAGAAGTGGGGGATGCATGAAGAAAGGAAAAAGTCTAAAACACCCCCTGTGGTTCTGATGGTTGTCTAGTTAACACCTTGAGCTCCAAAACTGGTTGATTTGTACTCTAAACTTCCCAAAACCATGCAAAATACCCCCCACGGTGGTTTCCAGAGGTGGTTTTGCACACCTGGACTGCCAGCGTGTCCCAGGGACTCCAACGTGGCCTTTGGCCCACCTGCCAGGCCACATGGATCGAGTATATTAGCGTGGGCATTGCCCAGTCCCAGCCCTTGGCCTCCCCGTCCTGTACTACTCCCTCGTTCTCTCCGAGGCTGCCTCTCTGCTGCTCTCTTCTCCTAGGTGAACCGGGCAGGCAAGTGATGATCGGGCGCAAGATTTGGCGATCGGATTGATATTGAAGGTCAAGGTGAGTCCACGCTTCCTGAATCCCCTGTTTTCTCCTGATATGTCTTTCTCCCTGAAATGCAGTATTGCAGTATCGTGGGAAGCTAGGGTTCAGAAAAGTTGCAAATTTTCTAGCAGTTGTCACGTCTCCATGCATGTGTGATATATGTGATTGATTTTAGAGTTTAATTTGTTCTTAGGATGGAAAATCTGGATTACCTTGCAATTAGATTTCACTTTGGTGGTGCATTTGTGAACTCAAATGGGAAGTTAGAGTATGTTGGAGGTGGTACTGCAATGTCATATGTGGACGTAGACAAGGTTTCCTTTCCTGAGTTGAAGGGTCACCTTGCTGACCACATGCCTGAAACAAATGTTGTAAGACTTCATTGGTTGATGCCTGGAAAGGACCTCTCTATTGGCCTGATGTTGCTTGTGGACGATGCATCCTGCTCTGTAATGCGCAAACACATTACTGATGGGGGAGTGGCTAAAATTTATGTGGAGAATGTAGACATGGATGCAGATCAGGGCTTTGAGGCTGGGAAAGTTGAGGTTTTTAGGACCCCACCAAAGAGGATGAGAAAGGACAGGGACTACATGTGGCGGAACCGCCGATTTAATCCGGGCTAAGCACACCAGCCACCTCTGGCTTGCAGTGCGATTAGACCGAACTAAACCCGGTCGTCCGTCGAGAGTCATTCGACTCCCGATATTACCTTTTCCCAGAGGAACCGACATCATACACATCTGACCCACGATGGAGCCACAACAGATACATCATCACAGGCAGTTGAATAGTATAAAATTAAACCTAGTTACAAACCAGTTTTTACATAAAATACAAGTCCAACATAATGTTATAAGGTAGCAAGTTTGAAAGTTTCTCGCAGCGGAAATATAAGTTTAGGGGTCACCGTGCTATCACCAAAAGATTTGCATTAGAGGTACAACATCGAGCCCACCGATGTTGCCCTCGTGCCATTCATGTCGTTTCATCCTAAATAAGGACATGCTCCACCTCCGACACAAGAGCAGACCATATACTCCATACCTGCTCAAAATATGGGGGCAAACCCTGAGTACTAATTACTCAGTAGGTCTTAATGGATTTGGCTTACGGCTGACGCGAAGCGGCTTACTAGCAAGTGGATCCTTAGCCTTTGGTTTTAAATAGTATTATGTGTAACATAATTAGCAAGTTTTCATCCTTTGTATATCCTCTAACATAATAGTAAATTACAGTAAGGTAACATCTCAGTTCAAACATGTAATATTCCAAAAACATGAGTATTAAATCCAGAGTGTTTAAGTAGTTACTACGTTGCCCGTGTGCATTATCAGCATTCCCACACCTGGTGGGCATCAGCGATTCGAATCGATTTTTAATTCCCGGGAATAACTATCATGCCAGGGGTATATGCTTACTAGCCGTCGCGTTCCCACATATAGCCCCCATCTCCACCTGTCTTGTCCCAAGATTCAAAGCGCCCCCACCTAACCCCCGGGTTGTGCCCCCTCAGGAGCGATACCACGGCCGCACCGGGTCAGCCCTCCCTTAGGAGCGATACCACGGCCGCACCGGGTCAGCCCTCCCTCGAGTACAAGCGCCCCCGGGCCCATCGGCCTCCAGCAAGTGGATGGGCGGAGCCTCGAAAACTCCGGACAAACCCAGGTAAGACTTCACCGGTCCCATTTCCCGGTTAAGCACTCTAGCAATGTTATGCCGATCAGCAGGCGAACAGCGAACGGGCCTTATGCGACTCGGGCGGAGTCCAAAGTGCAACCTCATGGAAAGCTTATACTGAAATAAATCTCTGCCCGGTCTCCATTTAAATCATGAGCAACAATAATAAATGATATGACTGTAAGCTTTTGTAATTTTGAAAACACCTACGTGACGAGTCCACACACTCGTGTCTACTCGTACCTAGCAATTTTCTAGGCATACTCGTCCTACGAACTCTATGTATAGGTGCTAGGGCCAGGGCGGCCAGGGAGTCTAATGCAATTGGTTCCAAGCAACTCCTAATGCAAATGCGTAATCATCAAATATAATTTGTTTGCTGGGTAGAGTATGGTCCTGCCTACCTTCCTCGTTAGGGTCAGTAGCTTCTTCCGGAGTGTAGTCTGGTTCCTGCTGCTGGTCCTCCGGTCCTTGGTGCAGCTCCTCTTCTGGCTCCTCTACTTTGGTTTGGTTCGGCGGTTGTCCTTCGTTCGCGGAATCTATATGCATGACATGGTGCAATTGGAGCATGTATTAGTGCAATGCTTGCTTCATGATGCGAGTGCAATGCAAGAAATCCGGGTTTATGGAATAACATTATGCATTTTTGTGATGAGACTCGTTTAGCGCTAAGAAATCGTACAAGCCATCACCTAAGATAGCTTAGCTTGTCACATAGAACAACGTGGGGTGAGTGTAGCGAGGTAGCATATACTAGTCTTACATTTTCTATTAGTTACGTAAATATGGATCATTTCTCCTAATTTTAAATCAGAGCAAAAACCTTACATGCATCACTTTCTACTTTAACAGCAAGTTATGTCCATAAACTATAGTTCATATTAAATACCTAAAGTTAATTTGAACATTTTTCACCCTATTAATCTTCTCTTAAGTTTAATATATGCTTAGTGTAAGACAAGGGCAAAACATTAATTCAACAGTAAGTGTTAGGGCCAACAAAATTTATATAGAACCTACATATGATAACAAGGCTCCTGCCCAAAAATCATAATTTTTGGAGTTCATTTTACCTATACTTCCTATTTATCAAGGTTTTTCATGCTTGTATAAAAACAGGGGCAAAACTGTATTTTCCTACTCAACCACCATACCCATTCTGTAGATCTACTTAAGGGGAGTTCAAGGCAACAAAGTTTGCTATTTTTGGATTTTTATTCACTTTACTACGATTTTCCAAAGTTTCAGCCTTTTTTAAAAGCATTTTAAATCGAAACTATACAGATTCAGGACCTGTATATAATTATCCGTAGCTTCTGAGGGCCAACATGCAAGATTTACAAGACTCAGTGTACAGCGATCTGTATAGAAACATAAAACTATTAAACTAGGAGGGCGATAGCGCAAAAAGTTCATCTCCCTCCTCCTGCCGTCTTCCTCCTCGCGACAGGAGGAGGAGCTCCGGTGGCGCGCGGCCAAACCGGTCCTACGGGGCACGGGAGCTCGCCGCGAGGTGCCGGGGAGAGAGAGGGGAGTATGGGGAATCTTACCCCCTACCTAATTCGACGGGAGAGGGCGCGAGGAGGTGTGACGATGCTGAGCAGGGGCGACGAGCTCCGGCGGTGCGATAGGCGGCGTCGGGGTGGAATCAGTGGCCTAGGCCGGTGCGGGAGGGTGGAGTCGAGGACGGCGAAGCTCGGCGTGGAGATGGTTGAGCTCAGGAGCGGGCGGAAGGGGCTAGGGAGCGAGCTCACGCGAGCTCTGTCAATGGCGGACGGCGCGAGGTTGAACAGAGGGAACTGGGAGGCCGCGCGTGAGAGTGAGGCTTCGGGGACGGAGGTCGGGACCTCGTCCCGGCCTTGAGGGCGTGCCAAGCGCGCTGTCCGCGCGCGCGCAGCGGCGCGTGGCCGCGGCGGCCGGGAAGGCCGGCGCGTGGCCACGGCGTCTAGCGACCGGCGCCGCGTGGGCACGCCCGGGCGGGGAGAGAGGAGAGAGGTGTGCGGGTGGGCTGGGTCTATGGACCGGTACGGCTGACAGGTGGGGTCAATCCCGGGAATAGAGTGTACGGTGTATGGACTCGGTGCATTGAGCGAGGGAGCTGTGGAATCCACCCGTGCGCTGGCGGGCGGACCTGACAGGCGGGCCCCGCTTGGCATAGAGACGGAAAAAGAAAAGAAATTCGGAAAAAGGAAAAACCCCTTTGACCAGCTGATCAGGTTTCTGAATTTTGCCAAATTGACCAACTTAGGAGCCGAATTTGAAAAAGACCCAATTGAATGAAATGTTGTACCTTTTGAAATCTACAACTTTGTCGAAAGGACCTATACCAGATTCCAAGTATAAAAGTGATTTAAATTGACTTTAACCTGCTGACTCCTGTTTGACCACTTGAAACCCCCAACTTGGAAATTATAAAGGTCTATTTTAGGTGCATTTTCAAGAAAGGTGAATTATACCAATGTTGCATAGAATCTCATGAACTTCAACTTTGGTATTCAAGTCATGGTAAGATTTTGAATTTTGTTTCACAAAATTTTGAATTTACTAAACAGGACTGAGTTTGGCCAAAAACACAGGTTCACATAAAATGACCCAAAACTAGGTTTCAACATTCATGCATGTCATGACACAAAATACCACCAAAGTCATTCCTTATGAAATTTCCTACAAGTTTGGTATAAAAAGTTTCACCTAAATCTCCATAGGTTTTAAGTTATGCTCACATTTATAGCGTCATTTTTGCAAAACTGAGTGCATCACTTAGCTATTTTCACCATATTTGTTCATATAACTCAAATGCACATTAGCATGAGATGAGATGATGCTTATGAGAACTAATTAAACAAAGTATGCACTTAATAATGCTCGGGAGATGCCTAGGGCATCACAACCCACCCCCCTTAAAGAAATCTCGTCCCGAGATTTTTGAGGTGATGTGGGTAGTTAAGTTGGTTGTAGTTAGTGTTGTGTGCATGTATTGAGTTTAGACCCTGAAGCTAAGCTGTTGTAACATACCGAGTTGAGGTGGACGGTAGAAAACCCGGATACTTAGTGTGTAGGTATTCTTCTTGCTCCCAAGTGGCTTCTTCTTCGGAGTGATTACTCCATTGAACTTTGTAAAAGTTGATTGTTTTTCGACGGGTGGATCTTTGCTTTTGATCGAGGATTTTTATGGGATGTTCTTCGTATGTGAGATCTGGTTCAATCTGAATTTGAGAGGTATCTACCACTTTCTCCGGCACTCTTAAGCACTTCTTTAGTTGTGAGACGTGAAACACATCGTGAACCGCAGCCAGATGTGGTGGTAGTTCTAATCGGTAAGCGATGGCTCCGCATTTTTCAATGATTTTGAATGAACCGACGTACCTTGGTGCTAACTTCCCTTTCACCCCAAACCGTTGTACCCTTTTCATCGGAGATACTTTGAGATACACATGATCCCCCTCATCAAAGACTAGTGGCCTCCTCCTTCTATCCGAGTAGCTTTTCTGCCTGGACTGTGCTCTTTTGAGATGGTGGTGTATGAGTTTCACTTGTTCTTCGGCTTCTACCACTAAATCAGGGCCAAAGGTAACACGCTCTCCTGGTTCGGACCAGTTTAGTGGTGTTCTGCATCTCCTACCATAAAGAGCCTCGAAAGGAGCCATTTCTAAGCTCTTTTGGTAGCTGTTGTTATAAGCAAACTCTGCCAAGGGTAGACACTCATCCCACTTGGTGGAGTAAGTTAGTGCACAGGCCCTTAACATGTCTTCTAGGATTTGATTTATTCTTTCTACTTGACCACTGGTTTGAGGATGGTAAGCGGAACTGCGTACAAGAGTAGTATCCAAGGCAGTCTGCAGTTGCTCCCAGAAACGGGAAACGAACAGAGAACCCCTATCTGAAGTGATAGTTCGCGGGACCCCGTGCAAGGATAGGATCTTGGAAAGGTACAACTCAGCGTACTGTTTTGCTCGATAGGTGGTCTTGACTGGAATGAAATGAGCAGATTTCGTGAGCCTATCGATAATTACCCATATGGAGTCATATCCTTTTTGGGTACGAGGTAAACCCACAACAAAATCCATGTGTATATCCTCCCATTTCCACGCTGGAACATCAAGCGGTTGAAGCATTCCAGCGGGCCTTAGGTGATCGGCTTTTACTTTCTTACACACGTCGCACTCAGATACATACTTGGCGATCTCCCGCTTCATGCGGGTCCACCAAAACTTTTGCTTTAAGTCTTGATACATCTTATTGCTGCCCGGATGTATCGTGAGCATTGAGGTGTGCGCTTCGTCCAGTATTCTCTTCCTCAACTCTATGTCCTTAGGTACCACTAGACGATTCTTGAACCACAGAACACCTTGTTTATCAAGCGTGAAACAGGCCCTCTTTTCTTCACTAATACCCTCACGAATATATGTCATACCCTTATCTTGCTTCTGAGCTTCTATGATTTGTGCCTTGATAGAGGGTTCAATGATGAGATTATAAAGTTCTACTTGTGGTTCAGGGGGTGTTTCAATTTCATTTATTTCACAACAGATCACTCTTGCTGTAGGTCGGGCTTCTATCACATTGCAATGGGCTTTTCGGCTCAGTGCATCTGCTACCACATTGGCCTTGCCTGGGTGGTAGTGTATCTCCAGATCATAATCTTTTATCAACTCTAACCACCGCCTCTGCCTCATATTGATTTTGGGTTGTGTGAAAATGTATTTGAGACTCTTATGATCAATGTAGATGTGACATGTGTTGCCTAACAGATAGTGTCTCCATATCTTTAGTGCATGAACGACTGCGGCTAACTCAAGGTCATGTGTTGGATAGTTTGCTTCATGTTTTCTCAATTGACGGGAGGCATAAGCGATTACTCTTCCTTCTTGCATCAAGACACAGCCAAGTCCATTGCCGGAGGCATCACAGTACACCTCAAATGGCTTGGTAATGTCCGGTTGAGCTAGCACTGGTGCTGAGGTTAACAATTTCTTCAATGTTTGGAAAGCTTCTTCACAATTCGGATTCCAAATGAATTTTGCATTTTTCTTGGTCAATGAGGTCATGGGTTTTGCAATTTTGGAGAAATCTTTGATAAAGCGGCGGTAGTAGCCCGCTAAACCAAGAAAACTCCGGATTTCTGTCACGGTCTCTGGTTGTTTCCAATTTAGTACATCTTCTACTTTGTTAGGGTCAACTGTGACTCCTTTCTCAGATAGTATGTGACCCAAGAAACCCACTTCTTTCAGCCAGAACGCACACTTGCTAAACTTGGCGTAAAGCTTATGCTCTCTAAGCCGAGTGAGTACGATCCTTAAATGCTCTTCATGTTCTTTTTCATTTTTGGAGTAGATTAGTATGTCATCAATGAACACCACCACGAACTTATCGAGCTCGTTCATGAACACCGAGTTCATCATATACATGAAGAAAGCCGGTGCGTTGGTTAACCCAAACGACATGACCAAATACTCATACAAGCCGTATCTGGTAGATAATGCTGTCTTGGGTATATCCTCTTCTCTAATCTTTATCTGATAGTAGCCAGACCTGAGATCAATCTTAGAAAAGACCTTAGCCCCAGCTAACTGATCAAATAAAATATCGATGTGTGGCAATGGGTATTTGTTCTTAACGGTCACTGCATTCAGTGGCCGATAGTCAACACACAGCCTTTTCCCACCATGATCCTTTTTCTCAACAAAGAGAGCTGGACAACCCCACGGTGATGAACTAGGCCTAATGAACCCTTTGTCTAATTGTTCTTGTAGCTGTGTTTTCAATTCCTTCAGATCATCGGGTGGCATCCTATATGGCCTTTTTGACACAGGTGCCGTGCCTGGAACGAGTTCAATGGCAAATTCCACATCCCGTTTTGGTGGTAGTCCAGGAAGTTCTTCCGGAAACACGTCCGGGAATTCACACACTACCGGTATCTTTTTAACTTCTTGTAGTTCAGTCGCTTTAACTGTGGGGGTCATGTGTTTTTGGTTTGGCATGTGTATTTGTAGAATCTTGCCGCTGACACTAGACTTTAACTGCACTGTCCTGCTGCCAATATCCAGGACTGCATTGTTTTCTGTCATCCAATTCATCCCTAAGATGATATCAATCCCCCGGTGTGGCAGCACCACAGGGTTGATTGTGAAATCTTCCTCTCCTATACTCAGCCTTAACCCTTTCACTATCAGATTTGTATTTATCGGGTTCCCAGGCACGGTGATTTGATATTTCTCTTTTATACATGAAGTCTTTACCCCGTGCTTAGATGTATATGACTGACTAATGAAAGTATGAGTAGCCCCTGAATCAAATAACACGACGGTCGGCTGACCGTTGACCATGAACGCACCGGCGACAACAGGCTCTCCTGCAGGGATCTGCTCCATGTGCACATAGTGCACTCGACCTGTCTTGGGTACGAATCCCTTCGGCTTGCTCTGCTGGTTACCACCTGTAGGAATAGGACCTTGGATCCTGCGAGGCGCTCTGCAGTCCTTGCTGAAATGGCCAATCTTACCGCAGTTGTAACAAGGAGCGCCCGGCCCCGGAACAATGGGAGCACGGGGAGCTGGCAACTGTGCGGGTGCTCGATAGATGGGGTACTGTTGCTGCGGTGCCGCCCGATGGATCCACCTTGGTTGGTTGGGCCGGACCACATAGTGAGGCTGCTGATAATTTTGCTGTTGAGGTTTGTATGCGGTCTTCTGCTTCTGTGAAGGGCCAGTCGCTGATGTGTGCCTTTTGCGCTTCTGATCCTCGTTAGCGGCACGGAGACGATTCTCCATGTCGAGAGCAGTGTCTACCAGCTCAGTGAAGCTCTGATAGCGCCGTGCCAGGTGAGTCCGGAGTGTAGGGTCAAGGCCCTCTAGGAGTCTCTCGGCCCGCTCCGGCTCAGTAGCAACATCTCTTGGAGCATACTGAGAGAGATGGATAAAGATCTGCACATACTGCATGACAGTCCTGTTGCCCTGCCTGAGGTCTCGGAACTCGCGACGCTTTTGTTCCATCAAACTTGCCGGGATGTAGTAGGCCCGGAAAGCCTGACGGAACTCCTCCCATGTGGGCTCGTGGCCCTCTTCCTGCCTGGCGAGGAAAGTGGCGTACCACGCCCCCGCAGGCCCATGAAGGAGCTGAGCAGCAAATCGAGCTTTCTCTTGCTCGTTGATCCCTGGCAGAAGGGTGAACTTGGACTGGATGGTGCGAAGCCAGTCATCTGCCGCCAGTGGCTCGGGGCAGTTAGTGAAAACTGGGGGTCGCAGCCCTTCGAAGTCCTGGTAGGTAATGACACGTGGCCGGTACTCCCGCGGCTGTTGTTGCCCACGGGCCTGGCGGTCTTCCGCTAGTAAACGAATCAGCTCAGCCTGCTGGACCACCAGAGTGGCCAACTCCGGCGGCGGTGGAGCGCCTTGCGCTGACTGCCCCGATGATTGACCATTGCGAGTGTTCACCATCTGCAAAATGGAGTCATATAGGTTCAGTCCAATAGCCCTTGCGCAGAAATACGGTGACAGCAAGATCATAGGACTACAGGCAATTTGTGAGTACAGGTAAACTTGTAATAAAACAGTTAGCTTCTATCTCGCAAGGCCAAGCAATAGCACGTTGTCACCGGGTCGTGCAGTTTCGCGTGATTAAACAGTAGCTTCTGACTTTTAACAATTTGATTACCAAAACGACCGGCTAGGTCTTATCATCATTAGAAAAGTCGTCCTAAATTCTTAGGCTTTGCACAATAGAAGCTGCTGGACTTCGAGTTCCAAACTCAACCGTGCCATTTTCCAAACTTAAAGGCATTGCATCATTCCACATTGTCCATGCGCATCCAGCAGTTACTACAACCATACTTATAGAGCCTTAACAAACTAAGGGTTTACTTAATACACATGTAGGCCATCTCGTCCATCGCATCGAAACACTAGCCTAAGCTTCTACATCGGGTTACATGACGTACATAAGTGAGTTTTCTCGACCTCACCATTGTTTAGTACAGTCATGGCAAATTGCACGGAGCGGTATAATACAAAACATCGCTCATAACGTGCACCATTTACAAAAGGTTTCTCCACACATTGCTACCATCCAACTCTCTAACGCCCGTTACGCGCGTCAGACACCATGCTGTCCTCATCCTCCACCACAGGGGCAACTGAAGGGTCCTGCTCGTACTGCGCCAGGCGCTGCTGTGCCTCGGCCAACTCTGCCTCCAGCTCCTCAATACGGTCCTGTGCATACATGTGCTGGTCGCGGTAGTGGGAGACACGGTCCTCGGCACGGAGGTACATACCGTGTACGCTGTGAGCAAACTGCATGGTCGCAGCATAGGGCCTGGTGTCAATCCGCTCCTCTAGCATGTTGTGACGACGGAGCCACTCGTCGTCGTAGCCGTCGGTGGGGAGGTAGCGCAGCACTGACATCCCTGCTGCACCCGAGGAGCTGAGTGAGGTGATGGCTGCCAAGGTGACCTTGTCGTAAGCATCCTCCTCATTGGCCCCGTAGACGGTGATCGTCTGCCGGACCGCGGTGTGGCTCGAAGGAAGGACAACACTGGCCATGCAGTGTCCCTCCGCGTGCACTGTCTGTACGGAGAAGAAGGGGCACGGTCTGCGCCTCATCTCACGCAGAGCCCGACAAAGGATCTGCGCGAGGCCGTTCTCCTCACGGCAACGGGTGTGGACCATCCCGTTCTCAAGCTGAGGAGGGGTGTGGGTCACTGGTGGAAGGGGAGCAGCCCTTCCTTCCTGTACGCGGAGTCCCCTCGCACTGGTGGCCTTGCGGGCGGTTTGGTTGGTCCTGGCCATCTGTTTTTAAATAAGAGACTTTTAATCAGAGATAGGCATAAGTTGCATATAATTTCAACGGTTAAGAGAGTGATGTGTGCAGAAGACATCTTTGAACTTTCGTTTTTCTTATTCAACTTTTAGCAATAATCCCCCGAGTACGAACAATGAAAGTAAACATGATGCATGACTCGTTCTATTCGATCTCACATTACACACCTTATGTATAATTTATATATCTAGCGAGTATCCGGTGACATATATGCACGGCACTCCCTAATGCAACTAGTCGTTCTCTACTCGATCTTAGTTTCGCGCGTAATTAGTGTACCTGCAGAAAAATGCATGCTCTTACCAACATCATCACTATTACCAAACATTACCACTCTAACCCTAAAAGTGGTATCCACGAATTTCTTTAAGCTACGTCTGGTGGACGACGTAGTGGCGCCATTTCTCCCAACACACCCAACGTTCCTCCAGTACTGGGGAATTGCTGGGGAGAGAAACGGTGGCCAACAAGATCTAGCTATAATTTTGGTCGAAGGAAAAGTGGTCACGAAACACTCCAATGGCGTGACCACCCCCCTTAAAGAGTTCTGCCCTAGCAGCATGAATGCAGGGTTCGCAACAGTCCGCAAATCCCAATAGCGCCCCACCAGTACTGGGGATAGCTATGGCCGAAATGTTGCTTCCCAAAGCGCCGAATATGCATATGAGTTCTATCTAGGTCAGAATATTAGCGATGTCACCTGGTATTTCACTAACATCCTTAATATGGGCATATCGATACTCTCATTTTTCAAATACTTCGAAAAGGGTTTTCAAAAATAGGTTTGCAAATCAAAACTGGATGATATGTCTGTTGTCTGTGTATGATCGGCTCTGATACCAGCTGTGGCGGAACCGCCGATTTAATCCGGGCTAAGCACACCAGCCACCTCTGGCTTGCAGTGCGATTAGACCGAACTAAACCCGGTCGTCCGTCGAGAGTCATTCGACTCCCGATATTACCTTTTCCCAGAGGAACCGACATCATACACATCTGACCCACGATGGAGCCACAACAGATACATCATCACAGGCAGTTGAATAGTATAAAATTAAACCTAGTTACAAACCAGTTTTTACATAAAATACAAGTCCAACATAATGTTATAAGGTAGCAAGTTTGAAAGTTTCTCGCAGCGGAAATATAAGTTTAGGGGTCACCGTGCTATCACCAAAAGATTTGCATTAGAGGTACAACATCGAGCCCACCGATGTTGCCCTCGTGCCATTCATATCGTTTCATCCTAAATAAGGACATGCTCCACCTCCGACACAAGAGCAGACCATATACTCCATACCTGCTCAAAATATGGGGGCAAACCCTGAGTACTAATTACTCAGTAGGTCTTAATGGATTTGGCTTACGGCTGACGCGAAGCGGCTTACTAGCAAGTGGATCCTTAGCCTTTGGTTTTAAATAGTATTATGTGTAACATAATTAGCAAGTTTTCATCCTTTGTATATCCTCTAACATAATAGTAAATTACAGTAAGGTAACATCTCAGTTCAAACATGTAATATTCCAAAAACATGAGTATTAAATCCAGAGTGTTTAAGTAGTTACTACGTTGCCCGTGTGCATTATCAGCATTCCCACACCTGGTGGGCATCAGCGATTCGAATCGATTTTTAATTCCCGGGAATAACTATCATGCCAGGGGTATATGCTTACTAGCCGTCGCGTTCCCACATATAGCCCCCATCTCCACCTGTCTTGTCCCAAGATTCAAAGCGCCCCCACCTAACCCCCGGGTTGTGCCCCCTCAGGAGCGATACCACGGCCGCACCGGGTCAGCCCTCCCTTAGGAGCGATACCACGGCCGCACCGGGTCAGCCCTCCCTCGAGTACAAGCGCCCCCGGGCCCATCGGCCTCCAGCAAGTGGATGGGCGGAGCCTCGAAAACTCCGGACAAACCCAGGTAAGACTTCACCGGTCCCATTTCCCGGTTAAGCACTCTAGCAATGTTATGCCGATCAGCAGGCGAACAGCGAACGGGCCTTATGCGACTCGGGCGGAGTCCAAAGTGCAACCTCATGGAAAGCTTATACTGAAATAAATCTCTGCCCGGTCTCCATTTAAATCATGAGCAACAATAATAAATGATATGACTGTAAGCTTTTGTAATTTTGAAAACACCTACGTGACGAGTCCACACACTCGTGTCTACTCGTACCTAGCAATTTTCTAGGCATACTCGTCCTACGAACTCTATGTATAGGTGCTAGGGCCAGGGCGGCCAGGGAGTCTAATGCAATTGGTTCCAAGCAACTCCTAATGCAAATGCGTAATCATCAAATATAATTTGTTTGCTGGGTAGAGTATGGTCCTGCCTACCTTCCTCGTTAGGGTCAGTAGCTTCTTCCGGAGTGTAGTCTGGTTCCTGCTGCTGGTCCTCCGGTCCTTGGTGCAGCTCCTCTTCTGGCTCCTCTACTTTGGTTTGGTTCGGCGGTTGTCCTTCGTTCGCGGAATCTATATGCATGACATGGTGCAATTGGAGCATGTATTAGTGCAATGCTTGCTTCATGATGCGAGTGCAATGCAAGAAATCCGGGTTTATGGAATAACATTATGCATTTTTGTGATGAGACTCGTTTAGCGCTAAGAAATCGTACAAGCCATCACCTAAGATAGCTTAGCTTGTCACATAGAACAACGTGGGGTGAGTGTAGCGAGGTAGCATATACTAGTCTTACATTTTCTATTAGTTACGTAAATATGGATCATTTCTCCTAATTTTAAATCAGAGCAAAAACCTTACATGCATCACTTTCTACTTTAACAGCAAGTTATGTCCATAAACTATAGTTCATATTAAATACCTAAAGTTAATTTGAACATTTTTCACCCTATTAATCTTCTCTTAAGTTTAATATATGCTTAGTGTAAGACAAGGGCAAAACATTAATTCAACAGTAAGTGTTAGGGCCAACAAAATTTATATAGAACCTACATATGATAACAAGGCTCCTGCCCAAAAATCATAATTTTTGGAGTTCATTTTACCTATACTTCCTATTTATCAAGGTTTTTCATGCTTGTATAAAAACAGGGGCAAAACTGTATTTTCCTACTCAACCACCATACCCATTCTGTAGATCTACTTAAGGGGAGTTCAAGGCAACAAAGTTTGCTATTTTTGGATTTTTATTCACTTTACTACGATTTTCCAAAGTTTCAGCCTTTTTTAAAAGCATTTTAAATCGAAACTATACAGATTCAGGACCTGTATATAATTATCCGTAGCTTCTGAGGGCCAACATGCAAGATTTACAAGACTCAGTGTACAGCGATCTGTATAGAAACATAAAACTGTTAAACTAGGAGGGCGATAGCGCAAAAAGTTCATCTCCCTCCTCCTGCCGTCTTCCTCCTCGCGACAGGAGGAGGAGCTCCGGTGGCGCGCGGCCAAACCGGTCCTACGGGGCACGGGAGCTCGCCGCGAGGTGCCGGGGAGAGAGAGGGGAGTATGGGGAATCTTACCCCCTACCTAATTCGACGGGAGAGGGCGCGAGGAGGTGTGACGATGCTGAGCAGGGGCGACGAGCTCCGGCGGTGCGATAGGCGGCGTCGGGGTGGAATCAGTGGCCTAGGCCGGTGCGGGAGGGTGGAGTCGAGGACGGCGAAGCTCGGCGTGGAGATGGTTGAGCTCGGGAGCGGGCGGAAGGGGCTAGGGAGCGAGCTCACGCGAGCTCTGTCAATGGCGGACGGCGCGAGGTTGAACAGAGGGAACTGGGAGGCCGCGCGTGAGAGTGAGGCTTCGGGGACGGAGGTCGGGACCTCGTCCCGGCCTTGAGGGCGTGCCAAGCGCGCTGTCCGCGCGCGCGCAGCGGCGCGTGGCCGCGGCGGCCGGGAAGGCCGGCGCGTGGCCACGGCGTCTAGCGACCGGCGCCGCGTGGGCACGCCCGGGCGGGGAGAGAGGAGAGAGGTGTGCGGGTGGGCTGGGTCTATGGACCGGTACGGCTGACAGGTGGGGTCAATCCCGGGAATAGAGTGTACGGTGTATGGACTCGGTGCATTGAGCGAGGGAGCTGTGGAATCCACCCGTGCGCTGGCGGGCGGACCTGACAGGCGGGCCCCGCTTGGCATAGAGACGGAAAAAGAAAAGAAATTCGGAAAAAGGAAAAACCCCTTTGACCAGCTGATCAGGTTTCTGAATTTTGCCAAATTGACCAACTTAGGAGCCGAATTTGAAAAAGACCCAATTGAATGAAATGTTGTACCTTTTGAAATCTACAACTTTGTCGAAAGGACCTATACCAGATTCCAAGTATAAAAGTGATTTAAATTGACTTTAACCTGCTGACTCCTGTTTGACCACTTGAAACCCCCAACTTGGAAATTATAAAGGTCTATTTTAGGTGCATTTTCAAGAAAGGTGAATTATACCAATGTTGCATAGAATCTCATGAACTTCAACTTTGGTATTCAAGTCATGGTAAGATTTTGAATTTTGTTTCACAAAATTTTGAATTTACTAAACAGGACTGAGTTTGGCCAAAAACACAGGTTCACATAAAATGACCCAAAACTAGGTTTCAACATTCATGCATGTCATGACACAAAATACCACCAAAGTCATTCCTTATGAAATTTCCTACAAGTTTGGTATAAAAAGTTTCTCCTAAATCTCCATAGGTTTTAAGTTATGCTTACATTTATAGCGTCATTTTTGCAAAACTGAGTGCATCACTTAGCTATTTTCACCATATTTGTTCATATAACTCAAATGCACATTAGCATGAGATGAGATGATGCTTATGAGAACTAATTAAACAAAGTATGCACTTAATAATGCTCGGGAGATGCCTAGGGCATCACACTACACGTCCTTCATGCAGTTCTACAGGTCTCCATCTAAGGCATCACAGTCAGAGTGTGTCGAAGAACATGGTGCAGAACAATTGGAAAAGGATGATGAAGCAGACAAAGAACAAGATGCTGGGTCAGATACTGGTTCTGAAAGTTCAGATGCTGATTTCATGCCACCTCCAAATGAAGATAGTTCTGCAGATGATGAGGAAGTAGTAGAACTAAGGAAGTTTGCTAAGGAAATAAAAAGGAATATCAAAGCAAAAAAAAGTTGGAATCCATGGTAGTCAGATTGGAGAGAGGAATGTAGATGATTTGGTACCTGAGTTTGATAACTTAGAGGACCAAGGAAGCCCATACTATGACTCAAGTGATGACTACTCATATGAAGAGAACAGTGAGGGTGAAACGAGAGGTGGAAGAGTTTAGAGAATAGGTTTGATAAGAAGGCTTCAGTTCCTGTGTTCTCACTTGGAATGGCTTTTCGAGATAGCAGGGAGTTCAAGAAAGCCTTGGTGAAGTATGGGCTCAAGACCAACAGACACATTGTCTTTCTCAAGGATGAGAAGAATAGGGTCAGAGACTAGTAGGAGTGAGTGGTTCAAGGTTATAACATTTGTGGATGAACACAGCTGTCCACCTAGGAGGGATAACAAACTTGTGACCTCTTCTAGAATTGCCAAGCATTATTTTCATCAGATCAAGGACAACCCTACTTGGAAAGTGGAGATGATTAAAAAAGCAGTATTGAAAGATATGCTTGCTGATGTTTCTATTTCAAAATGCAAGAGAGCTAAGTCTTTGGTTCTAAAGGCTGCACTGGATGCCATGGAAGGAGAATATAGCAGAGTGTATGACTACCAACTTGAGCTGTTGAGGACTAACCCTGGCAGCACTGTGGTAGTATGTCTAAACCCTGATTTCAATGAGCAGGTATTTGAAAAGTTCTACTGTTGCTTTGAAGCTCGCAAGAAAGGGTTTTTAGCTGGCTGTAGAAGGGTGGTTGGTTTAGATGGGTGTTGGTTCAAGGGATCTAGCAATGGGCAGTTGTTGTGTGCTATTGGAAGGGATGCAAACAATCAAATGTACCCTATTGCATGGGCTGTAGTGGCAACAGAAACATATGAGAGCTGGTACTGGTTCATTGGGTTGTTGCAGAAGGATCTGAACATCAGCAATGGAGGGGAGGACTGGGTTGTGATATCTGATCAACAAAAGGTATTTTTCTTGCAACCTGCTTCATGTTTCATATCATTTTCTGGGTTGTGATATCTAATCAACTAACTTGTTACATGTTTCTGTGTAGGGACTGTTGAAAGCAGTGAAGGAGTTGGTGCCAAATGTAGAACATAGGATGTGTGCAAGGCACATTTATGCAAACTGGAGGAAGAAACATACAGACAAGGAATTGCAGAAAAAATGGTGGGGTTGTGCTAAGGCACCTTGCAAGACCATTTTCAACTTGAGGAGGGCTAGGCTGGCCCAAGACACTCCAGAGGGAGCAAGGGATATGATGAACACATCACCTGAGCATTGGAGCAGAGCTTTCTTCAAACTTGGATCAAATTGTGATTCTGTGGATAACAACCTTTGTGAAAGCTTCAACAATTGTATAATGGAAGCAAGGTTTTATCCAGTAATCTCCATGAATGAAGCTATTAGGAAGAAGATCATGGTCAGGATACAAGAAAATAGGAGTAAAGCTGAAAAGTGGACTGGTACAATATGCCCCAATATATTCAGGAAGCTCAAGATAAACATAGTTAGGTCTGGGAACTGTTTTGTGTTATGGAATAGTAAGGATGGATTTGAGGTACAGGAAAAGGAGGATAAGAGGTACACTGTCAACTTGGAAGAGAGAGTCTGTACTTGCAGGTACTGGCAAGTGTCTGGATTGCCCTGTTGCCATGCCATATCTTGCATTTACAAGGCGTCCAAGCAGTTGGATGAGTTTATTGCCCCGTGCTTCTCAATTTCTGAATACATGAAGACATATGAGCATGTGTTACAGCTAGTCCAAGGGCCAGACAATTGGCCTATTTCTGACATGCCCAGGCCATTGCCACCTGCTTATGTCAAGATGCCTGGCAGGCCTAAGACACAGAGAACCAGGGAACCAGGAGAAGCTCCTAAGGGAACAAAACTAAGCAGAGTGGGCATCAAAATGACCTGTAGGTTGTGTCAGAAGAAAGGCCATAATGCAAGAAGTTGTAATAAGAACCTAGAAGGTGGCAAGAAGAAGAATGCTTACATCAAGAGAGATGCTAGAAAGAAAAAGCAGGTCTATGAAGCATCCGCTGCGGGGTCTAAGAGGAAGCATTCAGAGACAATGGTACAGTTTCCTTCATTCTCTAATTGTTGTGCATACCATTCATTTTGTTATGCCTTACTACTTCTCTTGACAGATGAGCCAACCCGTGGGTCCAAGTCGACAAGCAAGGCAACCTGCTCCAGTTAGAAGAACAAGCCAAGCTGCTCCAGTTGGGAGACAAAGCCAAGCTGCTCCAGTTCGAACAAGAAGTCAAGCTGCTGGTCCAAGCACCCAAGGCAGCCAATCTGTTGGTCCAAGCACCCAAGGCAGCCAAGCTGCTGGTCCAAGCACTCAAGGGAGCACAGTCACTGCTAGGAGCCATAGGCTAGCCTACTTGATGTTTGGCGACAACTACCAGTAGCCTACTTGGAACACAATGTCTGTCTTTTGCTTTTGGGATGTAATATATGCAGTGAATTTACTTGTGCTAGCCTTGTGCTGGCCTAAGCTTAAGTTGTGGTAGCTTTAGTACTGCTGGATGTTAAACCTTAACTATTTCACGGCCTTGGATGGTATGCTAAATTGAATCTGTGGTTGCAGGACTGAATCCTACCTTTGCTGTTTATCTCTCATGGCTGTGAAATTTTCCACAATTTTAACATCCAGTTTCTGTGAATCAATATGGTAACTCAGTTGTTACCGGAACTGATTGTGCATTCAATCCAGGATTATAAGTTCATACAAAATACTGCCCATTAGGCTTACACCATGCCACTCAAGCTATTACTAAATCAACTAGCATCATGCCAACCAAGACAACCAACTAAAATAGAAACAATAATACAGCACATTGAACTACGCTTCTGCCATGCTATCATCTTCATCCCCATGGCTGCCAACAACTCATCCTTCTCCGCTAGTTTCTTTTGGAATGCCTTCAATTCTTCCATCAGTAATTTGTTTTCAACCTCCAATGCCTGATTCTGCTCCTTAACTTCCATTCCTCTGTCCACAACTTCCTGCACCTCTGCTCTCTCCTGCTTCATCCTCCACACCGCATTGCGCAAATCAAATAACAGATTTTTTACGAATCTTGTGTGCTCAGGATCAAACCACTGGAAGAAGCCGCAATCCAATTCAATCCAGTTCAGTCTGTGGTGCAACCAAATCATAAAACATTGAATCAGAAGCCAACCGCGAGTAACAGACCGTAGCCAAGCAAAAAAATAAAATAAAATCTTTCTGCTTACCCTTGCTCTCCTGCAGCGATTGTACCTGCGGCCGGGATTCTCATCACTCCACGTCGTGCCGGGGCGCTCCTCCTCATCGTGAAACGCCGCTGCTGGCCAGGCAGCGTCCCCTCGCCGATCGGGTGGCTTGCCCTCACCGCGCGTCTCCTTGCTACGCGCATCTCGCCTCCTCGCCACTAGCTGGGCCGCGCCCCTCGCTGGACGGGTAGCTCGTCCTCGACACACGTCTCCGTGCTGCT
This sequence comes from Paspalum vaginatum, assembly GCA_030272315.1. Classification (NCBI taxonomy): domain Eukaryota; kingdom Viridiplantae; phylum Streptophyta; class Magnoliopsida; order Poales; family Poaceae; genus Paspalum; species Paspalum vaginatum. Next base: position 10,888,625 of record CM059013.1, on the reverse strand, counting down.
CGCCGCCTCACCGCGGCATGCCGCTGCCAGTCAGGGCGCGCCTCCTCACCAGCCGGGCGCCTCGCCCCCGCCGTGCGGTCCCCGCCTCCTCGACGCGCACCCCTCGCCTGCCACCGCCGGCCTGGACGCTCCTCCACCTTCCCCCGCACGCTATGTTCCCCTTTATTCCCTCTCCCTCGAGTCAACATGGCCTGGCAGGTGGGCCAAAGGCCACGTTGGTGTCCCTGGAACACACTGGCGGTCCAGGTGTGCAAAACCACCTCTAGAAACCACCGTGGGGGGTGTTTTGCATGGTTTTGGGAGGTTTAGAGTACGAATCAACCGGTTTTGGAGCTCAAGGTGATAACTAGACAATCATCAGAACCACAGGGGGTGTTTTAGACTTTTTTCCATGAAGAAACCATGATCAGATTGCTTCCATTGAGACTTGTCGGTCATGGCAGGAATAAGCTGATCATATGCAGCTCTAAATCTCTCAACTGAATAGTATAAGTCCACATATTTCTCTAGAGGTTCTTTCATTGAAGTGATGAATGCAATGGCATGTTTACAGGGAATGCCGGAGACCTCAAATTTTCTACATGAGCATGTTCTTTCTTGTAGATTCACCACGCACTTGAAGCCATTACTTCCCTTCACACATACTTCTGCAACATAATCTGAGCATCTGCTGACATCCATGTCCAAATTGAAGCTCTCCTCCTTTAACTTCTTCACAATGTGTGGCAAAATAATTCCTTCAAATTTTTTGGCCACTTTTCTCCTTATATCCCATTTCTGCATAATTAGCTGTCTAAACTTGTCCAGCAAATCATCCAAGTTTAGACCCTTGTATTTTTTTATTCAATTATTAAAACACTCAACCAAATTATTGGTAACATAGTCCACCTTGCAATAAGTTAAGAATTGGCTTCTTGTCCATATCTTTTTATGGCTTTTCCTTATGTAATCCATTGCATCAGGTCTAGCTGCATCCATTGCGTGCCAATGCTTTTCAAAGAAATATGGAGACCATGAATAAGCAGCAGCCCATAGATGGTCATCAAAGACCTGCCCATTGTACCTTTTCTTGAAGTTGGATACTAAATGCAACATGCACTCCTTTTGTTCAGCTGTTGGGAACACTTGTTCCACTGCAGCCATCACAGGCCCTCCAGCATCTGTACAAATGGCCAAACCATGTGGTGTTCCTATGGCATCTCTAAGTCTTTCCATAAACCAAAGCCAATTCTCATTTGTTTCCGAGTCAAAAACCCCCAAAGCTATTGGATATATCCAGTTATGGCCATCTACAGCACATGCACATGCTAATTGGCCCTTAAACTTTCCTGTCATAAATGTACTATCTATTGACAAATATGGCCTGCACCCCTTAAGGAAGCCATCTATGCACGGTTTCATAGCAAAGAACATCCTATTGAACCTGACCTTATCCTGTATTGTGTCTGGTGATCAATTACTACAACACTAACAGGACTACACTTTTCTACTTCTGCCTTGAACCTAAAGAGGTTGTCAAAACTGCTATCCCATTCATCAAAAAGTTATTTCTGTGCTAACTCCTTACCTGAAAACACTCTCTTGTAAGGCACATCTACCTTGTACTTTGACTTGATCTTTGCCTGTAGCTCTTTTGGACCTTGTCAGGATCTTCAATCAACCAATCCTTCACTACATCACACACCCAGAACTTGGTTGCATTCTTCACTTCCTTACTTCTTCTTGCACTTGTACAACTATGTGCACGAGGGTTCCTTTTCACCTGACGTAAGACAAAAACTTAGTTAGTTTTTCATCTTTAGTAAACAAACCATGACTAAGAAGCATGTAAACAAACAATGAGATACCTTTACAGTCACTTCGTCATCCATTGTAGAAGCATGTAACCTCCATCTACAACCTTCTTCTATTTTCCTTGAACAATACACCCTCAACCTCCTTCGATCACTCTTCTCTGTGTCATAATCAAACTCATGTTTAATTGCATGATGAGATAAGGCCAACTTAAATTCTGCCCAGTTAGGATATGTGCTACCCACAACCATTGGGGGATCTTCTTTATCATAGGAAACAACGGCTGGTGGAGTAGGATCGTTTCCAACCAACCCATCCTCTTCATCGTAGTCCTCGTTAGGCTCGGACTCAGACTCAGATATAGAGGTGTCATCCTCATGAGAAGCCCCAGTTTTAGATGCATTGGTTAGGTACAAAGCTTCCTCATCCACACCAACAAATTCATTCTCTGATTCAGGATTTAAAAGGTAATTATCATCATCAAGGTGGCTTATGGTAGGTTTGATGGGCTGGCTGCTTGTAGCTTCAGTGACTTGGCTGGCTGTAGCTTCATTAGACTGAATATTTATTGATTTCGTTGATACAATAGGCCATTGAGGGGTTTCACTCGGTAAGGTGTATGCAATTAACATGTCCACTATTTTTGTATCAACATTCTTAGCAAACATTTCAAGGATATCTTGATCTGATTTGACCTCCATATAAATTGCACTTGTATGATCATAATAGGCAACAGTAACATTTTCATTGTAACGAGGAGGATACTTCTCCACAATTTCATCAACAAAGTCCTTGAAATTGCAGATATCAGCATCAACAACCACGGTGTCAATCAAGCAAGGAACATTTTTCCTACTTCTAGAATTGGGCGCAATGCGTATTTCCAACAAATAAGTTGATTTAGGGTCCATCTTGTGAATTAAACCGGAATCAAACTAAATCATTTCCTAGTTCGTTGTATAATCCAATACTACAACACTGGCTACACACATCAAAGATCCAGAACAAGAGCATCAAAATTCGTACCGTGGAAGAAGCCAATCTTGACTAGGATTTGAACCTGCCATCTTCGTCCTCCCGAGCCGGCACTGCTCCAAGCCGCACCGGCCCCGCACTAGAGCCCGACGCCCTTCCCGCGGCGGCCCTGCACCAGCGCCCGCCGCCCTTCCCGCGGCGGCCCCGAGCGAGCCCCGAGCGGCCCTCCCGCGCCGGCCCCGCGCGAGCGCCCGGCGGCCCCTCCCTCACCGGCCCCGTGCCCGGAGCTGAGCCTGCGCACGGCGTCCCTCGGAGCCGAGCCCGCACCCCTCGCGTCCGCCGTGGACTCGGTGCGCCCGCTTCCGCTAGCCGCGCCTCGCTCACCTTAGATGCGCCACCGCTCCCTCTCTCCCCCTCAATCTCGATCTAGGGTTACGGGAATGAGTAAACGTGGAAACGATAAGGTTGGGGAGTGGTGGGTTCCTATTGTCAGTGAAGGAGGGGGCAAATTGGTCTTTTTCAAACACCCGAAAACGGCTTCAGTCTAACGGTTTCGTGGTTGGCCCTAATCGTCAGTGAAATTAAATTGACGGATAGTTGACGGGAGTGGCAATCAAGAGAGGACCAAAATTTCCTGATGTCAGTGAAGAAAATTCAAAAATTTTGATGGCAATGAAAGAACAATCATAGATTCTGATAGCACCGAGTGAATTGTCTCCCATGGATAGGGGCGACGCTTCCTAGTGTGACACTATGTTAGCCATGACACATTTTGACCATATTTGGCTTTATACTAACATTTATCCAAACAATATAATATTTTATTTGTATAGCTTGTTTTGTTTCAAATAAGCCATGTGGATGGAAATTTTAATGTGTAAACAAATTTTAGTTTAGAGTCAAACACAGTCAAGCGATGACCAAAATTTAGCCAAACCACCAAGGGCCCTCAACCAAACATGCCATAGCTCCACTAAAATCTTTCCAGATGCCAGGAAAGTCACTTGGGTTATGTTTGGGTCAACTAAAAATAGTTGCTAAATATTAACTAGCATTGGCTCCAACGAACTAATGAGTGGTAATATATTACACAACTATCTGATTTATTAGCTAGACCTCCTTAGATCCAAACCCTCTATTTTTTTAGTAATTTCCAACAGCTAATAATTAGTTAGTAGCATCCGAACAAGCCTTTAGAACAAGTATACAGTACCAAACAAAAGCATTCAAAACACTAAATATTGCAACTCGCTACTATCATTTCAGATTGAAGGAAATTCCAGGTACACTAATCAACTATGGGAATAACCTGATACATACAACATCACGGTAACATTCTGAATCTGTCGATGCAATATGAGAAGGGTAAAATGGGAAAGGCTGATATCCACTTCCACTTCCCTCGTTGGGAAGTTGTTGCGCTGAGCCGATGAGCTCCTCGCGATGCATTTACAAAATACAAATTTAGGCAAAAGGTCTATCTATTGTTCACCCTGAAAGAACTGATCCTCACTGCACATTACACAGCCTTATGGTACCAGAAGTTACTTCAATAACGCCAATTGACCTGTATTGCATAAGGTACAAGCTCAGGTGATTGCCCCAAAATTTACTACAAATCATCAGATAGGTAGAGGGGTTTCACCTTAACTAGCAGTGTTAGGTAGGTAAATACGATGTGCACTGTTCACTCTCAGGCCCTTCCTGCAGGTAGGGCATTTCTTCTGAACCTTGATGGCTTGCTTGATGCACGTGTCACAGAAAATATGCCCACAAGTCGTTGTGGAGGGCTCCTCCATCTTATTCAAACAGATCGGGCAGGTAAAAATTGGTTCCTTGGGGACCTCCTTAGCAGGCTCTTTGCTAGTTTGCACGGCGTTTAACTGTCAAATAGAAACTCATAATCAGAGTTCAGCACCAAGCACAGTGTAAAAGAAATTGGAAGCAAGCATCAAACACAGGGCAGCCTTTTTGCTGAAAGTTAAGAAATGTACACAAGACAACACAAGCCAGTGAGTTAATATCACATGCATTACAGAACAGAACATGATGCTACAAGTTTACAATGACAATATTTGGACTGCCAAAGACAGGCACTAAACGTTAGCAGTTATTAAGAGTAATGTGAACAGACCCATATCACACCATAACAATATGTATATGTATGGTGTCCTTACTTGGTTGGCCAAGGAAAATGTTATGATTTCTCAAACAGAAACTTAGGACAGTTACATAAACAACGATTTTACATGAATGTTGCATGTGTAAGTTAGGATTGAGCATTTACAGGAAATCAGCTGCATTTTCAATGGCTAAAAGTACACTAATAACTCGGCAATGAACATGTCTTTAAAGTTGCAAAAGTTACTCCCTTCAATCAAAACTATAAGCCCAAATACCTGCAACCTGGACCCTTCTCCCCAATGTGGTACAATCCTCTGACGTTTGTTCCCTGCGGTGAAGATACAGATGTATCATCATCACAAAATACTCCTGACTGGAAGAATGGTATAACATACATAAGCCTTAAATCACACAGGAAACTAAGAAATCAGATTTGTTGACAAATATTTTTCATGTAGGCGTTCACGGTTCGACAAATACAACATGCAATATCATACAAGCCACTTGACTAAGAAATTAGAAATGAGAGATATGTGCCCAGCTTCCAGCATAACATACAGATGTGTTACAACTATCGCAATAGCTTGTGTCCCAATGGAATCAGAGATTTATTACGTAGGCAAGATCAATTCTACAAAGAACAACGATATGCAGATAGTAAACTAACCTTCCTGGCTACCTTCTACCTCCAAGTCAACCACCGTTACAGGTCCCCTCCTGGTTCTCCTGTTCCTCCTCTGAAGGATACAACATATTTTGATATATAAGTGCTAGCACATGATGCACCATATTAGCATAGCTATCATTCATAAAAGATCTTATTACAGGAATAACCATGATAGTAAGGAGTTTGAAAAGGCGTGCCATATGCTCCTTAAAAGTCACGATTGACCCAATGGCATAACATTAGCATTTAGCAGAATAGACAACACTACGAATGAGAGAATTATACTTGTGGGGGCACTCGTGAGGGTGATACAGCCTGGACTTCATCTTCAATAGCTTCCACGTCAATAGGTAAGTTTCTGTCGCCAGCAACAGGGGCAGGGGCCGATGCTCCACGACGGCTCCCCACCACAGGTGAACTTCCTTCCAAGTTCACCACAATTTTATCAGCTGACACATCTTGCGATTGTCTCCTCGGGGCACGCCTTGTGGCTCCAACAGTGCTCATGCTGTCTTTGATGCTTATACTCAACTGAACTCCGCAACAAACCTGAAATTCATGGGGACATGATTTAGTTCCTTATCTTACTAGTCTACTGTTACACAGTTATTTACTTCACGATAAGGTTGGAGATCGACCCAGATACTCACCCAAACCTAACAGTCAAATCACCAGGAAATAACAAAGTAAAACAGTAACAGTGGTAAAAGGGATGATGGGAGAAATTTTTTTGACGAACTACAGCTCGAAATCACGATTACCACCAAAGATAAGTCGAATCAACCAAGCTCAACTGTCGAGAAGCGTTGCTAGAAACGAGCAAATTCGACCTATGAATCGGAGGAATCGGTGGCGCGGAGATCGAGTCAATAACCCCTCCACCCCCCGCGATTGCCTTGCCAAATCAACACATAGACGCGGCGTCTGATCAAATATACTCCGCAGATCGTAAGTACGTATCAGGAGGGAAGACATCCGGACCTGCACGCCGAATCGGACCCGAGTTCGATACGGAGGAGTTGGTGGTAAAGGGGAACGCGCTCCTCACGATGCGGCCGATCTACTGCTTCCCGGCGCAATAATCGGCGACGTGGTGGCCTAGAAGTGGCAGCGACGGCGACTCGATCCGGTGGTACGCGCCCAGACAACGAGGGGTTGGGGATGGCGGGGGCGGACCGAACTCGAGATTTCCCCTATCGGGTGGTTTTTGAAAGGGGACCGGAAGGAAGAGGAACAAAAGGGCGCCCCTTTCTTCGTCTCGGCCCCGCCCTTCGGCGCCGCATGTGATTCGGGTCCCTGGCAGGTGGGGCCTAGGGTTCAGTGAGAGTTTACCCTGGGTTTCAACGAAGTGGGATTTTTTTTCAAAAAGGTTTCGTGGGGGGTAAAGCGGAAAATAAACATGGCGGCGGCGCGGGCCTCCTCGCGCGACCGCCGGCGAAGGAGCCGCGCTCCACCGGGTGGCGCCCCCGTCGCCGCTGGGAACGATGACGGAGAGGAGCAACACCTCAACCCCTTCCTCGACGTCGCGCCTTCCGCCTCCTCCTCAAGGGTCCAGTTCAGGTGCGAGCTTCGTTTTGCTGGCAGCGGGATGTTTAAAACTTTGGTCCTCTATCGATTAATCGCACCACCACCCTATTCTGCGTTTTTTCCCCGCGAACCCGAGGCGGCTTGAGCCTTAGCGCAGCATTGCCGATCTCCAAGCGCCGCCATCCATCTCATCCGTTCGACGGTTCGAGGCACCGAGCCTCCTGCCTTCAGGGCCTTGTCACGGAGCTTCCCACGGAGGTTAGGGCTTAGGAGCAACCCGGTCGCCGTCTCGCCGCCGGAGAGCCATCATCACCGCGAAGCCTGGCCGCTGCTCGCTATCACCAAGTCCGGCCGCCGCTCCGCTTCGTGTCTGCTCGCTTCACTTTTGCAAATTTACCCTACCTTGCTTCTATTTCAGTTCACTATTTCTTGTCTTGGAAATTTCTAATCTATGCTATAGCCATTTATGCACAGAACCCGGACCTCTGTCTGTACTCTGTTGTTCATGCAGGCCTGGTGCAACAAGGCCATTTTGTTGGTTGTGCCGTATCGACGAAGTGGCATAAAATTAGAAAATTCTCTCTATCCAGCAGCAATTGTGTGGGGACTTTCGTAAGGATAACTCTTGAAAACATAGCATCTGTTCATGGCAAAAGCTTAAATATCCTGTTTGCAGTTGATCTGCTTATTCTGTGGCTCATCCTAGGAGACCGGGATTTTGAAATTGCCCGGTTTTGTGGCTTTGGGTGCAGGAATGTCCTGTTGTTTATCCTAGGAGGCTGGTATCGTGAACTAACTCGGTTTTGTGGCTTTGGGTGCAGGAATGTGGCATCGTGCGCACGGTGGGTGGAGGAAGCTGGCACTGCGGAGGTGGTGGAGAGCAGGGGCAAGATGTGGCTGACCACCGGCGTCACCCGGGCTGGCAAGCTGTGCTACAACATTGAGGAGATTGGGTATGCCAATTGCTCGATGAAATGCTGTTTTGCAAATCATGTAAGATCTCTCATAGTATTTGATTGTGCTGGCCCTTTTGCCATGGTGTGTTGTGCGTCCAGCAAACCAGGACAGATGCTGCTCCGCCTAAATCTGTTAAGCCATTTGTTACTATCAGATTATGCATGAATTGCATGCCATTGCTATAATGTTTTTTTAGTGCTTGACTTTGCTGATGGAGGCTTTTTTGTCTGATGAAATCATGCAGATTCTTGGCAGAAAGAGGTGCCTTGATTCTTCTCAATGACAAGGATGAAACGATAGGAATAGGAGGTATATATGAAAAGCTTGCTGGAGAAAATTATGGTTGCTCCTGGGATGCCTTCCAAGCTTATAAGCACTTGAAATCGCTTGGATACATTGTTGGAAGATTTGGTGTTCCCTGGACAATGAGGCACAGTGGTAATTGTGGTGCTATTGATTCCCAACTGAGTACAGTTGACACTGCTCAAAGCTTAAATAGAGTTGACGGAACCTCTAATGACATAACCAAATTACTCAAGGAAATGCAAATTGATGGGATATCTCCATCTTTTGAAGTTTATCTGCCAAACAGCAAGTTTAAAAAGTCATCCCCAGGAACCCCTAGTTTCCTCTTGTGCCTGTTAAGGTAATACCCCTTTGTCACTCGGTTACTTTTATGTTAATAGATTTTGTGCAGTTTCATTTTTCTGTAATCTATCTTCTGTGGATCTTTCAGTATTTTACTGTAGGATCACAGGATTCATCTTCTTGTATGATCGATCACAATTTCTTGCATGCACGCTCATTCTATTTCTCAATTGCAACATCTTCTTTCTATTTTGTCATCAATTTTTCCCAAATAAAGGAATGAGTGCTCTAAAGAAATAACTGAAACTGAGCAGTGTGCCAAGAGTGATAAACTGCAAGGAACATTGTCATGGAAGTGAAAGGAGTGTGTGAAGAGGTAAAAGGGTCACATCATATGAATCAAATCAGCGTGATAGTAGCATGTTTGATGAGATACTTCAAGCCTGTATTTGCCACGAGCATTGTTCTAATTTCATATATAAGTATCATATATAAATGAATCAAATCAGCAACATTATAGGAATCTGGAATATCTCATATACTCTGTCGATACATGTTTCTATAACAACTTCGACATATTCTACCTCACGTCAGTTATTTATGAGGTTGGGACATAGAAATCCAATACAAAATGAGCTAACTACTTTGTCCTAATGTCATATATAAATGACTAGAGGGAGTAGTTCCAGAAGGAAGACACTAACATAGTCTTTCAATCTAGTGCAGGAATAAGCCACCCTCAAGGATTGAATTGGAAAGACTGGAAAACAACTTCAGGGGTATTCCTCTAAAATACTGTCATGTGGATAATGGACGGGTCAGCTTTCTGTCCTTTGACGAAGTTATACTTCCAAGCTTGCCCTGATGGATAGCAGTAGGAACATTTGTTACGGCACCTTGTCCCAGATCTTGTAACATACATAGCAATTATTCTTATTTAAAGCATGGTTATTTTTGTTCTCCTTGTGTTAATAATGGCTGCCTCATAGACAGCACGTGAGACGTTCCATCTTGAGCAGAACGGATCTTGTTGATCCACGAATTTATTATCCTATGCCACTATATGGTATCTGTATGCTGCCTCGTCACAAGAACTGCCAGAATTCTGTTTGCAGGGGCTCAAGTCACAAAAGCGATTACTTTTATACGTGATTACTGGTTAGCGCTTGTGCAATGACAGGGCCATATTATTTTTATAACCAAAACCTCAAATTGACAGAAGAGAAATTTCAAATTGAAACTACATAGCAAAGCACAAAGTCACAGAATGAATGAAAATCATGAATCAATCACTATATCTATAAAGCAGAAATCTGCTAGTGCAAACAAAACTCAGTAATATAAAAGTGCGCTGCTGAACATTGATGCAAAAATGGCTGAATACAAGAGTGCGCATGACTTCTAAACATTGAGTCGTTGACATAATTGCATAAAGATGGACTCTCCAATACAAACCCTGCAAAACAGTCTTGCAGTTCATCCTTCAAAATTTTGGTACAGAAGTGACAAAAAAGGGCCTCAGCTTCAGAACAGCAGTTTTCGAACTGCTACCCTAAAACTCGTTTTAACTATCGCTGTACCTTGAAGCTGCATTAGCGCTTTACTACCAATTGATTTTCCCTTTACAAAGAACAGAGCTTCTGAACATGTTAAAGTATGGACTTCTCTGCAGTCTCTAAATTCAGAAATTTGCTGTACAGTCCAGATCGTACATTGGTAGGAGAAATCATGTCTAGTCTTTGCTTCTTGTGTACTTCTGATGATTTTATTTCTGAGTCTGTACCAGTGACTTTTGGGTTTCCAACTGCGACAAATGCTACTCTCTTCTTAGTCTCAGGCTTCAGGTGCACATGAGTGTTAATGTTGTCAGGAACTGAATTAGAACTGCTTCCATTTTCTAGTTGCCTCCCACTCCGAGAATCTCCAGCATCACTGCATCGGATTACTTTATCTGGTTGCACCAACATAGTAGTGTCTGGCTGGTTGTCTGGGGAGCTCGTTTCTTCTTGGTTTCTCATATCTGAAAAATTGGTCACAAATAGGGCAATGGAATCAAAAGAATGCGTTTCAAATTTGAGAATATCAATAATAAAAATAGAACAGGTCGTGTTCTACATACTAAAAAGTTTGGTGCTGAAAAATATATATACATTTTGTTTGGTTCCGTAGAACACAACTCACTTTCGACTTAGAATCAGACTTATAAGTTAGAATTAATAAAGAACTGACCACTCCATAGCTGTAATATGCAAAAGCTAGTGCATTTAAGCTAGGACCATGTCAGCTTGATTCAGATAGGCGGTGTGAGGTTAACATTAGGACACATGTCTGCCACATCACCATAAATCATGCCACCATGTTGAATGGTAACTGTTTACCACACGTTCTGATGTGACATACTTTCAAACATTGACACATTAAAACAATAAAAACTAAAAGCCATACTCTTGCCTTTGGTAGCTAGCATAGGAAGCATGGGAAATTTATCATAAAATAATTCAAGCACCTTAAATTTTAGTTTAAGCTATTTTGCAGTGCAATAATACAACTAAGATGCTTCCTTCTCGATCAAATTCAGTAACTATTCAGCAAGCAAGAATAGAAGTGTTATGATTCATAAGCATGTCAACTAAGCAACATAGAATTAAGTATCATCATACGTTTATCATGACGAATAGAAGATAAAGCATTTCAACCTTCACTAACGAGTGGAAGCCTTTCATATTGGATTGAAGATTCTGGACCACAACAGTTCTGATCCTCAACTTGGGTTTCCTGACAGCTATCTTTAATCTTTTCACGCAACACAAATTTATCTTTCACCCACATACACTCCAGAATTGTACATGCATCATTCATAGAAGGGTAGTACTCTCTGAAAGCCTGTGGGACAGATAGAAAAAGTGGCAAAGTTATATAGTGCAATCATTACATCTTCTAGCAAGATCAGTTTATGTGAAAAGTGAAAACATGGTGTCAGGCAGTACAGTTTCTCTATGATGTACAGAATTACATCACTGCTAAGGCCTAGTTTGGATACTCTTGTATTGAGGGGATTGAAGTGGATTGGCAGGGATTAAGAGGAATTTTGATCTATTGTGGATTTAAACCCACTCCAATCCATTAAAATTCAGGAGTATCCAAACTAGGCCTCATGTGGAAGCAAAACACACCTGCACTCCGCCGATGCTAATCTTAACAGCCTGCTTCCTATCAGTAAGATCAGTAACCTTATTGTATATTGACACAACATCAAGTAACATCTGTGAAACAAACAGCTCAGGGTCAGCCTCTATGGCCCTGTAGGGAAAACGGAAATAATAACAATAGTAGCGAGCATGTGGTTCCAAGATGAATTTCATGAATTGTTAGAATAGCGCGGGTCCTCAATCTACTACTGAATTTTCTTGATACAATATTAGTCATGTACCTGTTGGACCAGGACCCTTACTCGTGCAAGCAAAGAGAACACTGCCGTGCAAAGATCAACGAAGAATGATCTAGCAAGTAAATATGTTATTTGACTGTAGTGTAGGTTAAGGAACTTTGGACTTCTTTTAACCGCAAGGAAATTTATATTTGTTTTCTTCTAATAATAAGGAAATGGTCAAGGTGAGGCATACATCACTTTAGGTAAGCCAAAGGTCAGTGGACAACTACTTTTTGTGACCTAGTAACAGGATACATCGCCGCCTTCATAACAGGTTCTGACATCTGCACAGGACAGATGATACGAAGTTGGGTGAGTATGAAATCTCCTTTCCAGACTACACAAAAGTTAAGATCAACAGCATTAAGTCTCAACAAACACAAAGCACACCTGGGATAACAAGCGAGCAACACCCAAAAGTCTCTCATGATGGCTGTGGTTTGCACCAGGTTTCTTCTTAGCCTGCCTAATCAGAATTCAGAAAATAGCTAAGTGAACCCCGAACACATCAACTATTTTCAGAAGTGGACCCCGAACATATCAACTATTTTCAGACGATAGCAAATGATATTTGTAAGCGGCCCCAAATATAATACGAGACTTACTTCTTCTGGACGAGGATCGTGTTGGCCGGCTTGCGGCACGCGAGGACTGGGAACACCGCGTTGAGGACCTCCGCGAGGCCTGCGCCGAGCAGCAGCTTCAGGTCCCTTCTCACCTGCGCGCGCAGATACATGGATACTCGCATTCGATCACCGGGGTGCGAGATATCACTAGGAGGAAGTGCCGAGGAGCGGGCGGGGCTAAAGGCTCACCTTGAGGAGGTACTGGAAGTAGGCGGCGCCGCGGTGCTGGTTTCGGTGCTTGTACACCAGGCGCTCGAGCACCCCCGCCTCCGCCTGAAGGTGACGCAGAGCCGCCCGCAGCCTCTGCTCCTCGTCGCCCTCCCCCGTAGTACCCGCCTCCGACCGCTGCGACATGGCCGGCGGCGGGTGAGAACGCGGTGGGTGGCGGCGGTGTCCCTCGAGACCGAACTGGGCCTGGCGACTAGTCTTGGGAATAGAGGCCTCAGTCGAAGCGCAGCGCCGATGTGTTTTGGGCCAGGATGGGCTGTGATGAGAGTCCAGGTAGAAGATACTGCAGGGCTGCAGGTAGAAGGACAGAGGTTATCTTTTTTCTCTGCAAACTTCAAGTACCAAATACGAACATGCCTCCCTCAGCTCTCACAACCGTTTAAATTAATCTTTGCCCAGTTTAAAATAGTTTCGAGTTAATTTTATCTACAAAATCTTTTTATAGTTTAAAAATAATCCAGTAAACACGTGATAAAGGTTTTAAACCGCAAAAACTATTTTAAAGATTCCAGAAGTTCTTAGAAGAATCCTAGAAAGATATTAGGACACGAAATAGCCCACAAGTGTACGCTTGAACAAAGCTGATGATATTCAAGGATTTTACTTGGAGTAGCAGCTTTGCACTCATAGCGCTGGCTGGCACCGGTACTTTCTTGTTTCTTCAACAGCGAGGTACGCAAGCAGGGAGCCGAAAGCCTCCTTTCGTGTTTCCTGATGACGAGCGGATCTTTTGGAATTGGAACTACGCCAAAGGCCGAATAGATCTTGGCACCAAGCCGAGCTCCGAGATGTGCACACACAGTGTCATCCAAATGGAGGGGTCACAGTGCCCAGGGAAAAGCCAAGAGCAACATTTCCATCTCTCCCCGCGTATATAGGCTGTGCAGGCGCCATCTCTCCGAAATGTGCGTTTGGACCATAGTCCAAATACACGGATAGCCATCCATTAGCTAGCATGATATCGATAGCATCTTTGATGAGACATTCCAAGCCTGTATTTGTCACAAGCATTGTTCTAAATGCAAGACGGTTCCTTCTTCCTTGTATATATCACATCGGCAGTCTTCAGCCTCCTGTGTGGAACTGCATGGTGACAACAGCTACACACAGCTAGCTCTGGGGCAATAAAATCCAGCAGATCCTCGTCGTGCCGGCCATCGTAAACTTTTTTATTTATTTTCCGGTAGTGAAGTAAGCACGAGAACTTAGCTTCTGGAACTCGTTTATTGCACTGCTGCAGGAGAGTGTTAAACAACAGTCTAATGGCACCCAAGTATACTAGTGGCAGTAGGTCCTAGAAACACATGGCAACGGCCAGATGGAGTGATGGGTTCTCAACGGGATGGATCAGAATGCGTGGGGGAGGCGGGGGCACGGTGGCGTGTGGATACTGGATAGGATGCAACTGTATCTGCAGTCCGCAGAGGACGACGTCGTTTTCTTTCCTGCAGACAGAGGCGATCTCCATCTGAACGCTGTGCGAGTGATGGACGGACCATGTCCATGGGACCTTTCAATTTGGAGCTAGCCCATGCAGATGGATCGGGCAGTGCAGCTCAACCACCAATCCATCTATCCATCCATCTCTATCTATAGGGCTCATTGCCATTTGATGCATTCCGAGCGACCCAGTTTAGGTCACGTCACACAAGGAGAGACTCGACAGGTGTGGATCAATCAGAGCCACTGTAACAATCCGCGATAGTATCACAAGGGCATTTTCCGCGTACAATTATTCTCCCCGAGCCACAGCCAGCCAATGATGCGCGCAAATGGGCACGTCGCAGCTGCCGCGCGCCGCTACAGTCCACGGACCGGGCCTGTAACCTTGTGAGCTACACGGCAATTCCTCCCAGCGATGCGCTTGTCCGCGGCCGGGACGGGCGTCCCCCGGACCCCTAGCTCCTCGATCGCGCGCTGCCGATACTGGTGGCTCGTCGCCGCTGCAGCGGAGCAGGCCGTCGCGATCACGCGCGCTGTCTCGGTTCGGCAAGACAAACGGCGCCGGGCCTGCCTGCATGCCTGTCCGGCGCCGGCCGCCTGAGCAACGCCTCGTCAAGTGTCCGCCCGTCGTCGGCGCGAATGGATGATTGCAGTGCAGCCATGTCTTTGACCGTCGGACAGGCCGGTGAGGAGAGGAGTGGATGCCATCATCATCGTGGAAAAAAAAAAGAGGTTGCTTAGCTAGCTTACTGCTTACACAAACAAGATCCAATCGAATAAGCTGCACGGCGATCCGCGCGTCGTGCCGCGTATGATACGGGTCATGGGACGGGGCCCGTATAATATAGCCGCAGATAATGGCGCCGCCGTGCGTGGCAGCGTCCGAATGGCTCTCGATCGTAGGAAGGGCACCATGGCCTGAGATCGACCGGGCTCGGACCAACCCCTATGGGCTATGGCTATGGCGACCTGAGACAAAGCCGTCCGGCCGAGTCAGCATCGGCCTAACGTGTTCAGGCCGGCAGGCAGATCAGATGGCCTGCCATTCAACAAATCGTTCTTCTATTCTATGCTCGTGACATCACAGGAGCTGCAGTTTGAAGCGTCGAGCGCAGGGGACCGGTGGAGTCGGGACGGGTCCATGCAGCGGCGCCATGGCGGGCGGCGCACGGGCCTCGGATGACATGACACGCCGTGTCCTGTGGCGTGGTGGTACCATCACGCAATCTCCAGGAGATTGCGGGGTTGGATTCGATCCATGAATGCTGTTGCTGCGCCCATCACGGCGCGGATGATTGCTAGTAGCCATAGTACATGTGTTCCGTTTAATCTTCTTTGGTTCCAACGAGGAGAAACAAAGGAACACAGATTTGATTTTATCTACACCGACCGACTGCTTTCTCTAGTCGAGCACATCGACCCGTCACCAATGGATGCGAAAACCATGGGGGAAAGACGGGACCGGTTCTTGCGGCGAGAAACGGCCGTCGCCGGCGGCGGCGCGGCGCAGCGAGGAAAGCAATGCAGCAGGCGTGAGGTCAGAAGAGGTTGAGGACCTCGCGGATGGCGGCGTTGCAGAGCGGGCAGCGGCCGCGTCCGGCGCGGAGCTCGCGCGCGCAGGCGCGGCAGAAGGTGTGGCCGCAGGGGATGAAGGCCGCGCCCTTGCCCCGCGCCACGCACACGCAGCACCGCCCTCCCACGCCCCCGCCCTTCTTCTCCTTCTCCTCCTCGGGCGCCTCCTCCTCCTCCTCCGCGCCCACGCGCTTCCACTGCCCGCCGCCGCCGCTCCACTGCTGCTCCGTCCGCTCCAGCAGCGCCATCAGCGACACCCGCTCCCCCGGCGCGGGGTGAGCGCCGCGGCGGCCGGAGCCAGCGGCCGGAGGGCGGCCGCCGTCCGCGTCGCGGATGACGTCGAGCAGCGTGCGGCGCCTTCCCGCCCCTGCCGTGGCGCGGCGTCCTTGTCCTTCGCCTTCGCCTTCGCCTCCGTCGTCCCGGAGCTTGAGGAGATCGTGGAGGTTGGACGACGCGGCGAGCTGCTCGGCCAGCGTGACTCCGCGCCGCGGCCGCGGCGGCACCCGCGCCTCCATCCCTCCCTCCCTCCCGCCAACAGCTCGGGACTTGACTGACTGGAGATGAGCCGCCTCTTGGCGCTTCGCTTGCCACCCAGCCGCAAGTTTATACCGCGTCCCGGTCTGCTCTGTCTGCCCATTCCACTCGGACCGGGACTCTGTTTTGGAGGCGAGGCGAGAGGCGCGACGTCGTGCGCGCCTGCCTGCGCGGACGCGGGAGCAGCGCCACTTGGCGGCCGGTCGCGTCGCGTAGCCTCGCCTGCACTGCACCGCACGGGAGGGAGGGAGGGCGGCCCGCGACGGCTGCTGACTGTTTCGGCCCTCGACTTTTGCTGGGTCGAGGGGCACTCGGGAGCTGCGGGGGCTCTGACTGACCGACCGATCAGACTAGAGCTGCGGTCTCGCGCCGCCGTTGCCACTTGACCTGACGTGACGGGACGGACGGATGGGTGGATGGGGGCAGGGGCGCTCTACTTTTCTGGCCGGTTTGGCACGGGTGATTTTTACTTGCCTCTGCCTGCCTAGAGGGTTGGTGCATCGACCGGCCGAGCGACGGTGGACCTTGGGCTCAGCATGCTCCAGCACCGAGTGGGTGCCTCCCGCCGGGGTCCTGTGGCCACTTGCGCCGGCCAGCCTCTGCCGTGCCGTGGTTTCGACGGATCGACGCTGGCGGGCAGCAGGGAAACGTGATCCGAATAACAGCGAGCGACGCAGGGTTCACGCACGCCAGCAGTCACTCTTCCGCGCTTCACGCTAGCAGCGGCCGGCACTCCAGGCAGGCTCGGCGCAGTTGCAAGCCGATCAAGCCGGACAACGTATTCATCAGAAGAAGCTGCCACGAAGAAACCATACGGGATGCAAACTCCCGAGACCGAGACTTCAAGCGCGAAATACATCATAACAAGCCAATCTGAATATGTGAAAAGGGCATCTCTCAGATATAATTCTCTTCGGATGGAAAGGGTGAAAACAGCTCTGTGACAGTTGAAACTACAGCATCGAGCCTAAACCCGTTTACAGTATATATGTCCCCCCTATCACTCAAAATCTAGGGGTAACAGTATACCAAAGAAATGTATTCAGTTGACCATGAACCATTCAATGAAACCCAATCTCCACACCACCAACTATTGTTCTTCTCCAAAGACCAAAACAAAAGGGAAGTGGCTGTAGGAAGTATGGACAGTTTTGCTGTTCAAGTCCAGTTGTGAAAATCTCTTCGACCGAGCAAATGAATGGTACTGAAGCCACCAGTGGCCGTGGAGTGGCTCGATAGAAAGGGGCAACATGGACTTGGTCGATAGCTACATTAGTATGCAGACTCATTGGGCCACGCCTCAAAAAATGTTGTTTTCCACCTCCCAGTTTACCCCCGCGATCTTGCCCTGATAAAAGATGGATTGAAGACAAGACTGACAGAGACCATATCTTAGTCACCCACCCTCTCATAAAAGAGAATAGTAAGCCTCGCAGCTCAGAACTTCCTCCAGAGAGGCTTCTCTAACTTGTCCATCACTTGCGTAAAACCAAGACTTTGACCCACTGCTCTGCTGCTGCCGGCCCCCAATCTTTCCAGCTCTCACGTACGCAATATAATGACCTCCTGTCATGGTTCCCAAGTGCTCGACAACGCCAACTAAACGGTAAGTGGTGGTGTTGTTCTCCTTACATCTGCAGGATGCACGTAACAGAAAATAGTGATGACCATGCCAATCGTAAAGGTCATGGATATTAAAACCAACATATCAAAATATCACATGTTAAATCTGATGGGGTCTAAATACTAACATGAGGATACCAATAGAAGTTATCTGACACTATGTGTTCTCAAACATGACAGCATGGCATAAGTACAAAAGCTCCTACTCAAGTTTGAACTGTGTAGGCAGCATAGAATTCTGTTCCAAATTACGCTGAATCAAAGGAACATGATGTGTCCACACTTGTTTGGTTAACAAAAGTAGGAAGCTGGAGACAAGGTTTCTATTTATACTCTTTCTTATGCAGACACACGGGTAAAAGGAAAATGTTGTGCACACTTCAGAAGACACTACATGTCAATGGATATCACATTAACTAAAAGATCACATAAACAGCATATCTATTTATTGCTGTATTGTGTGACATATTTACTGTGGTTGTATTGTGCAATGTATATTTGCTGTCTGTCTATTTGCAGCAATATGCTATTGTGATCTTTTAGTGGATAACACATTTTGCATAGAAGCCTGAAAGGTGCAGCCCTTTTTATCATAAACATCCTTTTTGCAAATAAATAAATAAATACGATAAAATCATATTACTCCACTATTTCTTTCAGGGAGGATCAAGAAAGCTTGAATCAGAGAATAAGACTGCAAACGATCAGCAACTATCTTTCTATGTAGCAAATCATAGAATATTAAATTCATAAACCTAGGGACACAATAAAAAATTTATGGCGTGGTCATCTACCTCTGGCACGAGCCAATAACAAAAGCTATTCTAATTTCTTCAAGAAGAAAATCTATGACCAAAAAACACCCTGAATTTTTGAATGAGATCAATAATGTGGCCTACCATAGCTTTTCGGATGACAACGGTAAGGTGTTGTCTACGAGGAATCAACACTACATGCAATGTCATGACACTTCATTTTTCTCTCAGTAGGTGTCTATGCCATTTTACTCTCAAGTGTACTATAAGTCGACTAGACACTCCAAACTAAAGTGGATATAGGACAGACGTTTACATGATCAACAATTAAACAATATACACATGATGTCTTCTCCATGCGGCTAGTAGGAATAAAGTAGTAATTAATTGCAGAAAAGCAGAAAACAATTGACTGGTTAAAGGAAAAAGATATAAGGTTCAGGAGTAATCAGCACCTTGGGTCCATGAATGGTTGTATATCAAGCATCTCCTTAAAGCGCACATGCCCTTTCAATTTCTTATATCGACCATGGGAATCCTGGCTGAATCTGTTCAAATTAACCGTCAATACAGGTGGAGCCTTGCTTATAAGAATTCTTCTCATTGCAGCTCTGGAAACCTTTATTCCATCCTCTTTCTGCTTATTTTTGTTACCATGCACTTGCTGTGCCATACCAACCATCTTCATTCGCTTCCTCCTGCCCTGATTCCTTGTGATGAGATCTTCATTATCTTTTGCACTCTGCAAGCTTTTTTGTGTGTCTGGTGGAAGGCTACTAGACAAAACTTCAGCATCACCAACATGCTCAGCTTCTGTGTTGTCATCAGTTGCACTGCAAGAGACAAATTCACTACCACAACTCAGTGGTGCATTTGTTGTTACAGCGTTATCCACATTATGTCCATCATTATACTGGACAGCCGAATCATGTTGTTGCTTACTCAAAGATGAGGACTCCAGCTCTAAGCTTTTCAATTCCATAGAGTGTTCCATATGGTCTGTCTGACTGCTTGACTGTTCAGTCTTGTCAATAGTAAACACTGCACCATCTCTCTGTGCAGTAGCATTTTCTGTGTTTGGAAAATGGCCATCACAGTTTTGTTCAGAGTCAGCCAAAGAACGATTTGAACAGCCTTCTTCCTTGCACAGCATATCAGAATGTCCATTTTCAGAGCAATCATCGGTTGCCATAACCTGATCAATGTCCTTTTTGCAACCGTCTGTTGTCATAACCTTATCAATGTCCTCTTTGCTGCAGCTCATGACCAACTCCTCATCATCTTGACTTCCACCACCACCTGTCATCATCTCCTCACCATCCTTTATTTCATTAGCACAGCCCATCATCTCCTTGACGTTTTTTGTTTCATCAGCGTTCACGCGCGCAGCATTAGTACAGTGCTCACACAGCCATGGTTCAGATAGCAGCTCTGGTTCAGTATACAAAGACAAGCAGCCCTCAACTGATACAGGAGCATTACTATCATCGACCTCATCATCAGCACTATTACTACTCCATGCCATCACATCAATTTCTTCAGTTTTACCTGTTTCTTTCTTGACTTCAGAAGTAACTTCTGGTTCATTGAACATATCACCAAGACCAACATAATCATCTTGCTCTAGGTCTCCACCATGTGCAAGTTGTGTATTATTTTCGATTACTGGATCAACTAACTGGAGGAACTGCACATTCTGAATTCTGTGAATTTTCTACTGTTTCGTCCATTTCCTTAGCGGTGGTACCAAATTCTTTGTAAGGAAGTAAGATAACAGGCTGTAAGGAGGCAGCATCATCGATAGTGTTCTCACCAGAGTGCTCAGAACCCAAGATTTGCTCTTCGGGTAAGGCATTATTCTGAGGATGTAAAGGACCATGTGCAGCATCCCTACTTTCCCAAATATGTCCTGCTTCAGTAGAATCTGCAGAATCAAGAATCTCAGATTTTGTTTCGTCTGCATCAGCAACGTAATCCAACCAGCTCACGGTACCCTCTACATTCGAAGAGGCCTTTTGCTCTTGATTAGACACAGAAGCACATGACTCACTGCAGCCAGAGGACTCAGACTCTTTCTTGCATCCAACCTGTTCAAGTTCCGAGCCAGGAATTTGGGTATTGTTGCACTCAGCAGTCGTTTGAATCTGTTCTTTGTTACTCTCTACTGAAGGAAATGCTCGAGCAGGAACCTTTCCATATCTACGATTTTTGTTCCTCTCTCGTATGGACTGCTTGGTCCTCTTTGCTGATGGTGACGAAACACTCTTGGTTGGAGGCTTCTTTGATGGAACTGGTAGTGAGAGATCAAGGAATTGATCATGTTTGACAGAACTGTGTGAGCATTCTGTGCTGGACACAGTACTAGACAGCTGGCCTCCAAAGATAGAGTCAACAATTGTGGGAACCCCTGCATTTGAAGCTTCCTCCGCTAGCTTCCGTGCTTCAGTTTCCTCCGTATGTAGACCATCAAGAAAACAGCGGAGTAATTCATGGCTATCCTGCATCTGGTAGCCCCGGAACTGTGGATATTTTGAGCAAATGCTTGAGAAGAGGTTCTTCGGGGTAAGAGCGCCTCCTGCATGATTGGAAGCACTTGTCTCTGCAAAAAGCTTCTTCAGTGACATAGCAAGGGCACATGTAGGAACATCTGGCCCTAACATCTTCCTGCGCAACCTATCAAGTGCGAGGAGGCACTGCAACACTGCATTGAAGAAGCATGTGTTTCCAAGGTTCGGCAGCCCTTTGATCACATTAGCATGGGGGTCAACCAGACCCGATGCACCAATATCCTCTGCACAAACCACCTTATCATCCACTGTTGCTGCCACGACTGTCTCTAATTTGGGCATCTCAATTGGCACTTCCTTTTCACATGACAAACAATAAGCAACTGTTGGGTCATCATACCTTGCAGCCCACCGATGCCGGTCCTGCTTAGCATGCCGTCTGGCATGGCCATAGGGTTTGGTATCATCTATTGGACCACCACAAAAATGCCGACCACAGTCCAAGCAGACCCATATATTACTTTTTTCCGCCTGTGCCTTGGCAGCAGCACCTTTGGAAGCACCCCCTTTCTTCTTCTGCTTCACACCTTTCTCCTTGTTTCCAGTGCCTCCTTTCTTTCTTGGGGCATCTTCTCGGCAATGCTCGCATGACACAACGTGCTTGGAAGACAAGATCTCAAGGAGGACCTTGTCCAAGTGGGCACTGTCACGGGCATAGTGGCCACAATGCTCCTTGCCAATGGCTGAAGCAGCTGCTCCATCTGCCGAGTTGCTTGCGTCCTGCAATGCCGCATCACTGGGTCCAACATCTGAGGATGGGGCTGAAACATCTCGTTCCTGCGCTTTCCGCAGGTTCTTGGGCTTAGCCCTCACTTTCTTCCCCATCGCTCCTGAACAGGGAGGGGCGGAGCTATAGTGATTCCTGGGTATTCCCAGGAATACCCAATAATTTGAGCCAAGGACACAACAGATCCACCAAATTTGGTATCCTGTAACCGATTTGCAGACGCCTTCCTTAGAAGCCAAGGTCAGATGAGAGAACAGAAATGCGAGGAGGAGTTGCTCACCGATGTCCTTGGCTCCCCGTCCAGTCAGCACCGGGGAACAGGGCACCAGGGGGCCGGCCGCTGGCCGCGGAGTCGCGCAGATGCAAGGGGAGCCGGGGAGGGGGCGCTAGGCGGGCGGGCGGGCGGGCCCGAGGCGCGGGGGCGGCCGGACGGGGAAAGGGTGCAGGGAGGCGGGCGGCCGGGACCGGGACCGGGGCGCAGGGAGGCGAGCGGCCGGGGCCGGTGTAAGATACCCGTGGCCGCCGGCGTACGGATGCCGCCGACGTGAGATTACAGTAGATGGAGATTTAGGGTAGAAGAGCAGAGGAAGATGGCTCCGGTCTCTATTGTGTTTTTGTTCATTGTTACATAGCAGGTTCGCCTACGTCTAAGGCTGGATTAGGACTGGGATAAGGAAATAAAAGATACGAAAGGAAAATAAAAGGTGAGATAAATCTTATATCGTGTTTGATTTAACAGATAGAGAAATGACTGTGAATAGTAGATGGAGTGGGATAGGGAATAGATGGATGGGTGGGATAGGATTTCCCATTCCCTATCCCACCCGTAGCTAAACGGCCCTTAAGGAAAACGAATAACTGGTGTAGCCTCACGTCTCCTAAAGCGTCTTGCCGCGTATACGAACCCGCTTGTATCCGAAGGATATTTAATTTTTTTCCACGGTTACGGAGGGTAACTCTTCATTTATTATTTTACCGATCGCTTTTACATATTTGCTATTGGAGAGGGAAGATTTTATACAGAAATACCCTTTTTCTGACGTGGCATGCCACCGTGGTAATTTTTGCTGATGTGGTACTGCCACCTAAGTCTGCTAACGTAGGCAATGACACAATGCCCATACTATCACTATGCAATTTTTCTATGACATGGGGATCCACCTGTCATTTCTCTAGCTTTCTTCTTTGTGCAGCATCTGCATTGCCTCATCTACCTCGGTCGGGCTGAGTCCAGTAGGGAGTGAAGACCGAAGGAGATAAAGTACGTGGTGCCTTGGTGAAGGTAAGGCACTAAATCTGAATCCACCTGTTCCCGCTCCCGCATCGGCTTGCCGCGCTGCTACCGCTCGCCGGCCACCGCTCCTGAGCCGGCTCGCCGTGCCGCCGCTCCCGCAAGGATGCTGGGCGCGGAGCTAGGGGCGCGGTGAGTTCGGCATCACACGCGGCAGTGCGTGGATGCCACCACGGGGGAGGCCATAGCGTGCAAGACCATCTGGCGGAAGTGCCAATGCTGCGCGAGTTTATGCGGACATGCGGTGGCTCGAGGCGATGGAGGCGCGCAAGGCCGAGCGCCGCGCGCGCGAGGAGATGGAGGAGCGGTATCTCCGTGAAGGTGGCCGGCGACGGTGGGCGGGCGCAAGGGCCAGGTGGTTGCAGGCCGGGCGCGGAGCTGGCGGCAGCGGGCGGGCGCAGGGCCGGCGTGCACATGACCGGCGGCGGCGGGAGGGCGCGGGCGGGTGGCCGGCAACAGCGTGTCGAGCTGCTGTGTTCGGAGGAGGCGAGGAGCAGAGGGGCAGAGAGGTCATTTAACCAAACTTTACTACGTTGGCAATCGCATGTGGCGTGACACGTCAACGAAAATGGCTACGATGGCGTGCCACATCAGTGAAAAGGGAAAATTTGTAAGAAATCGCCTCTCCAATGGCAAATACGTAAAGACGATCGTAAGAGTGATAAACAGAGAGTTGTCGTTCATAAGAATAGCAAAAAATTAAATATCCCAGTGTCCAAGCGTGTGAATGTGGAAAAAGACTTCGAGAACGTAGTAATGCTCCTGCTTAGCTGCAGGTTCGGGAAGCCTTGACCAAGTGACATTTGACTCAAAGGTCGATTAGGCGTTTCCATATCCAGAATCGTACATAGGTCTTCAAATACCGTAGTTTGAAACAAACGGTTTGAGCTGAGAAATATGAAATATCGGATTAATAGTAGTATTAGGCGGAAGTTGTTGCCTATAGGCGACCTTGCCTAAAGGTTTTAGAACTTTTGTAAGGTTTGTTGTACTTAAAAGCTAATTTAGGGTAAAGTCGATTGACGATAGAGGGATTGAATATAGATGTAACTTTAGCAGAACCATGGTGGACACAGAAAGCTGATGATCCACTCGTTGTTTATCTACCCGTATTTTCATGCGGCTTTGAGTCGTGCCCAAATGTTGTTACAATGATTGGAGATGGTGTTCCCGAAACTAGGGCACTTCAAGGACTGAAGTATAAGTATCAGGAGGATGACTGCGGAAACACCCTGGTTAGTCTCTATCCAAAGAGCTCTTTGAAAGGAGATAGCAGTATGATGAGTACAATTGTGCCAGAGTTCAGCTAGAGAAACCCACGGTTTGCATTTGTGAGTTGTTGTTCTCATGCACTACACACATGAGATACATCTCCAAACATTGGTTAACGTGTTTGATGCCCCGTCAGATTGAGAATGGTAGGCAATAGACAAGTGCAGCTGGACCTTGTAAATCTTGAACAGGGTGCGCAAGAAGGAACCAATGAAAATTGGATCTCGGTCACTGACAATGGAAAAGGGAAAAAACCATGTAAACGAACTATGGAATCCAAGAATATTCTGGCAATAGTTTGAGTTGTGTAAGGACGTGTTTGATAGCAAGAAGTGAGCAACATTAGTTAATCGACCACCACCATGGTGGTACTGTACTCTTCATATTTAGGCATGCCCTCGATAAAATCCATAGATAAATCTTTCCAAACACCAGAAGGAATAGGCAAAGGATTACCCCAGCGGGATAGGTTAAAGTATACTTAGCTTGTTAAGTGAAGTGTTGTTTCGCTCGATAATATTCCTTCAACCCATCCTGTATGCAACAAACAACACGTCAAACACATCTTCTTAGTGGTTGTCACGAAGAAAATGTCTTAAAACCTCGAATACCTCCACTTCATCAATCTAAGAGCACTCAATCCGTGGTACGTGATGGTAGCAGCTGGCTTCTAGTGTCATCACGAACCCCATTTGCGTCTCGTCGGAGGAGGTGGCATAGGTGTAGTAATATGACGATGACGTTTCATCTTCGTGTTTCCATTGTTACAAGGACGGTGATATTTGGTACAAACCCCTTGCTTAGCGGCGGGTATGACTGTTGACCCCTATGGCCAACCTCTTCCTTGGGAAGAGGCAAACTTGCTCGATATGGGGGGCGTGTAGGTAGTCCCAATAGCTCCCACACATGTGGATGCTTATCCACTCTAACTAGTCACCATCCTTTGCATTGTGGGATAGTCAAGGTGTTTTGGGGTTAGGGGCACTTGGTGTTGCTCAGAGATGTTCTGCCTTGTTGGGCCGTTTCGTGAGCTAGAGGTGATAGGCTACATGAGGCTAACCGTAGGTCTTGGTCATCCTACTCGTGCTGGCCTAATTGATGAGGGTACCCATGGTATTGAAGCGCCCCCTTCTTATGGTGACTCAAATGTGCCAGTTACTAGTTTCAGGATGCTAGCAACTACATCTATTCATCAAATAAGTACAAATTTGCTCAAAAGAGTCAGGCTTAAAAACCAGGGTTATCAACTCTACCAGCTGATCCACCACGCGTATCATGGTACATAAGAGGAACTTGCAGCAAGAAGTCTAGTATACGTGGCAGAAACATTACCATGGCTCAAATTCCATAGGCAGAGTTGAAAAATTAGGTGTAACTCTTGCACGAACCGATCTATGAACTCCTCCTCTGAAAAAATAACAAACATGGGTGCATACTAACTTACTCAATAGTCCACCTTCACCCATGGTAGGGGATTAGCTATAGGCTACATGCATTGAGATAGTGGAGCTTTGGATACTTTGGCATTGAGATAGTGGAGCTTTGGATACTTTGCATAAAATGAGTGGATGGTGAGTGAGAGGGGAGTGAAGCGGATCTGGTGCGCACCTCAATTGGTTGTGGGAAGGCTGGGAAGGAGGGAATGGTGGCAAAGGACCTCGAAGCCACCAGCGGGGCGACGAAGGGGGAATGGAAAGAAGGAATGGGATGGCGCTGGGAGGATTTGGGACAAGGAGGCTCGATACCCGCCCTTTATAGGCAAAGGGAGAATGCAGGCAGGTGGCAGCGTTGTGTGGGGCGGTGTCGATGGTTCGTGCGATGGTGGCGATGTAGCTTCATATGGGAAGTAGGCAGGTGTCATAGCGGCACAATGGCGGCGTGGTTGGCGAGGCCGGTGGTCGGCACGTCACGACACATTGGCAACAATGCAAGACCTGGGTGCATGGCGTCCATGCGAATGGTGTGGCATGCATGCAGTGCGCAGGCTTGCACCCTTTCCAAGCGAAAAAAGGAGAAGGGCACGGGCCATAAGGCCACACGAAGGGATAAAGGGGAGAAGGTGCGCTTGGAGGCTTGGCCGGGGCGGTAGAGGAAGTTGAGCGGGCCAGGAGGGATGATGGGAAGAGAGGTTGAGAGAAAAAATCAAGGAGAAAGGGGGACTTTTTGTTGCAGGGCGTATATAAGTTATGTTCCATCGTAGAAACTAAGAAGAAGCGTGTACACAAGCAACTCAACATAGTCGATCGGGTGGCTAGCTAGCTTACCAGCTCGATCATGTGCAAAGATAGAGGTGGAATGGAAACAAACCAAGGGATCGTAGAGGTAGTTTTTGTAGAGAATTTGTAGATGGTATTTTGGAGGAACACTAGGGAGATTAACAAAAGAATTCTACTAGGTTCATCTAGCCAAACTGTGAAAAATTATTTTGAAATAATTTTTGAATTTCAGAAAGGATTAGAGGAAATTTCAAAGAGTGATTTTCGGAACATTACAAGTTTGGATACCAATCTCATTGAAAATAGACCAGAATGACCCTTTGTCCACGTAAAAAGTGCTGGATGACTAATATTTTGTGACAAATTTTGAATCCTATGATGACTAGTATTATAGGACGGAGGAAGTACTCCCTTTGATAAGTGGTGGTTGATTTTTTTTCCAGAATTTCAATCGCTAGTCTTATAAAAAATATAATTTATTATTTATTTTTTGTGATTCGTTTTATCATTGTAGAGAGTTTGAGCATGACTTATTTCTCCACATATTTACATAAAATTTTTAAACAAGATGAACGATTGAAGTTTTAGAAAAAAAAGTCAACTGTGACTTATGTTTAAATACGAGAAAGTATATTATATTAGAGAAGTGTAAGAACAGTATATGTATTCCAATACCCAATTTCAAACTCCAGTATGCACGATGATTTACACATTGCCATCAACTGCTCTTTGCCCTCATTGTGGCAGAACCGCCGCAATTTAACACAAGTTTAATACCTAAGTATCAATCTTGAGTTAAATTTCGATAGGATTGTCAAGATTTACCAGTCTTGACAAGCCTTCTCAGAAAATCGAACTTAAAGGCAATTCACGAAGGAGATCTTTAGATTATAATACTTTTAAACCATATTTACATAACTTCATAAGTTTAATACAATACCCTTATTTATACAAATAGAGCAGACCCCATTATTTTCTCATACATCAAGGGTAAGTCTACTTTTTAACAAAATATTCTTAAAAGTAAGTTGTATC
Organism: Paspalum vaginatum; assembly: GCA_030272315.1. NCBI lineage: Eukaryota > Viridiplantae > Streptophyta > Magnoliopsida > Poales > Poaceae > Paspalum > Paspalum vaginatum. The sequence continues at coordinate 10,860,674 of CM059013.1, read as the reverse complement.
ATGCCCAAGATGTTAATTCACTAAGGAGCCGAAAAGGAAGAATCACATTTGAAGAGAATGTATTCTGAACCTGAATAAATTAAAAGAAAAATAATTAAGTAAAATTTACTTAGCAAGTCTTATCCGTCTACTAAACTTAATTTAGTTGCTATCCTAAGATTGGTTTGATGAGCTCAAAACACATGTAAAAGCCTAGAAGTAGATCCTTAGCTTTTAGAGTGTTAATTCTTTTAAATTTCACTTAAATCTAAGTTTAACTTATTTTATTATCGAACATGGTAAACACTTGTAAGATTGATTTTAAATAAAACAATGCTCTTTCTTAACTACGATGTTGGTGATGATTCAGCTCTTACACATGGTAAGCCGAGCGATTCGAATCGATTTTATACTCCTGGGAATAAATACTCAAACAACAGTCATATGTGTGTACAACGACCCCACATATGACAACCCAACATCCTCGTTGCCACCTAGTCTGAACTGCCCTCACCGAACCCGAGTGTACTTTGACACTCGCCTGTCTCCCTCCATCCAGTTGGTCTCACCACAGTTCAACCCTAGGTACAAAGGATGAGAGGCTTATTGGAGTCCGTGACGAGGACGATAAGTGAAAGAGGCGCGTTCGAAAGCCAAAAACATGGCCAAACATCGGACGGCCTTATACGACATAGACAGGATCAGGATCTCAACCATGTTCATTCATTAATCTCTTAATATTCATCATGTCTCAAAAACATAACTGATCCCGTGCACTGTCTCCAATTAAATAACTCAGAAAATTGTCTTGAATTCGTCTCAAAGTAACAAAGATTAAGATGTATTCTTTTCAAAGAAAGCGTAACCTATCATTGAGCTTAAATAAGCATCTAATCTATACGTATAGGATTTATTATGCTCGAATCAGGAATTCGATATGCACTAGGGTTTTCAAGCAATTCCTAACTCTAATGCACACTCATAACTCATTAATTAAGACTCAAAATAAAAGGGTAAATGCACCGGGGCTTGCCTGGATTTAAAGTATTTGGATGAAAAGATTACTTCAAAAGATTCTTCTTCTGGGGCTGGAGTGGTTTCCTAGGGCTTCTGCTTCAAAGACTTCAGATGTGGGGGCTTCTGGAAGTTCTTCGGTGAAAGACGAAGGATTTATCGCACCAAGATGCATAATATGCATGATTTTTAAATATGAGGATAATCAACCTGTGAATTTAAGAATTTTTAAAAAAATTCCTGAAAGGAAAGGTTGGTGTGAATTTTAAATTTTTAGATCTTTTCCTAATTTTAAAATTATTATTATTTATTTTAAAATTAAAATATGATTTTTAGGTTTAAATATATTTTCTAGGATTTTTAAAAGAATTTTGTTATTATTATTATTAAAAGTTGAGGTTTTAAAATATTAGAAAACTAATTATTCATATTTAATTGGATTAGAAGAATTTTAAAAGATTTTATTAAGAATATATAGATTTCAAAAATAAAGATTTATTGAATAATTTTATCATTTATTTGAAAGGATGGAAAAGAATAAAATTTGTTTAAAGGTAAACATAATTTAAATAAATCTGAATTAAAGAATAGGAAAGAATTAAATTCAGAAATTCGAAAAAGCCCAAGGCCCAGAAAGTTATTTTTATTAAAGTTCTATTTTACCCCTTGAATAACTAAATCGGTTTAGTTTCTAACCCTGTTTAAATTTAACCCAGAAATCCTTTTATTTTGGCCCAACGGCCTAGGCCCAATTGGCCATCGGGCCTATCCTTTTTCTTCCTTTCGGCCCACAACTCGGCCTGCCTGGAGGGGATGGCGTGGCTGACGTCGTTGCTCGCGGGTCCACTTGTCATTGACTCTAAGGGTGACGGTATTAGGGGATAGTAACGGCGGTTTGGTTCGGTCGAATTGGAAATAATAAACCGGACCGCGGGCGATGGTCGACGGCGGTTCTCCATCGCCGGGCCGGTTCCGGTGACCGGGTCAAGGGCACGATGACTACATCATCATGACGAACACGATGTTGGGGTTGGCGATGTGATTTGACGGCCAGAAGGAGGCTCTCCATGGTGGTCAGGGTTGGGGTGCCATGGCCGGTGCGAAGAAGCTCGCGAAGAGCTCGGCTCCGGTGTGGAATAGAAGAAAAAGAGCTCTTGGGAGGTGGAGAGGGGTTTGACAAGGCCGGGACCTACCAGAATTAGAAGGAGGGGCAGTAGAGGCGGCGAATTTGGGTGGCGGCTTAGCTCATCGGAGTTGAGCAGAGAGGGAGTGGAAGGAATTGTGGTGGTCGATTGAGGAATGAGTGGTGATGTGTTCGGAAGGAGCTCAATGATGTATTTATAGGGCGCAAGGAGGCGGTGTGAACCGGGATGAGGATGGATTGAATCGGCGAGCGGCGGTGAGCTTCTACGGGCGCTGCGGAAAGGAATGATGAAAGAGGACGAAGCAACTGTGGGTTGGGTCCATGTGACGAGGTGAGGTGCGGTCAACATTAACCCATAGCTTGCCGTGGTGGTGGCGCGGCGGTGGGCGTGGCACGGAAGCAGGGGCGGGAGCAAGGACATCGGCGGTGGAAGCAAATCTTCTTTCGCCCGAGGTTGAAGAAGAGGGCGGTGGGCTCTATGGGCCGAGGAAACAGGGGTGGGCCACTGTGGTTTTTTTTTGGGCCGCCGGTTTCACCCCTGGTTTCATATTTCTTCCTCCTCTTTTTTTTAACATATATATATGAATATATTTAAATCAAGCCCCTAATAAAAGGATTTACCTCAGGGTTTAAAAAGAAGGAATATTTGAGTAGAACTTTTCACTAAGATCCTTTTTGGAAAGGTTGGAGAAAAGAATTTCTTTTCATATATGGAAGATTATTTAAAATGGTAAATGACACATTTTCCTTTCCATTGTTTTGATTGAATAATGCATATGATGACATGCTTAGATAGAGCTTAAAATACAGGGTATCACACTCATATTCTCCCTCCCACCAAAATTTCAATTCCCACAAACAAACAAGATTGTGTATTGAACTCCTGTTCCTCCCACCAATTCGTTCCAAACAGGCGAGCTAGGGTTTGGGTCGGAGCAGGGATCTCTCCCTCTTCCGCGTGTGTGGCGGCCGAAGTATGTGTCGTGTCTAGTGATGACCAGGGCGAGGATGCGGCTCGTTAGCACCTGTCGACGTGTCGATGGTGAATCAAAGATGGGACCGAGGGAGCAAAGGATAAGGCGTTCAAAGCTGCACTGTTTGTGGCGGTGGAGGTCAATGGCGGTGAAGGAGGGGAGGCAGTGCCGGCGAGTAGTACGCGGTCGGTGCACAGCGCAGGATAGGAGGATTGGGATCATCGGGAAGGGGCAACGGGAGAGGGGATGGATTCGGTCCATTTGGTAACAGTGGGTTGTTGGGTTGGCGTGGGAGCAATCTGATGACCGTGCCGCCCGTGCGGATGGTTGCTCGATCAGACAACCACTGGCCAGTTGCTCCTACTCTACACCACCGAGCAGCCACTGGCCAGTTGCTCTCACTCTACACCGCCGAGAACTCACCTTGCCCCACCCCTGCTTTCACCTTCTGCTTGCTTAGCTTGATAGCTTCCCTTCACACTCAATAGTTGGATGATATGTGGTGCCTGCTTTCGAGTTTCGAGGGTTCACGGTAGACCTCAAAGTGATAGGGGTTTGGTCTCAACCTCTCAAGAAGTAGCACGGCTAGGGAGATGAGTACGGTTAGTAGTGAGAGAGATGCTGCCGCAGCTCCACCTCCTTTGCCGCCAGTCGTGTATGTGATGAACTGATGATCACACGCAGCATACTTCATTTGGAGGAAGGTTCTGCCATAGCTCCACCTCATTCGCTGCCAGGGGCGAATCTAGCAGGAAATGTCACCGGGGTCAGCTCTATTAAACATCATGATGAAGCTCATAAATGAATAGCATTTTCTGAAGGATCCTGTAGAATTTCATCGGGGTCAACTGACCCTGATAAAAGGCTTTATAATTGCAAATTGCTCCTGTTTGCTGCCAATCGTGTATGTGATGAACTGATGATCACACGCATCATACTTCATTTGGAGGAAGTGTTCTGCCATATATCCACCACTCTTCACTAGCAGTCTTGTATGTGATGATCACGCGGCATGCTTCATTTGGAGGGGAGAGCAAGGCGGTTTCCGGTTGTTAGTTTTGGCATTTGGGCAAGCGGGAGGGAGTGGCAGTTTCAGGCTGCTAGTTTTGGCATTTGGTGACAATTAAAGAAACAACTCAGGATGAAACGGAAAAGGAAAGAGGGGAGTAGAGGATTTAATGGGCGGGCTGAGAGGGGGAGTAGAGGATTCGGGAATCGCGCGAGGGTTTGAGATAGATCTGGGGGAGGCGTCCCTTCTCTCGTCCTCTTTGCCGCCGCCATTGCAGCTGCCGGCCCATCCTAGCCAAGGATTCCTAGCCTTTTCCATGATTGTGGAGTTCTTCGGTGGGATCACGAGCTTAGCTGCTTCTGCTACTTATCAAAGGTTGTTTCTCCTCTCTCTTCATTTCATAATCTATCAGTCTGAAATGGGGTTGTACTGAATCTTCACAAACGCTGAGTGTTTTCTATTGTTTCATGAAAGGGTTTATAGATACATGGCATTAATTATTTTCTGGTTTTGGAACATTCCACTATAGTTGAAGTTGAAATTGCAAACATGTCATTGTGATTTGCTTTTTATTTGAGATACGCTGAAAGTGGTGGTGGGCTCACCTTGGGCGGATCTAGGCCTATACATGGTACGTTTTTTGCACTCTCTTGTTAAAATCCAATCTAAACCATATATGAGTAAGTATCATGGTTTGAAAACCAGCGGGTTACATGGTCTCCACAGTTTGCTCTCTCTGGTCCACCATGCGCGGGCCGTCTTGTTCGGAGCCGCGGGCCTTGAGGCCCCGACTGGTGAGGAGGAGGCGAGCGCGACATACCAAACAAGCGCGCATGGCGTGGTAGGCTAGCTACTGGCAGGGGCGGAGCTAGCTTAGGAAGCATGGTGGTGCACCAGCATTGCAAAGTAAGAAAAAAAACTGTGCATTACTGTTCATGCTAGTGTAATTAAAGGAGCAATATCGGATTTAGGGTGGTTCCTGTGCACCACCTAAACATAAAATCTCCATTATATTTGTATGGTGCAGCGGCCGACGGGCTGAGGACCTTGTCGCGGATGATCTCAAGCCTCGGATGTGGTCATGTGGATGTGTGATACACGAGCAAAGAGCATGCAGCGTTGGGTCACTAGCTTGATCATGTCCAATAGGCTCGCTAGGAGCTTGATTCCTGGAGCAGCCCAGCCCCAACGATGGAGGAGCCACCTTGGGAAAGCAGCACAACAGATCCAACTATCCAAGGGAGGCTTCTGTCTGTGCAACTTGAGAAACAAAGAAAGCTCTAGCACGGGCTGAACAGCATCACCTGATGCAAGGATGAAGACGGGTTGCTTGGTTTGGAACCGGACTCAGACCAGCCCAAACATACAGCCTAATACGGTTCACTTTGATTGGTTTGGCTGCACCGGCTTCAAACCAAACCATATACAGGGCTAGGCAGATCTGCTGTCTTCTTTTCTGGGGAGGGAACTGTGTGCCATGAGGGTGCTCTGGGTCGGTGTGTGCATGTGTGCGCGCGCGGAGGCGGGAGGGCAAGATCAGTCCATGGATGAGGAGGAGGAGGTAAGCACCGTGAGAGAGAGAGAACGCGCGCGCTAGAGAGAAGATAAGGGTAGCTTGGTCTAAACTCTAAACAATTTTGATAATGGCATATTTCAAATAGCAAATCATGATGGCCTGACTACAATTTTGACCTTTTAAGTGGCATATTTCAAAGCTGGCAAATTGTAATGGCATGGATCTAATTAAGGCATGTACCTTTCATAAATGGGTTGACAAGAAGGGTTGTGTTTCCTATATTAAGACAGTAGTAGTACAGGTAAAGTGGCATGCAACTTTGTGTTTGGGATGAGAACAATTCTCCTATTTTGATTGACCTGTTGTTAGGTATCTCTTCTTTACTCAGGGCGAAGCAGCGAGATAGTAGAATAAGGGTACATTTATGCAAAAATAAAATAAAATCAGGACATCTTTGCTATGTAGGTTTTGTATGGGTTTGGTTTTCCCTAAAATTATTTCCAGATTTGGACCCACACCTATTACACAACTGCTTCTTTTTCATGCCACAAGTCGAAGCGGGCATATCCGATGCTGAACTGTGGACACAACAGCTTGTGTTGGAATGTGAGAAAGAGAAACAGCTGTTGCCAAGTCAACATCAGATTATCATGCTTAAAAGAACATCAGATTGTCGCTGACGCTGAATAACCTGGACGGTGACCTGCACAAGGTGCAGACCACATTCTCTTGCAGTGGACCTTTGTAGGTACCTAACCCAGATTCACTGGCAGCAAACCTTGTATATACCAAATGCAATGCGCATTACTCAAAATGTTCATTTACATTGGTTGGTGGGCAACTCATGGCTGCATGTGTTTATTTAAATCTACGCATGCTTTGGCTACCTTGTGAGTGATCAAATATCATACTGCTGTGTTCCTGCAGCTTGATTGGAAATGTATGTTTTGAGTCTTTAATAGTTTTTGCATTGGTTTAAATCTGAAAAGTAAACTGAAAAAATGTTGAATTTGTACAAAACCTGCCTCTGCTAGGTTGTATATATAGTACTTTTCTTAATGCTTGATGAAGGCTAGTCTGCATGTTGAGAAAGTTTTTTTCTCGAACGACGCAGGAGAGCTACTGTATCATTTCATTAAGGGGAACAATTACAACCCTCTCTCTCTCAGGCACAACCCAAAAAAACGGGAGAACTCTACGCTCACTCTACACCAGGACCTGGGAGGGTGGGGATGTTGAGAAAGTTGGGGCATGCAAGTTTTCCTGAATGGTGCATTTTGGACTGTTTAGATCACAATTTATAGTTAGACATGCCTGGTCAGCTTTAGAGGTCCTCAAACCAATTTCATGCCGTGAACTAGGTAGAATTTTACCACCACGGTGTGATCATACAGAATATATAAATTTAAAAAATGTCCATTGTTTGCTGGTTTTAGAAAGTTTATTATCATATGGATACACTACTACGAATTTTCACCATAATAAAGTTTTCTTGTGCTCTGTGAATTCATGGCCAACCTCTGAAAATAAGCTCATACTGTATGATAGCCTTTGCTTTTTTTGCCAGTGGAGATTTGGAAAATTGGTGTTGATTCACTTCAAAACGCAATGTGTGCCAGCATGTCGTCAGACACCTAGAGCTACAAGTGGCACGCTATCAGGCTCAGGCTGGATAAGAATTGGGCAATTGTACTTGTTATCTTATATGATCACCAATATCATTAAAAGATGTTGGAACAAAAAATGGAACTTATGTTCCACCGAAATTGTATGTGTCACCAACAATATTGTAGAATGATGTTGCTGAGCTGCTAATGGAATACTGGAGTTTGGTTTTTACTTGTAGTCTGCATATATGATCAAGAAACAGAAATTTTTATCCCTGTGTCTTTTGTGGAATGATTTGAAGAAAGTAAAAGATATACTTATGCTTCTGACATTATCTTCTCTTCTAGCAGATATTTGTCCTTTTGAACCATTTTTCTTTTTTAATAGCAGTATGCTTTGTTCATTTAGTAACATAGCCTGTCTAGCATGAGATTACATAATCCATATTTGCTATTCTGCTACTACAATACAAATTCACTACCCCATTTATACTCTGTAGAAGAAACTGAAAGGCAGACATGTCTTGTTTTCTTTCACTACCAGGAATACCGGAGATGGCAACTCCAAATTCTACGGCGACACCTGTTTGCTTTGGTAATAAGGTGCCTGGTTTTGTAAAGCTTCAGGGTGAAAATTTTGAATACTTTATGCAAACTTATTCAATCATCTTGGGACGAAATACTAAAGATTCGGCAGTGCACCTTGATCTCTCTGAGTATGGTGGAGAGAAACGTGTTTCCCGTTGCCATGCACGCATATTCTATGATTTTGAACACCATCATTTTGCCCTTGAAGTCCTTGGCAGATATGGATGCAGGCATGCAGTATTCAGGGGGTCTTTTATCTCCCAGGTAGTGACCCATTTGAACTGAATTCCCAGGATCTCATTGAGATTGCTGGCAAAAAAAAATTACTTTCTCCTACCAACTTGCCCTATGTTCAACACTCGTGCTTCAGTGGTACCTCAGTCTGTGTCCTCTATGCCCTTTGATTACGCTGGGAATCCATGCGCTGATGATTATGGCTGTGGCAATGGTGAAAATGGGGTTAAAGTCAGCACTAACATGCAAAGAAAGTTGGTGGATGTGGTATCATACAGCAATGACATCAATTCTGATCTAGTTGGAGTACTTGGTGGATGTGGTATGCTATCTCTTCCGTACACTTATGCTAGATCTATTTCCCTCCTGATTTCCTGGATTGTTGCTTATTAACATAAAGTACTAGAGGAATTGCACTATGCCTTTGTTCATATGCTTTACGTACCAAGATCATTCCTAGATGCTGTATTTGCATCTGTACCTACCGTACTATATTCATCGTGGTCATTCTTTGCAAGAAAGTAAATTTGCTAGTGCATGATTCTCTTAATTTTAACCCAATACTAGAATGAATTAAGAATGGACAAGGTGGCCTTTTGGTTAGCTGCTGTGATGTGGGGCCATGGCCATGCCTATAGCCGTAGAGCCAAGAAGCTGGGCGACAATAGTGGCTAAGGAAGGGGTTTTAGGTAGGAGATCAGTATTATTCGTTATTTTCTATTTTTGAGTTAAGCTAGATAAGGTCGGTTAGGGAATTTAGAAAAGGAAGGACTCTATGTAAGCCGGATGGCACTGTTGGGTTGGGTAATCAAGAAAGAATATCAATATACTATCTCCTTCATGTCTCTCCTCTCGTCCCCCTGCTAATCAGCATAGATCGGCGAGACTTGGCCGACGGTTGTGCTCTCCGCATCAAAGGTCTAGCACCTCCGGCCTTGCCCTTGCCTCTCTACCTCGCAGTAACATCTTGGTATCTAGAGACCGCGATCTTGCATCCGCTTCCATGTTCGGCTAGCCCGTCACCATGGAGTTGCTAGCTAGCCGCCACCTTGGCAGCCATCAACCAGAAGCTTCCGTCGTCAGTCACCTCAAGCAGCAACAACATGATTAAGGACACAGCTAGTGAACAACTACAACAATAGAACCATGACGTGCTTATTCAACACTAGGATGGAGCCCGTGGTCGCCTCGGCGGCTACAATCACCATGACGACCGCCCCCTCGGTCCCACAAGATGGATTTCCCCCGATTCAATGGGAAAACGGACCCATTGCTCTTCATCAACAAGTGCGAACCCTTCTTCCACCAGCAACAAATCCCCGAGGAGGAGAAGGTTTGGAATGGTGTCCTTTAACCTGGATGGCGTTGCCCAATAGTGGTATATGCATCTACACGACGAGGAGGGGACGTTGTCATGGCACTATTTCTCTGAGCTCCTTAGCATCCATTTTGGTCCACCAATCCGGGCCAATCCCATAGGCGAGCTGGTGGCTTGCCACCACGCCGGCACGGTGGCTGACTACTGTGACCGCTTCATGGAACTAATGGCACGAGCAAGACCCCTCTCCGAACCCCAACAAGTGCAGCTCTTCATGGCCAGGCTTCAGGATCCACTTACCATTGATGTCCAGCTCCAGAATCCCATGTCCCTAGACATGACCATCAACATCACCCGAGCATACGAGCGCCCCGAGCAGGCTGTCCAGCCGCGCTCTCCTAGCTGCACTCCCATGGCCACCCCACTTGCGTTACTGTCCATAGGCCCGAGCTTGTTGGGCGCACCTCAGCAACTTAACTCGACACGTAAGCCACAACACCATGGGCACCGAGCGCCAATCCAGTCGATTGACTCCAAAAGAGATGGATGAACGCTGCCATCAGGGCATGTGCTTCAATTATGATGATAAGTACACCCGCGTCCACAATCGCCAATGTTGACAGTTGTTCATGTTGGAAGTGGCGTATGCCAGTGATGATGACAAAGAGCCTCTGATCGAACCCAACGCGACAACAGAGCCTTTAATCTCGTTGCATGCGATTTCAGGAATCTGCATAGCAAGATCATGCAACTGCCGCTTTGTTGTGGCAAGGTCATGCTCCATGCCCTGTTGGACTCTAGCTCCACCCATAATTTCGTCTTGGTGGATGCCGCCGACCGCATTGGAGCCCCTTTCGCGGGCTCAGCGTGGCCACAGGTGACATTGGCCAATGACAACAAGACCCCCTTCTTGGGTGCTTATCTGGCGGTATTGTTCATCATCAATGACAAACAATTCCAAGCAGAGGTCCTAGTGCTGCCCATAGCTGGCTACGGCGTCATCCTCGGCACCCAGTGTGTGGCGGAACCGCCGATTTAATCCGGGCTAAGCACACCTGCCACCTCTGGATTGCAGTGCGATTAGACCGAACTAAACCCGGTCGTCCGTCGAGAGTCATTCGACTCCCGATATTACCTTTTCCCAGAGGAACCGACATCATACACATCTGACTCGCGATGGAGCCACAACAGAAACATTATCACAGGCAGTTGAATAGCATAAAATTAGACTTAGTTACAAACCAGTTTTTACATAAAATACAAGTTCAACATAATGTTATATGGTAGCAAGTTTGAAAATTTCTCGCAGCGGAAATATAAGTTTAGGGGTCACCATGTTATCACCAAAAGATTTGCATTAGAGGTACAACATCGAGCCCACCGATGTTGCCCTCGTGCCACTCATGTCATCTCATCCTAAATGAGAGCATGCTCCGCCTCCAACACAAGTGCACACCATGAATTCCATACCTGCGCTCAAAATATGGGGGCAAACCCTGAGTACTAATTACTCAGTAGGTCTTAATGGATTTGGCTTACGGCTGATGCGAAGCAGCTTACTAGCAAGTGGATCCTTAGCCTTTAGTTTTAACAGTAACATATGTAACATAAACAGCAAGTTTTTATCATCTGTATAATTATCAACATAATAGTAAATTACAGTAAGGTAACAACTCAGTTCAAACATGTAGTATTCCAAAAACCATGAGTATTAAAATACCGAGAGTTTAAGTAGTTACTACGTTGCCCGACAGTGATATTGGCATTCCCACACCTGGTAGGCATCAGCGATTCGAATCGATTTTTAATTCCCGGGAATAACTATCATGCCAGGGGTATATGCTTACTAGCCATCGCGTTCCCACATATAGCCCCCATCTCCACCTGTCTTGTCCCAAGATTCAAAGCGCCCCCACCTAACCCCCGGGTTGTGCCCCCTCAGGAGCGATACCACGGCCGCACCGGGTCAGCCCTCCCTCGAGTACAAGCGCCCCCGGGCCCATCGGCCTCCAGCAAGTGGATGGGCGGAGCCTCGAAAACTCCGGACAAACCCAGGTAAGACTTCACCGGTCCCATTTCCCGGTTAAGCACTCTAGCAATGTTATGCCGATCAGCAGACGAACAGCGGACGGGCCTTAAACGACTCGGGCGGAGTCCAAAGTGCAACCTTATGAAAAGCATATACTGAAATAAATCTCCGCCCGGTCTCCATTTAATTCATGAGTAACAATATTAAATGATATAACTGTAAGCTTTTGCAACTTTGAAAACACCTACGTGACGAGTCCACACACTCGTGTCTACTCGTACCTAGCAATTTCTAGGCATACTCATCCTGCGAACTCTATGTATAGGTGCTAGGGCCAGGGCGGCCAGGGAGTCTAATGCAATTGGTTCCAAGCAACTCCTAATGCATATGCGTAATCATAAGTATAATTTGTTTGCTGAGTTGAGTATGGTCCTGCCTACCTTCCTCGTTAGAGTCAGTAGCTGCCTCCTGAGCGGAGTCGGGCCCTTGTTGTTGGTCCTCTGGCTCTTGGTGCAGCTCCTCTTCTGGTTCCTCTACTTCGGTTTGGTTCGGCGGTTGTCCTTCGCTCGTGGAATCTATATGCATGACATAGTGCAATTGGAGTATGTATTAGTGCAATGCTTGCTTCATGATGCGGGTGCAATGCAAGAAAACAGTGTTTATGGAATAACATTATGCATTGTTCGTGAAGAAATTGTTTAACGTTAGGAAATCGTACAAGCCATCACCTAAGATAGCTTAGCTTGTCACATAAAACAACGTGGGGGTGTGTGACTGAATAGCATCGATTTATGCGAAAAGACCGGTGTCTACTGTTATCTAAAACTCTTTTTCATGGTTCACTATATGCTTAATTACTAGGCAAGGGTAAAATAGCAAATATACAGCAAGCATTGAAGTTATCAAATTCTTATACTAAGCTTAGCAATGTTGCTGCCCCAAATTCAGAAGTTTTGACTTTCGTTTAACCCACATTTTCTATTTATTGAATTTAAACATGCATGAATTTATCAATTTCAAAACACTAACTATACTTGACATGCATAGTACCCCATTTTAACAGTGAGCTCTTTATACTACAGGGAGCACAAATAAAATGTGTAAAACCATTTAGAGCACAACTTCTATATAAATATCATTTTCTCATTTATTTCTATGCTAAAATCACATGTAGGGGCAAAACAGTAATTAACCAGTGAACACTTGAGCTACCAAAAATCACAGTGAACCTTTATGCCTTAACAACCCTGCTGTCCAAGTTTGGCAATTTTTGGAGGTCAATTAGTCCACATTTCTTATTTATTAGGGTTTTTCATATTTGCACAAAATCAGGGGCAAAACTGTCTTTTCCTACTCAACCAGCATATCCATTATGTAGATCTACTTAATAGGAGTTCATAGCAACTGAGTTCACATTTTTGTGATTTTTCTACGATTTTTTATGATTTTTCAAAGTTTACTGCCGAAATATTAAAAATAAAACGAAATCAATGGACCCAGGGACCTATGCGCAATTAACCATAGACTCCAGGGCTAGCATGCAAGTCTTGCAAGACACATATAACAGTGCATGAAGTAGAGTCACGAAAATACAAAAGGACAGGGGCTAAACTGCAAAACGCCATCTCTTTCTTCTACCTCCGACCAGGGTCTTGGCTGCATGCAGGGAGGGAAACGGCGGCGCGGCTCCACGCGTAGGGGCACGGATCGACGGCGGATAAGGTCGGGGAAGGTGTTCCCGGCCGCGGGGAACTATTCCCCCCTGATTTCGTCTCGCGGAGAGATCCGAGTGCGCGGGGAACGCGCGTGAACTCGGCGCGAACTTGAACTGCGGACCGTGGCGTGCGCGTGCTCGATTCAGGGGTGGAGAAGGGGAACAACAGTGTGGTCGAGCGCTCCGGTTGCGCTGAGCGGAGGCGAACCCGACGGAGGAGGTGTGGGGCGCGGGAACGTGGCTGGAGGTGGCTCTCGACGGCAGTGAAGGAGTTCCGAGCTCCCACGGTGGGCGGCGTCGGGCTCCACGCGGAGGAGGGCAGAGAGGCGCTGAGACCGGGTGGGATCGGCGGAGTGGAGGGAGGTGGAGCCGTTTCTCACGTTTGTGGAGCGAGTGGGGGTCAGAGGGGGTTGGGATGCGAGCTCGAGGAGCTCGCCATGGACTCCTATGGCGGCAGCGCTCTGTGCGCTTGAACGGGAGGCAGAGAAAGCGAGCGAGAGCTGGGGAGAGAGGAGCGCGGCGCGTGAGTGGGAGCTGAGTGCTGGGCGCTGGTCCCTTAAGGCCGAAGGGTGGCCGGGCGCGGGCAGCAGCGCGTGGCCGGCGGTGGCAGGCGGCCATGGCTGCGTGTGCGTGCCGGAGCGGGGAAGGAGGAAGGCGACGCGGTGCAGACCGAGTCCATTGTACCAAGGCCCATTGACAGGCGGGACCCGCGCAAGGGAAAATAGAAGGAAACTATGGACCGAGTCCAGGGAGAAATGGATGAGGAGACAAAGTGGGACCCACGGAGCTGTCGTCCCCACGCGGATCCGAGGCGGGCTGACGAGTGGACCCCACTCGTCAGTGACTGCAGAGTGGAAAATAAATTCGGAAAATTGAAAAATGCTGTTTGACTGCTGAGACATGTTTTAGAACTTATTGCTTTTGAACATCCTAGGGGCCGAATTTGACAAAACCCAAATTACAAAAGTTGTTCTAATCTTCTAGATCTACAACTTTGTCAAAAGGAGTATTATAAGATTCCAAGTTTAAATATGATTAAATTTGAATTTAACCTGTTGACTCCACTTTGACCAAGGTTTAATGCAAACTTAGAAATTCCTAAAGTCTATTTTATGCTCATTTTCATAGAAAGAGTATTATACAAATGTTTTGTAGTTTTTAATTATCTACAACTTTCACATATGATGTTTTGCATGATCATGTCTTTTGGTTGCTCAAATTTTGAATTTTCCATTCAGGTCTATTTGGACAGAATTCAGTAGAAGATAGAAAATGAGCTAAAACACCTTGCAAACCTTTATGCATGTCAACACACGTAATACCAAAGTTATTCTTCACGAAATTTTCTACAAGTTTGTTATAGAGAGTTTGGTCCAAAACACATCTTATTTTGAACTATAGTCACAAGTGCACTCAGGGGTTTTGCATATTCCACTAGAAAATTTTTGACTTCGTGATTTACTAGCCTAGTTGTTGCTCTTCTCTAAACATCATTAAGCCAGATCCTTGACTACCACTAATCTAATCGCGTGTTAAGACTTTCGAGATGCCGGGGGCATCACACAGTGGCTGGCCACTCTTGGCCTGATCCTGTGGGATTTTGGCGCCCTTACCATGCAGTTCTGGCAGTGGGACCATAAGGTGGTTGCGTTGCCCTACCTTGCAGCGACCAGCGGTGACAATCTGCTCGACACCCTGCTACACGAGTTCGTCAAACTCTTCACCAAGCCACGAGGCTGCCTCCCCTATGACCATATGACCACTGCATTCACTTATTGCTGGGCATCAAGCCGGTTGCGGTCCGACCATACCACTACCCTGCCCTGCAGAAGGACGAGCTCGAGCGCCAATGTCAGGAAATGCTTGACCGTGGAATCATCCGGCGCTGTGCGTCGGATTTCTCTTCCCCGGTGCTGCTGGTCACAAAGGATGATGGTCCTGGCACTTCTGCCTCAATTACCGAGCGTTGAACGAATGGACGTTCGTGACACCTTTTCGATTCCGATCGTCGATGGAGCTCCATGGGGGCGTAATTCTTCATGAAGATCAACCTTCATTCCGGTTATCATCAAGTGCGCATTTGTCCAGCGGATGTGCGCAACACGATGTTTCGAACTCATGATGGCCTCTACGATTTCTTGGTCGTGCCCTTCGGTTTGACTAATACACCAGCAACCTTCCAAGCCCTGATGAATGACGTCCTCCGGCCATTCCTGTGACATTTTGTTTTGGTCTTCTTCGACGACATCCTCATCTATAGCACCTCGTGGGCGGAACATCTACAGGATGTGCGTGCCGTTTTCACCGCGTTGCACGACCACGACCTCATCCTCAAGCAGTCCAAGTGCTTCTTCGATGAGTCCTCAGTCACCTATCTTGGCCATATGATCTCCCACGATGGTGTGGCCATGGATGCAGGCAAATTTCAAGCGGTGGTGGATTGGCATGTTCCCCGGTTGGTGCGTGCTCTACGCGGGTTCCTCGGCCTCAGTGGGTTACTACCTATGTCAATGACTACGGGGCCATTGCGCCTCCTCTCACCAACCTCCTCCACAAGGATGGCTTCATGTGGTCGCTCGAAGCAATGGAGGCTTTCCAACGCCTCAAGGCCGCTCTCACCACGGTGCCTGTCCTGGCCCTGCCGGACTTGTTGCCATTTGTGATCGAGTGTGACGCGTCTGGCGCTGGGTATGGCGTGGTGCTCCATCGTGGCATAGGGCCTGTGGTGTTCTTGAGTTGACCGATGGCACGCCGTTATCATGGTCTGGTAGAGGATGAACGAGAGCTGATCGGCCTCGTACAGGCCATGCGCCATTGGTGCCCATACCTTTGGGGGCGACGCTTCCATGTCAAGACCGACTACTACAATTTGAAGTTTCTCCTCAACCAACATTTGGCAATGATCCCTCAACACCAATGTGTGAGCTAACTCTTGGGATTTGACTTCACCATTGAGTACAAGCCGGTCCGCACTAATGTGGTGGTGGATGCTCTATCTTGGTGCGACTCTAAGCCTGTCGAGCTCCTCACACTCTTCGGGCCGACCTTCGACATCATCGACGATCTTCGCCATGCGGCTACTGGTTTTTTTTGACCAAAAAGACTGTGGGGGAGGTCTCCATAGTAAAAAAGTTTTTTTATGTAAGCCGGATAGCACTGCTGGGTTGGGTAATCATGAAAGAATATCAATCTACTACTCCTTCCTGTCCCCCCCCCCCCGGCTGACCAGTGACCACCATAGACGGCGGCACTTTGCCGACGATCGTGCTCTCGGCAACAAAGTTCCAGCGCCTCTGGCCCTGCCCTTGCCTCCTACCATCGCGGTAACAGCTACAAAATACAAATATGCTGAAATTGGTTTCTGAACTAACTGTAATGCCGATGGCTTTTGCTGTACCATTTGTTGTTAGCAATATGCTCATCAAAATAACACTATGCTCATGAAAGGAGCATTATTCTGCTCGCATGCAAATGCTTTATTTGTGCATCCCTAATAGTTTTATTTATGCAGTCAATGAGTTGGAAATACTAAATGCAGACAAGGATACAGACAATCAACAGCTACGAACAAGGGCAGATAAGGATAAAGATACAGAGGATCAACAGATCCTACTAGAAGAGAAAGATGTTGTGTCATGTATTGCAACCCTGATATCTGACCTATGTAGCCCTGGAGAATGGCTGTCTATGATGAAATTCCATTCAGAGGTTTGTCGTGGAAGAAAAAAACTGTTTCTGTTCGGTCTCTAAATTCTAAAAGAAAATGTAACTATTGATACAAAAAAATGGAAATATGTTTTCATATTTAACTCGCAAAAGTTGGCTAAGGTCTTGGAACCATGACTTCAACTTGACATCATTATGGAATACTTGAATTATTATTCATTAATCATTATTTAATAAATGGTAAACTAAATTCAAAGGCTTGATTTTGTCTTGCAGTATCCATTCAATGTGCTACACACAGCATTACCATTGAATATTTTACGTTGTGCATTATATTGTACCATTTGTCCTTTCTTCTCAGTTAGTTGTTACAGTGGCTGCCAGTGGTAATAATTTTCAGGTAGAATGTATGGTTTGTATATAGTGGTGGCTACAGTGGTTGCAGCCTTGCAAAATCGTACAGTGCAAAATTATTCAAAGAAAAACGAGTCGTGATGGTGTATGTAAATTCATAGGCGACGGGATCTGTTCTTCGTTAGTTTGATACAGAAAGACTATATATATTAACAACTTGAAGTTTTGGATATATTTTTAGTTTTTTATATCCAACACATTCAGAGCTATCTGATAAACACTACCTTGATGCCAGTTGATTATTAGTCTTAGAGTAAAATGCACTATTAGCCCATTAACTTTTTGCACTGTGTCGATTAGGTCCATCAAGTATCAATGTGCATTTTTAGGTCTGAAGTATATCAGACAAGTCCATACCGTACCTAACTTTAACAAAAAATTACATATCAAATCATGTACGTATCCAAAAATTATCAAATCAATTTTTTATGATTGTATTGATGAAATCTACACAATGGTACTAACTTGACATGTAAAATGACCATGTTACCCCTATTTATGCTAAATAAATGTTTAGTTACTTTTTACTTCTATCTATTGTTTAATACATCTAAAAACCTTGCAAAAATACTATTGTGCATGTAATGCTCTATATACCAGTGTATACATTTATCATGGTTAGTGGTTGCTATTTTCTTAAAGAAATGATTTCTTTATGAATTATGGTCTTTTGAATGAAAAGCAATGTATGGCTTATTGTACTACTTAATAAATGCTACAAAAACCATGATGCTTGTATTTCGGTTAGTATATGTATGTGTAAAAATTTCGTGAATAAATGTTTCTATTTTGGGATAAAAATAAAAATAAGGTTTGAGCATTTAAATCTATTTTACCACTTAAATAGAGCCGAAGTGGTCAATGCCAGTTCCACTGTGTAGATCTCATCAAGACAGAGCTATCAAAATTGATTTTATAATATTTGGTCATGTATATGATTTTATATGTACTTTTTAGTTAATGTTAGGTGCAACATGGACCTATGTGACACACCTTAAAAAGTTAATGGGCCCAAAAATGCACATTAATAGTTGATGGATCTAACCGACACAATTCAAAAAGTTAATGGACTAATGGCGTATTTTACTGTTACCTTACAGAATACACCTGCTCTTGAGAACTTTGTTTACATTACTATGAGTATATGATTAATTTTCATTGTATTGCCAGTTTCTAACATGCTATGGCTAATGCACATGCTGTAAAGTCATTTGACATGCAGACTAACCCTTGTTTATCTGCAGCTTCTTGAACGCTTTGGTGAGAGCTGGCCCTGTGACCGGGTCAGGAGGTACCTGACACAAAAGGGTGGCCCAGGCTCATCATCTGAAGCAAAAGGCAGGCCATGGTGCAGCTTATTGCCGTTACTCAGCAAGTATCCAGATCATTTTGTCATGAGAGGAGTGACCAGAGGGCAATCAACATCAGAGTTTGTTGGGTTGGTACCTCTGCTATCATTGGAGGATGACGCATAAATGGTAGAACCATTCTTGGTATTCTGAGGCTTCTCATGCCATCATTAGACTGTTCTAAAGAAGCTGGGACATCGTTGATTGTATCTGAACTCTGAAGCTCGTGTTGTAGGGGCTGTCATGTTATTGTAAACCTTTACACCTTTGTTGTGGATGACTTTAGGATTGATTTTGTGTACTCCAGTGCTACAGTTTGGCAGTGTATTCTGTGAATTTAGATCAGTGGTCAATCCCATTGTTGGATGTTTTGAAAGCCTACTCGTCATAATTTCTTGTTGCATGTTAGGGGAGAAAGGGTTGTCAGCTGCTCGCAGAACAGCAGATTATAGTGCGTTTTCCAACGCAAGGAATTTCTGAAGGAATTTCTTCGCCAACGCAAAGATGCATTTCCACTTTGTCATTGTTGAAATATTCTGCAAGGTCACATTTTCATGAAATGACAGTCTACAGTGCGGTCTACTATCTTTCTTATGAGTTACGACAGTCTACTATCTTTCTTATGAACGGATTGTGTGCGGTGTGTACATCTTTTTTATTGCTCCTGAATCGATCTTAAAAACTTCAAGACACAACTAGGTCTATGCCCGTGCGTTGCCACGGGGCAACAGGTACCCATACAGGTTCTGACTTAGAACAAGCCATCGTGACCCCAATCACTATTTTACGCGCGCCGCTAGGGGGTAGCTGCGCGCGCCACGTGGCGCGGGAGAGAGAGGGAGGGAATGGGTGGAGCGGGCGCTGGCGAGGTCGCCTGCGCGCGTAGGCGGCGGATGGCGGGGGCGACCTCGCCGGATTAGAGTTTAAGATTGGGGAGAACTGACAACGAGCTCTCCTCCACCTCCGCGATAAAGAGGAGGGCTGGGGCGAGACAACGGCTGCTACCAGGCGGCGAGGGCAAGGTAGGCCCCTAGGTAGCGGTGAGCGACAGAGGGCGAGGCGGTGGACAGAGCGGCGGGAGCCACTGGTCATAGGTGGCGGCAGTGGAGGCACGGCGGGAGGCAGCGGCGCTGGCGGCCAGGCGAGCGGTGGCACGCAGGGCGGGAGGTGCATGAGAGGCAAGGCATGAGGAGGAAGATGGGCGCTGCCTAGCGGTAGCGGCACACACACATAGAATTAATAGGAGCCCGTCAACGATCTACTCATAGCTAGTGATACCTTTATTTGTAGCATCCTGCATATATTAATTGGGACTGGCTGCCGTGCGTTAAGCGTTCCGCACGGCCGGCCGGCTCAACCAGAGCTAGCGAACCAAGTTATTTTCCTGCTTATTAGATTCATTCAAAAAAAATTGCATTGATTTTTTATCAGTTCTGATCATTCACTGGTGACAGAAAAAGAGGAAAAGACAACCAAATACAAAATCTTGCCCTTGAATGCTTCTTGGGAACAAATAGTCACACAGATAAAAGAGGAAAAGACAACCAAATACAATTGATTAGCTTAAAAATCAACACCTAGAAACACTTTCTGCATGTGTACTTTCCATTCTAGGATTGTGTGATCCTAGCTGCACAAGTCAAAAAAAAAAAGATTTAGTTGCTAATATGCTTGTACTACTAGAATGACTACCACCAGAAAGATTGTATATGAAGATTTGCCTTATACTGATAGCCTCTACTTGCATTCCCGTTGGATAGTTTGATGATCTTCAATGTATTGGCAAGAACACCGTATTATTAATAAACATGTAGTACAACAACAAGAACATCATATTCTTGATTGTGGTGTATAAATAAATTTGAACTAAAAAGAGTCCTCGAGAACAAGGTTGTATACAGTGTACAGAAAAAGGGGAACAAAAAATGGCTAAGTACATTATCTAATGGAGTGCATAGTTGTCTGATACAAAACCATATCATTACATAATTTATGTATGTACCACTGCATAACTCAGACCATTTTATTGCCTAGTGAAGTATAATGTGTTGCCTAATAAGTTGCATAGTATTGCCTAAAGAACCACACTGTTTTGCCTAATTAAGAACTAGCAACAAAAAAAATTATAAAATGTCTAGCAAAAAATTATGAAGCACATGAGCCGCTACTCAGATGGTGAACTACTGGAAAACAAAAATAAGCTTCTGTCAAACAGCTATAGCTACTAAGCATCGGTGAACAAGCGAAGAAGTTAGCATGCAAAGAATAATTAAAACTAATAAATTGGCAGCAACACAGACCATAAGCCAATTAGCAAAAATGACCAGACCAGCATTGAAATATTACGATTGATATGCACTAAGGTCATCATTGTCTCAATTATAACATGAAACTGACATTCACGAACGATATTTATGACACGCTTATTCTATTGAGCTGCTGCTGAAGTGCATGCCTAAACAAAAGATAGAGCCAAAAACTATGGCATAGACAAGCTACTGATTGCTTGCTGCATCACGAACAAGACATTTCACTATAGAAGAACTCACCGCACCAGAAAACCTTTGCGAGAAAAACATGTATGACTACAATAAAAACATGTATGACTACTCTATTGTAGAGAGACAAAAGTAGCAAAATCAGAAGTAATCCCAGGTAAAAATTTGCAAATGTTTGTTCACATGATAACTACACGCATCATTTTACTTCCCATGCAGTGCAGACTAAAAAAAGCATTGAGGCTAAAGAAATAGCTTATCTAACACCAGTGCAGGCAATTATAGACCTAGTACTAAAGGAAACCAATCAAAAGGAATTACGATGTGCTCAATAAAACTCTGCCAAATGAAATACATTATTTCTCCTATTTTGGAAACATATTATTGCCTAAATAAAATGACATAATTGCCTAATTAAAGACATATGATTGCCTAATGAAGAGTATCATTTTTCCTAATAAATAAATGTATTATTTCACTCTTATCATACAATCACATTAACTACAATACTAATTATTAGAAACTAATTGGTTAGCTCATACCGATAATAACACACATTAGACAGGGATAAAGCATTAATGATCGAGTAAAAAAGTGACAGCTCAAAAGACTAGGATACTTTCTGTATAGAATAATAGTTGAAAAAGAAAAGAGGCCAATGAATTTTTGTGTCTCCGAAGGTAAGATTAAGTACAAGAAAGAATAGATGAAAAGGAAGAGCACACAAACTATAAAAAATCAAGAGGGGGAGATGTGATGATTTATCGGATTACAACAACAGCAACAGGTGATGAACATGAAATATCTATTACTAAGATAAATTACACTAGGATAAAGTTGTGATCTTAGTGAAATAAACTTCCATAAATATGAGGACTACACATGCATGCGTGGATGCTAGATATATTTTAGCTTGATTGCTTTATCTGTGCCAATTACTAGGTAAATTCAGATATAACAGAAACACATGTAGATAAAAAAAGGAGAATGAGAAAGAGAGAGTTGCAACGGTAGAGAAAAAAAGAACACAAAAAAGGGTTACTGCATATATATTTTGCTGGAGGTAAGCAACAAGAAACGAGCAAAGAAGAGTAGCAAACAACAAGAAACAAATAAGTTATTTCTACTGTGAAAGGACATGTAACACAAAGAACAATAGCCACTCGGACCTATGTGGAGATCGGCACTAAAGCAAGCCATAGTAACTAAACCAGAGGAGGTGGATCGATACCAGTCACCCACCTATTCCACCATGTAGAGTTTTGTATTTTAGATTTTTTAGCTTAGATTTAGTAAAAACACACACATAGGAACTGCACTTCGATGTTTCTTTCAGATGAACAAACATTTGAATATTTTTAATGGTGCATAAGTGAAAAGAAAATGTTGCAACACAAAAAGGGTATTAGAATAATTGATGAACACTTACACCCATGTTGTATTGTTTTGCATAATGAACAACCATATCATTTTGAGGGACTCAAGTGTACCGAGTCTGGTCTTTCGTTCTGGCTGTGATGAGCACTTGTCAACACCTGAAGTCTTGCTGAAGGAAGAGCGAGCAGAAGTCCACCTAAGTGTGACCTGATGGCGGCGCCCAAGTGTGACCGAGGCGTGACAAAATCCCTGCCAAGTGGACCGGCAGGTGGCTCGGGTTGAGGCCCAAGTTAGGCTTGGCCCATAAGAGCGACCTTGGGTGCAGGACTATGTCGTGAGCCATAAAATCACTCAAGAGTGGAGGCTCAACAAGCGTTTACCGGTTCGAGCGTCAAAACCAGGGGCTTGGTTGGCGGTATCCCAAAACCGGAGTTACCCCCGAGGGATGAGCTACTGAACACGTGGAAGACATCGGGACAAGGCAGAGAAACTGAAGTTGCAAGGACTCCATCGTGGCCGTTCATCCGAGCTATTGCGGTCTTTTCTAGCCTCTAGAGGCGTTTTAGTGTAACGAGTCTGTAATACAGGGGGTTAAGTGCAAACTGCCTTAGGACAATAGAGGTGTAGTATAAATAAGAGGTTGGCTGCTCCAAGCCACCGCTCTTGGCTGGTTTAGTCCTCTTAGACTTAGGGTTTATGAGTGATTTTCGTTCTCAAGCCTTGAGCTCCATTTTAAGAGAGGTTAAGAGTAGGATCTAGCCTCTAATCTAGTGGGAATGTGAGGGTGGTTGCTTGAGTTCGAATCCCTTCAGTTGTAATCTGTTCTAGACCCTTGTTTGGGCACGTAATAGAAGGAAGATTCAGCTGAAAGCTTGTGTCCCTTGTCCCTCCTCTTCTTCCTTGAATTTTGCTCTCGATTCTTGGTCTTTTGGTGTGTTTATGCTTGACCAAGTTTGTGATCTTTTTTTTGCCGGTAATTTGGACTGCAAGGACATGGTTTTGATTGTGGTTTTCTTGCCAAATCTTTGGATCCGCGAGCAGCCCCTCCTCTTTCATTCTTGCCACTTGGACTTCACCTCGGGGAGAGTTAGATCCGTGGAGAAATTCTTGGGTTAACCCCTTGATTTGTTGGGAAAAGCTTCTCCATGGATTAGACAAGGTCCCTACAAAGTTTGGTAAAGTTTGGAGTCCATTTGGTTAAGTTTTGGATCGTTTCTTGTGGTTTTCCTGGCTTGTAGTTCTCGTTAGTCCCAGAACGTCCGGTGGCTCACCACAGGACCGTCCAATGGGTGCTTCAAAATAGCACTCTCGGCCTAGAATGTCTCGGTCTAGCAGCTTCTAGAACCCTTCTTTGGCCACCTCTTGCTAATCAGTCAGCATCTTTCATAGGCGAAGCTTCCAAGGCTTTTTGGTGGGATCAACACTAAGGAGGTGTTCGATGATGTCGCGATTGACACCCCTCATCTCCGCTAGAACCATGTGAAAATGTCCATGTTAGGTTGAAGGAAAGGTAGGAAGGACTCTTCCAATGTTGGGGTAAATCGATAGCAAAGCGAACGAAATGATCAGAATAGTGCTTATAGTGCGCGCAGTTGTCTCTTGATCTGCCCTCGAGCGGGCTTGGGAGCATATGAAGTCGTCTGCACATCATGGACAGGTTGTTGCTCTAGTGAGCTGCCCACCTCATCCTCGCATGCCTATAGTTGACCTCTGACAACCTTATTCCTATGGGACCTGACATCATCATGCAAAGAAAAGACGTGGTGGGGAACAACCTCGAAACTGTTGATCATCCCTCGCAAAAAAATGGTATTGTATGGGTAAGGGATGTTCACCATGTGAAAGTCAAGAGCTTTGCCATAGCGGCAAAGCCTGAGCCGAACTACACCAAGAGGGTGACCTTTCCAACAATGGTGATACGGTGCCCACTGAGACCTTTCGTCTGTGACATTACAACAGTGAGTCCCATGCGATTGAACATGTCAACAAAAAGGAGGTTAGTAGGATTGCTATCGTCCACCAGCACTCTTTACACCATAAAACCAGTGACATTGGTCGAGATGACGAGAGCAAGAAATGGAATGCATGTCAATATTTAGTGGTGAAGGTTACTGGGTCGAAAGGCGACTAGGTACTAGGTTGACCTAGCCGTTATAATTCTTGTACCGCCACTTAGATTCGAGGAATGAGTGAGTCTGTGGTTGGCAACCATGTTCAATGCGCTCTCATTTCCCTATAAACGACGCTAAGAAACAAACAGCATGTCTATCTTTGATGGCGAAAGTTATCATGGCAAAGGTCCATCAGGGCAGCTCCAATAGGGGTTCAACATCGTCGACTGGGTTGACTTGGTGGGCGCAATCCTTTTGATGCCACTTGGATTCGAAAGGCCCGATGGGAGCCCTTGATGATGGTGTTCATGTTCTTAGCTCTCAACGCTCCCCATAGACAGTATTCAAATGTCATAGAACTTGTTCCCAATGCTAAAGAAATCCCAATTTCCAAATTTACCCCGTAATAATACTCATTGGGGGTGTTTATAGTCCCTTAGGGAATCCAAGAGGCACATAAATGGAGATTATGAATGCAGTGTCTTGCCTAGGTAGGAAGGACCACCGCTCCGTGGCCTTTGACTTTTCCAACTAGCGCCTCCTAACATGGCTACTGAATGCTGATATTCCCTGAGCTCTACACCATCAGGTCATCTAAGTATTTGTTTAGTTTTAACCCTAAACTCTAAAGTTGTCTGAATTTGATATTAAATAGTCAATATTTTTAATTCCAACCCCTTGAGATTGGTTTTGGTTCATGGTGGGTTTGAATTTAAATAAGATAAAAATATTCAAATGTCTCAAACATCGAGCTAGTCTAAAGAGATGATTTAGAACACAAGGAATTAAAAATAAGCCCAAGAAATTAATAAATTAATAAATATTAAAATGAACAAAGGCTTTGTATAATTCAAAATAAATTCGTAATAATCCTTTCAACTATGACAGAAACTAGTTCTATCTTTGGTGACTTGCAATCTAGAAATTGAGTTGTAGAAAAAAATTGATGCACTTAAATTTTCTTTTTCTTTTTTTAATTTATTAAATATTTTGTTTGAAACTTCTAAAATTTGTTTCATGAGTTCTAACTATTATTTTCAGTACCTCATGTCCAATACATCTCAAATAACAAAAATTATGAATTTAGGTTTTTTTCATATTTAAATTAGGTGGGCTGATACTTAATGATATTGATAATTGAAGTGCAAAATTTAGACTATTCCAAAGTTCATCGTTGTAATTAAAGAAACAAAAAGGACAATGGGCTAAAAATGAATTTATTCCTTCTTAAATGACATGTTAACTAATTCAAAATTGATGTAGGCCACAACTCATGTCAAGAAGACCAACCCACTCAAAAGATATAATGCACTAGAAATACACATTAGCAAATTCAGAAATAGATCTCGCAATTTCCATGTACCTCACAAACAACTCCTACAAAAAGAATAAAATTTACATCAAAATTTCAAATATAAACATCATATTTTGCTGCGATCAGAGGTAAAAATAAAACGTAAACTCATCAACATTACGAAGCTAGCAATAATTCTAAGCAAGCATTAACAATAACGTAATATTTTGATTCGCCATCTCCACCACACAAAAAAAAGCGTGGATCTATACTCCTCTTTGAGTATGGTGCGTGCAATTTGGTTCCATATCAAGAGCCCGAATGCAAAAGGCAGGCGTATAATTCCTTTTGAGTTGTTGATGTTCTACACGCATAAAAAGAAATTCAGTCTAAATAATCCAATGGTCCTTCCAAATTTATTATGATATAATTTAAGAAAAAATAGTATTACCTTGGTACAGATCCAGCCAAAGGAGATGCCCAGATGACAATGCCCCAATCGATCTGCAATGAAATATAAATTCGCTAACTGATCTGTTCGCTGCAGCAAATAAATCGGAAAGAGAATGGATCAAGAGTTCGAGACGTTTGGACCGGCTAGGGGGCGAGTCCTATTCCACCGCCGCCGTGCGCATCGGAAGGACAAGGGAGGGATGCGAGGACAGACAGAGGGTTGCTCCGGGGGCCGGGCCCTATGCCTCCGCCGCCGCCGCCGCGCGCATCGAACAAAGAGACAAACAAGGAGGGGGAGAGGAGGACGGACAGGGGCGGATCTATAGTGATTCCTGTGTATTCCCAGAAATACCCTACAATCTGAGTCAACAACACAACAGGTCCACCAAATTTTGTATCATGTAACTGCTTTGCAATCTACTAACAGAGATGCGAGGAGGAAGTGCTCACCGATGCGCTGGCCGCGGAGATGCAAGGGAGCCGGGGAGCGGACGCAGGGAGGCGGCCGGCTGGAACAGGGGAGGAGGAGCGGACGCAGGGAGGCAGGCGGCCGGAAACGAAGGGGAGCCGGGGAGCGGACACAGGGCAGCCGGACGGCAGGACGGCGGTCGGGGCGCTCAGGGGACTAGAGCGGGCTTCGACCAGGCTGGCCGGCTGGGTGCCCGGGTGGACGACGCTCAATTCCCACGCCACGTATTTGACGTCCAGTCTGCAAACCTTTTTATTTCAGAGTGTTCTCTATTTTTTTTCTCTTGTCCCCATTTACTCTGCTCCCACTGCTGCTGCCCCGAACGGAAGAGAGGTGAGGCTAGCATTAAAGCCGTACACTGTTTGCGTATTGTACACAAAGTAAAAAAACAATAATTACGCACTATGCACAGTACGGATGCACGCACTGCTGACCTTGGTCTGAGAAGCAGGAGAAGGCCGCTCGCGGCAAGGGCGGTGTGGGGAGGAGGTCTGACCGGCAGTAGTGCAACGGAAGGCCGCCTCACGGCAGCGCAACGACTGGCTTGCGGCGTGGCTTGCGGCGTCGCTATGCACAGATGCACGGGAGGGCTGGCTCGCGGAGCTCTGGCGGGCGGCGCGCAAAGGTCAGCTAGCGAAGGACCGTCTGACGGCGCGTGAAAGGTCCGGCGTGCGGCGTTCAGGACCGACTCAATGTTTCCAAAGGCCCTAGTGCAAACTCAATAGCATGAGCCCTAAATGCTATGTATGTATACGTGCATGGTATAACTATGCTTGTATATATATATATATATATATATATATATATATATATATATATATATATATATATATATATATATATATATATATATATATATATATATATATATATATATATATATATATATATATATATATATATATATATATATATATATATATATATATATATATATATATATATATACACACTTTTATTTGCAAAGTAATAATGCCGTAACTTCCAATGATCCAATGACATAATCTTAGTTTAAGATATTTAATAGTAATTCAAGAACAATGGCTACAACACAGCAAGAAGACTACTAAAATAACAGCGGAACAAAACTAATATGATTAGCTCAATTAAGAATCAAACTCTGTCGGTATTACTTCACAAAATAAAAAGGTGACAAATCTATTTCTTCTCATAACATATAGAACTCTGCCGATATAACTCTACTGATAGGGTGCGCTGTCGTAGGCTGTTCCTTCGCATCGCGTGGCTGCACGGGCAGTCCAAATTCGCGCCGCCATGGAGGCCGGGAGCCAGAAGAACGAAGAGTCGAAGACGGATGGATGATGCGATCAGGCGAATGCGAGAAGTTGCATTGCGTCCACAGAGACAACGCGAATGGTAAACTTTGTTCATGCGTAGGATTAGAATGCAGACTACCAGGATACTGTACTGAATATATAGGCTGTGGGCCCCCTAAGCCGTGGGCCCTAGGCTTGCGCACCCATTGCACCTCCCTAGAGCCGGCCCTGGCGGCATTCGTGGGGAAAGGTGCTGCGGCATGAGGGAGGGCCGGCGTGGCCACGGTGGGGCCTGGTGGTGTGACGCCGTGACGGTGATGAGATGCGTGCCCTCCTTCTGGGCAAGGCGGGCGAGGGGGCGCCGGCGCCAGCGAGCGGTGGCCAGCAGTGATTTGGAGAGACAAGTGAGGGCAGAACGGTCTATTCACATGGGCTAGAGAGTAAAAAGAGAGAAAATAGAGTCCCCTGAAGTGAAGTTAGCAGTTTAAGTGTCAAATATCGAAAGTCATACGGACTGAGTGTCAAATACAGAGAGGCGAATATCAAAATATCTCAGGTGGATGTGCGTGGAAACTTAAAAGATAAAATAATGAGTTAAAACTGTAAAATAACATCAAGGTATTAACATTTTATATAGTATTTTGGCGAAGCTCACGACTATGTGGCAATTTTGCAAAACCATGTTTTCAAAGTTTCAAATAATTAATTTTATCATTTGTTGTACTGATATACGATAGCCACCTATCGAAACACAATTAAGATGCTTCTAAATTTGTTGGTTTTTGAGATCACCGACTGTATTGGTGGCAGCCTCCCATGCAGTTCTTCAGCGTGATAAGTTGCTGTTGTGATATGTAAAATGAAATGGCAAAGCTCTTTCTTCTCATTGTTTTTGTACCATTTGGTTTGTCATATTTATCAATACGTTCTTTTGTTTCCTATACGTTTATCTATATATTTTCTCTGAGTGGTTAGTTCTAGAATTAAGTCAGTGGTCAGGAGACGGTATACGCCACATTTTGTCAGATTGATCTTCGATGATTGACCATATTGACGATTTTGTTGGGATATTTTTTTAGATGAGCAGGCAATTTGGCTTGATGATGTGTTTGGTTAACTGAGTAGGCATATACATGCATGCACGACATCGCCGGAACGGACAAACGTTTGCGACTTCATGCATAATGGAATGATTTGGGCTCGAGAAAGAGATGTTATATAGTTCTATCACCTCAGCTCTCATTTCTAAGCGCTCACCTTCCGAACATCTAGCCTGACGCATCGTGTTCTCCTCGCTGCGGCTAAGGAAAACAGTGATTCTCTTCCTAAATCCCTCTATGTCGCCAGCAACAACAGGATCTGCAACAACAGGATCTAGTAGGGTACTAGTAAATTCTCTTTGACAATGACCGCAAATGACTCGGAACTCACGATCACATTCAGGAAAAAATACCTCCTTCACCTCATAATTCTTAACAATTCTAGGTGAAAGTAAAGGAATGGAATCCTTGTCTTGCATGTCTTATGCTTTGGATCCATTTAGCCCAAGAAATTAACATATTCTATTAATATTTGATGGAATAGTTGTGACACTAGAAAAATTTCATGAAAATTTCCTTCAAAACTTTCTCAAATTCGAAATAAGTCTTCAAATCTATTTGTTGAACAGTTTTAAATCTTTGCATTGAAAGAGCTCAACAATCTTCATAGAAATATCTATAAGTTCTTCAACATCTTTCCAAAGTCATTGTTTTTCCTCCCTCAATGTTTTCTTTTGCTCTTTCTCTTTTCTTTCCCTTTTTCTTTTCTTCTGCCTTCGCCTTCTTGGCCTAGCTGGCCACTAGGCCCTCCAAGTCCAACCATGTTCCCTCTAATTCTCTTCTCTTACCCCGGGTTTAGGCCCACTACTTCCCCGAGCCAGGATGAATTGCAACCTAAGTTCAATATCATATAATCTACTCTATCAAGCTAAATTAGAAAAGTAAAGATACAATTGCAAGAATGTTCCATAGAATGTATAGAGAGCGGTAAAAATGTAAACTTCTAATAACAACAGTGACTTAGTAGAGTCCTCACAAAGGCCTTCCTTCCTTGATCCAATCAAAGACTAAGAACAAAGTTTGCTCGCGCAAGGGCCAAACTTTCATGTGGATAATATGTGGTTTGTGGATAGTTCTGGATTAGCCCCACGTGCAAGCAGGGATGCTCTCCTATATCGTCTCTACTATGGTGAGCTTTGTGAAAAAAAATAAAGACATCTTTCAATCTCACAAAAAAGATTGCGACCACTCCATACTCAGGAGGGTCCTGCAAGACTTAAAAGCCATCTGCGGGAACGAAGGACAAACCTTTTCTATCATGTTGCCTATTTGTGACTATAAATCATGATATGCATTTAGTTAATTAGTGTTTATGTACTTCCATAGACTCTATAGTTTTTTCATAGAAAATGATTAATATTAAGACTATATGGAAAGCAGCAAATAGACATAGCTTTGATATCAATTCATATTTTCCATTAGTTGGGACTAGGTCATGCTACTTCCGGAGCTGTAGTCGGGCCCCTGCAGCTGATCTTCTGGCTCCTAGTGCTGTTCCTTCCTCGGGTTCCTCCACTATCGGCTGCTCCGGCAGGTGTCCTTCGCTCATGGGATCTATATGCATGACATAGTGCAATATGAGCATGTGGAAATGCAAATGCTTGCTTATGGTGCAGATGCGATGCAATGAATTGTGATTATTAAATGGAGTTACGCATCTTTGTGTCAAAACTTGTTTAATACTTAGAAATCATACAAACCATCACCTAAGGTAACCTATCATATCACATGTATCAACATGAGGACGTGCAGTGAATATAAAAATCCGACAAGCAAAATGACCAAAGTTTAATTAGACATCTATTTTCCATATAGTCAACTCAATATACCTAACATGCATTTCAAGACAGTAGAAATGACCTAAGCACTTCTATGATTCACTATGATCTTTCTTATTACTTACTAAACATACTAGACTCACTTTTTCTACTACTTAGTTAAATATGCATTATTTTTGCCATTTTCAAATCAGTGCCCATGCTTAACATGCACAATCTCATATTCCAACAGTGAGCCATATACACAAACTAGAGTTCACGTAAAATCCACAAGGTCATCTAGAGCATATTTTCTTATAGCAACCATTTCTTATTTCAACAATATGCTTAAACAGTCAACACTAGGGCTACCAAAATTCACACTAGTGCCTAGATATGCTAACAAAGTCTCTGTCCAAATTTCAAGATTTTTGGAACTCATTTGACCTACATTTCCTTGTTATTAGTTTTTTACATGCATGCAAGATCTAGGGGTAAATAGGTCATTTCACACCTCCTCATCATACTCATTTTGTAGATCTGTTTAAATGGAGTCCATAGCCACTGAGTTTGTATTTTTAGCATTTTTGTGTGATTTATAATGATTTTTCAAAGTTTCAGTTTAAATAATATGCATTTAACCGAAAATACCTTAGATCTAGGACTTGTATGCAATTAACTATAGATCCCAGGGGCTAGATCGAAAGATTCTCAAGACACAGCGCAATAGTATGTAGGACTTAAACGCTAAAACGGGAAACTCAGGGGCCGGATCTAAAATGTGCCGGCCCCTTTCTTCCTCCTTGCGCCGGTGGCGGCCGCTTGGAAACGCGCGCGCGCACCAGCGAGCTCCGACTCGCCGTGGCCGCGACGCGAGGCGGGGAGGGTGTTCTCAGGCCGGGGCTACTACCTCACGGTGACGGCATCGAGGATGGAGGCGTGGACGAAGCTCGCGGAGGCGGTGAACTGAGGGTGAACAGGCGCAGACGTGACGTCGAGGCGAAGGCGGATCTCGGGGTTGGGGCGCGGATCGACGGCGACGTCACCGGCTACGGGCGCGCGGGAACGAGGCGAGGGTAGTGGTGGTGGTCTCATGGCTCGGGGAGGCAGTGGAGCGACGGGCGCGAGCTCAAGCTCCGATGTCGGCTCCAATGGCGAGGCGAACACGAGTGAGCAGGGAGAGCGAGCGGGAAGGGCTGGGAGAGTGAATGGGCGAAGGGAACGAAGAGAGGAGAGAGTTCTCCCCCATAAGGACGCGGCCGACGAGGTCGATCCACTGGGCAAGGGCCGCTGCTCATACGCCGCCGGCCACGGCGGCGTTCACCGGCCGAGCAGCGTGGGCGTGGCCGGATCGCAGCCCCACTTGTCTGCGAGAGGGATTTCCAAAAATAGAAAACACAATGGTTCTACTTTTTGTTTGCCTCTGAAAATCACTATTTTGACCCATTTCTAGGCTGAATTTGAAGGAGACCCAATTGGAAGAAATGTTGTACTCTTTTAGATGTACAAGTTTGTCAAAAGGCTCAAGGCCAAATTCTGATGTCAAAAATATGATTTAAATTTGAATTTTACTTAGGGTTTCAGGTTCGACCTACACAGCCACTTGTAAAGAAATTTCTAAATGCCCTATTTGTGTTCAAAATCACCTAGAATGTTTTATACCAACTTTGTTCAAAATTTCAATACCTACAACTTTATCAATTAGAGTTTTGCATGAAAATGAATGTAGGTCAAGGAAAAAGTGGAATTTCTAAATAGTTCAGATTTTGACTATGTTTGTATGCTGACAGTAAAATCCCTAAATCCCTAAGCAAACCTTTGTGCATGTCAAAGCTCCAATTACCAAAGTTGTTCACCATGAAATCATCTACAAGTTTCGGTATAAAAAGTTCCACCTAAAACTCAATAGAACTAAAGTTATGATCTCATTCCTGATGTCATACATGCAGAAAACTGAGTTCACCACATAGCATTTCAATCAAGTTTGTTCATGTGAGTCCAATACACATCAATATGAGATAAAATGATGCTTATGAGATGTGATTAAGCAAATGAGGCACATGAAATGCACTAGAGAGGCCTGGGGCATCACAGCGAAGGCGTGCGAGCGAGGCTTTGGTGGCTTCGCCCTCAAAACTGTCATCCAAGCTATCTAAGGCTTAGTGAGTTGGGCCACGACTCACCAAAATAGAAGAGATGGGCCAAATCCGGCCTAGGTGGAGACTTTCTAAAGTTTCTCAGTTTCTGACTTCGTGGATTGAACTACTGGCCACGTGGAGAACATCCGAGGATTGTGTGGATCCTACGAAGATCGAGACTTCATCATGGTCGTCCATCCCGAAATATCATGTACCTTTTCGGTTGAGCCCCTTGTGATGCCCCCGGCATCTCAAGAGCCTTGACACACAATTAGATTAGTGTTAATGATGAATTTGGATTTAATCATGCTTAGAGAAGAACACTAACTAGGCCGATAAATCACTAAGTCAAAAATTTTGAAGTTGAATATGCAAAACCTTGCGTTGTTTGGTTGAATAGTTAAAAATTTATACATTTTCCTGCAAGACATCAAATACAAAAGTTTAGTTCAAGATGTAGTGTTCAACTTTACTATTTTGACCATTTTGAAAACCGGATGTTAAGAGGTTCAAAAGTTCAAACCAAACCAAGTCAGCCTATACTTAGAAAAATTCATATGTCTAGATTTCCAGCCCTTTCCCAAACTTCATTCTGAAATTACTTTTCATTTCACTGTAGAACTTCAAAATCTACCTGACTAAATTCAAATTTAAATCATATTTCCACATATAATTTGGTATCAAGGCTTTTGACAAAGTTGTAGATCACAAATTATTCAACAATTCTTCTAATTGGGGTTTCACCAAAATCAGCATCTAAATAGGTCAAAACGGAGATTTTCAGGAGAGAAGAAAACCAAATCAAGTGTGTTTCTTATTTTTCCCCATTTCCCCCTTCCCTCTCTCACTGAAGGATGGGCCCTGCGATCCAGAGCGGATGGCCATGGCCAGGACACGAACGCCACATGGCCGCCGGTCAATGGCAGTCACTGCCCGGCCTGCCCCACGCTAGCGCCCTCCCATCTGCCTCCTTCGGGTGGAAGCCACTGGCTCTCACACGCGCTGCCTCACTGCCCCTCCGGCTCCCCTCTACCTCGCTCTGCCCTCCTCTCCCACAAACACAGGGCACCAGGACACCAACCACCATTGGAGCAAGCCCCTGCAGCACGCACGCCCGCCGTCTCCGACCCTCTCCTTCCAATCCAGGGCGCGCACCACCTCCACCGCATCTCCCTCCACCTATATCGCCGCATCTTGGAGCTTCCCTCTACCTCCCTTGTCCTCCCCATGTGCACCTCCGCCATGGCCACCATGAACGCCATGCTCGAGCTCGGCCTCTCTGTTGGCGACCCACTTCGAGTGCCCTCCCTGCTCCAAGATCGACACCATCGAGCTTGCCGTCCACCCGCGCAGCTCCTGCACCCCACGACGTCTCCGTTCCCCGCCCCTTCGACGAGATTGGGCCGCCTGCTGCCAAAAAACGGTGCCCGTCGGTTCACGACGCGTTCTCCGCCGACTCAAACCTCCCCACGCGCCTAGACCATTGGGGAAAGGGATCCCCTTTGCCCGGAACATGCTCCCGCTGCCCTCCCTCGATGGGCTCGAGCCCTCAAGCCATAGGCGAAGCCAAGCCCCTCCTCTCTGTGCGCTCCGGCTAGAGGTAGGAGAAGAAGCAATGTTTTGCATTTAAGCCCCTGTGTCTTTTGCATATTGTTTGACTGTTCATTGTGTCTTGCAGAATTTGCAGGTTAAACCCTAGGTCTATCGGATATACGCATAAGAATCCAAGCCCTTGGACTTTTTGCAGATCTAACCTTCGATATACGTTGAATTGGTGCACTGTTGATTGAGTGTTGGTATTATTGTTTGCTACCCCTGCAAACTAGATTTAATTGTGTAGGGGTCCATTTTCAGGGTTACGAACTTTGAAATTTCATAACAAATCACAAAAAATGATAAAAATGTGAAACCAGTTTTGTTAGAAAGATAAAAATGGTATCTATGCAGTGGACTAGGCCTTGTGTGGTAACATAACTGTTTTACCCCTGATTTTGTGCATGGGTTGTTTTAGTGATTAAATAGTAAAAGTGATGTAAATGAGCTCCTAAAAATATGAAACTTAGACTGTGAGCCCATTATGTCATGTGTTATCACATATATTTTTGGTTGCTACTAGCACTCGCTGCAAATGACAGAATTACCCCTAACACTAATAATTAGTAGATTTATGTATATGAAAACTGCATGATACATATCACTAGTCCAGAAAAATCCGTAGAAATTATATTGTGCTCAATTGGTCCAGTGCAGCCTTGAAATAAAGTTTCATGTGTTTTTCTTACTGTTTACTATGTGTTTTGAAAATGACAAATGCTACGTTGGTATAAACTCCACTCTGTATATTTAATTTTTGTTATGTCAAAATGAAACCTTGAGTATAGTTCACATGCATGTTTCATCCTTATATGCCTAGGTTGCGAATCCCTTGCCATAAAAGTATTGCAATATCGAAGTATAGATAACTGGTTTGTGGCAGAACTGCCCAGATTAATCCGGATTTAGTGTGTAATCACCTAGATCCGAACTAACCTTGGTAGCCCTTCCGGATGTAGGTATCCTGACTTGGCCTTCCCATCCGGATCGAGTATGATTTTTGGGGCGACCCTCGAAGGAGTCCACAGGTTATAACATACACAGCCACATTTATTACATAGATTTGAAATATTACATATAGAGTTTGGTAAATATTACATCCCGGCTGATAAGTTCTTCAGCCATTTTAACAAAAGTTACCATAGATCACAAGTTTTATCCAACACACACCCTTATTCTGCTCAAGGCGTAGGAGAGCTTGTTTCAGAAGAAAGGAGGAGTAAGGTAAGGATCCCATTCGAACCAAGTATATTATGCTCCTGTAAAAAGAATAGGCAAGAAGTACTGAGTACTAATTACTCACCAAGACTTACCCGACCACTGGGTCGAAACCCGACTCCCTAGCTTATAGCCGGGGTGGTTAGGTCAACTCACACTGCGGCAGGTCCTAATAGTGAATCCTTAGCTGTTAGAATTTGGTTCACTTTTTAGTTATTACCTGACCATGCTAAGTTATTCTTATTATACTAACCAACAAGAACAAACATTTTTGTCAAGCATTCTTTATTAACAGGATCAGTTCTCTTACTACGATGTTGGTCGCGATCAGGCAGCTTACAACCGGCAAGCCACAGACGAGTCGAATCGATTTTCCACCTCTCGAGAGGGATACTCAGACACCCGTCATATGTGTGCACACCGACCCCACATACGACAACCCAACATCCAGTGCCACCTAGCTGGAACCATCC
The DNA here is from genome assembly GCA_030272315.1 of Paspalum vaginatum. Lineage (NCBI taxonomy): Eukaryota > Viridiplantae > Streptophyta > Magnoliopsida > Poales > Poaceae > Paspalum > Paspalum vaginatum. Next base: position 10,824,361 of record CM059013.1, on the reverse strand, counting down.
TCACCGAACCCGGGTGTCAGTCCTTCGGCATCCGCCCAACCTCCTCCTTCCAGTTGGTCTCAGTCTAGTTCCGCGCTTAGGTACAATAGGACGAGAGGCTTACCGGAGCCCGTTAAGGACGGCAAGTGAATGAGGCGCGTTCGGCCCAACCAGGCCACACATCGGACGGCCTTATGCGACACAGGCAGGATCAGGGTCCATAGCAAATAATCATAACATGTAAAGTACGAAAGCGAAACTGATCCCGCCGCATGCCTGTCAAATTATTAATCATTCTTCTTATTCTTAACCAATAAATTGCTGTAAAAGAATTCCGTTCTAGGCCTATGCCACCTAAGCCATCTACTGAGTATAGGATTTTATGCTGGATAATGAGTAATCATGCTCTAGGGTTTCAATCAATTCCTAACTCTAATGCACTGAGCATAACTCTAATTTAAATTAGGGACTTAAAGAAAACTGGGTAACCGGGGCTTGCCTTGAGTCACGGAATCTGTCTCTGTCGGTGACTCGGAGTCTCCTCCTGCTGGTGTGAAGGACGTCTCGGCCACACCGGCTTCCGTAGTTTCCGCTGCGGTGGAAGACTCTTCAACTGGAAGTGGTGGGACCAACGTGCCTAGGTTGATGACATGCAGGAGTTTTAAAAGTATAAGGATGATCAACCTGTTAAAAAAGTAAAATGCACAATTTTCTAAAGAAAAAGGGTGGTTGGGGTTAAACATCTGTATTTTCGGGTGCTAGTTGATGGCTCTTGGGTTCAAATGAATTACTTGGTATTTTTAAATATTTTTAAAAGCTTAAATGAATTTTCTAGGAATTTTTGAATAATTTAAATGGATTTTAGAATTTAATACATATTTTAATACATTTTTATGAATTTTTCTGCATTTTTAAATAAAGGCTGACTTTTTAAAATTATATAAACTTTAATTTAATTTCTTTTTAAAATTACCAAAATATTTATATGAATTAATAAATAATTTTAATAATTATTATAAACATATTAATATTAAAGTAAAACAAATAAACAATTTAAATTAATAAGAAAAAGAAAACAGAATTAGAAATTGAAATTGGGCCCAGCCCAAAAAAAAACAAAATAAAAAGTTTTAATTTCCCCCTTCAAAAATCGCATGGCCTCCCTTTCGGCCTGGCCCAGCCCACGAGTGGGCCGGCGGCCCTTTCCCTCAGGCGCGGCCCAACTCTCTCCTTCCCGGCTCGGCCCAGCGGCCGCGCAGGCCGGCAGGCCGGCCTACCAGGCGGGCGGCCCAGCGGACCGGCCTCGCCCGGCCGCTCGGCGCGCGTCGTGCCGCGCTCTGCGCGTCGCCACGCCGGCAGCGCCGGCGACCATCCAGGGGCGGCAGAGGCCGGAAGGCCTCGCCCGCGGTGGCCTCGGGCGCGGCGCGCGTCCCTCTTTCTTTCCCTCTCCCTTTTCCGTTCTTTCCCCTTCTCCCTTCACTGCGGGGTCACCGTCCGCCGCGGCACGGCGCCCGCCGACGCAACGTGGTGGCGAGGTGGCCTCGCGGCGGCGATGGTGCCCGCAGAGGTCCACCACATACCGCGCGGGGTGCGCGCAGGCGCGGCGCACCCGATGCGCGCGTCCGCGGGAACCCCAAGGGTTCCCACACGCGGGGAACGCAGCGGCGACACCCGCGGTGGCCGCGGCGCCATGCGGGGTTTCGAGCTCTGGTGAGCTCGAGCCGGCCCTCAGCGTAGCGCAAGAGAGGGAGGAGGGAGCGGGGTGGAACTCACCGGCGCGGAGGTCACGGCGACGGCGGCGGAGGGCGGGTAGCGGCGGCGAGGGGCGCGGGGGTTGGCGCGGGCGCAAGCGCGGGCGGGGAGCAGCAGACTCCCCCGCTCGCGAGGCAGGGAAGAAGACCCCGCCCCCGCTGGTCCCACCTGTCAGCGCCGCCTAACAGGGGGCGCGGGTGGCGGGGGGCTGGCCGCCACACGGGCCGCCGCCCCCGGCTGGGCTTCGCCCAGCGGGCGCGTGGCCGCGGGCTGGCCAGCGGGCCCGCAGGGGCTTTCCCCCTTTTTCATTTTTCTTTTTTTACTTTTACCATTTTCATTTTTAACACTAGATTTTTACCTTTTTCGGCAGGGGTCCAATATACAAAAGTGGAAGGGGTTAAATTAAACTACCCTTTCACATTTTTGTCCCTGAAAAATTCCAAATTTTTGAAAAGGCCTCAAATTTAAATTTGAATCAAATTTTTAAAAGAAGATTAGGGTAAAATGCAATGTACTCAGGTGTTTGAAATACGGAGTATTACATGGTTCACTATATACTTGATTCAATGCTTGTTTACATTTGGTATGATAAGAGTGAATTGGAGTTAGCAACCTATCAGGTGTTCCTCTCTTATACCATGCATGATAAGTTGACTAACTGAACTGGAATAAATGCAACGAGTTATGCATGTACTTTAGTAATATAAGGAACCAAATAACTATTGCTTGTCTTCCTAGGGTCAAAACATTAACATGTCATCCTTCGGATTAGCAATGTGCTAGTTCTATGTGTATGATTCTTTGCATTTATGATTGCTCTATGTCCACAATAGCACTTCTTCCTAATAGTTTATCAATCACCTTTTCTGTCTGTCCCTGAAATGGTTGTTCATACGTGTGCTTGATATTCAGGCATCTCATTCACTGCATCATGCATACCTTTCATATAGCGACGCTTACTGTAGATACGTGATCAAGAAGCAAGTGGGTGGAGCTACTTCAAGCAACGGTGTCCAAAAGACCAACTAAGACCCAAATACCACCTGAGGGCCCCTGAAGTGGTATTTGGAAGGAGGAGTTGTCCAAGTGATCAAGGGGTTGCCTGGGGCAAAGCCTCACAACCCAGCAAACTAACTTTAGATTAGTTTGTTCAAGTTTTCAACAACAAAGGTAGGCCCCTTAGGCATATACACCTATTTAGGGAGTCTCACCACCCTTTATTTGATTAGTGCATTTACGTTCAGGAGTTGTTTGAAACTCCACCTGCATAAATATCTGATATCCCAAGTAGAATGGATAGATCGAAGTCTATGCTTAGCCATGCTTAGACGGTAGAAGTCGAGTGAAGATATTCACTCGCGAGATGATAGGACTCAAAAATGTTTTACAAAAATTTAAATGCGAAAGCAATATGATAGGATGTGTTGAAAAGATGAGACCGGACGGAGATATGGGTATATTAAGATGAAAAATGATGTGGATGGTTTGGTGGACTCCGCCCGAGTCGTTTAAGGCCCGTCCGCTGTTCGCCTGCTGATCGGCATAACATTGCTAGATTGCTTAACCGGGACATAGGGACCGGTGAAAGACTACCTGGGCTCGTCCGGAGTTTTCGAGGTGCCGCCCATCCACTAGATGGAGGCAGAAGGCCTGGGGGAGCTTTGTACTCATTGCGGGAAGACCGAGATGTCGGCAGGCTCGCTATGAGGGCACAACCCGGGGGTTCAGGGTGGGGCGCTTTGAATCTTGAGATGAGACAGGTGTAGATGGGGACTATATATGGGAACGCGATGGCTAGAAAGCATATACCCCTGGCATGATAGTTATTCTCGAGAATTAAAATCGATTCGAATCGCTGATGCCCACCAGTTGTGGTAATGCCAATATCACTGACGGGCAATGTAGTAATAACTTTAATATCTTATTCATTTAATCATGCATTTTACATTACATGTTTGTATTTGTATGTTTACATTTCCGCAAGCTACTTTATGATGATATATATGTTGAGATGATGAGATATATGAATTATGGATCATGGTGATAATTATAATGGATCAAATGAGGCTTATGCTTTAAAAATGGATGACACTTGAAAGTAAGGACCCACTTTTAGTAAGCTTGCGCGGGTTTGAGTCAAGTCCACAAAAAGCCTTGTATACTCTCAAATGTGTCGGGTTGAAACCGCCTACGGGTAAGTCCAACGAGTACCTCACGTACTCACCCATACGTTGTTGATATTTTTATTTCAGGAATCTCATGATCGAGAAGTGACAATGGTGGGACTCAATGTCATAGCTCGATGTTTTATTTCCGCTGCAAGAGTAAATTGGTAGTATGATATGATTTCCGCTGCGAGATTATTTTGGAGCTCTATTTCAGTATGATTGTACCTCATTTTGAGCAAATATTTTGTAACAAATCAATCTATGTTTGTATGAAATGATGGGTTGTTGTAATTGTTGTGGCTCTTTCGAGGGCTTAACGTGTGTGATGTCGGCATCCCTGGGTGATGGTTACATCGAGTGCCCTTTTTGGGTAGCTCGACGGACTACCGGGTTTATTTCAGTCTAAGTACACTACGAGCCAAAGGTGGCAGGTGTGCTTAGCTCGGATTAAATCGGCGGTTCCGCCACACCCCTCAGGGTGTTTCTAGTTATAGGTCTTAGTGTAAAATGAGTCTTTAGGGTCTAGGGTATAAATAGTGACATGAGCAGTCCTTAAAGTCTCTCTTTGCTAGCAATTAGCCTTAGGTTTTCCTAACCATAGCAGCCAAGAGCTCAAGTGAAGAAAGAGAGGAGATTAGCTAGGGGATGAGTGCCTTGTACTAATTAAATCTAGGATTTGATTAGTACAAATGGGAGGTAGGCTCTAGGGATCTTGTGTATGAACTAGTTTCCTTGTCTAATCCAAGAAAAGTTCGTGTGATTCCTTATGTGAGAGCTTGCTACGCGCCTCCTTCTTGTTTCCTTTGGTTCTTGGAGTTCATCCAGAGTTTTGGCATGTTTGGTGTTTTGCTTGGGTTGGATTCAAGATTCTTTTGGTTTTTTTTGTGATGCTATGATGTGGGTGACTTGATCTCATGAGGTCTTTGTACAAGAATTCCCACTAGCTCACTTGGATCTTAAGTTTTTGTTGGTGCTCAAGTTCTTGCCTTATTCTTGAGAGAAACTTCGATTCGTGGAGATCCCGAGATCTTTTCCTTAGATCCTTTTGGGAATACCATCCTAACTGCCTAATAGGTGTTGGCCTAAAGTTTCTTCTCATCTGAACTTGGTTAGACTTGGGTTTGGATCGAGTTTGGACATTCCCAGATAGAGCAGAGTTTTCGGGGAATCTTTTTGTACACACTGGATCGTCCGGTATGTGACCACCGGACCATCCGTTGCATGCTAATGGCCCTGGGGTGCTTTGGGAGTGTCCATGTCCAGAACATCCGGTGCATTCCACCGGACCGTCCGATGCTCGACCACCAGACCGTGCGATGTGTGTTACTACCGTGAACTCGGTTCAGGCCACTTGTTGTCTATTTCATCCGGTGCTACGTCGGACTGTCCGGTGCTTCCATCATCGGACCGTCCGATGCGTTGCAGGTGTTTTCCATCGGCACAGTTGCTCCCAGTACTGTTTGTACACACCGAACTGTCCGATGTTGTACCACCAGAAAGTCTGATGCATACTGAGGAGGCTGAGTGTTGTGTTAAGAATATTAGCACTAGACCCATTGTTCACAAAGTAAAACAAGGAGATAAACTCTACTTAAGGCATGGACTAAACGATGCAACCCTCCTAGATTGATTTGCTATGCATCTAACCTAGATAGATCTAGCTAAGAATAAAGTTAGCAGAACCATTAATCACATGCATGAACATAGATCTAAACCCCAAGGGAGTTTATCTAAGAAAGCGGATATGATCTAAAACATGTTAAGCAGGGTGCCAAGCGCATATCGATCTCTCAAGTTGTTGTATGCACGTGTTGCGGCGCATGTCGTGGTATGTAGCAACTGGGCGAGCTATATATGCCTGGTTGCATGCTGCCGATCTGTTACGTGAAACATGATCAGAGAGATAGATTGGTAGCATGCATAATAACTGATGAATCTCGCGCCAAGCAGAGATTTGACGCGAGATTCATCGTAATAACTAGCAGACTTTGCTATAAAAAAATGCTTCGGTACAAAGTTTACTAGGTAAGCAAACACCAAATAGCCCTAACATGCTGATGGGAGACACCTTAGAACAGCATGACGCTTACTTGAAGAAAACCCTGGAACAAGTGTGCTAATGTGCCGAATTAGATGAGCGAGACATGCGCTGCTTGGGAACGTATGCCGCTGTTACTTTATTTCATAACAGTAGGTTTAGGATACATATTTATAGTCTGGAGACTTAGATGACAAGTCCATCTAGCTAGAACGAACCCTAAATTACTTTCTATACTAAGATACATGGCCAGACGAGATGAAGGTACAATAACAACTGCCTCTATTCTGGCGGCCCATGAAGCAAAAAAAAAATGATCCAATGGCAATCCTAGATCGGCTAGGATTTGGCTGCAACAACATGAGAGACTTCTAGAGTCACCAAAGTGTCAACCTTTGTATCATACACTTCAAATCTCATACACCTTTGAGAGCAAGAGGATGTCTAGGCTCAGCGGAAAAGCGAGGGTCTAATCTGTGGGGGGATAATTAGAGATGTGCACACTGCACATTCGGCAGGAGTGTAGCGCCTGATTTCTCGGGAGCGCAAATGTGATACAAATGCTAGCCTTAGGGGGGATAGCAACACATTTAACCCTCAAGTTGCACTCAAGTAGCACAAAGTCTGACTCAATGATTATAAACCAGAGTACAAAGATAAAGATGCAATGGAAGCATCCTTCAGAGTCCAACGTCACATGCTAGTTGGGGAGCAGGAGCACAACCTAGCCGAAAGAGCGCCGCCATGAGATCGCCGTTGCTGTCTGAAAACATCAACACGGCAAGGGTGAGTACATCGTACTCCACAAGCCCACCTTCGTCCAAAAAAAGGGCTTAAACCTATTGTTACATTTTGAGATTATGTGGAGCTTAGGGGATTTTGCGAAAAACAATTTTTAAATGCTGGGTTCATTGGTTCTCACTTTTAGTTGGAAAAGTATTTTCTCATATCGAAACTGCCATTGGACGCCTGGTCCACCGCGACCTTTGGCATTCTAGCCAACAACATACAACTTGCCATTGGTCCTTGCCCAACCTGGCTCGACATCTATTGCCGATCAGAACATGTTTTCCAACTCTTTTAGCATTTTATAAATCCAAAACAACTACTTTTTGAAACTAAGACATAACCCGTCCATACTAGTGGACATGGACTATATAGATAGGTTTAAACTCTATCCAGAGGTGTACACTTTACCCACAAGTTTGGATCGGAGCACTCACTGTCGTGAGGCTCGGAACCGCTCAAAGCCTTTCCCACACAAGTTTTCCCCCAACAATTACCATGAGAGGACCAAGGCCACCTCCGTCACTGTTGTCCGGCATTCCCACGACACATACCCACCCCTTGGCCTCCTAATGCTCCCCAGCTCGCCTAGTAAGTGCCCTGATATCCCCTGTGGGTTCCGACTATGTATTGCCGCACACAACATCGAGTGGTTGTATTGGAAGGAGCTAGGCAAGACGAAACATCAACTCGGTCCTTGCACGAGTCAGGGCGGAACTTCACCTTGCTCGATCCTGAGCAACCACATCCCTATATTTTTCCCCCGAAAAATCAGCCCTCTAGGAAGACCGTGATAACGGTAACCAGACTCCAACCTACTCTAAATGTGGCGTAACCCACCGAGGTCGTAAGTCGTTGTATCCCATTTTCAAAGTATTTTCCAATCAACAACCTTTATCCACAATATTCATCAGGTTATCCTTGTAATTGATTGAGCGTTTCCTAAGCGCACTACGTCTATTTGGTTTGGGTGGCTATTCTACCATGTTTACCTTAGCAGCAAAACAATGCAGGTTTTATAGTTTAATCAGGGCATTGGGTGGTATTTATAAAACTAGTAGTTTATACATCAAATGAGGATTCCAGCAGACTTGTTGTCGTCGATGTTTTCATCGCAGGGGAGGTAGGGGGTTCTTTGGGCTCCGACTCGGTGACGTTCACTTCTGGCTCTGAGGTATTCCCTGGGACGGTGTCTATGCGCGCACACAAAACAAAACACACATAAACAACACTCATTCATGCCCAAAAATATTTTGAAAGGGGAATAGCTGAGTAGAGTATGAATTTAAAAGAATTTAGGAAGAAGAATCATCGAAATCAGAGTTAAAATAAAAGTTATGGGGTTTATATGGTTCAACGGTGATTTATAGACTTTGTGGGAAGTTGGAGGGGTTTTTGAGATATCTCTTTTTGGCCTATGCCCTACTCGGTCCCGGGTTTCAACAGCGGTTCTCCGCCAACAATACGGTGCACTATTTTGCAGAGGTAGAGACCAACCAAACAGCTCTAGGCCTAGATTACTACAATATTCTCAAATACCACGGTATTACATTGAAACCGTAAAAAACTTGGCTACCAAACAAGGTTGTAATACCTTAAATACTTCTCTACATAGCGCCACCTGTTCATAGACTAAGATATCTTCCATAACCACTAAAAACACCCTTCCTAAAAATGCGACAAAAATCTGATTCCTTAAGCGCCAAAATGTAGCAAACGTGCATTAGTTGGAATAAAGGGCATGACCAAGAACTCGTATAAACCACTGACTACAGAAGGCTGTTTTGTACTTTTCATCAGCAGCCATTCTAATTTGATGGTAACCTGACCAAAAATCCAAATTCCCCCCAAAAAAAATCAAACAACGCATTGGGTAGATGATATGCTCAAGAAGACATGGATGAACCACATCAATATTTGTTGCAAAACAAATCAAATCCACTGTCGTGGAAAAGCAAAATGGAGTGCAGACACAGATGAGCAAAAAGCCAAACACCATTTCTATCTATCTAGCTTCCTCCACACGGTGCGGCCACGGTTGATCTCATCCCCATTCCCTGCAAATCTCAAGCAGTGCAGGAACTGCTGCTTCTGCTCTTCTTTGTGTGGGGCTGAGGAAGCAGAGCCGTTCATGCTTTCCCCCTCTCCTTCCTCTATGTAAGTAAGTGAATCAACTATGTCATCATGTTGGCATTCTCTTCTATAGTCGAGAGTGATTGTTTGTAACTCGTGTGTATCAATTATATCTTGAGGTATGCCCTGCCATTTGGAAGATAAAAAGTATCAGAAACCATCATAAATCAACAAAGATGACAATCCCCACCTAAAATGAAAAGAGTAGTACTAACATGTCATTGCGATCTCTACGCAGATTATATATCCCCCACATAAAATAAAGTTTAAAAGCAGGATTACTAGTGAAAACTTACTTCGAGGACCCAACCGATGTAAGTAACATTATTGACATGTTGGTTCATGTCCAGATCAGCTCTTCTTGGCTGCAGTTCAGAAATTAATGTCTATCAGCAACGGATTGCAGTGGTGCAGCACTATGACCTGGATTATTCACAGAGGGGGAGGGGGGGCTTACCACTAGTCCTAGTCTTGAGTATTGTGCAGGATCTGAAAGAATTGGAATCTTCTTCAAACTGCCGTTATTTTCCTCTGGGAATGCTAATCTGCACAATGGTAACTTGTTACAACTCCTGTAACTACAGGCTGAGATTATATCGACAATCGTTAAAGCAAATCAAGAACCAAGTCAATTGTGTGAGACTGATCAAATATTCAGATTAGTGCACATCCATCCAATGAAATACAGGTAAGGATGCTTAGAATGGTCCAGCTGAGTGCAAAACATAAAATAAACTTCAGGTAGGGTCCAAAAAGGCGAAGCTACTTGCATTGGATGAACTGTAAAAAAAATAACAAGAGTATAACGCATAATGTCAGTTGCCAGGAACAAAAGTGAGTAGCTTTACCTTGGAGTCTTTGGACAATGTATAAACACCTCATCCCTCACATCATCACTGACTCGCTGAAGTCTCCGTGTGTTTTGGTTCATCATGACCCACTTGCTAGAGAATAAGCGATGTGACTCGGTTATTTGTACTATTCACTTCTATTAAAAATATGCAATTTGCACTGAAGTAAAACAGAAAAAGAAAGAAACCCAACACTACTGTTTAGTTCTGTAATAATTCGCTGCCCTGCTAAAGCCTCATTAATTGATCTCGCTTCCTAGATACGGAGGCTGCTTTCAGTAGAGACAACAGGAACAAAGATGCCCTGCTAATTCAAGTGAATGGTAAATGCCACCCCGGGAAACCAGCATGATAAATAGAAAAAGTTTACTGTTCACACAAATCAACTAAAGGTCTACAGCACTTGCCTAACAAGGAGGTGGAAATGAACTATTTAGAGGACTAGAGAAATTTAGCTCAAACAGGTATGAAGTTGACCCTTTTGCGTTTCATTTTGCCAGGAGATACAAATGTGGTATGAAATGTGATTGCAAGCAAGATATCAGCCTAAAAAAGAATGAAACACTGATGAACCATTTTTAGGCCCACCATAATACTAGCAGCAAAGTACCTAGTAGCTCTGCCAATAACTTCACCATTTGCCAAATCTTTGAGGATCCAATCACGACGAGTACCAATCCTTCCATCTTCTTGGCACCATGTTTCAATCTCAACAACATCACCCCTACCAGCAACAGAGTTACCAGTCTATCAATTTTTTTACCAAAAAACAAAGAGGGTTGCAATAAAAGGTTCAACGTAGTCTTGAAATTTTACCAAGCTGGGTACTTGTAGATTTCAATGTGCATTCGGTTTGTGACCCAAATAAGTCCAAGTTTTCCTCATCGTAGTGGTTGTGGCGAAACCATCAGTGGAGAACCCAACGCTTTGTGCATGGTTACATCCTACCTCCTGCATTTACAAGGATGGTTACCATTAAAGAAGATACAAGAAACAAAATAATGACAAACTTCGTTATAGTATGCCTGATAAAAATAGCAGAAATATCGATACTTAAGAATCAGTTTATATAAATACCCTCTCCCATTTGTTGCGATTTAAAATTTTAAACATACATTACACACCAGCAAACTCATTGGATCAACCAAATTCCAGCACTGCTAACTACAGGGATATGTACTCTGCATGAATTCCGTCTCTAAATGCTGATGCAAGCAAAGAAATTTGGTGACATTGATAAACACCCCATGTTCTTCTCGAAACATAACTTAAATAGTAAGTAGTTGACTATGGGCATTGCCTACGAGATATTTCAGCGTACGAATTCAAGAGCTCTTTGTGTCTTCTAACCTAGGGCTAGCGGACAAAGAAAAGCCTCGCCAGATTTAGCATTGCAGTGCCCAACTTGTTGAATGCACACTGGGGGCAAAATTCTTAGGGCCATTTGTTAGTTCGCGACATTGAAACAAGAGGACAGTTAGCATTCTAATCCACCGAAGCACAAACCAAGCTAAAACCTAGCTCCAACTTATGCGATGGGCATGCACAGATTCATGGGAGCCGCAGCAACCAGATTCCTCTTTCAGAATTCGATCCTGTCACGGAAGAGGAGCTCCGATGCCACCACAAGCTGGGAGAGCTATAAATTCAGATCCAGGGCGCGAACCGCACGCGTACCTGGAGGAGGTTGGCGATGGTCTCCACGGTGGCTGTCTTATTGATGCCCACCTCGTAGCAGCGCACGATGAAGCTCTCCTTGTACGAGAGCCCGTCCTCGAGGAGGCTCCCCAGCCGCAGCCGCTCGGCCAGGCTCGGCCGCGCGCCACCCCCTTCCGCCTTAGCCGCCGCCGCCGCCGCCGCCTCCGTGGCAGCCACGTGGCCCGGCGACGCCGCCTCGAGCCCGGACACCTGCGGCGCCCCCCGCGCGCACCGCACCGCCACCTCGGGCGCCGCCGCCCGGGGCCACTCCCACCTTCCGCGGTGGCGGAGCGGCGCGCGGCCGCATTGCGGCGGCGTGCGGCAGCGCAGCATGGGGGGAGCGGCGGGTGCGGCGCTTCGAGGAGGCTCGTGTGCCGGCCGCCGCCGGCGACGAGGGTGGGGCTTACACGGGCTGGCGTGGGGGTGGGGCTGGCTGGCGCGGCGGGCACACAAGTGTGGATATAAAGACGGGGTGCGAGGGGACGGCGGTGGACCGGGTGCACGGGGCGATAGGAACGAGGCCGGATGGGCGAAGCGCTGGCGGTAGAGGGCGGGAGGGGAGGGGGAGTCTGTGGACCCGGTGCATGCACCGCGGGCGGTCCACCCGCTCTTCGGACTTCGGCGGCGCTTGATTGAAATGCTTGGAGCACTCGGACACCGCGGGTGGTGAAGATGCGCGCCGGTTGGATCGCAGCGCGTGCGGCGTGCCAGTGTCAGCATGTGCGACACAGCATCAACAAAGCAGGGGTAGCATTTACAGTGGTAGGCTGGAAGCAGCGTGTCGACGTCTGTTCTTATTGTGTACGTGTGCACCAGCCACCAGCACATCCGATTTTCCGGGGGAGAGTTCGTTCCTTACCCAGCCTTGAATAGTGTCGAGGACTCTTGAAACCAATGTTAATACGTCTATTATAGGCTATACGATGTTTCTCCGATAGTTTTTTTAGCGTAAACTATACATTTAATGTTTGATTAAATTTTTTATCTCACAAAGTGTTTTGGAGTTTGTGAACAGTCCATTTTTAAGCTGGCTACAGGTGAGAAGTCCATTTTTTTTATCTTTTATTTTTTTTCATGTCACCATAGATTTGACTGTGGCATTCTTTGCAACCCGTCCACAGCACCTTAGCCTGTTTCCAATGGCATTTCCGATCTTCATTCCTCAAATTCCATTTCACTCTATACATCATATATATATATATACGGTACAGAACGGTGTAGAACGGTATTTCAACGAAGGGAGTGGGGAGCCTCATTGGAGAGCCTTACGCTCTAAGCAACGCACGCTACTCACAACGCGTACTCCAGCCCATCTCCAGCGAGCGAATATGCACTTGTTGCTTGTCCTTGTAAAGCGAGCGAGGAGCGACAAGGCGTGTGTCTCTGGTGCAATAATTGGTTAGCTGGGAGTCATATAAAGTTGTTGTAATGGCGGTAATACTGCATCAGCCGTTCAATTCAACAAAACAGTTATAACTAACGTCTGAGCCGGCATCATCAGGATTCACACATGTTTGCCGTGTGTACGGTACGCACGAAACATAAACATTCCTATGCAAGCATGGTGATGGTACATACCCCAATTCACACGCAGATGGTGTGTCAAGCTCAATGCTTCAAATTCGAAGCCGGGAAGTATATACGTATATGCGTGTGTGTATACCACGCTACCGCCTGCAGCATGCTATATGTATGCGTCTCTGAGCTGTCAGCAGCACTAGCGGACAACGTTCTGATTTCTTCAGGTTCATGCCAATGCCGGAAGATTTCATACCGAGTAGCCCCAGAGAGGCCCCTCTCGGGGATGGAGTGGCCTCAGCGGGATTTGTGCCATTGGTTTCGGTTCCATTCTGCTCTCATCAGGCTACCTGTGCATCATGGTTCCATTATTACAGGTGCCCTCTGTTTTTTTCCCACTCTTCGCGCGGTAAGCGTTTTTCTGACGGTAGCTGTTCGCACGTTTCTATCACCTACTCTCCTGTATAAGATGGGGATTTTCTGATTTACTATGAGAGCATCTATACATAGACTCCACACCCTCTTTTGTTCTGATTTTCTGAACCCAATATTGCTTGTCAAGAATACGGCGACGATGGCTGCAGCTAACGCCGACATCAACGCATAGCTCTACGGACATAAAATCCGAAGAAGAGATTACACTACATCCTGCCATTAGATTCAAGTGCAGTGCTTGGTTCCCTGTCCATCGCCAATTCGCCATATAGAATCTGCCATCAACTCCATCTCGAACCTGAATATATTCAGCCGTTCTGGTACTGTGCGTATGAAGGAACTAGGAAGGTTGCGACAGAGATAGTTCAGTCCAACACGGCCTCTGAGGATTATTTGGCTATCACAGCACAGGTCAACCTCCATGAAGCGAGACTAGTGAATAGTGATCGCTGCGTCCACTGCCCACCGGAGGCATGGTGGATGCTCGATCGGAGCTGCTTCATGCTCCCATGCACCAACGTACACCTGGACTCAAGGATATACCACTGCCTGTTTGATTCCCTTCCTGGTTTCTTCTTGGTTCATCTGTAGATGGGGAGTGGAGACGGAATGCCATCTTAGTCAGTCTGCAGCTGTGGTGCGTGCTCCTGTACATCGCCTGTTCGGACCCTGGACTGATCCATCGACGAAGCTGTTTCAGTGCTAGCTGAACTGCTGACCCCAAGTGGGCACGGGCCCCGCGTCGCCCTCCCGCTCGGGCGACCCGGGAGGCGACCAAAACCCTAGCCGCCGCCACTCCCACCCTCACCTCTCCACCTTGCCGTCGCCGGAGGGAACCGCCGGAGGCCAGGTTTGGGACCCTAGGATGGCTGACGGCGGGGCTCCCTTCCTCGGATTTGGCTGCGCTCATCGAGCCCTCGGCGGGAGGGACGGCACGCGCGTCGGCGTGGTGGTGTTGGGGCTGTCGGCGGCCGTCGGCGGGCGTGCTCGGTGTCCCGACATGGCTGGGGTCCCGTGGATCCGTGCTGCTGCGGAGGGGTGTCCGTCCTGCAGGCGTCCTCCCTGCGGCAGGCGGGGCTCGGCGGCGGCGGTTCCGGCGGCTACGCGGCGGCCCGCGGGGCCCGGGTGCGTCGAGTTGGCCGCCCTGCGCCCCTTCCTTCCCGGTTTCCTCCTTCAGCCTCGTCCGTCTGTGGGTGGCGGCCTTGGGGGCCGGGGGCGGCCCCCGGTGGTTCTCCTCGGTGGGGCGAGGTTGGATCTCCGCCTTCCCCCGCTGGTGGCAGTCCGGAACGGGCTTTGGGGGAGGGGGTTTGGATTTCCCGGCGAAAGCAATCGACGGCGACGCCCTGAGGGCGCCGTTATACTTTCCTGGAGGACGTCGATTTGGGAGCTCCTCTCCTCCGCGGGGCTGCCGCGGGCGGGGTCCCGTCGGCATGTTGTGGCGGCGACATTGGCGCTGTCGCACGCGTGGGCATGGATCCTGTAGGGTGGGCGCGTCGGTGGTTGGCGTGAGGCGACGACGCACAAGCTTGGCCTCGGGGTGGCGACTGCGGTGGCTGCTGCTGCAGCCTTTCTTCCATGGTCTTGGCGGTCTTCACGTCGCAGGTCTCTGCTGGAGTCTTCGGGGGAGACCTTGCCTATTCTGCTAGGCGGGCTACGGCGGCACTTCTGCGTCGTCTTCCTTCTTCAAGGCGCCGTCCAGGAGTCCTCCAGTCCCTGCTTGTGCGATCGCTATCCAACGGGGCTTTGCGTCACTCGTGTTGGCTTGGTGACGGAGAGTTGGAGCTGCTCCTGATGTCTGCTTGCTTCTGGTACTCGGTTCTTTTGGATCAAGCTCGATGGTGAAAAGTCGGAGCTGCTTTCGCGTGGGGTGCGTCGAGGCTCGGCGAACGATGGCGCATCTCGATCTTTCTCCTTGAGGGATGGTGCCCGTGTGTAGGCGATGTCAGTGTCTGTTGTATGTAGCTGTCCGTGTTGCCTAATGTGGGAAGTCAGAGCTGCTCGTTCCTTGGGACTGAGCTCGGCAACGATGATACACAAGGGGCTTCGGTTGGGGTGTCGTTAGGGTGGCCTTTCGCCGGTTTTTAAACCGTGCGCTCTGTGTAGGTTTCCGGCCCTGTTTTTCTTAAAACTGGGGTCAATTCTCTTCATCTTAATTGAAAGGCAGAGCTCCTGCCATTACGTTCAAAAAAGAACTGCTGACCCGTCAATGGAATTTTCGCGCCAAGTCTCAATCATCTAGGTGAGCTTTTTGAGATGCCAATTGCCAAGTACCTTCAGATGGGGAGATGAGGCATGTGGTTCAGTGGTTGTGCTTCCACTCTCAACTGACTGATTCCCTACCTGGGATAGTGAGATTACACTACTTGAATGTTCAGGAAAAGAAAAAGGATTCTTTTGCACTGCTCAGAAGTCAGAAGTTGTTTAACTAAAATCTTCTGGAGTGCTCAGAAATTATTTAACTTTGCTGCGCACCTGTTCACTACTGCTGTCCTCATGAAATAAGACACAGTGGTCATTATTTACAGTTACATCAGTTACATAAGAACAAGCTAATTAAGCAGCTAATATAATCTAGTTGCTTATACTCAAGTGACGATTTATTAGGGCTACAAGTGGCAGCTCTGCATGTAGCTAGGTACATCCACTGGAAAAAGAAAAGGCAATGTTAATTGTCTAATTGTTTCAGCACTAACACGGTATCAATCCTAGAACAATGTAGTAGGCGATCAGCACGGGCAATGACACTAGCGTCCCGAAGATAACCCTGCAAGATTTAAGATTTTCAGCACAGCGGTGTTATCTCAATTACAAAGAGTAGTAAAACAGACTGACTACTCACGCAGTGCTCAGCACGTCGGCGTGCAAGCCGTACTCCTTGGCGAACACGAACGTGGTGATGGACTGAGGGAGCGCGGCCTGTATGATGGCGAGGCGCAGGACGTCGCCGCGGAGCCCAAGGACCACGGCCCCGGCAGCGGTGGCTGCCGGTCCGGCCACGAACCGCAGTGCCATGCCGAGCAAGGTCGGCCCGGCGCCGCAGACGATGATCTTCTCCTGCAACGCCATGAACAGCCCTGCCACCAGGATCACCGTTCTTATGCTGTAGTTCTATATATTGATCAAGAGACTTGGTCGATCAGTTAACTAACTACCCATGCTAAACATGGCGAGGCCGACGCCGGTCTTGGACATGACGAGCACGGAGCCCTCGATGATGCTCGGCGTCGCGATGTGCCACCTGCGTCGAGCACTTGAAGATCAATAAACAGCGAGCCAAAACTTTGCTTCTCCGCTCAAGCGCGCGCTCGTGGAAAAAGGTTCGAGAAGAATGCAGAACTTTGATCACAATTGCCAGTAACATCACTTCAACCCGATGGAGTGTGGACGCTGCACCGAAGCACGCCTCGATCTAGTGGCGTGTAGCAGTAGGCCAGTAGCGGTCTAGCAGAGACGTAGGAATTTTACAGCCCGGCAGGCACAGGGACAGGGAGACAGAGGCTAGTGGCAACTGGAAAATAAGTTCATGAACGAGACGATGCAACGGCAAAGAACGGCAGGAATTAGCCCAGCTTACGCCTTTTTCGGAAACTACTGGTTTGCACCAGACATGCATGCCTCCATTTTGAGCTTTATGCCATAGTGTAATCTAATATGCATGAGTGCACTACCATTTGGGGTAATACAATAATCTAATTAAGCGCAAATCAAATAAGGCGGATGCTATTAGTCAATTCCAATGTGTGCTAGCTTTAGCTCAAGATTGCTTTAGTTTCTTCGTACTGTTGCTCCACTAACGAGAGGGCATTTGTTCCACTTCAATTTTTTATGGTGCGACATATTTCAACCTCTGTGTTGGAGTGGAGTAGCTATTCCATTACCTTTATGCGCCCATGCAAAATCAACTACTTGCATTCACTCGAATTTGGGTGCATACTTTTTCTTATTATAAAAACCTATCTAGTTCCTCTTAGGTTAGAGCAACAAATTACTATATCAGCGACACATGTTAATTAATGTTCCATTCCTAAGAGTGGCAGGAAGTTGAATGCCTCAGGCTATACCAGTGAGGATCTATTTGGCAATGCATTCGGGTTTGGCTTCACCTGTTGTGGCATTGCATTGTATCAAGTCAACTACTTTACCCCTATGTCCTAATTTATAAGTCGTTTGATTTTTATGACAGCCAAATTTGATCGATCAACTCGTCTTATTTAAAAATTTACAAAAATATGCAAAAGTTTTAAGTCATATTTAAAGTATGTTATATGCTAAATTAAATCACAATAAAAATAAATAATTATTATAAGTAAGACGAATAAATCAAATTTAATGTAAAAAAATCAAGCGGCCTATGAATTGAGAGGGGGAGTAACTGACAATGAAGTTTTTTGCCCCCTTTATTGGCACCTAGGAGCTCTGGCTAAGTGCTGCTACACTGAACAACCCTAGGCACTAGCAAATTTTCATGGCTAGAAGCATAAGATTTTCATGGCTTCTGACCAACACCATGGTTTATGGAATACAATTATATTTTAGACCATGGGGTGTTTGGCCATGTTCTAAAACCATGGTTTTATTGAAACTATAGTATTTTTTAGTATTAAAAACTCCACTCCAAATGACACAAACCATTTATCACGGTGCACCTGCGCAAGTGACACGAACCTGTTGGTGACGAACGCCCACGCAACGCCGAGAACGCCAGCATAGACGTTCGGGTTCCTCGCCACCTTCATCCAGACAGCCCTAACCAGCGGCCAGAACGACCGCGTCACCACCTCGCCGCCGCCGCTTTCCTCATCGTCACCAAGCAGGTTCCTCTGCCGCGGCCGGCTTCCCGGCCCCCCAGGCGCGCCTGGCCTCGAACGCCAGCAGCAGGATCGGGAAGTACACGATGATCTGCACCACGGAGATCTGCACGATGAGGTCGCGCGCCCACTTGCCGTACATGGCGTCGAGCAGCGGCACGCCCACGACGAGCGTGTTGTTGAGAGCGGCCAGCGAGAAGCCCGTGATGCACCACGAGAGGGCCCTGTCCTTGCCCTTGTCGCCGCCGCGGCGCGCGGACGCGGCCGCGGCCCAGGCGGCGAGGGAGAGCGTGATGGCGAGCTTGGATAGCGCGTCGGCGGCCAGGACGCGGTAGCTGAGCGCGAAGGGGTCGATGCGCGCGGCGAAGTCGAAGGCGAAGAAGGGCACGGAGAAGTAGGCCACGAGGCGGTTCACGGCGTCGCACTGCTCCCGCGTGAACAGCTTCCACCACCGTACGGAGCCGTAGCCGAGCCCCAGCGCGAAGTAGAGCGGCGCCATGGCCGCCACCACCTTGTACACGTCGCCCCACCCTATCATCATCCTCCTGTGCTCGGGCCTTCCGAGCCCGCGCCGCGTTTCTTGACGTCACACTCACAGCTTATTATACAGGTCACCTTCGCACTCTACTTGGAGTGTGTGTTAGACTGTCAGCTGCCGCCATTCAAGATCCTTATATAGTGGAGCGGGAAAGGTGGAGAGGCGCGCGCGGAGGAAATTGAACGGTGACAACTAACGGACAAGCACGAAGACACTGGAATCAGCCGTACAAAGTGACTCGAGGTCGAAGGCTTAATCGAACGCTGTGCCATTACGAATGCCATAAATTAGAGATATGTAACTACTATTTTTAATATAGGATGTGCCACTGCAATTTTGATTGGATTTGTAATATGCCATTGACTAGGTATTTGAGCCATTTGACCCACAGTGATGATGTATATACATGACACTGTTTCTGTATGGATCAAAATACCCTGCTTCACCTTTTCTTACATCTCACCGATGAGTGTACCTTCCTTATCATCTTCTTCTCCATCCTTTCTGTCGGTGGTGGAAGACGGCGGCAGTTTTTGCCCTCCCCCGCAGCGCCCACGCGGTCATGTGTGCCACGCCCCGCTTGCGGCTCCTCACCTCTAGCCACGCCGCTGCGGCCCGTCGCTCCTCACTTCCGCCGCGCTACCAAGCACCGTGGATCCTCGCCTCCGACCGCATCGTCTGTGGCCCGATGCTCCTTGCCTGCGTCATGTTGCCGAGCCCCACAGGCTCCTCACCTCATGTCGTGCTGCCACAACCCGATGTTCCTCTCATCCTGCTGTGCTGCCAAGGCCCACAACTCCTCGCCTCCGCTGCGCTGGCAAGTACCACCCTCTCTCGCGGCGACGCCGCTGCCACTCGTGCGGTGGCGGGCTTGTCAGCGCGTGGTAACGTGGGAGTTCAACAACGAGCACGGTGACCCTCTCCCTCCTCGATCTGTCTGGATCCGGTCAAAGCTAGGCGGCAATGGGTGTGAAGGGGCGCGAGCACCGCGGAGGAGGGTGTCACTCGGCAACACGATGAGCGGCGAGCGGTGCTTTGGCAGAGGACGGAGGTGGTAGGCGGGCACTAGCACTGGGGGAAGAAGATGATGTTGGGGGAGAGATAGAGAGTGCAGAGGTAGAAGACATAGGGCATTTTGGTTCATACAAAAATAGAAGTTATGTACATACATTTGCATGTGGCTCAAAATGGCTTAAATACATAAAAAGCCCAAAAAAGTTGCGGTGGTCAGCATCCTATATTAGAAATCGTAGTGACAGATCTCCAATTAGTGATATTTATAATGACCTGTGTCCAATTAATCCGAGAAATGCTTACCGCAGAGAGAGTGAAAAAAACAGAGCGCGCCTGTAATGGAATCCTGATGGACAGGTAGCACCTGAAAGATGCACATTTCCAACACCTGCTGAAAGGTTCATCGCTCATCGTAGAGGGTAGACCTGAGATCGTTGCCTAATGATAGCAAATAAGCAATTGCCGATGCCGAGGAGCAAGTTGCGGAGGTTCGGGGGAGCCTGGTGCAAGCAGAATGGAACCCAAACCTACGGCCCAAATCACCTGACAGTGGCCGCAGAGGCCGCGCCCCAAGAGAGGGTCTTCCGGGGCTAGTCTACTCTGTGTCTCTGTCACTACTCACTAGTAGTAGGAATGACGTCTTCCGGCATTGGCATGAACTTGATGAAGGGATCAGAACGTTGGCCACTAGTGCTGCTGACAGCTTAGGGACGCGTACATAGCATGCTGCAGGTATATAAACACATACGCATATACGCATATACGGGGGAGATTCTTTGTCCAATCCCAATATGCGTTTTTTACTTTTTTTTTTGCAAAAAAAAAAATAATAATTTTGACTTTGACGGTTCTATTTCTCTGACGCTACCTGCTTGGCCGTATCTATCACCCGCAGCCTCTTCTGCTCTGAACCTGATCATCGCTTGTCAAGAATACGGCGACGATGGCTGAAGCTAACGACGACAACGCATAGCTCTACGGACATAAAATCCAAAGAAGAGATTACGTATACTACATCCTGCGATCAGATTCAAGTGCTTGTGGCCATCATCAACTCTTTCTAGAACCTGAATATATTCAGCTATTCTGGTACTGTATGAAGGAAGGTTGCGACAGAGATCAGTTCCCGGACAAGCAGAGTCCAACCCGGCCTCTGAGGATTATTCTGCTGTCACAGGTCAATCTCCACGACGTGGGACTAGTGATCGCAAAGATGCGCTGCGTCCATTCCCCACCGGGGACATGGTGGATGCTCGGTCGGATGAGCTGCTTCATGCTCCCATGTATGAACGTACACCTGGACTCAAGGGTATGTGACATTGTGTCTGGTTTCTTCATGGTGCCTTAGAAGTTGCAAATTGTTCTCTGTCACGGGGGAATCGTCTGTAGGGAATGGAATGGAGACGGAGTGCCATCTTACGTCAGTCTGCAGCTGTGGTGCGTGCTCCTGTACATCGCCTGTTCCGACCCTGGCCTGATCGCAATCGATGAAGCTGTTTCAGTGCTGGACTACTGCTGATTCGTCGATAGAATTTTCGCGCCTAGTCTCAATCATTTAGGTTGAGCTTTTCGAGATGCCAAGAGCCTTCAGATGCTACCTGTCTTTCAGCATCCAGGTATGTGCCTGTGCTTCCACTCTCACTGACTGATTCCTGACCTAGTGACCTGATTACACCACTTGATTGCTCAGGAAAAAGGAAAAATAATAATCTTCTGCACTGCTCAGAAGTTGTTTAACTAAAATCTGGAGTGCTCAGAAATTATTAAACGTTACTGCACTTCTGAGATATGTTCAGTCAGTAGTGTTGTCCTCATCAAATAAGACACAGTGGTCATTATTACAGTTAGATAGCTTAATAAGCAGCTAATATAATCTAGATACTCAAGTTATGATCAGGGGTATAAGTGTCAACTCTGCAAGTAGCTAGGTAGAGTAGATATCAATATAGTAGACGATCAGCACGGGCAATGACACCAGCGTCCCAAATATAACCCTGCATGATTTAAGATTTTCCAGCACAGCGGTGCTGTCTCAGTTGCTAGTTTCTGATGCCAAAATATACTGTGCTCAGCCGTTGGCGTGCAGGCCGTACTCCATGGCGAACACGAATAACGTGGTGATGCACAGGGAGCGCGGCCTGTATGATGGCGAGGCGCAACACGTCGCCGGCTCGCCGCAGAGCCCGAGGGAAACGACCCCGGCTGCTGCGGCAGACGGCCCGGCCACGAACCGCTGCCGAGCAGGGGGCAGGGGGGTCGGCCCGGCGCCGCAGACAATGATCTTCTCCTGCAGCGCCATGAACAGCCCTGCCACCAGGATGACCAATATATACTAGTTATTCTTTCTACGTTCTTATGCTGTACTATTAATCAATTAAATTAATGGACTTTCTTCGATCAGTCAACTAACTACATGGTGAGGTCGACGCCAGTCTTGGACATGACGAGCACGTACGGAGCCCTCGATCATGATGCTCGGCGCAGGGTTCACAATTCCGACGGAAAACCGTCGGTTTTCCGGATTTTATACCGTTTCCGGTAGTCTACGGGAAATGAAATTCCGGAAAATTTCGGAATTTTCCGTTTTGAATTTGAAAAATTCAAAAAAATTTATAAAAAATCGGGAAAAAATATGATAAAAAACTAGGTGTTTTTCTAAGCAAATAGGACTAGAATACATTCAAATCTAAAATCATTTGCTAGGTTAAAATTGTATTTTAGTTGAAAAACAAGGTTATTTGTAGTCTAATGAGATAGGGTTTATAGCTTTTTAGTGTTCGTACTATCAAAGAGTTGAAAGAATATATCTTTTTGAATGGAATTAGAGGTCTCCTTTATTTCTCCTTGCACTTTCATCGTATCTTCATTACTTATCAATATCAAGTGGCTACGTGATATACATGGATATTGTTTATTAGATTGAATTTGGGTTTTCATATGGACTATGCAAATTATGTATTGTAAACTTATATTATGGTTTATGGATTGTAACTATGTACTCGTGTTATTGTGATAAATTTAGTTTTCATGCATTTTATTTGTGATTTCATGTGATAATATTCATTTGTTATGAATAATTTGTGTGTAATATATTTAATATGCATTGTACATTGCAGTATACAAAAGATACAAATAATATCTATCAAATTATTTAATTCTTGGAGCATTTTCTAGTCAAAAAATGCCATTTTCCATCGAAAAGTCCGGAATTCTGCCGGAAAGTAGCGGAATTCCGCCGGAAAATAGAGGAATTCCGACGGAAAGTTCCGGAATTTCGTTTTTGAATTTGAATTCGTGTTCCGGTCGGAAAATTCGAAATCTGGCGGGATTCCGTCCGAAATTTCGTTTCCGGAAGTGTCCGGAATTTGGGTTCAAAACGAAATGGTTAACCCTGGCTCGGCGTCTCAAGGTGCCAACCTGCGTCGAGCATTTGAAGAGCACGAAACAGCGAGCCAATACTTTGCTTCTGCTCAAGCGCTTGTGGAAAAAAAAAGGCTTGAAGATTGAAGAACTTTGATCACAAATCACAGGTGGCACCGTGTCAGTAACACCACTTCAAGTCTAGTTTAGATAATCTCGGATTGAGGGGGTGAAGTGGGTTAGAAGGGATTGAATGGGATTTCGATCTATCGTGGATTTAAACACACTCCATTCTCTTCTAATCTACCTTAATCCCCCACGATCTGAGGTTAACAAACTACGCCTCTATCGGTTCCGCGGAATGGTGCGTGGACTGCACCGCAGCATGCCTCTAGTGGCGTCTAGCAGTATTAGCAGTCTAAGCAGAACGTTGGAATTTACAGCCCGGCAAGCGAACTGCAGGGAGACACAGGCTAGTGGAAATTGGAAAACAAGTTCATGAACGAGACGAAGCGACGGCAAAGAACGGCAGGAATTTGCCGAGCTTACACCTTTTTTGGCGACTGCTGGTTGTTGCTCCACTAACTAGAGGGCATTTGTTCCACTTCGATATTTTTGGTGGCGCGACATATTTCAACCCCTGTGTAACTGACTAACTGTGTTGGGAGTGGATCAACAACCCAGCTCGGCAGCTCCTAGGTTGCCATCCTTTCTGTGTCTGTGGTAGCAGGCCAACCGCCTGGTGCGTTGAGCAGTGACGTAACTGCATGCCTGCATCATTTCATGCCGTCCTGCTGCTGCAATACTGCGATTGCAGCACCTCGGAGGAATGGTGCGCTGTTCAGGAATCAGGATTCACATGGCCAAGCCGCCAACGGCATGTGTCAACGCCCACCGCCTGCCATGGGCCATGGCACGGTGCAGAAAACCGTTAGCAAAGCTCATCCTGGCACGGTATGTCTCTGTTTCAGGTCTTCCATGAGAGTACTGCTGCATATTTTGCTTTCAGGGGTCAACTCGCACAGAGCAGCAAGGAACCCATTAAAAACACTACTGAAGATCAGAGCCCGGAGAAATAATACAGTGAAGGCACAGAGATGAGGCAAGCCAAGTTTGCATTACATGCCATAAATTTCTCAAATTTTCTTTCAGATATAATAGTACATGGGTAACGCCCCATCACATTGGTACTAGTACTACCTCAGAAGAGAAGGGTTAAGAAGAACCAACGAACAGACCAGCCATTTGGGTGGCTTCCTTTCACCATAGGCGGGGCCGATATATATACATTTATTTACACGGCGATGCATTACTCCCAATGTTGACATGGCCACTGAATTTTGGTGTACGGTCTGATGCGATACTACATTTCTACACATCAGAGACCCAAATACGCCTCTGCTTCATTCTGCAAAAACTTTGGGCTTCCGGACCCTTTGGCTCCTGCTATTTACGGCCAACAGGATAGCCTTCTCAAGCTTCAGCTTCGAGGGGGCACTCTCAGATTCCGGCTTCTTTGTTGCTGAGGACGTGTTTTCAGTTCCCTTTGCAGCTGCAGCCAACTTTTCTGTTTCCTGCTCCTTTGCTGCTGAAGAAGGCTTCCCAGTTTTCTGATCCTTCAATGTCAAGAATAAATTCCCAAATTCATGCTTCTTTGCACCTGCGGATTCATTCCCAAATTTCCGCTTCTTTCTAGCAGAGCGAGGGGTCATAGTTCCAGACCCCATTGCAGCAGAGGGTGTGCCCTCAGTTTTCTTTTTTGCTAAAGCAGAGAACGTGCTCCCAGTTTGGTTCATCGAAACTGAGAGCGTGGCCTCAGTTTTCTCCTTTGCAGCAGGTGTTTTGGATGCCTCTTCCCTCTGCATCTTGGTAAAAAAAGTGTCTTTCTTCCTCCTCTTCTTAGGATTTAGCTGCTGACTGTTCCCAGAGGATACATGCTTCTTTGTTGCTGACTTTTCGTGGAAGAATTCTTGCTCCACCACGGGAGCAGAAGTGCTATCAGCTTTCGCTGAAGAACAAGTGTTCTTCATTTCCGCTGGAGCAGAAATATTCTGGCCTTCGGAAAAAGTTCCAGAAGGCAGATGTTCGCCCTTATAAAATTGCTGAAAGGTTTCATAGGCTGCTTCATTGTCAATGAGGATATCGTCAATGTTCTGCAAAAGAGAAATCATGGTTATAAACTAAATGCCAGTGCAAACATATTGCCCAACAAGTTATCAATGTGCACCCTTTTCCTGCAAAGTGGTTAAAAATCTACTGAAATACTCAATATGGTATTACCACAACTCCATAACTAACAAAGATTTTGAAAGTTAAAAAGTAAATCCTGCCGTCCTCTCTAATGGCAACTTTCACAAGGGATGTCTTACCAATGCTGATACAGTATATGTTGAATTCTGGATCGATCTGATTTACAGAAATCCTAATCAAATATAGATTAGTATTGGCGCTACGTATAGGACCATGAAGAACATCTGGCATGGGGTCCATACATCATGTCCAAGGTATAGCTAATTAACTACAAATTCAAGGTTCCTAGAGGGAAACTGTATCTGTTTACATGGAGGATACATCTTTTGCCACTAGCTTGGGTATCTTTTAAGAGCTCTTGCTCTGCCCATCCATCTGTCTTGAAAATAAAAGTACGCAAGTGACCATCCCTGCAGTATTTTAGAGATGCAGTATGATGTTTGATTATTTTCTCTAGATAGAAAATGGGAACTTTATACATCCCAAGCCTACTCTGTGCATATAAGATGATTTAAATTCCAATTTATAAGCAGTAACTCTTAGAGGATCAACACAAATCTAAACAAGCATTAAATAATTAAAGAGGAATAAGAAAAAGCTAGGGACCAAAGGCTTACTTCTTTCCATAAATCCGCAATATTGGCATTTGGTATAGAATTGTCAGTACCCAAGAGTAGGTTCACTGTGATGGCTTTCTCCCTTGTGAGATCGTGCCCCCCACTTCTTTCCTCAGCATTCCTATTTGCATCTTTTACATGAGTGTCAGTTTCTCTGTCAGGCAAAGCAGGTCTTCCTGGAAGGGCTGATCCATCGTCATCCTTCAGCAAAATATTTAGATCCTTCTTTTTCTGTGGTTTAGTATATTGACATTTTGTGTAAGATAATGAGCATTTTTTAGTATGTTGCCTCTTTCGAGGTACCCTTAAATGAGTATTGTCCTCAGAAAATGCCAAGTTTTCTCCCTCAGAATGAGCCTTGTTGAGACGATTTTGTAGCAGATGAACTTGAGACTGGACCCCATCAATTGTTAAGAGAATGTCCTTTAAAGTGAGCTGCTCAAGAATCATATCATAATCCTCAGAATCAAGCAATGTAGCAGTGTCAAGTACACCTCTGATACTGGAACCAACTGCATTAAGAATAAACCAAATACATAGTTAACACTTGCATGACAATCACCTAGAAAAAGAATAAAGACGAATTGCATTTTCTGTATGGCTAATTTAAGTAGACCCAAGTGGGTTATGTGTGTCCTTCAAATAGGAATGCTACCACAAGGCCAATAAAACCATAGGAACAGAACGATGTAGGCCACATTAACCTACGGCTAAGGATCAGAAAGATGATGGCCACATTTTAACTTATGGCTAAAACTATTCCCCTTGTCAAATTTACGTAGTATAGTCTCGAATTTTCTTTGATAGCATGCATATGAAACTCAGTTGTTGACCTTCAATTAAAATTTAAAACACATATACACCTTTGCTAAAACACAAACACATGCCTAACAAAAGCAAGCTTTTCCTCGCAACAAGGTTAAGAGCTAACTCGGTATATACCATGCTTTCCATTTAAACTTCACTGGAAAAAATTATTAGATGGGCGCATTCATACCTGTACTGCCACAGTTGTCATCAATTAAGGGGCCATCGGTTTCAGCTCCTTTATTATGTTTACCTGTGAAACATTGAAAGGGTTCTTGTCATTAACTAAACTTGATGCAAAATCAACATGGACAGAATAAATTGGTGTCCTATCCTGCAGAGAGAGAGAGAGGGGGGGGGGGGAGGAGAAGGTGGCATAATTGGATGTCGGACCATGATAGTATGACAATATCTGATGCTCGTCGATGCAAAAGGACTCGCACACATTTTCTTCATGCATCTTTCTCTTTCTCCTCTTCATGATACTGTTTCTATAACTTTTGTCAATCTGCATTGATTCTGACATAAAACCATTTGCTTTGCTTACTGCTTGTTGTAGTTCCTTCTCTTTAGTGATTTGAGAAAGCTCCCTGTCATACTTTGATACTTGAGATGAAAGCTCCTTCATACGCAACTCTAACCAGTGGCATCTCCACATAACTGGACGAACACAATTCCTCCACTCAGCAGTCACCTTTTTTCTCCTGAAGGGTAGTCACATCACAAATTTCCATTAAATAATGAAGCATAACAGAATAAAAAAACATTACAGTTACATCAAAATATAATAAGAATAGAACAAGTGTCTGCTTGCTCCAATTATATTCTAGCTATAATCATATAATGACAGGTAAGCTAACACTTTCAAGCACTCATAAGAGTAGCTCAGTTACCAGTTTTCACGTTCATGACTACACATTATAGTCCATATTTGGCCGCCTTAACACTTCAGTTTGTCTAATTTTAACCCTCAACTCCAAAACCGTCTACTTTTGGTACCTTAACTTTCAATACCGTCTAATTTCAGCCCTTGAGCGTTTTAGGGTGTGTTTATAATTTAGATGAGAGAAAATATATAAACGAGAAAACACCTAGGTGAATATTGGTTATGTTATATATTTATATATTCTTAACATATACTCTAAAAGAAAGGCAATAACCATGAAGATACAATGTCTCCTGACATGCACAAAAAGGAATTTATAATGGTCTGCAGCATTAAATATAAATATCACTAATGCTGGTCCCGGTCACTTTGTGATATCTATTTGTCGGTTTCAATCCAAGGCTTGGAACTTCTTTTCAAATTGTGCATGACATTCTTAACATATACTCCCTCTGGTTTTTATTGTGAGACATTGGTTATGTTATATATTGAAGATTGGAGGGTGTACCATTTAGTAAAACACCTAGGTGAACTTCTCCAGGAATTTCTTTCTAAGAAGGATACTCATGCTCTATGAATCACTATGTGGTGTTTGGTCCGCTATTGGATTGACAGACTCAACAGACATGTAGTTCCCAAGGAGCCCATACTGAGTATAATTTTATTAATCGACCTGGTTTCTGAAACCAACACTAAAAATTTACAATGCTTTTAGAAGCTACCATTTGCTTAAATGTCTTTTTTTTAAATAGCTATATGCCAACAAATACAAGACAATAGGTGCACCCATAATTGCCTTTTCTGATCGTGGTAGACATACTTGGCATAAGTGGCATGACATTCCTAAGAAAATATATCTTCCAGGCTGTTGCCACTGACCCACCTGCATCTATTGTGCTTAGAAGAATTGGGAAGGAATTATACCTAAGTTTCAATCTATCAGGTGATATCATCACCTTCTAAGTTTTTAACATTTTAACATACAAATGATGAACGAAACATCCAAATACACTCTGGAAAGGAAAAGTTCGACAACAAGGTACTAATTACGAAGCATACAGGACACCGCAATATGTCACTGAATCATTTTTTTCCATTTTTTTAAGTACACTGATCATATCTGCCTAACTGATTATCATTTGCTGAAACATTACTAAACGTTGAAATGTTACTGATCTCAGCACCTAACTACCTAGCAATCTTATACATGTTCATTCTTTCATGAACCAGGAGTGGAAATCATGAGATCAGTTAAACAGTAACATACTAACATTCAGGGCACACGAGGAACTGATTGAAGACTCACCTAGGCGTCTTTGAGGGCCCACCACCATTGGTATGAGCGCACATGGCACCAGAGTTCACTTCCGGTTCACCATTGTCTGCCCCATCTTCAGATCTGGAGTAAGTGTCCCCAAATGAGCTCGAGCATTCGGTGGTGTCATCTTTATTGTCTTTCACGGGCTCGGGAACCAGCATCAAAGGGTCACTATTCGTGCACACAGCCTCGGATTCTAAGACCAACATGCTGTTCTGGTTCTTGGCACCACCGCCGCCCTCGTCCTCAACATTCATGATTGGAGCACCAATCCTCCTCCAGAAAACGCTGTGGACGCACAGATCACTTTTAGCGAAGAAATTCGCATCGCAGGGAAGGGCGGATTCTGTATAGGCCACGGGTGTACATATGAATTTCTCTCTTTCTTTATAAAATCGAAGTTAGTGGAGATATGCTTGTAATTGGGTCAGATCCGAGTAAAAAAAATGCTCGGTAGGGTTTGGGGAGCTCGGTTTTCGCATAGCGGGAAGGTAGGAGAAGAGCGTACCTGGTGGATGCTCGTCACCGGCGCTGGGCCGACAAGACCTTTGGCGTAGTGTGTCGCCGCCGAGAGAGACAGACTGGGAGAGCGGTGAACAAGAGAACGTATAAGGGTGAACCAAATCCAAACGCTTCCCTTATAAAAAAAATCTAAAACGTTTCCAAAAAAAATCCAAACTAAAAGCCAAAATTTGACGCAGGACACTCAACTTTCGTGAAATATACCGGTACAAACTGTCAACTGCGTGAATTTGCTCAATACCATTACGAATAAGTGGTCATTGGCCTAAACAAATCGCAACGATTATTTTAGTCATTTCATCTATTCAGTGAAATGGGATGCGAGAAAAATGTCAACTATGCCCTTGTCTTCAACCTCATCTCCCCAGCTAGCTCCCGCCTTCCTGCTCGGGCTCCGTCGCTGCTGTTTCGGGCCACACCCACCACTGCCCTCGCCCTCGCCCTAACCCTATCTACCGTAGCCGCCACAGCCCCTGCTGACATCTCCGGCCGTCGTGTCCTGCCTCCCCCTGTGCCTGCGCTCTACGGCGCCACCTTGAACGACCTGCCTAGCGCGAACCATAGCAGCGGGTGCCGGACGCTGAGGCCGAGGGTTGCACATGCTCTGCCGCCGTCAAACGCAGCCCCGCCACGGTGAGCGCCAGCGCGGCAGCGCGCGCGACGAGCAGAAGGGAGGAGCAGTGGTGAAAGCGGTGCCACAACAGTGTGTCCATGACGACAGTAGGCAGCAGCAGCAAGCGTCAAGCAACAGCAGCAGGAGGCAGCGTGGTGGTACCGGGGGAGAGAAGGATAAGGATAGAGGTTGAAGATGCGGGCAATCTGGACATTTCACCCACATTTGCTCACCCAAAATCTAAGAAACTGATTAAAATATAGGGTGCGGTGTGATTCTGCAAACGACCACTCATTCATAATAGTACTGAGCAAATTCAAACGTTGGCGGTGTCCTGCAACAAATTTTACCAATCTAAAATTGTTCGAGGAACAGTACGAAAATAATAAAGAGCAGCCTAGGCCAATCCACCAGCATAATTAGACCTAGGTTTCGTCGTGCGCTAGGGCCATCCAACCCGACCCGACAAGTATCGTGCAGTATGGGCCGTACTGCAGCGGTTAGGTCGCGGATCAAACTTTCTACTCAAAACTTGATCCGACGTTAGACGTGGATCGGAGCATGCCGTTTTGAACAACCAATGGCGCGTCCGTTACCTAACCTAAGCCGACATTTGAACAAGCCTAGTTAAACCAAACAAAATCGCACCACATGTCTTAAACCATTTTCCAAAACACATATAAGGCCCTTACCAAATACAGTAGAAACTACAAGAACTAGATGCTGGCGGCTACAATCGACGAGACCGTCAAACATCCAGGCGACCGAAACCAAACCGATCCAATCTAGCTGCTAATATAAACCGAACCTGCCCGGGGGCGCACATACCTCGCTGCGGCGACGGCGACTGGAACTTATTCCGTCGCTGAAGGCAGCGGACAGTGGTATTTTCTTATGAGTTGGGCCGTAGTTCTGTACATCTTCTATTTGGGCCTATTGTGCTAGCCGGGCCGGTGGAAAATTGCTGCATTAGTGGGGTGATGGCTGCGCTTGTTTTGTGCGATTTCCACGCGGGATATCTACTGCACGGAGCCTCGACTCAGTTGTTTTATATAAATCAAAAATATTTTACATATAAAAAATATAACATTTATGTATAAATTGTTCTAAGCATACTTAATTGTTTTACTAGTAAAATGGATTGTTCCACAGACAAAATGAATTTTTCTACTATAAAAATAAATTATTCTACATCTAAATAAATTGTTATACTAGGAAAATGAATTGTCCTACAAGCAAAATGAATTGCTTTACAAGTAAAATAAACTGTTCTACATTCATAATTAATTGTTCTACTAGTAAATTGAAGTGTTCTATACGTAAAATAAATTGTTCTACATGCATAATTACATG
Source organism: Paspalum vaginatum (assembly GCA_030272315.1). Classification (NCBI taxonomy): domain Eukaryota; kingdom Viridiplantae; phylum Streptophyta; class Magnoliopsida; order Poales; family Poaceae; genus Paspalum; species Paspalum vaginatum. Next base: position 10,792,917 of record CM059013.1, on the reverse strand, counting down.
TTCGGAAGACATAATTGTAATACTCCGTAATTTTCTAAACACTTAAGCGCATTTGCATTTGACCCTAATTTTTCTCAAAATTTTGATTCAAATTTAAATTTGAGGCCTTTTTAAAAATTTGGAGTTTTCCAGGGGCAAAAATGTGAAAGGGTAGTTAAAATTAAGCCCTTCCACTTTTGTTTTTGGACCCCTGTCAAAATATGTAAAAATCTAGGGTTAAAAAAATGAAAAGGGTAAAAGTAAAAAAAAAAAAGAAAAGGGGTGAAGCCCCCGCGGGCCAGCTGGCCAGCCCGCGGCCACGCGCCCGCTGGGCGAGGCCCAGCCGGGGGCGGCGGCCCGCGTGGCGGCCGGCCCTCTCGCCACCCGCGCCCCCTGTCAGTCGGCGCTGACAGGTGGGGCCGCGGGGGGGGGGGTGGGGGGCGGGGTCTTCTCCCCCGCGCGAGCGGCCGCGCCAGCGCTCGCCCGAGCTCGCGCGCTCGCCACCCGCTCGCGCCCAGCGCCGTCTCCGCCGCCGTCACCGTCGCGCCACCGCGCCGGTAAGCACACCTCACCCCGCTCCTTCCCTCTGCGCCACGCCGGGCGCCGGCCCGAGCTCGAGCTCGGAGCCCGCATGGCGCCGCAGCCACCGCGGCGTCGCCGCCGCGGTCCTCGCGCGCGGGAGCCCTAGGGTTCCCGCCGGCACGCGCATCGGGTGCGCCGCGGCCGCGCGCACCCCGCGCCGTAGAAAATAGGTCGCCGCGGGCACCACCGCTGCTGCGAGGCTACCTCCCCGGCGCGTCGCGCCGGCGGGCGGCGACCGCGCAGCGAAGAGAATGGGGGGGGGGAGAAAGGGGAAAAGGGGAGGGAAAGAGAGAGGAGCTCGCGCCGCGCCCGAGGCCACCGCCGGCGAGGTCTCTCGGCCTCCGCCGCGCCGGATGGTCGCCGGCGCTGCCGGCGCGGCGACGCGCAGAGCGCGTCGCGCTCGCGCAGCCGCGCCGCGCACCGGGCCAGGCCGAAGGGGAAACCCGCGCGATTTTTGGAGGGAGAAATTATAACTTTTTGCTTTCTTCTTTTTTGTGGGCTGGGCCGAATTTCAACAGTATTTCTGTTTTTCTTTTTCCTTTAAAATTTAATTGTTTATCTATTTTGTCTTAATGTAATATGATTATTTTAATTAGAAAAATTATTTATTAATTCATATAAATAATTTGGTAATTTCCAAAAAAGAAAGTACATTAAAGTTTATATATTGTTAAAGATTTTAGCCTTTATTTATAAATGCATAAAAATTCATTAAGTGCATTAAAAATAGAAAACTAATTCAAAAATCCATTTTAATTATTCCAAAATTCCTAGAAAATTCATTTAAGCTTTAAAAATCATTTAAAAATATTTAAAAATACCTGGTAATTTATTTATAGCTTAGGACAATCATTTTAATTCGAAAAATATTCATCTTTAACCCCAACCGCCCTTTTTCTTTAGAAAATAGTACACTCTACTTTTTCAACAGGTTGATCATCCTCATATTTTAAAAACTCCTGCATATCATCAATTAGGCACGTTGGTCCCACCGCTCCCAGTTGAAGAATCTTCCACTGCAACGGAAAATCCGGAAGCCGGTGCGACCGAAGCATCCTTCACACCTGCAGGAGGAGACTCTGAGTCACCGACAGAGGCCGATCCTGTGACTCAAGGCAAGCCCCGGTGCATTACCCAGTTTTCTTAAATTCTTAATTTAAATCAGAGTTATGCTTGTGCATTAGAATTAGGAGTTGATTGAAACCCTAGAGCATGATGATTCATTACCCAGCATATAATCCTATGGTCAGTAGATGGCTTAGGTGACAAAGGCATAGGAAAGGAATCTTTTACAGCAAATTTTGGTCGAGAATAAGAAGATGGATAATAAATTGACAGGCATGCGGCGGGATCAGTTTCGCTTTCATATATTACATGTTATGATTAATTGCTATGGACCCTGATCCTGCCTGTGTCGTATAAGGCCGTCCGATGTGTGGCCTGGTTGGGCCGAACGCGCCTCATTCACTTACCGTCCTTAACGGGCTCCGGTAAGCCTTTCGTCCTGTTGTACCTAAGCGCGGAACTAGACGAGACCAATTGGAAGGAGGAGGTTGGGCGGGTGTCGAAGGACTGACACCCGGGTTCGGTGAGGATGGTTCCGGCTAGGTGGCACTGGATGTTGGGTTGTCGTATGTGGGGTCGGTGTACACACATATGACGGGTGTCTGAGTATCCCTCTCGAGAGGTGGAAACCGATTCGAATCGTCTGTGGCTTGCCGGTTGTAAGCTGCCTGATCGCGACCAACATCGTAGTAAGAGAATTGATCTTATTAATGATGAATGTTTGGTAACATGTTTGTTTGGGTGGATGCTGGTGGGTTAGCATAACAGGCATAACTTAGTTTGAACAGGTAATAACTAAAAGGGTGAACTAAATTCTAAAGCTAAGGATTTATTAATAGGCCTGCCGCAGTGTGAGTTGACCTAATCACCCCGGCCTTGAGTTAGGAAGTGCATTTCGACCCAGTGGTCGGGTAAGTCTTGCTGAGTAATTAGTACTCAGGCTTCTTGCCTATGCTTTTTTTCAGGTTCAGAATACACTTGGTTTGAATGGGACCCTTATCTGAATCCTCCTTTCTTCTGAACTAAGCCCTGGATATATCTGAAGAAGTTAGAGGTGTGCGTGAGTCGAAGGAACATGAGAACAATGCTACTTTTGTCTAATGGATGAAGAACTTATCATCCGGAAGTGTAATAAGTACAAAACTTATGTGTATTATTTTAAAGTTATGTAATAAATGTGATATGCATGTTGTAACCTGTGGACTCTTTCGAGAGTCGCCCCAAAATCAAGCTCGATCCGGATGGAAAGGCCAAGTCAGGATAACTACATCCTGAAGGACTACCGAGGTTAGTCCGGATCTGGTGACTAAGCACTAAATCCGGGTTAATCTAGGCGGTTCTGCCACAATAATGAATTGTTCTACTATCAAAATAAATTGTTCTATATGTAAAATAAATTGTTCTACTACTAAAAATAAATTGTTATACAGACAAAATGAATTGTTATACTATTAAATGAATTGTTCTACACGTAAAATAAATTGTTCTATATGCATAATTAATGGTTCTATATGCAAAATGAATTGTTATACATGCATAATTAATCGTTCTACTAGTAAAATGAACTATTCTATACATAAAATAAATTGTTCTATAAGCATAATTAATTGTTCTACAGACAAAATGAATTATTATATAGACAAAATGAATTGTTCTACAAACAAAATGAATTGTTCTACATGCACAATTAATTGTTCTACTAGTAAATGAACCATACATAAACTCATGGGACAAATTATATCAACTATAGAACAAATATTTGTACACATATAAAAAATTATACAAACTCATGAACAAAATTCGTTCTCCTAAAAACCAATAGTAGAAGGAAATAAGATGTATTGGTTAAATAAAAGTAGTGGCAAAAAAACAACAGCACAAGAGAGAAACTAGAAACCTCACGTAAGAAACAGGAAGGAAAGGACGGTACAGGTCCGGGGGAAATCATAAGAAACATTTGAAGCCAACAAACCAAAAGTCAATATAGGCATATTGCAGATAGTAGATCGGAGGACGTGCACGAGCGAGATGGGCCTAAAAAAGTATGATCAAGGTTTTCATTTGGCTAGTGTAATAAAAATCATATTGGTTGAATAAATTATGCAATTTAAGAAGAAATATTTTAATTTCACGAGAAAAATGTTGCAGTTGGTAATATATAAATTATATTGGTTGAACAAATCACGCAATTTTAAGAAAATTATTTTAGTATCAAAATATAAATAATTTATATTAACAAATATATAATCAGATGTCACAGTAATGTAGGTATTCTATTGTAACCGAGGAGAAAAAGAGAGAGAGAAAATAAAAAACAAAAATAATAAAAAGAACTAATAAAAGAAGAAATGAATAATATAGTTGATATAACACAACAAAAACAAACCGGAAGCAAAAGAGAAAATGAGAGAAGAAAGAACGAACAAAGAAAGAAAGAAAATAAAAAGATAACACATCAATAGAAGACACACAGGGAAGGCAAAACAAACATCGTCCCTTTTTTGATACATGGTAAACTGGTACTGCTAACAAAACCAGCCCAGGCAAAGAAAGGATGGCTGCTGCCTTCGGCGACGATTTGGATTCCACTCGCTCGTGTGACAAATAGCATTCACAGACTATGATTGTTATATACATAATTATAGAGACTTAAAGAACATATTTTATATACCTAAAACAAATTAAATAAACTTAAGAAACACAAAGATAGATTTTATATATCTAAAATAAATTAATAAACTTATGAAACTTATGGAACAATTTACATACCTAAAATTTTTTTGAGAAACTTAAGAACGAAATTTGTGCACTTAGAAAAAAAAAATCAGACAGAAAAGAAAAGGCAATGGAACTAAAAGAGAAAGAAAAGTGTAAATAAGAAAAAAATGTAGTACCTGGTGCCCATAAAAACAGAAAAAAACTTAAAAATGAGAAAAGAAAACGAAACAAGAAAAGAAAAGGAAGAAGACTAAGAAATGCAAAGACAAGAGAACCAGAAGAAAAAAATGAAACACGTAGGCAAAGATAAAAAGTACGGACTCAAGGCCATAAACTAAGGAATACGTACACTGCAGAAGACATCAGCCGTGCGCTCCCTTCCTGCGATTAGTGGGCCATTCAAACATGTGGGCTGGGAAACATAGTACGGGAGAGAGAGAGAAAAAATCCTTCGGCGATGGAATCGATTTTATTCGCTGCGGACATATAGCATCGGCGAACCTGCCCACCAACTTCCTCACCCTGTTTCCCGTCCCACCAAATCAAATGAGCCTCAAAGCAAAATGGAACCATTCAACTTAACCCAAACCATTACCGGCTTTACCGCTAGGCTGCAATCGACAGGGCCATGGCATCATACAAGTACAACACGTATCGTCGCCACGAGGCCACTGATTAAGGACTGGCCAATGGCAAACGAGCTTGCTCAGTGCTTCTAGGCTATTCCTCAATGGGTGTTTTGAATCGGTTTCTCGAAATATTGTTTGGCATAAATGTTGCATCGTAAACAGAAAAGAGATAGGTGGAATAGTGATAGAGAATATGATTTGAAGAGTGTTGTTAGAGAAGAACCTTAAGGAGAAATTGTAAAAAGTGGAAAAAGTCTTAGTTTGAGTTTTCCTCTCCAAGTTATTTTGTTGCAAATATAATACTGCCTTTACTCGTATTTGTTGTAAAAAAACCCCACAGATTACACATTTACACAATGTTTTACTATTGATTGATTAACTTGTTTCGGCCAACATTCTCTAAAACTAGAACTAGAATCATGAGAAACTAACTTTTGATGTGACTGAATTTATGATCCCTAGCACAAAAAAGTTGAGATTCTCACCAGCTGAACTGCCGGCACGGTTTCTGCTGATTCTAGCGAAAGTCGACATCGTACGTTGTCGGGGACGTCCCGCTGTGACGGCTGTGACTTGAGCCCCTTTTTTCAAGATGGCAATAAAGCACGCCAAGTGCTAGCTCAAGTCAGGCGTCAGCTGAGTTCCTTCCATAAGCAGTGAACAACTTGGAAAGGGGATCGCCCAAGTCAACGCAGTGCAACGCGTGGCTTATTCTGCACTGCGTTTTTCCAGTGTGATGTGTTCAGACTTCAGAGCATGCAGAGTTTCGTTCTTTAATTTCCAAGTCATGCAACATCCTTTTGCTACTGTACTACCGCGATTGCTTCATTTGCCAGTTCATCGGCATCGATATTGGAGAAAGCAATTAAACCACTCTACGAACTTGGAAGCAACCTCAGGTTCGGCAGCCTAGATTAACTTAGACAGTTTTCAAACACTGATCGACGGACCATCCCGGCCGAGGTTCCGATCCGTCCAAGAACCTGCTCCTACATCTGCCCTCCGATCCGAGACCTGCAGCTGCAGGGGGGCTTCGTGCCTGTTCTGTTCTATCTCGATCAAAGATGAACGCGGTGAGAAATCTCTTGCGTTTCCTTCTCGTCGCTGCCATCGGCACCGTAGGCTGCATTGTGCTGCTCCTGCAGCGTTCTTCATGCCCTTGCGCTCGCGACGCCATCGTGCCGGCGCTTGGAGAGCTTCTTGTTGCCACCACGGGTAATAATGGAACTCATCAAGCAGATCACTCCACCAAGGTAAATTTTACCTTGATTTGGCTCCATTGGCCGGCGGCCGCTTCGTTAATTATACGTAGTATATATCAGATCGCTGTGAATGATGAACTCATCAATATGTAATATTATATCTGTGATTAAACAGCAGCAGCAGGCCGCGGCTATTACCACTTCATCATCAGCTAATGATAAAGGCAAAGATCGGGCGGCGGACGACGGCAAGCTCGCTGAGGTGCTGCGGCGAGCAGCCATGGAGGACAACACCATCATAATGACCTTCACGAACGAGGCGTTCGCGGCCCCCGGGTCGCTCATGGACCTGTTCCTGGAGAGCTTCCGCGTGGGCGTGAAGACGGAGCCCCTGCTGAAGCACCTGGTCATCGTCTCCGCCGACACGCGGGCGTTCGAGCGGTGCCTGCGGGTGCACCCGCACTGCTACGCGCTGGCCATGGGCGCCACCAACTTCACGGGCGAGCAGCGGTTCATGGCCAGGGACTACCTGGACATGATGTGGCGCCGGAACCGGTTCCAGGCGCGGGTGCTGGCGCTGGGCTACAGCTTCGTGTTCACGGACGTGGACATGGTGTGGTTCCGCAACCCGCTGCTGCGCATCCCCGTCGGCGTGGACCTCGCCATGTCCTGCGACATGTTCTACGGCGACAACCCCTACGACCTGGACAAGAGGGCCAACGGCGGCTTCGTGTACGCCAAGGCCAGCGCCCGGACGCGCGCGTTCTACGACGACTGGTACGCCGCGCGGACGGCGCACCCGGGCAAGAACGAGCAGGACCTGTTCGACCTGCTCAAGAGCGAGATGGCGGCGCGCCACGGCGTCGCGGCGCAGTTCGTCGACACCGACTACCTCGGCGGCTTCTGCGAGCGCGGCAAGAGGAGGGACTTCAACAAGCTCTGCACCTACCACGGCAACTGCCTCGTCGGGCTCAAGAGCAAGCTGGAGAGGCTCCGCGGCGTCTTCGACGAGTGGAAGGAGTTCAAGGACAAGGCCGGCAAACCGGGCACCAACACCACGGCTCTTACGGACTGATCATCCATGAGTGTTTCACTATGGGTTCGTCAGCGATTTTATTGATCGATCGATCAGAGACAGGTTTGCATAAATTTGCATTGATATATAGTATACTCAACTGTAGCAATTTCCGATAAACCACTATATATACGACTTTCATCTGTGGCCAGTTTGACTTTCACTCTCTTAAACCTATTACCGCCTCCGATCCGATCCGTGCTTGAAGAACTCCAATCTCCGTGCCTGGATGAAGGATGATCCAGGTCGTCCGCACGACGTTGCTCAGCGAGAGAGCGAGCGTTCGTGCAGCAGGCGCAAAGGTGAACGGACGGACAGCGTCGAGAAGCAACGAATTGAATGAGCACGGCAAAGCCTGCATGGCGTGTGTGGTACTCACCTCTTTACCAATAATCCGAAGTTCCGAAAATCACCGCACGCATATTGTAACGCTCCGAAAATTTCCTCTAAATCTTTCATTAAAAATCAATCAATTTTCAAAATTTTGTTTTATTGAGTGTGCAATTGTGAGCCCAACATCTCCGGATGTTCCTTCTCGCTAAGCTCCAAATATTTCCCCGATCTCTCTTCTAGAAAAAAAAACTACCGGAAAATCTTCTCCAAAATTTTCCAAAAATCCAACACAAATTCGAAAATCAGACAAGAAAAAGGAGAGGTCTCCTCCCGTGTCCCCCTCGGCCCGGCCGCCCTAGCCCGATTCTATTCACCCCTCCGGGGCCGCTCACTGCCTCGGCCCATTCTCCCCCTTTCCTCCCTCCCCGCTTGGACCGCCACCCCCTCCAGCCCGCTCGCCTCCTAACAAGCATGACCCGCATGTTAGCAGTTCCTCCTGCCCCCACGTACTACCTCATCTCTGCTTCCCGGACCCTACTCCTCAGCTCCCGCTCCCTTCCCCATCTCCCCTCCCCCCATTGGAGCCTCAGCGTCGTTCAACTCTGACGTTCCACGTTGTCGCGAGCACATCACCCTCCAGACCCCTCCTCACCACCACAACACTACGAAACCCTCTCCCCTTCCGGACCCCCTTCTCCTTCCTCTTGTCGTCACCCGTCGCCCGCACCGCGACGCCACACCAGCCACCCTCTCAGAACCCCTCCCTGCCTTTAATGACGCCTCCCGTTGTGCCACATGCCTCCCTTTGGCTAGATTCCACCTCCACTACCTATAAAAAGGACCCCTGGCCACCTCCCCTAGTCCACATTAAGCTTCCGGGAGCACTCTCCCCTCTCCCATTGAGCTCTCCCCTCACCACCAACGCTCCTTCCCGAAGTTGAGGAGCACATAGGCTCCGCCCCTACTCACTTCCACCTCATCAACACCTCCCTGGCCTTCCTTTCCCTCTCCCACGCCCCGCCATGTGTGCCCCTTTTCGCCCTTGGCACACATGCCACCCACCGTGCACCCATCACCATTCCCCCTTCCCTACCCCCTCCTGCGGCCAACTGAGGTGAGCGCCCGCTCTGCCTCACCTAGTCTCCATCGCACGCACACTTGCCCCTTCCCTTTTCCCTCCAGCAGCCTTGGAGATGGAGCCGAACAGCCAACTGCGGACACAACAGTCCGCCTGATCCCATTGAGGATTGGTAGGGCGAGCAGGAGAGGAGCGTCAATGTGCTGCTTGGGGCCGAATTTGCTGCACATCGACTTGAAGTAGGAAGCCCACTTCGTGTAGTTGGAGTTTTGCATCTCTAGCTTGATTGGCACGTGAAACTGGACTGGAGACCGTGGCGTAGGGATGGATCACCACTGAGGAGGAGGGTCGACGCTGCTACTGTGGCCGGAGGAGTTGTCGACGGTGCTGGAGTTGGTGGAGGCCATGGTTGCCATTGTGCCGAAGGGAAGAGGCTGGTGTTGGGAAGGGCAGGATGCCTGGGACAGGGAGGAATCACGAGGGGAGGAAGGCGCTGACCAGAGAGGTTCGCGAGGGGAGGGGGGTCGGTGGCTGTGGGGATTACGGGAGGGAACCGCGTGAGAGGAGGAGGCCGCGAGCATAAGGGTTCATGAGGGGAGGGGAGGGGAGGGTCGGAGGCTGTAGGGATTAGGGCTGCGGAAGGGAGAGGGAGCCGGAAGAGGGCCCGGACTCGTGATACAATGTAAAAAATTAGGGGAAACACCTCACGCCCTTGGTGGGGTGGCTATTATATTTATAGCCCAAATAGGCTCGCTGTACAAGTAAGGTATACATGCCTAATCCTAGCTGATATGCATGCCTATGCTTATACAGCATATACATTATTCCTAATAGATGTGAACTTGATATTGATATAATATATTTTTGTTAGATTATCGTTAATCAGTTTGTAATGTGTATACCTGTACGTGTGGCTGCCCCTTTCAACTTTTTATGGTGTGATGTACCTTTTTTATGCTTTTAATGGTTACTTTGTTCAATCAAGTACCTTGAGTTGTTGTTTGCAACTGCAGGTAATATTACTTGTGACAGCTATATCAAGAATTAGTTGAGACTACAGGTTGAAGGTAGTTTTGTTACAGTTGACTGCAAGAAGCAATCTGCCTTCGATTTATTTTGATCGTTCACTTTGCTATATAATGCACAGACAACTGTATTGAATGAAAATCATTCAGCATAAAGTGAGGGCATCTTGAACCAAGCAAGCTTCTTATGACCTTTTTGACATTTTCAAATGTCAATCTGTTGATTTGGGGGGTACAAGTAAGCTGATGGAAATTAAAAAAATATGACGGTATAAGAACATCATCGTGGAGAATAAGGAATACATATGGTCAAGCTGCTGCTGATGTGACCAGTGAGCCACAATTTATGGATTAACTACGTCACTTTTTTCCATTTCGTTTTTTAGGGAAATAATATTTGTCCCGTAGCAACACACGAGCAAATTGCTAGTAATCCTAAAAATCGGATCGAATTATTTAGCTGCCACGTTCCAATAGTTTGTTCGCTGTGATGGATTGGTTGGTATTGCTGTCTTTACTTCAGTCTAGGATTCATATATTCGTAACTGTGAAATTGTTATGTTGTGGGACTTTAAGTTCTTTGGTCGTGAACCTTTGTCGTCATGTTTCTGTTAGTTATACAGTTTAATGGAGCTATATTGGGGCTCCAATGATCGCTAAAGTAAGAAATCTTGCCTCTTAATTATCTGTGTTAATCTGACGTCATAAATTTCTAAGTGGATGTGGTGATTTTGCTGCAGGAGTATGCACATGCTCTTTTTCTCGCTTCTCTCAGATAATAAAGTTTCTGTCGCATGGTGCTTGCTGATTTCAGTTGTGCTCTGCGCGATATCTGCTATGAAGAGGCTCTACTCCACCTATTTTTTTCCTCTGCTCTTTCAAAACTTGGTGGTGGACATTTTTTAACATTGTCTTGTTGTTTCTTGGAGACGGTTGATATGGTTCTCCAAACAAGGAGGAAGTTTTAAGGAATGGGTTGGCACAGAAATTCTCATTGTAGCATGCTAGACGATTTAGTGTACTCTAAATGTTATGTACGTTCTTGGCATTCAGATAATGAGATCCACTCATATTCTTCAAATAATCAAGGTGCAATCTATATTATTTAGCCTTTAATATATCTTTTGACCAACTTTTAGAATTTCTATGCTTCATAACCTAAACATTATCTATTGTCTATTTGATTTGCAACATGATTTGTTCCCTTATGCTACTACTGTTTCGTCAAAGTTAAGATATTTCCGTGGCGAAGCATGGGCACAGACTTAGTTTATAAATAATACTAGATCGCATTGTTGCATGGTGCAGAGAGTGGACGCGCTGAAGAGCGGAGAACAGTACCCTCTCTGTACTGTACAAACTACAAAATGATTAGGTGTTTCGGCGATGGGAGCGTTAACGTCAATGGAACCACCCGTGGGACCTGTTACATTGTAAAAGAAAGCGGACTTTGTTTGGTTGCGTCCTTTCACATTTTCCATTCCCGGTTGGGACGGTCAAGCTCAAGCGCAGCTCTGCTGACCAATCGATGATGAGTAAATTGCACCCGCCATACAACAACTTGTTAGGGGGGTGCAAATTAGTCCAATAACTTGTAAAATGCATGATTTAATACAATAATTTGATAGGTGGGTGCAAATTGGTCCAACAACTTGTAAAATGTATAATTTAGTGCAACGACTTGGAAAATTGGTGCATCGGCAGTCCATACGTTACAATGGCGACGTATTAAGCATAGATGGACATGTAAATTTTTAATAATTCTTAACATTTGTTAATAAATTTTGTTGATAGTGACCTGGTTGTTACTTATCCAACTGTGTAGTTAAAATTGAATAATATTTTAAAATTACACCATTAGCATTACTGAAAGAAAAATTAAAAAATAGGGACCATAGGACCTGTGGTTCATTAATTCAGCATTTATATATGAGCACGTTCATCTCTGTTCTTTTAGCTTATTTTCCCTTTCTAAACAAGTACATGAGGTTTTAAATATATTCATACTAGACTTCTAAAAGATATTGTTAGTATGTACTGGGTTTTAGATAAATAAAGCATAACTTATCAATATTAAATATGGAATTAAATATTTCTAATTAAAATTAAATTATTTCATAAAAAATAATTAATATGAATTCATAACATTAGTTTCGTGAAAAGGTTGTAATCTTGACCAAATACATTACCGCTGTGACATGAATATAAATGGTCAAATAATGCTTAATGATTTGTTCCAACTTGAACTATGTTGCTCCTTATAGTATTTGGACCGCGGATGCACCAATTTATTAACTTATTATACTAAATTGAGCATTTGACTAAATTGTTGGACCAACATGCACCCACATGTCAAGTTATTGTATTAGATTGAGCATTTTACAAATTATTGAACCAATCCGCACCTACCTGATGAGTTGTTGTATGGTACGTGCAATTTACTCATCGATGATAGTGCTATAGAGTTTTGAGAATGCATTGATTTGACAAAACAAAAGCATCCGATGTTCTGATGCAAAATGGCCACCGGATCATGATACTTTTCAAACATGAATTCAAAAGAAAAAAATCTCCAGATATGCATACACAAGAGAAAGGACTTCCAAATTTTTTCAACACAAAATCTTGATAAATAGTCACCAAATTTATGAGACTTTCAAACAGTTTATGCTTTCAGCTGTACAAATATCGAAATTGTAATAGACAAACATGTCTTCAAGCTTCAAGGGCTTTGTCAAACGAACATTGGATCCATCCAAATTTATCGCTAGTACACTTTGAGATGACAAGGCTACAACAGCTCTAGAAAATTCAAATGGCAATTGACCAGCTTTAGAAATTTTGTACAATAGGGAATGTAACTATAGCTTGTAGACTATGTTTCTTGGAGACGATGCATATATATGTTTAGTCGTCTTTTTTTCTCTTTTCAAGATGCACATGTGTATATATAATTGTCCTTTTCTATAGGGTATATATATGTGCAGGATTAAATAGGGCACCCTGCATTTTCCATCAATCTATCAAAAAATTTATAATTGTTTTTTCTAAGGACAGTGCTGGAGAGTAGAAGTTGGGATAAACGACCTCCCTCTTCAGTCGTTTTCATCCATGCGTCCATTGCTCATCTTGTAGACTTGTAGTACTGTTTGGCCCAAATACGGCCCAGAAGAAGCTAACGGAAGGTTTCAGCTGCTGCTGCATGCGCGCAACTAGAGATGCCACTGGATATCTATACCCACTACCTGTATCCACACCCGTGACAAACGGGTAGGGTATGGACTTACCCATCTTGAGTGGTTAAGGGATGGGTATACCCATTTGTGAAGAGGGTATGGGTAGGATAATTTTGCGGTTGAGCATTTGCCTGCTGCTCCATTCTAGTTTGCTTGATGATGCGCACTTAACCCATGAGGACGACGGCGGGGAGTCGGGGACGAAGAAGACGATGAAGCAGGGTGGCGGAAGGAGCGCAGATGCAGTGTGCGTCGGTGGGAAACAGCAGCACCGCCATGGCCGCCTTCATCGTGCTCGTCTCGCGGAGAACTCCCGTGTTCCTGGCCAGCGCATGCTCCAGCGTCTCTAGCTAGCTGGTACCTGCGGGGACGGGAGCGGTGTACGAGGAGCAGCAGGGAGGTGCCATCTTCTGGTGGTCGGGCTGCAGCGGATCCTCCGATCTCCATAGGTGCGGCAGGCAGCGTGTGGTGGAAGGAAATCGTGAGCAGAGGCGGTCAGCCGGCTTGTGTTCATGTATGTTTTTTTTATTTGGTGAGGATTCCGCAGAAAGGATCACAGCTTACCAAGCTTTCACCGTTATCCACATCCACCAATAATTACCCATTATTCATTGGATATGGATAATTAAAATTAGAATGGATATGGGGAGGTTATGGATCACGCAAACAATTCATGGGTATGGCCGCGCAGCCGTCGCGTGTGTCGCTGCAGACGTCGCCTCCGCTGCCGAGTTCCCGCCGACGCGCAAGCGCAAGGGGGGCGACAGTCAAGCTCACCACGATCATGCTACTCACAAATGCGGCAGCCACCGACGCTCATGGTCGCGGTCATCTTCCCTGCTCCAGCCAAATCCTCGCTGCTCTCTTGAGCCCAGGCCCCCCCCCCCCCACCTCTTCTGGCTCCAGCTTAATCGATTCTTCCGCATCTCCAGTGGCGGATCCAGGATCACCACATAGCTGGAGCTAACAACTTCATCCTTCTTTCTATTTTTCTTCATCCTTTTTCTTATTTCTATTCTTCTACGTCTATTTCTTCTTTCTCTTCGTTATCCATGTTTAGAAATTATAGAAAATGCTTAGGAGTTAGGGAGGCTCCATTGTCCGCACCACGGTAGCCGGGGCTAGAGCCCCCAGCCGCCCCAGGTGCTAGATCCTGCCCCTGCACATCTCGGACCGAAAGCAGGGACAACTGGTGTGCATTGCCGACTGGCAAGGAGACGACAACGTCACACGAGAATGAAGATGGCGTGAAGGAATGAATTTTCTGTGGGTAGAGATGGCAATGGGGGCCCGATCCCCGACTCCCCGTGGGAATTCCTCCATTAGGGGACATGGATGGGGGAGTTTCTTCTCCCACAGGGGATATAAACGAGGAAAATTCTCCCCCCGACGGTAAACAGGGACGGGGACTGGGAAAGCATTCCCCATCCTCGTTTCCCGTGGGGACCCGTTAAGTTTGCACGTGATGATATTTCCATATAATAGTTAATGATAAAAATAAATAATTACCTTATCAAGTGATCAAACACTTGCACAAATGTGTTCATTTTTATGTACATATAATAATTTATTACCTTTGACAATACATATAAGTAATAATATTTTACACTAATAGCAAAGGACATACATATTAACCACAATTTAAGCAGGGATCCCCGTCGGGGATTATTCCCCGCGAGCGAATATATTGGGCACTTAGTTTAGGGAACTGTTGGGGACCTGGTTTTTGTTGAGTTTAGCCAAAACATGGTTTAAGAAAAAAAAATAGAAGTTGTTGGAGATGCTCTGAAAAACCCACAATTGGGCTATTCTACTGCTGCTTTTTTTACTCTAGCGAGATGCTAGGTGCCTCCCGTCTTATATATTCCTAGAGACCTGCTAAGGTACCTCCCGTCTTATATATTTCTAGAGAAATAAAATGTACTCAACGTTTATTTTGCGAAGAACCTTTTCGAAAAGGGCGGAGAGCTCCCACAATTCACTTAAGAAGAATGGAGTTGACCCGGTTTATGAGGGAATCTGGACTGAAAACCGAACAACGCATGGTTAGCGGAGAAAAACCAACGAAAAACCTAAACACAACGACCTAGACAACAGACCTTGAGCGCCTCAAATGAACACAATGGGCACCTAAGACTAAAGAATTCGCCATGAGTCATCGTTGCCAAACTTTCCAAGAATCCAAGACATGCAACCGTCCTAAGCCACCACACACCAACTACTACACCAAGCTCACAAAACCACTGCGAGGAGATGAACATCACAATATCATTGCCTAGCTCAACCACACTCAGCGTTTACATCCAGCATATTAGAGACGCCCCCACATAAGTTGATGTTCATGGACCAGCCCAGTTAGTAGACAACGGGTGAACTAGCACAGCAGCACTTAAAGCCTTGAGACTTTACCGAAAACAGATTTAGATTCCCAGCATCTGCTAGGTACGGTTTGGAATCATCCACCATTCTATATGAGGTTTGTTACTACTTTGTTCTCCGACTTGGTGCCTGAGCCATCCAGCCGCTCGGGTCCTCGGGCATAGCGGAGAAAGCACAGGAAGCAACATGACAACATCGGCTCGCACTGTCCCACTCCCAGCACCCGTTCTTCGGTCTGCACTATATCATTGCCTATGCGTACGCATGAGCTTTCTGACTGTCATTGGCCCACCACTAAAGTAAGGTTATGTGGTGAATTCTTCTGCTTAGCTTTTAATTTTCGTTTCCTTTTTTAGCTCGTTTTTTCTTGATGTATAGTCACGTGTAGACCTTGTAACATTGGAGCTTATGGTCTGCCAACGATACACACCGTGTTTAGCATCACGTTATCACACGTCCTTTTGTATTAGCAGGGTTAAACAAAATTCTCTTTAATTTTTAGGATTACAATGTTTTAGACACATGATTCAAAAGTTTTTTGTACTAAATACAAATGTTTATATATGTAACCTAAACAAATAGAGGTCTACAATTGTGAATAGATGATCCGATATTGTGAATATATCATTAGGAATGTACAAAGTTGTTTAGACCATCCCAACCCAATGCATAAAAGGCTTGCCTATCTACTATTCATCCACCTGTTCCAACTACCCCACTTAGCGTTACAGTGTTATTTGTACTGTAAGCATCCACTTTACACATTGGGTTGGGATGGTCTTAGCATATCATTGCGAAGTTTTTGAATCATGGATAAAATGGTTTTGATATGTAATTGAAAGAAATTTTTTTTAATAGATAATCTCAAAGTTAAAATTATGTGATATGAAAGTTTTTTATTTTAAGTACGCATATTTTAACATGTGATTTGAAAGCTAAATACGTAGTTATGTACAAGGTTTTCAATGTCCAATTTAAAAGTTTATAAATTCTTCTGCAAAGTTTTCAATCTATAACATGAATTTTTTTGATTCAGCGCATAAAGATTTTATTATTTGACCTAAAAACCATATGTGTACAAAGTTTATAATGTATAATATAAAAATTCTATCTTTAGATATAAAGATTTTGATGTAGACATAAAGAAATGCAATAGGATTTGAGTTATGTAAATTGAAAAATTTCAATTAGAAGTAGAATGATTTTTAATATGAAACTTTAAAAAAATTGGCATAGATGTGCAATCCAAAAGATAAATATGTAGAATTATGTTTTTACGCGTATGCGTACCTGAAAACATTTCCAACCCCATTTTACTTCCCTCTCACCAGTGGCGGAGCTAGAAACTTAAATCTTTCATTAATATGGAGACCAATAGTACTATTTTTCTAAATTTTATTTGAATTTTAAAATCTTTAGTGCAAAATTTCCAACCATAAGGCGGACTTGGCCCCTCCTAGCCCCCTTGTCTCTGCCCCTGCCTCTCACCGTTGTCCAAGAAGGAGCGAGCCTAGAAATATTCTAGGCATAGGAACAGGAGAAAAAACAAATTTTCTAGCGCGGCCTTGGAACGCTAGTAGACACAGAAAGTGGAAACTCAGGGTAGACCATCTCCTAACCGGTTGTTCAAATAGGTTTGCTTATCATTATTTCAACTACCTCTATTTATGTTTTCAATATCACTACGATATCGTTTTGTACTATAAGTAACTCACATGTATAATCTACTGGAAACAGGTGTAAAGCACGGGCTGACGTTGTTTCAGTATGCGCCGTCCGTAGGCACTCGTACACCACATACAAATTGCCGCGCGTTACAATCCGTCCTAGGCTCCTAGCGCTCGCGCGGCAAGCAAGAGCGCTGTACCGAGAAAGTAAATTAAAAAAACATAGTCCATCATCAACGCAAAGTCCGTTTGATGATCGCTCGCGGGATTGGAGACCAACGAGCGATGCCTGCGCTGTCTTCTGTGCGGATGGATGGCTGAGAGACCATGATGTACGTAACGTCTGTCATGTAGATTGAAATATTCTTTTGTTTATATTTTTTCTCTAACCTAACTCACTAACGTTTTTTTCTTTCTTCTTCTCTTTTTTTCTGACAATTTCTTTCTTCATTGATTTGTAACTTTATTTCTACAACTTATTCACATACTTTATATGATATAAAGTTATATTCACATAAGCCTTCTACGAATATTTTTTCGCATAAATTTATTGCTATAACTTATGTACATACTTTATATGATATAAGTTACGAACATACACACTTATATGCATGATTTTTTGGATGAATTTATTGGTATAATTTATGTACATATAACTTTATATCATAAGTTACGAACATATCCACATAATTTACACCCATAATTTTTTCGGATGAATTTATTGTTATAACTTATGTGCATATAACTTGATATCATAAGTTACGAACATACCCATATAAATTATATGTATAATTTTTTCAGATAGAATTTATTGTTATAACTTATGTGCTTATAACTTTATATAAGTTATGAAAATATCCACGTAAAATATACGTATAATTTTTTCAGATAAATTTATTATTATAACATATGTACATATAACTTCATATTCTAAGGTACGAACATATATATTCACATAACTCTTAGTAACTTAGACATAATTCAAACAAATATATAATAGAAAGAAGAATGGAAAAGAAATGAAAAAAATAGTAAGAAAGAGAAGTACGTGGGACTTATGCCATCGACTCCCCTGAGGCCATAGCCCAAGGCTGCTAGAACGTCTGGATCGTTCGCGTAGGCAGGGCCGGGGAGAGTAGGCACGTGGGTCTGGATGGATGGATGTCCCGTCGGGAATCGGTCGTGGCCCTCTCATCGCTCGCGCTATTCGAGCCTGGCGAGCGTTCACGGAATATCGAGCGTCACCATGATCAACCTTAATAATGGTTACTTTATATCAAAAGTATTATTGATTTTTACAGACTTAGGTTCTGTTTAGGTATACTTAACTAAAAATTAGGTATAGAATGTCCAAACAATCCAATTAACCGGTAGCTAGTTATTAAAAATGTTCTATCTAGTTAATGGTAGCTAATTGTAAAAGATAGTCTATCTACTAAAAACTCAATCATACTGAAATATCCAAACATGTCAAACTATTTTTTAGACAGCTTGGATATTCAAACATGACCTTAGTCAAACTTGTAGACAAATCCTAGAAAAACCATGGTAAGAACTAACAAGGCTTATTTGGTGGGAAAAGTTTCCTTAAAAAAGAACTAAGGTCCTGTTTTGGACGCGAGAACTTTTTTCTAATCTTTAATTTTTCCTATTGAATTGAATTATTTTCGGTAAAATTACTACACAATTATTATGAAATTCAGGCAGGCTTCCGGGTTCAAGTATCTTGGCGGCTTCCTCTAGGCGGCAACACAAACACGTGAAAACAGAAGCCGATTTCCAATTGGGCCAACACGGAAACATAAGCCCACAGCAACATTGGGCCGCCACGGGAATCCCACGTGAAATAGAGAAGCCCAACAATCAAAGCCGAAGCCGCCTCCTAACCGCCATGGCTTCCCTCCTCTCCTCTGCGCCGAGAGCCGAGTTCGCCATGGAACACGCCATCGCCCTCCCACACTGCGCAATGCCTTGTCCTCTTCCTTATAAGTACCCGCATCAATCTCTTGCTAGTCCAATTCTGTTCCACCAATTTCGTTCCGTTTCCCTTCTCTCCCACCTCCTCCTCTTTTGTTCACCTCCGCACGCTGATTCCGGCAAGAGCAAGAGGTGCTCGACACTTTGTCACATTGGGCAATGGACAAGGGGAAAAAGCCAGAGAGTTCCGACGAGGCGCTGGGGAGTGATCCCGCTTCGTTCTGTGCGTGACTCGTCAACGTTTCTTGGATTCCTTACAATTCTTTCACATCCCTGCCAAGAACGCGTGTTCTGACGATTCCTGTTGGGCTGCCAGTGCCAGGACAGGGTGCCGGCTGGACTCAGCAGCTGCCGCAGGACTATACCTTCTACAGGAGCTCCGATGGAGGACCCACTACTCGTCAGTGGTTCTTGATTCTTGACTGTTGTTCTTTTTCGCCCTGCTTCTTGATTCTCGTTCGTTCACCTGCCAAGAAACGCCCATACTGATTCCTGGTGGTCTGCAGTACCGGGGCTGGGTGCCGGCCGGACGCCGCCGCAGCGCAGGACTGCACCTTCTTCAGTATGCCGCCCTGCTTCCCCTCCGAGCGAGGACCCGCTACCCGTAAGTGGTTCTTGATTCTTGACCGCTGTTCTTTTTCACGCCTGCTTCTTGGTTCTTGTTCGTTCACCTGCCAAGAAACGCCCCGTGCTGATTCCTGTTGGTCTGCAGTACCGGGACAGGGTGCTGGCTGGACGCTGCAGCAGCCGTCGCCGCCGCAGGCCTACCCAGACCACCTCATCGGCACCAGCAGCTTCTACGGGATCACTGACCCGCGTTGGATCGCCCCGCAGGCTGGTGAGTCCGACAATGTGTCAGTTCAATGTCTTATGTATGAGTGCAATACACAGAAGTTTTTGTCAGTTAATGCTAATGTGCATTGCATAGGAATGGCCGAATGGTGTTATATATGATTTCCATGCTTCTTTCAAATCAGGGTGCTTGCCTCTCTTCTCATGGACCTTCATTAGTTTCCATATTTAGTAATGTTGCTGTAGTTCCCCATATTTCTGACAAGAATAGTCTTTTGATGAGGCAATACGGGTAAATGATGTGTCGTATTTCTGTTATGAATATGCCAGAATGGCGGATTGTGCTACAAGTCTTCAATTATTTGATTTATTCGAGATATAAATCGTCAAACAGTTCTAGATATCTTTGTGTGCTCAAACAATTTTTTTATCTATTATGTAAAAAAATATTTACATAATCATGAACTCATGGGATAAAACAATTCTTGGAGTCATTGTTTCTATATCGTTGTTTATCTCATTGTCTGGTTACTTTCGGATACTATTAGTTTGGCTGCTGATGAGTTATGATGGCACAGTACCAATACCAATTGGAAACCAGCAGTAACTTGTCAGTTCTGGTCTATTTGTGGTCATTCCAGTCTCTATTTTCCCCTTAAATGGCATTTCTTTGACGGCTTAATCCTCCATTGGGAAAATAATCAAATTCTTTTGTGTTCAGGCATTCATATGGTGTTAAAAATCGACTTCTAATGTATAATCTTCTTCTTTATTTTTGATCTTATCTAGACTGATTTGATATACCCTCTTTCAATCATGTAACCTAGGCTGGATACACAATTTTACTACATACTTAACACTCTACCTCTAAGTTTTGGCATTTTTTGTTCTGCTTACTGAGTCAAAGAAAGTATCATTCTATATTTGTAAGGTTCAAGGAATGGAAGTCGGAATAACCATGGTAATAAAGAACAGCAATGGGAGTTTGGCTCTGTCTGTTTCGCAGTGTGGTTGCTACCTCGGCTTTGGTTCCGCCGGCCAGAGCCATTGCGCAGCGGCTCTGCCAGTTTCTTGATTTTCGCTGCCCCTCAAGAATTTTCTGTTCAATTTTGCAGACACCGCGGACATGGTCATGCTAGTGGCAGGGCAGGGTGTCAGCTGGGCGCAGCCGCGGATGCCGCCGCCGGCCTACCCAGACTACGCCGTCGGCACCGGCAGTTACTGCGCCCCCTCCTACCCGGGTACTCTCACCCACGGTGCAGCGGCCTGGCATGCCGGCAGGGCTTCTCCTCAGCAGCAGGAATCGCCGCCGGCCTGCTGCTCCTCCTCCTCCTACAACTACTACTACCCCGAAGGTCAGCAGAAGCATGTACTGGCACCAGCAGGGATCACTAATCTCAGTCTCAGCCACGGTGCAGCGCCCTGGCACGCCGGCTGGGCGCCTCCTCAGCAGAAGGAATCGCCGCCGGCCTGCTCCTCCTCCTACTATGGCCCTGATGGTCAGCAGAAGTATGCACTGGCACCAGCAGCCGACGACAGCAGCAGGGGCGATGTGATGAGCCTACCATTACACTCCGACCAGCTAGTGATCACTGAAGTTTGGTCTGACAGTCTGCAAAAGGCAAGCGATGAGATTGCGCGGGTGCTGGATTCAGCTGAAAGGTCAGGAGCAGAATGCAGGTTTATTGCCATCGATTCTGAATTTTGCATTGGAGACGGGGTCGCTGCCAGGCCCAATGAGCCCCCCACCCCAGAGGAGCACTACGAGCAGCTGAAGTTGTATGTCAATGATGGGAATCTAGTGCAGGTCGGAATGGTGTTTGCTGACATGGAACTGAACATACTTGGAGGTAGGGCGTATCAGTTTAATATCAGGTTTGATCCCCAGTGGAGATCCCCAGAGCACAAAGGTGTGTCATTCCTGAGAAAGAGTAGGCTTAAGCTGGAGGAGCACGCGGCGAGGGGGTTGCCGCCCGACAGGGGCGGACCTACCCTGTAGGCGAGCTGGGGCAGCCGGCCCAGCACCACTGTATCCCCTATTTTTATACTTAATAATCTTCATTGCCGATGGAAGAGGAAGCTCAGTCCGCTGAGCCATGGCTACGTCTCGCTGCTGTTGGACACTTGGACAAAACAGCATGGATGGGGTTGACTAGGCACCTACTAGTGGCCGACTGCATGGATATATGGAGCGGGCTACTTGACGACTTGTTGGGCCATGCTCTATTATTTTCTAGCGTAGCACAATACAAAGCTGAATACAATATGGATTGATAAAAAATACAACATAGATTTGAGCAACAAGATCAGTGATCGATGACACGGTACATTGAGAAGGAGATCCTCTTCGGAAAAAAGGAGAAAGTCTTAATAGTGATAAAATTAAGAAGAAATTTAGAGCCATAAAAAATCATAGAGTGAACTTATCAGAAAAACACTCCATGGCAACATAGACATGCTTCAAGCTTTGCTTGTGGTATGTATTCTCCAAGGATTCATTTTGAATTTCACATGAATTGTACATAAATTTCACAAGAAGCAGTTAAAAAAATACACGGAAAACGTATGTGTCGGAGCGGACGTGCTCCTGGTCAGGTGGCGGAGTGCACCCGGCCGAGATCCTAAGTACTGAGAGTAGTTAGGGGGAGCAATCGTTGTTAGCTAAGTTCGTGGTGGCACGATGGTGGCGAGAGGATTTAGAGTGGTTCGGGCCGCCGGAGCGTAATACCCTACGTCCACTGTGGGTGTGTTATTGTATTTCGTGGGCCTTCAGAGGAGTCTCTGAGCCTGTCTGGGTCTGTCTCCGGTTTTTTGTTCTGCGTTGCGTATGCCTCCCCTTTTATAGCCCAAGGGGGGCATGTACATGGTGGCCGGGCCCCGACAAGTGGTCCCGGCCCATTTCCTCTATGCTACAGCTCTATCTTGTGCCTGATGTCCAACGCTCCCATGTTTCGCGCCTGTACCACCGTCGTGACCTGGTATGGCCTGGAGATCCGCCATATCGCCCTGTCGTCTGGATACGGCGTCGCGCCGTCCTGCCTTACGCCGTCCTGTCCCATCGGCTGCTAAACCCGCTGAGAGGCTTCAGAGGCCGAGGGGCAGGTGATGCGCACGCGTGACAGGACAGGGCGCTCGTAGTAGCGTTGTAGCGCCGCTGCCTAGTATTAGGCTGAGCGCGGCCGCCGCGCGTGGCGCGGCTCATGATGAGTACAGCGTACTTGTTTACTCAATATAGACCCCAGTGTAGCTGGGGAAATCAACTGTATTGCCCTGTTATCGCCGCCGCGCCTTGGTAAGGCGCGCCCCTTTGCTTCGTCGCCGCCGCCTGCCAGCGGCGGTGGCAGCGGCGATGGGGGCACGCCCGTCTGACAGCGGCGGCGTCGGCGGGCGACGGGGGCACGCCTATCTGACAACGGCGGCGGGCAACGGGGGCACGCCTGTCTGACACTCGTGGTGTCAGCAGCATCGGGGCGTGCCAGCCTGACAGTGGTGGTGTCAGCGGCATCGGGCACGCCCACCTGCCCGCAATAAATGCGGCAGGTGGGCGAGGCGCCCGCCTGAAGGCCCCGCCACGTGCCCTGTGGGCACGTGGCCACGCGAGACCTTCCCGTGCCCTGTGGGCACGTGGCGGCCCCGGACCACCGAGGGTGCTGGCTCCGGACCTCCACGTGCTCTGCGGGCACGTGGCGCCCCCGGACCTCCGTGGGCGCTGGCTCCGGACCTCCACGTGCTCTGAGGGCACGTGGCGGCCCCGGACCACCGAGGGCGCCGGCTCCGGACCTCCCCGTGCTCTGTGGGCACGAGGCGGCCCCGGGCCACCGAAGGTACGGGCTCCGGACCGAGAGGTCCGGACCTCTCCTCGCGTGGCTGGGGGAGGCTCGGTCCTCGAAGGAGGTCTGGGGCCTCCCCTGTGGGCCGGGTGCGTGGCCCAGCTTTTCCAAGGAGTAGGCCGGGCCCATCTGTACGCGGCCTTGGGCCCTCCTTGTACTGCAGTAGTTACCTCCCTTAGTGATCTTCGTCTAGTGTAAGCGGGTACCCGGTTAGCTGGGTACCGACAGTATGATTCGGAAATTTTTCTCATGTCTCAAAAGGGGGCCTAAGTAATATTCATCAATGTTTAAGAAAATTGTAAACTTTATTACTCCCTCCATCTCATGAAATAAGGCGTACATGTATTTAGAAAAGTCAAACTTTAAAATCTTTGACTAACAATTTAGTCAAAAACATATATTTTTAGCGTATGCATGTTATATATTCGGATTTGTATTTAAAAGTACTTTAAGATTATGATATTTTGATATTTATTGATGCTATATTTTAAAAGATATAAATGATCAAACTTCTGCTTTAAATATCGTGCTAAATACATACATACCTTATTTCTTGGGATGGAGGGAGTATTGCACTCACCAAATTATCTTTATTATTTGTTCAGATCCGTCTTTCTACTTTGATATATTTTGCATTATATGATGAAAAAAAACAATATTTATTTATGAAATTAGAGGTACTATCTTAAACCTTTCTTCAAATCGTTTGTCTATTGGTTTACATAGTTTGAGCGACTGCAACATTTGAGTGTAGAATGTGTTCGTTCTTATTTGTTGTTCAAGTTCGCCCCAGCTAAAAATTTGTTATGGGTCCGCCACTGCCGCCCGAGGACATAGCAAGGGTGGTGTTTCATGGTCTGGGTCTGCTGTGCCGCCGGAGCTTCACATGGATCACCATCATGGGAGGCAACGACCTGGGGTACCTGGTTCAGCTGCTGACACCAGGCAGCCCTCATCTCCCTGAAAGCAGTCGTGACTTCCTCGAGCGGGCGGGCTACCTGTTCCCATCCTCAGTTGATTGTAAGCACTATTCCAAGTATAGCGGTTGCTTACCTGATCCGGCGCCCGGTAAGCTGGACGACGTGGCACGCGGACTGGGAGTGCAGCGGATGGGCCAGAGCCACCAGGCAGCATCTGACGCCTTACTGACGCTACGTGGCCTGCAGAGGTTGATGGACCTGGCGCCCAACTTCATGAACAAATGCCATGGTGTGCTCTACGGGATTGGCTTCACCCAGCCCCAGCCTGCTTGATTATGCATGGATCTGTAAAACTGCCTGGAGTACATAGAAGGTGTCCACTGGCCGGTCGGTTTCCCTCCATGCATGTAGTACAATTGTAGTTTGACCGACTTGGTAGTTTGATTCCTGTTATGCAGCGTGCCTGCTGTGTGTAGCAGTTGCTGGCTGGACGGGAGCATCAGTAGCTAGCATAGGAGTAGTATAAACAACACGATTGATCCCTGTGTGTTGATCCCAGTACAGGCTACAGAGTACTGTAGTAGTAAAGAAGCTCGCAGTACCTTTTTCACAATGCAGAGTAGTCTGAATACAATACAGTATGTTTGTTCCATGCAGTGTGTTTATCAGAATACGGTACAGTACGATATTCTACTGTTGGAGAGTACAATGCAGAGTAGTCTGAATACAGTACAGTACTCTGTTGTTGGAGAGTACAATGCAGAGTAGTCTGAGTACAATACAGTATGTTTGTTCCATATTCCAAATTACAGTATGTTTGTTCCATACTGTAGAGCTTTCTCCTGCTTTCATCCTTGCTCCAATCGACGACACCACACAGCTTCTGTGGGATCCTATTGTTGGAGAAGGCAAGATGGATTTCTTAGATGACACTGCTATGATTTTAGAAGAGCCCAAGTGGAAACGTTACTGTAGCATTTGCTTGTTCACAACAATGTCATCAAAAAGTTTGTGCGTCCACTTTGTGTCTCCAATAAAATTCAGTTTGTGATAAAAAGCAGTATGTGACAATGCCCCCTGCTTTGAGAATTCAAGATTGTATTCGTCTCCATTCTGTGCAGTTAAGTTTACATAATTGAGCATCATCTTTGATGCATGAGAAAAGGTTGAAAAATACAACATATGTGCAAGAATGAAGATAGATGTTCTTTTCCATCAATAGTCCAGTGGTACGTGAAACGAGGTAACATCAACTGTTGTATGTGAAAACAAGCTAATATTGTTTGCCTTAATAATCAAATAGTTTACTGATCCATAAACTCTTTTTTTCAGACATTGAATCAGGGGCATGCAGAATTGGCATAGCATTCACATTTTTGCATTTAGAAATATAGTACGAGTACACACTATTTTGGCAAGTAAGCAGGAGTAGTCTGTATGCTTGTGATGTTCCTATGCTTGCTTTTGTGGCAATTGAAAAGTGCTGTTTTTGCCTTCTCACTTACAAAGCGCTTGGATCTAAGCAAAAGAAGTTTGCTAGGTGTCACAAGCTCATGATTATGGTCCTCATATAAGGCCATGTGCATATTCCTTGTAAAACTTCTCTATTAATTCTACATCATCAAATGGCATACCTACCTGTAAAACCACACAATGTGTATAAGCAATGGAATATACAAACTATAAATATAAAATAGTAAATACAAAAAATACACACCTTAGGTGCAATTATTTTCTTCGTTGGCGTCCTAAATCCATCATTCTTATAGACATCTCCGGCTTCATCCAAAGCATATCAGATGATAAAACATGACTTGTGGCAACGACGACTTTGTCCATCTCAGCGACAGCAGGAACAAATTGTGATCGCTCTACTTCATGTATCTATCAATTGATATGACACTAGGAAATCAAACTATAGGAACATCACGAGTTTAACACAAAACTTGCAAAAGATATAACTTGTCAGTTTATTTCTCAACTGTCACTGATGAACAGACCACGTCCATGGCAACCTGGACTTCCGGGATGATCGTTCCGGCATCTGATGAGTCCCGCGATAGTCATGAAGGGTGTGTGTAGTTTCGAACAGCGGCGTGGCCGCCATCGATCCGAACTGCGGTGTGGCCGGCGTAGACGAAGTGTGCGATGTAGTCTCAGTCGCCGTCGTCCCCAATGGCGGCGCGGGCGGCATGCATGCCGGCACAGGCGTTGTCGATCAGAACGAGGACGTGGGCGGCGTGGTTGTCGTCGTCCTCAATGACGGCGCTAGCAAATGCGAACCTAATGGTGACGTGAGCGGCATTCTTGTTTTTTTTTTTCTGTCGGACGCGATTTAAATCGTGTCTTTGCATTAAAAAGGATAGCAAATTAAATCCATGTCATAAGACGTAGCGTAAACCGCCGCGGCTTACGAATCATGACAAAAAAAAACACAAAGAAATAAACCTCTCAACACCAGATAGCCCAGCCGTAGGCCGCTATAGCCCATAGAACCCCAGACTGCGGCGCGAGCACGGTTCTCCCACCGGCAGCGAGGGCAAAGGAAGCGCAGGTGCTATCTCCCACCGGCCGCGAGGAGGGCAAAGGACCGAAACTTCATGCACGATCTACGTCTAGCTTCCAATCATTACCCAAACTTTTTGCATGGCGTGATGGCACCAGGGGGTTGGGGACCACAAAACATGCTTGCAGGCCCTTGGTGATGATAAGCCCGATATATTTCTGGTAGGTCATGACAAGATCCTCATTTTGAGGAAGCCAAAATGTTCCTCTTCGAAGTGAAGCCAAAATGTTTGGCAAGCGCATTCAGAGTGCTGCTGGGCCAGAGGAAGGTGCAGAAGTAAGCATGTAGCAGAGACACTGATGTTCGACTATCATAGGCAGCATGGCATTGGTAATATTAATAATTTTTCCTGTATTTAAACCTCAATCCTCCCATGTTACAGCTTGGATCTGGTTCTGCGCAGACAATGCATCGGCGTCGAGGGCCAAGGTCGTCGCCACAATGCTCTTCTCTGTCCTCTTCGTCTTCCACAGCCTTTCCCTCGACCTCGGCCTGTCCTACCAGGCAAGTCGCCCTTGTCTTCCCCACTGCTTGTGCGCATTGAGACCCTAACTGGTCCGGAGAACAATTTCGCTGAGGGTGACACTGGGTTTATTGTTTCGGAACTAATAAGCTGGAATTGCACGGGGACTCGGGGAGTGTTCGTCCCTCTTTGTTTCTGAAAATGCAACTGTGCAATTGGGAATAGATTGTTACAGGGAAATCTGACTGCACTCTGCATAATAGTCAGCTAATTCGGTTACGTCATCCTATTTTGTTTTTTTTTTTGACTGTCAACGGGGAGGGGAAGGCCCCCTCACCTGATTTCATTGTATTTCTCTTCGTTTGGCTGATGCCACAGAATTACATCATCGACTTCGCAGTCGTGGAAGCAGTACAGAGGGAGGGAGGGGGGATACATGCCCGTTAGAGATTACATGCTAAATATATTACACCACGTCGTTGTGACTGCCGCTCCGTCACGGTTGAACCGGTGAGCCCAAAGTTTGCTTGCCGCAGCACATGATTGGAGGGTTTGGCGTAGAGATTGAGCTTCATTTCGGAATACCAGGTTGTTTCTCCGCTTCCAGACTTCCCAACAGCACAGCAGAGTGAATGAGCTGAAGTTCGTCTCAGGGACGTGCGGAGGGCGAGGAATGAGGTGCAGCTCATGAGCCTGTGGCAGTCGTGCGGTGTCAAAGCCAATCTGCCGCCATCCTATTTTAATGCAGTATGTTTCTGAAAAGCTGAGTGTATGGAGGCTGATAAGTGATAACCTGGTTGTTTGCTTTCTCGTCAACCCCCGAACTGGTCTTCGGAGCAGCCCTGCTATACTACTTTAGGGTGTTGAATTCCGAAAGGCAAATAGGCTCTAAGAAGTATGCTATATGTAATTTTGTGCTTAATGTGTTTGAAATACAGTTATTATATCACCATTTGCTTGATGATGTAGTTATTTGGACATACCAGTCCATCAACCCGTGCTCTCGCACGGGTTAGAGCTTCAATCCTTAGTAATATTAGAGGTGATTATTCTATAATGCCGTTGTGGGTAATTTATATGCAATTTAGGAATTATTTTAACTTATCTTTCATAATGTACATATGGCTATTTTATATTCATCTTTTATAATGGCATGCTGAGTAACTTATATACAAATTTAGGGGATAATTTCGATTCATATTTGATAATGGTATAGCGGTAATTTTGATGCAAATTTAGGGGTTATTTTAATTCAGTATTCATAATGGCATGGTGAGTAATTTTTTATATAAATTTAGGAGGTTATTTTATTTCATATTTCAGTAATGGCACTGGCGAGTATTTTTTATATAAATTTAGGGGGTTATTTTATCTCATCTTTTCATAATGACATAGTGGGTAATTTTTCAAAAAAATATAATAGATCTAATGGCTACTATTATTAGAGATATATGATGGACTACTAGATGTTTCTGATTTTTATGAGAATTTTTAGGATTTATCTTTTTTCTAGCGCGTCTGGTAAGAATTAACGTGGAGACTCCAAAAGAATCTCCAATTAGTAATAGTAAGATAGATCTTCATCATCTTCTCCACCATGGTGTCGGTATTACTTCAGATTTTTGCTTTAGGTTACATGAAAGGTATGCCTTTTTGTTGGTACTTGCCAATGCATACTTCTGTTAAATCCTGCTTAAACAATTTTTGAATTTCAGTTGGTTTGTTTTTTCCAGTATGATACCTTGCTTTGTATCGGCTTAGGCAAGCTAGAATCAGCATCTTTAGGTGACAACATAAGATGCATATTTTAAGGCAAAAATAAGAAAACAAAACATGCACTTGTAGCAACGTCCTTAGTCCTACCAGTTTAAATTTATTCCAGCATATGGGAGAATTTTGCCCGCAATTGATTGGATAAATTGAGAAAATTTGTTTGCAAATGTGACTGATGGATCATTGGTATTTGAAAATGTCTAGGGAATTTTTTTTAATGCAGCTACACAATGGAACACAAGTAGTTGCTCAAGTGAATGGTCCCGTCAACACAGTACTAATTTAAGGCCTTTTTTTTTGCACTGTAAATATAGCAGACCTGAACTGAGGGCTGGACAAGTCAAAAGTAGATAGAAAATGGTAGCTAGGATACTGGAAGGTTAATCTGTTTTGCTACATTGTCTGTCCATTACCATCTGATAATTGAGTTTATGATCCAGTATATATACTTATTTATTTGCTTCAAATTAAAAGCCTGAGGAGTTTATCACTAATATTCTTCAGCATGTACTGGCTGTTGCTGATTGGTACGTGTTCTCATGTATATAAGAAAGAGCAGCTTCTGACATTAGTGTTTGATGTTTTTTAAGTAATTAATATAAGGAAGATGCTAACCTTTTGTTGAAACATACAAGTTTTCACTCTGATATTTATTAGTTAAATAGTCAATCTACATCTCATATAGCCCCAGAAGGTGCTATTTGAATTTGTCTAAATGGATACCTCTCTATTACATGTTGCTACAACTCTTTGTTTCAGTAGTGACGGCTACCTCCATGTGGAAGCTGCTGGAGTCACGGTGCTAGTACTTGGATGCGCAAGTGAAAGAGAACCTGGTGAACACGTGTTTTTTATAATTGAAGTTCTATTTCCATTGATTGCTACTGGTTGTCATGTTCATGCTGCACCTGCTGCTTGTTTTTCTTTTCTGAAAACTGATGCAAAGTACGTAGTTGTCTTCTGTTGTTTGTGTTAGTGAGATAACTGGTAATCAACTTGTTGACACAGTTTCGCGCTAAATACCGAGAAACCCTAAGTCGCCTCAGGGGTTGCTGGTGGACGCCGAACAGTCCGATAATGCTAGATAGTCTTGCGATGCGCGCCCGATAGTCCGGTGAGCCTCGGGGCTTCGGCCAGACCTAGATCCAAACTCCCGGAAGAGACCCCGTTAGGAGGATGGACTATAGAGTTGCTTGAGGATCGGCAGACCACATAGAACGCCTTCATATAGCTTGGAGTCACGAGAAGAACAACATGATATATGTGAAAGAGAAAGAAAAGGAGATAAGCCGGTAAAGAACGATAAAAGTAGTTGATTGGATCGATTGTGGTGCCTCAATCGGCCGTGACTCTTTATATTTATAGAGAAGGATGGTCTTACCCTTTTTACAAGCCAAAACACATCCTAAATCGACATAGAATCAATTGGAAACTCCTTTTAGGATAAAACTAGGGTTCTACCGGACTATTCGATGTACGGGACCAGGGCTGTCCAGGTATTTACGGGGCAAAATCCGTGTTACACCGGACTGTCCTGCGTAAGCTACTGGATAGTCCGGTATTGACCAAGGTAGGCAATCTTTCACAAGCAATATCTTCTCTGTCCGGACTCCGAATTAGGCGATCCATAGTATCCAATTTGATCGACTCGACAAGGGCTGCAACTTGGTGTTTTCAAACTCCTTAATTTGGATTCATCTTGATGTAGTTCCAAGGTCTTCATTGTGTCAACACGTTGCACATTACCTGAAAAACACAATTCTATGCCCAAATATGTAGAGAAACTGCAATTAACACTGACATGTCCATTTTTGTGACGCCCTAAATTAAAACGCCCAAAACTCTTCCCTAATCTCACCATTAACCCAAGATCAAAAATATGAATCATGTACTCAATCAAAATAGGAACCTCTCAAAAACACCATTGCTCTTGCTCTACCAGGAATTCCCACAAAAGCCCCAACAACCCCACCTAAATTCCAATTAAAATTTCCTAAATCCCAAATGTTTTTTTAAAGAGAAAAGGGCTAAAATCCCTCACTCCCTCAACCCAGACCACCGACCCTCCTCCCATCCTTCGGCCCATTCCGCCAACTCTTCCCCCAACCCATTCAGCCAGCCCACCGGGCCTTTCTCCCGTTTCCCTTTTGGCCCGCCCCGCTCACCCCCGCCCGGGCCGCCCCCCCACGTCCAACTCTGTTTCCCTCGCGCCTCCCCTCTATCCCTTTCACGCTCCCTGACAGGTGGAGCCCACCGGTCAGGGGCGTCCCCTACCTCCGCCCCGTCCCTGCCGCGGCGTCGCGCCACGCGAGCCCCCGCTGCGCCCGGCCCTGCCCTGCGCCGCGACACCCCGGCGCGCCACCCACCCCGCCATCGCTCCCTATAAAACCCCCTCTCCCTTCGCCTCGCCGGACCACAACCATTTCCCCCTCCACGACCTGGATACCCACCCCGAGAGACCTCCGGCGCGGTGACACACCGCCAGCACCACCATTCCCTTCGCCGAGCTTTCTGAGCACACCACCTTAGCCCCACCCTGCGCAAGGTAAGCACCACCCATCCTAGGCGGAGAACTGTCACACCCTCGGCCCTGTTTCCCCAGTTCACCGGCCGCTGGTGGCCACTCCGGCAGGGAGCCGCACCCTCCTACGCCATGCATGACCGGCAAGCCCGAAGGATTTACTTCCGCTGTATCTTATTTTCTTGCAACTACCTTGTAATGGTTTGTAATCGTTAAGTTTGACTTTATGCTATCTGAAATAAATGTGTTGCTAGACCCTAGGACTAGCATTTGTATCACATTTGAGCTCTCATGATTTTGGGGGCGCTTCAGGTGGTATCAGAGCCATAGGTTGGCCGTAGGACGTGACCTTAAGGATTATAGGGTTTACGAATTTAAGTTATACACAGATCTTTTACTACTTCCCTTCTCACTCACTCCGCTCTCTTTTCTTGGTCCAGATGGCACCCAGTTAGTACGCATAATGGGATAGTCAAGACTGGGTTCATCAAGCTTCTCGGTGATTGCGCCAAGTATCTGGGCATTCTGGAAGAGCCAGCATTTCGAGACAGTTGAGCATCGAAATGAAGACACCTTGGGCTGCACTATAACCATCCGCATAGGAGCTAGCAAAAACCACCCTGCCTTCAGTACCACCACCCTCGGCCATATCACCACCACCACACAACAAACAGCAGCCCGCAACACCCTCCGCCGCTTATGCACCGTGTACGAGAAAGAAATAGACCGCTCCTGCCTCCGCTTCTTTCCACCCGATGATAGAACCTCCCCTGTATGGCAGGAACGGACTCCGCTACCTGGCCGAGACCAAGCAATTCAAGAGAACCCCCATAATCCACCGCATGACCGAATATATCCTCACCCTAGACAACCAGTTCTCCCGAGTCAACTCAGAGCTATACTTTGTCCATCGCCAGATGTTAGCAGGTGCAGCACAGGTAAAGAGACTCAAGAAGGAGAAGACAGCCCTAACAAAACAACTCGCCTGTGCTCAGAAGACAGCATGCAGCTCTCAAGGATCGGGAACGTGCGGCGTGGAATACCGTGAGGAGTACGAGGGCCAAGTTCGCTCGTGAAGCTAAGAAGGCTCGTGAGGCAGTAAAGAAGAAGGAGGCTACCCAGGAAGGATCAGAACTGTCAGACGGACGCAGCCAACGAGTGCGATTGGAGCAACTTTCCTCCCGTTAGCGATGCTTTCAGCTGTACCGCCCTAGAGGACCCATACCTCCTCTCCCCTTCAGCTTTCCCCCCAGAGGCTGACTACACCGGCCTTCTCGACGATATGCTGGTGGACTTGGTCTAGTAGTCTTATTAGTGTAGCAGGTTACCCCATGTAAAAGCTGCCAAAAGCTTTCCTATGTATCGTGTAGACGGTTGTTTGAATAAAATATGCTGTGTGATGTACTTATGTGTTATGAACAGAGATCACTTAAAAGGCAACTATGACCTAAAACATACTTTTCTCTCAGATGGCTTCTCGTAACTCGGGAAACGGAAACCCCGACCAAAGGGAAGGACTCAGAGAAAGCAGCCACAGCGGAGGATGCTTTCCACCAGCACCCCCCACCCTCTCCACCACCTCCCCCGCCTCCTCCACCACTGCCGAAAATGAACCCTTACATAGAGCTGGCACAAACCCTAGCTGCCCACGCCCAGTACGTGAGGCCCCCAGCAGGGTAGGCCCTTGGAGAAGATGGGGGAATTCCTCAGGCTCAAGCCACCCACCTTCTCTGGGTCCCAAGATCCCATGGAAGCAGAATGATTGGATGAGGACCATCGAGAGGAAGCTGGATCTCCTCCATTGTACTGAAAGCAACCAGGATTGCTCTCGCCACCCATCATCTCTCAGGCACTGCTCTAGCATGGTGGGAGATTGTTAAGGCTACTCACAAAAAGGGAATCACTTGGGAGGAATTCACTGAAGCTTTCCGTCAGCACCACGTGCCGGAGGCAACCAAAGACCTCAAGGCAGATGAATTCAGGCACCTCACTCAGGGAAGCTCCACTTGTGGTAGAATATATCCTAGAAGTTCACTGGAACTGTCCCGCTATGCCCCAGAAGAAGTAAGCTCTGATAGCAAGAAGTGCAAGGCCTTCATAAGAGGGTTGACCCCAGAAATAGCAACCCTGGCATACACCTACCGGGCTCCAGACTTTGCCTCACTGATCAGCTATGCCATTAAGGCTGAGAAGCTCAAGCAGGAAGAAAGAAGCCAGCTAAAGAGGAAGTTTATGGAGTTCAAGTCGCAGCGCCAGGAACGCCTGCCAGAAGCACTTCACGAGCCAGGCATCCCGGGGCTCATTCAGCGCACCTCTTAAAAGCGCTGGCTCCGCTCCGTCACGCTTTGGCCCAACCCAAGACAACTCCCAGCAGAACACCTTCCTGCGGTAATGGGATGACATGCTACAACTGTGGGGAAGCTGGTCATTTCATCGCCAGCTGCGCTCACCCCTATAGCGGGAAGCAAGCAGCGTCAACCTTCTCCAACTCAGTGAAAGGGCCCAGGCAGTTTACCACCACTGGTAACCGCCCAGCAGCCAGCTACCCAGTCAAGCAAGCAGACCCAGCTGTCAGTCAACAAGGCTCGCGTCAACCACATTGACGCAAAGGGGGCACAACAGGCCGTGGGAGTGGCACTCGGTGAGTTCCTAGTAAACTCAGTTATGGCAACTGTGCTATTTGATTCTGGTGCATCACACTCCTTCATATCAGCCACATTCGTGAGTAAAAACAAGATTCCAACCACTCCACTTCAAAAGCCATTCCTAACCCGCACCCCGGGTGCGGACATCACCTATCAGCTAAGTTGTAAAGGGGTCCAAATCATTCTAAGTGGGGTAGCCTTCAGAGCAGACCTAATAGTACTAACCTCCCAAGGGATAGATGTTATCCTGGGAATGGACTAGCTGAGCTGATCACAAAGGCGTCATACACCGTGCCAACAAGACCGTCAAGCTAATCAGCCCTAGAAGGCGCTAAGGTGATCTGTAGCACCCAAAGGACCGCACGAGACCCTCTGAACTTTCACATAGAGGCCAAAGGCCCTAGAGGATGTGCCCATAGTATGTGACTACCCGGATGTATTTCTGAAAGGGCTTGCCCGGCGTGCCCCCAGGATCGGGATATTGAATTCATCATCGACCTATACCCAGGAACTGCCCCAATAGCCAAGAGACCATACCGAATGGCCCCTGCAGAGTTGGCAGAACTGAAGGAGCAACTCAGAAGAATTGCAGCAGAAAGGCTTCATCAGACCCAGTTCATCCCCTTGGGGAGCACCCATGTTATTCGTAACCAAGAAGGATGGTAGCCTAAGAATGTGTGTGGATTACCGATCCCTGAATGAGGTGACAATAAAAAATAAGTACCCTTTTCCGCGGATCGATGATCTTTTTGATCAGCTTAGAGGAGCCAAGTTTTTCTCCAAGATAGACCTAAGGTCAGGATACCATTAGCTCAAGATTAGGGAAAGTGACATATATAAAACTGCCTTTGTTACCCGCTATGGACAGTATGAGTTTACAGTCATGTCCTTCGGGTTAACCAATGCACCGGCCTACTTCATGAACCTGATGAACAAGGTGTTCATGGACGGATTGGATAAATATGTCGTCATTTTCATCGATGATATACTTATCTATTCCAAGGACAAGGAAGAACACGAGCATCACCTCCGGACAGTGCTGGAAAGGCTGAGGAGCCATAAGTTAACGCAAAGTTCAGCAAGTGTGAGTTTTGGCTAGAGAAGATAGCTTTCCTAGGACATATCATCACAGCAAAAGGAGTGGCAGTGGACCCGGAGAAAGTACGGGGGGTAATGGAATGGCAGCAGCCCGTTAACACAAGTGAGGTCAGGAGCTTCATTGCATTGGCTGGATACTATCGCCGGTTTATAGAGGGGTTTGCCAAGATAGCCAGGCCCATGTCTGCATTGCTCCAGAAAGATCAGAAGTTTGAATGGATGGAAGCTTGTGAAAAGAGCTTTCAGGAGTTGAAGCAGAAATTGACCACCGCAGTAGTGCTCACACTCCTGGACATCCACCGTGGTTTTGTCGTATATTGCGACGCATCCCGGCAAGGATTGGGGTGCGTACTCATGCAAGATAACAAGGTGATTGCCTACGCTTCCCATCAGCTCCGGACTCATGAGCGGAATTACCCTACTCATGATCTGGAATTGGCTGCTGTAGTGCATGCCTTAAAAGTTTGGAGGCACTACCTAATATGGAACAAGTGTGAGCTTTACTCAGATCACAAGAGCCTCAGGTACAACTATGGCGGAACCGCCGATTTAATCCGGACTAAACACATCTGCCACCTCTGGCTCGCAATGTGATTAGGCCAAACTAAACCCGGTCGTCCGTCGAGAGTCATTTGACCCCCGATATTACCATTTCCCAGAGGAACCGACATCATACACATCTGACCCGCGATGGAGCCACAACAGATACATCATCATAGGCAGTTGAATTTCATAATAGTAGACTTAGTTACAAACCGGTTTGAATAAAGTATAAGTCCAACATAGTGTTATAAAGTAGCAAGATCAAAAGTTTCTCGCAGCGGAATCATAAGTTCAGAGGTCACCATGATATCATCAAAAGATTTGCATTAGAGGTAACAACATCGAGCCCACCGATGTTGCCCTTGTGCCACTCATGCCATTTCATCCTAAGTGAGGACATGCGCCACCTCCAACACAAGTGCAAACCATGAACTCCATACCTGCGCTCAAAATATGGGGGCAAACCCTGAGTACTAATTACTCAGTAGGTCTTAATGGATTTGGCTTACGGCTGACGCGAAGCTGCTTACTAGTAAGTGGATCCTTAGCCTTTGGTTTTAAACAGTATCGTGTGTAACATAAGTAGCAAGTTTTCATCAGTTGTATAACCTCCAACATAGTAGTAAAATTCAGTAAGGTAAACAGTTCAATTCAAACATGTGGTATTCCAAAATCATGAGTATTAAATACCAGAGTGTTTAAGTAGTTACTACGTTGAACGTCAAAGGTATTGGCATTCCCACACCTGGTGGGCATCAGCGATTCGAATCGATTTTAATTCCCGGGAATAACTATCATGCCAGGGGTATATGCTTACTAGCCATCGCGTTCCCACATATAGCCCCAATCTTAACCTGCCTCGTCCCAAGTTCGATTCACTCCCGCCTAGCCCCCGGGTTGTGCCCCCATGACGAGCCTGCCAACATCTCGGTCTCCCCGCCATGAGTACCAAGCTCCCCCGGGCCACCTTCCTCTCAACTAGCGGGTAGGAACGTGTCTCTGTGCTTCGGACGAGCCCAGGAAAGACTTTACCGGTCCCATTCCCCGGATAAGCACTCTAGCAATGTTATGCCGACCAATAGGCGAACAGCGGACGGGCCTTATGCGACTCGGGCGGAGTCCAAAGTGCAACCTTATGAAAAGTATATACTGAAATAAATCTCAGCCCGGTCTCCATTTAATTCATGAGCAACAATAATAATTGATGTAAATGTAAGCTTTTGTAACTTTGAAAACACCTACGCGACGAGTCCACACACTTGTGTCTACTCGTACTTAGCAAATTCTAGGCATACTCGTCCTAAGAACTCTATGTATAGGTGCTAGGGCCAGGGCGGCCAGGGAGTCTAATGCAATTGGTTTCAAGCAACTCCTAATGCATATGCGTAATCATCAAGTATAATTTGTTTGCTGGGTTAAGTATGGTCCTGCCTACCTTCCTCGTTAGGGTCAGTATCTTCTTCCGGAGCGTAGTCGTGTCCTTGCTGCTGGTCCTTCAGCTCCTGGTGCAGCTGCTCCTCTGGCTCCTCTACGATTTGTTGGTCCGGCGGTTGTCCTTCGCTTGCGGAATCTATATGCATGACATAGTGCAATTGGAGCATGTATTAGTGCAATGCTTGCTTCATGATGCGAGTGCAATGCAAGAAATCAGGGTTTATGGAATAACATTATGCATTTTCGTGATGAAACTTGTTTAGCGTTAAGAAATCATACAAGCCATCATTTATGATAACTTAGCTTGTCACATAAAACAACGTGGGGGGGGTGTGATTGAGTAGCATCGATTCAGGCAAAATGGTCGATGCTTACTTTTATCTAGAATTCTTTTTCTTTGTTAATTATATGCTTAATTAGTAGGCAAGGGTGAAATAGTAAATATACAGTAATCATTTAGGCTATCAAATTCTTATACTAAGCTTAGGTATGCTAGCAAAGCTGCTGCCCAAATTTCAGAATTTTTGACCCTCATTTAAACCATATTTCCTATTTATTAATTTAAACATGCATGAACTTATTAATTTCAAAACACTAACTATACTTGACATGCACAGCACCCCATTTCAACAGTGAGCTACTTATACCACAGGGAGCACAAATAAAATGGGTAAAACCATTTAGAGCATAATCTTTATATGGTTATCATTTCCTCATTTATTTTTATGCTAAAAACACATGTAGGGGCAAAATGGTAATTAAACAGTGAATATTTGAGCTACCAAAAATCACAGTGAGCCTATCTACCCTAACAACACTGTTGTCCAAGTTTGGCAATTTTTGGAGACCATTTAGTCCACATTTCCTAATTTCATTGATTTATCAAGCATGCACAATAACAGGGGCAAAACTATCTTTTCCTACTCAACCATCATAACCAACAGATAGATCTGATGTCAAAGGTCAAAATGCAACTTAGTTTGCTATTTTTGGATTTTTATTTACTTTTCTACGATTTTTCAAAGTTTCAGTAGTTTCTAAATGCATTTTAAATCGAAAATCTACAGATCGAGGACCTATACACAATTATCCGTAACTTCTGAGGGCTAACATGCAAGATCTACAAGACTCAGGTCACAGTGCGGTGGACCGATTCGTAAATATGGGAAAAGTCAGGGGCCGGATCTAAATTTTCCCCCGGCCCCCTTCTTCTTCCTCGCGACGCCCGCGGCCGCGCGGGAAAGCGCGGCCACGCCGGCGAGCCGGAGCTCGCCGCGGCCACGACGCGGGTCGGGGATAGTGTTCCCCGTGCGGGGCTTCTACCTCGAGGTGGCGGAGATGGCGTGGACGAGGCGGACGGTGGAGGTGAACCGAGGGTGAACCGGCGCGGCGCGACGTCGAGGCGAGGTCGGATCTCGGCGTCCGGGCGGGGAATGGCGACGGGGACTCGAGCGTGTGGTGCGCGGGGTCGAGGCGGACGCAGCGGTGAAGGTGTGGAGGCTCGGGGAGCGGCAGAGAGAGGGGCGCGAGCTCGAGCTCGGAGCTCGGCCGTCAATGGCGGCGTGAACTGGCGAGAGTGGAGGGGAAACAGAGAGGGCCGAGCGGAGGGAGCTCAGGGTTGGGCGCGCGAATGGAAGCTCGGGGAAGGAGGCCGGGGCTTCGTCCCCACCTTGAAGGCGAGCCGGGCGCGCTGGAGGCGACCGGAAGCGGCGTGTGGCCATGGCGGTCGGGGGGGGCCGGCGCGTGGCCACGGCGGCCAGGAGACCGGCGCCGCGTGGGCGCGGTCGAGCGGGGAAGGAAGAGAGAGGCGCGCGGGTGGGCTGAGTCCATGGACCGGGTGAGGCTGACAGGTGGGGCCGGGGTGCGGTGGACCGGTGAACCGGGTGTATGAAGCGATGGAGAGGTGGGGCCCGCGAGGTGTCGTCATCCGAGCCCCGGGCGGGAACCCGACGGGTGGGTCCCACTTGTCATGGACTCATAAGAAAATGAAAATCCCGAAAAATGAAAAATGGGGTTTGACCAACTAACTAGGTTTCTGAATTTTGCCAATTTGACCAACTTAGGAGCCGAATTTGGAAAGGACCCAATTGAATGAAATGTTGTGCCTTTTGAGATCTACAACTTTGTCAAAAGGACTTATACCAGATTCCAAGTGTAAATATGATTTAAATTGAGTTTAACCTGCTGACTCTAGTTTGACCATTTGAAACCCTCAGCTTAGAAATTATTAAAGTCTATTTTAGGTGCATTTTCATGAAGAGTAAGTTATACCAATGTTGCATAGAATCTCATGA
Organism: Paspalum vaginatum; assembly: GCA_030272315.1. NCBI lineage: Eukaryota > Viridiplantae > Streptophyta > Magnoliopsida > Poales > Poaceae > Paspalum > Paspalum vaginatum. The sequence continues at coordinate 10,753,093 of CM059013.1, read as the reverse complement.
ACTACAGCTTTGGTATTCAAGTTATGGTAGGATTTTGAATTTTGTTTCACAAAATTTTGAATTTACTAATCAGGTCTGAGTTTGGAAAAATTCACAGTTCCACTTAAAATGACCCAAAAATATGTTCAAACCTTCATGCATGTCATGACACAAAATACCAAAGTTATTCCTCATAAAATTGTCTACAAGTTTGGTATGTAAAGTTTTGTAAAATTCACAACAGTATTATAGTTACAACAGCAATGCAAACACAGTTTTTGCGCAAACCGAGTTTAATTGCTTCAAATGACCTAAGCTATGCAGGCTCTCAAGATAAAATGCCCTTGAAATGATGTCATTAAGCTAATGATATTAGTATAATGCACTTGAGATGCCAGGGGCATCACAACAACTTCACCCAACCTGACCTAAACATGAGGCAGCGCAGATGGATGGGGTTAATCAAGGATTATGATATGGAAATCCACTATCACCCGGGCAAGGCCAATGTGGTGGCAGACGCCCTCAGCAGAAAGGTGTACAGTGAAGAGCTGGTCCCAACCAACGAGCACCTAAGAAGAGAACTGGCAGAACTCAGGGTACATATTGTGCAGAAGCCAAGAGAAAGAGTCCTGACCATACAACCAACCCTAGTCGAAGAAATCAAGCAAGGGCAGAAGGTTGACAAGGAAACTCAGAAAATCATACAGCATATCAGGAAGGATGGGACCCCATCCTTTAGAGTCCAGGAAGATGGAATCCTGTGATACAAGGATCGGTTGTACGTACCAAAGGAAGGAGGGGCTAGAGCAACCATCCTGGGGGAAGCCCACAACTCAGCCTATTCCATCCACCCCGGGGCCAATAAGATGTTCCAGGACCTTAGTCAAGGGTTTTGGTGGAAAGGAATGAAGGCAGATGTGGCCACCCACGTGGCACAATGTGATATATGCCAATGAGTAAAAGCAGAATATCAGAAACCCGCTAGGTTGCTGCAACACCTGCCTATCCCAACATGGAAATGGGATGGGATAGGGATGGATTTCGTAACAGGTCTACCCAAGACCAAGAAGGGCAATGATGCGATTTGGGTCATAGTGGATAGGCTCACCAAGACCGCCCATTTTCTACCAGTCAGAACCACTTATGGTGGAGCCAAGCTGGCTCAGTTGTACATTGAGAATGTAGTAAAGTTGCATGGGGTGCCTAGCAGGATTGTATCAGACAGGGGGACCCAGTTCACCTCCAAGTTCTGGAAAAGCCTGCATGAGGCCCTAGGCACCAGCTTGGACTTTAGCTCTGCCTATCACCCTCAGACAGATGGTTAGACGGAGAGGGTGAACCAGATTATGGAGGATATGCTGAGAGCATGTGTACTCGCCTATGGCAAGAATTGGGAATCCAGCTTACCATATGTAGAGTTCTCCTACAACAACGGTTATCAGGCTAACCTGGGTATGGCACCATTTGAGGCCTTGTATGGAAGAAAGTGTAGGACCCCGTTAATTTGGGCAGAAGACAAAGACCCAGCACCTACCGGACCAGCCATTCTCAAGGAAGTAGAAGAGAAGGTAGAAGAAATCAGGGAAAAGCTTAAGATAGCTCAGACCAGGCAAAAGAGATATGCAGATAAGAGAAGGCGGGAACTCAGTTTCGAAATAGGCGACTCAATCTATCTAAAGGTGTCTCCAATTAGGGGCACCCGATGATTCCAAGTAAAAGGGAAACTATCACCCCGATATATCGGACCCTACATGATCAAGCAGAAGATTGGAAAGGTGGCCTACAGGTTGCAACTACCAGAGTCAATGTCTGATATCCACTGATGTATTCCATGTATCACAACTTAAGAAGTGTCTAAAAGAACCAGAGAAGCAAGTAGAGCTAGATACTCTGGATTTAAAGCCTGACCTAGTGTACCGAGAAGTACCAATAAAAATTTTGGATACAAGTGTCAAAAGGACCCGCAACTCGGCCATCAAGATTTGCCGAGTACTGTGGAGCCATCATGGCGAGGAAGAGTCTACTTGGGAACGAGAAGATGCCCTGTGAAAGGAGCATCCCCACCTATTCAGAGAGCAACCGAATCTCGAGGACGAGATTCCTTCTAAGTGGGGTCGGTTTGTGACGCCCTAAATTAAAACCCCCAAAACTCTTCCCCAATCTCACCATTAACCCAAGATCAAAAATATGAATCATGTACTCAATCAAAATAGGAACCTGTCAAAAACACCCTTACTCTTGCTCTACCAGGAATTCCCACAAAAGCCCCCACAACCCCACCTAAATTCCAATTAAAATTTCCTAAAGCCCAAATGTTTTTTTAAAGAGAAAAGGGCTAAAATCCCTCACTCCCTTAGCCCAGCCCACCGACACTCCTCCCATCCTTCGGCCCATTCTGCCAACTCTCCCCCCAACCCATTCGGCCAGCCCATCAGGTCCCTTCTCCCCTTTCCCTTTTGGCCCTGCCCCGCTCACCCCCACTCGGGCCGCCCCCCACGGCGCACTCTGTTTCCCCTGTGCCTCCCCTCTCTCCCGCTCGCGCTCCCTGACAGGTGGAGCCCACCAGTCAGGGGCGTCCCCTACCTCCGCCCCGTCCCCACCGCGGCATCACGCAACGCAAGCTCCCGTCGCGCCTAGCCTCTACCCCGTCGCAACCAGCCCCTACCCCGTCATGCCTAGCCCCTACCCAGCCGCGCCTAGCCCCTACCCCACCACGCCCTGCCCCTACCCCGCCGCGCCATGCCCTTACCGGCCGAGCCCAGCCCTGTCCGACGCCGCGACACCCCGGCGCGCCACCCACCCCGCCACCGCTCCCTATAAAACCCCCTCTCCCTTCGCCTCGCCGGACCGCAACCATTTCCCCCTCCACGGCCTGGATACCCGCCCCGGGAGACCTCCGGCATGGTGACACGCCACCCGCACCACCACTCCCTCCGCCGATCTTTCTGAGCACACCACCTAGCCCCACCCTGCGCAAGGCAAGCACGCCCCATCCTAGGCGGAGAACCGTCACACCCCCGCCCCTGTTTTCCCAGTTCACCGGCCGCGGTGGCCACTCCGGCAGGGAGCCACGCCATTCCCTCCTACGCCGTGCATAGGTGGCTGACCGTCACCAAGGCACACCACCCCCTTCCCCGCCCCTCACCTGCCCACCATGAGGTCTGCCGCGTCCGTCGCCTGCCTCGCACCACCCGCCCCACCGCCTGGGACCGCCTCGCCGGCGGGGGACCTCGGCGAGCTCCCATCTCCCCTCCACCCTGACCGGTGAGATCGGTTGAACCTAGTCTACCCCTTTTCCCCCCACGTCCGTCGCCCCAACCCCCCTCCCATGACACCTGGGCCAAGCACCGTCTCGCCCCCCTGCGCGCGCGTTGGCACGATGGGCCGGCCCATCTGCTTGCGCTACGTGTGGGCTGGGGGTAGGCCGCCCCCCCCGCCTAGGAGACCTTGGGTCGTACCCAGTTTTGGCCCACTAAGCCTTAAGTCTATTTTTTTTCCAATTATTTTATCCCCTTTTTTGCAATAAAAATCCATATCTTGTCCAAATCAACCCCATTTTAGGTGATCCATGCACCCAAATTCTCCTAAAAATCCCCTCTACCCAACCCACCTTCTTTTAAGGTAAATTAAGCTTGAATGATTGCTTGTTTATTGTTTGTGCACTGATAGACACCGAACTGGAGGATCTCCAGGGGCCAGGAGCGGACCGTTGCGGACCAGGAGGCCGACGACCCTAGTGCCGACCTCCTACTGCAACGAGGACCTAGATGACGGCAAGTCCATTGGAACCCTTTCTTGATGCATAAAATACCTAGTATTGCAAACCAAACACTTTGGCCAGTACAACCAAGTAAAAACTTGCATGATTTTGCTTGCTAAGGAAAAACCCTGGTAGGATAGCCATCACATCCTATTTAGAAGTAGTGCGCATAGGAGGGATCGCTCACTTCAACTGTATGAACTAAAATAGGTAAGAGGCAAGGGAGACGGGAATAGGGGGATGAGGTTGAGGTTGATTGGGTTATTTTGTCTTTTTCTTTTTCTTTTTGAAATAAAACTGGGGAAGAACCTCGGCAACCGATTTGGTCGGAATACAGCTATGCGCCAAAACAGCCATAAGAGCTGGGTTGAATCGGTAACTTAGCTACCTGCGGTTACCCCATGTCTCGGGATTCATGGGGAAAACCGGGTAGGTGGATGCTCGTGGTGTCGAGTAAAAGAAAGTGGTACGGTGGTGGGTTCAACCCGAGCTCTCATTAAGGACCGCTATGATTTTTATCTTGCCTAACTCTACTTTAGTACAAGCACTCGCTCTGTATTAGGCAGTGGCCAGGCCCGAGCTGGAGTGGATAGCCTAGTACCTTCTGTGCTGGCGCACAAGGGACTAGGGGATGGGTGGTGTGCCAACGGGAGTATCGCGGGGTACTGGAGTGGCTCGGATGCCTGAACCCCTAAAGTTCTGCTAGGTAATGAAGCAAAGGCAAAAGGTTTGGTTTGGAATTTGGGCGCTTATTTGGCCGTAAGCGTCGCTGAGTCCAACTTGTGGGAATTAGTACAACCTTTGATCAGAGTAAAAATCTATTCGAATAATCGGCGTCCACTGGTATGGACGGGTTACAGCTTGGTTCTTCATCTAGAGTGTTTTCTTTAAAAGTGGACGGTTTGAAAAAGGGTGGAACCAAACGGTTGGGCAAACCAAGGTTGTGGATAAGATAAGTTTGGGCCGCTCGGACCGGCAAGTCCAGTGGCACCTCCCATTCTATAATAAGATGTCTTCATAAATTAATAATTTGACCACTAAAACGAACCATGCATTGTTTTTCGCTGCAAAAATAAGCCCCAGATATAGCCTTGCTATATAGGGATAGGTAATCCCCCCACTCAACAGGTGGAAGGTGGGCTTGCGGAGTACATAAAGTACTCACCCTTGCTTTGTTGATATTTTACAGATAGCTCCGACGAGCTGTTCGAAGCGCTCTTCGGCTAGGTCATGATCCTACTTCCCAACTAGCCTATGGCATTGGGCCCCGAAGGAGTTACTTCCGCTGTATCTTATTTTCTTGCAACTATCTTGTAATGGTTTGTAATCGTTAAGTTTGACTCTATGCTATCTGAAATAAATGTGTTGCTAGACCCTGGGACTAGCATTTGTATCACATTTGAGCTCTCATGATTTTGGGGGCGCTTCAATTTTGGTGCTCAACACATGCCCCCCTGCCTTTTGGCGAAGGTCCTGAGTCAAAAGCAATCTTTTGCACCAAAAATAACTGAGGACAATGGTTAACACAATACATCGGTCATATCTCATGCTAAGGGCGATAATGCTTTTATCGGCCATGAAACTTGACTAGATCACGGTGACGCCGAAACGATCTTCTTGAGCCTCCATACCTACTTAGTAGCATATACCTTATCCATGGGCATCACCTTTCTTCGTTATTCCATTGATTCTTGTTGACGTGCTGAAGCCTTCTCTTCTGAGTATGAGATAAGCCTGAGGAGCGCCTACCTCGGCTGTAGACATTTAGATTCTTGCGTGCTCCTCTTTAACTGCACATCTAGAACAGTAGGTGCATTATTGACCAGATTACTATTAATCGGTCGTTGTAATGCTCTATAGTAGGGATATGAAGCTGGATATTGAGAATACGGATGCATCCATATATTAGCATAAGCATAAACTAGGTAATAATAAAGATGCGATCGAGACCATGGTGAAGTCGGCCCTAAAGGGTAACATGCTACAATAGAAGAATTATTCATTGAATTTGATTGCATGTTACCCGCACGCGAAGATTTTGAAGTTGCACCGCTGTCTGGTCGACCCATCTTCTTGGCAGTCCCTTCCTTCTGATACTTAGCCAAGAGATCCGAAAAACTCAGCTTCTTCTTGTCTTTTGTTTTGGAGTCACCTCCAAGTCCTCTGGGACTATCGAACAGTCCGGTAATGGCCACCGGACAGTCCTGACAAAGGGCACCGGATAGTCTGGTGTTGATTACCGGATAGCCCGGCTCGCACAGGGCCCTCTACCTTAGCCTTGCCTTGCCCCCTAGCCGAACTCGATGTTTGTTCAGCTTTAGTATTTGAAACATGTTCCTTCATTGGGGACATTCATATCATTTGAACTAGCCAATTCTTCACTAATGGTCGGCTTTTCATTATCCTGGTGTCAAATCTAAATTTTTGTTCAAGTTAACAATCCTTTTTGACACGATAGACTTGTTTTACCATGTTAGGCTTGTTTTTCCTAATAAACCGATTTCTTTGATCAACACGTTGAAAGGAACGTGCCGAGGTATCCGACCCAAGAGTGGGAGGGGATAAATTGGGTTGCTAATCGCTCTTCTAAAACCTAGGGCTTTCTATTACATAAGATAAATCTATTGCGTCCTAGACATACTAGTTAAGTCTAAGGTTTATCTATGCGCTCTCTAACTTAATCAAAAGACTTGTAACCTAGAGCCAACCCTAATCAACTAACTAAGAAAGCTAAAGGCACACAAGGAATGTAAATGCGGAAACATAAATGCAGTAAGCAAAGAGAGTAAGGAAAAAGGATGCAAACTTTTGGGGAGACACGAAGATTTTACGTGGTTCACCACTAAGGGCTACGTCCATGGGCTCGCCACCAAAGGCAATATTCGAGCAGGGCACCAGGACTCTTCCGATCATGTCTTGCGCGCGCTACACAAGGCTCATGTCAAGCAAAGGCTAAGTGCCACCAAGCCACCAAGGCTTAGCCACCGCCACCGTCTCTCTTGGTCACAAGGCGCCGGATGCTTCACTACAGAGTTTGTAGGGTCTCCTCGTCCCCGCATAAGTTGTCGCCGCCACTCCACACGAAGAAAGAGGGTCTAGCAACAAATACCAGTGGTTTGGCCGCAGCCAAGACTTCTCCTCTAGCTCACGCAGGAGCTACTCTCAAGAAGAGCTCGCAAGCTCACTCTCTCTAAGCTCTAACCTAGCTTGGATATACACTAAGCTCTCATATGGTGGTTGGAGTGATGGATATGCTTGGAATACACCTCTAAACTTGCTCTCAACTTCAGTGGCTCCAACTCCCTCAAAATGGCCGGGTGGGGTGGCTTATATAGCCCCCAAACTCGAACTAGCCGTTGCTCCAACGGGCTGCTCACGCAGTGTCAACCATACTATACGGTTTGTGCTTTTTCCATGGACCGGACCATACGGTCCATGTACTTTTCCAATGGTGACTGAACCACATACGTCGCTATACTTTGGTCCGATGTTCAGGAGGTCTATAGGACCGTACCATACGGTCCATTGTCCACTTGCTGTTCCTCCAAAGTACTCAGCCTCGGGTTATTTAGGACGGTCTGTGGACGGGTCTTCACAACCGTACCATACGGTTCGTTGTAATCTTCCATGGCTTCAATCTTCACACCCTCGGCCAACATGGCCCGATCTATAGTCTGGTCTGCTGGACCGTACTATACGGTCCATACAACTTGGTCTCTTTAGTCCTGTTTCCTTGGTTAAATGGTTCGGTCTATTCAATCCCCTTGAGACCGTACTATCCGGTTTTTATAAAATGCCAAGCTTCAACTTCTTAGCCCCTTCGGGAAACTTGGTCCGTCGGACGGTCTTCATAGACCGTACCTTTCGGTCCTCATAAACCATGTTGGGGCAGCCCTTCGGGCCTTGCCTTCGGCTTTTCTTCTTCTTCATCCCTTGGACCTAAACACCTGAGAATATACATTTAGCCAAGTTCATTAGTCCAAGTGTTAGTTGTCAATCAATTACCAAAATACAACTATGGAAATATGGCACATGAGGCCATTTTCCTTGCACACGGTCGTTGCTTGAAGGTGGCGATCTACTATATGCTGACTCTCCGTAAGAAAAAGAACTGGACCATAATACATAGGAGACGTCATATACGAACAATGAGGAAACCATGGTGGATAAAAATAAGGCATATTAAAATGAGATCCACATGGCATAGGCATAAAAGATTCATTTGGAGAAAATGGCCTAGATGCATACGATCTGTTCCATTGCCGATTTCTACCATCAAACACTTTCTTTGGAGATGAGTTTGGTTGCTTAGATTTATTAGGCCACTTAGCACCTTTGGCATCACTTTGGCATCTAGCCGGAAGCTCTCCACACTTCGGCTTTTGCTTATGTGTTTTACAGCCTTTGGCTTCATTAGTTTTCCAAACACCAACTTTAGGATTCTTTAGTTTAATCATCTTTGGTTTATATTTAACTTCATAACTTTTGGAAGAATCAGGATTTTCTAGTTTCTAGAGCCGAACTACCTGATTTAGATTGATCACAAATATGATTTGAAACTTCTAGCTTTTGCCCCCCAGCGTACAAGTACTAGGTTTAGTTTCTATGCTCTTCTTGGAGGACATCGGATCTTTACTTAATTCGGCTGGTGGCTGCGGAATTAGACTTTGGCGAATCCCATTAGCAATTGGCCTATTCTTGCAAGATTCAGTAATAGATTTATCATTTGCATGTGTAAAATGAACTAAATTATCCCTATCCTTCCTATCAATCAGCCTATTCAAAAATTTAATAAAATCACTCACATGGCGAGACATTCAAAAGGATCCAGGACTATCAGATTTTTCCTTTATCAAGTATGCGAGATACCCATCCAAAGTATTAGAAAGAGAGATAGATAAAGAACCTGTGGATAGCATCTCTTTCACATAGTCGGCAGTAGAAGGTGTTTTCAGTCTAATAACCATGCCTTGCTCGGTCTTCTGAAAACATGACAGAAACACTCTTCTATATGCCTCAAAGAATTCACGCCTATATTCCACGATTAACCCTTCAAGTATCTTTCCAGAAAACATCATATTGCTAAGATTTGGTTTTAGCTATCAATAGCCGAAACTAATCTAGCACTGATCTCTCCCCAGCAAAGATGATTGCAATCGGCCTTAATGACCAAATAGCAAAGGAAAAGGCGAACAATGAGTAATAGATCGGTTATAAAAATTAGATGTGAATAATCAAACCTGATAATTCCCTAGCGGAGTCGCCAAAAAGTGTGTTGATACGGTTTCGCTCCAAACACCATGAGAAATCCTAAGTCGCCTCAGAGGTTGCTGGTGGACGCCGGACAATTCGACGACAGCTGCTGGACAGTCCGATAATGCCGGATAGTCCGGTGAGCCTTGGGGCTTGGGTAGACCTAGATCTAAACTCTCAGAAGGGACCCCGTTAGGAAGAATGGACCGTAAGGTTGCTCTAGGATTGGCAAGCTACCTAGAACGCCCTCACACAGTGTGGAGTCATGAGAAGAACAACATGATGATGGGAAAGAGAAAGAAAAAGAGATAAAAAAGTAAATAGCGATAAAAGTAATTGATTGGATCGATTGTGGTGCCTCAATCAGCCGTGGCCCTTTATATTTATAGGGAGGCGGGATGGTCTTACCCCTTTAACAAGCTAAAACACGTCCTAAACCGACCTAGAATCAATTGGAAACTCATTTTCGGATAAAACAGAGTTCTACAGAACTATCCGGTGTACGGGATCGGACTGCCCGGTATTTACGGAGCAAAATCCATGTTGCACCGGACTGTCTAGCGTAAGCTACCAGATAATCCGGTTTTGCCTAGGCACGCAATCCTTCCAGAGGCCGTATCTTCTCCATCCGGACTCTAAATTGGGCGATCCATATATCTGATTTGATCGGCTCGACAAGGGCTACAACTTGGTGTATTCAAATTCCTGATTTCTATTCATATTGATGCAATTCCAAGGCTTTCTTTGTGTCTTCAATGAAATAGGCTCAAAACTCTTCAACACAGTGCACATTACCTGAAAAACATAATTCTATACCACATATGCAGCGAAGCTGCCATTAACACTGACCTGCACATTTTGGTGCTAAACACAACTCATATCTAAAACTGAGCAAAATATTTACTTATTGCATACTGGCATATAAAGTTTCCTAGACTTCACTAATTTATGTTGGAACTTCACACGTCGGCCTTTACTTGATATATTTATATATGGCTTTTCCCAAGAAATTAGTACTTGGAATGATTGTTCTCATAGTTTGATCTTACTAAACTTTGATATTTTAAGCTTTTCCATTGTACTGGAAAAGTTTCTTTAAGCCATGCTGAACTTGAGGCAACACTCTTTAGTGTACTTCATTTTGACACGTCATATCTGCACTTGCTAGCTAGCTTCTTCACACACTGTGTTGGTCACATAGTAATTTTATTTTTAGGAAGTCATCGCCACTAGTAGTGCTTAGCTACCAGTTGAATCGGTCAGAGTCTCACACCAAGCAGATAGCTGGATGGTGTATCTCTGTAATTTATAGTATAGCCTGTTGTTGATTGATTCATATATTCCTTTTGTTTTTTTTTTGCCTTTGTTGTCTAAAAATAATTGTGTACTATGAACTATTCAGAAATTTTATCAAAAGAAATGAGGACAATTTGGTATTTTGGTTGCTTTATAAAGAAAAGATGTGCATTAGATGTGTGTTCAACGAAGTTGAGTTCTAATTCTGTTTCTGTATCTCATAATTGAATGTTTCTAAAAATAATTGTGTACTATGAACTATTCAGAATTTTTTTTCAAAAGAAATGAGGACAGTTTGGTATGTTGGTTGCTTTTTGAAGGAAAGATATCCATTAGATGTGTTCAACGAAGTTGAGATCTAATTCGGTATCTCATGATTGAATGTTTCAAGCTCAATGTGACATTTGTGCCTTATCAAAAAAATTGACATTTGTAAATTGGTACAAGTTTATTCTTAAATTTTGCTCTGTTATAGCTAATTGCAACAACTTTTTTTTATTAACTCCAATAACCTCGAGGAACCATCCGTCAGTAAAGATCTTTGTATCGTTGGATAGTCATTTGGTAAAACTCCACAGTGTCAGATGGTCGGTAAAAGTGGTGTCCATTAACCACAGCATTATATGGACTGGCTGCCAGTTGGTAAATCAACCTTACCGACTCTGATGTAGCTACTGGTTTTGGGCTGTGATGTAGACCGAGCGTCTAAATTTTTTTGTGAAAATCGTTATTTCATCAGTCCCGTAGCCAACACAAGGGCTATTACCTATTATATATAATAGAACTAGCTTAGCAAGCTACTAGTAGCTCAACCAGCATGGATGCTCACAGTTAGGTGGTAGTACTGTGTTTGTGCGCACAAATTTGACTAACAAATACTGCTCCGTCCTTTATAAACCCACATGCGGCCTTTCCTTTATTTCTTGTAAATAAATCCTTGTCAGAGATAGTTTTGCTAACCTTAGGAGAATTTTAAAAAAAAACATAGGCCGCTATCCGTCCAACAGCAATGCACGCTGCATCCTTAACAATGCTGTTCCCCTGAAATTTTTTACATTTTAATGCATGCACGGTAAACATTGTACATATATGGAATAAGTCCATATTTAGCCCCTCAACTATCACGTTTGTCCAACTAACTCTTAATTATATTTTGAGTCAAACCAGGTACACCTAAACTCACGAAACCATTCAAACTTAGCTCCCGGATCCGTTTTGAGAGAGGTACAAAATCGCGCACTATAGACCTTAGTGTTGGCTTTTTCAAAACGCTAAGCAAGCTATAACATGCTATCACATTTAGCGTTTTTAAAAAAATAGAGAAAAATTACTTATAACATCATCGGTTTTGCATTTTCAGCGGATGACCAGCTATTCTATAGCAACGGAGCTAATAATATTTCATAATATCTAATAGTATTTCATAATATTCACGCATTTATATTAAAATAAGAACGTGATAACTGCAAGTAACCAGATATTCTATTACAATTGACTTAATGACGTTAGATAATATCCATAATATTATAGTTTAAACTTTAGACTAACTACTTATTTAAATAGTAGCTGAGATATGCGATCGCTGCTATCTCTATCTCTGCTGCCTATTAAACCCGTAAGGGCGATCTGCCCCTACGTACCATCGCCCCACGCCTGAGCCCCGACGAACCGCCCCCTCCTGCCTCCTCCGCCCACCCTGTCGGCCACCGCGTGCTCGCCCCGTAGCCACTCGGCCGACGAGCGCTCGACCGGCCGCGCCCGCCAACGCCGACTCGCCTACGACCGCGCTCGACCTGCCGCGCCGACCCTGCCCGCTCTCGCCCCGCCGTGCCCTCGCTCGGCGCTGCTCCCGTGCCTGCCCCCATGTGCTCGCCCCTGCTGCAGGCCGCCGCCGCACTCTCTCCTCGCACGCTACTGCCGCAAGCCACCACAGCCTTGTGCTGCATCGCCGGCGCCATCGCGCGCACCCCGCCTTCTACCTCCGCCCACCTAGCCTCACCCCGCTGCCCCGCGGGCCGCCACCTTGCCGTCGCAGGCCCACCTCTCCCCTACGCCGTTGAGGCGCCATCGGCCACCAGCAGCTCTCGTCCTGCCGTCGTCGATGCGCGCCCTGCCCCTGCTGCAACCGATCCTCCTCGACATCAACGTGGAAACCGGTGAGTCCTCCGACGTCCAATACATGTTCGATCAAATGTCACGACCATGCAAGCCCTCTGATTATCCCCTATATTGGTTCCTCCAAATTGGCGGTAGTATATTGATTTGAGTGTTGCTACAACAATACTTGTGTCATGCGTTTTGATATGCATCTACTGGTATACTATCTACTTATAAGGGCTGAACTTATTTCTTTTTCCTATAGGACTTAGTTCTTCTGCCTGCAAGACTAAGTTCTTTCACATGATAACCAAAGTCCATGTGTTCACTGGGCATAGGCAATCATTCATGGAGGTAAAAGATTTTTTTCCAAGGTATTCCATCGTAATGTAGCCCTTCCGTTATGTAATCTTATCGTAGAAGGTAGCTTACACCCACTTTACAGGAAGGTCACCAATAATATCAGTGAGCCTTTTGCATCCTTGGGAATTAGACATCTGGCATGAACTATCTTTGTGAAAATCCAATCAACTAAACATCTATTAAAACTATATACGTGTTCCTTTTGCTTGCAATAATTACTATTCGACGGATCATGTTCCTATGCATCCTGTCCTGTGAGATGCAAGTGTTATATGTGAAAAATTAACATCTTGCTAAGAGTTAAGCCAATATCCTTTTATAGAATGGATAATGGACATTTGGGTTTCAATAGATCTAGAAATGCCATGATATCTACCAATGACCTCGACAGAGGTGTTATTTTATTTGGCAACCTATTTAAGAATTAGTTACTTGAATTGACTTGATCATTAGGTTGGATTGAGCCTGCTCTTTGGAAGTAGTGTTTGTGCAGTCTGATCAAAACTGAAGAAGAGTTTTGGCTGTAGACCCTCTGCCAAGTCTGAATCCAAGATTCGTCATCATACCTTACTGTTGAAGTGTCAAAAACTTTTGGTGCTATCCCTGAATGTCTAGAGCAGCATCGAAGTCCACTCAACTCTTCAAAACTGTGTTGCTTTAATGTTTTTATTGATAGTAAATTGCTTCCTTTTGCCTGAGTTACCATCACATTCAGATTGCCAATGGTCCAGCTCTGAATATTCAGCTGCCCTCAACCTGATGCTTTTGTAGTTGCTTGCAACCGTCCAAAATCTTACTCTTGTGAGGTGTTCAAGAATTTTACTCTGCTTGGTGTCACTTGCCTCCTTTGTTGCACATTATAAACCTGAATCCGGTGCCTTTCTCCAGAGTGCGGCAGTAGCATGCGAGGAGAGAGTGCGGCGGCGGCGGCCTGCAGCAGGAGCGAGCGCATCGGGGCAGGCGCGGGAGCAGCGCCGAGTGAGGGCACGACGGGGCGAGAGCGGGCAGGGTCACCGCGGCAGGTCAAGCGCGGTCGCGGGCGAGTCGGCGTTGGGGGGCGCGGCTGGGTGAGCGCTCATCGGCCGAGCGGCTACGGGGCGAGCGCGCGGCGGCCGAGTCGGCGTTGGTTGCGCCAATGCGGGGGCCGACGGGGTGGGCGGAGGAGGCGGTTCGTCGGGGCTCGGGCGTGGGGGCGATGGTACGTAGGGGCAGGTCGCCCTTACGGGCTTGATAGGTAGTAGAGAAGAGATATAGAGATAGCAGACTTACACATATATATCGTCGTCTACGTACACAAAATAAAGTCGTCTACGTACACGAAATAAAGCCAGAGAAGCTAGCTAGTACTCTTGTAGTAAATACACACAATGGAAGGGAAGCATGCAGTAAGCAACACACTAATCATCAATCAAGCAATTACTCCATAATAATTGGCCAAAACTAATTACACGTAGCGTAGCCTAGCGTAGCTAGAGGCTAGAGGTGACTAGGTGAGTAATGGTCAGTCAATGTGGAAATTAAACTTGATGAGCGCGAGGTCAGCTGGGCAAGGCGGCGCGCCCTGGTGTGGAAAGAAGGCATGCGGGATGAGGCTCTCACTGAAGGGTATGAGCGTGGGAGTTGAGTGCAGCTTCATTTGCTTCAGCTTGCAATCTTTGAGATGGTACAATCTAAGCACCCGAGACGTAGTGGGGCCTCGGACAATGATAGTACCACCACCAGCAGATATTGCGCCGGTGACCAGGAAGCCACTTGGGCAGGGCATCGGCGGTGGCGGCGGCAGCATCACTCGGTGGCGCAGAGTACAGGTCTCGGCGTCGTAGTCTTGCAAGACCCAGATGTCCAGTGGCGCCGTCCCGGCGGCGGCTTGGTAGATAGCTTACAGCGCATAGTGCCGGCCCGTCGTCGTCGTCTAGCTCCAGCTCCAGCAGCACCTGGCCAGTGGGCGGACGCGACATGAGCCGGAACGTCTCGGAATCGGTACAGAAGGCCAGCATCTTGCCGGTGCGGGTGGCCTCGGGGTGGCCGCGGAGCCAGTAGAGAACTCCACGATGGGCAACCGGGCGGCCGTAGGACAGGCCCACTAGAAATGGGCGGCGGTCCGCGGGGAAAGGAGCGCGCCCCGCCAGTCGCCGGGGCTGGGCGGAGCCAGCCGAGAGGATGTAGTAGCTGTATTCGTCGTCGTCGCAGCAGCTAGTACCATGGGACGGAGGAGGAGGAGTCATGGTTGTCTTTGCCGTGGCAGAGAAGGCGGTACTCGCCCGAGCTGCTGTGGTGATAGAAGCCACAGGGGAAGGCGGTGGAGCACGGCCGCGGAGCCAGCACCGGCAGGTAGATCCACTGCCTCGTGGTCCCTCGTGGTCGGGTTACATATGATGTAGAGGCCATTCGCGCTGCTCCAGCACGAGCAAGCCGTGGAGGGAGGCCACCACGCCCAAGGAACCGTCGAAGCCACCGCGGTCGTCGTACTGGGCCGTCTCGCAGAGGTGGCGACGGCGTGCCCCGTCGTGCGCCGCGTCGAGGTCTTGAGAGAGTGGAACAGCGCTCATCGTCCAAGATTGGGTGAGGGTGAGCATCTCGCGCGGACTTCGGGCGGCGTGGGCGGCGAGGAAGGAGCGGTCGGTGGTGACGCGGCTGCCAGAGCTTGCAGACCGCGCGGCAGCGGAGCACGCACTCGGACGGCAGGCGGACAAGGATCTCCACCAGAGCGTCTTGGCACAGGGCGTCCGACGACAACGACATCGATCGATCGCCGGCTGAATTGATGATCTCGATCGACGACCTAATCCCCGCCGGGCGGCCCTTTAATTTGGTTGCCCAAGCGTCGATCGATCCGATCAAATGCATGCATTATTAGCAGTTCCAGTCCCTCCGATCCGATCCTACTCGGAGGAGGAACAAGCAACAACGGTCTCGCCTCGCTCGTGTATTCCGTTTCCGATGCGAGACGATCGTATCGCGTGTTTTTTTTCGATTCCTCCAAATTTTTTCGTTTACTGATGACGGCCGGCCGTACGTGTCAGTGCCACCGGTGGATCATTATATATCCTAGTAAAACGGCCCACACCCACCCACTGTCCTAAATTTTGACGATAGCTGTACAAGTTTATTAATTAAGAAACATATTTAGATACAAGTTTATCAATTTCCATAATGGCATTGGTGAAAAATTATTTCAAAAACAAAATCTTATCTTATCTTATTATTCTTACTACTCATTAGAGGTTAAAAAAGCACGAATTGCGATGCGTGCTTAGAAAAAAACTCCTAAAAGTTTCCACTGAAATCAGAAACCTGTAGCCTTCCCCATAAGTAGTATCCAATAATAATAGTCCATTGGATCTGTTATATTTTTTAGAAAATTACCCACCATGCCATTATGAAAGACTGTTAAAATAACCCCTAAATTTTTATATAAATTACCCACCATTCCATTATGAAATATGAATTAAAACAACCCCTTAAATTTACATATAAGCCGTTATAAACAATGAATTAAAATGACCCTTAATTTTACATATAAATTACACGTCATGCCATTATGAAATATGAATTAAATAACTCCATAAATTTGTATATAAATTATCCTATCATGCCATTGTAAAAGATGAATTAAATGCACCAAGCCATTGTAAAATATGATTTAAAATAATCACCTCTAATGTACTAAAGATAAAATAAAATAACATCAAAACTCTAAACAACAAAAAATATGTTGTTATAAAGATAAAATAACAAAAACAGACATATATGCTTCTAAATTATCAACTACTAGGTACTATTAAAGTTATATATCAACAATTAATATATATACCTCCTACAAATCTAACCTGTGCTTGATGGACTAGTAAATATAATGGTTATTAGGATTTTAGACCAATGGATTGGTGGCTAGACAATGTACTACTACATCTCTATTTAATTACTACGAGATCCAACACTCGCTGAAAATTTCATTGAAAACGATTTCTAACATGATATCGGCCCTTGTCACCATGACAGATCTATTGTCACTTTCTTCGTTCCGTCACGGTCGTTGGTGGCCTCCTCTCTATAGCTGGCAACTCCTGTTTCATCCACGCTACATCCGTGTGGTTATTTGATTATGCATATATGAACTGTGCCAAAAAAAACTTTTGTTAAGGGAGCCAAAGCACGCTACTTCATGTTGTTACATACTCAGTTACGAAACTTCGAACCGTAGGTTATGTTTTCTCATATCGTACAAACTATGACAATCATGATAGTAGCTAGAGTCTATAATATAAACTAAAAATAATAGCAATGATATTTGGATCCTATACATCAATATAAAATCCATATATTACTTCTAAAAATATGAACACGTTTTAACTCATGAACACGTTCTCAAACAAATACGGAAAAAATCATGAAAAAGATGTGTTATTCAAGACTAATAGAAAAAAATAATATAAGACTAATAAAAATATTGATCAGAAAAATATTAAATCCAAGCAAAACTAAAATATTTTTAGATTTAGAAAAATAGTGGTACCGTGTGGTACCAGTGGATACCTTTTTAACCACCGTAAAATCTCTCATAAAGAAAATACTAACTACAATGCTATTTGTGCGGGCCACTTTTTTTGCTTCAAGAACCAAAGACAGACGACCTCCGATGCAATAATTCTGTATACGGACGACACCACATGATGCGCATTATATTTTTCCTAACAAGACGACATTGCATCACATCTCACAGCAATTTCGCAATACTAATCTCCCACCCTCACCTCTTTGTAGCTCATGTTTGGAGACCAATCACTATAACTTATCATCATCTTATCTTACTATTACTGATTAGTGGTTAAAAAAAGTACGAATTGCGAAACGCGCTAGAAAAAAAACAAATCCTAGGAATTCTCACAAAAATCAGAAACATCCGGCCTTCCATCAAATAGTATCCAATAATACTAGTCATTTGATCTATTATATTTTCTAAATAATTACCCACCATGCCATTATAAAATACCATTAAAGTAACCTCCTAGATTTTCATACAAATTACCCACCATGTCATTATAAAATATGAATTAAAATAACCTCCTAAATTTGCAAATAAATTACCTATCATGCCATTATAAACGATGAATTTAAAATAACACCTAAAAATACATATAAATTAACCAACATGCCATTATAAAATGTGAATTAAATAATTCTCTAAATTTGCATATAAATTACCCACCTTGCAATTATGTATAAAAGACCAATTAAATCCACCATACCATTTGATGAGAACATGACCAATAAGCATATGATCACGGCCCAAGAGAAGATGAAGTTTTAAGCCCAATCCGAGTTGAGGTCCAATTTATTCGCGAGGCCTGTTTGGACCGTAGAAGTAGGCCTCAGTAAAACGGACGTACAGGTCACATACGGGCTCCGTTTTGGACGTTCTACGTATCGTTGGAAAGCTAAGAAGATAAGCTTTCCAACCCTTGTGGTTTCTGAATTCGATCGGAGTCGACGGGAATCGTCGAAACAAAATGACGGACAGAATCTGCCAGGGTGCTGCTGGACAGTTTTTGGGCCCGCTAGCCTTGTATGCCTTAGGATTGCTCGGCCACCCCTTGGCCACCCCCTAGACCTCTCTCATGTATATATTCTGTAGCCGTCATTAGATTAGATGTGCTTTGCTTTAGAGTATTCTGTCGTGAACAGTTCGATGTTCGTGTATCGATTTGTGAAACCCCAACTTGTGCATAAGATTAATCTTGATTGTGTTTATTCCTCGTTCTTGCTTGTGTTCTCTCGGTTGCATTGTAGGAACGATAGCCTTCTTGGTGAGGTCGATTGCGCACGTCACGCGATCGATAACCATCGGAGCAATGGTGCAGTGATCGCAAGGATTCGATCGATTGCTCGGAGCCTTCTTCACCAATATCGAGTTCTCCATCCTTAAACCGACTATCCATACCTCTCGGAAGATCGGAACCCCCATATTTCCCGTAAGTTGGTAATCAGAGCTTCAGGTTTCCTTGAGGTATATTATCGTGTGTCCCTTAGTTTGAGTGTTTTATATTCCTAAAGTCCACAAAAAGCCGTAAAAATTAGGGTTTGTAGTTCATTTTATCCTATCACCACGTTTAGCCTTTGCATAATTTGATTTCAGAGTCCGCATCTTTGAGTTTGTGTCCATGGTCATAGTCTTATTGCTGGTGTAGATCGCGTTCTTAGTTCAGTTTGAGTTTTGCATCTTGTCACCGTGTCCGCTTTCATCACGTCGTCACGTCCGGTTCGGAATCTTCTCTGTCCAGTTCAATATTTGCATGATATCTCTCTCATACGATGTCGGATTTTTGTGTTCTAGTACTTTCTGGAAAGGTTGTGAAATTATCTACAACCTTTTCAATTGGGAAGTTTTCAGAAAACATCGTTATTAGGGTGTAATATCTGTTGGGAGTAAATCTGTTTGCGACTCAGAATTTTCTTAGCAGTCTGTATTTCGGGGTCAATATCTTCATCACCCATTATCCAAAAAAGGTGTTCCATATACTGTAAAGAAAGATAAAAAAAGAGATCTATAATTTTAGTATTCAAAGTTTTTGCGTCTGAGGCTATTAAGATTATATAATCGGCTGTGCAACTTTGAGTAGTAAATCTGTGATTTTCAGATAAGAATTTTGTGTTTGTGTGGAGTTGTATCTTGTTTTGCAGCACTTTTGAGAAAAAAAAGGCAAGTGCATGAAAAAGAGCCGCACAAAAAAAAAGAGAAACAGAAAAGAAAAAATAATCAGAAGTGTTTGCATCCTTTGTTTCCTTTGTATTTCGGTGTATCTTTTGTTTGCTTA
Organism: Paspalum vaginatum; assembly: GCA_030272315.1. NCBI lineage: Eukaryota > Viridiplantae > Streptophyta > Magnoliopsida > Poales > Poaceae > Paspalum > Paspalum vaginatum. Next base: position 10,733,527 of record CM059013.1, on the reverse strand, counting down.
AACCAGTTCTAGGAGCACGTTTCGGCCGGCAACTTTAACAAGTGCTTTGGACATTCATTCAACTTTGCTATTTGATTTCGGATTTTGCTATTTCTGGCTACATATTGTGCCTTATCAAAGATCCACGTATATTTTCTTGAGCAATATAGATTGGTCTTGCAATCATCCCACGCTCCAGGTGTGTTATTACCTCTTGGCCGCTGTCGCCTCTTTCCAATACATATAAGCTACTATTGTTCAATGACTTCTAAAATTATTGTATTAATCACACATAACTTATAAGTTATAACAACGGCTTATGATCACAGCTTTTCGATACACACATGTTTTCACTATTACAAAACTTATACAAATAATCTATCTAGTTTGACTTATAAAAAAAATGTAGGTTAAATATAGAAAAGAAAGATAAAAGGGAAGTAGGCAAAATGGAAAATAAAAAAGCAAAAGCTAATGCTCCTATCTGATTGCCCGTTAGGCTCACTCCACTCATCCAATGGCATACTCATTTTGAGTATCCAGACATTGTTTGTCACTGTTCTGATAAAGTGTAGTTTGAATTTGAAAAATAGAAATAAATACGCTGCTAGAGTGGAGATAGCTTTAACATTAGGCTTCCCCGCACACAGCCCACATTCGGAGCCCCCGCTGAAGCACCTGGTGATCTACTGATCGTTGCCGTCGACGCCAGGGTGTTCGAGAGTTGCCTGCTGGTTCACTCGCTGTGCTACGCGCTCCCCGTGAACCAGAGCGCCGGCGGGCGCGGCGTCAACTACGCGTCCGAGCAGCCCATGGCCCAGGACTACATGGACGTGATGTGGCGCGTGCCGCGTGGCGGAACCGGTTCTAGGCCCGGGTGCTGGCGCTCGGCGGCTATAGCTTCGTCTTCACGGACGTGGACATCCTCTGGCTCCGGACCCGGCCGCTGCATGCCGATCGGCGCTGGCATGGCCATGTCCTGCGACTGGTACCCCGGCAACAATCCGTACGGTCGACCTCAACAAGAGGGCCAACGGCGGGCTCCCTCCTGTACGTGAGGGCCAGCCCCAGCCCCCAGGACGGTCGCCATCTACGGGAGCTGGAACGAGTCGCGGAGGGCGTACCGGGGGCAAGCACGAGCAGTTCATCTTCGACCAGGTGAAGGTGAAGCACGCCCTGTCGGCGCGGCACGGCGGCACAGTGCAGTTCGTGGACACCGCCTACCTCGGCACGTTCTGCGACCACCGCAAGAGGAATGACTTCACAAGCTGTGCACGTTTCACGCCAACTGCGTCCTCGGGCTCAAGGCCAAGCTCAAGACGCTCCGTAGCGTCCTCGATGAGTGGCACAGGTTCAAGGCCAATATAGTGCGGGCAGCAACGAAACAGCTCTTTTTACGGACTGATACACCGCTAGGCTGTAGGAGTATTTCCGGCCCATTTTGAACCGTACCGGAATGAATCTGTATTAATCATGTCTTTTATTTAACAATTTTGCTAACACACACACACACACACGTATGGACATCTGATTTAATTTTCTTACCACTCAAGCTGAGGTGTGTTGCTGTTAGCCATTTCACATTCTATCACGCTCACATGATGGGAAATCTATTTGCCATTTCATCCAAAACAGTGGCAACATGATTAGGTATCTGAAATTGGTATATTAGGACCATATGGAAGTATAAACTTCAACTAATCAGCCAAAATGCTAAATCAAATTTAAAAGTACCACCTGTTCTCGAATATTTTTGAGCTAGGAAGTGACAAAAAAAACGGAGGGAAAAGCAAAAAACTTACACGAAGCCAAAAAAAAGTGGGCTCAATAACACACACCTATGTATAGATGGCCAAACGGACGGCACGGCACCACACGGGCACGGGCACGGGCACGGGCACCGAGAAAGCACGGCACGGTTAGCCAACCGTTCCGTGCCGTGCCGCCCGCCGTGCCTAAGATCTTGTCCAGGCACAGCACGGCACAGGCGAAACCGTGTCGTGCCGTGCCAGCCTGGACCCTCTAGGACAAAATACACATCAAACATCTCAAATATGAATGTACAATTCGAAATTTAGATTCAAAATCACAATGTATCCATAAACTGAGTCACAGAATTCAGATACATGCATATCAACTACTCAAACCACAATTCAAGTGTTCAACTACTCAATGTCACGGTTCACAGATCACAGAATCATAGATCACACATCAATACATCACAGACCACATATCACAGCACAGTTCACAGGAGATGCAAATTTCAAAATCAAATAGAGTTTTATGCAATGACTGCCTCATTAAAAACCTTTTTAGTTAAAAATTCACACATCGTGAGAAAATACTAAAAGGGAAAAGAGTACAGCCCAGCTCCTTTTAGGTTAAAGTCCCACTGTCCCAGCCACAAATCTCAACCACAGTACAGAAAAGAAAATTACAGAGCCTCAGGGCTCAGGCTTAACATCAAGATACAGATTCTCATATACAGGGTCGGGATGGCTTGGAGTTCAAGGCAGCAACGGTGTGATCTAGAGACTTCTCCTGCCAGACTTGATCCAATGTCTCCATCCAAGAGACCGAGCAAGAAATTCAGAGCACAGGAAACGCCTGACTATAGTATGGGTTCATCCCTCAGCGGTATTGACTGGAGTTCTTTAATTGACGAGGAGGAAGAGGAAGAGGTCCCACTGCATCGCCGTGAAAGGAGATCCAAACGAGTGCAAGAAACTGAGGTCACAACATCCCCTCCGACTCATCCAGATATACCGGTAGAAGAAGAACTGGAACTATCAGACATTGACCCAGAATTGGCACAATTCGTGAAGTCTTTCCCTCTCCCGAGTGACAGTATCTCCACGCCATCACGGTATGACTGAACATTCTCTTCGTATCTAGTTTGCAACATGCTGACTGCATCGAACGGTTGTGCAGACCTTCGGCGAAACAAAGTGCATTAATTCTTGGGTCCAATGCTGACCCAAAAAAAGCCCCCGAACTTAGGACGAATGAAGCCAGAGCCCTCGAACTCGAGACTGAAGCGACGAAAGCTCCCGAGCTTGGGTCTAGTGCAACTGAAGCCCCTGAGCCTGAGTTTCAGAACGTATGACTGAAGTGCCGGAGCGTGAGGGCCCAGAGTATCCGACTGAAGGACAGCTGAAGAGTGCGGAAGACCACCAAGACGACACTAGCATGGAACTCCTGTTCAACTGGCACGACGCGCTCAGCAATCCTGAAGGAAGAGGCACTTCAAGGATCCAAGAGCCTGCTATGAGTGAACAATGCTCTCAGCATGAGAACGATGTAACTGCTGGTGACGAGACAACCAACACCAGAGATATTCCAGAAATCACTCTGCCAGCGCCAAGCCCTCAGGATGAAGCTCCTAAGTCGGCAGATGATACTGTCATGATTGAGGAAGCCCCTTCACTCGACCTGGTGACCCCACATCTGCAACTCGCTGAAGGCCCATCTAAAACCAGACCATTCGTAGCTTTTGAGGTAACTCGTTATTCCGATTGCAATTGATTTTTGAAGTCGATATTAATATAACTAATGTGTTGAATCTGTTACTGCAGGACTGGCTTGACCAAGCTGCACGATGGCGTGAACGGCTCGCTCCAGTGATTAGGAGCGATGTGAACATGTTACGCCAACAATTGGCCGAGTCAGAAGCCAACCGTGCTGCCGAGAGCGCTGGTAAGTGCCTGCTGTTTTGTACGCCCATGTAACCTGGCATCCGAAATAACCTGACGGACTCCTACTCTGTCGTGCAGCTACGGCTAAGAGGATTGCTGATCTGGAAAATGCCTTAGCTCAGCGCGATGCTTCATACCGTAATGCTGTGCTTGAGCGTGACGAAGCTCGAGACAACGCTAAGAATCTGCAGCGCAAACTTGAACTAGAGCGAAAGTTGCATGAGGTAACTCGTCAGGAAACCCAGTTAGCATATTCTTTACTTATAGATGCCTATAAGTTGAATCGGTCCACAGGATGAGGCACTGTGGCTGAAAAGAGAAATCCAAGAGCTTCGAGAGTCACGAGATGGATTTGAAACGTCATTTCAGAATACGTCCAGTGCTTTGATGGTACTTCAGACGAGCCACCAGTTGACTCGGACAAAGCTTGAACAGAAGACAGCCGAGCTAATGGAAGCTGACAAAATCCGAGTCGAAATCCAATGCAAAAATAGAGATCTGGACAAGGTGCTGAAATCAATGAGGCAAGCTCTCAAGGAATCCCAGCTTCTGTCGGAGAGACAACCACATGACTTGGAGCTTTCCGTACGAAACTATGAAGTCATCAAGAAGAACTGCGACAAACTAAAGGCAGCCTATGAAAAGAACAAGGAACTGCTGAAATCTGCGACAACTACGCTGACCACCATGCTGAACATATGCGTCCCGGAGGTTGGCTCATCAAGACCGCTATCAGATCGGGTGGCAACCCTAGCTGATGATACCAAGAGACATCTTCGAGGGCAACTGAGATCAATCCTCTAACACGTACTGTTGATGCTGAAGATAACTCGGCCAGAGCTAGACTTAACCGAGCTAATGGCGAACATTGGAGCTGATCCGAACGTTGCCACCATTGATCAATATGCCTCAGAGATTCAATCCATAGCAGAGAAACTAATCTTGGAATTCGAACTGTAAATTTGAACCCTTCCTTGTTATAATTTAATTTTACCTGTCATGAATGTTAGTCCATAGGACAACAATGTCAGAATTCTTAGATGACATGAAATTGTTCATGACTACTCGTACTTATATACGATTCTGTGAAATGAAAAACCGAGCCCTTGAATTAGCCTTAGCATGCGGACTTGCTCGAAATCGAAAAACGCGCAAACGAGTACAGAATTTGATTAATTGAACCGAAAACTTATCAAAGAACGCAAAACGCAAGGCCAGATTGTGCCTATCTGTTACGAGTACTTGAGGGCATGTAACACTAACCGTATGTCCATGACCTAAGCCAATTGCTCAGTCGTTAGGGTCGGATTGCACCCTATTTATGAAAACGTGAAGGCATGTAATACCAGCTGTTGGTCATCGACCTAGGCTGATTGCCCCGTGATGAGGGTCGGATTGCACCCTTTTTGTGAAAACGCGAAGGCATGTAACACCAACTGTCGGTCAATGACCTAGGCTAATTGCCCCGTAAGGAGGATCAGATTGTACCCTATTCTGAGTAAGCGTTGCACCCTATTCTGAGTAAGCGTAGGCATGTAACACCAGCTGTCGGTCGTACGACCTAGCCTGATTGCCCCGTGATTAGGGTCGGACTGCACCCTAGCTTGAGTAGGAGTAAGCATGTAACACCAACCATGAGTCGGCTCAGGACTCATGACCGATTACCTGATTATCGGAGTATAAAGACACGATTCACCAGAGGCCATATGCGTTCATGTTATGAGAAAAAGAAATAGTGCACAGAGATCATGCATTCATTTATTATCTGAGTACATCCGACTGAACGTGACAGAGGACGAGCCCACTCGAAATCAGGACTAAGCATGAGTACAGACTAAAGTACATTACTTCCGAGGTCGCATGGTGCTTAAGAGTAGAACTTGCGCAGATGCTCGATGTTCCACAAATTCAAACTGGAGTGCCATCCATCTCAGATAAGCGATGGGATCCTGGCCGAGTGACTTCTGTAATGATGTAAGGCTCCTCCCAAGGGGGGACAGCTTGTGGCGCCCAACCCCCTTGAGGACCCTCCGGAGGACCAGATCTCCCAAGAGAAAAGCGCGAGGACGCATGTTATGCTCATGATAACAACGTAGAGTCTGCTAATATCGTGCCGACAGAATCACTGAGTTAAGCCGCTCTTCTTCCAGTAGATCGATCTCATCAAGCCGCGTAGCTTCTGCTTCTGCAATATCTTTGAATGGCAACCGCGTTGCCCCGTGTGCCAGGTCAGTAGGTAACACTGCCTCCGAGCCATATACCATGAAAAAGGGAGTGTTCCCGTTGAGGGCTTTACTTGGCTGTGTTCTGAGGCTCCAGACAATGTATGGGAATTCTCTGATCCACTTGCCTGCTAGTTTCTCATCCTTGTCGAACACTCTCTTTTTCAAAGCGTCCAGAATTATCCCGTTAGCTCGCTCAACCTGGCCATTAGCATGAGGGTGCGACACCGAGACGTACTTGATGAGTATAGACTTCTTGCTGCAGAAATCGAAGAATTCCGATCCTGTGAAATTGGAACCCAGATATGTAATGATGCTATTCAGAATTCCGAAGCGAAATATGATCTCTTGAATGAAGTCCACTGCTTTTGCTGAAGTTAAAGATATGATAGGCTTAACCTCGATCCACTTGGTGAATTTGTCGATAGCTACTAAGACGTGAGTGTAACCACCTTCAGCCTTCTTGAGTGGGCCGATCATGTCGAGCCCCCAGCATGCAAAGGGCCATGAGACAGGAATATTCTGCAGTTGTTGAGCCGGCAGGTGATATTGATTTGCGAAGAATTGACATGCCTCGCACCTCTTGACGATCTCTACAGCGTCTTGCTTAGCTGTCGGCCAGTAGAACCCGGCCCTGAATGCCTTCCCAACCAATGTCCTGGATGCGGCGTGATTACTGCACTGCCTAGCGTGGATCTCCCTTAGTAGACTTCTACCCAGAGACTTGTCGATGCATTTTAACAGAACTCCGGCTGCACCGCGCTTAAACAAGTCGTTGCTGATCAATGTGTAGCTGGTCGCACGCTGAACGAGTCGCTCGGCTTCTGCTTTGTTGTCAGGCTCGTCCCCATCTCTGATGTATTTGATGATTGGGACCCGCCAGTCAGCCGGAGCATCCTCTAGGCTCAGAACGTGCTGCTCTAGGGGTTCTAGGTCGCGATCAATGGATGGACGACACAGCTCCTGGATGAATACTCCTGGGGGAATTTTAGCCCGGGATGACACGAGCTTGGGCAGTAAGTCCGTGTCGGTGTTGCCGTTGCGCTCCACATGATGAAATTCAAGGCCGTCAAATTTGTCTCCCAGTTTCCGAACTTCAGCGCAGTATTTATCCATGACTTCCGTGGTGCAATCCCAGTACTTGTTGACTTGACTAATCGCCACTAGGGAATCCCCGTAGACCATGAGACACGTGATGCTGAGTGAAATCGCGATGCGTAGACCGTGTAACATAGCTTCGTATTCTGCCGCATTGTTGGAAACTGAGAAGAGAATCTGAAGTACATACTTAAGCTTCTCGCCTTTCGGGAAGGTCAAGACAACGCCTGCCCCGGCGCCATCTATCTTCAGTGACCCATCAAAATACATCTTATAGAATTCCAGAGGTTCTGGGTTGTCAGGTACCTGGTTCTCCGTCCACTCGGCGATGAAATCAGTCAGAGCTTGGGTCTTGATAGCGGTGCGTGGGCGAAATTCGATGTCATGCGCTCCCAGCTCGCATGCCCACTTAGCGATTCTCCCCGTAGCTTCTCTGTTCCACAGGATCTCACCGATGGGGAATGAAGTTACTACCACCACCTTGTGCTCTTCGAAATAATGACGGAGCTTTCGAGCTGTGATGAGGACTGCCTATAGTAATTTCTGAGCACCTCACTGATGAAGTAGACCGGGTGTTGAGTCGGCTGAACAAGCCCTTCCTCCACCCTCTCGACCACCAATGCTGAGCTGACCACGTGAGTCATAGAAGAGAGATACAACAGCAGATCCTCAGCAGGGGAATCCGCTGTGGTTTGGTTTGGTGACTTCAACACAGGAGGATTCGTCAAGAACCGCTTGAGGGCCTCAAGTGCTTCCTGAGCTTCTTGCGTCCACTAAAACCTGACCACCTTTTTAGGAGCTTGTAGAAAGGCATGCCGCGCTCGCCCAGTCGTGAGATGAATCGGCTCAGCGCGGCCATGCACCCGGTGAGCTTCTGCACCTTTTTCTGTGCCTTGGGGGCTGCATCCTGAGAATCGCGCCGATCTTCTCAGGATTTGCCTCGATCCCCCGCTTGCTGATGACGAACCCGAGTAACTGTCCGGCTGGAACCCCGAATACGCATTTGGTCGGGTTGAGCTTCTAGCGGAACCTTCTTAGGCTGTTCAAGACCTGTTGGATGTCGTCGATGAAGTCTTCTGCGTTCTTCGTCTTGATCACTACGTTGTCGATGTAGGCTTTGATGCGCTTGCCCCAATGCTCGGCCAAGCATGTCTGGATCGCGCGCTGATACGTGGCCCCTGAGTTCTTCAACCTGAAAGGCATGGAAGTGTAGCAGAATGCCCCGAATGGTGTGATGAAGGCTGTTTTCTCTTGATCCTCCAAGGCCAGGCTGATCTGATGATAGCCCGAGTAGCAGTAGAGGAAGCACAAGAGAGAGCATCCGGCCGTTGAGTCGACTACTTGATCTATTCTAGGTAGCCCGAAAGAATCTTGCGGGCAATGTTTGTTGAGATCGGTATATTCAACACACATCCGCTAGTCTACTTTATTCTTTTTCAAAACGAGTACAGGGTTTGCAAGCCACTCGGGATGCATGACTTCTCTAATAAACCCGGCAGCTTGGAGCTGGGTTAACTCCACAAGAATCGCCTCCCTCTTGTCCAGAGTGAAGCGTCGCAGCCTCTGCTTGTTCAGCTTGGCGTTGGGGAACACTTTGTGTTTGTGCTCGGCCAATTCTCTTGGGACTCCGGGCATATCAGCGGGCTTCTAGGCAAACATGTCCCAGTTGTCCCTCAAGAATCGGACGAGCGCACTTTCCTATTTGGGAGGTAGGATTGCGCTGATGGTCACCGTCTTCGAGGCGTCTGGGAGGTCGAGGCTCACTTCCTTGGTCGCCACAGTCGCTTGGATCGCCGTGGTGGGGATCTGCTCATGAGTCAGGATCGCCTAGTTTTCCTTCGAGAGCTTGTTCGCGTCGTCGACGAGTCGGCGCTGAGCCGCTGCAGTGGTCGTGGCGTAGGCCATCTGGAAAGCCTCTCGCGCGCAGAGAGCAGAGGTCTTGAAGTCCGCCCGCACGGAGAGAACTCCACGTGAGGCCAACATCTTCAGTACCAGGTACGAGTAGTGGGGGATAACCATGAATTTGGCTAACCCGGGCCGCCCAATGATGGCGTTGCAGACGGAGTCAAAGGTAGCCACCTCGAAGCACAAGGTCTCGGTGCGGAAGTTTTGCTCCATTCCGAAGGTGACGAACAGACTGATGTGCCCCAGCTGGTACTTCCCCTCGCCAGGCATGATCCCGAAGAAGGGACTATCTGACTTCTCCAGATCGTCGATGGAGAGCCCGAGAGACAGAAAGGTCTTGGGGAACATAACGTTGATGCTGCTGCCGCCGTCGATCAGGGTCCTCATGAGTCGGCTCTCATGGACCATCGGGCTGACCAGCAGGGGGTATTTCCTAGGTGATCGTACTTGAGCCACTGGTCAGCCCGACTGAATGATATCGTCAGGTCCGACTAGCTGTATGGCTCCGGAGGTTCCTTGGTGGCCGCCAAGACTTGGCGGTCGTCAAGCTTCTACTGCCGCTTGCTCTCCAAGGAGCCATGTCCCCCGAAGATGACGTTGACATGCCGGTTGATGTTGGGGAAGCTGGTACCGCTGCCCCTATTCTGTTGAGGTGGGGGCCCCTGATCACACGGGAGTGGCGGCGGAGGAGGCAGAGCCATGAAAGGCCTGCCATTAGCGATCGAAGCCTTGAAGTCCCTGCAGTCGCGCAAGGTGTGATGCATCTCCTTGTGGTAGGGACACGGTGCATCGAGGAGCTGGTCGAGTGACCTCTGCCCTCCTTGCCATGGCAGAACACGCGGCCGCGTGGGCGATGGCCCCACAGTCTGGACTACCTCCCGTGGTCTCTTCTCCCAACGGCGATCTTGCCGCGAGGACTCTTCACACTTCCCACGTTCTTCTCGTTGTGCGTCAACCAAATCCCGAGCTCGCTCGTCCGCAGTGATGTATCGGTCGGCATCGCGGAAGAGCTGCTCGGACGTGACCGGGGACTTTTGCAGGAGGGCTTTTACGAAAGCCTCGTCCCTGGAGCCTCAGAAGAAGTCGTCGGTTACTGCCGCATCAGCGATATTGGGAATTCTATTCCGCATCGACTAAAACCGCTTGAGGTACGATCGAAGACCTTCGCCATCCTTGCGCTTGATAGACTTGAGGTCCCAAGGCTGTGCTGGCTTGTCTGACAGCGACTGGAAATTGGCGATGAAGCGCCGACAGAAGTTGTCCCAGTTGTCGATGCAGTCATGCCTGATGTGTCGTAACCACTGTAGCGCATCATGTCCTAGGACAATCGGGACGTAGGCTGTCATCACGTCTTCACTCGCACCAACCGTGCTAGCTGCTGTGGAGTACACAGCTAGCCAGCCAGTGGGGTTGAGCTTTGCCTCATACTTGCCGACGTTGGATACCTTGAAGTTTTGTGGCCACGCTACTCCGCGGAGCCAAGTGGTGAAAGCCGGGATTCCGACCACGCCACTATGGGCTGGTTCGTACCGACCCCCATCTTGAGCTGCTGGGTCGCGGCGTTGAGGGGACCGAGGGCGATTCTCCCCCTAACTGGTCGCGGAATGAACGTCATGCCGTCGGGCTGTTGACAGATGCACCGGCCGAGTTAGCTCTACCCCGGTCTTCTTGGTGTGGCGCCCTGAAGTCACGATCGTAGTTGTTACAACGTCACAGCTCCTCTGCGTGCTGTTCCGCGCGCGATCTTTCGATGTTTTTGCGTGCGTCGCGCCTCTCGTTGATGGCTTGACGGGCGTCGGGGGCTGCTGGAGGAACGGCCGGAAGGAGGTGGTGAGCTGCCTGCGCGAAGATCCGCCGATACGCTTCCCCCTCCGGAGTCTGAGGGAGTGTGTCTGCTAGCCGCGCCAGGACTCCTCCCGCTTGACTCAGGGTACCCATGGCCGCGGCGAAGTCAGGCAGTAGGTTGCGCCCTGCCGGTAGAGGTGGTCGGGGTTGAACGTAGTTCTCTGCGTCGTGCGTCGCTTTCCCGCGATCCCGCTGGTACTGTTGATCCTGCATGTGCCGACGGTTACGCCGCCGACTATTTTGTTGCCGATGGAATTCAGCTTGCTCTGGCGTCTCATTTGGATCGGTCGTCTCATCTTGTGAGACAGGCAGGGTCGGGTCTTGATTTCCCGCGTTGCCAGTTGCGGCATCGCCGCCGGTCGCGCTGTTGAGGCGTTTCTCCGTTGACGGAAGGTTCGTCACCAGAGACAGGGTCGTTCTCCACCTGCATGCCGATGACAAGTACTTCAGAGAAGTGCGTCGGCATCTCTGAGCTAGCCTGATCGTCGAGGAGTGTCAACAACCCCTCCTAGTGAAGCTCAGAGTTGGGAAGCGCGAATCCCGATGCCGTAGTCGCCTGAGGTTGCTCGCTTCTGGACTTGCAGGTAGATTCCAGGTTGCAGACCATCTCAATGCAGGCATGCTCGCCGTCCTCTCGGGGAAGAGGTGGCCGAGTCGACTGTTGTGGAAGCGCTATCTCCGACTTTGCCACCGTGCGCGAGCTGCGCCACGTGGCGGTTTTGCCGCTCGGGATAGAGTTGATGACAAGGCCCAAACGAAATCCAGTCACTGGTTCCTCGACCGTGTGATAGATGTCGTCGTCCACGAGCGGTGTGGACGTTGAACCTGAGGGAGGTCTTGTCGTCTTCTCGCCGCCCCCCTCCTTGAGTCGAGGCGGCTGAGGCTTCAGTGAACGGTGAGGGCTTGCAGTCTCCCGTCGCGCATCCTCATCGTGTTTGAGGAGAACCGTGGCGCGAGGAACGAACCGTAGATGCGACGAGGTCGATTGGCGAGCCGCCACGGCGTTGCAGGGGCCGCGGGGAAGCTTAGTGGGGGCCCGACCTTCCGTGCGATCTGTGGCTTTACTGCTTCGGCCATCAGTCGGGGGCAAGGTCAGGGTCTTCCAGCGAGGTGGGGTTGCCGGTGTAGAAGTCGAGGACGTGCGGCGAGTCATCGGTTGCCGCGATTTCTTCTCCCGACTGATCTGAGTCTAGACCCGAGTTGGGGAAGTGGAGAGCGCGGTGCGTCGAGTCGGCGAGGACGGAGCCGCTGATTGCTGTGGAGGGGTAGGAGCAGATCTGCGCCTGAGTGTCACCTCGACCTCCCGCCGAGGTCCCGACCCAAATTGGATCGAGGTGTGACCCGGCGCCTTACGTCGGGGTGGGACAAACCGAGGCTGAGCGGCCTTGGTGGTCTGGTGTGTCGACGCCCGAGGACGAGCTGGCTCGGCACCGGAGATGGTTGGTTGCTGGCCGGCCGCGCGCTGAGCGGGCCCAGATGTCGGTGAAGTCGAGGGGAGCTTCGGAGTCGGCGACAGTGCTTTGCAGCCACGCGCCTCCCCCGTGGCACGGTTCAGGCTGAATTGCGGTGGGAGTAACTCACTTTTCGTAGGGTTCCCTCATCCGCCTTATATAAGCCGACGGAGTCTTGGGTTACAAGTCGAGTTCCTTCTATATCTCCTAATCGGTTCAGATTACATAAAATCAAACAGAATCTAAGTTTTCATCGCATCTTCATCAATCTCCTTAAATCTCGGAACCTGAATCCAAGCCAAGCTTCCTTGTTTGTTCTCTAGATCACGTCATTGCTGCCTTGAACTCCAAGCCATCCCGGCCGTATTTGGGCCTGAGTTAAGCGTCCGGCCCATGAAACCAGCCGCTTACCCGACTCGGGCCCACTGTTGGCCCATGTCCTGGATCTACGCCATGAGGAGCCAGGGGATATCTATCCCCCACAACAGCTTCTATGTCCTTATCCTCCACAGTGTGCTGCATTCTGGCATCACCCAGCTCCTAATTCTTGATGCAGAGGAGCATCTCAACCATATCCATATCTAGGCTGAGACGTCGACGACGTTTCTTGATGATCCTGCCACACAAACTGAAAGCATATTCTAAAGATATTATAGAAACAGGAACATAAATAACAACCCTAGCTAAGATTGAGAGAACATGATAGATCAATTTGTGCTCATGCCCCAGCGTAATAGGTTGAAGTCATCATCAAACGTATGGACATTTGTTTTAATTTTTTTACCACTCAAGCTGAGGTGTTGCGTTCTATCACGCCCACATAATGGCAAATCTATTTGCCACTTCCACCCAAAACAGTGGCATGCAGCAGGATTAGGTATATGCGAAATTGGTATATGACCATATGAAAGTGTGAACTGTAACTAATCAGCCAAAATGCTAGATCAAGTTAAGTAGCATTTGCATGATTGCATCTCAAAAGGCAAAAAACTTACGCGCGCGCCAACGCGGGCACAGATAAATTAATTGTAGCGATTATTGCTCAGTCCGTCAGCGCGGTGGTGTTGTTGCCCAGCAGGGCGGCCTCCTCCCTGAACTGCTTACCACTCGTTGAACAGCGCGGTGAGGTTCCCGAGCTTGTCCTTGAGCCCGACGCGGCAGTTTGCGTGCACGTACGGTGCACACCTTGTAGAAGTCCTTGCGGAGCTCGCAGAAGCCGCTGAGGTAGGCAGTGTCGACGAACTGCACCCGCACGCCGTGCCGCGCCGACAGCGTGCGCTTCACCTGGTCGAACACGTACTGCTCGTGCGCGCCGGGGTACCCCTCCCGCGCCTAGTACCAGCTCTCGTAGAACGCCACCATCCGCGCGCTCGCCTTGGCGTAGACGAACCCGCCAGTTGGCCAGCTTGTCCAGGTCGTACGGGTTGTCGCCGAAGAAGAACTCGCAGGACATGGCCATGTCGGCGCCGATCGGGATGCGCAGCAGTGGGTTCCGCAGCCAGATGATGTCCACGTCTGTGAACACGAAGCTGTAGCCGAGCGCCAGCACCCGGGCCTGGAACCGGTTTCGGCGCCACATCATGTCGAGGTAGTCCTTGGCCATGAACCGCTGCTCCGCCGCGTAGTCGACGCTGCCGTCGACGTGGAGGTGGTAGCAGAGGCGGTGCACGTGCTGGCACCGCTCGTACGCCTTGACGTCGACGGCGACGACGAGCAGGTGCTTGAGCAGCGGCGCCGTCCTCACGCCCAGGCGGAAGCTCTCCAGGAAGAGGTCCAGGAGTGAGCCGGGGGCCGTCCACGCCTCATTAGTGAAGGCCATTATGATGACCTTGTCATCCATGGCGGCTCTCTTCAGCAGCTCTGGCAACTTGTCGTCAGGTGATGAAGCGCCGGCCTGCTAGCGGTGCACATATTGGAAAGTTTTAGGAAGAGGTGGAGAGGCCCAAAACCAATGGTCGCAGAATGTTTTTACTCTACCATTGTTTTTTTTACACCTAATTTCTACCATATACCCACTTGATTGATCGAAGGAAATTGTGGATCGAAAATAACCTTCCAAATCTAATTACAGCCTACTGCGCCCAACCCAGCCAAACCGAGTCACGCTGCCGCATACCTTTTCTTCGGGTGGACTCATCTGCGCGCGATGAGCACCGTGGACTGTATATGGAGGCTGACCTATGTAATCACATCGTTGTCTCTGCTAGGGTCATCGTCAACCATGATAATCGTGAATTACTTGCTATTTCTAAGTTGCATGGACGTTCTCTATATCCTATATAACATATATATGTTCAAACAGATTGTTTGGAACGATCGCAGCACACTTCCCTCACCTTTATCGATTCTGAAGGCGCCCCATGGCTAACACTCCTAGAACGTACGGTTTGGAGTTTTTTTGGTAACAATCCAAAATTATATTACATCTATAGGTTTTCTAATGCTATGTTTTCTGCAGCTATTCGACTTGCCGTATGTTTCAACCCGGAGCTACGGGAGACAATAAAAAAAGCAGTTTGTGATAGGGCCTGTATCTAGCAAGGATGGACAGTGAATTGCAAGTTACCATATCAGCATAGTTTTACACGCAAATTTAAGTGTAAGCGTGGTTCTCATCGGTTGTAACACAATATACTCAGTGTCAACCTTCCGTTACCTATGTTGTCTGTACATTGGTCGTTAAAGTAAATAAAATATTGAGCAGCCTTTGGTTTCTTTATGCTGTGGTGTGGACGATTTTATTAATTTCCCTCACTACGTATGCCTAGAGTAGTTAACCGATCTGCGAATCAAGTTCATGGCGCCAATCCAAATTGGAAAACAAAGCACATCGTAGCAGTCATGTGTGTGTACATAAAAAAGTATAGCACCTGTTATACTTTTCTGAGTAAATATGGTAATAGAATATTGTTAAATAATTGCTCAAAAAAATATGGTAATACTATATATGGAAATAATCGATCTAACTTTTTAAAAACAAGAATAGTTAGCCGAGATCTGCGAATCAAGTTCATGGCGTCAATCCAATTTGGAAAACAAAGCACATCGTAACAGCCACCACGTGTGTTTCCATGCAACTAACGAACTTGTTATATTTTACTAACTGAATATGGTAATAAAATATTGTTTAATAGTTGCACGAAAAAAATGGTAATACAATATATGGAAATAATCGATCTGTCTTTTTCAAAACAAATTCGCATCTTGCCATTGCCACTAATCAAGCTAATCTAACCAGCTTGGAGAGGGAAGCTAATCGACCAGGGTTATAGAAGGAAGCTAATCTTGTATTAAAAAATGCTTAATGTTATCGTGCCGGTTTTACAATATACTTGATCGTCGTATGGATCGAAATTGGTGGGATACTCAGATTTCGGGATTCACGCTGCTTTACTTCCTAAATTGCTCACATGATTATGGTAACCCTCCTGCGAGGCTCACCTGCAACGCCCAGCGCCTGGCCATCTGCGTACCTCGCCTGGGCGTCCGGCTATCGGAAGCCTGCACAGTCTTTGGACGCCGCCCAACGCCGCGGAAGTCAGCACCGCCTGTCCGCCTGCGCCGCACGTCCGATCTAAGGTTTAGGTGAGTTCATGATTCCTACGTTGCCTTGAATTCTAAAGTCGGCCTGCTCCACCTGTGGCTCCTATGGTCGGCAACCACGCAGTAACGTTGATTTTTTAATATCATGTGAGATTTATTATATAGTCTAAATTTTTTCTCATCTGCTCCTACGTGCCATGATATCTGCAAAAACAGTGTTACAATGCGTCACACAAAAATATTTTACATTGCAGTTTTATTGCGCAGCTACGAATTGTCACTCCTGATTCACCATTCACGTCATTGTTCTATTCCAGAAAATATTTGATTATATGCAGTTTTAATGTTCATATTTATTTGATATTTATCAGTTCCATGCTGCCGCAATCTTTTGTGTAGGATATGAACCCGTCTGGCCTCAGTGGAGAGATGATTTCATCGGTGTCCCCGTCTTCAAACTCCCTAGTCAAAGCAAATGTGTCCGGAAAGCGGCACATGCTCCCAAAATGTCACTGACTTCTGTGATAGAAAAGCCTGTAAGATTTATTATATAGTCTCAATTTCTTCTTACCTGCAGTGCCATGATATCTGCTAAAACAGCTTTATAATGCAGCACATAAAAATCATTTATTATGCAGTCTCACCATTCACGTTATTGTTCGTATCCAATAAAAATTTGAGTATATGCAGTTTTAGTTGTTCATAATTATTTACCATATTGTATTTATTACATACTTGCTGGCACTAATCCTTTGTGTAGGATATGAACACGTCTATCCATAGTGGAGAGATGATTTCATCGGTGCACCCGTGTTCAAACTCTCCAGACGAAGCAAATGTGTCGGAAAACGGCACATGCTCTCAAGATGTCACTAATTCTGTGATAGGAGAGGCTGACACCGTCGACGTCTTAAGAAAGGAAGTCATAGACATGGGTTCATCATCAAAACCACATAACAAAAGGACTCATGCTGACGTGGTATGCTATAGTACACCGTGTCTTTTTATATATGAATTTATCCTCCTAGCTGTATATTTGATACATCATGTTTTGGTTCAGGCTCCTATATCTTTGGGAGATGTCAGTTTTACAAATGAATCAATTGATGAAACTCTGAGATCTGAAATACAAGTAGACTCTCTAACGGAGATACGGAGATGGGTTGGCTTGGCGATATCCAAAAGACCTCAGCACATGTAAATGGCTTGTCTACCACTAATGGCGAGTCTGTAGAACGTGAAATTGGTTTAGACGAATCAACAAAAAGGAAAAAGACAGACCACAAAGTTGATTCTACCAGCGATACGGATGGTACCGGAGTAGCTATTGATTTAGATGGCTTAATCAATGCTATTGATACTACACCTTGGCCTTCGACATGCTATGATCATAAAAAACCAAAGAAAGCCGATGGTAGCATAGTCGAATCCCAAGGTTGGACCCAATACAATTCTTTTTGCCTTTCCCCTTCGTGTCATCAATGATTATTCTTATTTACATGTGCATTTTTCTACAGATTATATTTGCGATCAAGCAGACATGGCCATCATAGCATCAGTAGCAGATTCTAAGGATGAAAGAATCGTTGTCCTGGTTGACAATCAACCAATTAAATTCTTTAGCTTCAAATGCCTATTGAACCCGAATGAATTCATAGATGGGGAGGTTAGCAATATCCCTATTCCTTTATTTTCACTTCCAGTTTTTCAAAAAAAAATTGTTATATATGTGTCTGTATCCAATAGATATAATTTATTTCAATGCAGATTGTTGACACCTACATTGCGCTCATCAAGTCTGAAAGACATTCAATGGTGAGGAATGGAATGACAGTGCGGATAGTAAAAACTACCGACTATTCATATATGTACAACGATGGTTTATATTTGAAAGTGAACAAAATTAATATATCAGTTAACCGAACTAGTAGAATGGGTAACTGACTATATTCAACATGACAAGGTGAGAAACATACACTACCACCAATCACGTGTGCTTCAGTGTTACAATGTTTCTAAGCAAACCAATATACTCACAATAATTTGCTTACATACATGTGTTCGTCCCTATTAACATCCTCAAATGTCACTGTTACCTTGCTGTGATAAATGCAAAAAAAAATGGGAGGTGCAGGTTCTCAACTCCAAAGGAAAATTCCCTCGGGATGAATTAACTTACGCGGTGAGTTCACATTAATTATCTGATATAGTAATGATAGGTGTTTACATTATGTTCTATAATTATGATTTTCATAATTACCATTGCTTATTTGACCGGTACTCTATCAGCTACTTAGAGTACAGAGATATATTGATATAGTCTTAAATATTATGGACCTTACTGCTGCATAAATGGCCAGACCTACGTGTAATCTCATGGCCAATTGCAGAGCAGTTTCAACACAGCATGCAACGTGACGGGTAAAACATTCTTTCTCTATTCACTCATTTATGTATTTATGTATATTGATGATGGAATTGTTGAATATTGGAACAGTGATGTCTTGACCGATACTTTTACCGAGGTAATTTAACTCAAATTTTGAATAACTGCTGGATTAGATGAAAATACGGTCTAATTGTTTTTTTATTTATTTACAGGAAGACATGTATAACTTCAGACTGAAGCTAGCGGCAATCGTTCTTGTCTCTCCTCTTAATGAAATGAGAGGTTCTGAGGATGTGGAATCTAGCGCCTCAGACAAAGTAGAGGATCCAGATGCATGTGTCATTATAGACACACCAATGGCCACAACACATCGTCGTCAACTTGTTGTCTCTAAGCTTCAGCTTTCTTGCATGAACTATATTAAAACTGATGGTGATATTTGCAGTTATATCTTGAGGATCACTGATCCAGATGTCGTCGGGTACGTATATTGTATTTGTTTGATTTTTATTGCAATTGCTACACATGTATACTTCTTTGCCGGTGCTGTTTTCTAAGAAGTGAGGTACATTTTCAGGAAAGAATTGGTGCTAAACTCTAAGCTGTACCCCATAAAGTTAACACTAGGAGCACTCCAAGATGTGCTTCGATTAGATAAAAATATGGGAGTTGACTTCTTCAATTTTGTTGTCCGCACGATCATGAGCGAAGAACATATGTTACTAAGGGACTTGTTGTGCTACCTCGTAAATCTACAGCTATGTGTATGTTTATGAATACCACCGAACATTTGCCATTTGAATTGATTCATATTCTTATTTAATGTATTGTTTTGTAGCTGCAATGCAACTACCGAAGATGGTACATGAACCTGTGCCAAAAGATTCGAGGCTAACCAGGCAAAGGAGATTTTTGCTCCCAACCCTGTGACTTTTATAGGAGCGACAACGAGCTCGCTGGTATGGCTTAATAGCTGACCTAAAATATCTTTGACAATTAACATATACCTTCTTCATTTCCATTTTTTTATTTATGTTACTCAATCCATTCTGGATTTACATGGCAGGTTTTGGTGCCATTTTAACACTGCACAGGATATTGCCTTTATTCATTAGATATTGAGAAGAGAATTGTCGCTATTCTTCAGGATACACCAATCATTACTGAACGTAATGCACCGTTTGGATATTGTAGATACTACAATGATAGTTTGCGGAAAGTTTGTAAAATTTTCGATCGTGTTATGGAATCATTATCAGAGGAATGGAATGGTGATTCTTATGACTAGTGTCATACGGTTGTCCATGATTCATCGCTTTTGGTTGCCCGGTAAGATGCTCTGTTTAAAACATGTTTGTCTGTTTGGTTCAGTAGTATTAACTTGCATCTTGTTGCTTAGGGAACATACTGGATTTGTTGTACTCCTTTTCATGCTGTGGTGGAACGGTCAACGGCTATTGGGAAGTGCTCCAAAAACCATGGTGTTAATTGCTTCATATTCTACTGTTCTTCGTCACCCTATATTCACTGGCCACACCGTTGCAGGCAACTGATTTGCATGATCCATTGACCATAAGGAGGTGGTTATTCACAGATGCGCTAACCTCCAAATGGAATGAATGTGCGAGAGGATACCTGATGATATCTCAAGTGCTCTGGTACTCGAAAGAGATAGCATTTATCGACATTTGATGCGAAGCAAGCGCTTGACATAGTGCATATGCAACAATTGACTCGAGGGATTGGAACAATCTATATTGTGTCGTTGGTATTTGTATTATTATAATTGTAGCGAATCTTTTAAGTTTCCAAGCAGATGGAGTATATATAGTCATATTATCTTTTGACTTTTAACGCTCTCAAAGTGGACAACGCATGAATTTGTAAAGCCCTGGAGGAACACACGTCACCAAACGGATGGGCGTTAAATAATTGGCCACCACTCCGCTAAGCAACCTCAGGTCACCGATAAACGGATGTGTGTTTCCATGCAAGTCAATAAGCCGTATTATTTTTCGAGTGAATATGGTAATAGAATATAAACCACATCGTACGTGTGCTTCCATGCAAGGATAAGAGGCCGTATTATTTTTGGAATGAATACTGTAATACAATATATGGAAATAAACGATACATTTTTTTAAATCAAGTACTCATTTTTCCTTGCCTCTAATCAATCGGCTCGACCAGCCTTGTAGAAGGAAGCTAATCGTGCATTACGTATTAGAAGGAAAATGTGGGACAGGCTGATTACGTGCTTTATTCTTAGATGTTTTATATATATACCTAATCATCGAAGACCATTCGCATGCAACGCCGGTGGCCGGCCACCTGATCGTAAGTCGCCTGGACGTCCGGCGCTCCGAAAACCTGCGTCGCCCGTCCGCTGCAATGCCGGTCCCGGTGCGCTGCCCGGCTGATCGGGGTCATTACCATCAAGATTCCTGAGGCCGCCGACTCGCTAGCCATCCTGGTGCACGGTGAGCAAGCATGACTCCTTGTCGAGCTGCAAGGCCATTTGCGGTATGCAAATGTTTTTTTATATATATTTACGTCTGCGGTTGCTTATTCCATTCGTCTGATATCATGTTACTTTTAGATAAATAATGAACATGGACGGCACTAGAGCGAATGAATGGGTGATTGGGGCCGACCTCAACCTATTGCAGCTCATGTCATGTCCTCCAGGGTTCGTAAGAAATGAGCTCTTCATTCATGCCGATTTTCGGTAGAGCTACAAATGGATCGGAGTCGAGCATAAACAACGCCCGCTCCAGGCAACCGAGGTCAGCAGGAAAGATTGGGTCATGGTACTACTTGACGATGACATAGATTTTCTACAGGGAGCCGACCCTGGAATCACTCGTGTAATATATGAGTTGTTAATGGATTGGCTCGGCGAGTTTGTCGAGCCGACCATAGTGTCCAAGTTTCGATGTGATGATTTGGTGCCAGACGAACTTCAAGTGGAGATCGCAGCTAACATACATGACATTATTGCTGGGTGTCCATGGAGGTGTGAGATGTTTATTGGCATTGACTTCCATCTACAATACAACGAGGTAAGGGCACTGATGCGGGAATGTGCGAGGGCTGCGCATGCTTGCCCTATCTGCTTGGACAAGATGGGGGGGGGGATCAGAGCTCATGGTCATGCCAGATTGCTCCCATGTTTTCCACAAGTTGTGCATTGCAACGTGGTTTCAGAGTAGCCCCACATATTCGGTGTGCCGCCATGATCATCTTCATCTTCTTCCGGATGGTTATAAGATTCTACACAAGAAGATGCGTCCCAATAATCATAGGTTTAGTTAGTATTTTCATCATGTACTTATAACAATTATTATACCTACCATTAGGGTCTACATTTTTCATAAATTTTTCAAACACATGTTTGAAGTCACATTGTGCTTGGTATGATTATCATTACTATTTTGGGGAAGATTTTTATATTAAATATTTTATGTCATAGTAGTGATAGTTTTTTTGATGGAGATTTATTTTTTTCTGATCATTATATTCCAATTGGCCCTTTAGATGAGATAGATTTTTTTTTCTCACGTGCGTATCGCACGTGCATGTCTACCAGTATGTAATAAATTAAGAGTTCATAATCTGACAAAACTGCCAAATTAACATGTACTAGCTTCGAATGAAGATGGTTGGGAAGTCTAGGAGTATACGGCAAGGATCCGGAAGGAATCAATCAAGGATCATTGCCATACGCACGCTCATAACAGTAAGAGAGATCAACGAGAAAATTAATGCATCAACTAGCCATGCATGCACAGACCATGTCAAGCTTCTTCATACTGGGATCAGCCTGAGTTCCGTTATTACCCAAGACGGGTTCTTGATCTGCCGGCAGGACGCCGCCGCAGGGGCACGGAGCAGACGGCAGTAGCAGCACGATGCAGGCCGCGGCGACGGCTGCTCCGAGGAAGAAACCCAGCAAGTTGTTCATGCTGTGGCTGTACATCTCGGATCGGAGAAGAACGTACAGAGGTTGCTTTGCACTTGCAGGAAGACCAACACAATTCCCTGCAGGCTTCAGCACACCTACCCAGGAAGGAGGCCAGCTAGCGCGCTGCTAGTAGAGCAGAGCTACTGACCTACTGTAGTAGTAGTAGTAGTAGTGAAGTGGATGGTAGTGCAAGAAGACGGCGAACTGGACGCTAGATAGCTGAACTGAACTGAACTGAGCACTCTCGTTGCATGTATTGGCTGGGCATTCAACCAGGTCGCTGGTGCCAGTCTACTGACGATTTCTTAATCCGTAGTGCTGCTAAATAAGTGCCATATGAGGACGCTGGTCAAGCAATTGTTATATATGCAACTATTCTGGAACGGTCATGCACAGTTATATATGCAACTATTCTGGAACGGCCCATCCTGCAGCGTTATAATTTATAAAAAAAAAATGCTAGATCGCGTCGTTGCATGGTGCAGAGAGTGGACGCGCACGCGCCCAGAGCGGAGAACAGTACTAGTATCTCTGTACAAAATGATATTGACAGTGGACACGTCTGATTGGCTCAAAGTCACAGGGTCAATTAGACACTTACCCAAGCGTACCATGGGAAACATCTCCGATCCCACAAGGCGGAAGGAACAAGGAGACGAGGCACATTGTTATGAAATTGCAACGTAGGAATTTCAACGGTTCAATTGTATTAAAAAATGTTTCCCAACGTACTGATCTATCAAAAAAAATTAGAATTGTTTTTCCATGGGCAGAGATATGCTGGAGAGTAGGGTAGGTATCGAACCCGATTAAGGATGGCAACGGGTAAAAACTCGTCGGGTATTACAATTCCATACCCGCACCCGCGAACAAAAATCGTACCCGCTACAATACCCATATCCGTATCTGCGTGGGTAAAAAAACCCATCGGGTAACCCATACCCGATTAAATACCCACTAAAGACATATTTAAATAGCACAAATATAATAAATAATATCACAATTAAAATAATAAATCATTAAATATGAGTAAATAAATTGAAGACAATAATAAATAATATTGAAACATGCAATTTGATCATATTTTTATCCAACATACACTTATGTTTGCTTAATTATATAGAATAAATATATAGATGAGGCGGGTATAAATTACCCATTGGTACGCGGGTATGGATAGTCTGCACCCGTACCCGCACCCGCATACCCGACGGGTATAAGATTGTGTCCATTAACATACCTGCGGATGGAGAAATTATCCTATACCCACTTTTATATCGGGTAAAACCCGTCGGGTACTCAGGTTTCGGATACCCATTGGCATCTCTAAACCCGATTAGCTAGACTGACGTAGCAAGTCAGCTCACCTTGCCTCGCTCCTTTGGGCGACGATCGATGGCCGTTCGTATATACTATAAGACCAAACTGACTCAACGTAAACACAATAGTTTTAGCAGTTCAATAAAGCCACGACGCCAACTGGTGCTTAAAATATCCTAAAAAAAACTGGTACTTTAATTACAGGATTGTTGACGCCGCCCAAGCAACGACGACGAGCTAAGAAGCCCAAACTAGGCGCCTCCCGTCTTACATTCCTAAGGAATACAAAATGTAATCAACGTTTACATCCGGCGTATTGGAGGCACCCACACATAAAGTTGATCTTCATGGCCCATGGCCCAGTCAGCAGACAACAGGCAAGATCATGTTTGGAAGCTTAATATTTTTAAAATTTTGAAACAATACTATGATATTTAATGCAGAAACGCTAGCGCGTGAAGGGTCGTGCTCGCACCGAAACGAGCGACCCCCGCGCGGCCTGCTACCGGTCGTCACAAAGATTAGGCCCATAAATGAATTGCAGGCTAAAAGACCCACACGTTTCTTTTATTATTTTTGTTTTTAAAGTACAATGAATTCTTTACATAGTATACACTTTTAATTCTATTTGCACTATCGTGTTTTTATGAAAAGATCTACAAAGGTAGATCTGTTGTATATAAATTTTTATTATAATTTTATATACCGGCAAATTATATTCAATTGTACAACATGTTATTTTGAGTAATTTATAATGTTAATTTAGTATGTTATGTTGTATAAATACAACAAGTTATGTTCCGCTAATATAGAAATTCACGTTTTATTAATGTATCAAGCTACACAAATGTACAGGTTGACTTATATACGTCATGTTAGCGTATCAAGTTATATTTTCTTAGTGTCAGTGTATAGCTCGCTACACTACCTCTGTATAAGATGATACATTGTCATTTCTCAATTTTGCTAGCATTTTCATATTTATTACAATACAAATAGAAAAATATTTACATAAGTTGATATATTTACATTTACATAAATTTTACTACTTGACAAGCTGAGATAAAATATAGCTTGCTACACAAGTTATTCACATATTATTTATAACATGCTACACAAGTTATTCATATTGTTCAATACAAGTTGTTACACAATATTTTTATAAGAGGTAACACATTTTTGTTTGTACATAGTCAATAAATAAGTTGATATATAGTTTCTACACAAGTTATTACACCGTCTCTATATAAATTGCTACATTATCTCTGTTTAAGTTGATAACTCAACTACACAAAAATAGAAACATTGTTGTTAGATAAGTTGATACAGTCTCTATATAACTTTATGCGCACCATACATATTAGTTTATTATACTATAGCATATTAGTCATACAAGGCAAGTTTATATAACTAAAATACAATATAACTTGCATCGTACTCTGTACATATGTTACTATTATACATACAACATAAGTTGTCAGTTGTATAAAATATATTCAGTATTGGTATTGTTTTGTAGATCTTCACGCGTGGAGTATAATGGTGTAAACGGATTCAAAAACGGATATTTTATGAGAGACTTATGATCATTTTTAGAAAATACAACTATTTTCTATCACCGATGTCATAGATGATGTCATCCGAAAACGACATTTCATCTCTTATGCGACTTGCGTTAAAAGTAAAGAGGCGGTACATTTTCTTTGTGCCCATGATCCATCCTGCACGTTGAAGGGAGGATGGGGTTGCGCGCTTAAGAAGGTCGCGACAGGGTCGCGCCTTAACTCCCTCCTATTTGATGATACCCCTATTTGATGATACCGTAGTATTGGAAGCCAAAAAATGTATGGTTGGTACTAGCAAAACTCTGTTTAAAATACCATAGTTTATCCAAAACTGTGGTATTTTTGCAGTTTTGCATATTGAACTCTGGATCTCAGTTTTTCCCACCGTTCGAGCGTCTCTAGCCTCTCCCTTGATACCCCGCCTCCGGTCCCTCCCTCGCTGCATGTCCTCCAGCTCTGCACCGCCCGTCGTCGTACCACTCAGGCCGCCTCCCCCGCCGCCATCCGCCTCCTTGACTGCTCTGCTCTGCCCGTCTCCCTCCCGTGCCTCTCTCCCACTTCCCGCTGCCCCTCCGCGGTGACCTGCGGCCATTGTCGCCGCAGCCAGCTCCTCTGGTGCGGCCCCGTCTCCCCGGCCGCGCTGGTGCACCTCCCATCCCTGCATGTCCGCCTCCCCGATCGCGCGTCCCGTCCGGTCCGCCTTTGTGGCCATGTGTCCCCGACAGCTCACCTCCCTGGCAGCTCCGACAGCCTCCCCGGCTGCCTCTCTCCCGTGCCCGGCGCTGTCGCTGTGACGCCCTCCCGTGCCGCCGCTTGTGGCCTCCTGTGCTGGTTGCCCTGTTCCCTCCCGCAGCCGCTCGCATCCCCTGCTCCCACGGCCGCTGACCAGCAGGGGAGAGGGAGAGGGTGATGGAGGGAGGAGCCTATGGGTCGCGGCGAGGTAGAGGGCGACGGTGGGAGGAGCAGTCGGTGGGTGGGATGCGGGGGAGGAGGGTAGGCGAACTCAGATACTATGCAACCAATACTGTGCAACCAAACATTGTGTGGTTTTAAAAAATAATATGGTTTTACTGTAGTATTGAAAAATCACAGTATTTTTCTCATGTACAACTATAAATTATAATATTCCAAAACCACACTATTGTACCAAACAAGCCCTAAACTAGCACAGTACTAGGCTACTAGAACTTAAAGCCTTGACTTTACCGAAAACAGATTTAGACTCCCAGCATCTGCTAGGTTTGGGATCATCTGCCCTTGTATATCAAGTTTGTTCTCCGACTTGGTGCCAGAGCCATCCAGACTTGTTGGTTCATGGTTGTCCTTCCATGCAAGTCTCCTACGGGTTGTGCTCGAGCCTTGCCAGCTCCTCCCATCTTGCCTAGCCTAGGCGTTTCTAGCGGAGTACTGTGCATATGCATTTCAAATGGTCAATTAGACTAGCCAACAAAGAGCGCGTATGAAAAACAAAAACAAAAAGTGAGCATGTGTATGGCACGAAGTTTGCTCTTCTACCTCACATTTACATTTCACACTACTCTTTCAATATGTTTAGTAATTCAAAACGAACAATGCCGATGGGATGAATATTCTGAAGTTTCTTTTATTCTGCTGTCCCACATGGACGTTATTCTACTCATCCACGGTATGCAACTCTGGCAACGAGTCGTTACATGATATAATATCATATTTCCGGGAGATTTGCAATATTTTTTAATAAAGAAAGATCGTTCTGGGCTCACCACTTCAACACGGAAGTGAATTCAGACAACAGTACTGAAAGCAGAAAAATAACGTCACCCAACCACAACAGCCTTCAGGATAGAAACACAGTTTCGAACGGAACCCGCAGCACTTCGGGTAACATCAACACAGACACAACTGAGCCAAACCCTACACGAAACAATAGAACGAATGGAGGTCTCCCAAGAAAGACGTGCACTGAGACGCTAAAGAAGATTCAATCCTTCCACCCAAGTTTGCAAAACAGTTCAAGACAGTTGTCATCATCGTCAATCTCCTAGGACAGTTCATCCACGCCCCGCTCCCTCCTCTCTTCTTTCTCTCCTCTAACACGCTCCCGCTGCCCTCCCTCGTCGCGCCCGTCAGCGCCTCCACGGTGCCACAGCCTTCCACCTCGCGGGCCGCCTCCACTGCCGCTACTTGCGGCCGGCGGCTCTCATCGCCTCATCGCTCTGCCCACCACTCTCCGCCGCCGTCGCGCTCTCACTGCCCTCCACTAACCTAGCGGTGTCTTCGCTCCTGCCACCGATCCCGCCCACCGGAAGTCATCCCTTGCTCGACCCGCCGCCGGTCTCTCTGCCGCCCGTCCAACCGCCTCCGGGCCGACCGGCTCCCCCGGTCAGCCAGGGGTGGAGGAAGCCCGCCGATGTCGGCAACCCCAAACCTGAAGTTGGCGACGCCGAGTGGCGGCGGAGGCGCGGCGCCAAGGCTCGGGGGAGAGGAGGTGAGGCATCGAGGGAAGAGGGGTCGATTTGGGCCAATAGGACGATTTGGGCCGAAATGAGGTAAGAAAATGTGAGCAGAGTATGGGTGGAAGGGGGATCGGTCACCTAGGTACACTGGAGTGGAATGTACGATGTGCGTGGCGGTTGTTCTCGCGTTGTGAAAAGCTATCGTGGCCGAAACAGACTCCAGAGCCTCCAGCTATCGTTAGGGCCGTGCGAGGGCCCTTTAGGCCTTTCGGCCCAACTCCTAATGCGCTGCGGCGCTGCCTGCAGAAACCCATCAAATGTGAACTGCGGCTGCTGCAGCAGCAGGTTCGACCATCACACATGCATCCACTACGGTACGTTGCATAGATATGTGCCTACTGTACTTAAATTTGTGGAGGTTTGCGTTTGAATGCATGCTAGATTAACTTAACGGTCGATGCATGTACATGTTTATAATCGATCGGATCGATCAATAATACCGGCCGGAACTGAAGGGAACACGTATACTATATGTTAAGCCTTGATCATCAAGGGAATTAATTAACGAATTTGACTAACGAACCACAACCAGATCGATCATACATGCATGGACGGCACATCAAGTTTAAGTTTCTCTCCCATGCATGCAAGATGCATCATGCTGCAGCTGATAGCTAATAACGAGATCATATACGTAGTACGTATGTATATATATCCGGAGCCGGACAGCACATGCATGGATGCAAAAAAGGCATGCATGCTGATGCAGCAAAATAGACTCGATCTCCACCACCAAAGTTTAGAATTCTTGATATATCCCTTGATGAAACATATACATGCATCGTCATCTAACTCAAAATAAAGACGCGTTTTGTTTATGTCGTAGAAAGTCACGCGTAAGCAGAGCAAGGGAAAAAACAATTGTCCTTGGAAATTCTTCCATCCACCGCTATGATCAGGATCAAGCATATGATCACCGGAGACGAAGCTAAGTCACACAAACAAACATGCATCATCCAGATCCAATGTGCATTGTTATGAACCAATAATACTGACGATCTATCGACGTACGCAAAGACAAGAGAGATCGATCGACGTTAGCCTGTTGTTGCACCAACTCCGATCGATCCCTTGGCGATCGTCAGATGGTACCGCTGCTGGCCGCGCGGGCTCTTACTTAATAATCTTCGCACCACCCACTGCCAGAAGCCTGCCCAGCCCGCCGCCTGAACCACAACGACGGATACCAACATGTAAGTCAACAGACTTCGCTTAATTCTTCATAAACAGAAAAGTAGCTAGGCGACTAATTCTTGCTACATGCACGCATGGTTCTTATTACCACAACAGTGGGCAAAACCATCGTAAACTATAGAAGGCAAAAACTTAACATTGCATGACAGTATAACGATTAAGTATATATTCATCAACCATGCAGGCCATGCATGGATGGCAGTCGACTTACTACTAGTTACTAGTACTACCATGCATATACACACATCTAGCTGCATGCATGACTGCATATATAGAAGCACTCATAATATATAACCATCATACTTTTACAATTTTTGATACTATGACAAGTTCAACTGTAGCTTAGATTCATACATTAGATTGGAGCCGCGGCAAATAGCTAGCCATACTATTGGCAGAAAACGAACAAGTGGTACGGTACACATATCTCAGCTAGAACAGAACCCTCAGTATACAATAGTTAGGCCTTGATCGATTGCTCTGATTTTAGAGGGGATTTAATCCTTTGCTAGTCAAATTTGAATAGAAATGGATTAAATCGCCTCCAACCCCCTTAGAAAATCCTCTAACCGAACAAAAGATTCAAAGTGGAAACAGATCACTGAGAGGGCATGCATCGTCTATATCTCTTCTCTATATCCTAGGCCCACCAGTGTCTTGCATTTGTTTACAGTTTGTACTTGCAGGTAAAAATTGAACTGAGCAATGTAAGATCCTTCAGCCAAAGCACTACTGCTTCCTGATCCCCACCTCAAATTTTGACTTGATCAGTATTTTATCTTCTATCTAATATATGACGTAGGATAAGTATTAGTTGCAAAATTAGATGCGGTCGCAATTAATTGATGCATAATCATGCGTTTTCTTAGTACTAACACGGTCGCAATTAATTGACACATATTCACATATCATATACAGGCAGGGTGAGTTCAATTGTGGGATTTGAAAACCATGCACCGTCGTCGGATCGGAGAAAAAGTAGTAGCAGATAGCAG
The DNA here is from genome assembly GCA_030272315.1 of Paspalum vaginatum. Classification (NCBI taxonomy): domain Eukaryota; kingdom Viridiplantae; phylum Streptophyta; class Magnoliopsida; order Poales; family Poaceae; genus Paspalum; species Paspalum vaginatum. Next base: position 10,703,867 of record CM059013.1, on the reverse strand, counting down.
GCAAAAGAGATGCATGGATCGAATTGCTGGCTGGGACGACCCGGGAGATATGAACCTGCGTCAGAAATCGGTGCTGGTGGTTGTCTGAGCGCGGGCGGCAGCACCCAGGCGAGAAGGGAGGACGAGGCGACGTCGTCGGAATCGGGGATCTCGTGACGTAGGCGCCACAGCATCTCCTTGGCACGCATGTCGACGCCGACGAGGTCGCCGCCGTGGGAGAAGTAGACGACGGAGGGGTCGGTGGGGTCGACGAGCGCGAGGGCGGGTGCTTGGGTGGAGTAGATGTCCTTGTCCCAGATGTCGCCGAAAGACATGCGATGATGATCGTCGCTCCGCCTCCATTCGGCCGTGGGATGGTCGAGCGTGAGCATGAGGACGGTGGGCGGGCCTCCCCGACCCCGAGACGGCTCGTCGTGCTCCACATGATGGCACACTATCTGCACCCAGCGGAGCTTGCCGCCGGCGACCTGCACGCAGCGTCGGGCGACGTGACGGACGGGGGAGCAGTGGGAGCGTGTGCAGAACTTGCGAAGCTCGGGGCTCGTGGAGAAGACCATCTCTGTATCGTCGGCGCCGGCGAAGGGGTCGCAGGAGAGGAGGCCCGAGGCGCCCTTGTCGGCGCCGGTGCAGACCCACCAGATCCTGCCGGCGTGGGCGATGACGTCGTCGAAGGGCTCCCAGGCGCGGCCCGGGTCTGGGTTGTCGACCTGCTTGCTGGCCCAGTTGGCGGCCCCTTGCCAGTAGCAGTGGAGCAAGGCCTTGGGTCTGCCGATCCGGCTCTCGAAGCCGACGACCATGAAGATGCCGCCGGGGCCGCCGATGACGCCGACGGTGGAGGCGAGTCTGCGGCCGCTGCAGGCGGGGGCGGGGACTCGGTAGGTGCAGTTGGGGTTGGCGGCGGCGAGGACGGTGTAGTCGCGTGAGTTGCCGGGGCCGCGGAGGAGGAAGAGGCCGGCGGAGAGGTCGGCGGCGAGGACGCGCGGGGGGTTACCGGCGGCCTGCAGCTGGGCGGCGGAGACGTTGAGGCGGCTGATGAGCGGCGGCGAGGCGCTAGTGACGGAGAAGCCTTCGCCCTGGTGGGCGGAGACGCGGGTGGCCTTGTGGAGGATGAGCCACGACGGCGGAGACGACGCCATGGTTGGTTTCTCGCTTTGCTTGGTGGTGCTTCTGGGTCTTCTGGACTGGTCTATCGTGACGAGATGAAGCAAGGAGTCGTCGGCGTTGGGTTGCTTCCTTCTGCTTCTGCTTCTGCTTCTGCTTCTGGTGTGGTGGTGTCCTGCTGCATTTAATTAATTTGTTTGTTTCGGAAGGACGAGGAAGGAAGGTGGTTTCGGTGCCTGTGGGCCCCGCCTATCTGTGTGCGTGGGGTCATCGAATCTCTGCGCTGCGCGCATCTTCTTGGAGACGAAGAAGGAAAAAAATCACCAGCATCAGCTGGCACTGGCAGCAGAAGCATGCAACGTGAGAATGGAATTCGGCTCGATAATCCTGTCTTCCCAATGCATTTCATTTTAGCGTGCCCATCTCATGCATTCTTCACACACCATCTCTAGTAGTAATAATTAAGAATTACTACGTTCGTTCTTGTTCAGTTTGAACGATGATGTTGATTGGTGCAATGTTAAACTATGCAAGGTATACATCTTTTTTGGCCACAAATAAATCACTCTGCTACTGCCACTGGTGGATCTCAACAACGACAGGAACTGAAGCACGCGCAAAATAATACATACAGCAGCATGCCATATGTCGTTATGACTCGATCAAGGGACAGAATGGTTAATTAATTAGTGAAAACGAAATGGACAACGAACGAGACTCGATCTCCATCACCAAAGTATAGAATTCTTGATATATCCCAGCATGCAACGACATACAGCTGCTAGCTGAAAACAGCACACGTACTGCACGCATGCGCCATATCATCTCTCATATCCATCATCCATCAAAACAAGGGAAAAGAAAAACGATCGTTCTAGCTTGGAAATTCCATCCACCGATATGATCAAGCATATAACCAGTGACAAAGCTAAGTAATCACACAACTAACAGCATCTAGATTCAACTTAATGTGCCTCATGAACCAATAACTGGACGATCGATCGATCGACGCAAGAGAATGACGAGACGAGATGGACGCGTTAGCCTGTTGTTGCATTGCACACACCAACTCCGATCCGATCCGGCCTTGGCGATCAGAAGGTGCCGCTGCTGGCCGCAGGCTATGTCTTCATACCACCACTACCACCACCAGAAGCCTGCCTGGCCGCCGCCTGAACCACAACAGATATATACCACATGCTAGTGATCAACGTTCAATTCAGACTTAACTAGCCCGTGCGTGTTCTATAGTAGAACTTGATAAAACAGAAACTCGCTAGTGCTACATGCTAGCATGGTTCTTGCTACGTACAAGCCTACAGCAACAGTGAGTGAAAACCTCCTAAATTATAAAGGGCAAAAACACTGCATTACATATATGAAACAATTAAGTACTGTACAATTCATCAACCATGCATGTCTGTATATCTGTATAATTTGCATTCAAGCAGGCAAAAGCATCATCGTGCTACATATTATATATATGCAGTACAGAAGTAGCAGTTCCTATATATTGCTAAAAAAAACGACAACAAGCAAATAATGTTGTGATACGTATCTCAGGAGCTAGCTAGCTAGAACAGAAACCCTCAATTTACAATCGGAAAGATTCAAAGTGGAATCAGACCAGGAGGACATGCATCATCGTCTATCTCTAGATAGAGGCTCCACAATAATACCCACCAATGCAAGTACATACTAGTACATTATTCAAGTTCTGCATCTCTGCCCAAACAAGTGTTGCATTCTTGACGATGTTCAAATGTAAACTTCAGTTTCAAATTAAAAACGGAATTCTAGTAAGAAGGACTAATTCAAGAGCTAGCAGAGGATGGCATCCACATTGATGCTGGAGTATACCAGTAGTATATAAATTCAAGCAGCCATGCATGGTCAGTAATGGGGTCGTCAGATTAAGCACAGATCAGTAGTACGTCCTCTGCTGTGAACTAGGAGTAAGTAGTATGTAGCAGTAAATGCATCATAATCGAACCAATGAGTACAGAAGAATAGCAGCAGCATCGATATGTGAATTGATTCACATAGCTAGACGACGACGACAAGCGAGTGCATCAATTGGCCGGGGAATTCACTCATATCGATTCAGATTCACATTTGAAAACTATGCATATCGTGGGAGAATAAGCTAGCACGCAGGCAAGTGAATTATCGGGGGCCAGGACATGAGATATGCATGGAAGTGCGTACTATACCTGACGATGATCATGCGGCTGCGCCTGGCGGGGATGCTGCTGGCCTGAGGAGCGCGGGCGGCAGCACCCAGGGGAGAAGGGAGGACGAGGGGACGTCGGAGTTGGACACCCCGTGGTGGTGGCGGCTCACCACCGCCTTCTTGGTCCGCATGTCAACGGCGAAGAAGTAGCGAGAGACTGGGAGAAGTAGAGGACGTCGGGGTCGATGTAGGCGAGCACGGGTTCCTCGATCCGTCGGCAGGCAGTTGTCGAGGTAGGCGTCGGAGGCCCAGACGTCGGCGAAGGACAGGCGGTGGCGATCCTCGACCCTCCTCCACTCGGCCGTGGGGTGATCGAGCGTGAGCAGTTGAGCACGAGGACGGTGGGCGCGGCGGCCCGCTGCAGAGACGGGTAGCGCTCCTCCACGTGGTAGCACAGACGCACAGTATCTGCACCCATCGGAGCTTGCCGCCGGCGACCTGCACGCAGTGCCGGGAGACGAGAGGGACGGGGAAGCAGTCGACGAGCGCGCAGGGCTGGTGGCGAAGACCATCTGAGGGTACTGGGCGAAGGGGTTGCAGGAGAGGAGGCCCGAGCCCGAGACGCTGGTCGGCCGGTGGCGGAGGCGGTGTGGAGGCGCGTGACGACGTCGCAGAGCGCCCACCGCACGGAGCGCGCCCCGCAAGACTACCAATTCTTGTTAGTCTTCGCCGTGTTACAAGTGACTATGAAGCAATCGCATCTACAAGACCACGTTAGTATCCGCTTTAATTTCCACTGACGCTGCAGATCAAATGGAAGCACGGAAGGTGCATATTTACTCAGTAACCTACAGCACGAACGTCCTAGGCTACTGGGTAATTACCGATAAAAATGCACGTGCGGGACACGTGACGCATGTGCATTTTTAGGAGACAAATGAATTTATTTTTATAATTTATTTTGATTTACATATTTTTTTTGTTGTTTTTTATAGTTATAAGAAGTGTACATGCTGTGATTATGTTGATCTTTTTTTTTTTTTTGCTTTGTATAGAAATAATTATTATTATTATATTATTCTCAGCCACACAAAACAAAAACAAATGCAGATGTTCAAAAGGAAAAAATGCATTGTTCATTTGACGAAACCAGCCCAAACTGGCTTGCGGCCTGCACCGCGCCTCGCCCCACGTGACCTGGGCCTTCGGCCGAGTCCCAAGGGACCTTGTCCGATCACCACCGTCGATCTATATCCGATGGCCAGAAATACTCACGTCCATGTAATGAAACCCTAGCTTTTACTCTCTCTCCCCCTCCCCGCGCAGTCCGCCCGCCCCGCCTCCCCATTCCTTCCTCCGCGGTCGCCTTGCTTCCCACTCCGCCCTTGCCGGCTCGCGCATCCACTCCTAGCGAGACGTGCGGCCGTCGAGCGGCTAGCAGCGGTGCCGACCCCGCACTCGGGCGCCGCCTTGACCCTCTTCCGTCGAGGGCCGGCGGCGTGCGGCATCGGGGCCTCGATCTGCCCCCGCCGCTCCCCTTCCTCGTCCCCTCTCCCCGCCTCGATCCGCGCCTCCGCCGCTTCCGGCCCAGCTCGCGGCGACCGGATCCACGGTCCGCCGGACGACCCAACCTCGTTCCGCACCACCGCCGCTTCCGCCCGCGAGCCCCTACCGCCGCGGCCTCCTCCATTGTGCCGGGTTGCCGCCTCCCCCCTCCCGTGGGTGGTCCGGCTCCCTTGCCCGCGCCGCCTCCTCCAGCCCAGGCGCGGTTGGGGTCGCCTCCTCCCGCGCCCACGCGCCTCCGGTCGTCATCGCTAGGGGAGGTGGGCTATTTCTGCTGTATGGTATTGCGCATGTGGTTCTTGACGAGAACAAAAGGATGAGCAATGATTATGACCCTGTTTCTTCATATCTGTCTTTGCAATTTGAGAACAAAATCAAATTATATATGTATCTGTATGTATTAATGTATATGGAACTCGTGTATTCGCTTTGTTAGGATGTGGTGTGATCTAAATGGGCTGAATCTTCGTGCCATTGGCTTGATGACGAACGAGATATGCGCATGCGGTGGATTTGGGAAGGGACTTCGGTGGTTGGGTGGGTGGCTGGTGAAAAAAACCAAGAAAATTCTGATGGAAAGCCTCTCGGCCACAGCAGAAAGGGGTGTTTCTGCCAACCGAGAGTAAAGGTCTGGGTAACCAATCTAAGAGAACCGTTGGATTAAATATTTGATGGGATCAGTATTTAGATCTAACGATGAGTAAATAGAGTGGGTAGAAAACTGTTGGGTGGATATTGTTATTTTTTAATTCGCTCTTTTATAGCGTAGATGTACAAACCAATCTAATCTGCTGTAATCAAAACTCGATCGGCCTAAGCTGGAGAAATTTAACAAATCATCAGATACGTAGAAAAGGACAACGGCAAACGGGAGAAGCATAAATCATGCCGTAACCCATTCGGCAGCTCCCCAAAATACAGATTGTAGCAATCAATCGTCACATGCAGATCATTAGCCAATATAAAATAGCAGAACACATAATAATTGACCGCACTAACCGTCGCGTGGCCGCCGCCGCCGGAGCTAAACGAGCGCGCTTGGAGAGGGGCGGGTCCGATGGCGACAGCAGGAGTTGGGATGAGCGCGCGGGAGGGGCGTGGGGGCGCGCGCGCGGGAGCGCGGATCTGGAGCTGGGGGCGCGCGGGAGTGAGCAAGAAGCTGGAGGTCGGGCGCGCGACGGAGTGACCAACGCGCGGCCTGATGGAAGGAAATGACGGGGACGGAAGCTCGAGAGGCAGAGGAACACAATTATACGAGAATGCTTTTCCAAGAGCTAATTGGTAAATTCATCTTCGTTACAGCCATATCCCGCCATAAACCGACCCCGCCGGTGGGTTTTGAACAGCGGCAAAAGGGTGACTCTATCCCATTCCAGAACTTACTCTCTTTTCTCAAACTTTGTATCCAAACAAAGGATTGATTTTATCCTTCCAATTATTTTCCTTTCCCAGCCTCCTATCCATATATCCAAACGGCACGTCTGAGTTCTGGCGTATTGATGTCTCCGTTACGTGTAAACACACATTTGCTACGCCGGGAAAGGCACTCATGTAAACTTCCTCATTAGCATTGGTATAAACGCTTATAACGACATGTGCAATTGGGTGCTTAAAGAAAATGTTTAGCAATAAAAACCGGTTTATTTTCTAGCACCAGGTGCTTAAAAAACGCATGAAGTATTTATTTAAGCATTTGTGCTTAATGAGTACTAATGAGGTGGTTGCACATATATAAGCATCTTCTTTGCGTGGTAGAAATTAGCTTTCTAGGTGGTGCTTAGCATTTCTCTCTCTTTAAGCACTTTTATAACCAATGATGCATTGTACATGCACTAACATCACAACTCTAAGCATTAGTATAGAAACTAATTTCTACAATACAAACTGCTTAGATAGACTTAACCACATCATTAGCAATCATTAAACACCGGTGCTAACTTAAGTACTTTAGACGTCTTTTAAGCACCAGCTGCCAATAGCACAGTAAAAATAAACTTTTTTCGCTAAGCATCTCCTCTAAACACCCTATTCCCGTTTAACAATTTCTGCGCAGCAAAATAAAACCTGCACACCAGATGTCCCGTTCCAAGTTCTTCGTGGTGGCGCTGGCGTGCAGCTTCGCGTGGTATGCGGTGCCGGGGACTACCTCTCTTCCCGACGCTGACGTCCATCTCATGGGTGTGCTGGCCCTCTGTCCTTCCATGTAAGTCTCCTACGGGTTGTGTTCAAGTCTTGCCAGCTCCTTCCTATATTGCATGCCTAGGACGCTTCTAGCGGAGTACTGTGTATATGCATTTCAAATGGTCAATCAGACTATAGCAAGTGAAGTGAAGTGTGCATATGAAAAAACAAAAGGTGAGCATGTATTGCATATGGCACGGAGTTTGCTCTTCTGCCTCACATTTCACACTTATATTATTTCGATATGTTTTAGTAATTCAAAACGAACAATGCCGATGGAATGAATATTCTGAAGTTTCTTTTTATTCTGCTGTCCCACATGGACGTAGGTTATTCTGCTCATACACTATATGAAACGTTGGCAATGAGTCGTTTCATGATATCATATTTCTGGGAGATTTGCAATATTTTGTAGATAACGAAAGATCGTTTTGGCCTCACCATTTCAATAGAGAAGTGAATTCAGACAAATAGTACTGAATGCAGAAAAATAATCTCACCCAATCACAACAGCCTTCAGGACAGGCACATAGTTTCGAACAGAACCCCGCAACACCTAGGGTAACATCGACACAGACACAACTCACAAGCAGCCAAACCCTCCACGAAACAATAGAACGAATGTAGGCCTCTCAAGAAAGACGTGCACTGAGGCACTAAAGAGGATTCAATCCTTCCACCCAAGCTTGCAAAACAGTTCAAGAGAGTTGTCATCATCAATCTCTCGTCCTCTTTAAATAGACTGACTAGCTTCTGATCCAGTAGGCCCCCTGAAAATCAACTGCGCACAGGAGTTAATAGGAGTTTTGCTGAACACCGCATCATTCCTACTCAACCACAACGCCCAACAAAATCCAGCAAAACCCATTAAGATTTGGATTCTTAGCCTAGAAGAAAAACCTTTTAGCCATGAACCAAACATATCAAAAATATTATCTGGAGGTTAAATTCCGAAGTTGATGAAATGATGTTCCACATGAAATTTGCCAAATGGCAATCAAGAAACAGGTGTTGCAATGAGTTCCAGTTTAAGTGATGCCAAAGTCATATTTCTATAGGACTTGTGTATATCATGAGAGGTAGATGTTATTTTCTTTTATGAATGGTAAAAAAAAGTATGTGAAATGCACTATGACACTATCTATAACTCTTAGTTTGAGCCTACAAGAAACGAAGAGAGAATTTTCCTTTCTGTGTTTCAAACTTTCAATGCCCATTTGCCCAAATATAACTTGATAACTGTTACTCATATGTTGATTGCTTCCATAACTGGTCACAACTCATGATACATATAAATTTCAGTTAATGATTGTTTCATTTAGGAAGAAAGTTGCATCATTTATTCATTTAGAGTGTGTGATTGATGGGCATTGGAGGACTTCATTTGTGTTGGAAGCTGAAAGACTGATCCAAAAATGTATCACACCCTATTGATCCTACTGTAGAATATTAGAGTTAGAGTCAGTCATAATGAGAATTTAGTAGTATTCAAGTGTAATTTTCTTAACAAAATTTGAAAATGTATTTATTCTAGATATTATGACGGATTTTATGAGGTAATGAGGTGGTGTTGTTCGTTCTCGCTTTGCACTTGACACTGTATTGCAGAAGAAATTATTACAGGAAAAGGAAGTTGAGGGGCTATATTAGAATCATTTCGTTGTTTAAAACATTCACTGTTCATCATCCAATCAATCATACAAAGTTCTTGAGCGAGTAGACTTTTGAGAATGTTATTTTTGCGAAGTAGAGAGGTAGCCGAAAACTCTACCCATTTTGATATGTCACAGAGACAACTGGACACTGAGATTTTACTCTGGGTGAACACAGATGTAGCTTAGTATTATAGAGGTGCATTTCCAAATGTAAAATTAATGCAACGATAAATCTTAAAAAAAATTAAACTCATCTTCATGATTGTGTCATTTCTCCTACACAGGAAATCCATCAGTCTTCCTACCTATTGGAGGCACAGTGCTTCGGGTATATGATCATGCAAAATATGTATATAGGTTGTGCAGTGTGATAACATAAGGATCACAAGGGCTATTTGGTAGTATCTTCTATACCTAAATAGATTCACCCCACTACCCCCACAATTTTTTAAAGTTCCATATTTTGTCTCAATAGGACAAGAGTTCCACCATCAATTACTATATTGATGTTTCTTACCAGTTTTAAGGAGCAAAATTGTTTCATTCCAATTCCAGTTAAATTTGTATTGTAGGGAACACTTCCTTTGTCACAGATGTCTGATCGTTTTCCTCTGAGATACATAATAAGTAGCAATTTGTATTGTTTGGCTTGCTTCTCCCTCTTATATGATATAGCAGTGTTCCTGCTGTTTAGTTAAAAAAAAAGTCAAGAGGAACCGAAGATGAATTCTTTGAACTGCCAACGAAAATGTTTTCTTTGTAATTGTGAGGAACAAGAGATGGATTCCTTAAACTGCCAAGGAAAATGTTTTATTTGTAGTTGAGTGGAACCAGAGATGAATTCTATGAACTGCTGAGCAATAATTTGGATGCATATTAGAGTCTTTATAGTTTGGGTGTATGATTTTTGTTCCCCATAGCAACGCATTGGCACCAACCTAGTAGATTTCAAAATTCAACACAATTGCCTACATTTCAAAATTACAGTGTGTGTACTAGATTTATGAATAATGATCAATCCCAATTCACATCAGGAATTCAGGATCAAGAGATTGGATTCTTGCAATTTTGAATCAAAATCACTAATTGTATGTATGTATGTCGCTGAACGCTGAACCACTCACCAGATGCCGGGGGACGAACATAGCAAAAGCGACCTCAAGAGCGCCTGACAAAATCGGACACGACGGTGAACTCCTTGACGGCGTTGTCGCTGCCGCGCTTAAACAAGAAGAAGACGTGCCCCTCGCCCTTGGTCTCGTAGAACTCCAGCTCCCCCTCCCAGCCGCACTTCTTGATCCCCTCTGCGTACGCCCTTGCACCATCCACGAACCAGCACTGGTCCGCCGTGATCACCAGCACGCGGCGGGACCCGAGCTGCCTCCACACCTCCGGCGACGCCATTGGATTGACGTACGGGTGGTCGAGACCAAACTTTCCATCGCAGACGAATTCCCACGTGGGGTCTCTGGGCTCCGCACCGAGCGGGCCTTTCACCCTGAAGAAAGGATGCAGGAGCGCGACGCCGCTGACCGTGTCGCCGTACCCATCGAAGCCGCCTTCCTTCCCCAGCCGTATGGACAAGTTGTGCGCTATGTTAGCGCCGGCGCTGTCCCCCGCGAGGACGATGCGGGAGGCGTCGCCGTGCGCGGCGAGCCAGGGCTCGGCCTCTGCGCCGTCCGCGCGGCACGCAGCGACGACCGCCCTCAGGGCCGCGAAAGCGTCCTCGTAGGGCCCGGGGATGCGGCTCTCGGGCGCAAGGCGGTAGCTGACGGAGACGACGACGGCGGGGACCGCGGCGGCGAGGGAGGCGGCGTAGATGTGGTAGAGCGGGGAGGCGGCGCTGTGGACCAGGAACGCGCCGCCGTGGAAGAACACGACGACGGGGAGTTTCTTCCCGGGATCCGCGTCCGCCCCGGAGCCGGAGGGGAGGAAGAGGCGGGCGGAGATGCCTGTGGCGGGGTCGAGGACGACGTCCTTGGACGCGACGCCGTTGGCTGGGTCGCCGGCGGGCGAGGGCGGGACGGTCTCGTTGCCTTGGAAGCGCTCGACGCGGCCGTTCTTGTACATGCGCAGGAAGCCGGGCATATCGAACTCGAGCTCCGAGGCAGGGTCCATGGCGGCGCGGGGGCTTGAGGAGGCTGTGGATCGGAAACCGGACGAGCAGACAGCAGAGGTGCTAGCGTTAGCGGAGCGATGAGAGGCAGAGGAGTAGAGACGACAGCGACACAGACAGCAAGCGGCACAGTGGTGTGGCTGGATGGGATGATTGGTGCTGCGTGGAAGGCCACCAACACCAAAGCAACCGGCGTGGGCACGTGGCGAGACAGTGCGCGGCGAGAACAGTACAGCTTGCACGTGCTCCGAGATTTGCAGTTGCGGCTGATCCACTTGCACATGCTTCACGTTTACCTGGGTATCAGCGGCAATTGAGAAATACAGAGGTATTTGGATCTGGGTTAGGCAAGGCTGATCTTACCAACCCAGTTATCCTACCTACTATATTAATATTTTAAATTGCATTCTGTTTATCTAAATACACGCTCTAACAACGGCAGATTAAAAGGTACATAGGTATTTGATACCGCTTTTACTTAAAAAAACAGCTTCACTCTAACTTCTTTTACTAACTGTGTAGCTCCGTAAACTCTAGTTCTAAGAAAAAACAAATCAAATTATAGTGGGCCAAATTTCTATATCGATGCTTTCAACGGCATTAGAAATTATAGTTTCTTTTCAATACTTCGATCTTAACTACTATTGTCGTTCGTTTGGAGCCTATATATCACCATTAGCTGCTATTAGAAAATACTACCTCCGAATTCATTTGTTTGACGCCAGTCGGCTCTAATTTGTACTATTTGGTGACAATTAAAAATAAACGGAGGTAGTACCATTTTGTCCTTTAATTATTTATGTCTACCCTTCCATTACCATTAATCATCCATGATTGTTGCATCGCCGTCGTGGTCGCCGTCTGCCGCCCGCACCCACGCGAAGCCGTGGCCATGTCCCCCACCCTAGGCTCCATGTGCGCGCTCTCGCACTGCCTCGATCAGCCGCACGGCGCCGGCGGTGGTGGGTGCGTGCCGCCGCCACCCTGTGTATTCCCTATTTCCCCATCGCGGTTGTTGCTCTGTGGTGATGGGCGACAGACGGCAACCACGACAATGGCGTGCGTGGCAGCCACGGACAAAGACATGCTGACGCTGTCAACTTCGATAATATGGTAAGGATTACCCACAAATAATCAAGGGATAAATTTGGTTTTTTTCCAATAGCAACCAACAGTAATGGCCTTTTAAAATATAAATTGATGGCACTGAAGACAATATCGTGACTGAGTGTAGTCGGCCATGCAAAAAGCTGTGCCCCGGATAATGTTTGCCAACTTCTCACGCGTCAACGGCTCAACGCTAGCAACGCAATAGTAGTCCAATCTGTCGTTAACCGTTTGCAACTTGGCCCTAATGCTGCATGTTCGTATTTCTTTGTTCTACAGTTGGGCCCGGGTTTTTCCTGCAACTGTAGCAAAAACTTCTGATTAATTGTCGGCATGTAATGTTACCCGTTCAATGCTAGACCGGTAGACAGGCACACAGCTGAACACAGAAGCAACTCGCCCCGACGAATTTCCTTGCCTCTTATAGACCCGGCTGAATCAGAGGCAGTGCACCCAACCTCGGCGGTTTGCACCGATCAGCAAAGCACGTGAGTTCAAGGTGCTTTGTACATTTTTAATCGGAAACGCTTATTTGAAAACATCAGGTATTGAATAATGGTTCTGCACCCGTACAAGACTATAATTGTACAGTGAGTTCACAGATCCCCTCTGGCATCCCCCCTGCCCTCGTCAAGCATATGCTGAACGTTGTTGGAACCAACTACGGCCTTTCACAGTGAAGGTTACTTGCGATACATCCCTCCCCAGGGATCAAGTGAGATTTAGCACAGCCATTGATGGTGGCATGAGCCATCAATTGTCTGTCCCAAAGTAACGGTCACCATACTCTCCCAGTCCTGGAATCACCCTGAATTCCTCGTTCAGCCCGTAATCGATTTCTGACGTTACAATCTTCAGCAATGGAAATCGCTTGCAAACGCACTGAATCCCTTCAGGAGCCTGCTCAAACATTTAAAAAAAAAGCAGTGTCACATGAGCCATTCAACTAAAGGAAACAGACGATGAGCAATAACACTAGTATTCAATATGCAAAGAGATATACCGAGATGAGATTGAGGAAAATGATCCGATCCTCAGGAACACCTTTTCGTATAAGGAGGTCAATTGCTTGATTTACTGAGTTGCCTACAAAACAAAGTCATAAATCGTGAGCTGAGATAAAATAGTTTCATACGGAGTATTTATTAAGGGCATAGAATGGATGGTTAGTTCACCACTGCATCAGATTTTTCAATATTCAGTGTATTTCCAAACAGATAAGCCAATAAACAACATTCTTCATTAATAGTACATCTGTGGATGTAATACTGATTATCGTTGAGTCAAATTATATCAGGATATTTCTTAGTCCAAATAATTTCTGGAGAAACATGATTAGTTTCAAAGGGATGTTCTTTGAGTGTTCATGTTCTTTCTGTCATCACAACCTAAATCAACTTCCTTCAGTTCACACAAACATGTTTGCAGAAACCAAGCAAAACTGACCTGTACCGAGCACTGGATCCAGAAGTAGCACATGTCGTTCAGCGATATCCATGGGCAGTTTGTGATATATGAGCTAGATGCAGAAAGCTTATTATGGTTAATCATGGCTACAAATCATGTCACTTTAAAGATATTTGTTAAGAAATAATTTATCATGAGATCTGAATTCTTACCTGCTGCCCATTGTCTCCGACACGATGTACTAGAATTTTCCCAATTTTTATCCCTTTACAACAGGCACGCAATGCATTCTCCATACTCTCGCCACTGCAATGAAATGACGTACAAACAAAGCTGAAGTTGCTCCATACCTCTATTAATCATATATTAAAAATGTGCACATGCAAAAATGCATACATCAAAGGAGGGAATTAGGAACATGCTGCATGTGAAGGATGATTCAAAACAGGTTGCTTACATAGGAGTAAAACATGAATGCATTGAGTATGAGATGACAAGGTTGACATGTGCCCTTGCCTAAGTGAGGATGAGTGACTGTCATGAGGAATTGAAGTGCTTTTGCTTGAGTTGTGTTGATTGTGCTTGCTTTGCTTATGAATAACCAGAGGCTAAGTAATGGCAGAGCAGGCATGTCTCTTGGCTTTGTGAATGTGTAGGTGTGGATGGCATGATGGTCAACAGCTAAGGATGAAGGTCAAGCAGGGTTTGAACCAGTGTAACACGGGCCGGTGAGGGGCGAGCAAGGAGACTTGGCACTGATGGACCAAGTAAGTCTGTACGAGGCCATGGAAACCTACATCGACTACATGAAGAGCGAGAGGACATAAGGTGTGAACTGTTGGTGATGAAGATAGCGGCGGGAGCGCACGAGGGACTTGAAGATGACCAGGCTGAGGACAAGGGTGAAACATGTGTTGATATCGTGGAGGTCGCATATGCGGACCCAAAGGGTTGGGTGGTTTCAACTTTCAACCTCCAAAGGGATGGTTTTATGATTTGGGCCTAAAAAATGGGGACGGCAAGCTTGCGTTGAGGCGAAACGAAGTGAATGGGATGACCGCTCAATGCAGATGGTGTTTGGTTCAGCAGTTTTTGGGTGTAACCCGATTACACAGCAAACAGATGACGTTTGTTGGCGTTTGGTTGGAGTGCTCCGCAATCAGATGCCAGGGTATCCAATAACGACGCTGCACAAAGCCAATAACACTCGAATTCCCCCGTAATGCTGGCGTATGGCGATGCATGATAGCCAGAGCTCTTCTGCACTCAAACCAAACAAAACGAGGAATCCTTCAATCTGTAATCGTTCCCCCTGTGATCCCATTCCATTAACGTTTGCGTGCAAAATCTGAACCAAACAGCATATATTCTCTGATATACAAAAAATACCCCTTGAGGTAAGTATAGCCAAAAAAAACTCCTTGAGGAGTTGAGTAAGTATGGTAGTAGGTGTAGGGGCAATTTGGTAATCGATCAAAGACCAATATATACTCCGTTTGCCCCTCTTTCTGGTTTCATGCTTTGGGGTACTTTGTTGATTTTCGGAGCAATTTCCTTGTGATTTTTGTGCTTTTGTTCAAGGCTGTTTTCTTGGCATGGATTTGGTGATCTAGTGGTACTACGACATGCGAGAATACATTGAGATCATGAGTTGATGCTTGCTGCAACAGACACCTCCAAAATCCCACTCTCATGAGTTGATGCTTGGCTTTTGTCTTGCATTTTGACTGGACCCGAATGGACCGATTCCTGGAGTGATTTTAGGCACACGGACGTGTGGGAGGAACACTAGATCAACCTCATGAGCACCACATGTTGCCTCAGTTTTGCAAACCCTCTGTTTCCGATTATCACGAAATTCCAGTGTAGCCAGGATCTTTTTCGAAAGATTGTGGGATTACCTTCACCGTTGGGTAGACAGTGCAAGGTTAAAGCTTCATAACAGTCCGAGTTGGTTTGAACAAGCTCTTGACGTTCTAGCCCTAGGCTAAATTTTTCAGGGTCGCCGACAGTACCATGCACTGCAAGTTTGCAAATGTGTCCACGATAGCATCCGGTGGTCAGCTTCCTCTTTGACTTGCTGTGTGCACGATATCATTCATTGCCTCTGCCTGAGAAGAACCCCAGAGCACAAGTTAAACTCTGTTGCTAGGTTCTGGTGCTTGATCATAGCATCCAGGGCCTTGGCTGTAGCTTCCGGTGCAAGGTTTCAGTACAGGTTTTTCTGGTTTTCCCAGGTCATTTACTATCCAGTGCTTTAGCATCTGGTGCTCTAACATAGCACGTGGTGTAAGCATCCGGTGCAGTCTAGAGCTGTTTCTCATGCTAATTTTTCCGTGTTTCATTCTGATTTGTTTCCATAATGTGAATTTCCTACCGACATTGGTAGGCCTGTTGTGGCTACGTGAACTTGGTGTTGACTAGAAGAGAGGTACTTGGGTCTATATGGGACATAGGGCCAAGGTTCTTTTGCTCCCGGTTCTACAGAGTGCAAGCAGTCAAAAACTCAAAATGATGCATGATGGTAAAATATGTAACCTAAAAGGAATGAAGTATCCAGATAAAGCAGGAGGATATGTTCTACATATGTGGTCTGGTTTACAAAAATACGTCTCAAGAACACAGCAAACACGAAGTGCGAAAGTTTCTACATGACAAGACAAAATGCAAACTCTATACATAACAAATATGTGTGTTCTTGTTTAACATATTTGTGTGGCATAGTTACTTCAGAGTGTGTCTCCAACTTTCTATCATTAAGTTCCCTGTTTCAAATGTGGGTGCTTGTGTATTAAGGTTGACGGTAACTTTGTTTGTCTTACCTTCGCACAATAGACACTCCACAGAGTTTCTTACAGAAGTCAACTCCCATATAAACAGATCCTGAGCTCCAGAAAAAGTATGGAAAGAGATGAGGTTCAACCAAAAGAATAGTATTTTTATTTCTGAATGTAAATATACACCTAGCAAAAAAATGTCAGAAAAGAAGACAAAAGGTGTCTGAAATGAAAAGGATCATCAAGATGCTTTTGCTATTTTTAATTTGGCTTTCCAAAGATATTCAACACAAATGTTATCAGCAAAGAAGCATAAAAGTCAGCTAGCTACATAATTACATGGTACATTAATCACACTGATACAGATCAATTACCATATTTTAAGGATGGGCAATTACTGTTCAGGTGGCTAAGTCTTTCTGGACTAATGCCAGAGTATCTCAGCAATCAAGATGGCATAAAGTGTTAACTTACTCTAAACAGTTACAGAAGATACTCCTAGTGAGCCTGGATAGAACGAGATTGTAAAAAGAATGTGCGGGGTGCACAACTAAGCAGAAGCAGCTGCAGAATACCTGTTGGAGTAATAATCTGCTTTTCTGTAAATGGCAAATGTCCTAGACCATGCTCCACTACCTGACATGGAAAATCCCATACATAAAGCCATGAAGTTGAAGAGAAAAAAAAAGGCTATGAAATAAGGTAGTACCAAACGGATCAATCGATCTGAATAAAAAACAAAGTCGGGCGTAGTGATGTCCTGATCACGAATAAGAGTATGCATTCCTCGGATCTGTTAAATTCATTACAAAAGGCCACAGGAATTATGAAATTAGCACAAAAACAGTATAAATTTAAAACATTGGTAAAGATTTCTAGCTTTACCTGAAAAGTTGATTGGACTACATGAACATTTGGATAGATTTTGCACAGGTCATGCTGACCAAGCTTTGTACGGATATGTTGAACAATCAGATCAACTGCTACGTGGTTATCACCTCCTCGTGGAATGATCACGTCAGCATACTTTTTTGAAGGCAAAACAAAATCATCAAACGCCGGCTTCACAAACCTTCCATACTGCAGATGCAACCATAATTTCATGTTACAGTATGGCCATTTGTATATTGAAAAAGGAGACATGTAAAGGACATAAAATAAACCACATGGTTATAGACCGAATTTACAACAGAAAACAAATGAAATGAAAAACACAGCATGTGAAGTTGTGAACTACCTGGTCAAGCACTGAGCTAATGTCTCTACCTCTTTCAACTGTATCACGCCTGATTCGTCGAGCAAGCCTAATATCAGCATCTGATCGGCGCATCATGGACCCCCCAAAAAGAAATGAACAATATTTCAGCTAAATACATGACAGAGCAATTCATACCTGTTCTAACAAACCAATGTACAGTAATAATGAGGAGAAACCTGTGTCTACAAAAATTTTCATGTCCATCAGATTGCGAACTCTCTGATCATGGAAGACTAAAATGCCCTCCAAAATTATGACATCGGATGCATTGACCTGAAAATGGAATTAGATCAGCCACTTAGTTGGAAACAGTAGTGAAGTTTGTCAGCTTATGCTTACAGGAGCTTCCTATTTTTAAACATGACAGATAAGAATCCAATTTTTAGGCATATTTGCACTGAATTGCTGGGAAAAGGGCAGCCTCAGTCAATAAGCTAGGAAGGGTCAGGCCCACTTTGACTTTGGGGTCTCCGCAGCATTTCCTTGCATTTCTACAAGAGGTTGTTTCCACCCATGACCTCCTGGTCACAAGGCAGCAGCTTTACCATTGAATTGTTGATATTAAGAAAAATCATTACAAAGAACATTGGCATATGACTACTCATGAGATATATAGTATGCTCGTAATTATATTATCCTACCTCCATTCTCGAATATTTGTCGCCTACTTGTTCATTTTTGAAATAAAATGCGACAAATAAAAAAGAACGGATGGAGTATATGTGAGCTGATTCGTACATGTTTTAGGCCCTGTTTGGATCCAGGTGACTAAAGGCAAAATGACTAAACTTTAGTCACTGGATGACTAAAGTTCCAAACAGAAGGGACTAAAAGGTGACTAAAATGGTTTAGTCCCTCAGCTCCCAAGGAGGAACTAAAAGACCCCCTTTCCCACCCCTGCCCCCGGTCCTCACCTTCTCTCTCTTCTTTTTCTCTCTATCTCTCTGCCCCATTCTCTCTCCCTCCCTTCGACGCCGTCCACGCCTCGCCTCTTCGCCACCGTCCGCCTCAGCCCCCGCCCCCGCCTCACGCCGTCGGCCCGGCCTTGCCTCCCGCCGACGCCCGCCGCGGGAGAGGCACCGCCGTCCGCTACCGCCCCCACCTCGCCGGATCCGCCCCCCGTGGCTGTGGCCCGGGTCGCCTCGCCTTGCGCCGCCGTCCGTCGCTCGCCCGGCCTCGCCTCCCGCTGACGCCCGCCGCCCCCTCACCTCGCCTCGCACCGCCGTCCGCCGCCGGCCCCGCGTGGAGGACGTGGCAGAGGAGCAGCGCCGGATCTGGACGCTGCGGGGCTGCGTCGACCTGCGCCGTGGCGGAGAGGGTCGACATGCCGGAGAAGACAGCATAGTACCAGCGTGGGCGGGGCGGAGGCGAGGCGGGCAGGGAGGGCGGCGCCCTGGTGGCCACGGCGGACCGGCGCAGCGCACGCGGCGGAGGCGAGGCGTGCGAGGCTTGTGGGGAGCGGGGACCGGGAAGAACCGCACACGCAGTGGGGGTAGGCATTTGAGTCATTGTGCACAGCAATAAATCCTTTAGCCCCTATTTTAGTCACTGGATCCAAACAGGGGTAGCTAAAGATTTAGTCACCGGGCCCTTAGCTTATGCTAAAGAGTTTTACAATGCTACTTGTAGAAGCAATGTGTCACTCTGTGCCAATATCTCAGAAAGGCAAAATATGACAAAAACCAAACCTCCAATTCTTTGCCTTACTGAAGATTGCCCCTCTGACGCAGACAAGAAGGAACCAAAATAAAGATGCAAAGGCAGTTTAGTCGGAGTTAGGTTTCTATAGCATGGCAAACAGTCATTTTATCACACAGGCATGAAGAGAGGGAAATAAATGTTCTACAGAATTATTCAAGGTCAATGGCATGAGCGTGAAATCACAAAGAATGGGCAGCTTTTTAATGCATACAAGTTTGCGAGTGACTGCTACCTTTCTAAAGCTATCAGAACTCCGACGATGCTTCTTGAAATCATATATAGGAACATTTACAGGTTGAGCACGTTTCAGCTGTCCCATGCATTCCAAAAGTTGTTCTGTATCAAATGCATCTGCAAGCAAAGAATACAGTCCATCTCACATGTCAACAAAACAATCAACTAAGCTCTGATCACTGCCACAGGTAGGGTACAACAAATGACAAATGAAATACCCGGGTGATCAAAATTGTAGTCTTGTGCATGTGCAGACTCTTCAGCGGTTAGGCCACGGTAGAATGAATCCTGCAAAATGACAAGCCCAAAAGGAGTTTCTACTGGTTCTTCAGAAGTCACCGTTACATTGATTTGTCAAACCTAATCCGTATAACTAGTTATAACTAATGTGACCCACAGGCTACTTAGAGTTTGAAGGGCGTGCAGAAACTCGCTAGCATTTCCATACAGATGCACAGCAATCTTCAGCTATCCCCCCACTTATGTAATCACTAGGCTACAATCTCCGACCTTACAGTTCGGTGAACTGCAAAATTTGAACACACTGTACAAAACCAGGAGGTTATAAAGCAAATCTTAGCAGGAGAGAGTATTAGCAGCAGAACAATCTCAAACCAAACCAAAACAATCCGCCGCGCACGCACCTGGTTAACGAGCACGACGCGGTGGTCATGCAGCTGCTGGATGATCATGTCGCACACCGTCGTCTTCCCCGACGCCGTCCCTCCGGAAACCCCTAGCGAAAATCAGCCAGAAATTATGGATCAATGCCACCAAACGAGGAGCGGCTGGCCAGCACGAGAAGAGGTCGAGCCGGCCGCTCGCGGCGTGCGAGCGCGGGAGGCGAGGGGGTGGGACGGCGACCTACCGATGACGAAGGGCTGCGGGGCAGGGGAGGGGGAGGGGAGCTCGGCGGTGCCGTTGGCGTAGACGACGCCGTTGGAGTGCGCGTGCACCGCGGCGGGGGAGGAGGAGGAGGGGGAGGAGGGGGCGGAGGCGGAGAGCCGCAGCGCCTCGAGGCGGAGGCCGCTGAAGTGGGCCCCCACCGCCGCCTCCATGACGTCGTCCATCGCCTTCTCCGGCATCGGCTCCCGGTGCCGGCTGCCGATCGGGATTGATTCGCGGGTTGCTGGTGGGTAGGTGGCGCCTGGCGGGCTTGTGCGCAGCGGCCGGTGAGCGTGACAGTCGGGGCCCGCGATGCGGATTGAAGCAGAGCAGCGGCGCACGGACCTCACGCAATTTATTTTCACGGCGGGGGGACCGCCGACACGCCGCACAGGCACAAGCCTTGGCTAATGTTCGCTTGATCCCTTCGCCTCGCTGCTGCTATGCGCGCTGTTGTTCACTTGACTACTATAGTTGCAGACTGGATCGGGACGAGATCGCGAGCACGAGCATTGTCTCGTGTCGCATGCTTCAGAGTTCAGAGTCTTCGACCATATAGCCCATAGGTGCTCGAGTGAACTGATCAGTCGGTGCCCTATCAACGCCCTAAACTAACACTGATTTTTTTACTTCTTTCCGAAGTACAAGGCGTGCTTCATTCAAGATGCCCTCGTGATTGCCGGTGAGGGAGGAATCGGATAGGCCGACGAGGAAATGTTCAAATCCGCTGCGGACAAAGGAAGAGAAATGCACTAGGGTTATGCTAGGCTAGAAAACTGCAAGCTGTAGAATCTACTCCCTCTCCCTCCGTTCTTTTTCATCGACGCGGTTAAATTTTTTCAAAACTTTAATCATTCATCTTATTCAAAAAAATTGTGCAAATATATGAAAACTAAAGTTATACTGAAAATACACCTAATGATGAACCAAATAACAACAAAATAAATGATAAGTAATGAATTTTTTTGAATAAGACAAAATATCAAAATTTAAAAAAAAGTCAATCGCGTCAAATAAAAAAAAAATGGATGGAGTATCACGTAATCCTTCCATGGGTTTTAGGCTGTGTTCAGCAAGACGATCAAATCACGAAATCTGCATGTAATAACACTCTAGTGGAATTTAAATTTGGAGAGTGAAATGGTCCTCCCTGGACACAGTCTTAGGAGTCTTTTTAAACGCAGGATTTGTCATAACATAGGAATAGAAAAAACACGTGAATAGAATGCCCATGCAATTAAAATCCTACATAAATTTATAACACAGAAAAATCACAACACGTGTTTGGATCATGCACAGAGAACACAGAAAAGTCACAAAAACATGTCTTTGAATCATGTACAAGAAAAACACAGAAATAGAAATGCAAGAAGAAAAGAAAACATGAGGTTGAACTTCATGTTTATTTTTCTCCAAAATTACTGCGAATGATACCACTCCATAGGAATTTTAAATGATTTAGTAGGATTCAATCCTATTTTCCGAAGGCTCCCTTAGAGAGGATATTGATCGTTTGGTCTAAAAAAAAAAACTTTCACCATCAACTTCTAGAAATTGTGAAGTTTAACAATGTGGAAATTATATATTATGGAAGCATTTCTCACAGATAAATCTTATAATATTAAACTATACAGATTTCTAGCAACTAATTTTGAAAGATGAAAAGATTTTACTTTGAACAAAGCTAGAACAACAACCTTTCTAAGACGGAGTATCTACTTGTCTGTAGACAGCTATGCTGCTTGTACAGAAACACGAGCAAGATCTTTCGTTGTTTCTTGAGGGCACATCAAGCATTATAAGAAAAATGAGACAGATATTGGGGTCAGGCTGGAAAAGGTGCCCAAAAAATGAAGTTGTGTAATGTGATTTCAAAAGGTAACGTGTTGCATAACAGTGGCATCAATACCGACATCGACTTTTATTCTCAGTCGACAGTTTTTCGATGCAGTGTGAGGCCCCTTTATATGCGTGCGGTAGGGATCTAATTTACAGAAGAAGACCAGGTTAGTTCAGTTCTTGTTCTGACAGCCCTCAACGCTCTTCCTAAGCACCGATATGACCTCTCCTGGGTCAGCAGCGCCAAATATGGAGCTTCCGGCCACGATGCAGTTGGCCCCAGCGGATGCAGCCACATCGATGGTTGAAGGACCTAGGCCACCATCGACCTGAAAGAGGAAATCGTAAACTGTCTTCAGCAAATTGAAATGGGGGGAAAGAAAGTTCCCCAAAGACGAAGACAATGCTTAGACATGGATGATGTTATACCTCAATGTCAAGGGAAGGGTACTTCTTTCTCAGTGTGCGCACCTGATTTACACAGATTGCAGAAAGTGAACAAAATTGTCCAGCATCAGAAATATAAAATAAAGAACAGTTCTTGAAATACCTTATCCATCATTTCTGGCATAAATTTCTGGCCACCAAAACCAGGCTCAACTGTCATCACAAGAACCAATTCCACTGGATTTTCTGCTTCCACCTGTAAAATACCTCGTTAATATTAACTGTTGGTAGCTTCTCAAAAATTGCACCAAGAAATGTCCATATGTCACAAAGTCAGAGAGACAGGAAAAACAACTGAAAAGGGTTCTGAAGTTTATAAGTAAACAGTAATGATGGTAGAAAAAGTTCAATGAAAACAGATCCGAGCAGCACACTGCCTGTTAGTAGGAAAGACCTTTAATGTGGAATTATGGATGCAATGCATAGTACAATTATTCTCGGTGATGAGATGATGTGATCATAATAAATGAACATCTGAAAAAGAGATAGGTGGTACTTGTCAAATGGTCAATTGAACAACAGAGTTTAGCATTTGACAAAGGACATGATCTCCAGAATGGTAAGTGCATACATTAACAAACACCATTACACAAAAGATTTTTCAAGTCTATAAGAGTATGTGAAAATAAAAGCATAAAATCCACACCAGACCTAGTATGAAAGGTTTCTTTTCTACGTACAATAACATGATAACTTCAGAAGGTGTAGTGAGTGCTTGAAGTTACCAGGGGAAAAACATCCTCCACTGGAGTACCTGGCCTCAATGATACACCAGGCCGCATACCCTTCGATTTAATGTTTTGGATGAGCTCTGGCCAGTTGTCTGCATCAAGTTTTTCCCGGAAGATGAGGAAAACTGAAAAGAATAGGTCATTTAACAACAGATGTGTGTTTACCTCTGGCTACTTCTATATGGAATGTAAATCCTGAGGCTCCAGCCTTTCCCATTGGTTCTACATAATCTGAAGGGTTTGTGACCATAAGATGGCAGTCCAAATATGCTCTAAAAACAAACAGTGGTTAGCATCGTCAGGAATTTGTAGAAACAGATGTCATCCATATAAGCAAACGAAGGAAAGAGCATACTTGGTATGCTTCCTTAAGCTCTGGATCACTGGAGCACCAATAGTCAGATTAGGAACGAAGTGCCTGCATTTGCAAACAGCTAGCAATGTTAAAATAGTTTGCTTATAGGATAGCTTATTTCCATAACTGCCAGAAGTGATTATCATCATTTTTTCCAGATAAAATTTTAAACTTGATACTTTATCATAGGCCCCAAAATAGGTCCGACCCTTCCCCAGATCCCGCGCAAGTGGGAGCTCATGCACCTGGGCTGGCTTTTATTCACAGACATCGACATAGCCTAATATTGAAATAATATTTGAGAGGTTCCTATTTTTTAAAACTGCCCCCTGGTGAATAAAGTAATGGCGTAGTGAAAAAATGGCACTTGTTTGTAATAAATTGCTCTGGTGTAGTCCCATTCATATAATGGACTATGATGGCAAGTATCTTTCACCATTTTGAGAAAAAAGTGTTTATTTTCTTTATTTCATGCTCAAGGAATCTTTGACCTTTGATCCCATTCCAAGAAATATTAGTGAACAGCATATTGAGTTGGCCACTTGGTTCTTACTGATACAGTGATACACTATTTTTCAAATGGTGGCAAGAGAGTTGCCAAAATATTTTAGTAGTAGATGCTATCTTTCTCTTTCATTATTAGAAATTTGCATTCTCCTTATACTTTTCTCAGTGCCAGGATTGCATTCCAAAAGTATGGCAGCATTTAAAAAAATACAAATTAAATATATGCCATGTCCTTTTCAGGCTGGTCCATATAACATTCAGTATTATTGTTTCCATGCCCTTTTAGATGTGCAGGTATCCATTTAATCCTACAGAAATTCCATCTTAAGATTCACCGAAATTTCTGTTGTATGTATAGAATATTCTGATAAGTAGGGCATCTAGATTAGCAGTAAGTGGGAGAAAAGATGAACAACAATAAGGATCTGAATTGGTTCAAGGACAGTGGAAATCTGGGTAGGAGATTTTGGTTTCAGGAGTGTACATATAGTTCCTGTAAACTGGGTTAAGCAACCTTACAGTCATACTATCAGCTTAAAAGGGGAAACTGTACTTGAGAACAGACTAGGCCTTTATCACCATCAGACACTTCAGTATCAAAAACACAGCATATGCGACATATTGTTGGAAAGTAGAGACCCACTCACCCATCCTGCAAAAAAATATGAAAAAAAGAAAGGTCAGCATAAGATGGTCTTTCAAGTTTCAATATTTATATCATCAATCATACAAACGTGAACAGAAACAAACCCAATCAATAAAGACAGCAGAATTCAGCTGAAATGGATACACAAGCAGTAGGTTACCATGAGCAAAGCAACGGCTAGCAGTTCGCAGCAAGCATCTCAGACTCAGTAAATTTCAGTACAGCATGAAGAGGAAACTGAAACTAATGCAAAGCAATAGTTCATAATACTCTAAATTCTAAAAGACTATATTCAGTTAACTTGAAGGTATGCATAGGTCATTGGAGCAATACCCTCGAGGATATGATGAACCCAACAAAAGCACAATTCTGAACAGATTCAACAGAATTGGTGTCACTCTAAATGCCAAGGTAGTGGACAGAACCTACTAACTCGCATGGTAACTAAGTCAACTACAAGGCCACCAACGATAGCTCGATCCTGCCCTCGCCACAGGGCAATGGTATTGCAAGAATCAGAGGCCACTTATTAAAGCACTAACGCTGCTGCGTCCGCGAGGAGCGAGACGGGAATGGCCCTGGGGCCGGGGCCGGATCGTACCATGATGTCCATGTGGAGCCAGTCGGCGCCGAGGCGGACCATGCGCTCGGCCTCCGAGGCCAGGTTGGCGAAGTCCGACGAGAGCATCGATGGCGCTATCTTCGCCGCCGCCATGACCGGTCCCGCTCGGTTGCTTCCTCTCGGATCGGTGGTGGTAGTTGAGTAGTTCGATGGGGTGGCGAGTGGGAACACTTGGGAAGACGATGTCTGATGTTTCGTTCCCCGTTGGGGTCGGCGGCTAGGTTCACGCTTGTAGAGGAGGAGTAGGTGCGTGTGCGGTGTGGCCCACGTGTCGGAAAAGCAGTTCGGGCAGGAAGGCAGGGGCCGGCGGCGTGGCGCACGCTACAACGGGCCGGCGGCGAGGGCGGGGTCGCAGTCGAACTCTACCGGATTATGCGGCACAAAAGAAAAGAAGCCTCAAAACGGATTAGACCAGCTTGAAAATTTCATCTAGGAAAACCAGAAGCTTATAAGCTAGCTTCACAAAACGTTGTATACTTTATCCAAAGTTCTAGGTTTAAGGTCAGTATTTGGCAAAGCTCTAGCTAAAAAACCGAATGACATGGGATTTAACCCCCTCCAATGACACCCAACCCCGCTAACCGAAAAGCCCTAAGGAAATTTTTGGAGAAGAGACATCAAATTCTAGATTTAAGGTGAATCTCAAGCCTAGAGCTATGCCAATGACAGAGGCTCTAACTTCCATACACTCTTGCCGATATTAGAAGCTTTAGCCTTCCCTCACTCCGCCTATATTTATGATAAACGCATATATTGAATAATGTATTGATATATTAGAAACCCGAAACACTTTATAATTTAGGACGGGGAGATTAATTAGTAAAAGAGATCTAAAGATTCTTGACATTTCGGATCAAGCGACTCACGTCAGCCGCTCTGCCAATGAATATCGCTCCAATATCAAAGCAATTCGTTTTGAAAAAACAAGTTCACTGAATCCACGTACACCACACAGATGCAAGGATGGTCTGTTTCTATGAAGCGACAGCTTTTAGACATAAATCCCCAAACTAGGGAACACATTTGAAGCAAATGGCAGCTGCAGCACAACCGAAGCGTCAGCTTAGTCCTTCCTCAGGTCAATGTACTCGCGCTTGGTGCCGGCTTTGTTAATGACGACGATCTCCAACTTGTCTCCCTGCATAATTCGAATGTATGCAGATCAGCACAGTGGCTATACACCGATGAGAAAGAAACATGCAAATCTGGCAATGGATGAATGCAACTAACAGTGTAGATGTCTCTCTCAGTTGCGGACGCAAACACATCCTTAACTAGATCGATGGCCTCGGACTCCGACAATGGTGTGACAGCATCCTGCGCACATTGAGAAGATTCTTAGGCTCTCTGGTAATATGGTTAGTTTCTTGTCACCATTCACATAGGTGAGAGTGAATATGGCCAAATGTGCCAATATGGTTAGATTCTTAGGCTCATTGATCAGAACAAGCCAATAAGGTCTGTAAGAAAAACACACAGAATATATAAACGTGCTGGGCTTACTCTGGCAGGTAGTAACAGAGGACTTGGTGTTTTTAGTTGATTGTCCAAGACTGGCATGATCAAAGTAGATCCTGTCCCCTGAGCACTGTAACCAGTCCTCTCATAGGAACCAACTGCATCATAGGTGAAAACACATCCTTTCCCTGTGCGACACACGCTTATTTGAGTGTTCAAACAACACTAGGAATGTGAGAGAGCAAAACAACAAATCTCACCCTCACTGTCAAGCCCACCAAGCACATTGAAGGCATAATATGGGAAGAAGCGCTTGTAGTACAGGGTATTGGAGAGGAGCTGCGCCATGGCAGGGCAACTCATCCTTTTATTATGCTGGTGTTGGTATAACTATACAAACAAATGAAAAACAATCTCGCATCAGTGGTGGTCAGTTTATAGTGCTTGATATAGCAACAAAAAGGATGACAGAATGAACATATAAAAGCATTTAGACAATGATAAATGTTTTGAGCTGTAAATTTTACCAATTCTCTGGCGGCTAGGTTCTTGTGCAGAGCCTTAATATCACCTTGAAAACCGGAAGATGCTAATACACATTTGTCAGCCCTATATACACATATAAAGCGAGAATGTTCAATTTTGGGAACTCAGAATGAGAAGCGAGCTCAAGCTGAAATATACTCATTAAGTACAGAATTATAATCAAAGTAAACTGAGCAGCCTCAGCGTACTAATGACAATGACGCTGAACAAAAATAGAATCGAGTTATATTATATGTTGTCACTGACTGTCCTCCATTGAAGTTTTTTTTTTGTGTGTGTATTATATGTTCATTCAAGCTAAGAGCAGAATTAAGTTTGTAGATCAAATCCTTAAACTCAAAAGGTACAAGGAAAAATAATCCAGTCGACATCAGAAGCTACTTCACACCACGAGTTGCAGCAGAAATAAACTAGAACTAAGCATACAAACAAAGGTCCACTTGTATATACCAGATATCAGTAGAAATACAAAAAAAAAGCTCAAGAGAAACCACTATGTAGGTGTACATTATAGCAATATTGTCCACCCAATTGTGACAAAATAACTGTGGTGCATCAAACGAAAGCATAACTATGGACCAAAGCCTGCCAAAAAGAATTTACGCAAATAGGATAAAACTCAAGCAGGGCCAAAATTGCCTGGCATGTTAAGAACAAATGTTAACAGGAAGACAGTTAAGTTAATCTGATAAGATGAAAAGACATGTTGTGATTTAAGAGACGGCAACAAGGCTCATTCTAAATGACTAAATCTCGAGGAGGAGAAACAGAAAGATCCAAACAAACTGACCAGTATAAGAGCAAAACTTTGTCATGCTCAAAGCTCCTAAATCTCGAGGAGGAGAAACAGAAAGATCCAAACAAACTGAGCAGTATAAGAGCAAAACTTTGTCATGCTGAAAGCTCCCTTCCGTCCTTCCCTATGATGGTACATTAATGGCTTGCCAGTCAGCCGAAATTAAGAATTTGTTTTTAAGGAGCGTTTAACATACTGTTATACGAATCTAGTTGATACAGGAACATTATTAAGCAAACGCTGGGAAGAATGACCCAGGATAACGCAGTGTGCCCAGCAGTAAGCAAATTGATTGGCTGATCATACCACAGTAGCATAGCAAGCCCGTCAAACGTTATCATTTACAGAGAGCACACTGAATTAACCTAGAAATTCACAAAAGTACTAGCAGGCAGAAGAGAAAAAATTGCGAAAAACAGTGTATATTCCCCCGATTTCGGCTTCAATACTCCAAACACCAAACCCTAGCTAAATCAACCAGCGGCAGCACCAAATCCTGCTACGAAACAAGCCTTAGCACCCAACAATCCAAGCCCACACTACACCACAAGCCCACCTGAGCCTCCCAATCCACAAACCCTAAAGCCGAGGCGGTCAGATCGAGGCACGCGATTGGGTTCGGGGACTCACAGGTCGCAGATCTTAGGAGTGGTCACGCGTGAGGATGCTGTATCCAACGGAGAGGCGGGTGTCCGCCGCCACAACGCAGTAGTCGGCGCCAGCGATGGCCACGCATGTCCTGCAGAAGCAGAACCAAACAGACCCTCGTCAGAGGGCACATGACACGGCCAGAAGGCGAGGAGGGGAAGGAGGCAGTGAGCCTACCCGCCGTTGTTCTCGTATACCCAGTCGCCGCGCCTCGACATCGCGGTGGTCGGAGTGGGCTCGCGGCACGGGTTGGTGGTGGTAGAGTCGCCGGAGTCGGGAGCACGGAACTGGAGGAGCTGTAGACGCCGCCTGGCGTTTTTGTTTCTTCCGCAACAATTGATCCGATTGCCTTTCGTTAAGCCTTTTTTTCTGGGCCGTGGGCCGAGGTGTGTTGGGCTTGCTTCTTCGTACGCAACCCAGGCCTTGGTGAGTCGGTGTTTCTTCACGAGTCAATCAGAACAGATAAAACAGAACTCCCGATATTCCCCTCAAAAAAAAAAAAAAAACCAGAAGCTCCCGGTATACCCGCAACGACAACGCGAAACCTACTTGCCAATTGCCATCTCCCTCCGCTACAGAAACCAAGTTGCGGATATCAAGGGGGGAAAAAGAAACCTCGTTGCAGTGATGCATCGATCGATGGAGGCACACGCGCGGCCGCCGCTGCTGATGGCGGCGGCGATCGCCGTGGCAGCGCTGATGGCTGCCGTCACGGTGGCTGACTCGACGACGGACAACATCCAGCCGCTGTCCACGCTGAAGCTGCAGGCCGCGCAGGTCGCGATGGACTCCGCCGCCGTCATCCACGCTTCCCCCGATGTCCTCGGCAAGAACGTGAGTGCACGCGCACGCCAGTGCGCCGTAAACGTGCTGTTGGGTTGACACCTCATCACTGTTAATTCTCCCGGGTCGGATGACCTGTGCAGGGGGAGGATTCAGCATGGGTGACCGTCAACTTCACCGCGCCGGCGCCGTCCGCGGGCCACTGGGTCGCGCTCTTCTCGCCTGCCGACTTCGGGTACGCCCATCTCATCATCATCTCAAGATCGATATGATCTACTAGTTTACTGTGAAGATGGAAGTTTTAACGCCACGTGGTTACCGCTTTGGACCACCCCCGAGTTGTCTGTCCATGCAATCTGACCTCTGACTACGTTCGATGATCTGGTACAGTTTGAGCGTTGGAAGCGGTGCAAGCACCAATGCAGCGGCAGGAGAAGGGGGGCCGGCAGCAGGGTTACCCACGGCGCCCATCAAGGTCCGTTGTCATAGGCCCAAAGGTTTTACAGAACGTAATGGGAGGTTAACCATATGTGCAGGTCTCAGTGTCTCACTGACCTTGGCTGACTTTGTATTTGGTGCAGTACATGTTTGCCAACATCTCGCCTAGTTTCATGAGCTCCGGCAGCGGCAACATGAGCTTCCTGGTGATCAACCAGCGGTCCGACTATGCCTTCGGGCTGTTTTCCGGTGGCAAGGACAATGTAAGTTCAGTTCTAGTCGCTGCAATACATACAGTGGATTTAAAACACTGCGTGAAAGGAAGATCTAGGACAATCAATATATGGTTGGAGGGATGAATGTGATGCTGTTGCTAAAACCTGTCCCTCGGCCCTGATTGCAGCCTAAGCTCATCGCGGTTTCAAACGAGATCTCCTTCGCCAACCCGAAAGCTCCTGTGTTCCCGCGCCTGTCGCAAGGAAAAGAATGGAACGAGGTGAGATTGCTTGAAGTTAAACAAACACTCTGTAAATGCCACTAACAATTGTAGCACAACTTTATTCTTTCCCCCAAAATGGAGTGGCATACAAACTTTTTCCCCTTTTTTTATAAGGAAAAAGAAAGAAAGTTAGGACTAGAACGACTCATGTGCATGTAAAATCACCTGTTCCTCGTATATACGACGCAGATGGCAGTAACGTGGACAAGCGGGTACACCATCAACGAAGCGTATCCATTTGTGAAGTGGAAAATGAAGGGAGAGGAGAGTTCGAAACGGACGCCGGCTGGCACCCTCACCTACACGCGAAGGCAATTGTGCGGTATAGTTAAAGACAAACTTCTAGTTTTCGAGAAACGAAATCGTTTCATTCAGTTTGTGTGAAAACTCTCGTGCAGTAGACGTACATGCTCATTAATGACGTTCGGACTGAATGACGAATGGTTTGTCTCGGCGATTGTTTTACTGAGATGGACTACTGCAGGTAAACCAGCGAATGCGGAGGGATACAGAGACCCTGGCTTCATCCACACGGCCTTCTTGAAGGAATTGTGGCCGAACAGAGAGTATGATCAGCACTGACGCTCTGACAGAATATATGCGCGTTCACTTTCAATTTGCCACCTAGAATCATACAATGCTCTTCAGGTATTCGTATCAGATTGGGCACGAGCTACCTGACGGAACCGTGGTGTGGGGCAAGCCGTCCACCTTCCGTGCATCGCCTTTCCCTGGCCAGGACTCTCTCAAGCGAGTCGTGGTCTTCGGCGACATGGGACTCGTAAGAATCTTGGCAAGACTTGTGCAGATTGGCAGTAGCAGTAGATGACAGCACAACAGGTGCGGTAGATGACGGTGCATGTGGCCTTTTGCTCGGCAGGGGCAAAGAGATGGAACCAACGAACTCGCCGGCTTCCAACCCGGGGCGCAGGTGACCACCGACCGGCTGATCAAGGACCTGCCCAACTACGACGCCGTCTTCCACATCGGTGACCTCTCCTACGCCAATGGCTTCCTCGCGCAGTGGGACCAGTTCACGGCGCAGGTCGAGCCCGTCGCCTCGAGGGTGCCGTACATGGTGGCAAGGTTCGTATATATACTGGACTAGATATTGACCCTTGATTGATTGAGATTGAAAGCTAATAATATAAGCGCTGGCACACACCACCGTGTCGTTCTTGCAGTGGGAACCACGAGAGGACTTACCATGACTCTGGCGGCTTCTACAACGGCAACGACTCCCGCGGCGAGTGCGGCGTGCCGGCGGAGACCTACTTTTACGTGCCGGCGGAGAACCGGGGCAAGTTCTGGTACGCGGCGGACTACGGCATGTTCCGGTTCTGCGTCGCCGACACGGAGCACGACTGGCGGCCCGGGTCGGAGCAGCACGCGTTCCTGGACCGTTGCCTGGCGTCGGCGGACCGGAAGCACCAGCCGTGGCTGGTGTTCCTGGCGCACCGCCCGCTCGGCTACTCCTCCAACGACTACTACGCCACGGAGGGCTCCTTCTCGGAGCCCATGGGGCGGACGCTGCAGGGCCTCTGGCAGAGGCACCGCGTCGACCTCGCCATCTACGGCCACGTCCACAACTACGAGCGCACCTGCCCCGTGTACGAGAACACGTGCATGGACGGCAACAGGGACAAGGCCAGCTACTCCGGCACCATGGGCGGCACCATCCACTCCGTGGTCGGCACCGGCGGCGCCAGGCTCAGGGACTACTCCGCAGGGCCGTGGCCGCAGTGGAGCGTGGTCCGGGACAAGAGCTTCGGCTACGTGAAGCTCACGGCCACCGACCACTCGTCGCTGCGGGTCGAGTTCATCCACAGCGACGACGGCGCCGCGCACGACGCGTTCAACATCACCAGGGACTACAAGGACGTCCTGGCGTGCACCGTCGACAGCTGTGCGCCCCACACCTTGGCCAACTGACCAGGAGGGACGAGAACCGTGGAGGCCTGGACATAACGCTTCCTGTTAAATTATTGCATGATTCGCTATATAGGAGTGTACATCAACAGTGAATATTACTTACAGTATTACCTTTTTCTAGCAAAGTCAGGGTAGGCTGGAACCACCCATGCTCCGCAAGTCCGAACTTCAGATTGTTCAGGTTGTGTACCAGGGGCAAGTTTTGGATGGCTACCTACGGCAGCCGGCAGGGCCGAAATTGGTTGTTAATCGCGGGCAAAATGTGTGTTTGGATACATGACAAAATCCAGCATGCTCTGTCTGGCCAACTCATTTGCACTTCATTTGTATACCATCGCCCGCTGACCCGTCCTTGTGCAGCCGATAACATTTGTGGCCGACCAAGGCTTTGGCAGGGGCAAATATATGAATGGAGGGAGATCCCGACGTTGGCGCACCTACAATTGGGTCACTGCCGCGGGGGGCCACCATGTGTGCGATGAATCCCCATCTCATATTGGCTTCGTTCCTTTTGGGCAGGTGGACAATAGAAGTTATATGCCAAACAATACCATAGTTCTGAATGTCAGACTTTTGAAATGGATGGCCACGTCCACAACTACGAGCGCACCTGCCCTGTGTACGAGAACACGGACGGCGACAGGGACATGCTCAAGTCCTCAACATTTTTTTATCAAATCTCACCTTAGTGAAGATGCTGCGTCCAAGAGAGGCCCGCGAAAAATCCCACTTGCGAGTGGGTGTGGATCGGGGGTATCCGTATTGTCCGACCAAAAGCCTTGACGAGCATGGGTCACCTTGCCAACAATGATGCTTGCCCTAATCAAGAACATAGTCCTTCTATAGACAATGCGAGAGCGAGGCTTTGCACGGGGGCTTCAAGAGAACTAGTGGGAAAGTTTGTGTGCCTTCTTGACGCCTTGGGAAAATGAAGCGCCTCCGCTTTCACGAGAACTCAAATGTGATACAAATGCTAGTCTCAAAAGACAAGCAACACATTTATTTAAGTAGTACAGTGTCTGACTTAGCAATTATAGACCAGATTACATAAATTGAATGAAAAGTAAGATACAACAGAAACACTTTTATTGGCTAATGCCACAGGCTAGTTGGGGGCAAAAGCATGACCTAACCGAAGAGAGCCAGGAGGGAGATGGCGGGAACGTGATTTAGTACTGGTTGGTATAACTGACCGGTACTAAAACCTTCTCCAGAATTCTTAATTATGTAGAAAGATTTAGTACAATGTTTTGGTACCGGTTGGTGTTAGCGTGCTAACTCTCCCCGAGGTGTCCTGGGGTGTTACCAACAAGTACTAACTCTCCCTCCGGGTTCTGATTGTTTGATCCTTCTATAAGTACCGGTTCCAACGGGCGTCGGGACAGATTGACTGTTCTCGGGTATTGAACCCTCCGTGTAGAAAACTGTTGGCACTAGGCAGTAGAAATAATAATGAAAGGTAAAAGTAAGAAAATGATTTATTAGGAGACTATGCATATGTAGTCGAATTAACAATATTACATCAGACATAAACAAAAACCAAACAGGCTGTAATTCTGTAAATGGTGCTATAATATTCATATGCAATGCTTATAGATATGAATCAAGGATCACTGGATCAGCCAGTCTAAAAGTGAAACATTATCTGAGCTATTAAGCTAGTTTCACTTTTAGTGAGGGAATGCAGAACTTGAATGCAAAGTAGGAGCACTTTGAAGCTTGCTCAAACAGTCAATGGCACAACTTAATAAACTAAGAATTGAATCAACGGTAGTATGTAAAAAAAATGTATGGGACCTGCATTTGTGGTATCGTCCATTTCCATATGAAAATGCTAGTGTTAATGCTCGCTATGGTACAGTGTTAGAAGTATACGTTGGATCTAGTGCCTCGAAGCCCTTCCGATGTTCTAGGTGATGTTCATGGGTTGGATCGTTGAGAGACTGAGTGTGAGAGAGAAAGAGAGAACTAGTAGAGCACTCCCGAGGCGGAGACGAGCTCGACCGGTGACATGGAGGCAACGTGATTTCTTTATATTTGCCGGTGGCGCTCCTCCTCCGCTTTGGCCTCTTGCTCTTGGTCCCGCTCATCCTCCTTGCTCGTGGTTTCTGTGCCCACTAGAAAATCGGATCTCTCAGTTACAATGCGGGCACGATCGAGGTGGTACGATGAACGCTGATCCGCGTGCCGGCCCTCGGTTCTCTATTTATTATGGCGCGGTGTGAAAAGTGTCGCACAAACCTGCGGTTCTCATAGAACGCGTAATTTGCATTTGTCCGCTTCTCTTTCTAGGAGGGAAAAGGTCACAGCTTGCAGCAGCTATGCTAGCTAGCAGCGCGTGTGCGTGTGGCTAGTGCTCGCACGCCAACTAGCCGGCCTGCACGACGTACCTGGCGGTGGTGCAGACATCGCAATCTGGCAGGGACATGGAGCAGGTGCGCGGTGCACAGGAATCGGCTGGGACTCGGCACAGTGCAGTGGGTGACCCGGCGACGGCATTGGAGGGGAAATTAGGATACGGCGCACAGTTAGTCGAGGAGAGAAGCGACGCTTATGGCTAGCCATCCATCCTCCGCATCTTTTCTTGCTTGTACATCGCGGCTGCCGACAGGCGAGGATCGGATGTTCGTGAGCACGGGTGTGCTGCTTAACGGGCGGGCGGTGCACTCACGAAGACTTCCTGAATTTAACATTTGGATTGATATATATATATGTATATATGTACATATAGTACATATATACATGTATATATGTACATATATACATATATATACATACGAAAGTTGACCGAGGTCCGAGGATATACCCTCGAGACTTGGGTACATACTTCAACCATTCTAGAATTTCTTAGACTTGGGCACATACTTCAACCATTATGGAATTTCTTATCTCTTGTGGTCTAATTTAAGCCTATCATATATCGGGACATTCTAGAATTTCTTAGACTTGGGCACATACTTCAACCATCTTGGAATTTCTTACCTTTTGTGGTCTAATTTAAGCCTCTCATATATCGGGACATTATCATTGAATGTGATGTGCACTTGTGCTCTTATATCTAATTTCATCTTGCCCTATCCATTCCAAATAGTAAAGATTTTAACGCCCATTTTCTTCATTCATATCCATATAGATATTGATGAATCTAGATACACACAATACATCGCATGGATTTAGACAAATCTTACGAACACCTTACAATTTTAATTTTAAAAACAAGCATCTGTACCTGCGTTTCAAGGTACTTGGGATTTCGACCAAGCCCAAAACTCTGTGAAGTTGGAAGAAGTTCGGTACGGCTGAAAAACTACCGGAGTAAGTGAATGCACATACAAGCAATGAAGGTGCAACAACCAAAGGGGGACACCAAGATATATAAAACCAGCCAGCACTTAATGAGCTGAAGATGTTATATTGGCCACGCGCAATGACACGCAAGACACCAAAGAGATGTACAGTGAGGCAATAACCTGCCAGCAACAGCCTTATCAATTAACCGGCATCTCTTAACAGAAGAGTGCACAGAAAACAAGTGAGCCGCCCTTTCAGTCCGCTACAAGAACCACATGTCTCATGATCAACTTACGAGTTATGAATCATAAACTTCAGATTCCACCTTGAATGCAATAGATATATAATGATAAACATGGTAGGAGTGCTATGGTACACGACCTTGACTACAATACATAATAATGATAAACATGGTACGACCTTGACTACAATAGATAATGATAAACATGGCACTATTGCGGACGACCTTGAATACAATAGAAAGATAATGATAAACATGGTACTGTGGTAGATGAAGGCAGGCCAGTGACAAGCACCTACTACCACAAGGTAACCTAGATTATACAGTCCATTGCTTGAGAGTTTTGAAACGCCACCTGGCACCTCACCTGCAAGCCTTGCTTCTACAATCATGATAAAGCAGGCCTAATCAGAGGCGCCCTTGCAGTCGCAAGTCCTCCATGGTTGAAAAGAGGGACCAAGCAACAGTAATTTCAACCTTACAAAAGCTGAGATCACAGGTACCACGACTCTTGCCATTCATTTTGGGTGGGAAAATAGCTGCACCTTCTAAGACAACATCTGTCTTGTCACCTACTTGTGAAGCGACCACACGGAAAATTAGCTGTCCGCTTAGTTCCACAGAGACAACACTTGTTGAAATCTCAATTTCACCATCATAAGTGACATGCATTCTTCCATCTCGAGAATCAAGCAATACGATGTCCTCATTACTTGTGGCAGTGTGGCAAACAATTCGTCCTCGATAATGATCAAGCCACGACCCACTAACAACTTTAGTACTAACTACAGTAGCCTCAACTGAACTATGAAGCGCAGTAAATTTGAGCTCAACCGTACCACGCTTGCTTGAGCAATATCTGTGAATCGTGAATGCACTATTTTTGTAAGAAATAACCCTGTCATGGTGGAAGGATTTCAGGCTCAATACTTTATCCTCAGACTATGTTTCCCCCTTTACGCTTAGATCAACTTCGAACGTGACTGGGTCATTTATCACAACTGCACGAGACGGGCCTGTCAACACCAGAGATGAATCCTGCAAGCATCACAATTAATTTATCAACATATTATTGCTGATATTTGGTTGCTGCTGTATAAGTAGGAAGTGGGATGTGACAAATCTATATCAGTGAATTGAAGGTAGCATCATGTACTTTGTGCATATACTAGGATCAAGTACCAAGGGCAGCCCGGTGCATGAGCTTCCGCTTGCGCAGGGTCCGAGGAAGGACCGGACCCATTTGGTGTCTATTGCACGCAGCTTTTTCCTACATTTCTATAAGGGGTTGTTTCCACAACTTGAACCTGTGACCTCTTGGTCACAAGGCAGTAGCTTTACTACCGCACCAATGCTCCCCTTATACTAGGTTCAAGTACTAGTATGCAAAAAATATCATGGTTCTCAAAGTGGTAAGGCGAGCATCCCTTTGCAATTGCCTAGGCAGCATCTAGGAGACCATAATTCATAGGGCGATGCCATATCGATGCAATAAGCTTCAAAACAGCAGCGTGGAGAAGGGAGTACAGAGGGGAATGCCTCTCCCTTCCTCCTTTTGCTTTTTTTTTGGCAACAGAATGGGGACACCCAGTTTTGATTTTAACACCTCGGCGCCTAGGCAACACCATAAAACCATGGATAATTGTAGCATCCAGATCTCTGCCACAAACTACATCTGGTATAGATCATAAAAGCTGCAACTTTTAAGGCATTCAGATTCTATCTCATCAATTATCTACAATATAACAGGTTTCTAAACTCTAGTAACTTTCTTAACAAAGATTGAGTTCCCAAC
The DNA here is from genome assembly GCA_030272315.1 of Paspalum vaginatum. NCBI lineage: Eukaryota > Viridiplantae > Streptophyta > Magnoliopsida > Poales > Poaceae > Paspalum > Paspalum vaginatum. The sequence goes on along the minus strand of CM059013.1, from coordinate 10,666,135 downwards.
AATTTAAACAGTCTTTTTTGGGCTCTTTGCTACATTCATATATAGTTTGGGTGTGCCTGAACTGCCCATTGAATCTCTAATTGGTAACTTTATTAGCAAAGAAAGATTGTCAATTAAGAAATTTGTTAGCAAAGAAAGATTGCTAATTAGGAACTCAATGGAGAGTTTAGGCACAATCAAACTGTGATTGTAGCAAAGACCCAGAAAAAGACATTAGCCATATAGCCCTATAGATAATACATAATCAAGTGATAGATCGGTTACAATAGCACTAACTACAAGAAAGTGGTAAACATAAGAAAGTAAAGAAAAAATATATAAATAAATAAAGTAAAATACCTGTTCAGTGAGAATTTGGCAATTATCCCTTTTGTGTTCGAAAAGAAGGTTGTGATTATAATCTAAAAAGTCCCTAATGGCAACATGACCATAGACATGTAGTGGCCACTTGAGACCATCTTTAAGTTCCGTCACTTGGACAGAGAAGACCTGCAGAACACTCTCGCACTCAGCATAATCTAGGATGCTTCCCTCGGTACAACGCATGGGACCCAAAGAGGCTGCAAGTAGAACATAGAAAATCATTAGTAATGTAGTTGTTACCAGAAAACAACACTGCACATGTTGAGTCAAATAAGTTTGTTTTAATGTGCCGTCTAGGCCATAAATTTAACATTAGTAGCAAAATTCAGTTATTCGAGAACAATACTTGGTGTCCTGCGATATAAGTCGAAACATAATCTCTGAGCTCCAACTGGATCATTTGACATGGCATTATCCGTACCGAATAGAATTAGTAATCTAGGCGCTTAATCATCCGCTAGAAGGAAATAATGCTAGTCTACTGACAAACTGGATCAAACGGAGCGGGGTAGAGAGAGAGAGAGAGTTTATCAACGTACTGTTGTCTTGGAAGGAACCGTGAGAGTGACCAAAGCATAGTTCCCAGCCGCAACGGAACATACGCATCGCATCCTGATCGATCTCTTCTTCATCCACAATCTCCCTATCCTCTTCTTCCTCCTCTTCCTCGGCTCGAATAGGCTGATTCTTCATCTCCTTCTCCGGCTTCTTCTGTCTCTCATCGCGACGGCGGTTCCACCTGACTTTCCTTTCGTCGCGGTGGGTTTTCCTTGCCTGATTCGGGGCGACCTCCATCTCGATTCTCGACCTCCGGAAGATCCGTCAACACCTCCATCCAAGAAGGCTCGGTGGTCGCTATCCTCGCAGCCTGTTTTTTTTTTCTCCCCGCCCCCGCCGCCTGGATTGGTTAGGGTACTTCTCTCTAGACCTACACGGATGCGGCTACACCACACCCTAGACGGGAATCTCTTATTTTAGCTAGCTGTGCACTCCGAGGCCCAGCAGGATCTAAAGAGATGGCGAGCTTTTGGTCTGGTGTTTGGCCCATTGGAAGGAGTACGAGCGTACTACGAGCGTCTTTTAACTACCACAGGCAAACATGACAACCGCACCTAGTGCTGGCAAGTGCCGGTGTTACACTGTATCTATGTTATAGACATTTTTAGTAAAATTTTACTATATGCTAGACTTGGCTTAAGAGAAAAAAAAGAGGTGATGTTTTTTCAATTGGGCTCCCGCTGATATATATTATACGTACGTGTTTTCCTAAAACTTTTATGTTTTGTTTGGAATAATTTTTTTATTCTTTCGTTTCCCAATAAAATTAAACTGTTTCCTTTATGTTTTTTTATGAGATTCCCGTGTTCTAAACGACAATTAGAATTTTCTTGTCTTAGCCTAAACCTCATCAAACCACGTAGGATATCCAATTTGAGAGCAGCATTTATTGAGTCGTAGCAAGGCACGTTTTTACCGGTTAATACAAACGAAAAAAAATCCCGCCACGCATGTTTCCGAATTCAAAATTCAAATCAGACGAAAAGTTATCGTCGTGGCTCCGCTCCAAGGCCACGCCCCGTTTTCTAAGTACCCCCCAAACCCCCGCACCATTAACGCTTGCCCTCTCTCTCCCGGCTCAACCTCTTCGGCTCTTCCCCCGCGCAGACGCGCGCCGCGCACGCAACGCCGACCCGGCGAAATGGTGAGCTCTCAATCTACTCCGTGTTTCTCATCGTTTGCCTGTTGGCGTGCCGCGTGCGTGTGTGCCCTGATCGTAGTTTTGCTGCTCTGATGCAGGTGATGGCTCAGAAGACGAAGGAGGCAGAGATCACGGAGCAGGATTCGCTGCTTCTAGTAAGTCAGCTCCCCATCTCCTCGCCTTCCCCGCTTCAATTTCGCGCGATTTGGGTGGTTTGGTGGCTCCCCGCGTATAGAATCGTCGTCGTTAGGTCGGGATGTTCTCTTGAGATTTCTGACAGGCGTTTGCACGAGGGTTTCAATGTAGTCTTGTTCGTTCAAAAGGGGGTCGATTCGAGCATTGTGACGCTCGCCTACAGAGTTCGTTTGCATTTGCTGGGGTGTTTGTATATTTTGTCTCAGTCCTACCCGTTTATTGTGCGGATTCTAGCACACTTGGTGCTTGAGCAGTGGGGTTTTGTAGCGGACTTGTGCTTGAGCAGTGGGGTTTTAGGGTATCTCTGGTCTCTGCTAGGTTTTGCCTCCAATTGTTCAAATTCAGTCGGTTCGAAGTACGCTCAGTAGCTTACAAGATCGCTCAAATTGCGTTTGATCGCTAGTTCTCCTTGAAACACTCTTCAATGTGTAGATACGTTTGGCTGTTCAGATGGATTGCTTGGATGGTACACATGGATTTAGCAGGTGGGTTTCCTTCTGCTTGCTTATTGAGTTCTACCACTGATTAGGAAGGATCTCTCCGGGAAGTGTTATCTCCTAAGTTCACGCTCGGTATAAAACTAGTGCTGAACTTCTGCTTGTTTGTGATCTGATATCTGCGGCTTTGAACATAGGTGGCTCTTGAACTGATACAGAGTGTTGTTTTTCTACTTTTTTCTTGAACTAAATAAGCTGTTGTTTTTCCTGTTTGTCTGCTTGGTTTCGGAAATTTTCACTATTGAGAGCCAGTAAAACATCTCAAATTGCTTGTTGAGAAGTATGGACCTATTGATTCGCGCTTAGGTTTCATCAGGCTGCAACGCATATACCTATGTCCCTACTGAATTGGTTTGCATAGATCGTTCCTTGTCGTTTCAATTTTTGGGGAGGTATTAGTACTTCTGGTGGCTGCAAATAATTTCCCAGGTTGTGTCAATCAATTTAGCCTTCCATCACGCTTAATTTCTGTGACTTTAAGGGCCAGGTTTTATCCATACCCTGATACCCATATAATTAGAAACACAATTTTACTTGAATTTGAGGTCTACAGTACCCGTGTTCATGCTCCTAGCAGCACATATTTTAATTTCTAGTTTGGGTTTGAACCAAGCAGTGCATATTTTTTAATAGATTTTGGATCATAAATTCTTCTTGTACAGTTTTAAATTTCATGGTGTACCTGTGGAATCACATGAGCCTGTTAAGCCTTTCCTTGCATGATGCAGTAATATCAATTTCTTCTATATACCACAGCAGAGTATAAAGTTTTTGTAATGTTTCTTGTGGGGATCATATGAGTTTATTATGCCTTTCTTAGCATGCTCTAGTAGTATCTATTCCTATCTGTGTACCACAGTGTAGTACATAGTTTCGGTAATCAGAGTGACTGATATGCAGAAAAACAGAGGTATTAGTAATTCACTAGTTTCATTATGTTTGGTTTGTTGTAGAAGTTTTGCTGCCTTATTCACCTGAAAAAGCTGTGTGGTTTATTTCCAACTAGATTAGACATTTGCATTCTCCTATACATTTTTGTATATGGAGTCAATTATATTTTTCCTGGAATATTTTCCTTTATGTTGCTGGATCGCATATTGGATAGCCTTTCTGGATGTGTGATGCCATTAGCTGCAAATGCATGGTACTCTGAATCATCAAAACACCATCTATATTGCAGGAACCAGTGCATTATTTCACTTTTATATGCTCTTGAAAATTATTTAATGTAGCATCTGTCCATTTGAAAAACAAGTTCCTTGTTTATAGCTCAATCTGTGTTTCACTATTGAAATATACAACTCGTTCATAATGCGTTCTTTTGGTGAACATCGTGCTCCACTCTGTGTTCTTTTGGTGGTATCAACTGTTTTATGAATTGATAGGCGTTCAATGATTTCTTTAACGTGTTTCTGGTATGAAAAATCATAACATGACCTGCTTTTTATATGGATATTCCTGATAAGAGTCACGTCACTTTTATCCTACAGACAAGAAATTTGCTTCGGATTGCCATATACAACATCAGCTACATCAGAGGCCTATTCCATGAGAAGTACTTCAGTGATAAGTCAGTTCCAGCACTAGGTCAGAACTGGCTATGACTTAAATTATACCATTTATATCCAAAATTAACATATGACAAAATTCTACCTCAAACAATCTTTTATGCTGCAGAGATGAAGATTAAGAAGTTGATGCCAATGGATGCTGAGTCAAGGAGGTTGATCGATTGGATGGAGAAAGGTGAAACATGTCCTAAGTTCATTCAGTGACTACTGTTTATTGACTACTACCTATTTTGTTTACTTCTAGAAAATTCTGTTGTATTTTACTTATTTTGGACATCGACATGGTACACATCTCTGACCATTAACTTAGATGAGCAAATTATATTACCATTTTTATAACATCAAACAATTTTAGAGGAAAAATCTACTGCTATGTATTCTAGGACGGATTATTTTGTAAAAGTAGTTGTATGTGTGACACTATTGTACTGATTTGTTTATGTGGTCAACTTTTGGAACTAAAACTTTAGGTGTCTATGATGCTTTGCAAAAGAAATATCTCAAGACCCTCCTCTTTTGTATCTGCGAGAAGGAAGAAGGTCCAATGATTGAGGAGTATGCCTGTAAGTTTCGCCGGTAATGACATATCAAATTGGATTTCGGATCATGTGTCACACCTTTGCTTATTACGTGTCAGTATTTCCCTACAGTCTCATTTAGCTACCCCAACACCAGTACTGAGGAAGTTGCCATGAACATGAGCCGTACAGGGAGCAAAAAGGGCAGTACCACATTTACTTCAAATGCTTCAGAAGTAACTCCTGATCAGATGAGGTACTTCCTTACCTTGGATGCCAATTTTCTTGCATGTGTGAATTATCAAATATCTCAAGTTGCAGTCTTTGTAAAAAGCTGTGTTGCATTCAATGATTTTGTTGTGTAACAACATAAAATTGCTAGGTACATAGATTTTGCTATCTGCCTTTCAGAACATGAACAGATTATATTCAGTTCAATTCTATGTGGAAGTGGGGTCATAGATTGTTCTTGGTTTTCTTGCCTTGTCTTGCAGAATTCTAGTGAAGGTTTGAGGCCGTCATCCTTGTAGAACAGTGATTTAATACAGCCTGTAGATCAGTTCATGATATTCTGGTTGTTTATCAAATGTGCCTGTTGGGTGGGAAAGTCGCACTTCTAGGTGGTGTTTGGTTTCAGAAACAGGATGATGCAGCATCTTCTCATTCCTCACTTTTTGTTTGGTTTGTGGACTGTTGATCCATCGTCACCTCAACCCCCCCCCCCTCCCCCAAGCTAATAATTAGTATAAGCATGATGAATATTTATGGAGTGAAGAGTGAACTCATGATAGGCCACCTCATGTAGGATGCGGTAGTTCCCCCAAACCAAATACCCTAGTAATCTATGAGTGATCATATCTGACATGTATATGGTTTTGTTCCAGGAGCTCTGCTTGTAAGATGATCAGAACGCTGGTTTCACTTATGAGGACCTTGGACCCAATGCCAGAGGAGGTATTTTTCATATGTTCTGTAATCTTTTTTTTTGAATTTGCAATATATTGTGCTGATCTGAAACTGTGGTCTTTTTGTATTCAGCGAACCATTCTAATGAAGCTGCTGTACAATGATGATGTCACAGTGAGTTTGATAAAGTGTTCTTTTGCTATCAATAGATAAGAAAAATAAGTTCTGTTGTTCTTCTTGAATATTTTGGTAGAAGTCAACACAGTTTCCTCCCATATTGGCAGCCTGAGGATTATGAGCCTCCTTTCTTCAAGCATTGTGCTGACAATGAGGCCATAAATGTATGGAATAAGAACCCATTGAAGATGGAAGTGGGGAATGTCAACAGCAAGCACCTGGTATTAGCTTTGAAGGTAAAGGAAATGAGGCAGATGGTCTTTGACAATTTATGTTTGAATTAAAGATGACATTTCTCACTGTTTGTTCTTTTGTGCAGGTCAAGAGTGTTCTTGATCCATGTGATGATAACGATGTTAACAGTGGAGATGATGGAATGAGTATGGATAATGAATCTGATAAGGATGATGACTTTTCTGACACTGAGGTGAAGATCCAATAAATCATGTGATGAGGATACACTATTAATTTATTAGTACCATGGCCTTAGTTAACAATCTGTTGTGTTATTAACATAAGGACTAAAGTAACTACATATTACTTCTGTTCCTCATGTCTTAAGTGTTGTTGCTTGACAATCTTTGATTCTATTAGGTTCGTCCATCTGAGGTGGATCGTTACATTGTAGCTCCTAATGGTAAACATTTCCTCAACAATCCTGCTTTTGCATTTGCTGTTTCTGGAATTAATACAGCTTTTCTAGCAGATGGAAAAGGCAAAGGTCAGACTACTGGTACTATGTCAGAAGGTATATTTAGTTTGTGTAGCTTCATTTGCTAATGCATAGGTTTACTCTTTCTTAGAGAATCGGATTTTGTTGATTGAGTAATGCATTTGTATCTCTTAGTCATTTCTGAGTTTGATTTATTTTGTTGTATTGTTGTCCATGCATATTCGCTCTTCTGATTTTGTATGATTGCAGATGATACTCAAGATGCTGCTCATGAGGAAGACCTAACTGTTCAAGTAAAAGAGTGGATATTGTCAAGAGAAATTGGCACCGTTAATGTTTCTGATGTCCTTTCTAACTTCCCTGACATATCAATGGTAAATAACTGTTGCTCCATATATTTCTAGATTTCTAAGAAAGTGACAAACTTGTTATGGTACACCAGTGCATGTAAATCACCCATGTCTTTGACATGGCCTATTTGTTGGTCTGTATTTGAGAATCTTTTGTTGGATATTTTGCAGGAAATGGCTAAAGGTAATGCAGGAAAAGGGTTATGTTTTCAGGGAATAAATTCAGGCATTCCTTCTTCCCTCCTATTGAAGTCTTGAATTAGCAGACTAATGGTTATTTTTCAGATATTATGGAGAGGCTACTTAAAGATGATGTACTATCCAGGGCAAGCAAAGATGGTTATACTGTCAACCAGGTCAACCAAACAAACTGTTTTGTTTATTGTATCTTATAATATAGCATCATTATCTTCTTTGCCCCCCCCCCCCCCCCAATGTTCACTAACAAAACAATGAATGTTTGCAGATTGGTGATCCCAAAACACCACATATAAAGAAGGAAGCCGTGATGGCAAATGTATCGCCAACTGAAGGAACCAAACACAACAATGGGGATTTGATATATATGAAGGTGAATGTTCTTTTACCCTAGGTTTTTTTTATATATGCCCCTTGCTGACATAACATCATATGTACAGGCATTATATCATGCACTTCCCATGGATTATGTGACAATAGCCAAACTTCAAGGAAAGCTGGATGGGGAAGCCAGCCAGAGTACAGTCCGAAAGTTGATTGATAAAATGGTGCAAGATGGATATGTGAAGAACTCAACCAACCGAAGACTCGGTAATTACTTGAATCTGTACACAGAAAGTCAGAAATGCACTATTGAATTCTAGTCTTTCTCTGAATGGTCCATCTACTATGTTGTTTCTTGGTGAAGTGGTAGTCCTGTGAGTCCTGTTAGAAGTAACTTATGTTACAGGAGACTGGAAGTCATGGACTCTTGGTAATCAATATATGATTACTTTTGAGCCCCTTTTTCTACAAAGGACAAGTGAAACCCAAAATAACCACATCGTGCATGCCAATCAATTGCATTATTTGAAGAATTCCTGAACAAGATTTCTTCAGGTTAGATATCTGTTGCATCAAGTAAGAATGCTGTCAAAACTAAGACTTGTTATGAAGCTCATTGAAAATTGTGCATCTCGCCTAGCATGGTTCTGGCATTGCTAGTTGATTCCTTAGAGGCTAAGGAATCATGATACCTGGTATTGTCATTTTGTAACTGTCAACATTAATTGTCTAAAATCAATTAGGAAAATGATATGATGCTATCATTATATCGTACTGCAACTGTAATACTCATTAATATCTCAAATTGTGGCCTAATTTTTTTACTAAACATATTCCTATGCTACAGGCAAAGCTGTCATTCATTCTGAATCTACTAACAGAAAGCTCCTGGAGATAAAGAAGATACTGGAAGGCGACGAAGGCGAACAGATGGTAACATATCATTTACGTCCTAAGATTGCTGTATCACTAGCAGGGTTCAACCACACATTGTGGCATTGCCCTACCAATCAGTCATGTATTCATGACCAATCCAAATATTGCCACATTATGCAGGTCATCGACACCAATGCAGAGCATGCTGGCTCTGAGCACAAAGACCTGAGAGGTAGGTGTTAACTGCAATCTGTGTCTCCACGTTACTTGAATAAAAGAATTGGCATTGCTTCAGTTACATAAACTTTCAAACTTGTCTTTTCACAGTCCATGAGGTGAGAGATGGATCCACGATGGGTTGCCTCCACTCAATCGGATCTGATCTTACTCGCACTCGGGAACTACCAGAGCCGCAGCAGAATGTGTCCATGCACAGCGGACAAGAAGCTTCGGGAGCGGATAAGGATCCAAGCAGGACTCCGACAAGTATGCGTGAGGTATATCCACTAAACAGCCTGGTCTCCTAGTAGTCAAGGATTGTTACAGAAGTCTTGGTGATCTCAAATATGGAGTTCGATGTATTTGTCTGTAACTTTCTTGCAGCCTGCCTGTTCCCTGGAGAGTGGAGTGCTTGGACAGAGAATCAAAAAGTCACTAACTGGTGCTAGTGAGATGCAGTCTACCCAGGACAAGCGATCCAGGAAGGCGAGCATGGTAAACCAACGTTTTTTTTTCTCTGAAGTGAATCACATCACGCACAACTCAATCCTATCAGACCAATATGTTCATCTTAACCCAGTATCACTCTTACTGCATGACAGCATGAACACTGAACTCTGATTTTCCTTGAAAACGCCACAGGTGAAGGAGCCGATACTCCAGTATGTCAAGCGCCTAAAGCCTCTGGCTCAGTGAGGTGGGGTGGAAGTAACGGAACAGCTTACCTCGTATTTCAGGCAAAGAAGTACATATCTGAGTTTAGGTCCTTGTGCAGAATGACAATTACAGCAGTCACTGAAGATTTGGATTCCAGTTCCTCCGTTTTGCAAGGTAGAGAGTTCTGTTCCTATGGTTCAGGCGAAGAAGTCCATACAATCATACCCCAGTTCGAGTGATTAAACCTGTGCAGACGTAGATTCCTGTTCAGTATTCATGTTGAGTTATGTTCCACTGTGACCTGGTTATGCTTGTTTCAGACGATGTTGACACAGACAAAACCACACCATTGTGAACTTGAAACGACACGTGGTCACACGTTGTTTGGATACCCGTTAGTTGTTAAAGGCCAGCTTTTGTTTGTTGGATCTGTTTTAACTTCACACTGCAGCTGAACTTTCCCTTTTTCGACAAGTCTGCCTTTCCATGGAGCACTGTTCACGCGTACAAGGCTCGCCTCGCTGCCTTGCCTGCCGTATGGTGAAAGTTGTCCGTGGGGGACCGGTTCGATGCCCTCTCTTTCCTGAGCTTATGTTGCATTGATGTTCGGCGATCGGGTACGGGGTCTCCCGTCTCCATGGATCGTGATCAGGCCTTAATTTCGCCCCATGTGCTTATGTTGTGGTACACCTGTGCTAACTGCTCGAGCTACGGTTGTGTTGAATGATTGATTTTGATCGTTTGGAGGTTCCTTTGGCTGTATCCTAGTTATTGCCGGCGCGGTGGTGCCTCCTGGAGTAATTGGGATGGATGTAGCGGTAGGTTGGTCCCTCTCCCTGGTTGCTGAGCTTCTGGTAGATTGGCTGCCTGCCATCGCGTCTCACCGTGGTTTCTTTTACCTGGGCATTTCACCGGGGATTCTCAAGAGCTCAGGAATCTGTTTTCCTTGAGCACGGTATTGGGTTAGTGAGAAGAGTTCGTATCCGTGTTTGTAGCGGCCGCTCATGGCGTGGGAGGGACAAGTGCTTCCTCCACTGGAGGACTAGAGACTGGAGAGTAACTGACCATCATGCCATCTACCTGGGCTTTGAATCTGGTTGCCCATCAACGCTGTCTCAAGCAAAATATGTAAATAAATGTGCAAAGCATTCTTCTGACACTATGAAAATGAAGTGATGTTTGAAATATGGACAGTGAGATAGGTATACTGTCAGAGATGACATTTGTATCTCATAGTTGGCCAGCATTGTACTCTCCTATTGTACTCTCCTATTGTACCATAGTACCATAGGTTGATGTCCTACTTGCATCGCTCAATCTAGTTAAACGTTTTGAGGGCTTGAGTCAGTCAGGCAGATAGTGAGGTGCTCAAGAGTCGAGCACACGCGCCAACGTATGGAGATCTGATCAATCGGCCCAGCACAATAGTGCGATGCACAACACTACACTCCTCCGTATATTTTTGGCAAAATTAGCTGTCAGACACAGATCGATTGCGAAATGTCACTAAACACCTTACGATTGAATATATGCTGGTGGACATACCTACACCTTATCAATTTATCAATTTGCTAGTGTATATTGCCGCAATTATTATTGTATTCATTTCTAGGTGGAAAGGAAAGATAAAAGTCTGTTAAATGTCGTTTTTGCCCCCCCGATCCCACGTGTCATTCTTCCTCCTCCTGCCTCCCCGTCCCCTCCTCCAGGCCGCCGCACCATCCTCCCCGCCCTGCCGTCGCCCGTCACGTGCCCGCCCCTTCCTTCCTCGCCGTCGACCGTGCATCCCTGCTCGTGCGCGTCTTGTCTCCTCGGCCGTGCGTCCCGTGTCCTCGCTGGCTTGCCTCCCATCCCCGACGTCTGCTCTGCGTACCGGGCCGCTCCAGCTGCTCGCGCGCCCACCGCTCGCCTTCGCGCTCTGCCTCAGCTTCCCCTGCCGTCCCCGACGCTCAAGATCCGCGAACGCGCGGGCGCCTGCTGTGACGGCGCCCGCCACATGGCTGCGGAGCGTGCGGAGTCGAGGAGGCGGAGGTCGAGGCCGGTGGCAAAGCACGCTCGGCCGCGTTCCGGCGTGCCGGGGACGGTCGCTACCGTGGGGCGGGGATCCTTGGCGGGGCGCTCCGCGGTCGCGTCCCCCGCGCTGGCGGAGGAGAGGTGGAGCGTTTGCGAGGCGATGACTCGAGCGGGAGCATGAGCAGCGCGGCACTGGAGGGAGGCCGCCCCGCCCCACGCGCCCACCGGCCTGCGCATCATGCGCGGGGAAGAAGACGAAGGCGATTCGGGAGCCTGACGTAGCCCGAGGACTAACCGGACTTGTGACGTGTAGGTTCAAGGCCAAAAATGACATTTCCCTACATTCCCCTCCCCTTCCAAAAACAAATGAATATAATAATCGCGTCGGTGTCTACCAGCTGGCCAAGATGCAGACATATTCCACCAGCATATTTTCAATCGTGAGGTGTACAACAGTATATTTCGCAATTAATTTGTGTCTAGCAACCAGTTTTGCCTATATTTTTACATGCCTGCCAAAAAAATAAGGCACGACAACAAATAGTTTTTTCAGTTTTACACGATTTTTTTGAGCTCTTTCCTTTAAAAAAAATAATAAGAAGAACGTGGCTCATTGGTTTGCGCCGGTTCTGCGTGCGCCCAAGCGGCTCGTCCGCCTTTCCGAGCCCGGTTTAATCGGCCGCTGGCTCGTCCGACTCTGGTGGGTGTCCAACCGTTCAAGCGCGCAAACGCGGGAGCCGCTGCGACGCCGTCACGCCGCGATGCCGTCGAAGCCGGCGAACCCGCGACCCGCCGCCGAGTTCGAGTACTGCGAGCTGTGCCGCTACAACCACGACCAGGGCCGGCGCCACCGCTACATGCGCAAGCACCGGGAAGAACTCGACGCCGTGGTCACCCGCTTCCGCTCCAAGCTCTCCGACCTCCGCCGCGCCCTCCTCCACGGCTCCCCCTCTTCCCAGCCTCCGCGGCCTCGTCTCTGGTGCCCCTTCTGCTCCATCGACCTCGTCGACCTCGACAGCCGCTCCGCTTGGTACTCGCTACCTACTCCTTGCCCCCGTACCACTAGGGTTTAGGTTTGGATTTACGAGCGCTAGCCAGTTCCAATTGCAGCGTGGATTGCACGATAGAACATGGAATTGAGCAATAGTAGGCTCAACCCTAGTACATTAGGATCAGCAGCTTAGTACGGCGGGCGTTGGAATCATAATAAGGTTGTCCGAGCACTGCAGACAAAGTTTTCCGAGCACTGTAGAGTGAGGGTAGGGGGAAAGTTAACTTTGGTTCTCTTCTATTGCAGTAGCAATGCGATTTACCATCTGGCAAGTGGTGAGCACCTGAGGAGTGTGGAGGATTTCCTGCGGAAGCATGGGGGAGCGATGGATCAGTTGGATTCGCTTAGGATTTCAGAGGACGGACTTGCTAAGGTATGTCTTAGGATTAACATGAAATCTTTCATAATCTTTCATTCTAGTTTTGTGAGAGGCTCTATTTAGTTATGTTGTTGATTGTATTTGTTTGCGCACTGACCTAACAAAATGAGATGCTATGGTACATGGTATGCTGATCTATCTCACTTTATATATCAGTGGGAGAAAGGCTCTAAATCCTTGAGCACAGAAGCAAAGAAGGGGACCGAAGGCCTGATTGGACCATCTCTGAAGCCAATGAAAGATATCCAAAATGAATCTACCTGTGACAATTTGGATAGTTTTTCACAAACCAATTTCCCATCTTTAAGTAATACTGCATCTTATGTTGTTATGCCTTTACAAAGTCCTACCAATGGGGCATATCACCCTATTAGTACCAGCGTGTCATGTAGCTTCCAGTTCGACAAGTTCTCTTTATGCTGCTCCATATGGAACTAGTTCGACCGCCTATCGCACCTTGGGGATCGGCTGAAACACATAAACTGCAGGGTGCACTGCCTACAAACTGGTTTCATAGTAGTGGTCCTGAAATGAAACGTGAGCAATAGTTAAACTCATCATACCGCCTTCTTTTTCATATGATTGTGTTGATTGGTTGGTACATGGATAATTATATTTCCTTTTGCAGGTCATCAGTCTACTATCATTGCAAATGGTGCAAGCCCATCGATTTCCTGCTCTGTCCATGTAAGTATGTAACACGTTACACATGCACGTACATGTCCATGCACAGCACAGAATCCAGTGAAGAAAAAGACAAACAATGATGGGATTCTTCTACATTGCTGCTGTTTATTGCTCACATATTTAAATTGCTGTTAACAATTGAAAATGGTGCTTCATTTACACAAAAGAAAAGGTAGCTAAGTAAATGTTGTGCGAAGCAGGGTTTCGCACCATTAAGGTATCTCGAATCTTAATGTCAGGAAACTTCATTAAACGAAGGGAATATGCCAAACACATTCAAGCACTTTAGGCCATGCCTTAGCAAGTTAGCATCTAATTTGAGTTTATCAGCCTTTCTTAAATTTACTCCATTTTCTTTCTATGTTTTTATTTAGGTCAGTTAGCTGCTGTTGTGGTGTACAATCTATATTTTACTCACATAATGGCGCAAAGTTTTGGAGGGCATCACACAGTCTTTCAATTTATGCTCGGACTTGTTGCCTTTACTTAGTTTCTTCCACTTTTTTGCCATATACGAAAAACATATTTTTACCTTCCCATGTAACACATTACCATCTCAGTTAACTCACGAAATAGCTTGTGGTCCATAGTTGGTCCATTATACAGTCTGAATATGCCCATTCAAACGGAATGATAACAGTACGGTTTTATGTTCGAGAAAAAAACAGTATCTTTTTATGAATAATGGGTTTTGTTTTGTAAGTTTGTAAAGTTCTTGCATATTAAAACAAACAAGTTTACATATGCAACTGTCATACAGGAATACAGGATTCCGTATGCCTAATGTTCTGCTGTTTTTTCAGTCCTGTATACATAAATGGTGTGCTTGTTTGATAAACAGATGTTGCCTTTGCAGGTTCAGCAAAGTGATGCTGGTGGAAATTTGAGCAATGGTATTGGATCCTGCTGTAAATGTTGTCAAACACTCACTAGTCTGACTGAAAAGATAATTGTACCTTTAGCATGTGGGAGGGGTTAGTTTTAATTATTGTTTTTCCTTGTTAGAATCTTAATGCAATATGATTCCTTTGTAGGCTCAAAAGCAAATGTGCATACGGGTGCTCCTCCTCCTTGGTTAAAAGCTAATGAGTATGATCCAGAGAATTTCTCAATCAGAAGCTGTGGCCTTCCTTCTTCTCAGGAAAGGAAATTGAGGAAACTCAATCCAAAGCGGGTTGGTGCTGCATGGGCAGAAAGAAGAAGAGCAGAAATGGAAATGGAGAAGCGAGGCGAAATTGTTCCTGAAACATCGGATTCTACTTGGCTACCTAATTTTGGTAGTGTCTGGCAATCTGGCACAAGAAAGGAATCAAGGAAAGAATTTGAGAAAAGCCACAAGCTTCATGACATGAAGAGCAACCATGAGTTATCCTCGGAGATAAAACCATATATCAGCAAACGGATGGTAAACACTGTTTCTCATTTGTCCATAGCTATGTGATTTCTCACATTAACCCTGTGTTTCATGTTAGCAAATAGTTTCCGAGTGTTCATTTTCAGAGGGTACAACATTGAGGCCATATGATGTTCTACTGCCTTTTGTGTGTGCATTAACTTAGTTGTCCTGCTTACAGCTGGAAGTAGTGTCATTTCCATTCTTTGGTATTAAGTTATACTACCTCTGACTGTGGATGTATGACGTCTCGGACAGAAAGTTTGTACTAGAATTAAGCAAATCTGGTTGGTTGTAATGTCAACCAAAAAAATACGGAGTAATCTGTACAGCAATGCAAATTGATTTAGCTAGAAATTATTATATCTGTCCTGCTTCCTGATGGAAATCACATAAAGTAATCATCATGTTAGTTTTCAGCCTTGTGCTTGTTAAGCAAGAGAAGAGTCTGGGTTGTCAAATATTTTAATCATGTGTTACAATATCAAATATTTATTTAGAATCTCGTTTCCACCTTGGTTTTGGTATAAGCAATTTGAAGGGAGGTTCGATCGTGTGGTCATAAGCTAGTAGGCTATGTCGAATGCATCTTATAGCTGTTTCAATACTGAATTAATGAGGAAACCACTACCTCTGGAATCAAGATGGATCTTGTGAAAATTTTGCATGCCAAGTCTTTTATGTTTATTTAGTTACTGCGTTGCTGAATTCTGAATCCTCACCTTTAATGTATCATATAGACTTGTTCTTTCCTCTTGCAGCGTGTAGGTGTTGATAAAGCTTCTGACAAAGGTGAACAGCTTGGCAACCATGAAGAACAGTGAAGAGATGTACAGCCCCTTGCCAGATCGTCACGGTATGAATCTTTTTACACTGGGTAAAGATAATCGAATACTTTACTGTTCCAGATATCTAGATTACCATTAGCGGGCGAACCGAGCTGTCTTTTCTTTCCATCAATAGAAAAGCTACAGCAACTCTTGATCGCGCAATTCAATGTCGCCAGCAATCATTGTGGTATTGGGGGGGGGGGGGGGGGGGGGTGACGGGGAACTAGTACCACGACTAGCTGCAGGAGTCCTGGAATGATTGCGCCCCTTGGATCTGTTTTATTTTGTTGTTGAAGCACTATGCGGGGCAGGTGTTCCTGACTTTCTGCTGCTCACTGTTTGGCGCCTGCAGATGGAGGTCGCCCAAGCCCAGGCGTCTCTGCGGAAGAGCCGATATGGCGCGTCCCGATTGATGGTTTTCCCTGTCAGGTGTGTGGGATGCAAATGCTCGGAATGCCAAGCAAGGCTTTGGCAACGCAGGTAGCAGTAGTATTTCATGGCACGAAGCACTGAAGCAGTTGGTCTTGGTCCTGTGAAGTTTTTTTTTTTTTTTTGGCCGGGTACCGATTGTGGCCTGGTGCGTTGCGTCCAACTATGTGGCTGCTGGACGGCTCCTGCATTGACTCCCGTGCATCCAGTACTAGTTGTGATCAGAGCAACCCTGCGTGGCTCCGTTGACAGAAGTGGCCGGCCATTGAAATGGTAGCACAAAAAGTTGACTTGTCCCGTGCAGCTTTCTTCCTCGTTCCCTATTGGGCACGATTAGATGGATGGAAGTGATTTGAATTTTGGATTTCCCCGGTTCTTCTTGCCTGACGGGTGACGCATGGCGGCGCGCTCTTGGTTTGAGGTCAAATGCACTTTGTAGCTTGGCAGGGATTGCGATTGACCTTTGTAGCTTTTTGACCAGACGAGAGAAGTAACCGCAACCTGCAAGCTGTCAAGAGAGTACTCCGTCCGTGGTCCTTGGCATCTCACTTTTGTTGTCTGATTTTACCATCAGTGTCTAATTCATCAGCATAATCTTATGATTTTTATGTTTACCTTTTCATGATTCCTACTAGCTCATCTGACTTCGGATTCAGAATCTACGGCTTTGACATGTTGCCGTCGTACTAGATAGCAGACCCGAGTTGGTAGGGCCATTCCGGAGAATGGTTTTTGTGATTTCCGTGTGCGCATGACGTCATGCTGCTCAGCACCCGAGGTCTGACGGTTGGTTGTGGTGGTAAAAAAAACAACAACAGTTACAATCCTGACAGTGACAGGGCTGGCGGCACACCTCCAAAGGGGCAGACATGGTCGGCTGTCGGCACGGTGGAAGGCGACGCCGCTTGTCTTGATGCATGTGTTGCTGGCTTGGCAGCAGCACGCACAGGCGTGCGCAGGGAGTCAGCGTGCAATATCTGGCGCGTACACATGCGGCCCTAGCTAGAAGGCGCTACAGGAAATCAAGATATTATACTACAGTAAGTGGCAGTTCTTTTTTTTTTTGCTCAGCTGGAAAAAAACACGAAAAAGCTTGGAACCTGTATGGAAGAACTTTTTTTTTTCAAATCTTGAACGTCGAATCCAACCGCTGAGAACCTCTCGAGGCTTAGGCCATCTTGAGCCTCAACCCAGCGGTTTCTCCATATTGATTCTAGCGAAATTAAACTATAAGCAGAGAGAGAAATAGTTGAAATAATGATAGAAAAGAGGATGGAGGCAAGGGTTGGATTCAGCCTGACAAGGCCATAAAACCGCTAGGTGGTACCGGCGCCGGTTCTTGTAGATCTCCCCAGTACAGTTGGAGAAGCCTCTTTATCATTTACTGCCCGAATGAAAGCGCCCACCGCCAACACCAAGGCGCGGGCGCGCAGCCATTGCCAAAACACGAACAGATTGAAAGGGCAACCGAACCACCAGTTGGCGACGACCCTGATCCACACACGCACACAGCAGGGACCAGCGAGCGCAGACTGAGGCCGTCGTTTTCCGCGGGGCGCGGGGGGCGCCCAGATTTCCAAGCACGCAATGTGCCCCGACAGCGACCGGCCGAGCCGTCGCGTTCGCGCCCGCCCGCCCGCCCACTGTTTCGGCAAGACGACGCCGCGGGCCGCGGCCACACCACCCAGAGCCAGGGCCGAGGCCGGCGGGGGCTGGCGGATCGAAGCTGCGATCCGCTCCCTGTAGGCTGTAGCGGGCGAGCGACGGCGACGCTAGATTCGTATACTGACGATGATGATATACAGTCACAGATACGGTAGCGAAGCCGTGGATTCGATTCCGGTCGCCGTCGCGGGGCGGCAAGGCCAGGTGAGAAATGCTCTCTGGCGGCGACACGTGGGTGTTGACGGGGACGGTTCGAGGAGAACGAGGTGCCGGGGCCTTGGGGTGGTGGTGGTCTCGTGCGTTTGAGCTGTCGTGCGAAACGGAACAGGAGCGGATCTCCCTACCTTGATGGGCGGCAAAGAAACCGAGCGAGGGCACACACACGAACACGGGATCGGTCACAGCCTCACAGGAGTGACGCCGCCGTGGCGCGACCGGACAGGAGGCGGCACGGCACACATAATTCTCCTCGTGGGCGGCGGCGGCGGCGGCGAGACAGATCCTTGTAGAGCGGAGCGGGAGAGGGGTTAGTTTCTTGCGATCCTCACGTCCTTGTCGCGGGCGCCGGAGACGAAGGAGCGGGTAGGAAACCATGGCGGTCACGTCGCGATCCTCCTCCAGTTGCTTCTCGCTGCCTCGACACTAGTGGCATCGGCGGCGTCCAGACCAGCACCTAGTTTCTTTCCTCCATCGACATCGGCGCCCGGTGGTCCTGTCCTGCTCGGCCGATCGCCCAGCAGCACCCAACTCGCTCGTCCCCCCCCCCCCCCCCCCCCGCCACGGCGCCACCCATCTATCGATGCGCGCAGTAAAGGCCAACAGGAGCGGCCTGTCTCCAGCGCAGTGGGAAGCAATCCAACTGCGCATTGATGAGCTCGGATCCCACTCTGCCCCTGCCCTCTCGCTTCATCGGTGATCGGTGGCGCAGCGCAGCGCATGTGCTTCCATATTCATTCACGGCCGCTCGGATCGGGTGGTGGTGGTGGTATGGTAGCTACAGGCTGCCACCATAGGCTGCCGCTGCCGCTGTCGCCATGCTTTTCTGATTACTGTTACCCTCGCGCCAGGGAAGATGAACCACACTGCATGCTCTGAACGAAGAAGTTACTGCACCCAGTGTGTTATGAACTGTACAACAGGCCAGCATGCAGTGTATGTGTAAAATGTATTGCACATACACTGCTACCACTTTTCTTTTAAAAAAAAAATCCGAGGGTTCATGTCCAACAGTATTGATGAGCTTTTCGATCTCATGCATGCTGATTAATTGCTGATCAAGAAGGAAGGGATGCATGCTTTGCAGGTGTGAATGAAGAGAAACTGCCACATTATATTGTTTGCACGTGAGTAGGATACGTACTTGTCTGCACTTGCTCTATGCATACGTATATACGTACGTACGTATTCGGATCGGAGTCTGGTGATCCCAGAAGGAAGGATCTGCTGCACGTCAGCAGCACTAGACAAGATCGAACTAGGCGCTTCGGTCTGACCTCTCAATCACGCAATTAATAAAGGCGGATGGACTCGTAATATATATAACGCGATCGACGCTGCTGCGTGCTTCGATCTCCAGTACTATCTACTGTTCTGAAATGTTGCCCACGGGCCACAGCAGGCAGCTCTGAACCGGCACCAACCGGGGAGCACGTACCTGCAGACGTACATATAGACATCGATCTCCATTTCCTGCAATTTGTATATCCACTAGCTAGCATTGATTTGCTCGCTAATTGTGAGCGCGCGTCCCTTCTCTCTCTCTCTTTTTTTTTTGGCCGTATGCTGCGTTGGTTTTGGCCAGCTATTAATCAAGTTATTGCCTGGATCTCCTGGCCGATGCCACTCACATGGCCGGACACGGGCGACATGCATGGCCCTGGACAGCAATCAAGGGCTAGGCTGATCTGATGGTCTAACGGTTAACAGTTGGTCGCATTCATGCCTTGACAATGAGCACCAGATATATATATAGCCTCACACGCATGGAGGCATGGCGATTAGCTAGCTACCGCATGTGTCCGTACGTGAGCCTTGTTCACGATCAGGTGACCTGACGATATGATCAAACAAACCACGGTCTGAGCCGCCTGTTACACAGACCAAAATGTTTACTATCACACTACTGCATGCGCTCCTACGTGTTTATTTGATTTGTTGGTCCGCTTGTCAATGACGTGCAAGATCGTCCCAACTGTGTGTGCGTACGCGCGCGCGGCCGGTACATGATGCATGTGAGCGCGCGCACATCATCAAGAATACGGGACGTCATCGAACTCAAAATCCAAGCTAGGGTTTAATAATGTCAAAAGCAAAGAAGAAGATCGTCTGGAAGAGGCCGGCGGTCGACAGTTCAATTTCAACGGCGAAAGGCTTGCGTGAAACATGCACGGCCTCCTGTTCGGCGCAGGCAGGAAACTTGGATGGCTTCGCTCGCGTGTGGTTCGCATGCTATAGGAACTCCCGAGTTTCAGCAAGCCAATTAAGCCTCAGCATCGCGGTCGCCTTATGGTTTTTGGTTGATGACCACAGTTAATATTGGACAAAGAGATGAGGCAGAGTGTCGCCAGAAAATACATCCTGCATCCTGCGCCCCTGCAATTGAGTAGATAGAGGAGAAAGAACGGCCAGTTAAAGCCATTTCATTTTGTCCGGGCGTACGTACGTTGTGCAAATAAACAAATCAAGGATTTATTTTAACTAAACTGTCCTTATTTACCATAAGCATATACTAACTAACCTTTTGTTTTTTTAAGATCAACAGGCTCTAAATATTGAGGAACCCCCTCAAGCACCGTAACAAACCTCATTATTATAAATATACTAAAGTTCTAAAAAACCATGAAATAAATCTAACCATGCTTATTTACTGCATGACTCGCAAGAAAATCTTAAATTCCTAGGATGAAATGGCTTCCGTGCCCCGTTCATGTGCCTCACTACTAGCTTCTGTCCTCTACCTCTACCCCGCCGTCCTTAGCAACATCTAATCGGTTTCGCTAGAATTGCAGCCATCGATGCACCGAAATGGCAAGTGCTTGGCCCCTTGGCCTTGGGGTAGGCTAGCTGCAAAGCTGGTGGATGTGAGGCCGGAAGGGAAATATATGGTGGGGATGCGTTGAATGTAGTGTGGAAATGAAACAGCATACGAATCTGTGGCGGAGGAATCACAAATAATTGGTGGCGTCCAAAGTGGTGCGTATCCTAAACTACAGTTGGATGAGAAGTAGCTTGCTTATCCATTAACCCACTAGTACAACACTCGAGGAACACTCAAAATAATGTTTTTCTTCTATTGTGGCATAATACTAGGACTCCATCCGTTCCAATTTATAGGCCATTTGACTTTTTTGACACCAAGTTTGACCGGATCGTCTTATTCAAAAAAATTCACAATTATCATTTATTTTTATTGTGATTTAGTTTAGTATATAATATACTACTTTAACTATGAATTGATTTTTTTTATATTTTCACAAAATATTTTGAATAAGACGAAGCCGGTTAAATTTGGTGTCAAAAAAGTCAAACGATCTATAAATTAATAGAAAAAAAGTACGGTTTAATTACTTGTTATACTCAAGGCAAGCTAGAACAAAAAAGGGGCAGAGAGGCAAGCATCATGTGGTCAATCATTTCGCGCGCTTCCCTCCATGTTTTCCAAAGTAATAAAGGCCACAAGGTACCCCTGTCATACCACCCATAGTAGGGCAATCTTTCACCTATTTCTCTATCCCTACATTCTTTTCTTTTTTTAGAGACATTGATCCTACACACCACAAGCCTAGGTCAGGAATACCCGAAGGAACGAACAAACAGGGCGACCAGCTGCCCCCATGCCCTGAGGACACAAGTCAGTCTGCCACACCATACAGATTCCCTTCTGAACATCTCCCTCCCATGCACTGCACAAAACCCTTTTTCCGGTGCACAAAACCACCACATTCTCAGGAAGGTGTGGTGCCACATGTGGAGACAGTGCACATACAATTTAGATTGATAAAAAAAAAATCTAACTGTACTTGTGTGATGGAGAAATGGACCATGGACCAACTCTGTTTTTCTTAGGGGGAAAAGTTTTGGACCAGGGGTCTGGACTCTGGAGAGAGATGCAGTTGCTGGTAGTTTCTTGGATTTGGGGAGGCTGAAGAAAAATAATATTATTAAACTAGTGTTCAAGTACAAGTTTGCGGAGGGAGTTTTTTTTAAAATTGTGGTGGAGTCGGGGTGTGGTTTGCTCTACACATTTTTGTTTGTTTCGTGAGCCTTTGTGGATAAAATATTGCTTGGTAGCTAGACTTTTCCATGACATGGGGAGAGGTGTCAAAGGCAATTGAATATCTCTTGTCGAGGAAGATGGGATATTTATCAAAGATAACCAATCAATCCATCGTCTTGAGATCAAGCTCACGCGTCTGGCACGAAGCTACAATAGCTAGTACTCTCTTTTAATTTGTTTTTTCCCCATGTTTTAGTATGCTATCCCATACTTTAGAATGCTAGCTGTTTATGCCTAACTGTAGTACTAGTACACCACTGCAGATTTATTATTCTTTTGAAGGATCGGAGACAATAACCGTCGTACGTGGCCTACTCTTGTTACAGCTAATAAGCGCCCTCGCAATCATGGTTACTGAACAGGCCTACTTTTAATTTCCCTCAGGTGGGAAAAGCATCATCATTGCTTTCGAAACAATCCAAGTGTGGATCGGCGACTGTTTCAGCACATATAGCAACCTCGCAATCATCTCGCAATCGACAGTAGCAGCCAACAGGAGTTTGTTGGTTTTGTAGTCGTATTACTCCTGCCTCAGCGGCAGACAAGGGCATGCAGTCCCACCCTCCCCCCAGTGGAAGCACAGCGAGAAATGCCGTCCGTCGCTGCTAATAAATTAAATAAAACTCCGCTCGCCCAATCCAAATTCCAACCTCGCTCGCCAGCAAAGGAAACCAACCAGACTCGTCTCCTCCTCGTCGTCGCCAATAATTGCAGCGAGCTGAGGCAGAGGGCGCAGCGCAAGGGTTCCCTTCCTTCGTTCCATGCTGGTGGTGTGTGTTAAAGGATGAACATGGCCCTGGTGCCTGCGCGGGGGGCCCTGCCTCCATTCATTGCCCCTTTCAGGGATTGATGGCCCGATGAATGGCTGCAGCAAAGCATATGCAGCGCGTTTCGCGACGCAGCATACCATACCATACGATACGGAAAAGAAGCTCCTAGGATAGAATACGTACAGTAGTACTGTAGGTAGAGTACACATGGTAGTAGTAGTAGTAAGTATGATACTTACGATGTCACCCGCCTTCCGTACGTACAGTGGTTTGCTGCGGAGATGATAATATAGCCGCTCTCGGGCGGCCTCCCCTCCGCAGCACTCCCACACCTGCCTGCACTTGCCTTGCCTTGCCCTTCTTGCTGCTGGTGTCTGTCGTCTTTGCTGTCTCCCTCTTCCCTGTGCGCTGCGCCTGCTGGTGGTTTGGTGGTGTGCATGCGTGGCCCTCCTCTCGGTCGCTTGTTCTTCCTCCTCCGACGATCCTCCCCTCCCCTCCCCTCCCTCCCTATAGGTAAGCTAGAGAGCCTCTGCAAGCAGCAGCAGCAGCAGCAGTTTCTCTCTCCTCCCTATCAGGATAAGCTGCCGGCCTCTGCGCTAGCTCCCTGCTGATCTGTGGCGTTTGCCCTGCTCCCGTGCTCCATTTGTTCGCTTCTGTGCGCGGTGGTGCCCGGCCCGGCCGGGCAATAACTCCCCACCCTTGCCACCCTCCTCCTCGCTCGCGCGCGGCCTATAGGATGAGGGGAGGGACGGGGCAACCCAACAAACCCGCCACCGCGCCACTGTCCTCCTGACTGCCCCTCGGCCTCAAAGACACTCCCCCGGCCCCCGCCCCCGGCCCACACACACACTAGAGAGACGAGCCTCCAGGGAGACGAGCCACGAGCTCCTCCGCTGCTTGCTTCTGCCGCCGGCGCCCCGCGTCTAGCTTGCTCGCCCATGGACTGGGATCTCAAGATGCCCGTCTCCTGGGACCTGGCCGACCTCGACCACGACGCAGTCGCCGTCGCCGTCGCCCCCGCCGCGCCCGCGCCGGCGGGCATTGCGCCCGGGGCGCCCCCGACCCGCGCGGAGTGCTCCGTCGACCTCAAGCTCGGCGGCCTGGGCGACTTCGGCGCGGCGAAGGAGCCCGCCGCGCCGACGCCGACGCCGGCGGCCGCGACCCCCATGAAGCGCCCGCGCTCGGGGCCCGGCGCCGGGGCGCAGTGCCCGTCTTGCGCCGTCGACGGGTGCAAGGCCGACCTCAGCAAGTGCCGCGACTACCACCGCCGCCACAAGGTCTGCGAGGCGCACTCCAAGACGCCCGTCGTCGTCGTCGCCGGCCGCGAGATGCGCTTCTGCCAGCAGTGCAGCAGGTATACCATGCTAGTATAGCATAGTATAGTATCTCACGGTTCCAAATTCGGCTCGTTATTTATTCATTCATCCATTTATTAAGCTCAGCTCGCGGTAAACATCTCGCCGCCCGGCGCGATTGCATGAGACCCACCCCATCGATTCATCGATTGCGTTGGGAAAGAGGCTGTTCATTTTCTTTCTTTGTTTGCGTTGCTTCGACGAGTGGGATCGAATTGGTACTTGACTAGCAGTGGCTACTCCAGGGATCAGCAAGCCGGCTGATTGACGTCAGTCATTTTTTTCTGCTTCTTTCTCTCCATCCACGGCTTTTCCTTTTTACTGCTGATTATTCCCTTTGTTAAAAGGTGAAAAAAAAATGCCAAATCGCTTCTTTCCTTGGCACTGGCTTAGCTTTCTCTTTACCTGCTTCAATTCTTGCCAATTTGTCACCCCCGACCCCCAGTCACAGAAATGATGAACGAGAGAGAGCATGTACCTGCCTGTCTTGTTTCAGGGACGCATAGCCTTTACCTTTCCCGGCTCCTCCACCTTTTCAGCCTTTTCATATGAACGTACCCCAATCGTTTCCCTGCTGCGCTTTGGCTTGGCTCCAAGTATTACCTGAATTATCACCACGTCTTTTTCTACTTCTGCATACCAACTTTCTAACCCATCAGTGGGAATCATTATCCGGCAAAAGCCTGGAAGCGCCTCATGCGCTAGAGGATATCAGGTGGCGTTGGCTTTGCTTTATTTATTTTTTACTTTTCTTTTTGGTGGACGTAAAAATTCTTCACCTGTCCCTTGGATAGCTTTCGTTCTCCAAGTTTTGGTTTAAAAATGAACAATGGGCGGGTATCTGTATTTTGGATCAGATTTTGCATCCATCAAATGAAAAATGCTTCATGCTCTAGTACTACTAAACGAAGAGGACAGATTTTGAAGCCAGCATTAGCTGATCTTTCTGTTTGAATTCTTTACCACTCATAGGTGTGCTTCAGGATCTGTGCTGTTTTACTCTGACAAGAACTCTGAAATCTTTTAAGCCTCATCTTTGACGTTGTTGCATAGTATGTACTTTCTCAAAAGAACTTTCCTTGCTGAGTTAGTAATGAGATCCGTATGTTCTCGTGGATTCTTTTGCGCAACACAACAGTCTACGTTGTGTGGGGACTCTTCATACTTATTGACGCTGAACATAAAAAACTCCATCTAATTTCTGGCAGAAGCTGGCCTACCAAATAAATTTACCTTCCTTGTTTCTGGACATGAACTGTGCTCCTTTTGTGCAGAAAGGCAATAATATGTGTGCAGACTTAGAAATTTGCTATTCGAGAGACAGTAGGCAGGCTTTCCTGCATAATTTCGGTGGAGCCATTTTGTCTTAGCAACCAGCCAGATAGCCTGGAAACAGACTATGTTGCCTTGTCAGCTTTCATCCACCAATGGAAAATGTTTGGTAGTTTGTTGCATGTGTGAGCTTTTTCCGAAACTTTAATTGGTTCCGGTCACGAAATTAAACTTCTGTTTAACCTGCATTTTAGATTGGCTCGCAGTTAGATGCTACTGTATTATTGATTTAACTGATACAGAGTTCTCATCTTCTCGGAGAAATGGGATGCCCCGGACTTGACATCTTATTAGCAGAGCTATGCTACACTAGCAAAAACCATGTCTTAGACACGTTTTCTTTCGAGACAAGGATAACCTCATTTCCATTAACAATAACAGAAATACGATGGCCTCAGCCTCTTTTGGCTGCTCAAGCTTCAGTCATGGTGCCGCCTTTTATTTATATGTCTGAGATGTGTTCAACAAGTACATGTGTATCTGCTACCTTTAAACAACGCAAATATATTACTTCGGTTATTTGTCCTGTTTCTTCTGAAATTTTTATATTGGGGGCCCACGAGCCACTTTTCATATGATTGATTACCTTGCTAGTAGAGCTAAGTGAGATCACCATACTGCTTGTGCTTGGCAGAGTTTATCATTTATAAAGTGCTCCTCAGTGTCCCAACAAGTTGGTAGGGTGCCGTACTGGCATATATCTGTTGAAACTATTATACCGTGGTCCAGATGCCCGCCAGCAGTTGTACAACTTTTCTGTGCTCGAGAGGTCCTGAATGTGAAACTTTTATCTAGGCTGAAGCCCCATGCAACCAATTTGTTAACTGACATTCTGAAACCTGAGTGGTCCAGCTGTGTACTTCTATTTTTGAAGGCAGGCGAGTAGTATTTTTAAATATTGAGGGATAAAACATGTGCATCTTTCTTCTGTCGCTATGGGAGTAGCATTTCAGCCCCACTTTGAATTATTTATGTTTACCCCGTACTGCCTTTGTTCAGAAATTGTGTATATCAGCATCTCTGTTCATGGTCCCGGTTCCTGAGAGACTAATCTATTTGTTTGTCCTTGAAATTGACACGATACTGTCGTGCAAAAAGATACTGACTGTATGGGTTTCTTATTGTTAACTTTTTTGTTTCTTTAGGTTTCACTTACTTGGGGAGTTTGATGAGGCTAAGCGTAGCTGTCGAAAGAGGCTTGATGGCCACAACCGGCGTCGCAGGAAGCCACAGCCAGATACCGTGAACTCTGGGAGCTTTATGACAAGTCAACAAGGTATACTGAGATTCTTTGTTCGGGAGTGTACTTTACTTTTTTTGCATGATATGATAGCTCACATCATATGTGAACCCATCGAAACTTCTTCTGTACATTGTTTCATTTCACCTATACGATTGACCATTGAATCTGGCATGTAAAACGTGAACTTCAGTAACATAGTTTTGGTAGCAACTTGAGCACAATGCATCTTTAATTTACCTTGCATGTTGCTTGTTTCATGACGTCCGCTTAGTCTTGTTTTCGAGTGCAGGGACAAGGTTCTCGTCGTTCCCGGCTCCAAGACCGGAGCCAAGCTGGTCTGGAGTAATCAAATCCGAGGACAGTTCATACTACACGCACCATCCGGTCCTGAGCAACAGGTCGCACTTCGCCGGCTCCTCGTCGTCCTACTCCAAGGAAGGCCGGCGCTTCCCGTTCCTCCAGGACGGCGACCAACTGAGCTTCAGCGCCGGCGCATCGACGCTCGAGGTCTCCACGGTGTGCCAGCCCCTCCTCAAGACCGTGGCCCCGCCGCCCGAGAGCAGCAGCAGCAATAAGATCTTCTCCGACGGGCTCACCCCCGTGCTCGACTCGGATTGTGCTCTCTCTCTTCTGTCATCCCCCGCCAACTCCTCCAGCGTCGACGTCGCCCGGATGGTCCAGCCGGCAGAGCACATCCCCATGGCGCAGCCACTCGTGCCCACCCTCCAGCACCACCAGTTCGCCAGCTCCCCGGGCTGGTTCGCCTGCTCCCAGGCCGGCTCCAGCGCCGTCTCAGCTGCGGGCGCTGGCGGCTTCGCCTGCCCACCCAGCATGGACAGCGAGCAGCTGAACACCGTCCTGGTGCCCAGCTCCGACGGCCACGAGATGAACTACCACGGCATCTTCCACGTCGGCGGCGACGGCTCCTCCGACGGGACGTCCCCTTCGCTCCCGTTCTCGTGGCAGTAACTGGTGGCCCGTAGAGGTGTTCTCGAGTTGTGTAGCTGTTCATCTGTAGTGATCATCAGTTTAGTGTCCGTTCTGTTTATTTTTTCTTCTCTGCTCCCTCTTTTTTTTCTCCTGTCATTTGTTCGTTTTGCCTGCCTGATTCAGTCTAAAAGACCTTGCATAAAGTTAGTGCTACACCTTCCTCGAAATTGTTACGGCTCGCTCGCTCCGCAGAGGTGCGCACGCAACTTTTTTTTTCTGCGATGTGTTGGCCCCACGATGATTTCGCCATCGCCGCGGAGCGTGGCCGCGCGACTGCCGTGTCGCATCCCCTCACGCTCCCTTGCACGTAGCGGCCTTTTTTCTTTTTTCTTTTTTCTACCACAGAAGTTCTCGTAAATTATTGGTATGAAAACTATATATATACATACATACAAGGATATATGCACATGCATTGCTACGGATGGGAAAGCAGCAAAATTCCTAAATACATTTATTTTCATGGTTTATAATCAAGTGCGAATTTCATAACTTGTAGAGGATCATCATCTGTTATGTGTCTTTTAGATGGAAATTTTGATTTTAAAAAAAAGATAGCAATAGAAATCCACATGCTGAAATTATTTATTCAGTAATTCCTACATATTTAAATATAATCCAAGGTTGACCATTAGTAAAACTTGAATCGTTCATCTAATTTAAAAAATTTATATAGGGCATGTTTGGAGCCTTTGTCCAACCTTGCCTAGCCATGCTAGCAAGCAAGTCGAGGCACAAACAAGGCTGGTCGATAGGCGAATGCTGGAGAGGAGCCGATGCGTCGTCGCGGGGGAGTCGATGAAAGTGTCCGCTAGGCCAAGGCGGTCGGCAGAAACATTCAGCACTCCATGAACCGAAGATGAACCTATCCCATCAAGATAAAAGTATGCTCCTACAGTTGGATTTTAGTCGCAATATGACCAAAACATCCGCTGATAGACATGGGCCAGACAAACCAGCCTAACTACTCATGGCAAAGATCAAAACTAAGGTCACATAAAGCGGTAAGAACCCGCTTATAGGAACATCCCAAAGCCGACCTAAACATGCATTGCTAGACTGATAGTAGGAAACATCCAAACCTATCCATAGGGCCAAGCCATGCATACGACTCCTAAGCAAATCATAAGAAAAGTAGATCCAGTACCGGAGCACACCAGTACAAAAGACAGAACAGTGCACATGGATTACATATCATACGTAAGTCGTGATATGAAGCATGAAGCATAATAACCATTGAAGCAACGACTTAGATCAGATCTATATCCATGCAACACAGTCAAGATACAATGAAGGTATTAGAATTGAAAGTAGATGCAGCATGGAAATACCATCAAAATCATGAACGTGTGGATAACTGGCAAACTCCGCCAACAACAATGCTTAGTACGGAGTCTACCATGGTAAAGTAAGAATCATGGTACGGTCGGGGGCTGTTGTCGCATTGTCTATCGTCGCCCCCACATGGATTTCTCTGCGCGGCGGGTGGAGGTGACGGTGCTCGGTACAGCGGGCCATGCTCGTTATCCCATTCCGTGCTGCGCTTGTGCTCGGCCTCCCAAGCCTGGAGTCGCATGTCGTTGATGTGGCGCCGTATATCTTTCCTTCCTTCGATGATCTTCCGGAGGTCACCGGTGTCACCTTGCTATGGTTCAAGGGGTACGAGGAGGGCAGGCACCCTCGTCCCTGAGCTTGAGGCCCTTTAAGGCCAGGCATCGCAGCTCATCTTTCTCGGCGGACGGGGTGGGGGGCTCTTTGGCGAGCGCCCCCATCGCCCCTGTGCAGTACTCCTTGCTGGAGACGTCGCATGAGGATGCGAAGTCCTCGAAGTCATCGTAGAGGTACCGAGCGGCACCGGCGGCCAGATCAGCTTATCTCTGCCAGTCTGCAGCCTCCTGTGTAGCTTTCTCTTCCTCATCGTAGGCGGCCTTCTGCTTGCAGTCGGTGCTCATGGTCGAGGTTGTGCTGAAGATGTTCGTGGCGCTGGTTGGGCGTCTCGTCCCTCGCGCGTTGCTTTTGGATGTTGCGGGCGCAACGATCCTGCGCAGCCCCAAGCGTTTCTCCCACGAAGTAGGGAGAGTCCGGCGGGATCGGAGCTTCATGCTCATGGACCTCAGCCGTGAAAACCTCTCGCGAGGGACCATGCGCCGAGGCTATGGGGGGTCGGTTTCATTGGAGGGGGTATTGTTGGTCCCCTCGATGGTGCACCGTGCCAGAGGGCGGTCCTACTGATCGGGGTAGACTTGATGGTGAGCCCCAGCCGGAGGCCCGTGAGGGGCATCGGTACATCCATGGCGAGGAAGACGTCATCGTCGACCAGCCGTCAAGATTCTAGCGGAGTGCTGATGTGGCGATGTCGCGGTACACGGTGGCCGCGTTCCGCACCCCGTAAGAAGTGGCGGCGTTGAGCGAAGAGGTCGTATTTTCCGCCAGCGGATGCTGGGAGCCGTGTCGGAGGGGTCAGATGTGGCGGAACCGCCGATTTAATCCGAACTAAGCACACCTGCCACCTCTGGCTTGCAGTGTGGTTAGGCCGAACTAAACCCGGTCGTCCGTCGAGCTACCCAAAAGGGCACTCGATGCAACCATCACCCAGGGATGCCGACATCACACACGTTAATGCCCTCGAAAGAGCCACAACAATTACAACAACCCATCATTTCATACAAACATAGATTGATTTGTTTAAAAATATTTACTCAAAATGAGATACAATCATACTGAAATAGAGTTCCAAAATAACCTCGCAGCGGAAACCGTAACGTAATACCGATATACTCTTGCAGCGGAAATAAAACATCGAGCCATGACATTGAGCCCACCATTGTCATTCTCGATCATGAAGTTCCTGAAATAAAAATATCAACAACGTAGGGGTGAGTACGTGAGGTACTCGTAGGACTTACCCGTGGGCTGGTTTCAACCTGACACATTTGAGAGTATGCAAGGCCTTTTTGTGGACTGGACTCTAACCCGCACAAGCTTACTAGAAGTGAGTCCTTACTTTCAAGTATCATTTATTTTTAAAGTATAAGCCTCATTTGATCCATTATAGTTATTATCATCGTCCATAACTCATATATACCATCATCCCAACACATATGTCATCATAAAGGAGCTTGCGGAAATGTAAACATACAAGTGCAAACATGTAATATAAAAAAAACATGATTAAATGAACAAGATATTAAAGTTATTACTACGTTGCCCGTGTGCGATACTGGCATTCTCACACCTGGTGAGCATCAGCGATTCGAATCGATTTTAATTTCCCGGGAATAACTATCATGCCAGGGGTATATGCTTACTAGCCATCGCGTTCCCACATATAGCCTCTATCTCCACTCGTCCCATCCCAAGTTCGATTCAATCCCGCCATTCCCCCGGGTTTTGCCCCCTCAGGAGCGATACCACGGCCGCATTGGGTCAGCCCTCCCTCAGGAGCGATACCACGGCCGCACCGGGTCAGCCCTCCCTCGAGTACAAGCTCCCCCAGGCCTAACTCCCTCCAACAAGAATGGTATGAACCTGTCTCTGTTCTTCGGATGGCACGAGTAAGACTTTCACCGGTCCATTATCCCGGATAAGCACTCTAGCAATATTATGCCGATCAGCAGGCGAACAGCGAATCGGGCCTTAAACGACTCGGGACGGAGTCCACCAAACCATCCACATCATTTTTCATCATAATATACCCATATCTCCGCCCGGTCTCATCTCTTCATCACATCATATCATATTTCTCTCGTATTAAATTCCTGTAAAACATTTTGAGTCCTATCATCTCGCGAGTGAATATCTCCACTCGACTTCTACCGTCTAAGCATGCCTAAGCATAGACTTCGACCTATCCATTCTAACTAGGATATCAGGTATTTATGCAGGTGGGGTTTCAAACAACTCCTGAACGTAAATGCACAATCAAATAAAGGGTGGTGAGATTCCCTAAGTAGGTGTATATGCCTAAGGGGCCTACATTTGTTGTTGATAACTTGAACAAACTAAACTAAAGTTAGTTTGCCGGATTGTGAGGCTTTGCCCCAGGCAACCCCTTGATCACTTGGACAGCTCCTCCTTCCAAATACCACTTCAGGGACCTCCAGGTGGTATTTGGGCCTTAGTTGGTCTTTTGGACACCGTTGCTCGAAGTAGCTCCACGCACTTGCTTCCCGATCACGTATCTGCAGTGAGCGTCGCTATATGAATGATATGCATGATGCAGCGAATAAGATGCCTGAATGTCAAGCACCCGTATGAATAACCATATTTCACATAGCTAACTTAGAATTCCTAGCATGCATATCTCAACAGTAGTGAAGACCTATATTGCATTCCAGAAACAGTGGCTAAGTCTTACATATTCTTATGTTTCAAATATGGTTCATTGTGGCATTTATTGGATATACTAGTCTCACATTTTCTATTATTTACGTAACTATGCACTATTTCTACCATTTTTAAATCAGAGCCAAAGCCTTACATGCACCACTTCCTATGCTAGCAGTGAGTTATGGTCATAACCTAGAGCTCATATCAAGCCCCTAAAGTCACTTGGAGCATTTTTTTCACCATAGCAAACTTTTCTTAAATTAAATATATGCTTAAATATAAGACAAGGGCAAAATAGTAATTAAACAGTCAATGCTAGGGCTACCAAAATTTATACAGAGCCTACACATGTTAATAAGGCCTCTGCCCAAATTTCATAATTTTTGAAGCTCATTTTACCCACATTTCCTATTTATTAAGGTTTTTCATGCATGTACATTAACAGGGGCAAAAAGGTCTTTTCATACCCAACCATCATATCCATTCTGTAGATCTACTTAATAGGAGCACACTGCAACAAAGTTTGTATTTTTCTGATTTTTATTTGATTTACTATGAATTTTCAAAGTTCACTGTCGAAATATTAAAAATAAAACGAAAATCACTGGACCCAGGGACCTAAGCGCAATTAACCCTAGACTCCACAGGCTAGCTTGTAAGATCTGAGAGACTCAATTGCGCAGTACATTGGATCTAAACTGAAATTTACCGGACTCCAAGGGCTAGATCACAAAATAACCGTCTTCCTCCCTGGGCTCCTTCAACCTCGCGCCAGGGAGGGGACGGGGCCGGCGGCACGCCCTGTCCGGGGCGACGTGGGGTCCCAAAGCTCGCCGGCGGGGTGGGAGAGGGAGAGAGGAGGGTGGGGAACTTACCCCCCACTGCCTGGAGGGACGGGAAGGGAGCGTAGAAGCCCGGCGACGGTGATGGGCGACGAGGAGCTCCGGCGACGAAATACGCGGTGGTGGAGCGATTTCGGCGGCCTAGACTTTAGGGATTCGGTGGAGGAGACGGAGGGGAAGAGCGGCACGGCTCCAGTGGCTCGCGGGGACGCACGTAGGGGACGGGGCGCGAGCTGGAGCTTGGCTCGGCTGGCCATGGCGGGCGTGCTCTGCGTGTCTCAGCGCTAGCGGAAGAGCGAGGGCAGCCGGGAAAGAGAGCGCGAGCAAGAGGGAGAGTGGGGGCGAGTGAGAGCTAGGGGCAGGGCAGGCCGGGCGGGGCAGGCGGCGCGTGGCCATGGCGTGGCGCGCTGGCGCCCTTCGCCCGCCGCGTGGGCGCAGGGGAGGGGAGGAGGAAGACAGAGTCGCGTGGGTGGACCGGGTCCATAGACCGGGTGAGGCCGACAGGTGGGTCCAGTGCAAGGGAAAAGGAGAGGGGTCTATAGATCGGGTCCATGTGGAGGGAAACCGGTTTCGCCATACCGGGTGCGGATGGCGGTTTCCGGTTCGCGGGGACCCGAGGTCTGACAGGTGGGGCCCGCTCGTCATTGAGACACGGAAAAACGAAAATTCGGAAAAAGGAAGAGGGTGGTTTGACCGGCTGGAGATGTGATTTAAACTCGCCATTTTGAATGATTTAGGGGCTGAATTTGACAAAACCCAAAATACAAAAGTTGTTCTACTCTTCCAAATCTACAACTTTGTCAAAAGGAGTAATATCAGATTCCAAGTTTAAATGTGATTAAATTTGAATTTAACCTGCTGACTCCAGTTTGACCAAGGTTTAATGCAAACTTAGAAATTCCTAAAATCTATTTGATGCTCATTTTCAGAGAAAGAGTATTATACCAATGTTGTGTAGTTTTTAATTATCTACAACTTTCATATATGATGTTTTGCATGATAAGGACTTTTGTTCCTTTGAAATTTGAATCTTCCTTACCGATCAAGTTTAGCCAGATTTCTGCTTTTTCATTAATCGACTCAAAACTCCACCTAAACCTTTGTGCATGTTACCACACTCAATACCAAAGTTGATCCACATAAAATTGTCTACAAGTTTGTTATAGAGAGTTTGGTCCAAATCACATTATATTTTGAACCATACTCACAAGTGTACTCAGGGGTTTTGCGAAACTGCAACTTCAATTTTTGTATGGTCTTTCTTGTTTCAAACCTTTGAAGTATCAAACGGAGTCCAATAACTTTGATATTAGGTTCATTTGAAAGGTGATAAGTTTAATTTCATTTCCTAGTCAGGTAGATTTTGAAGTTCTATAGTGAAAACAAAAGTAATTTCAGAACGAAGTTTGGGGAAAGGCTGAAATGCAGATTTGGGAGTTTAAGTGTGGACTAAGTTTGACCTGATTTGACTTGGCCTTTTGAAGCTTCCAATTCAACACTTTTAACTTGTACCAGAAGGAAATTTGATCTATATAACAAGAACTAAAACTTTTGTACTTGGGGTTTCTCATGAAAACCTTTGGTTTTTGGACTAAACACCTAAACAACGTGAGGTTTTGTACATTTGAGTAGAAAATTTTTGTCTTATGATTTCTCCACCTTAGTTCTTTCCATCTTTAATCATGATTTAGTTATAAGAAATCATTATCTTAAGTCAAAATATGAATCAGGGGCCTTTGAGATGCCGGAGGCATCACATCACAGCCAGAAGGCCCTGCAAGATAGACTGGGCATGCCTTGCCGCGGGTTGAGACCACGGGGCCGAATGGGGCCCAGCAGGGAGCCAGATCTGCTTCCGCACAGGGCACTGCCGCGCTAGGGTAGTCAGGGCTGAGTTGCCCCTGGTAGCCTGCTGAGCCCGCCCCACGCCCGAAGAGCCACTCAGACAGGGCATGGCCTGGATGTCGAGCGGTTCGCCGAAGTGGCAGCTGCGGGGCGGCTCAAGTGGGCCCGATATCTGGTCGCCGAGCGCCTTGAAGAGACGGTTTGCCAAGGGCCCCCTAGATCCGGATCGGATCCGAGAGCTGTGTGGTTGATGGGAGCTGAGCACTCCGCAGATTAGGATCTACCTCATCTCCGGTCGGAGGTGTGCCGGGGTAGTTGGGCCCATGTTGACCCTGGTTGGTGTAGAGGTCCATCCTAGCCCGATTGGGAGTGCTCTAGTGCTGTCAGGGCCGAGCCGCTCCCCGTAACAGATCGGATCTGCTCCGTCACCGGGGGAGGGTGTCGCCAGAGAGGGCAGAGCAGATAGAATGGTCGATGAGTCACCGACGAGGTGCATGTTGCCGAATTTGTCGACAACTGAGGTGAAGGCGATGAAGAAGAAGATCTCCCCTAGCTGAAACTTGATCAGAGCGCATGAGATGATGGCAAATCTCATGATCTCGCACACCTCCTGCTGTATGGTGTTTAGTACCGGCAACCCTGCATAGGGTTAGTCCTGTGAGGGTTCGGAGATCGAAACGGATGACAAGGAGATCATGAATGGTGCACAGAACGCATGGATACAACAATGTATATAGGTTCGGGCCGCCGTGAAGCGTAATACCCTAGTC
The DNA here is from genome assembly GCA_030272315.1 of Paspalum vaginatum. Lineage (NCBI taxonomy): Eukaryota > Viridiplantae > Streptophyta > Magnoliopsida > Poales > Poaceae > Paspalum > Paspalum vaginatum. The sequence continues at coordinate 10,630,716 of CM059013.1, read as the reverse complement.
CTGTGTGTTTGGTTGGTTGTATTGCTGAAGGTTTGAGAGAGTCAGAGAGAGTTTTCTCGATGTCCTAGCTTCCCTTATATAGGCCAAGGAGTTAGAGTTACAAAATAGGAGATTGCCTGCCGATAAGTACTCAAGATTACATGCCGAATCTACAGGATAAGATCCTTAGCCGACCCGAGTGGATTACTTGGGCGTCACGCCATTTGCCGCCTTGCGCCAGGGTCAAACCACTCGGCCCGCCTATCAGGATGATCAATTAGTTGTCATAGGGCACTCGTAGGCATATGACTCCCACTACATTCCTAGGGCAAGCATGACGTTTACTTGAAGGGATTAACCCTGAAAAGCGGGTGCGATGCGCCGAGAGTGGTTGTATTGATAATGGGATGATGATAACATGATGCGTTTGGTTACATATTTATAGTTCAGAGGACTTGACCCCTACTCCAAGACACAATCTATAGATTGATACTCTTGCCTAAAGAGATAAAAGTCTTTCCTAACTAATAAAGGGAAGAAATTACAACAATAATATCTAAATATTAGTTCGATTCCCACCATTGAGATTCTGGACGTCCCATTGTTTCGTCAATTTCTGTCGACTCCGTGATTCTTGTTGGGTTGTAAAGTCTATCTCGTTAGCTTTCCATCTGTATGTATGTAGAACATCAAAAACGGAGTCCATATGTTTTGGTGGTAACAACAGTGCCCTTCTCATGTGTACAGGCCCGATGAATACACATGCTCTTCTCTCCGTTCCTTTTTTTCCCACAGGGTCTTTGGGGTGGAATTTTTAGCGAGACGTACGCACGGGTACGGTGGTGAGGGCATTCATCACTGCCGAGGACTTAGTAGGAGCTAGGCCTTTTCCATACTTAAGCTACTTCGCCTTGTTATATCAGCAAGTCAAAAGGCTTAAAGGGTTACTGTTGGGGAAATATGATAGCAAGGGTTCACTTGTAAGACCCAGGGATATACTTATAATATTAAAAAAACTAATGGAATATGTAAAAACAACCACCTTCTCCCACTATACAAGCAGTCCTAAGGCTGCGGGGAGAGGAATGACTCTGACACCACTTGTTCTCCCGAAGTACCTTCCTGTTCTCCTTGTTACATTTCAGCTACAACACCATGCTTACGAGTTTTGCTGGCACTCATAAGGCGTATAAATTCAACTTACCATCAAATGAACTGAAACCTATGCTCCATATAGAAACAAATATTTGCATTTGTTTCTAGTAATCTTAATAAGAACTAAAATTCCATCAATAATGCAGATGTAATATGAAAATAGTAGCTTTACCTTTAGCAGTGTATTTTCATTATTGTTATTTCTACAACAGCTTTATCCTCATAACTAGAAGCTATACAAACATCATTAGCATATAAAAAGCGAGTGAAATAATTATTTTTTGTAATTTGATGTCTAATCGCATTGAGAGGGGTATGATTATCTTCCGTTTGTCTCAAGGACGCATTCCAATTATAGCTTCATGTAGTCCATCCATCACCTCCTACAAAATAAATCGTAAAGATGACATAGGGAAAAGAAAGAAATTATTGAAATAACATATACCAAGAACAGTGTCACGTTGAGAACTCAGAGAATTTTGGTCATCCTCTGATCTGTATTGCTTCACAGACCTTCACATGTTCGTAAAAATTGATAGAAACCAATATAACATGATAATGAAGTCATAGACTACTTAGTAATGAAGAAAAGATTAGAAAGACGGTCACCTTGGAACCACGATGAGCTTTGCGGCCGTTAGGCACTCCCATTGCTATCTCTTGAATGATTAAGTTTGAATTATTTAATATGAGCATCCTTTTTGATATCACCTGCAACACAAATATTGGATGTAGCATAATCACAGAAGACTATTAATAATAATTCCTCTCGCAATTTAAGTCACTTACCGAGTTTATGCTTCCTCAATACCACAATTTTCTGCTCCTGACCCCACACAATCACATCCTCTACAACAAGAATGTGGAAGACATTAACACCACAAATAAATAAGAAAATAGGTAGGAGAGTAAATAGCTACAGCAAGAATGTGGAAAACATTAACACCACAAATAAATAAGAAAATAGGTAGGAGAGTAAATAGCAAGTGCATACACAGGGAAGAAGTCTCGCACCACAATGGCAGACCAAGGATTTGAACCTAGTGTATGTTTGGCTAAAAAATGTCAATATGCATTTGCATTAATTTGTGGTACATTTAGAGTTTTACAATATACTAGTTATTACAGCCTCACTTCTTGCAGCTGCGAGAAAGTGTCTCCAACCACACGGAAGTGAGGAGTATTTTTTTCTTTTTAGAAAGGTATGCGCCCGGCTTTTATAAAAAAAATTGCATTGTTGAGAAGAAAAGTGCTCTACTTTCAAAAGAAAATTGTGGTAAACTAAGAAGAAAAAAATGATTTAATGAGAAAAAGACACTGCATTGTTATTGTGTCCCAACAAGTTCAGTGAGCGGTGCATTACACTTTTCATTTCGCCTTCTGATTTGCAACATTACAGTAGATATCATTATTATACCATTTGAATCAATGTTTCAATAGCTGGCTATTAGCAGCATTCCCATGAATAAAATATATACGAAATCAGTAATGATGGAAAGAGGAAACATAAGCACTAAATGTATAAGAAAAGAAACGTAAAAAAAAGAAATAATGGAAGTACTACGGTAGAAAAAACATATCTGGACCTAGCGCACGTGGGCTACTGAAATTGAACCCAATGCCTCTACGTGGGCCAACAGGAAATGAGGCTGTGAAAGATCGTACACCGGAGGCACGTAAGATGGCCAGGAAAAAATCTGCTTCAATTCGTGGGCCGCGTGTGAAGGGACGCGCATCGGCGAGCCTCGAGCCTCGATGGAAAATGACTAGTCCGCATGCAAAAGGCACAGGAACGTCGTGTCGTCGTCAGCGCCGGCACATATTCCTATTGTGTTGGTATACGAAAAGCCGGGAGAATAACAACGATAGCCTGCGCGTCACGTTGTCGTGCGCCGTCGATGTAGTGTAACGCGCGCCGCCTTCACATGCTGTTGGCAGCGGCGGCGACGACGGTGCGATGCAACAATCGCAGTACTGTACTGGTCAACATTGCTCGATCTGATCCTTGCTGCGCGCACGCTGGCTTCCAAGGGTGGCGGCGTGCATCGTCGTCGTTTGACACATGTACCACTAGGGTATATGGTCGACGATCGTACGTAAGGAACGTCGGACCTTGGTCCGTCGACGACGGAGACGGGCACGTACGTATTATTGACGTATAGTACGATGGATGGAGTATGTATCTGTCAAGCGACAACGGGTGTGGTTAATAGACAAGCGCGATAATAAGATGCCGGCCACGTACGCGGCGCCACGTTAAACCGCGGGGACTACTAGTTCATTTTGGGTTCGGCCGCGGCACCACCGGCCCCGTAGAGTCGTCGTCTGCACTGCGCAGCCTTTGCTCGACCGGCACGGCACGTACGTCCGCTTGCTCTGTCAGGCGCGGTGCGGCCGGAGGATTGGTTGATTGATTGATTGCAAGGCAACAAACGAGCAGGAAAAAAAGCGTCGAAAGAGACACGCACACGAAACGCGCGCAGCCCATCCCCATCCCCTGCCATAAAGCTTCGCCCCGCCCGCCCGCACAGCGGCACACCCTCCTTGCATGTTGCCCTGCGGTCCGTCCCGGGTCCCAGGCCTATCGGCCATGGCTGCCGTGTGCCGTGCCGGCGGAGTTCAAGGTAAGACCGAAGTCATCAGGCAGTGAAAAAAATTAAAAAACACTGTTTACGCACTATATACAGAATGAAAAAACAAATGAAAAAATAATTATTATAGACTGTATAATGCACCGGTGACCTTAGTCTAAGGTCATCACGCCGCATCACGCGCGCGCGCGGCCCGCCCGATCGGCGTCGGCGGCGGCAGCCGGACCCGGGCGACGGTCGACACGTGGTGCGGGTCACGTCTCCCTCACCGGTCACCACCACCCACCGGCGCTCGTCGATCTAGCTCAGCCAAATACCCCCTCGATCTCGGACTGCGGGTCCTCTCGCGGACCGTTGGTCTCGGACGGCGGACGACGGCGTGTCGTGTCCTCCGATGCCTACTGCGCGTACGTAGGTCTCGCCACGGTACCGGTACGCTCGCGCGTCCGGGTAGGGTAGGTCATGAGTTTTGGGTCAGCGAAGGTGGCGGTGGTTTGCCCCTTTGGGTCTGCCAGTATCATGGTTAAGGTTACGTCGCGCCCACTTGATGCACATACACTGTGTGTGCTGTATAGTCAGGGTCTGACTGTTTCTAAAGTCTAAACTATACTGCGATCCACATAATTGCGATCAAGAGCATTAGCGTCCATATGCTGATATTCATGGTTGTTTGCTGTGAGCCTATCCTTTTAGGCCTGGCAAGTGTAGCTAGCAGCATAATATTACAAGACTTGAAAAATTCAATTCCTGCAAGCGCACAACCGTTCTCCTCTATATCTTCCTCTATAATATTACAAGACTTGCACAATGGGTTGGTTTGTTGTAACATGACTTTTCCCTTTTAATATATCTTCCAGTAGGGGCGTTTCTGCCCTCCTTGTTGCCTCAAAAATATATATCACACGTTTCTTTTTCTGCCTCTAGAGTTCTAGACTTCTCCGGAAGATTTGCTCTGTCTCTTTCATCTCTAATAACATTTCCTAGATATTGTCATCTATATATGAAAACACAGCCATATATATCAGTGACGTGTTTTCGATCAATTTTTTCTATGTTTATTTTCTTTCCAACCTTAAATACCATAAAATGTTTAATTCTAGCTTAATTCATGTTTATCGCCTCATGTTAGAGGAGATAGAGAAGCGTCACCTTCATGGACAGTACAAGATATGAACTTTTCGTGGACTCTCCGTTTGAGTCTACCTTACTTTTTAGAGGGGTTTCCCTACAAATAAATTAGAGAAAGAATTTGAATTATCATCGCACTAGTTATTCGGTTGAATTCAACAAAAAACTCCTTGAGAAAAGCCCACCTTTAAAGGAAAGGATCCTATAATAGCATAAGCAAGATTTATTTTATATTTAACCGTAGAATAACCCAAATAAAAGCATATTATTGCACGAAGTATTTCCTTTAATACTACATCTGTCCCAAAAAAAATCCTAGTCGAGTCATTTGTTTTAAAAATTCCCAATTTTATAGAGAATATTATCGACATATATGTTATCAAATATATAATATGAAAATACGTTTCATGATAAATCAAATCGTACTTATTTAGTACAAGTACATATATTTTGTTAATATAAACTTGGTCAAACTTGATTTGTTTCACTTAGGACAAAATTACTTAGGAATACATTCCTTTTTTTCAGAGAGGTAGTAAGTTAGAAGTGCATGCACTATGCTTGAATACAAAATTACTACCCCCTCCGAACCATTATGTCGTTCGATTTTTTAACCCCAAGTTTGACTAACTTGTCTTATTCAAAATATTTGTGAAAATATAGAAAAATTCAATTCATAGCTAAAGTATATTATATGCTAAACTAAATCACAATGAAAATAAATGATAATTATAAAAAATTTGAATAAAATGAGCAAGTCAAACTTAGTTTCCAAAAAGTCAAATGACATATAAATTAGAACCAAGGGAGCACTAGCTAAAATTCCTCATCCATCAACGTTGCTATATCTGCTACATACAAAATATTTAACAACCTATAGCCACCTTTGGTAATAATATTTTAGCTGCCAACAATTAGTTACGGCGCACTGGAATTTGGCATATCCTGGTTCCTATAGGAGCTTTGGTAAGAGATCAAGTTTAGGGCATGTTACCGCATCAGTGACGATTGCTGCTTGGGTTCTCATCCAGATCGGTTGAGATCAACTTGAGATGAAACTAGACTAGAGCCACCCTTTCAGATTCCACACGGACAGATATGGAAGTGATCACGTCGAGGACTCCACCATGATCTTACACACAAGTGCACACATACTGGAAGTCGTCCCGGTACAAGAATGCAACCCAGACAATCCCTAGCTTGGCAGAACGGATCGATCGGAACCGGCACCTCCGTGGAAAAAAGCCATGCATGGAAACGGACCGAGAAGCTCTCAGCCTCGATCTCACCCGAGATCGAGCTGATGAGGAGCTCTCCGTCCTGTCTGCACGAGCTATGGCAATGGCTGCCACCTCCGAACCGACCTTCTCGTCCGAGAGATCCGACGAGAACGGCATATCCGATCCGCAGGCACCGTTGGAAGACGCCGGATCGGAAACGATACGATCGATCGAGCTCAGCAGCTCAATGGAGGAGAGGAGGATCGACATCAGAGAGGAAAGCAGTGTGCCGCCTAGCTAGCTTTGCTAGGGGCCTTTGCCCAAAACCAGGACACGGCGAGGTTCCATTCGGAAAAGTCCATGGCCTTTCTCGCCCCCTTTTCCTCTCTCTCTAGCCTCGACCTGTCGAATCCTCACTGGTCTACTCGGCTGCTGCTCGGCAATGAGAGGAGAGAGAGTGGGAGGCTGACACATGGCCGGATACTGAGGTGCGGAATTGAATTTGATTAATGCAAACAAAGGTTGGCGTGTTCGACCAGAGGCGATCACGAGACGGGACGGGGAGAGAGAGCGCGCGGGGTCGGGGCTTTTGCCTCTAGGGTTCCGGGTCGCCCACCACCTTGCCGGAAATGGCAATGCGGGACGCGCCACCCCTTTCGTCTCGCCCATTTAACCCCACCCCCACCGCGCTCCTCCACCCATCCCCTCCTGCCCTGCGCTCTCCGCCTTTCCCCCTTCCGCTTTGCTTCCTCGCTTTTGCTTCGCTCGATCGGGCGGCCGGGGGAGAGGAGGAGCTAGGAGCAGCTAGCTCCGGTGGTACGGTGGTGGTGAGCTAGGCAGCTGCGGGGCTAGCTGGAGGCGCTGGGAGCCATGGGGAGGGGGCGTGTGGAGCTCAAGCGGATCGAGAACAAGATCAACCGCCAGGTCACCTTCGCCAAGCGCCGCAACGGCCTGCTCAAGAAGGCGTACGAGCTGTCCGTGCTCTGCGACGCCGAGGTCGCGCTCATCATCTTCTCCAACCGCGGCAAGCTCTACGAGTTCTGCAGCGGGCCGAGGTATGAAATAAACAACACGTACGGACGGTGCATGTACGGGGCGCGCTGTGGCCGGAGGGCGCAGACCTCCCCGGATCTGGCCTCCGGGGAAGCGCGGGGTGGTGGCGGGAGCCTGGAGTTTTTTTAGCTTGGTTAGGGCCGCGGTTTCGCGGGGATCTGGGCAGCACACACAGCGTTGGATCGGATCTGTTACGTTTTCAAGGGTTTGGGAGTAGGTGTCTGGTGGGTTCCTTTCCTTGCGGGATTATATTAGGGTTTTGGGTTGCTCCGTGGCTTTTGGGGGTGGCGATCTTCGTAGATCTGGTGGATTTTCGTTGCTACTGGGGTTGCAGTGCGTCGATTGGTCTAGAGATGGCGCGAATTCCTAATCGCGCGCATATTTGTATGCGTAAGAGCTAGTGATGCTACGGCACAATTCGGTTAAGGCACATACGAGGATTCCGAATCTGTCCTCCTGTGCGGACAGCTACGTTTCCATCTGGGAATTAATTAATAATCTAGCCCTTTTGCTCAGATTTATCTTGCTTTCTTCTTTATTTGGTGTCATATTTGGCGAGATTACCTTGCAAACAGATTAATTGGAGCATGAACATCGTGTTGCTTACTGGCTGCTGTTCTAATATAGATTCTTAATTATTTCATTGTTACCGCCCCATACAGGAGATTAGGACCTTATAAGCTAGCGTTCTCTTTTGTGCCAAAAAGAGGAATATACTTTTAATGATACCACTATCGTCCAAAGTTTGTAGTAGTTACGATTTTCTTGCTTTATAGTAGTTGTTTTTTTTGTCATGTTTTGGAACTGAAAAGGGGCATTAGATTAGTATCCTGCTCAGTTCTTAAAATTTTAGAACACAAGAATTTCTGCATGTATAAAATTTTAGATAACTTTCCCACAAACTTTCTGTTGTTGACTCCAAAATGTACAGATTTCCCTTCTTTTTTGGGGAAAGAAAATATGCCCACCTATATTTTGAATATGGAAGATTAAGATGGTTTGAAGTGATTTTAATTTGACAGGGATTTGTAATCATTTTACCTAGAAATGAAGAGAGCTGAAAGATCTGCATTGCGTTCCCAACCGTAGCTGTTTGCCTAAGGCTTTTGTCTTGCATTATTAAACATCTATGAGATGCTGATAAATTCCGTACATGCATGCTTCTCGATGATCTGGCATCAGGTGCAAAGCATGCAGTCTTTTAGTTCCTTTTTTTCTAAATTTTTTTTGAGAGAACTGGAGGGGTTTCCCCCTACAGAAAGTATATTAAAAGAAAGTCAAAGAAAACAAAGAAGTTACATGATAGAGTTTTTCTAAATTTGAAACAAAAATCCTTTTTTATCAATTGCAATGTCATGGAGAAACCAGTAGACTCTGGATTCATCACACACGAATTTGTTTTGTAATCAGGATAATGTCTTTTCGTTTATTTGTCATAGGCTAGTTGTTTTTTTAAAACTAAAACGCGGCAAATAAGAAAGAACGGAGGAAATATATATACTAACTAGTTAAGTTTCTTTCCAAGAATAAACATGCTCATATTCCGTACCTTTTTGTTATAAAAAGGTTTCCAATGAAAATGTTAACTTATGTGTTTAAGTGATCATCGTGTCACGTCTAACTTATTTGGAACGGAAAAGCAACTAATAATGCGGTGTCAAGGTTATTTAAGTGTGCCACTCAAGACCCTTCCTCCGGAGTTGAGACCTCTGGTCTGTGGATTACTCACCTACTTCAAAAAAGGAAAGAAAAAAGAGTTGAGACCTCTGTATTGGTTAACAGGGCAAGGGAAAAGCACACAAGATTCCTAGGACTGACCAGGAAGTATAACTAGGGTACAATCAAGTGACATGTTTGAATTGTCATTCGCAGTGTCTCCTCACCTTCCTGACCGAATTGACCTTTCAACTCACTGATTTTCACCCCCTTCCCCGCAAAATCCTCCCAAGGAAAAAGTTTTATCAGATGTCCCTTCAGCCGTCCATATACAATTTATTGCTCTAGTATTTTATGCTGACATATCTGCACACTTTCAACGTCAAGCATGTCAGTGAAGCTGACACGTACTCCTGTGTTGTAGGGGAGAATTAAATATCGCATGGTTGCTTGGTGAATCCATAAGTTTTCCCCTGCCCCTCTTGTTTGGTTTGTTGGAGCAGTGCCTACTACTAAACATCGATACCAAGATAAACTAAAAATGCAAATGCTTCACGATTTTTTACCAACAAGTATATGTATCCAGCTAGCAGTATGCAACCAAGAATTCGATGGAAATCCTTATTGAGCTGTTGTGATTTTACATTGCATTTCTAGCTTCTCCAAGCACCTCATATTTTGTACTCTGCTAACTATCTATGCCAATTCTGAACTTCCTTGTAGCATCACAAAAACACTTGAGAGATACCAAAAGTCCAGCTATGGAGGCCCGGATACTACTGTACAAAACAAGGAGAACGAGGTACACAAGCTTGATCCATTTGTTTATTACATAAATCAGTTTCTCATGGGTGCTCTTCTGTTCTAGTAATATTTCTTTGTCAAAAGATCATACTAGTACTCTTCAGTTTGAACCAATTTATTTTGATCTTTAATAAATTAGCTTCATGAGTGAACATCTCATTGCAGACATGAAAGATACTATAGTGGCCTTATATATGATATATTTAGATCATTTGCAGCATAGAATAATTACAGAAACTACATCTTCGTTTCGTTCAAGTGAAATCTCATTGTTCATGTGGCTAGCAATTCCTACATTCGTCTATAGCAGATTTTCATTTCTTTCTGATCACATGCACTTGCCGAGTGTGAGCTAGGAATCCTGGCTATAATTTATACGATGTAGAAAAGATAATTTTAAATTAAATTGTTCTCAAATATGAAAGTTGCAAATATCATTGCATGTGAAGTGATTTTTATTTTCACCCCTATTTCTTACCCACATTTGATAGAAAAGCAGTTAATGCATATTAATTACCTTGGAGATCTTTATACTGAACTAGTTCTTTTTTGCAGTTAGTCCAGAGCAGTCGCAATGAGTACCTCAAACTGAAAGCAAGGGTGGAAAGTTTGCAGAGAACTCAGAGGCAAGCTGAATATACTCTTGAGTTCTTCTTTCACAATGAAAAGGAGTTCCTTTTTTTTACCCAATAAAAATGATGTTGACCCTTTAGATCAGATTACTATGAACGTTTGGAGAATTTCTGTATGTTATAGCTTTGTATAGTACTGAACGTTTGGAGAATTTCTGTATGTTATAGCTTTGTATAGTACTATTGTTTTCACGGTGCATATATGTTATTAATTAGACAGGTAAACAGTATAACCCTTTTCAGCCAGCAATATTTATGCATTGTTTGTTTGCCCTAGTTTATCCATTATCTAGCAAAAGAATAGTTTAGCTAAACCATTGGGTCTTCATCAGCATAATTCATCACATCTGTATATTCTCTGAAAGGAGTTTCAGAATTCTTAAAAACCCTTTGTATGTACACATCAATAATCAACGTATGGAGGCTAATTGCAATGAAGTTAAAAGAAGTTAGCTTAATGCGTAACTACCTAAGGTGTACATAGTTGGTTTTATTGGCAATTATTGCAGGAATTTGCTTGGTGAAGATCTTGGGTCACTCGGCATCAAGGAGCTTGAACAGCTTGAGAAGCAACTTGATTCATCCTTAAGGCTCATAAGAACCACAAGGGTAATTGATTCAATGAACTGTTTTATAATGCAGTAATATATTTTTGGATGAATTACTCGTGCATGATAGCATAATGTTGATATTTTTAAATGGATCACTTTGAATATGTATTTTTGTGATTAACATTTGCAAGGAACGCAAACTATATATAATATTGTACTTTTATTCCATAATATTCAGATTCATCTCATATTTTCTATGACTAATGTTCCTTAGTTAGGGAAGCCTGGAAGTTGGAATGTGTCTGATTGATTCATTTTTTTATTCATTTTTTCCAAATGCTGATTAAACAAAGTTCTGATATTGCAGACACAGCATATGCTTGATCAACTCACTGATCTTCAGAGGAGGGTATGCTTTTAACAAAACTAAATTTATGACAATTTGCATCCATAGAATTGTTTGTTAATTTCTTATTAGATAAGAGCACGGGTCCCATTCCAACTAATGATGTCGCTAAACCGTTTCTAGGAGCAAATGCTGTGTGAAGCGAATAAGTGCCTTAGAAGAAAGGTAAATGTTCCCCTTACCATGTCCCTCATCATATGATGCAAAAAAAAAACATTTACTTGATCTTGGTTAGATACTTGGCGAAGCATATTGTACTTTTTATTTTGATGCTAGTGGTACAATTAACATTAATTCCAAGCACTATAAATTTTCTCTATGTTATGTTCATATGGTGAAAATGGCATACATGCATAAAGCATTCATGGTCTTCAAGTGAACGTGGTCACTTGGCACCATGTCATCAGCATATATATGTAGAATTATTGAATTTGCACTAGCACACAAGTACGTACAGATCGAGTACATCTTTAATTCAAACAATAACCTCCTGTTGCTATACATTTGCGCACTATACAGTACATTGTTAGTTCCTATGACCGCATATATATATGTGATCATCCTTGTTAACTGAAAGAGGATTTAAGGGGGGGTTTTGTGAGATTAATGAAGTCTGTTACGTGATTATTTTGATAATGAAAGCTGGAGGAGACCAGCAACCAAGTGCATGGACAAGTGTGGGAGCACGGAGCCAACTTACTTGGCTACGAGCGGCAGTCGCCACACCCACAGGAGGCAGCGACATCACATGTTGGCAACGCATTCTTTCATCCCCTGGAAGCTGCTGCAGAGCCAACCCTGCAGATTGGGTATGACAATTGTCATTGACCTGCAAATGCTTCCTGTGATTCGCTTCATCCTGTCTGTGCATCTGATCTGTCTTCCGTCCTGTTGTTGTACTTGGCATATGTTTGCAGGTTCGCTCCTGAGCATATGAATAACTTCATGCCGGCATGGCTACCCTGAAGACGGATCTTTGAAGCAAATTAAGAAAATAAATTAAGATGCGGCGACCGCTTTCTGGCATCATATTCTACTGCAAGAGTGACTGCTGAGTACCAGTCACATATATGAGTCTGAGTCTAGCTGTCAATGTGTGGGGGAAAATGTTTGTGATTTTGTTGTATTGGCGCACGATGAAGCGCGCAAGACTTGACGGATGACAATGTCAAAATGTATCCGGTATAAAGGCCTTACGCCACAGCTAGCATGCATATGCGTACGGCTGCTTTGCTGCATAGAAGTACGGTGTAGTGTAATGCCTGTACATTTCGTTATTCGCAGTACAAGTATCAAGTGTGTTTATTAGCTACGTCTCAATGAGACGAGCTGTGTTAGTGTGGAATTGACTGTGGCCATGCTACCATATGACTTGGCCGCGTTTCATCATGCATACAATACTCTAGAATAAATAATGCTACCTTGTACAACCGCTAACAACAAGATGCGCGTAGAACTTAGGGTGTGTGACTTCGGTGTTGGAGATTGAGGAGGGCATTGGTTCGAGATGAAGTCCCTGATTTGTCCAAGCACAAGACAATCTTGGGACACTGCAACAAGATGTGTGGCACCCCGAGTCGTCTTTAATTGGCCGAAAATGCACTTGGCCACCAGCAAAGGAGCCGGTCTTCATTCAGCTTTGGTCTTCGGACAAGATGAGAAGTCTGATTGTACTTAAGTTTTTTTTTATTTTTCATGAAAACACATGTATGTAGCTCTATATTAAATAAAAAGGAGACTTCAACAAATGTCACCTAAAAATACTACTCCTATCATTCTTGAATATTTGTCGGCGGCTAGTTCATTTTTGAACTAAAAATGGTAAATATAAAGACAAGGTGGGAGTAATTGCTGCTCTTCCACGTCTTTACTTGCAAATAGCGTCCTTTTTTTCGACACAATGGTGTCACTTTTTTTTTTATTGGAAAGCAAATTTCCATTGAACTGCGGGTGCGGTGTCTCGTTTTCATTACCAAAGTTTCATAGTACAAGTGTGTAAAAGCCATCTGAAAAACGTACCGAGCGTAAAGAGGGAACTGAGATTGCGGCCGTGGCCCAGCAACATCCCCACCCACGGAAGGCCCAAGCCCAAAGCAGCGCACGGGCACACCGCTTGTCCGTCCGTGCTTCCAGGATCCCGGTTCCCCGCCGCCGTCCCGGTCCCGTCTCCGCGTGCGTGCGTTCGGCGGCGTGGCAGCTTCACTCTCGTTCTCGGCGGGCAGGCCTGGTCCCCGGTGTTCCGCAGCCCGGTCGACCCACCGTGCGGCGTGCGCCCCTGCCCGCGGGCGCCGGGGTGGGGTTGGGGCGGCGGGCGCGGGCGCGAGCGCGAGCGCAGTAGTGACCCCGGGCTCGGTGGGTCAGGAGAAAGCGAGCGAGCCGGTGCCGGTCGGTCCCCCGTCCACGTCGTGCCCGGCCACGCGCACCACGCAGGGCCAGCGAGTGCGATCGGGCACAGCCCGTTCCTTTCTCTGCAAATCAAAGGGACACGGAAAAAACGACTGCCACGTCGGTCGCTCGATCCGCTAGCTGCATGCGTGGTCTCGACGGGTCATTCCGTTTGCTGTTTTTTTATCAGATGCCTCGGGACAATTAAAGCCGGATAGCGTTTTCTTCATGCAGGCCTGCGCTGTGGCCTGTGGCACAGCAGTAAAGTAAATGGTGCGTCTCGACCGTCAGTTATTAATTTCAAATTTTACCCGGCGGTTGCTCGCGTAGTTTAAGTTTGGCAAAGGTTCGTAGCAACGTGAAGCCGTGAAGGCGACCATTCATTCACTCCACAGGTAGAGTAGGGTTCCATTCCATCCCATGGTTTCCTCGCGCGCCACACGTTCAGTTTTTACACTAAAAAAACGAGCGAGAGGCCGACGGCCACGTGACGAGTGAGATTGTGAGATTTGATCCGCACCGCTCTCTGTTTTCTAATCATTTCCCCATGTTTAAATATTCTCAACACCTCGACCACGACGACCCCACCCCCACCCAAAGAGGAAATTCGTCGGGCAGTCGCTCCAAGGAAAACAAATTGTAAATCTACAGACATCCGGCTTGCATTGGACGCCGTTCATTTGCAGATTCTGTTTTTTTTTTTACCAGGAGAAGATTTTAATCAAGAGTTACCTTATTAGTAATAAATACATGCTATTTGTGACGTGTTTGATACGAAATGATAACCATAATTACCAAGCATTTGTTTTTCCCGACATGAATCTAACCCACGACTTCCTCGGAAACAAATGAAATTAGCGCCACAACAACCAAAAAACAAAAATTGAGATTCGTCCATCTTTGACTGCAGGAGCACTATTCCATCACGTCGAAATCCTTTACCCTTTACGGGGAAGCAGTTAGACCAAATGACTTGTTTTGATCAACCATTTTCGATCCGAATTCTTTCTATTCATCTCCAATTCAGGTTGGGATTGAGTTTTGTCGTAGAAGACCTAAACAATTTTTCTGTGAGGTTTTGCTACAATTCCTGGGGTCATGGAACTTTGACTAGTGCTACTACTGGGCAATCAACACCTAGTTGCACGTTTTTTATCCACGGCAGCCACAAAGAACCAACAAAAGAAAAAAAATGACAGCCTCAATTTCCACGGCCTTGAAATCCTTTGGAGAATCCGCTAGTGCTAAGACTAAACGATTTTCCGTGAGATTCTAGCGTACACTAATTCCTGGGATCATGAAAGATTGACCCGTAGGCAATCAACTACTCCTATACTCCTATAGCTGCACAGTTATCCACGTCACACACAGGAATCAAGCAGTTGAGCCATCAATAAAGAAATCCGCGTCCGCCGTTATTATTATTATATCTTATCCTCTTGGCTCTTGGTCTTGGAGAATACAGTAGAGTGGATACGCTGGGCCCCTGCCCCATGCTCCCCTTCCCCTCCCCTATTTCAACAGCACCCAGCTCGCCCCGCTTCCTTTCCGCAGCACGAAAGCGCAGAGCCCACTAAAAAAAGCCGCAGCGAGGCGAGGCGAGCCGAGGCAACGAGACGGAGACACGCAACGCCAACGAGCAAACCCGTTTCAGCGTTCCCCTCGACCTCCCCCCCTCCCGTCCTTCCCCTCCGACACCCGCGGCGGGGATGAGGCCGGCGCCGGCGCCGGCGGCGGACGCGCACCAGTCGCGGCTGCTCTGCGAGCTCTGCGCGCTCGTGCTGACCGTGCTCCGGGCGTCGCCGGACGACGGGGCGCGGCCGCTGCTGCCGCGCCAGGTCACGCCCGCCGGGGTGGCGTCCATGCTGCTCGGCGCGTCCATGGCGCTCATGCTCTGCGGCTCCGTCACCTTCATGCTCGGATTCTTCCTCATGCCCTGGGTCGTCGGCCTCGGCTGCCTCTTCCTCTTCGTCGGCTTCCTCACCAACCTCTCCGGGATCTGGAGGGCCATCCTCCTCTGGCCCTCCGCCGCCGCATGCTCGCCCAAGGACGCAGCCTCCTCCCCATGTACGTCATCTCGCGTCGACTTCACATGCTTTGGATTCGGTGATGGATACGAGAATTGATCGGGGTTAGTTAATTGCGCCAAAATTGGGCATTCTGCGCTTATTAGATCCCGCCCTAGTTCGAAGCATCTATGTTACGTGGGCGCTTGGTATTGTTATGAATGCTGAAAATTGAATATATTCTTGTTCAATTCAAAGTGGGGAATACGGGGTAGTTCTGTCTATCGATTTTTCAGTTCAAAAGGACATCACGGCTAATTAATTTCCAGATAATATTGTGAACAGGCCTGCGGGAGTTTGTTGAAATAGTACCGCACCCAACTCTATTGCTTGGCTAAGAAAATTAGCTTAGGATTTACGACCCGGGCATTGCCTATCCCAAAGAAAAGGGGAGTGGGGGGGGGGGGGGGGGGGGGGGGGGGGGAGGGATCAAGGAAGTGGTAGTTCTTGCCTGTTGCTGCAAGCTAGTGCAACTTCTTTGGGAGTGTGTTTCAGAGTTTTAGTTCTGCAAGTTAGCTCTGGAAAGCTTATGATAACAATAGCTGACGAATTATGATTATGAAACTGAAGGGGAGGAATAGGAACAAATTAAAAGGGTAAAAGTCAAAAAGGTCAATCAGGAACTTTATTGCCTGGCTGCTTAGTGCTTGCTCAATAGTGGGCCACCGATTCACGCTGATGGATTCGTGGGAGACAGGGAGAGGGCTCCTTAAGAAAAATGCTTGCAATGAAGACAATGCTACCATTCATGATCTCGCAGAACAAGAGCTTTCCAGGGTTCTTTAGCTCAATAGGTTTGGGCTTTGACCTAGCTTCTTCCTTTCAACATTTCACTATCAGCCTTTCTTATATTTCCAATAGGGACTGAATATTAGAGATACGAGAGTGACATAATGGTAGAGTTTAGCCTCAATTTCATCACCAACCTCGGTTATCACTAGGAAAAAGTATTGGTTCCGACAAGTGAAAAGTCTTTAGTGTAATTTTTTTCCTGTTCTGTACAAAGCAGATAGTTTAACCACGTTTTCATGAACTTGTACTACCATCTAGAATCACCCCCATGCCGGTGAAATTCCCTTATTTTTAATGCTTCTAGCATTAACCCTAAGCCGCTACCGATGTATAATGACTTCATACCCGTTTTTCTTGTTTGGCTGTCCAACGCCAGCAATGTAACTTGACGTTTCGATTGTCATATTCTTTCAGGGCATATATTTTCCAAGCCTCCATTCATGCCGATATGAAGCCAAATAAAAAGTAAGGCTCCTACGGAGGTGTATAGAAGCAGGGGAGTTTGAGCAGACTGTTGTTGTTGCCAACCTATATTTTCCTTTCTGGGCAACCTGTTTTTACCATGTAACACCGCAACAAGTTTGAAATGGTTTCATACTGTGACTAGACGGATACTTGTTTGTACATACGAAAAGAATGATCTGGTCAAATCGTCATGTTGAGCTTATAATTGTTTCTGAAATGCTGTTCCTTGGCGGAACAACGAGAAATCTCATATATTCTCTTTTTTCTGAGCGCGTGTGAGTTGTGTGGTTCCAATATTGCCGTTCCGCTGGGCCTTTCACCTGATGGTGCTCTTTGCTCTCCAGGCATGCCTGCGATTTCCTTTTCTCAAACTCTATCCGTTCTACGCTGTACTGAACTTTGGACCACATTTTAGACAAAGCTATTTACAGCTACAATACGAAACAAAAACGCTATCAAGACATATTTTGTACTAGTAGATTTAATGAAACTAATTGAATGATGTAGGTATTAAAAGGCATTTTTCTATAAACCAAAACCAGATAAGTTTGGCTTAGAACAAATAATAACCTGACTTTCTATGCCTTGTGTACTGGGACCGTGCGTTCTTGACCGCCCTTGACAGAAACGGTGCTTCGTGAACTTTCACCATCTGGCTTCTGCCGTGACCTGTGATGTTGAGCAAAGAAACTGTAGTTCTCGGTCACATGTCACATCGCCTGCCCCTCCTGCTTAAACGTGAAACATCGACTAATGGCTAATCCCCGTCCCAAAACCAGCAACCACAGTCCACACCTGACCTTCGACTTCGAGACTGCCACGGCTAACCGTCCAATGTCCATGCTTGGAGCGTTGGAGGGTAGGGTCCTTTTGATAACGTTGGCTCGTGCTCCCAGCTCCCAAGAAGCCAAACCTGCTAGAACCTAGAAGCCTAGAATAGAAGGCCAAGCCCCCACGAAAGAAACGCGTGGGTCAAAAGATGTGGCTGTGCAAGCAAAGAGGGTAACGTGGGGACAGCACGTACGGGCATCGCCGTCGCCGTCAAGCAACTGGCAACCAAAGGCGTGGTGCAACGCCATCTGATCCGCGCGTGTGTTGTGTTTTGGCCTGCACGGGCGCCCGGCTCCATGTGACCATGTCTTGCTGGTCGTGCCGGTCATCAGGTGGGCAGATTTGTCTCGTATCTGGATTCGGCCAGAAATGAAAATTCAGGCGCATCGGCTTTATAAGTTGGAGATAGAGAACAAAGAAGATTCTGTATCTCTAATCGGAACGTACGCAAAGCCACTGTCACTGCAGATAAAAAAAAAGGCCGACGGAAGTATCTCAACAAGGGTGATAAATCTGATAAAACTTTCTGGCAACAGTTCAGCATCAACCCGACTGACACAGCTACCAGGACAAGGAAAATGAGGATTTCAAGGACCAGCCCATAATGGAACCCAAAATTCTGGAAAATGGCAGTCTCAAGTAGTGGGCCATTGGAATCCAAAGTTCCTTGCAATTGCAACGGAGTACTCAGTAGCTGACACTAAAACAGCATACAGTTTATGTCAGACACAACAACAAATTAGGTTGCTTCTGAAAAACATTGAGAGAAAACTGTTTGAAATCCTTAGGTTCTTAGCCATAGTTCAGGCGGAACATGTCGTTTTGCACGTAGAAGTTTCCTGGTCCTGCTGGCATCAAATGGAACATCTGCACATACAACAGGTTGCAAAGTTATGAATTTTGTTTGAGCATGTCAACCAAAAGAAGAAACTAAAACCACTGCAATTATTGATGGACCATAACTCATGTTACCAATATTACAACATAACACTGTACAGCATAGCATAAGAGAAAACTTAAGTGATATAAAAAAAACTGAAGTGCTTGTTCGTATGGATTCAGTGGCAGGGGCGAAGGCATGTGGTTATCAATTAAGAAAAAAATTGAAGTACTCTAGCCTGTATGCACCCTGTCCAAAATGAAAAACTACTGGCACAGCTCATGGAAAGAGCCAGCAGCATGAAAGACAACTCAAAGTACACTCCAATCAGAAGAACATTCATTGCAGATAGTAGGAAAACAATGAGAGAAGCTATGTGCACATCCACATGATTCTACAATGCAATGATTAGGAAACAAATGAACTTAATCAAAATCACCAAACCAAAAGGATAGCTGGCATCCATGAATGTAGATGTGTTAACTAAACTAATTCCGTAGATCACACCTACACTTGCCAGAATCATCGAATATGCAATTGCAAAATCCTATACTTGTATTCCCGAAATTAGCTCATTGATTAAACATGAGGGAAAGACTCTGAACTCAGAAATGCAGGATGGAAACACACAAAAGCAACAAAAAGGTATTTCAAATACAATGATAAGTCTGGTTGAATCAAAAGAACCCTATGACGCCTGTAACTCAGATGGCAAAAAAATCAACAAGTATTGAAAAGAAAAAAAATAGCAGGAGACTTTTTTGAACAGACGGCAAGAGGATTGCCGAAATTTTATTGGGAGAGAAAAAACAAAACAAACACCCAAAACAGCAGGAGCCACCCTGCAACTCGAAAAACACCATCAAACACAATAACGCCCTATGCATGCCACCAGCTAGATAAAGGGACAAACCATTACATAAATATCAAATTCCTCCACCACAACAAGAGACTAAATGCTTAGTATCTTAGTAATATAAAACTGGAAACAGCACAGTGAAACATACGGCTTTAGTTTTAGAAGAAACGACTAGTGTGCCCAAGCGGCAGAAATAACTATGGATGAAAGATTGGAGCAACAGATGTAAACCCTGGCAAGAACATATCACATTGTGAATCCTAAAGACAATCCAAACAACACAGAATCCACTGTCCATTGAGGGATTGACCTCCAGTGCCAAAAAAAGAAAAGAGAGATTGGGTAAAATAATCTGCAATACTAGCAAGTGACAGGTCACAGATAAAATTGACCACATTGGGGCAATGAACCAGTTGAACAAAGACACTGTTACGTGACGTTCCTGAATCCAGAATCCTGATAGAGACCTAACACATCCATCACACAGTAGCTACAGGGCAGACGGATTGTCAGAGACGTAAGTAAGGCTGTGTTTGGTAACCTAGAGATTTTAGGAATCCAAATTGTACCACTAGATTGTGAGTGTTTGGATCCACAGACTATTACATTGGGTAAACTGCCAGGTGCCATCATCCATTATCTCTCACTATCAAGGATTGAGAAGATTATGGGATTTTCGCATTGGTTCAAGTGCCACACTATATTCCCATTAACCACCTCAAACCAATTAACCAGACAGGGCCTAACTGCAGCTCCGCAACTAATCGTCAGAACAAATCCAAATAAATAAGCATTCGAGGACATCACGGTATGGACTATGGATAGATCTATCCCCGACAATGTCAGAGCATTGGAGCTACGGCTACGAACGAAAAGAGGTAAGAGGCCAAATGGGGATCATCACCTGGGAGAACTTGAGGGGGTGCTCTCCCTCGGCGACCTGCAGAGCGCCGGAGACAAATACGAGCATGCCGCCGGCGGGGCCGGACGGCTGACAGTCAACGGTGGTGATCTGGTGCTTGCACGAGGCGAAGGGGAGGGAGGTGAGCTTGGCCGTGATGTTGGCGGCGCCCTTGTACTTGTCACCCTCGAAGCTGAGCATGGAGTCCTCCTTGTACAGCCCCACCAGCGTCGCCCGGTTTGTGTCGAACGTCGTGTAGTAGTGGTCCACGAACGCCTTCGCCACGCCGTCGAGATCCATATGGTAGTCTCCGCCGCTCGCCGCCGGTGAGCCTAGGGTTTAAGGGGGTTTGTGGCGAAGGTGGCGGCGGCGTGGAGGATTTGGGAGTGCAAATCGGGGAGTTAAAATATGGCAATCTGCCGGGAAGATTGGGCCGGGGTGTGTGGCCTTCGAGTGTTACTTTGGGCCCAATGATTGGATTTCCGCGCGTTTCTATAATTCGTTCGACGTACGATTTTTTTTCTTTTCTTTTGTGTCTTTTCCATTCTCAAATAGTCAAAATATATTTTTCACGATAGTATAAAGTGAACATGGTAGATTCCAAGGAGAAATTCCATGTACAATAGTGGCTCACAAAAATTCCAGGCAAAGCAGGATGACTTGATCTACATAGCGATTTTTAAAAAAAAAATCTTTTTTTACTTACGTAGTCCTAGTGTACTCCTCGCGCTAGCCCCACTGCGCAGGTTGAAAAGGGTCTAAAACCAATAGAAGAAACATATTTTTACTATTTAGTCTTTTATTTTTTTATCTTATTTTGTATACATACCCGCCGAATACTTTCCTTCTCTTGGGATTAACGAGAAAGGAAAGACGTCGACAAAATAGGTCTCCTTCATTTTAATTAATTCTTTCTCTTTTTCTCCTTTCTATTGTCCGATCAGTCATTCTACAATACGTGTGTGTTGCACGTACATCTATGCTAGTTCGAGTAAAATATGCATCACATCGGTAATGTATGAAATGTCAGTTAAATTTGGCTTAAGAAGCCCTGTCCGAAACTCTATAAACAGAGGCTCAAATTTAAATGTAAAAACAAAATAATAATCTTTATATGGCAAAACATACTTTTTTAGGTTGAGTGAAATGCATCATTAATGCATAATCTTTTCTATCTATATCAGTTAGATTTCATCAATTTTCAAATTGCATTTTTAGGTCCGTTAAATTTTAAAGTGATTCTCTGGCAGGTCCTTACTGGTTTGAGAGGAAATGTTCTTCTTCGTTACCCTCGGTCTTTTTGCTCTCTCTCCCGCCACTCCACTCGTGAGTGTCTCTCAAAAATTATATGACCTTTTATGTGGTTTTTAATGTGGTTGTTTTTTTTAGATGCGTTGGCAATGGGGCATATATTGTTCTAATTCGTTTTGCATGCGTAAGGGTATAATATAATAATGATGATGATTAAGCGTCGAACTATGACAAGTAATCTTTGCAGCAATGCAGCATCCTCGATCTATTCATTCGTTGAATGCTGTGCAGTCTCTCCTGATCTCCCCCTGCTTGCCGGTCTTCACCCCAACTCTGCCCAGCTTGACCATGGCGTCCTTGAACGCCTCGAAGAAGCGCGTCTGATTCTTGGCGAAGTCCCTCACCGCCGGCCGCGACGCGCCGTCGCTGTACAGCGCCTGGTCGGAGGTGAACAGGCCCAGGCCGCCGGCGAGGTTGGCGTAGTAGGCGTTGTCGAAGGCGGTGGGCGTGATGGGGTCCATATTGACGGCGATGTCCGCGGCGACGTCCGGCGGGCAGGCGTCCATAAGCTGCCGCGCGTAGGCGGGGTTGTACGACGGGTCCACCGGCGGCGGCGCGCCGTTGCCACTGCCGTCGCCGGCGCCGTGGTGGTAGAGGCGGTCCGTGAAGCGGGCGCAGTGCGCGAACCCGACGGTGTGCGCGCCCGAGAGCGCGACCATGTCGAGCGTGGAGAGGTTGTGCTTTGCAAACATGGCGGCGAGGTCCTTGACGCGCATGCTGGGCCCTGGCAACCTGCCCGCGACGCCGCCGGCCGTGGAGACGAGCCCGTCGAGCCGCCCGAGCTCGACGGTCCAGTGCGGGCCGGACGACTGCCATGCCATTGCACAACGCAACCACAAATTCAGAAACCGAACAGACATGATGGCTCAGAACGAAGGAAGTGCGAGCTTCTCAGTCAGAAGGCCATATGTTACCATGCTGACGACGTCCCGGGCGGCGATGGCGAGGATGTCGGCGCAGGAGACCACGCCGGGGCACTTCTTCTCGACCTCGGCCTTGGCACGCACCACGGTGTCGAAGCCGTCGCCGGCGAGGGACACGTTATCGGGCGCGTCCTTCTCGGCGCCGTTGTCGCGGGAGGCGATGACCACCGACGCGTCACAGCCCTGCAAATGAATTCACCTGAAACGCGTCAATTTCAGTTTCGCGCGGTACAAACTGGTAGGAGTACAAAATGGGATTCAAAGCTTTGGTGAGGGTGCTGAATGATGATTGATTACGTGGACAGCATGACATTTCGTATTCGTCTCGTCGGAAAATGACAAACGGGTGCCTGAATTTACCAGCAGGGACGCCCGGCATATCTGACTATCTGAGGATAGAATTCAGCCCAGTTGACAGAAAGGGTCGTGCAGTCACATGGCAGAGCTGTCATGGGCTCGTACCAATAATCTACGGCCCCATCATATCGGTCCTGCTTTTCTACCAAATTCAGCCTGATCTAAAACTTCAGTATGGAATTATGAGCGCAGTATTCATCTCTTAAAACAAAACAAAAAAGATAATGAGAGCAGTAAGTAAACTGCAAGTCGATCTGGAAGCAGATTAAAACTTCAGACTTCACACACGAGGCTGATCGGATCGAACACAACCCTCTTCCTAAGCTATGAGATTGCAAACCAAGAAACTCAATGGGTAAAATCTAACTCGGCTTGTTTAAATCGCAGGGATTTTACGGGAATCGATTCGATTAATTCCCTCTGCATTTGGTAGGAATCACCGCGAGCGATCTAAAATGGATCCTTGATTATTTTGCTTACAAGTCAGAACAGCAACAGACTCAGCTGTAGCCACTGATGGATGTTGCTCACCTCGACGAAGCAGTCGTGGAAGAAGAGCCTGAGCGTGGCCGGCACCGTGACGAAGGTCTCCTTGACCTTCTTGGCCACCGCCGCCCGCACGATCGCCTCCACGTCCGGGCACGTCGACCGGTAGTAGTCTGGGGACAGCTTAGCCTCGCCGGATGGCAGCATTAGCGCTGCTGCCAGGCAGGCCACCGCCACAGCGGCGAGCAAGTGCCCGCATCTTCTTCTCCATTTCTCCATGGCGGCCTTGGAGTGTGCTCCAAAGGGGAAGAAAGAAGACACTGACCAGTGAAATGATTGGCTTGGAAATGGAAGGCTGTGCAAATGGAGACAGGGAAGGTTGGTGGGCCTATGTGTGTACAGTGTGCGCTGGGGCAAAGTGAAAAGAGAGGGAGGGGTGTTAGGTTTACACATGGATTGCAAATTGCAATTCATAAAGTGAATTAGTGGGAGGGCAAAAGGTTGAAACCAAATGATGCTGGAATCTGTACAATATACAAGTATAGTACTTGATCTACGAACAATAAGCTACAAACAGCGGCGCAAGAAAATTATAAGAGCATGTTGATGGCACAGTTTTCCAATAGTGTGGTTTGACTTAGTCATTTAGCATTAACACCTACCAAACTCAACAAGTACCATTAGTTCTTTAATTGCGCCTTTTCATCTAATCACCAAAATCCACTTAGAGGCCTAAATACACTTTCATGTCCCTAAATCGATCGCCTTTGTATGTGAATGAGTGTGGGGTCAAGTCTACCAATCTCTCATGTTCCTCTAATGTACTCCATTCATCCCAAAACATAGCTACTTTTAGTTTTTTTCTATGCTCTATTTCAAGTTTGATCAAGTTTATAGAAGAAATAATTACACTTTTGATACTAAATAAGTACACCATAAAAATTCATTTATTGATTGATTTAGTGAAATTGACTTGGCGTCATATATATTTATAATTTCATACAAAGTTGGTCAAATATGTTCATCCACCTAGACTAATATTGTTTTTGTAGATTGAAATAAAAATAGATAATGTACCACTGAAGGCGTACATTAATCCTCGTAAGAGACACTAGAGAAAGGAATAAATTGTATAGATTCTCATAAAAAGTAAACAACGAGCCATCCATCTCATACATTTTACCTCCAAAACGTTGCCAACATCTGCCATTATGAAAAATGCTCTAAGTTAAGCCCCTAAATCTATATTATATGGACTATCATGACAAAATATAACATAGAATAACCTCTTAAAGTGCCGTATACATTACCTCCTCTGCACACAAATACAAGTTCTTGGAATTTCATGACATATTAATGAAGACGAGGAAAGTTGTTTATGCTCCTCGTTCCTTAGTCGAAACTATGTGAATGTGTGATAACAACCATTAGTTGATGGTTAGGGGCAGACATTCAATTTTTTCGTTACTAAAGGACCATTTTTTCTTCAATTAGTTGATATGTTTGTTTGGATATACCATGTTTACAAAATCAGATAACCCAAAGAAGTTGAGGGTTTAAAAATATAATTTACCTTATTTTCAATTAAATACGAAAAAGTTTTGAGGACACATAGAAGTGCGTTGTAAAGGGAGAAACCGCCCTGTTTGGTACATTTTATAAGCAGTTTATGGCCAAAATAAGCAGAAACTATCAGCTAAATGGTTTGCAACTTTTTTGGCCATTTTTTTCCCACAGTCTCCATTTGTACTAAAAAGCAGAAGCCAAACAAAACTTTCGCTTATTTGTACAGCTTCTTAAGGAATCGCTTCTCCCCACGGCTGTACCAAATAGAGCATATGTATGTGGACGAACAACAAAATGAACAAATGGTAAGTGGCATTTATCACAACTGCATAGATATTATATAACATCTTGTTATTATTAATTATAGGCCCCAAATGGAGGTCCACCTAATCCCCAAGAGGCATGTTAGAAAAAAATAGATCCTAGAAATTCTCAAAAAATAAAGAAGGCAGCCCATCTTGTAGCCAGCAATTGGGTCTACCGTTTTCCAACAATTTCCATTTTTTTATTATGAAGGATAATTGAATGTGACCCCCTTAATTTGCATTTAAGTTACCCACTTACACCATTATGAATGATTATTCAAATTATCCCCCTACATTTGCATTTAAATTACTCACATATGCCATCATGAAAGATTATTTAAAGCAAAATCTAAATTTACATTTAAATTATTCAAACTTTTATTATGTGAAATATAAGTAAAAATAACTCATAGTCTATATTTAGATTACCTATCTATGTCATTACAAAAATTATTTAATGTAATGTCCTAAATTTATACTTATAGTACCAATATTACCATTCTAGTTACCACATCTGTTATTATTAAAATTAAACAAAAAACCCATCAAATCTACTCTTATATTACAAGCACATGCTATTATAATAATATATGAATACAAAGTATGCATATACATATGTTTCTGAATACAATATTTCTCCTACTAATAAGTAATAATATATATAACTAACCCAAAATAAACATGTTTTATGCACCGTGCAAATCAAGTGTACATGCATGTATAAGTGATAGCTTGGCAATTATGAAAAATGTTTCTCTCACGAATAGCATACTAGTGGCACTCATAAATCATTTTAAGTTATATCAGTACTGCCTGAAACATAAATGTTGTAAGTTCTTACTACATTTTGATTGAAATAGTATAACATATCTTTACTGATAGTTTAGCTATAAGATTCCAATTTGTACCAAAAAGACAGTATTACTTGCATAATATATTTGCTAAAGAAAAAAGTGAGCATGCTACAGAATGAAATGACGGTTTATATGCCACTAAAGTAAGAGTGTAGTCTAGAACTTATAATCCATTATTGAAAATAATATGCAAACAGACCATTCATAAAAGGTATAGTAATGGGTTTCAACTTTCAACTTAACATGTGGACAAAAAAAAAAACTACATCAACAAAATATGAAACCAAAATCTAGATTTAACCTCAACATATACGCTTCAGAAAGAACTGAGATATTTGAGGTAAGGTTTTAACTAAACACTTATTGAAGACATGTAGAGATGTGACACAAAGGGGAGAATTACGAGTACAGAGAGCGTGTGAGCAAAGACAAGTGTCGATTGTAAGGTACTATTATAACCAGAAATTTTGTATTTATATTTGCTAAGGTTGTGGCCGTTATAGGAGCACGGGTTGGCAGATTTGGCCTATGTAAGTATTGCATTAAAGGCGAAACAAAGAATAGCAAAGATAAACAACTTTCATTAGTGCTAGCTGTTGGTCCTACATTTAATTTGTAGTACTAATTTTCTAGGATTATAGTCCACTTAGGAGCATGGTTCAATGAGAGATACCATTAAGCATTAAAATTTGTGGTACATACTTTACACATCTATATCTATATCTATTATATAAGTGAAGCTAGTCCACTAAATATTTTTCTCAACATGCGGCCTATCCACGTTATCGTAGGGTCCACCGAACACTACACTATTCATTGATGGTTTCTATTGATTTTTGTAACAAACATCACTCATGTATGTGCTTAAAAGGAAGAAAAAAAAGTATATGCACATATCTTTCGTAGTATTTTTAGTACTTTATTCATTACATCTCACTTTCTAAATCATGTTTAATTCAATACTGCAAAATTCCCGCTGCAATGCGTAGGGTATCATCTAGCGTACAACGGTAGCGGACCTACGTTTTAGATACAGGGTACGCCCGGAGAAAAATTAGAAAAAAAGCCTAAAACAAGATTCGAACTCGAATCGGGTATACCGTGCCATATATGACATACCAGCTGGACCCGCTGCTGGTGTACAATGATGAGTACATTTCTCCTGACGGTTGGTGGGAACAAAGTTACAAAAGTGAGTACGCACGAGAGCAGACTGGAGAATCGCGCGCCCATGCTCTGCCATGTGCCAAGTCGAATAGTCGATCCGCGTATCAGCTTTCAACATGGAGGTGCATGTACTAGCATAAGAGGAAGGTGTGCGTGTGACCACCCGCCCCAGCGGCCCAGCCCCATCGATTCCTCCGGCGCCCTACTACGGTCTTGTTTGTGCAGGAGCTAGCAGCCACAAACCCCACAAAACCCCATCGCAATAACTGGGGGTGTGGCCTGCGTGGGTGGGCAGCCTAATCCAGCTGAGTCCAGGATGAGAGTGGCGGTGGTGGGCGCCGGCGTGAGCGGGCTGGCGGCGGCGCACGAGCTGGCGAGGAGCGGCGCCGCGCGCGTGACCGTGTACGACAAGGAGGACTACCTCGGCGGGCACGCCAGGACCGTGGCCGTCGAGGTCGAGGACGGCGGCGGCACCGTGCAGCTCGACCTCGGCTTCATGGTCTTCAACCGGGTACGTACACGTACGCGTAGTTACCATGAGTGCCCCTGACCAACACACCATGCACGGGCACTTCATTCTCGCGGGCGGCGTTCGTTCTACATGCTCAGCTGGGGCTGCAGCTGCAATGCGAGCTTCTCGGTCGGCGCATATATCGTATCCACGCGGGCCGGCATTCAGGTTCCGGACTTCCGGCCGGCATCGTGTGCCATTGGCATCAACAGCTTTTCCTCTCCTTTATCTTTAGCTAGCACTATCTAGCAGGCGCTTCTTCACTTCAAGAACACCACTAATATATAATTTGTTTTCTAAATTAATTAGCTAAGCTAATTTCCCAGCACACACGCACGCACACACACATCGTCTTCATGCATGTTCATGGCTAAATTAAGATGAACGTCCGTGGGTTAGATTGGGTTATGTGCTCAACTACACGAGGATTAATTAATTAGGCGATGTAAGATGCAAAATCCATGGGAAACAGTCGGTGCAAGGCGGCGACGTGGAGGCGGCAGGGACCTTACATTCTCACGTGGCCACCAGCAAAACGCGAGGGGTCATGACATGCATTTCCTGGTTTGGTCCCCCTTTATTCTTCGACGACTAGTAAGTGGTGGAGTAGCATACATACTAGTAGCATACATACTAGTAAACATCCAGGCCACTCTCGCTTTGTTAACTTGTACTGCATTATATCAACTCCTCCCATCTCACAATAAACGTATTTAAGGGTTCTAAGACATATTGGTGCAGTGGTACTAAGAAATGATCTGTACTTCTCTAATTAAAATGGTTACTCCGTCCGTTCCAAATTGTAACGGGTTCTAGTTTTCTTTTTATTTGCCTATATTCATATGGATGTTAATGGATTTAGACACATATTAAGTATACATATATGGAGTAATGAATGAATCTAGTTGAGGTCTAGAACCTCTTGCAATTTGAGACGGAGAAAGTAATTGACATAGAAGAATATCTTTAAAGAAAAGCGAGAGAGAGACGGATATGTATGCACCTTGTAAATAAAAAAAGTGTGCATCTTAAAATGGAAAAATACAATGCAATTAATAATCAAATAAACTTGTCTAATGCCTAAAAACTACACATCTCTTTTTTAAGGCGAGCCACCTCTGCTTTTAAGAAAGCCACGTCCATAAACTACAAAGAGTAAATTGCATATATCATACAACAACTTGTCAGGTGGGTGCGGATTGGTCCAACAACTTGTAAAATGCTCAATCTAATACAATAACTTGACATGTGGGTGCAAGTTGGTCCAACAATTTGTCAAATGCTCAATTTAGTATAATAAGTTAATAAATTGGTGCATCCACAGTCCAAATACTATAAGGAGCAACATATTTCAAGTTGGAACAAATCATTAAGCATTATTTGACCATTTATATTCATGTCACATCGGTAATGTATTTGGTCAAGATTAGAACCTTAAGTGTTCACGAAACTAATGTTATGAATTCATATTAATTATTTTTATGAAATAATTTAATTTTAATTAGAAATGTTTAATTCCATATTTAATATTGATAAGTTTATGCTTTATTTATCTAAAAAACCAATATATGAATACATACTAACAATATCTTTTAGAAGTCTAGTATGAATATATTTAAAACCTCATGTACTTGTTTAGAAAGGGAAACTAAGCTAAAGGAACAGAGATGAACGTGCTCATATATAAATGTTGAATGAATGAACCTCAGGTCCTATGGTCCCTATTTTTTTTTTCTTTCAGTAATGCTAATGGTGTAATTCTAAAATATTATTCAATTTTAACTACACAGTTGAGAAGTAACAACCGGGTCACGATCAACAAAAATTTATTAACAAATATTAAAAATTATTAAAAATTTACATGTCCATCCATGCTTAATATGTCACCATTGTAACGTTTGGACTGCGGGTGCACCAATTTTCCAAGTCGTTGCACTAAATTATGCATTTTACAAGTTGTTGGACCAATTTGCACCCACCTGTCAAGTTATAGTATTAAATCAAGCATTTTACATGTTATTGGATTAATTTGCATCCTCTAACAAGTTGTTGTATGGCGAGTGCAATTTACTCAACTACAAATACTCTCTTGATGGAACACGTTTCGACATGCATATGCTTATTTTCAGATGGAGGAGGCCCCATGAGGATATAGTTTTTCGACAGCTCGCTGTCTATCCGGGCCGGGCTCACTGACATTTCCATCAATAGGCATGCATGTCGGTGTTTAGCTATGGTTGTTATCCTGTCCCGTGTTCACAGCCTTTTGCGGGTCCCAGGATCCTTTGGCCTCGCCTATTTTCGGATGCTCGATCTCGCTGTGGACAAATCAAACTACCACACACAACTCATCTCATCAGCCACCTTAGGATCTGTTCCTGACGTGGCTAGATTTTCTGAAACCGAACTGCGTTTAGTGAGGCTGTTGCAATGCAAAGCAGGTTTGTCTATGCTGCCGTGAAATGTGTTTAGTCGTCTGCTTTTAGTCTAGCCTACTTTGTATTTTAAATTTATATATCAAGTTTGGTCCAGTCCGATCGATCCTGTTTCTAAAATGTAAAATGTATTCGGCCATTACTTATTTTAATTAGGAGATACAAAGATGAGTTAGAAAGATATATTCACTTCTGTGGACTGCAGATTCTGCATAGGTTTAGTATGATGGCTGAAAATGCAAAAAATGCAGTGTACCGTTTAGGGTCTGTTTGAATTCAGGGGTTAGAACAAAATGATTAAAATTTAGTCATTTTAGAGACTAAAGTTCCAACACCAAGAGTTAAAATATGGCTGAAAGATTTTAGCCCATTAAGGGCCTGTTTGGATCCAAGTGACTAAAACTAAAGTGACTAAAACCAGTGACTAAACTTTTAGCTACCTCTTTTTGGATCCAGTGACTAAAGCAGTGACTTTAGCCACTTTTAGTCACCTCTGTTTGGATCCAAGGGGCTAAAATAAACTAGCTGTTGCATTTAGTCACCTTTTAACTCCTCCTTTGTGGCTAAAGGGACTAAAACAATTTAGTCACCTTTTAACTCTTGGTATTTGGTTCTTTAGTCACCAAAATGACTAAATTTAGTTTCTTTTCCTTTAGTCATTTGGATCCAAACAGGCTCTAACTCCTAAAAAAGAGCTAAAAGGAACTAAATTGTGACATATAGTTTATTTTAGCCATTTGGATCCAAACAAAAGAGGTTGAAAAAAGCTAAAGTCACTATTTTAGTCTCTTCGTCTAAACATGGTTGCCTAAAGTTTAGCCCTTATTTTAGCCTATTTATTTTAGCCTCTTGATCCAAACAGACCTTTAGACATGCTAAGCATCCATTTTCGCCGCTGTTTGGACCTAGCTAAAATACTAAAGCTAACTAATCAAACACACTTAAATGTAAAAATTCCAGCGTCATTTAATTTTAGGCTGTGTGTAGGAGGAGCCAAAGACGTACCGTACGTAGCAAAGGACGCAAGTAACGGGAATCAGCCTTGGACTCTCGGAGGGTTAGCCATGTAACGGAACAAAGAAGCCCGTACTCTGCGCCATGCGATGCGAGCAGTGATGACCCGCTGCTAGCCTGCTACTTCCGCACTTCGCCGTAGCCGCCTCTGCTTCTCTGGAGTAGCCGGCTGGCGGGAGTTGCCACTGCTCGTCTCCTCCTGCTGAGGGGAGCAGGGGAGGGGACACCGAGCTCCTCCTCCTCCTCCTCTATGTTGGTCACTGGTCAGGGCTTAGGACAGAGCAGCAACCGCTCCTCCGCGGCATGGCCAAGCGCCCAAGCCACAACCACGACAAACTGGCAATTAACCTAGCGGTGGATGTGGAGTTGTGGATCCACCCATCCACAAGTTGGGCCTGGTCTGAGCCGTGCGCTTCATGTGTTCGTCGAAATGCCGGAGAGGCACGCCGCACGCGTACTCCTACTCTCTCCGCACGGAGATTGATGGCGCTCAAGCGCAGCGTGGTGGTGGACCGGCGTGTCGTCCATGGCGAAGTCCCCCCATGGACAGGCAGGAGTCGGGGAAGTGCCCTCCATGTTGCTCAAGGCGGACGGCACGTTGTTGCCACCGTCAAGGAGGTCGAGAAGAAAGGCTGGTGAAGCGCACCAAGGTCTGGACCATCCTTAGTGAGCCTGTCAAACCTCTCCCTCGAGGGTACGCCTGACGACCTCACGACCAGCAGTTCAGTTCGTCCCTTGAAACTCTGGCTTTGCCCACCTGGTCAGTGTTTATGCCCATGCATGACTGGTATCATTCTCAATCTTTTACCTTGCGCAAAAACAAGTTACATGTTGGCAAACTGTCTGGATACTAGACAGCATTGAAGTTTCTACTCTTGTAAAACTGCACTTTACCTAATTTGGTCAGTAGGCAGTAGCCACATTTGACAGGTCACATCTGCATATGAGCAGCACATGGTTGTTAACCCTATGACGGCTAATCTTGGGCGGTATTATCTGCGAGCTAGCAGAGGTTTTCAAAACTCCATATCTACTGGTGAAACATAAAGGAGAATTACATAATACATATGCACATGATGTGATCAGGAAATTGAACAAAGATAGCATAAGGTCTGCATGTCAGTGGCATGGCAAGCCAATGCATATCGTTATGTGAGGTGAGCAAAATCCTCTGTTTGTAATCCACATCAGCCGTAACCAACGTCACATCAGAGTGTGTCCATTCCACGTGGCAAACATAACATTGTTGTGGTGGTAAAATATTGTAACACCTTATCCAAGCCATCAATGGTGCGCCAGGGCTGACTCCTCGATCTACTTGGTTTAAATGTGCCGACAAGTGCAATGATAACTTTAATGCATGGTTTTCTAATGGTTTTATCAATAAGTGGGAGGATTGTTGGATTTTCCATGCTTTACAATTTTAACATACTGTCCACAATGTATGACACAAGTTTTGTGCACCGCTTGAATTTACTTGATGTGGACATTGTGCTTTCTTTTGTCGTATAACTTATTAACTTGTGACATATAAATGTGCTAAATGGCAGGTAACATACCCAAACATGCTGGAATGGTTTGAAGGGCTTGGGGTGGAGATGGAGAGTTCCGACATGTCCTTCTCAGTGAGCACACAGTTGGGGACAAGTGGCAGCAGATGCGAGTGGGGCAGCCGTGGAATCTCAGGCGTCTTGGCACAGAAAAGCAATACACTCAGCCCTAGTTTCTGGCGCATGATTCGTGAGATACTCAAGTTCAAGAATGATGCTCTCAAGTGATAATATGTCTTGATCTCATTCTGAACTAACTAGCCCTAACCATGGGTGTCTAGTCTACTTATAACTAGCATATAAAGTGGGTGCATATTTTGTAGGTACTTGGAGGACCATGAAAACAACCCAGATATGGACCGGAATGAGACGCTCGGGCAATTCATTCAGTCTCATGGATATTCCCAGTTCTTCCAAGAGGCTTACCTTGTACTCCTCTGTTCTTTATTGTCCCATTTTCTGTATGTTTTATGTTTGTGTCAAATTATAATGGCAAATTTGCTTTGCTGCAGATCCCAATCTGTGCATGCATATGGTCATGTCCATCCCAAGGAGTGTTGGGATTCTCTGCTTTCTTTGTGCTCTCATTCTGTCGTAACCACCACCTTCTTCAGGTAAACGAGCTCATTAGCTAGGCTTACTAATTTTCTGCTATTGATGCTAATTTTTTTCTTGCATTTAAACTGTGCATTCAGCTGTTCGGTCGCCCCCAGTGGCTCACTGTCAAGGGTCGTTCACACTCATATGTGCACAAGGTGCTGTGCTATATAGTCCACTTTCACACGTTTTCCGCTTAAGAACAGAATGGAAAAAAGGATGATTGATCAATGCAACTAGTGCATGCCAGCAGGTAATGGAGGAGTTGGAAAGCATGGGCTGCCAAATTAAAACCAGCTGCGAAATTAAATCTGTTTCAAGTTCTGATGGAGGTATTACCAATACAATCTCTCCATCTAGAATTTCTTTTGATTATAACCTGGTGACTAATCCAAAACATGTAATCAATGTTTTCAGCAGGCCTCAGGGTTACAACATTTGATGGTTCAGAAGAGACGTACGACAGAGTCATATTTGGTGTCCACGCACCTGATGCTCTACAACTTCTAGGAACTGAAGCAACACACGATGAACTGAGAATACTAGGTGCTTTTCAGTATGTCTACAGGTAATGTATGCTATCACCAACAGATCTGGGTTTGTTTGATTGGATCTGATCTTCATCTCCTCCCTCACTGCAGTGATATATACCTCCATTGTGATAAAAGTATGATGCCACAGAGTTCGTCAGCATGGAGTTCCTGGAACTTCCTGGGAACAACGAACAAAGGGGTTTGCGTAACCTACTGGCTAAATCTGCTTCAGGTAGTTACCTTACCTTAACATGGATAGCAGCAACTAGCAATCTATTCTGGTAGCTTAATATGTATATGTATATTAGCACTATGTACTTTGATTAATAGACCCTTGGAATTTTTTTCTAGAACATAGAATCTACGGACAGGCCTTTTCTGGTGACACTGAACCCTCCTCATGTCCCAGACCACGTCTTGCTCAAATGGTACACCAGCCATCCTGTCCCATCTGTGGCTGCCGCAAAGGCTTCTCTTGAGCTTCATCGCATTCAAGGAAAACGAGGGATTTGGTTCTGCGGGGCATACCAAGGTAAGCTACTCCATACATACAGGGCTCGCATCAAGAACTAACTTGCATAAATTTTTCCACAGAACATTCTGACTTTGTGTCTTTCACTGAAAGACATAAAAAATTATCTTTGCTTTTGGACTATACAAAAGTCTGAAAGCAACTGATCTTTGCTGCAGGACACTAGATTGTGTCTTTGAGAAAAATATACACACTTTTGCCGTTCAATAGTAAGGATCAATTTTTTTAGTGTCTTTCAGTGGAAGGCACAGAGTAGGAGTGTTCTCTAGCAAAATTTGCCAACTATCTATAAGGATATCAGCAATTAGTTCAGTGGTCTGAAATGTACATCTCTTATGCTTGGATAACAGGTTATGGTTTCCATGAAGATGGACTCAAGGTACTGTACTATTACCAGAATCTGCCTACTTAAATGTTTTGGCGAATGTTTTACTTTTGTGATTCATTTTGTGACTTATGTTGGATATTGGATATATTACGGTATAACATAGGGATTGATGCACGCATGCAGGCTGGGAAAGCTGCCGCTCAAGATTTACTCGGTAAGAAGAGTGACCTTCTGGTGAACCCAAAACAGATGATCCCATCATGGACTGAGGCTGGGGCACGTCTTCTGGTAGCAAGATTTCTTGGCCAATATGTATCTATCGGTAACTTGGTGTGAGTTCTTCTACCAATTGACAAATATTTCACAGAAATTTCCAACTGTGACTCCTATAACTTAATTTATCGTGTGCATGTAGCTTGCTTGAAGAAGGAGGCACTATATTCAGTTTCGGTGAAGCGGGCAAAAAATGCCATGCGAGATCTGTCCTGCGAGTACATGATCCCATGTTCTACTGGAAGGTTCTGAACTTCTGTTCTCTTCTCACCATTCTTGTCCAATACTTTTGCTTCTCTGATCTCTCATACCATATCATGTGAAATACATTCTTCAGGTTGCAACTGAAGCAGACCTTGGTTTGGCAGACGCCTATATTAATGGCTATTTTTCTTTTGTTGACAAGAGAGATGGTCTTCTGAATCTTTTCCTGGTAAGTTACTCTTACAATTTTCATCAAAAGGAAAGTTAATCTTACAATCTAGCTAGTCAAGTCAAGCAAGTGGCACATCTGCACATGATATGAAGTTATGAACTCCTATTTACAAGTCACTTTTACATATTATTCTGGTGTTTCCTGTTTAATTTTGAAGTGCACCCATTAACCATTTTGCTACAGATTCTCATTGCAAACAGGGACTCAAACAAGAGTAGTAGCAGTGTTGCCAGTAAAAGGTTAGAGTCCCCTCTAAATTTCTCCTTTCTGTAATCAAATCAAGCAGTATATATAGTTCAAAATTCTATAAGCAATTGATAAGTAATCGTGTACATGTGTAATTTCTATGGTCGTCAGAGGTTGGTGGACACCCCTGCTATTGACAGCTGGGGTCGCCTCCGCTAAATACTTCCTTCGTCACATTTCAAGGAAGAATTCTGTCACACAAACACGTCAAAACATCTCTCAACACTATGATCTGGTCAGTAGTGCTAGCACTTCTCATTATGCATTGAGTTTCCATCTGTTTTACAATAGCTATCAAATAATTTCCTCATTCATAATACCTTCCACAACTAGTACAAAGTCATTTGCTTGTCCCTCAGGTTCACTGACATTTTTTCTCCTTTTTGCATTCATTCTTTTCGTCTTATGTTCATGCAGAGCAATGAATTCTTCTCACTTTTCCTGGATCCATCGATGACTTACTCTTGCGCCGTCTTCAAGGTTTGTTTTGTGATCAACTAGCTAGTGAAACTCATGACTAGCTTGATCTTGCAGATTGTGATCTAAGTACTCCAGTATAGTCAAATGCTGATGTTTGATACGTGCATGGTCTTATTGTTTGGTAGACAGAGGATGAAAGCTTAGAGGCAGCCCAGCTACGTAAAGTTCGCCTTTTAATCGACAAGGTATTACATATTGAGACTATCAATTTAGTTAATACTATTTCTGGTAGTAAATAATTGCTTATATATATTCACAGATACATGAGTATAAAATGATCTGATGAATCACCAACATACTACATACTGAATGTATCAATTTAGTCAATACTGGTTTGTTAGTAAATAATCGCATATATATTCATGCATTTGAATGAAAATAGAATATATATTCATGCATTTGAATGAAAATAGAAATGTTATTATTGTCTGATGGATCTCCAATATCCTGCACGCTAATGGATTGTAGGCTAAAGTGGAGAGGGACCACCACGTTCTTGAGATTGGTTGCGGCTGGGGCAGCTTAGCAATCCAGTTGGTGAAGCAAACTGGCTGCAAATACACGGGGGTGACATTATCTGTGGAGCAACTGAAATACGCACAGAGAAAAGTAAAAGAAGCTAGCTTAGAGGTTAGTGCTAGTCAGTACCAGCTCTGCTTGTTCTGCTAATGGTTGTGTTAGTTGAGTTTTCTCAAAAATATTGACATTGATTATGCATAGCAGGACCACATAAGCTTCATGCTGTGTGACTACCGTCAAGTACCAACCCAACGCAAATACGATAGGATCATCTCTTGGTGAGTACTACTAGCTGTATATGTAGCTTTAATTGACTTCTTGATGTGTGACAAAAGCTATATGCAACATACCAGCTTCATTTAATTTCATGGTATACATGACTAAAATATATAATAAGGGAAATGATGCATGCATGAAAATGTCTTGATGGATCAGCGAGATGATCGAAGGCGTTGGGCATGAATACATGGATGATTTCTTCGGCTGCTGCGAGTCCCTTTTGGCTCAAGATGGCCTATTTGTCCTGCAGGTATAGATAAACACATAATGAACTTTCTATACACATTGGCTTGGAATCTACTGCATGATTTGTGATTGGCGTTTATGAATGTAGTTCATCTCAATCCCAGAAGAACGGTACGAGGAATACAGACGGAGTTCAGATTTCATCAAAGAATACATCTTCCCTGGGGGATGCCTTCCGTCGTTGGCCCGGATCACGTCTGCCATGTCCGCGACATCAAGGCTCTGGTATCTGCCATAGTTTTTTTTTGGGGGGGGGGTGAGAATATGCACCGTAGCTAGTCATCTATCAGTTCCTGCTGGAATTACTATAACGATGATCCAATCTGTTGAAGTGCAGCATCGAGCACCTTGAGAACATTGGGTACCATTACTACCCAACGCTGATACGCTGGAGGGACAACTTCATGGCCAGCAAAGAGTAAGTACACAACTCGCTGCTACTAATAAGTTGCGTGCTAATGCTGGCAACATGCATGCATTATTCACCTTCTCTTGATATCTATGATCCGTATATATAGAGAATAGCTGTTCTACGCATGCGCCGCACACTCTCCTTTGTGCCCTCCACACATCAACAGTTGCAAGAGATATTTACCTGAATACCTGTCAACTACAAATGCTTATATTGCTCAGTTGCAACTCAAAATTAATAAAATCGCTCACCAGCTGCACATCTCAGTTACAGTTTGTTGCACAGAAACAACTAGATGTTTGTTGTTAGTTACAAGTTGCAAAATGGATTACTACTCGGTTACAACTTCATTTAACCCACTATTGCAACCCTTATCTGTACTTAGTAGTTACGAATTCGATCAGTATGCGGTTGCAGCCGCAAATACTAGTACAGAGGAGATACGGTTTGAAGATCAGAACAGTTGAAACTTATGGTATCCCCCAATTGCAACTTGGTTCAGTGTGCAACTGCGGTTACAACTTGGTTCAGTGTGCAACTGCGGCTACAGCCTAGCCTATCATACAGTTGCAAACCATTCTACCAGGCAGTTGCAACTGAGCAACTCTCAGTAATTAACTGAAATTTTTTATTCAGCTGCCTACTTGTGAGGGGATTTGCGCACGGGTACAGTACAGTATATCAAAACCATGCTCATATATGTTACTCTCTGATCCTCTGCAGTGCAATTTTGGCACTGGGCTTTGATGACAAATTCATCCGTATATGGGAATACTATTTCATATACTGCGCCGCTGGATTCAAGTCGCGGACACTTGGGAATTACCAGGTACTCGGACGCAAACACAACTACATTCGTTCATGGATTCACTAAAAGTGAACATCATATCGACGTGAATATACAAATGGATATACATTTGCAGATTGTATTTTCTCGCCCTGGGAACGACAAACTGGGCTATCATGACGGTCCTTACGCAAGCTTTCCTGCAGCTAATCAAGCCAGCTAATGCGTCTACATATATACATGCTATTGCTGGTGGATCAAGCCAGCCGATACTTTTTCTTGGAAGGGATACGTGTGTCATCATGCGTGCAAACCATTATTCATTCGGTCACTTCAATTCTGGTCACATGCATGTACGTGAACACACTACTGCAATAGTGCATGGATTTATATATATATAATTATACATATATGTGGTTGTTGCTAGCTGGCTCATCAGTCCGATGAGCCTGCACTTCTACTCGATCGAGTCCTTGTCGAATTGATCACGCAGTACTCTGTCGCCAACCGACTTTACTGCCACTGCCAACTGATCACACGATGTGCAATGTTTGGTCTGAGTTATCATATCAAGCCATAAAGAATAGGATGGCGATGATCAACTTATATATTCTATAAAATTTAGGTCGTATTCAATTGGGGATGGATTGGAGGGGATTAAATTCCTCTGTAGTCAAATTTGAATGGAAATCCTCTTGAATCCCCCTCTAATCGAAGAAGGGCTTTAGTAGGATGAATTCATTATGACTACACTAATAGCTTGTGAGGAATGAAATAACGATGAATCATCTCATTCCATTCGTAAAAATAAGCGAGGAGAAATGACGCACCAACCAATTTCCTAAACAAACACCTTGTACATTGATTGGTTCGATCCGTTTTCACGAGTATATCGTCCACCGCTCCTTCACTTTCAGCTTCAGTCCGTCCAGCCTGGGACGCAGGGGACGACTCGAGCATTCAGTTTCACTGGATACGTGTATCCAGCAGAATTGCATGTGCCGATCGATCGTGGCTAGGAACGTAGCATGTGTTGCATATCGATGTATGGTTATTGATGGTGCAGCGCACAAGCAGTGTAACGCGACGTGCATGCACATGCAAGTCATTGAGCTAGCCACCAGAGCTACTGCAGCTGCTGGTCTCTAGGCTCTAGCACGCGAGGGCGAGGGTACACCGTACACGACACACCTCTCACCTCTCAGTACCTGCCTGTTCCATCGATATTTATTCAGCAGTCAGCACCTCTACTCCGCCTCATATCTGTATCCATCTGCAGTTCTGCACTCATCACCACGAGCATCGATCAAACAAGCAGCGAGCCGCTAGACACAGGCATGCCGGCGCTCACGACGGTGCTGCCATTGCCATGGGCATCGTCATCACCCTTGCCGGTGAAGCTCTGCTTCAGCATGCGCAGCCAGAAGCTCTCTGCTTCTTCGTCAGCGCACCTCATTGGGCGCGCCTCCCGTGCCCTGGCACTGGCAGCCACGGCGACGGGAACCGCCTCTTGTGACGAGCAGCAGACGGTGCAGCTGATGCGGCACCTGGACGAGGACGGGTGGGTGGAGGACCAGATCCTGCCGCTGCTCACCCCCGTGGAGGCGGCGTGGCAGCCCGCTGATCTGCTGCCCAGCTTCGCCGCGCCCGTCGCGGAGCAGCGGAGCCAGGTGGCGGAGCTCCAGGCCCGCGCGGCCGGCGTGCCCGACGAGCTCCTGGTGTGCCTCGTGGGCAACATGGTCACGGAGGAGGGGCTGCCCACGTACATGACCATGGCCAACCGCGTGGCGAGAGGCGCCAGCGACGACTCCGGCTGCGACGGCCGCGGCTGGGCTCGCTGGCTGCGCGGCTGGACCGCCGAGGAGAACCGCCACGGCGACCTGCTCAACCGCTACCTCTACCTGTGCGGGCGCGTGGACATGCGGCAGGTGGAGAAGACGGTGCACCACCTCCTCCGCGGCGGCATGCGCATGCTCGAGCCCTCCTGCCCCTACCACGCCTTCATCTACAGCTCCTTCCAGGAGCGCGCCACCTTCGTCTCCCACGCGCACACCGCCAGGCTCGCCGTGCGCCACGGTGACGCCTGCCTCGCCAAGCTCTGCGGGGTCATCGCCGCCGACGAGAAGCGCCACGAGACCGCGTACACGAGGGCCGTCTCCAGGTGCTTCGAGGCCGACCCGGACGGCGTCGTGCGTGCGCTCGCCGCCGTCATGCGCACCAAGGTCGCCATGCCCGGCGAGTTCATGGCCGACGGCCGCGACGAGAACCTCTTCGGCCACTTCTCCGCGGTGGCGCAGCGCGCGGGGGTGTACTCGGCGAAGGACTACGGCGACATGGTGGAGCACTTCGTGCGCAGGTGGGGCGTGGCCGAGCTCGAGGGGCTGACCGACGACGGGCGGCGCGCGCAGGACTACGTGTGCGGGCTGCCGCGCAAGATCCGAAGGATTGAGGAGCTGGCCCACGACCGCGCGGCCCAAAAGGAGGCCCAATCCGTAAGCTTCAGCTGGGTATTCGACAGGCCCGTCCGTCTGCATTGAAGGGGCATCTCGACTACTTAGGGCTTGTTTCATAGGGATAGGGAAATAAAACGTGGGAAAAGAAAATAAAAGGTGGGATAAATCTTATATTATGTTTGGTTAAAAGGATAGAAAAATGATTGTGAGTAGTAGATAGAGTGGGATAGGAAATAGATGGATAGATGGAATAAAATTTCTCAATCCTTATTCCTAATCCACCCGTAGCCAAACGGCCCCTTAAGGAGACCCGCCTACTACTGCTGCTGGTGGAGCGTTTCCTTGGAAACTTAGCAAGCCTGGCATTGTACCTATATTGTAATTGGGTCTGGCTGCATATGCAGTGTACAAACAGGGGGTGTTTTGATCGCTTTACTGAAATTTAGCACCCGTCACATCGAATATTCAGACGTTAATTAAAAATATTAAATATAGTCTAATTATAAAATCAATTACACAGGTGAAGACTAAACGGCGAGACGAATATATTAAACATAATTAATCTATGATTAGCAAATATGATGCTACAGTAAACATTATCTAATCATAGATTAGTTAGGCTTAATAAATTCGTCTTATCATTTAGTCCTCATCTATATAATTAGTTTTTAAATTAAACCATATTTAATATTTCTAACTAGCGTCCGGACATTTGACATGACACGTGCTAAAATTTAGTCACCGGATCCAAACACCCTCTGTAGATGTGCACCTCTAAGAAAACAAACTACAGTATGTGGTATATGAGCCTAGTAAATTTCCTGCTGAATAAAGCTTGAAGAATTAGAACTATAGGAAAGAAATTGTTGTCAGCGTTGTTGATCTGCTGCTGTCCATGAATACAAAGTTGAAGAAACGACCCTCTACTATTTCCCAAGGACTGATTCCAATAGTGCAACTATATATTTACAGGTATCCAATCCCTGAGTATTGTGTGCTACAATCAGATCCACCCATCCATCCCTCACGCAAGAAGGAAACTCCACTGCCAAAACATAGCCTGCGCAGGTTCATTACTTGTATTTTTCCATTATCCGCTGGGCCTCTTTGACAGGGTCTTCCGATGGGTCACCGATCCCTTCATCCACCCTAGAGCCAGAGGCCTCCTTTGGGTTCATTGCCAGGAATCCAAGATATATGAGCCCCATCATCGTCTGCGGCCACAGGAGACAGGAACCATCATTTGATGTTATCAAGTACCATTAAAACTGAAACACAGAAGACTGGAGCTGCGAATGGACATTCTTTCAGTTCTCGTAAAGATGTCAGTTATTGGAAGCGTAGAGCACATTTGCTCTGTTGTCAAGTGACTACTGGTAAGTGCTAATACGTGACTAAATGTCATTCAGTGATCATAGTGCCAATTCTGTTGTTGCTTTATTGCTTACCAGAACAAAGAATGCAGTGGACGCAATGGATTTTAGAAAGAAAAGGGCGACCAAGGCAGCAGCAAAGGCAACACCTATCCTAGCAATTGGCCGTGGAACTGGACCCTGTCACATGTAAAGAGGGTGAAATCAGTACAGTTTCAAAGTTTGAGGAACAGCAAAACCAGAGTTTCTCACTGTTAGAGAGAGAAAAGATTTTTCTTCGGAGTTAGGAATATGATGGATTAAGCAGTATGAATGGCTAAGGGATACATACTGGGACAAGATTACTTCCTGCCTCCACGACATCATTGCCAACCCTCCATGCTGTTTGAATAGCTGTATGTGCGCAGAGTGTAAAGAAATAGCAGAATAAGTTTATTCATTTTTTGTCTCATTACTATCAAAAGACCAGAAAGCTTATGGTAGTGCTACTCCTAGTCCTAGAAGGATATTATAGACTACAGAGGCAACCATAGAAATATGTGACCCAACATGAGGATGGTTGGTAACTTGGTATAAAAGAATACAGATAATGTCATCAGGAAACAAAACAATTGAATGAGTCAGCAGACTAGATAACATTCAATAAATGGTCTTTTTTTAACCGGGGAAACCCATTTCTATTACTCATCATAACGGAAATACAAGCAGTTTGACAGAAAGATAAGACCAGATCTACGCAGGAAGACAAAGCACAAAGTTCTAATTCACCCGCACCAAACAACCCTGGACCATTGATCTGACTTAGATTTTCGCCCAGGTGACTGATTGGCAGGAGAAAAAGAGAGGCACACAAAGCCTGGAGATCTACCTACCACAAGCTGTTCAAAAGTAGCAAAAGCACAGATCAGGGAGACTTAAGCTACAGTTATTACAGACCAGAGAGCTCTCCTTTACGCGCTACAGAAAAACAGTCAACCTCCTGCAAACTGACTATTCTGAAATCGCCCCGAGAGCAATTCAATAAACCCTGGAACCTGAGAGTGCAGAGTAGCAATGCATCCTGAGGGCCGGGGAGGAGGGAGTTGTATTGTTGTGCCAGAATCAGATTTCTTGTGTGTTTGCTGTGCAAGCAAAACTTGAAAAACAAACTGAAAATGTTTCTCTAACATGAGGCGTTGATTGTCTGGTTTACCACCAGATGGCCATTAACTTGGCAGCCTAAAGCAGTCACTAGCTACCACAATTGGCGTCATTATTGTGCTGAAGCATACATCAGTTGAGCCATGTTGTCCATTATTGTGCAGTGATGAACAGACATAGCATCGATGATTCATGTGACTTCACAAGATTCAGTACTGTCTCTGCTGCTTTCAATATCTGCAAGTTTCGGCTGCTATTTTATGGCTTAGGTGTCATTATTGTGCTAAGCAGCAGCCTAAGCCCTAAGCTGAGTAAATGTTTCAGAGAACACAGTTTGAAGGTCCTGATTTGCAGTTACGAAGAACAGCCCGCCTGCTGAAAGGAGGACGGAAGTGAAATGATAGAGGATACGTGCGGTACCTCTGGAGAAGTCGAACTGCGCGGAGGCGACGACGTGGCGCGACTTTTGGGGGGCGATGGGATTCGACCTGGGACCAGGAAGTGGCGCTCGCCGTGGCAAGTGGACGGAGATAGGAGCCGCGAATGGAGAGCGCGGTGAGGCGAAGCTGTTCCGGTGGGCGGAGGTAAGGGGGAGCCAGGCGGCGGCCACGGCCCTGGCCATGGCGAGGGGACAGAAACTGATGTGCGGGTGCGGCTAAGCTATGCCGTGGCGGAGGAGGGGTGGACGTGGGATAGGGCCGGGGGGATGTCCACGAGCCGAGCTCGAGAGCCTAGGCTCGAGCCTGACAGTGACTTTTGGGCTTCGTTTGGCCACGTTCCATGACTACCACGTTTGGAATTCGAAATGCGAAGGAATTCCAAATGCTTATCATCAGCTTCGGCTGGTGTTTGCGGTAAGTGAAATCTTTATCCAGAACCAAAAAGGAGAGGAAAAAAAGGGACAAACCGTATGACAGGTTACATTGAACCAATTCGAATGACCTGAGGGAGTAAATTGAGGTGGCACTTCATTAGTAAATTGAGGGGAATTAAGC
Organism: Paspalum vaginatum; assembly: GCA_030272315.1. Lineage (NCBI taxonomy): Eukaryota > Viridiplantae > Streptophyta > Magnoliopsida > Poales > Poaceae > Paspalum > Paspalum vaginatum. Next base: position 10,586,254 of record CM059013.1, on the reverse strand, counting down.
GGGCAAACTGGATCATTCAGGTAGCACAATGGATTTTTTTCCTAAATAATTCAAAGGTGTGTCTCCATGTTAAATCATTGCTTTTTTTTTTTTGTCTTTCCATCGGTCAACAATATAGTTCATTGAATCTCCATGCAATGGTTCAAATACCACACCTTTTTCCCCCTACTCTCTTCCCTTCTTCCTCCCGCAGCCTCCCTTCTTCCTCCTCCCGCGGTCCACCACCGCCACCCGCCCCCGCCTCGGCCGCCGGCGCCTCACCACCCTCACCGTGGCCTCCCCACCTGCGGGCCGCCACCCTCGCCGACCACCATCCCCGCTGGCTCTGCTCGCCCCCGCCTCCGGCCCTCCCCGACCGGCGGCGCCCTCACCGCCGATCTCTCCGCTGCCCACCCCACCTCTATCGGGCCAGCTGGCTGCCCCCGGTCCTCCCCTCTAAGGCCAGCGGTGGAGAAGAAGACCCTGTCAGCCCCCAACACCGAAGCCCGAAGCTCCGACTACGGCGAGGCAACCCCGAACCCTTCTTCCCCTTCTGCAGGCGTCGACTGATGCTTTGCAAAACATCGGTCGACAGTTTCTTGGCATGGAAAAGATGGTTTCTTTTGTGATTGCACACAGAGGTTGCTAGCAGGTTTTGGCCGTTCAGGGTGGCAGTGCTCCTTTCAGTCAAGTCATTTCTATTTTTTGAGAAAAGCTGCCATTGTTTGGCATTCATTTCGCTGTCCTTCATCTGGGCGCGTTCCTGGCTTAAAATTGCCAAGATGACAAAGATCAGTACTCCTGTAGTATTTTACATTGAGGACCCAAGGGTTTGAAGATAGTACTCACCATGGAAGCACCTAGCCACGAACTATCTTTAAAGAAAAAAACGATAGACATGTACAAACAGATAGATGAAAGTTGGTATGGAACATGTGACGCGCAGAGGAGTTGCATGTGCAATGCAAATTAGTGCGGTGCCACACTGTGTCTAAATGAATTACAAAATTCTTGAACAAAACATTCATGAGCACGCAAACAGGATGTACTGACTACTGAACCTCGCAACAGTACAATGTAATATCGAGAACTTGTTTTGCTGATGAGCAAAAGGAGAGCTATTACCACAGAATTAGACCCTCGAAGTCCCCATCTTGCGCTCGAAGAGGCGGCGCATTAGGTAGACTTGCACAACGCTGGCTGCAACTAGGCCAGCTGATTCAAAGAGTGCCTTGTGAACTGTCCTCCTGCTCATGTTTTTATTCACTGCATCATGATATGGAAGGAGAACATTATGCTTAGATGCTATTTGAGAAGTCAAAATAAATACTGCGCACCAGAAGAGCTCTGACCAAACGTGAGGTTTACATAAAAGGACTGGCATGCATCCGTATGTTGCTAATCAGTGGAGCACAAGAAATACATGAGTGCTCCCAAAACTGCAAACCATATCCCTCCCAAAGTTTCTAATTTGTAGTGACTATAGCCGAACATAGCTGTGTTGGAACTTGGAACCTTATGTTTGAATAGCAGGCTGAACATGTTAATCCAGGGTAAACGATCAAGAGTTCTTTTTAGGAATTAAATCAGATTCTGATGAAGTATTGAATTCAGCTCTGAAGTCTGAACTAGTATTTGAAAAAACAAGACTACAGAGGCAACATGGAAGCCTTACAAATTACAACTCACTAGTGTGTAAGACAGCATGACTTACATATTGCTTGACGGTCTGTTTGGGCCTCTAACCAGTGCTGTTCGAACTGAATGCTATAGAGGGCTTCATCCAACTTCGCAATTTGTTCAAATAAAGGGTTAAAATGCTCTGCATTTTTCAGAAGAAAAGCATAAACAATATGTTGACTGTTAGACAACTTCAAAGTTCAAAGCAGGATGTAGAAACTCAGGCCTTACCATCTTTGGCGTGCTGATTAAAATATGAAAAATGGCCAACATGAACATCGAAGTCCACAGTTTCATGATATGGTGACTTGTTAGTGAAGCAAAAGCGATGGACGCCTCTCTTCTGAACCATGAATTCAAACTTATCACTAATCTTGTCCCGAGAATCATGGATTTGATCACCTTTAGGATCTTTAACCTGACATAAATCAAAATTGAATCAGATTTATAGTGGATAGGACCAATTATGATAAATAGCTTAATTAGCACAAAGGCAATGAATTGCTTCTGTGATGCTCTCAAAAGCCAAAAAAAAAAAGATCTGATTGAATCACGGCTTAAATAAATATTATAAAGTAATAAGCTCTCTAAGAAAAATCTGGGACGACTCAGCATGCATCAATCTGCATGATGGGGCTGATTAGACATGCATGAGGTAACATACAGAACTACTCCTAATTCATTTGTTGGAAAGAATGCTAACTACAAAGTATGAGTAACTGGTAGCCTTCTGGTTGGCTTTAAAAAAAAGCTGTAACTGGTTAGCTGATTTCATGGACAGAAGAAAACCCTGTTTCCTCCACGAAAGGAGAAAAAAGAATCTAATGGAGAGCTATTTAGCAGGAACCTGACTACTCTCTCAAAAGACAAAGTAGGAACCGAATCGATAGTTAGAATCCAAATTATCAAATACATTATATGCCACATTGTTATTCCGGAGTTATTACGGCGCATAGTGCTTCTACTGTCAAACCGCAACAATGGAAGTACTTGGCCTTAGCTACCGTAGTGTTCCTTATGAAGAAAGCTAGCAATAATTGTACCACACTACCTCATATTGGATACAGAAGCAATGAATGAGAAAGAACAAGTGAGGCCATATACCACAAGATCCACGCCGTCCTCGGTGTAGCGCCACGGCGTGTCCGCCTTGATGACAACGAAGGATACATGGACCGTATCCCCTTGGTAGTCAACGTTGTGGGAGAAGCACTCCTCCCTGTCGATCACGAAGCGGATAGCCGCTGCATTGCGCAGGAAAGGCACGAGGCACAGGACTAGCAAGAACACATCCAATCCGAGGCTCGTCGCCCCCATTGCCTCACTGTCAGAATCGCAATGCAGTCAAATTGGAGACCACGCCTGATCAGAATTCTAGGGTTAACGAATCATTCTAACTGCTTGCAGGTAGAGTAGAGTAGAGCAGGCCTAGGAAAGCTGTAGGTGATTGGCAAGACGAAGATTCTGCAGAACACAGCAGAATGGATAGCGTCCCTACCAGAGGAAGAGGACTCACGGGGGACGGCGGCGAAGCCTGCAAGAGGTCCAGCTGCAGGGGAAGGAAGCTCGGATCTGGGCGGAGGCGCGTCCGGAGCCCTGCTGGTGTTGGATGCGGTCCGGGAAATCACAGCTTTGCCCGTCTCCTCCGCGGAGCTCCCTCCTCTTCGCTGATCTTGGACGCGAGACCGGCGGTTTTGCTTGATTCTGTCATTCTGTATTTCTGTCACGGGACCTTGTCTTTTCGTTGGGCTAACGGCTTCTCCAGCTGGGCCTTGTGGACTTTTGTTGACGAGGCATGCGAGGCCCACGCGTGCTTACGAATGTGCGATGCACTTGTCAGTGGCTATAGATGGCAACGGGCAGAAAATATCCGCGTACATGCGAGTACCAAACCCAGTGGGTGAGGATCCGGGCGTGACTTTTTGCCCGCGGGCAAGGATAAAGGTATGACAATGGACCCGGTGGATATTTATTAACGGGCATGGAAAATATGTATCCGTATCTGCAAACCCGCCAGACCCGCTCCACCAATCTGACATGTGGACCTGTCTGTAGTACAATATATATACCGAGGTTTAGGGTTTCTTTCCAAACCCTGGACGCCCCCTCGATCCTCCTGGTAGCCGCTGCTGCCACCCTCCTGTTCACCCCCCCCCCCGCCGCTCCGCCCAAAGCTTGCCGCCCCGCAGCCACCCAAACCTCACCTCGCCGCTCCCACCCCACCGCCAACTCCCCAGCCGGCCACCACCCAAACCTCACCCCGCCGCCGCCGCCCAAAGCTACCACCCCACCGCCACCTCTAGAAGTGCAGATCTGCGCCTATTGCCGGCCGCCGCCACCACCCCTAGGAAAGACGCCGACGCCGACCCCGAGCTCCCGCCGAACGACGCCGACGCAGCCCAAAGCTTGCCGCCCTACCGCCACCTCTAGAAGTTCAGATCTGCGCCTATTGCCGGCCGCCACCACCGCCCCGACGAAAGACGACGACGCCGACCCCGAGCTCCCGCCGAACGCCGCCGCCGCCTGCCACAGAAGAGTGCGGGTATGCGGATATAGCCGTGGGTATGTGGTGCCCGCGGATAGCGGATGAGGGCACAGTTGTCCGCCCGTGGCGGATAGCGGGCATGGGTTTTTTCTCACGGGTGCGGGCATGAGAGGATAGTATCCGCGCGGATATTACCCGTTGCCATCTATATCAGTGGCACCGAGTTGATGAAGATAATATTATTCTTACTATGCATGAAATATACGACGGCCAGTTGTACACAAAAAAGAACCTCATGGCAAACAATCTTGCCGCGAAACAAACCGCCAATGCTTCAGCCCACAAAGCAAGCCGCGTGTGGCGCACTTGATAAGATGGATACTTTGAGGTGAGACACATCGCATAAACACTGTAAGCTGTCTCGCAAAGTTTCTAAACATGGTCCGGCGAATGAAAACATATGAAACTAGATTCATAAAACCACAATATGAGTGCACAATGCTCATCAGATCTTCCTCCTCAAAACAAGCAAACTACAGTGCAGATATCTAGGTCATCCTCTGGGCAGCCTCCTTGGCGAGCAGCTTTTCCCTGGCCTTGGTCTTCGCCTGCGACTTGGAGCCCATGATGCCACCACCCCACTTCTTCCTGACCTCATCGAACTTGTCGTTGAAGTTCGCCTGAAGAGTACATTTTAATAATCAGCTCAAGAGGGAAAGCGTTGTAACTTCAGGTTATCAGGCATACTGCAGTATATGCTTGTGGTTTCATACCTTAATAGCCTCCAAGATCTTGCTGAACTCAAGCTTGTCCTCGTTCTTGACAGTGGTCAGACACAAGACAGATGCAGTCTTCTTGTGAACAATCTGTGTATGGTTAACGTTATAGAGTTAGCCTTCTATTTCATGCGCCCTGACAAATTCAGAAAGTTCAAAACACACAGGTTGTAGTCATACCGATCCAAGGCGAGCCTTTCCTTTAACAATGCAGTATGGGACCTCCATTTTCCTGCACAGGGCAGGAAGCCACACAACCAGCTCAATTGGATCCACATCATGAGCGATGACAACAAGCTGGGCCTTGTTCTGCAAAATTAATATGTACAGTCAATATAAGAGCACGTCGCCCCGAAGGTGTTACACACCTTGATTACCAAGTAATTAAGCGCACCAAAGAGGTGAAGTTTTACCTGCTCAATAAGGTAAGTCACATGGTTGAGGCCATACTTCACAACAATTGGTTTCTTGGCCTCAACGGTCTTCCCTTCATTCTCAGCCTGAGCTCTCTTCAAAAGCCTCTCCTTCTTGGCGGCCTTATCTTCAGGGCGGTACTTGAGAAGCATCTTAAATAGGTTGGTAGCTGCAAACACCACAATCATAGATTTTAAACATGCAGGTTTCTTTATAATTGAAAAGGTGCCTATATAGAACAATGAAAGCATTGTTCAAGCATAGCAGCCACTTAAAATCAGAACATATGTCCGTATTCATTATCTATTGACTAACCCAAATTGATGACATGGTAACTTCTGTCATCATTTAGTTTCGGTAGTTTGTAGGAATGCATGGCAGTCATGGAGTTCTATCATATTTGCAGGTGAATGCAAGAGGCGTGATTAGATAGACATTCGACAAAGCATTCTTAGGTTGCAAAAACAACTTCTGTAGCACTAGTAGAAAAGGTTTAGCCACACACTGATCAAAAGCTCCAAGACTGGAGCAAAGCCTCCTGTCCTAATTACAGTACCTATTTACCTAAAAATGATTAAGGTACTCTGATAAACAAAACTTACCATATCACCATAATAATGCGTGACAACAGTGAGTCATTGCTGGTACTTATAATCACGTAATGCATATATCCGGTTCGTTATTAAGCTACTGTGCAAATGAAATAGCTAGAACGGTTTCGCCCATCTAACCCAAACTTGCGGGCAAAATGAGGTACTCCAAACGATTTCAGTCATTGAAATTCGTATGTCCAGGGCTAGCTCTCTCAGTAATCAAGAGGTGTGGATTGAGTAGTATTCATACCGAGGTTCTTGTCGAGGGTGCGGGTGAACTGGTTGAGAGCCGGGGGCACCTTCAAACGCTGCTTGAGGATGCGGCGCTGGCGCTGGATGCGCACAACCTTGGGCCACTTGACGAACCGGTGCAGGTCCTTCTTGGGCGGAAGGGCGCCGCCGATGCCGAACTGCTTCGGCCTCTTCTCGAACAGCGGGTTCGTCACTTTCTCCTGCACCCAGAGAACACAACACAGTCAGACCACACATTCCAACGATGGCTCCGCACGCATCTCCGGCAAGAACATGGAAAAGCGCAGCACATACCGTTTTCTTCTTGGCCGGCACCGGCGCCCTGCCACCTCGCTTCGGGGCCTGCAGATTTGTTCGACCAACTCTTAGCACATCACATAAACCATACAAAGGCTTTCGGCATATTATCATCCGCAAATTACATCATGCGCGTGCGCGCCGCAAGATCCACAAGGCCAAATTGAAACAGCACGAGGCGATCCCGAAAACCCCAGGTTTTTTACAGAGAATAGATTGGAACCGTGGGAGTCCGAAAGCACAAGCGGAAGAACGGCGGGGAGACCGCACGTACCATTTCGCCGGAGGGGAGCTTGGCGTTCCGAACGGGGGACGACGGCGACGCGAGGGGGTGGGGCGGGAGGCGGCGAGTGGCGCTTGGAGGCGGAGAGGTGGTTCTATAAAGGATGCCTCGCGCCGAGTTGGACGCTTCCTGGCCGTCGGATGCGGGGTGGGGAAGCGACCGGGGATGTCTCGGCCGTCCATGCGGGGATTAGGGTTTAGGCGATGCCACTTGGGCCGCGGCGGAGAGGAAAGGAGAGAGGGCCGACGTGGGCCGGGCCATTTGTTTCCTCTGTAGTTTCTTGTTGAGCCCATTAGTTTGGCACTTTTGGAAATGAACCCCTTGCTGTGTGTACCCCTTCTCTTCGCTTTGTGCCGCTTCCATGGCCAAGAGGCGGAGAAGCGGCGAGGGGTGGAGGAGACGGGACTTCGGAGTTCGAAGAGAGGAGGGCGACTCGCCGGCGTTTACCGTGATTGATTGCTTCCCAATTTTTAGCTTAGTTTTACATTTTGTTCCTTTCTTGCCCGTTCTCGTTCTCTAGCCTGCACATCTCTGCTTTTTGTTGGAGGCCTGATTGGCCTCGTGTGAATTATGTTCGGTTGTAACTCGGCGTTAGGTCATCCTTCTCGACGAAAATTGAAATTTTCTTGTGAGTGCGGATAAATGGCAGTTTAGGCGATTAGTTTAGTATTGAACTAAGTAGCAATGTCATTGTGCCTGCGAATTTGGATTTAACGGCGGGGATGATGGTTCTGTTCTGTGTCGGGAAAACTGAAATTTGCTGAGTACTCATCTCTATTATGCTCCACACACTACATGCAAGATTGAAAACTCCAAATTAAAAAGGAAAATGAAAATGAAAAAGGATTCAATATTGTATCCAAGGGCACTGAGAATTGAATGTGTCAACAATGCATATTATTTTTTAAAAGAACATGAACAATACGTGTGTTGGCAATATATCACGAGAAAAGATTGTTAGAGCTGTTGGCCTGCCATTTTCACTTGATTCTTGAAGGAGCATTTAGTTTCGTGGTTTTCTGAATAGGTGCAAACGACCCTTTTCACTTGATGCCTTAAAACTTATTTATTCACATTTCACGTTTGTGTGTGTTCAATGTCTGTATTTGCAAGGAGCCTGTAGTCCTTGTTGTGAAATTTGTCTGACTTTCTGGTTCGATCACTACATCATCAGGTCGCTCCCCAAAACTTTCATAGACCGTTATATTCTTTAACTTCATTTGTAACTTAAATACTATTTCATTGTGCATTTTACTTCTTTCAAACTACCCTCCTTTCTAACGCCTTCTCAGCTTCTGGAACTTCCAAAAAAAAGTTCAAGATTTGCCCCTTTTTTTTGAAGCTGCTGAGGCAATCACAAGTTGCATTATGCCCTGCATTGTAACCAAAAGCTGTTTTACAGAGTCTTCGTTCAGCTTTTCGGATGGAGTATAGCTAACAAAACAAGGGGTCTCCAAGCATCCAACTTTTTGACTCTATACGATTCAAATAAAAAATAAGGTGAGGAGAACATCCTGGTTTTTAAGTTAATGCTATCTCATTGGCTGTCCAAGTGTTCCAAAAGCTGATGGGTAATGATTTAAGCAATATTGTGTCATGGCCTCCATATCTGCATAGTGCATACTATTCTCCTCTCTTGATGTACGCCTAGTCAATACCTGACTCTTACAAGTTATAATTTCGATGGATGCTACCTTTTCACGGTTGTAAACCTAATGTCTCTAGCCTCCCCATGATGGAAGATTAGTGGAGCTAGAAAATTGGAAAACCATATTGTATTACATATGTGCATACGAATCCAAGCATATAACATGCATATACTAGAAATTCATAGATTTGACTTAATTGTTGGTCAAAATTTTAAAAAGTTGGCTTTTCCAAAAAATCTATATGACTTATTTAATATTCACTCCTTTTCAGACGACAATCATTTTGACAGATTGGTATCAATTTGCATTTTGCAGCCTTGCTCTACTGGGCGTAGCATTTCTACTTGAGATCTGGTAACGAAAAAGAAATTTGAAGTACAGAAACTCTAGAGTCTTGGAATGTTCAATACGTTCCTCTTGGTGAACAAATCCATTTGCAGTCACTGAATGGAATCCCATCAGTAAACCTGCATCAAACTACCATACACCTGCATTAAACCTGTTGCTACGTTCTGCTCACTGATCCGGATCTGTTAAAGCAGTTGGTGAGTTTGTAGCTCTTCAATACTTTTATAAGCCATCCTTGATTCTTTAAAAAAAAAGGGGGGGATACCACTACATCATGTGAGGGGGCAGCAAACACCATTCCAATAAGCCATCAACACATCTAGATCACTAGAGCACATGGCATTAGTCTGCCTCATAACAGGGATGTGCTCAACAAAAACTCGAGCTCAAGAACTCCTCAACAACTACGACGCACTGTCCACCTGGTGGCGGCTGGCATCTACCTACAACACGATTTGCACATGTACGGTTCACATCAGTATTCAGTAGTACAAGCTTAGACGAAGCTCGGGTGCAGATGGATGAGAGTATGAGACCAATCAAGCACCCGCCACCGTCCAGGGCTCCCAGGGCTAGGATCGGCCGACGAGGAGCGGGCGGGCGGGGGCGAGCAGCCGGTACGCGGAGTGGCCCCTGACAAGGCCGCACCTCGCCACGGCCGCCGCCGCCGCCTCGCCAGCAGCGTCCTCCTCCGCCTCGATCTGCTCCAGCACCCGCAAGAAGGCGCCGGCGTCGCACGGCAGCGCGAGCGGGCCGGCGGCCGCGTACCCGAACGCCTCCTCGGCCTCCTCCAGCAGCGCCCGGAACAGCGGGTGGTTCACGCACTCCGTCCGGACCACGAAGCGCTGCCGCCCCGCGCCGACGCACACCGTGAAGCACCCCTCCGGCGCCGGCGGCCTGCTCCTCCGCGCGCTCCGGCACCGGTCCAGCGTCTTGGTGATCAGCCTCAGCTTCCTTCCTTTCTCCATGGCCACGTTAAACGTCACAAGACGGTGCTTGGCTTAACTAGAGGCAGCAGATGGTGTGGGGGCAGTATGAGCAAACGCTGCACAGGCTTGAGGCGAAGACGAAATCGAGCTTTAGTACGTAGTCGAGAATGAGAGGGTGAGAGGAATATATAGAGAGAGAAGATGGATAGTGAACAGGGAAAGTCTCTTTTTTTTTTCTTTATATGAAATATAGAAGTGGACAATTATTGTGTATACACGTACTTACACCCGCACCTATTAATACATTTGTACATATCCTACCACTACTCACGTGAACGCTAGTTTAGGAGAAATCTTGAGACTAGCATAATCAGCTGGATCGCATTATGGTCTCGATGAAGAGGCCATTTTTCATATAAGATTAGGATGTCTATATCGAGAGGCTTGTTTTATAAGGTTATTAGGGGCTCATAAGAGAGACATTCTATTTATATAGTTTTATACTCAATGATTGCCCATATAGAATCACACACTTGTAGTACATGCATATGGTACAATTGTCAGGGTACGGTTTGGCAGTTTCGGAGGGGTAAACAACTGCACCAGGAGGCAGAGATAATCCATCCAACTTGAGGAGCCATTTCATGGCGTCATTGCAATAATGCAGTAGATTTAGCATCAATTCTCCCCCTCTCGTCTGACCTGCGTGCACGATTGCAGTTGGTTTGGAGGTGTCAAATTTCCCAACCACAAGGGTTGTTTAGCTTAATTAGCAACGTCTGTCTTCTCTGATTTGACGTTTTCCAATGCAACGCCCCAAAACGTCAGCTTATTGCAGAAATTTTTTTTTTAATGGTGTCGGTCCGTGTGCGTCTGTCCAGAGTATAACACCTGGAACCAAGATCAACCATGATTTTTTAGGCCATCAGTCAGTCTGTTTGGCTGTCTTGTGTTCTCTTTTCCGAGCATTTCGAGTGCATTTCCACTGGAAAGATTGCAATAAGTTTGGCAGCATCAAAGCCGTACGTACCAGCATGTTAGGGTCCAGGAGAAAAGACAAAGCAACAAACCTGATGAACTCCATGTTCAGCAATCGGTTACACGGACACCTGTACCTACTCCTCCGTGTCGTATGTGCATTGGGTAACGCCTCTTTTTGGCACGGTGGTGATGAACCAAACTTATGTAGTTCCATAATTCCGTTGCCGAATCCACACCAATCGATACCCCCACTTTATGCGTACACCGACCACACCTCCAGCATGAACTCCAAATAGGTTAGACAGGTTTTGAGCATATAAGTATAGGATGGCCCTTGGCACCTTGTTCATGTTGAGGATTGTAGAAATGATCTTTCTTTTGAATTTCTCATTGGATGGCACCTTAAATTTTTCAAGATTTTTCTTTCTAGGAAAGTTTATGGTCAGCTCTCAAATTTTCTCATTATCATCTCGGTTCATGTACTCCCAAAATGCTATTTTCTAGTTCCTAAACTTGTTTCGTGTGCCATCATAGGCTCAAACGGGATCCAACCAGATTCACCTACTGATGATACGTTAATGTGGATCCACAACGTGTGAGCTCACATAGTCACATGCCGCCTCAAGCCTCCTTCGCTATCTTCTCTCTCCCTCATGTTTTCACACATGCGGTGTGATTCACTACTACAAAACAGGCTAGTACCGCCAGTTTGCAAAAATGGCAATGGAACTCCACATGTATTGTTTAGGGTACCACGGCTTTGACATTGTAGCTAGCACCGCTCACAAAGATCTTGTCATTGAGATCATATCCAATGATCCAGAGGGGTGAGAGACAAGTAATTGAATCCTAGTTGGTGTGGTAGTCCACATAGGAAAGACCATTTTTTCTGCCATTAGCTCTTACTATGTGTTGACAACCGACAGTGACAAAGGCTATCACTATTGGGTTAGGAATATGGTATCACTACCACTTCTACACTGCAGACTCTAGAAAACTTAAAATGAAGAGGGGGGTGGGTTTAGAACTAGCACTACTAGGTTGATCTGTACCACTAATGATTACTCTTTTTAGTTTTTTTCCTCCTACCCACCTCTTCTATTTCCTTTCATCCCCATTTATATCCACCCCCTCGCTCTCTCTTCTCTGGTTTAGCTCTGTACATCAAGGCTTGAGCTCCATGACACGGCAAGGTCAAGCTTTTTCGTTTGCCCCTCTCCTTCGTGTGTCATGACTCACAACCAGCTACAATCCACAACGAGTCTGAGCTTCTCTAGCTACCCTATCTACCATGGCCATGGCTCCCTACCGCGACTAGAGGTTGAAGTCCTCCATCGAGGCGTGGCTCAAGCTTGGCCAACAACTGTCCTTTGCATGGATCCACAACGTGATAAGCTTTGAATAGGAAGAGGTGGCTTATGACAACATGCTATGAGTGCTAGAAATGTGAGCAATTTCACTGAATGAGAGCACCGGCACATACAGGGCTTGGTGCGGAAGAATGAATGTTCTATTGCAAAAAAAAAAAAAAAAAGCAAAGCCTAAGAGCAAGTCCTCATCTCGGACAAGACACCATGGAGAGAGAGATCGAGGCAGTGGCAATGCTAATGTGAGGGATATCAAGCAAGGAGTGGTGGATAAAAGCAGTATGAGGTGGAGGGATTGGTGGTGAATGTGCGCAAGAAAGGAAAGGAAGGGGAAGGTGGTGGAGCTTTGTAATGGTGGTGGCATTTACGGTGGCAGACATGAGTTGAGAGGAGGGAAGGTGGAAGGAGTGGAAGGATGAGTGGAGAGAAGTGTTAAATGCGTTCACAGCTTGATGGTGCAATGAACCTTGGGAGGGGTGGGGCAGCCATCGCAGCTGAGGACTCGGCCTTTCTCGGCCGAGAAGAAAGGGGATGATATGGTGACCCACATGGAAGTGGGAGGTAGGATCCACATAAATACATTGTTTGCATGCCATATCAGTACATGGAGTGAGTCGGAGCCCATTTAGGACCGGACGAGACTTGAAACCAAGAGATCTGAAAATGGCATTTTCAGAATACAAAGACCGACGGTTGTGGGTGCAAGGTATTGTTGGCGGGCTAACTACCACAGTTATCGCGGAGTACCTCCGCGTGTGGCAACGGCTTCAGGGCATACACCTGCAGGGAGACGTGGAGGACCAAGTGGTTTGGAAGTGGTCGGAGAGCGGTCTGTACTGCGCCAAATCGGCCTACAGAGCACTACACTTTGGTTCGCTACACTTTCCGGGCAGCAGTTTGATTTGGGGGTCCTGGATGCCCCTGAGAGTTAGAATATTCGTCAGGCTGGCGCTCCGAAGAAGACACTGGACGGCAGATCGGCAGCGGCGGCATGGACTTGACACGCGTGAGAACTGCTAGATGTGCGACCGCGAGCCCGAATCCTGTGACCACCTTCTCTTCAGGTGCCAATTCGCTAGAGAGGTTTGGCGACTAGTTCTGGACAGGGTCAGCCGACGGCTCCCTTCCGCTGACGCCTGTCCAGGTTTGCTCAACTGGTGGCAGAGGTTTCAGGTTGGTTGGTCGGGAACTTCGCTAAAGGGGGCAGACACGGTTTTCGGCCTGATTTGTTGGGCCATCTGGAAATACCGGAACGCTTGTTGTTTCAAAGGGGAGCGTACGAGCATAGCTAATGTGTTGACGACCATACTAGAGACCGCGGAGTTGTGGGTTCTGGGAGGGGCCACGGGTCTGACGCCACTGGCTTGATCTAGGTGGATCGCCGAGTTGTCTAGTTGGTTAGTTTGCGAGATTTCACCTTGTAATCGGTGCGCGGTGGCCATCCAATACCGCAATGTTTTCTCTTCTTGCTTAATACAAAGATACGCAGATCTCCTGCGTATTCGCCAAAAAAAGAATACAAAGACCGACATGATACATGGGGTAAGTTTGAGGACCAGTCATAAACTTTACTCTCTCCTTTACATCTGAAAACGGAGGTATAACTTTTTTTTCGCTGGGCTTCACAAGATCAAACAAGTCCATTGTCAGTACTGAATATCAGACCACGTATTCATGAACACGATGAACATCGTGGGTGGACACACCAGTACTAGCACCAGTTACATATGCATGAGCGGGGCACGGATGTCACCTAATTAACATGAGACCAATGCAAATATCACACGACCACTAACATACAGAATCTGAAAATAATCGTGGAAGAAGGCTAACATCTCCTATCTTGACAAGCTTCTTCGCTCATGGCTTTCTAGGGCCGAGAGGCCGGTTCTTGGGAAGGCGGGAAGTGGTAGAACGGCGGTGGCGTCGACGGCGCCGGCTCGTAGAGCGGGAATGGCAAGAACGGTGGCCGCAGGAACGGCACCAGCCAGGACGGCACCGGGAACGGCCACGGGAACGACACCGTCCCACCGGCACCGGCGCCCGGCGCGGGGAACGGGAGCCGGAACGGCGGCCAGAAGAGTGGCAAGAACGGCCAGAAGAACAGTGACGAGCCGAAGCCGCCGCCCGCGGCGCCGCCATGGCAAAGTGCGCCGTCTCGCTTGGCCGGGCGGAAGTTGAGCGCGTTGAGGTTGAGGAAGCAGGCGTTGGAGGGGCGGGAGCGGAGCGCGATGTGCTGCGTGGAGCCCCCGATGCCCGGGACGTTGCAGGCGGCGGAGGAGCTCCGGACGAGCGTGGCGCGGCACGCCGACCGGAGCTCGTGGCCCTCGCGGCACTCGAAGCCGTCCACCGGGGGCACGTCCAGCTTGTATACGCCGTGCTGGTCGGTGGTGCGCTCCGCCTCCAGGGACAGCTCCTCCGCTGACGTCGAGTTCACCTTGAAGCTGCACTTGATCAGTACCCTGGCTCCTGCATGCCCCGTGTCGCCGTTAGCCGAATCGTGTTTTGAGCTGTTAACGATGGAAACAATAATAGTGCAGTTTGGTGCATAATCGGTACTCCCTCTGAGCTGAGCACAGAAAAAAAACGAAAAATGTGTAGTTTTGAATACAGAAAAACGAAAGTAGCCGGTTTCCGGGCTTGTGTAACTCTCTCTTTTTGGAGGAAAAAACACGTGATGGTCACATATTCACAAATTTGCACCGACTCTGCAATTTCCATTATATACCACAAATTTACTAGAGTTTATCTGTAACAAATCTGAAGCAAAAGAATTGCAATGCTGTAGAAGAATTATTGAAGAACATGTGCTGGTATCATACACGCGAAACAAAACTATTCATTAAATAATTCGATTGCACGCGCTTAGGACAATGCTCCATCTCGCTACAGGGCGATAATTCAGAGTCCAATGCAAAGATGAAAGCCATGGCGCCAGGAGCTCTAGGTTGAGGAACGATGTTGGAGTGTTGAACGGAGGAAGGAGGATGCAATGATGCATATCAGGCTGAGGCGTTGGCAACCCAATGCAGAATTGTCATAGGCATGCCATGTTTTGACAATTCATATGCATAACTATACTGAATGTCCGAATTCCGTAGGTCTAGTTCAGAGAAACTGATAATAAAAATCCCAATTACTCAGTGAAACATATTTCGCCTATCGAGAAAGTATTAAATGTAAATTCCAATGCACAATGAACTTGGCAATATATATGTGTATCTGAAATAAAGCTTCCTTTATCTAAAAAATATGTGTATCTGACGCCATTTGGCAGTTGATGACAATTTGTATGTGAGACAAGCGCGCCAAGCTTTCAGTGGACCTCAGAGAAAATTTCAGCCCAGGATGAGCCTAAAGCTAAAGTACAATTGCGGTTTGGGAGACAGAACAGAAATGAGCCAAACCAAAGAACAAGCCACATATGTGAAAAGTCGTCCCGAGTAGCCACGTAGGAAATGAATGCGAAGTGTGTTTATTACTTCCTCAGTCGATACAAAAGTGTTGCGACAGATACTGAGAACTGGGGGGCATTTGTAACACCTGAACAACTCGCCACGCTTGCGTATCAGTTTTTCAGTTGCACATTTAAAAGGTACTAAAAGTGAAACAAAAGGTATCAGGACACGAAGAAAATACTAATTCAGATGAAAAATATCATGGAACAACCTGATGTAAAATTAATTACTTGCTGTCTAACACATACATAGCTGGAGCTAAGTAGTCTTCTACTGCAATGCAGGATGAGGCAACGGCCAAAGTCAATAATGGCAATGCAGAACTTCTACAAAGAGATCGCATCTCCACTAGCTCACTCACCTTTCAAGAAGAAGCTATGCTTGGAGAAGGTATTGTTGGAGCAGGCGTCACAGTAGACGGAGCCAACCACGGTGATGTTGCTGGACAGGAACTTGGCCTCCGCGCCACTACCGAGCATCAGCAGCGCCAGAAACGCCGCAGCCGGAGCCAGCAGCATGGCCATGGAGCCGCTCGCCATTGCGGCCATGGATCCAGCGAGCCTGCAGGAACGAGGGAGAAGCTGGCAGGCCAGCCGCAATGGAGATCAGACCGGAGGCAAGAGGCAGGGAGAAGAGGACGAGGTGATGAGGCGGAAGCGTACAAGCGCATGTGAACTGGGGCTTTGGACCGGCGCGGAGACATGGTGGAGGAGAAGGTGGTCAAGCGCTAGGGTCTGATGTGTGTGTGTGGTCTCCTCTTTCCCTTTTCTCCTCTGGGCCCACCGGCCAGAGAAAGGAAATGGTGCATGTGATTTGGGTTTGTTTCTCTCTCCGCCGCGCAAGAAGTCAAGAGCCTGCTGTGCTGACTGGACTGCATGGGCCGAATTGTCTACCGGTTTGGGCTGAGGAAATCCTGCATGGTGGGCTGTATATCTCTACACTTTGGAACGGCGGTCGACCGGTTTTGATGGAATGGAACCCTTCCAGAAGCAAAGCAACACCGCGCTGTCCGCGCACCTGCCCGCGCTTGGTTGGCGCCGCACAGAGGGCAGCGGGCGCGGGCGCGAGCGAGGTGCCTGGACCGCACCGCGGAGGACGCCCATCAGTTTGGCAGTTTCCATCCACTTCAGCTGGTGCTGTCTCTAGATGTCGAACGAACCGGCATTCGTTGATGTCCAGCAGTAGTAATAGTAATAACAGAGATACATGCATATGCTGCTTCTTTTTATTGCACAAACCACCAGGTTAATTCATTTCCCATATACAAACTTAGCTTCCAAGATAACACGTACATAAATGCAACACAAACGAAAGATTAGAGGAAGATACAAGCAGACTACAGTATGTCTCTACTACATGCAGTTAACAATTCGAAGCTACCAAGCGATAATCGTCAAGCAAGCAAACGGATCCAACAGGGGGCGATCGCCGGCATATGAGCCGTGCAAGGGGAGCACGGTGGTCATCAGACGGCCTTGGTGCCGCCCTTGCGCGGCGACCCCATGGCCTCCTCCAGCTTCTGCAGCTCGGCGGCCAGGACAGGGACCGCGCACGCCGGCAGCACGGCCACGGCCTGGTGGGCGGCGAGGGGCAGCTCCATCTCCACCGTCTCCGCATATACGGCGGCGGCGGTGGTCGTCGTCGGCGGGACCACGGACGACGCCGGCTTGGGCTTCCGGTAGCAGAAGTAGAGCACCATCTGGACGCACCCGAAGAAGAAGCCGCCCACGTTCGGGAGCTGCATGCATGCCATGCCATGCCATGCGGAGGAAGAAAAAACTTAAATCAAAACTGCTCGCAGGCCAGGCCAGCTAGCAGGCTAGCAGCTGGTGATCGAGATCTTTTTTTTTACCGTGACGTAGGGGTCCTTGGTGAACAGGCCGTGGAAGAACCAGGCGACGGCGCTGAGGGTGAGGAAGAACGAGAGGGAGAAGGGCATGAACTCGGCACTCTTCGTCCTGATCACAACAAACTGTACGTGCAAAGCATATAGTACTCGTCAGATAGATCGATCACACACAAAGCATGGCATTGGACAAGTTAATTAATTAAGCTAGGGCATGCGCGTGGAGGGAGCTAGAAGAGCCGCTTACGATGACGCTCAAGGGGGCGACGAAGACGGACATGGAGAAGGCGAGGCATATGCTGCCGAGCACCTTGACGCGGTGCGGCTCCGCGACGAGCACGACGGTGACGACGACGATGAGGGAGAAGGCGGCCACGTTGAGCAGAAAGAAGGAGGCGAGCGTCCTGAGCCTCGCGGCCCGTGGCGCGTAGAGGAGATAGAGGAGGATGTAGGTGGACTCGACGACGCAGCCGAAGGCGTTGATGGTCAGCAGCGGGCTGGAGTTGGTCTTCACCACCGCGTAGAAGATCCACAGCGTACAGCTGAAGAGCGCCACCACGTAGGGCACCGAGCTGAACCCCTCCGTCGACTTCTTCCGGTACACGCGCAGGAACGTCGGCCTAATTTACACACAGGCATCATGCATGCAGACATAGTTTTCATCGCAATCAGAAGAATTCGATCAGAAGCTGATGGTCGTTTAACTACTGCATGCATTCCAGCAGTGGTTACGACAGCTTTAGATCGCATATAAGTATAGTGCACTTACGTTGGTGCGAGGAACACCAGGAAGGAGACGATGTTGCCTGCAGGAAATTAACAAGGGAAGACATGACAGTTTCTGTCGTCAGTAAACACTGCACTGCACGTACTGATGGTCAATTGTTTGGCATGCATGGTGGCAATCATTCAGATTCAGAGCTGGAAGCGTACCTAGAATGCCAAAAGCAGAGGCCCATGGGTGCTCCATGGAGAAGAGCCCTCCTGCCATCAGGCAAGCTGAAGCCCCAGTAGTCAAGTGCTAGTGTGATATAGGGTGACGTGATAGGGGGCCGGTCCCTGTTCTTCTATTCCCCGGAGAGAGAACAAGAAACCAACTGAGCTCCTCACCCACTGGCCACTACACTGCTCCCTCTCTCTCTGACTCGTGCACCTCTGCGATGAATGCTTGTGTGCTCTGGCTGTCTGGCAACGTACAAGAGAACATGTATATATAGACGAGATACGGCCTCCGGGGACCCATCGTTCTGAATAATGTCGGCGCGGCGGTCATCCTGAGGCACATCCATTCGTTAAAACGGAGCAGTGCTTATTAACCAAGTACTCTAATTGATATATGTGTTTTTTTTATTCACTCAAACAGGTTATAATTAATACTTAATGTCTATCTTTTATAATATCATAGCTAATAATACATACATAAATATAGTGGTTGCATTATTCTATCGGAATGGTATATTATGCAGTTTAAATGTAAATTTAGGGGTTACTTTGCTTCATCTTCGATAATAGCATGGTGGGGTAATTTTTTAGAAAATTTAATAAATCCAATGACTACTATTGTTATTAGATGCAACCTAATGGATGGACATAGGTTTCTGATTTTGTGAGGTTTTTTAGGATCTATCTTTTTTAGTGTGTCTCACAAGTATTTTTTTTAGTGCCTTCTATCAGTAATAGTAACATAAGGTTTGCTGATCAAACAACAACTTTCTAGAGCAGTTCACAAGTTTTACATATAGTCCAACACCATCAAAGTCACAGTCAAAATGAGAAGTTATACACATGTCAGCGAGATAAGTATTTTTTTAATCTTTTCTCTTCCTTTTAGTTTATATATCTAGCTTCCATTCCAGCACAGCGACACAAGTAACATGGTGGCGGCTCAATGAGCAGATACGGTTCCACAACAAAGGGCAGTAGGGGCGATGAGTTCATGATGGACATCACTGTGGAGGAGGGCGGCAAAGTGGCACGAGATGCAAATTAAAGAAGCTCGGGGTAGGGTGGCGGCTCAGGCATGATGATGTCTCTCTCGCCCCCTCAGTCTCTCACTGAGGTCTTTTTTGGATCAACCATTTCCGATTAGAATTAGAGGGGTACGAAGGGGATTGAGGAAAAAATTAGTTCATTTTTCCCTCAATTCTCCCCAATCTCTCCAATTTCAATTGGAAATGAGTTTTGCCAAAGGAGCCCTAAGGCAGACATCAGCAACTCGCATTCGGTGATGACACGATGACGGTGTGACATGCTCAAGTCAATCGGAGAAGTGGTTTTTAATTGGAGACAATCCCATTGTTTTTTTAGCAAAGTAAAATTATGGTATTCGTTAGAACTTGTTTGGACAACGTCCAGAACCATAATATATTGAGTGGAAATATAAAACTATATTTTTAGGATAGTATAGTTTGTAATTGGCTTGGCAATCCTATTAGTTTTTAGCTCTGGTAAAACTATGGTATTTGTCAGAATTTGTTTGGACAACATACAGAACTATAATATTTATATTTTAGTGGAACATACAAGAAAAGCTAGATGAAGTCGTGCAAACTTTATGATTAGAGTGGAGTTTCTCGTATTCCAAAAATACTATGGTATCTACAAAACCATGGTTCTGAAGAAGTCGATTTTCATATTCCAACCAAGGTCTAAATTAATTACTACGGTATTATTACTATAAATCAAAGTGTTGCCTATCAACTATAAAATGCCATGCTTCCAAACAAGCTCTTGTTTTGGGGGGCCTACAGCTGGATTTTTCTTTTGTTGACAAAAATATGGGATAAAGAGGGGAAGTGCTTGGGCAAGAAAACAACTCCGCCTCTATTTGGAATAAGGGTAAATGCTTAAGATGGCCTTAGATGTTCTCATACCATACAAAATCATAGGAAGCAAGCAAGGCGCGCGCATTACTCCTAAGTCCTAAAAAATAGTGCTATATATGCCGGTATAGAATCTGCACGAGAAGAAGAGACAAGAACCGAAGGGATGCTTATGCTTTTACTAGTGCTGGTACTGCTGTACCCATGCATGTTTATATATGCATCTATGACCGATCGCTGACGGGTGCATCCGCTCGCCCAACAACATGGTCTTTCCAGTAACCGGATCGGAGACATATATGGCGAGAGCTCCGTGCATGGTGCCGATCATTGTATCATGCATCCGGCGCCCGAACGGCCGAACTAGAAAACCTTTCTTTCACCGGTCGACGCGCGGTCAGGAATCAGGCTGCCTCTGCCTGGACTCTCGACCAGCAGGGGCGGATTCAGGACCGGGGCTGGGGGGGGTCCAGCCCAAGTAACACTAGGCACTGGGTAGTCTACGCACTGGCCTGCTTCCTGCCACTGGCTTGTTGTCCGGCTGCTGCTCGTCTCCGAAGTCTGAACGGCACTGCATCTGCCACAATCCCAACCCCAGACAAGCTGGTTGTCGTGCCCCGTAGCCCATTCATGGCTTGGTGTCTTGGTATGCAGCTGCTATTTGCATTTTTCAGTTTAACCATTGTCCACCGATTTGCTGTAGATTAGTTTCAAAAAAATAATTTCAGTTGCAGACCATAAGATGCAGGGTGCTAGGATAGATAAGCTTTTGAAGAGAAAAGAAGTTTAGAAAAATAGTGCTGAGAGGCTTAAATCAAACTAAACGGATTCATGTTCAGCAAAAGATACATGTCGTGTCTCTTAGTACACCTACCTCGTATAGTTTCATGCTAAATGATCTTTTGTTTTATGTTGTTAGCCCTCCCTTTGGTCAGTTTCTGGATCCACCACTGTCGACCACCATCCAGGAACCTACTAGTTTCACGTCACCATCGGAGCCTTACAGCTGCATCGCATCGCTCGCAGACGGCGACTGGCAGCGAGGGGAGAGGTGACGAAACGGGAACGCGGGAAGTGCTGGTTCACTAGCGCCTACGGTACCCTACAAATTAAAACTGCAATAATGCGTCTGCCGAACCGCGAGAGGCTCTCGCCGAGAACGGCAATGTCGGCAAGAAGGGGCAAAGTGCCCCGCGGCCGCCCGTGCCCAAGCCCAAGTGGAGGCCGAACGGGGCGGGAAGAATCTTGGCCGGCCAGCACCAACTATTCCCTCGTGTGGAAAAGGAGATCGAAGGCCAACACGTTCGAATGCCTTATGGCTGGGCGCGTCCTCGGACTCGGCCGCGGGGTGATGGATGGGATGGGACTACTGCTCCTGGCGTCTGGCGATAAGGGGGTTTCATACTTTCATTCATTTACCTAGTACTCCAGCTGACACTGACCGTAGTCCCACATACACACAGCGCCAAGTAGTTGCGCGCAGGCGCCCGGGCCGTCGCTCGCTGCTGAAGCGGGTGCAACACGTCACCCCTTCAGCCTCGGCTTCAGCCTTCAAATGGCTGCTGGCTTGGTGATGTGGTTTGCGTTGCGTTGCGTGCTCCTCCTCGTACCATCTGACTCAGACTCGACCATCTCTGTACCTTCTTTCGCTGCTCACTGCAACGGGGAGTTCGGAATCGCGTGGTATTATTGCTTGCACAGACTACTATTCTAGGGGAGTCTACGGCGTGCTGGAAGGAAAGCATCCATCATTCCACCATGTACTACCGTTGTTTCCATTGTAGTAAATGTGTGGTAGCATTAGTCTTCTACTACCCTAGAAGCGTAGGACGACGGAGTTGAGCCGCAGTGCCACTCGAGCTGGAGGCCAATAGGACTACGCGGTGTGCATGCGCTCCAGTGGCCTACTTGTGAGTCACGAGTTGTGACCGGAAAGGGGAACAGATATTCCACAGTTGGTGAATACTCGCACTCACCTTGATTTAGTTTCAGCTGCCCAGAAGATAGTCGCGACGGTATAGGAGATGGTCCCGGCAATCAACTCAGCTTAGCAAAAACCAAACACTTCCTACATCAATTCCGACTTGCAATAATATATATACACATGATATGCTTAATCCAAACCACTAAGCAGTTGAGGGGCTCTTCTGTCATTTTTGCTTATAACACCAGACGGGAGGCACGTCAGAACAACTGATGCTCTTCCGGGATGAAACAACAGAGACGCGAGTAAGAAAGCACTGGAGATCTATATCCTAGGGCCTAGGTGTAGTGAAAGCAAAGGCGCACACAGAACACACAAAGGTTGCTTCTTCGTTGTCAGGATCAGGCAGCGGGTTTCACAAGCCAGTGCGTTAAGGCATGGCGCGGGTTGCTAGTGAGTTCCACTGGTTGTGCCATGGACACTGCTAATGGAGCCCCAGTGAGATTCCCCAGTTCCCATCTGCACAGCAATGCTGTCCATGGACTCCGAGGTCCCACTTCTGTGACCCCAACTTGATCGCCTCGAATGCATCCCAACCCTCCCTTCCACAAGCTCGGGAAGGGCTTCTCTGCTCAGGTCTGGGGATGCATGGCCTATTCTGCCTTCTTTCTCGTCCAATAGACCGCCTAGACCAACCTCCAAGTCTCTGACATCCGCAGCTGACCGAGGTTCATCCCATG
The DNA here is from genome assembly GCA_030272315.1 of Paspalum vaginatum. NCBI lineage: Eukaryota > Viridiplantae > Streptophyta > Magnoliopsida > Poales > Poaceae > Paspalum > Paspalum vaginatum. Next base: position 10,563,431 of record CM059013.1, on the reverse strand, counting down.
ATATTGGCTTCCTACCCAATTCAAACTCACCAACAGGTTTACCCATGTTTGGGCTCATGAAACCCCGTGCTGGTGCACGTGATTGCTGCAAACCTTGCTCTACTGGGACCCTAGCTCGGAAATTGTTCTTGGAAGGAGGGACAGCAGTGCAGAATATCTCCATGAAGTTGTTCACAACCCCTCTGTTGTACGGATTGGCCCTTCGATCATAGCGATATCTGAAGTTCTCATAGGTTGTCTGCAAAATGGAGGAAAGGTGACTACAAATTCCTAGCAATATGCTTACAAGTAAAACCAACTATATTAAAAAAACTGATAGGGTACCAACCTGGTTAGTGCTCATGAGGTAGCAATGGAAGACAGACAGACCACCCACAAACCACACGCAGATGAAGCAGTATATGATCAGAACGATTGATGCTGGTGTCTTCAACATCGCTTTCCAGATTGACGAATGCTCTGCATCTCTGATCTTGATAATGTACACCCAGCAGAAGCCAAACACATAGAGGCAGAGTAATGTTGTAGAGAATACAAACATATAGAAGAACCGATAATTGCGCTGCAGCAGATAAACACGCAGTTAGTCCTGAACAACAAAAGATACTGTTATTTATAAAATAATCTTCAGATAACAATACAGGATGCTATATCAAAATGCTGGAGACATTCGGATGACAATACTGGATGAACATTAAACTGCTGAGTTCAAGGCATTCTCATACTTACCAATCCTATGCATTGCCCAACCCAAGGGCAGTGGTGATCAAAGTGCTCCACACAGTTATTACAGATAGAACAGTGCGAGCATCGAGGTGGTCTGTACAGCATGCAGGTGTCACAGTACTTGACCTTCACAATGACCCCATTTACGAAAACATCTCTCGTCCGTGGCAAACGCAATTGCTGTGGAGTCTGACCATTTGCGGTGTCATTGTTCATATCAGTGGCTTCAGGTTCAGGAGGATGGGAGTTACGGGGCACTATACCAGGATCTCTACCAGAGGTAAGAAGCAGCAATGTCAAATCCTGGAAAACAAAAGAAACAACACTCAGTAAAAGAAAGGAGCACAGCGTATCACAGCACCTCATATTGTAGATGGATTCATTTACTCACTAAAGCTTATTCACAAAGAAATTACCTTCAATGATAATCCTAAAGCATCATAATTATAGGTCCCCTGTTTGGATGCAAAGTGCTTGTAGTTTTAGAAAATAGGAGTGCCATGGTTTTGTGATACTTTTGTTTCGAAAAGCTATGAGGTTTTGGGGTGCTATGATCCTTGTAGGATTGATAACCATGGTATGCTAAGATATACCAGCAATTGTTATTTCTCTCCATGATCACAACCCAATTTGTTTGTCATGGCTTTCATTTGCATAACAGAAATGCTGGCGAACGATGGGTTGCGCTGTGCGCCACCAGGGGAAGGGAGGGAGGCTCGCCGCACCACTGACAGAGCTAGGGGGTGGGTTTTTCATGTTGGAATGCTCTCTCCCACAGGCCTAGATTCCCCGTGGGAGGTCAATCAGCAGTGGTGGCAGAGTATGGGGCAGAGGCAGCCAATGGGCAGCGCTGGGGCGGGGGGCATGAGAGCGGGAGATTAGTGGCAGGCCACAGGGGCAGTGGACAAGAAGAAGGAAAGGGAGGCTTGGTTAGGGGAAGAGGCGACGCCAGCGGTGGCAGCATAAGCTGCCAGAGACGGGGGCGCTGGAGCCAAGGGCGATGGGTCATGATGTCACAGATAACCCTAACGCGCGACCCGCCACGCAACCACAGGCTCTTTGCATAACCACCATACAAAACAAAAGTAAAGGTTTTACAGGCTTTGCCTAGTCCATTTGTTGTCCAAAACAGGATAACCGTTCCATATTACACACATTTATCTGTCAACAATCAGGTACAATAACTTGGAAATGGAGAACCATCATTCGCTTAGGACAGACTGCAGAGACACACACAACACTCCATTAGATTGGGGCACAACAACCATTGTTTTAATGGTGATCACAGTTGCAGCTTCATCTCTGTCCATAATCTTTAAATTAGATGTAAAAAAACTAGTTATGGCAGGGGATGAAAAGGTGATTCTTCTAAAATTTGCAGATGTCATAATCAAGACCCATCTCCAGGTATCAGCAATTGGTACTGCTGCATTAGGTAGCTGAAAACTAACAGAACTATTGGGGATCCAACAGCTCACTATCATAAGGGGCTCAACTGGTACAATTCCCAGAAAAAATGGAATTCAAACATCAAAATATGAGGATTTAAATAGAAGTCGGGGTAATAAAACAACAGATTTACTGTGGAAGTTACTCTTGATACATTGAGAGGGCATTCGGTTTGAGGAATTGGTTGGTCCATGACCATCTCATTCACATTTTTATTGGTTTAGGGATTAGAACAGGCACCACCCCATCCCTCACAAGCTCATGGTTAGCATAATAATTAGGAATGGATTCATTCCACCAAAATTCATGGGATGACCCCATAATGGACCATTCCATTCTAGACGAAGTGATTCGTCAAATCAAACACCCCATAAGTGTCCACATATTACATTTCTAGAGTCCAGTCCAATGTTCAAATTTTTGCGTTACTTCTAACATATTTATTCATTATTTAGTAATTCAGAGTGAACTTAACAACAAACTTTCATCGACAAACTAACATGAAAACTGAGAAGGTTGGACAATCCCATATATCATTATCGTGTATGACAGTTTTGTTCATGTCCACTACCACACTTAGTATCTATCCAGAAGATCCAATTATCATGCAAGAGAAAATTATTTTAAGTGCCAATATGAATTAACCAACTCCAGAAAAGCTTAAGAATTCCTTGAAAAGCTTTGGAAAGAAAAAACTAGTAATCACACTTACATATATTGTGAAGATAATGGCTATGACCATCACTGAAATTCCCCCATGATCAGGGAAGTCATTGATAAGATGTCTGGCCACAAATATACAGAAGACCACCATTGGTGAAAGAATGAGGAAGATAGTGAGAAACAATGATCTCACATCAGGTCCAAATATGAACCGGCCTTGCAAGAAAAATTCCTGAAAGGAATATCAGTAACTCTTGTGAAAAACAATATAACAAACTTAAGTGGCATCATAATTGTGGAACCGCTGTATAAAAAATAAAACATCATTTACTTTAATACATGAAGAACATTTAGTTTGCAAACATTTCACCCATCAGATACTAAACAATACAATTATCCACTAAACGCTTCCGCAGTAATATCTGCTACTGGAAAATGAACTAAAGAAGCATCTAAACATGTACTTCGGTAAATTATGATTCTGTCAACAGGAAGCGTGCCTCGTGCAGGCAGAAAGACCATATATCATGCTTTCTGGAAAGTTAGTTGGGCAAAATCTCTAATTTGTTATTAAACTCGAAGCCAATTTCCAAACTCTATCCAAAATCCAATCAGTACAGACCACTGCCAGAGAAGTTGTGCCTAGCTACAAGAAAGAAATTCAAATTCTTGATTTTCCATGAAAACTTAATGAGTAAACAAATGGCCAGTGAGCAGTTGACAATAAAAGTTAGCTTCCGACATTAAACACAAATATACAACACTGCACGCCCAGGAACAGTACGGTGTGCAAAACTCATAAATCATCTCAAAAGAAGCCCCAGTAGCTCATAATCAGAGTCCATTGGCTATAACTTGAGAAATAGGGTTGGTACGGATCATTGGATGAGGATGACAGATTGCATCCAATTGGCCAATCTAGAATAGCAGAATGAGTGGGCAAACAGGAAAAGGGAAAGGGAGGTCTTGCCCGACAGAAGTTGCCCCATCAAATCTTATTCAACAGATGGTGGGCAGCCCAAGTACATAAGTCAGTGTGACTGGACCTGAGAACATTATGTTCAGGGGGGCAGTAAATTGAAGCTACTTCAGTTTATTTAGTTTGTTAAATTTAAAAGAATGGACAATTGGTGCTTTCCCCTAGATGAGTAAAGTGTATCCCTATCCTATCCCCCTTAATGGATAAAAAAGGTCTTTGACTGAAAAGCATCCCTAACCCCCCTAAACGGATAAAACGCACCTTTAATAAGTTAGAACAACCTCATCACTCCCCTGATAAGTTCCCCAAAATGGTAAGCCCATGCATCTCCAACTTATGTATTTTGTAATTCTGCTCAAAACATATTATCCCACCAAATACAGAAACCTGATCAACATGCCGCAAATAAAGAAGCTTCCGTACCTAATAAACTAAAAGTAATGTCCAATGAAAAGAAATCATTTGCTCTTCCTAGTTTCAATTGATATTTTAATTCATTCCAGAATAGTTGAACAGTTACATCAATTAAAGTATTTTTTTCATCAAACAAGCTAGTAAAATGCAACCATTTGCACTCAATGTCGTCAGCATAATGTTCAAATTAAAGAGAGTGCATGCTCTTCCTAGTTCCAGTCCAGATTTCATGATTCATTCCAGAAAAGCGTAACAGCTGCAGTGAGTCCTCACACTAAGAACTGGTGAATTTCGCGGTTATGCAAATCAATAGGATGAACTATATAACCAAGTTTTAATGCATATTCCTGTTACGACTATCTAATTGAAGTTAACCCATTTTCTTGTCTTCCACAATGCTCGAGATAAGATAAGCATGCCCAAGCTTGAAGCGCTAAACTACAAGGAAAGATAGATAAACGGATAGTTCGTGGAGTTTATCTAAACCATCGTCTATCAGAACTCCTGCACGAGAGTAATTGAAAGTAGATTCCAAGGTCCAGCACAGATTTGGCACAACTACGAGGGCACAGAAAGTCCAAACGTTTGCATGTCTGCTATCACCCACTGACATTTTCACAACTAGGTAGCCACTGAAACGCGAGTGATCAACGCGCTCGACTTTTCCACAATTTTATCCACTAAACCCCTACATTTCAAGCTTAGGATCACAAGAATCGCAGGAATATGGACCTAAAGTGCAACAGGAGCATCTAATTTCCCCACCACTCGTGCAGAACCGCGTCAGGGACACTACCTTCACCTCACAAAACGCTCACTGCTCACCGTACGCCCAGATCCAGATCCACCGTCCGCAGTCACACAGAACACAACAAGAGAGCGAGCGCTTACGTTGCTTCCTCGCCAAACTTGGTAAACCCTAGGCTGCTCGCCGGCAGCGCCGGCTCCCCCGCCGCCACGGGACGATGGTCCGTACATCTCCAGCTCCCTCCTGCTGCCGCACCTCCACCCAGTCGAAACCTTTGCTCGGCACAGCCCACGCGACCTCCTCCTCCCCCTCTCCAACCGCGCAGGCAGCAAACTGCGAGATCTCCCGGACCGAGCGCACCCGACGCGCCACCTGGCGCTCCGAGGCGGCACCTCCGGCGCCCACGGCCGCCGGCGACTCGTGCCGGGAGAGAAGGAGCGGCTGGGAGCGGGCGATGCGAAATGGCGAGGCAAAACGGCGGAGGGGATGGGGAGGTGCGGGGTTTGAGGCAACGGGACGGGAGTAGACTAGTCCTCCTCGAGCGCTCTGCACTCGCGAGAGTTGGCCTCGGCGGTACACCGTACACGGCGGCGTGCGCGTAGCAGCGGCCGGTGTGCCACCGTGTCACCCCTGTGATGGAGGTCAGCTGTTTTAATTGGGGCCCGCTTGGCAGCGGCCCAGGCGCGTGGCCCAGCTCGCAAATCGAGTGGGGTTTTCCTTTTTGAAAGGAAGGGGGAGAAAAGGAGAGAAATCGTGAGAGGTCAAAGGAGGAGGCGGCGGCCGGTGAGGAGCCTTGCTTGACTTTTTCCGGTCCGCGACTAGAGTGGGTGAACGGCTGAGCGTACCGGCAGTGGTTCAACAGTCTGACGGGGTTTAAGCATACCTCACCGGAGAGTTTGGAAAATATATATATGATAATGACGCAAGGATATGTTTTATAATGTGGAATTTTGCGGCGCGGTGTTTTCTCGCCACTTGCTGTTAGGGTTTGTCAACCCTTCTCATTAAAGCTTGTACAAAGGCTATTTCTAACGAGAACGCTTATCCACATTCCTCGTTTCCCATTCTAATGTGCGTGTCTTATCATTTACAGTGCAGAATAAATACCGAAACAGTGCCGAATTCTTTATTTTGTCCGTCCCCTTAGTGATAGCCTAACGTTTTAGTTCGTTGGAAGTTGCAAGAAATTGCAATATCGCTTACTTCCTCTGTCTCATAGTATAAGACGTGTATGTTATTGCTCAAAGTTTGATTTTTTAACTATTTTAATCTTAGACAATGAAAGTTGATCTTATAAAATACATATCATCGTATTCATATTTAGAAGTACTTTTATATAAACATTACTTTTGTTCCTACATGATTAGAGATATTTAGAGTCAAATGTTAGTATTGGTGATTATCTCAGGTTTGATTATGTCTTATAGGGTCTGTTTGATTGTCGGCCCATCGTGGCCTGGCTAGCCTCCGCAAGCCAGGCTAGACATGACCCGGCTGCAACTGGCTTTGTACAAGTTTGGCTTGTGTTTGTTTGTTCATGGTCAGAGAATGTGTACAGAATTAGCCCTTGTTTGGTTCCCACAGCGCACGTCAAGGCCACCTTCTCCTCCCCAACCTTCTCTAGCTCGATTCGACGGACGTGGAGCACCGGCGGAGGGGCGGCGCAGCCTGCGGAGAGCCCCGACGGCGGGGCGAGCTCGGGCCGGCGGGAGCGGAGCTCCGCGGTGGGGCGAGGAGCGCCGGCCGAGGGGGGAGCTCGCGCTGGCGGGCGAGGAGCAGCAGAGGAGGGCGAGCTCGCGTGGGCGGGCAAGGAGCTTCGCGGTGGGGCGAGCGCGCGCTGGCGGGCGAGGAGCCCCGGCAGAGGGCGAGCCCGCGCGGGCGGGCGAGGAGCAGCAGAGGAGGGCGAGCTCGCGTGGGCGGGCAAGGAGCTTCGCGGTGGGGCGAGCGCGCGCTGGCGGGCGAGGAGCCCCGGCAGAGGGCGAGCCCGCGCGGGCAGGTGAGGAGCTCCGCGGCGGGGCGAGCTCACGCTGGCGGGTGAGGTGCGTCGGCGCAGGGGTAGTGCAGCTTGCGGGGAGCACCGGCGGCGGGGCGAGCTTAGGCCAGAGGGAGAAGGGAAGGAGAGGGACGGCGACGCGCCGGACGGGGAGGAAGAGCAGCGGCGGGCAACGACGAGAAGGGGAGCAGCGGCAAACAACACGTCGGGAGAGGAAGAGAGCCCAGCGGAGCGCAGTGGGGTCGCGAGAGGCGGGGCCATAGATGAACGGCCGAATCGGAGATCCCCGCGGAGCCACCCTCCAGAGCTCCAGATGGTTTCACGAGGCCTGGCTAGCCGACCGGCCAACTTGCCCCAACACGGGCCTCGCCCTACCGTGGCCGGGCTGGGAGCCTGGCGCGGCTCCCAAACACCCCCATATTGTCTCTTATATTACCATGCTATTTTGCTTTTTTTTTAAAAAAATTATAAAGCTCTCGTCTTTCTTTATTCCTTCCCCTTTTGTTTATTTTTTCCTGTTTTTTCCTAGGTTGTATAGTACAATAATTGTGTAAAAATATTTTTGCACCAAATCAACATATTTACTTTTTATTTTTATATAATGGAATATTTCCTCATAAACCTCACTATTTTTTCTTATAAAAATGGATTGATACTATAATTTTTATTCTAGTAGTGTATGATTCACAATTCTTGCTACATGTTTTTTATTTAACCAATATATATTCTTTTTTTCTAGTATGATTTGTTCTACGTCAACATATTTTGTTTCTGGGTTTGTGTAGTTTTATTTGTGTAAAAATATTTTTTCTACATGATAGAACATGTTTTATGTGTGCATATATTTGGTCTAGGTGTATAAAATAAGTGTTTCATAAATATGACAATTTGTTCTAAGTGTATATATATTTATTCTAGATAAGTAGATATGCATATCTTTTGTCCCGTGAATGTATATTTATTTTTCCAAGAGTATTTTTTGTTCCATGTGTAAATTTGTGTCAAGCAATTCAATACTCACTAGTCTCCTGGTTGATAGAAAACAAATTTGTTCCACGACCATTAAATAAAACACATTAAACGATTTGTGCATATTTTTCTTTCTCGAGTATAAATACTTAATTTAATATGCATAATTGGGTACTTGCTAGTCTCACGATTAATAGTAGAATATATTTTATAATCCATGAACATGTTTATATAAATTCAAATATTTTGTTTTGTCTAATATAAATATGATTTTTTTATGGACAAATCCATATTAGAACATTTTTCACTAATTCTTGACTACACCTGCCCAAGTTCTAAACATTTTTGCTCTGTGCATAAATCTTTAGTTCAATCTACATGATTCAATACTCACTTGGGTCGTAGTTGATAGTAGAACTTTTATCAATGGACATATTTGCACAAGTTTGAACATTTTTGTGCCGTGCAATATGAATATGGATGAGTGATCACTAGGTACCCCTGTTTTTTAGTTCTATATTTGTTTTTCAAATTAGACACTCAGATTGATCAATGCAAACTATCTTTGTGCCACGATAATTCAATGATTAGATTGTTTGGAATGCGAATGAGAAAGACAATTTACCATACCATTCATGTATACCAACCTATCTCACCCTAAAGAAAAATCAGCCCAACAGAATACTTCAGGGGTGGAGTATGCTAATAACATGTGACATTGCTAAAGTCATTTTTCTTCTATAGTTATTGAGTGTTGTCTTTTTTATTTTTTTCATTTTATTTTTCCTTCTCCCTTTTACATGTCCACATCGACAATACATTGTCCTCCTTTTGATTTCCGTATGTAGATCTTTGTCTGTCTTTGTATACAACAATTCATTTTTAGCATAGAACGATCAATTGTGTGCACAGGATAATTTAGTGTGCATGTGGAACAATTTGTATCCGTGTATATTAATTTAAATTGCATGTAAAAATTTTATTGTGGGCCTGGAGCAACTCATTATGCATGTAGAACAATTTAATGACTATGTAGAATAATTTAGTTTGTGTGTATTATTTTGTGTGTCGGACGATTTGCATGGAACAATTTACTATTCACATATAATAATTTATTTTGTTCATAGAATATTTTATTATGGATGTAGAACGGCTTATGCACGTAGAACAATTTATTATCTACGCAGAACAATTCATTATCTTTTCATAAAAATATTTTGCATGTAGAATAATTAATTGAATAATTCTTTTTGCAAATAGCACGATTTGTTGTGCATATAGAACATATTATTATTCATGTGTAATAATCCGTTCACATGGATCATTTTATTATGGATGTAAGGCAATTCATCATGCACATAAAATTATTTTTTAATCACGTAGAACGGTTCATTATATGCATAAGATAAATTATTATACATGTAGAAGAATTTATTGTTCATGTAGAACAATTATTATTTATGTAGAACACTTTATTATTTATGTAATATTTTCCTTAAATGTTCCATTATTGTCCATTTTAATTTTCAAAGTCTACAAACGATATGTTTTCATATGGAATAGTAAGAATTAAATTGTTTGAGTCAAAAACTAAAACAAATTCTAATGTAGCAAACAGTTTGAGCAAGCAAAACGCAAGAAACAACCATTATGCATGGCAGCCCAATAGGGAAAACGCCCAGCGATGGAAAGGCCCAACCGCGCCTCCGGTCCAGTTTTTACCGGAGTTTTTACATCGTCCAAGAGACGGCAAGGAGAGCATGGACCCCAACCCCAACCCCACCCCACCCCCAGGTCCCCACCCCCGCGCGCGCGAATCCGCATCGGCGGTGGGAATTTCTGGCAAGCGGATCTACGCCTCTACATAATGTCTGGGCGCTGGCGGGCGAGAGGAAGCAATCAACGAGAGGGCGAGGCGATCTATTCTTTCCTTCCGCTCTCTGCGTCGCAAGGTGTACGCCTGGGTGGGTGTGGGATCTCGCTTGGTGGATTTGATTTCGTGAATGGAACATGCCGCGCGATCTAGTGGCAAGCGCAAGGCGGCCGCCATCGACGCGTTTACTCCCGGCGGTGGCAAGCGCCGCGCGGCGGCGGCGGCGCATGAGGAGCGGGATTGGACATCGCTCCATCAGGACATCACCTGGCTCATCGCCGAGCGGTTGCTGGACGAGGACGTGACCGAGTACATCGCCTTCCGCGCCGTGTGCACGCACTGGCGCTCGTCCACCCCGAGCCCGCGTGACCCCACGCTCGCCGACCGCCGCTTCCACCCGCGCGGCTGGGTTGCGCGCTCTGCGAGGGCACCGGCGTCCGCCCGGTCGACGACAGGGCGATCACCTTCTTGCACACCTCATCCGGCAGGGTCCGGCGGATACACCTGTGGGGGCTTCATCTGCAGCGGATCGTCGGGTTCACGGACGGTCTCATCATACTGCTCGACGCAGGCTCCGCCGTCGTCCGTGTCCTCCACCCTTTCACACGCGTCGTTGTCCAGCTGCCTGGCCTAGCCCGCTTCTTCCACTTTATCCTCAGCAAGCAGGCTACTTTCAAGATGGATTACTTCGTCTGGCTTAACGCTGCTGTTTGCATTGCCAGCCCTAGCTCCATCGCGGTGGTGATCCATTTTCCAAACATGCCCGTTGTGATATCTGCGGAGCCGAGCAGCAAGGACTGGACCATCCTCCACGCTCTCGTCCTGTTCACCAACACCTTGCCTTTCAACGGCAGGCTCTACGGCATGAAACGGATCCGAAGGCAGCTTGTGCAAGTGTACCCTTTGCACAAACACATTGATCCAGTGGTCGCTGAAGTGCCAAGGGACCTTGGCAGCCCTCGGAGCTGCCGCTACTACCTGGTGGAGTCAATGGGAGCCATTGTCGTCGCTGTCCTGCACAAGATCTCCAGTGAGAAATTCAACGCCTTTGCGCTCTTCAGGATGGACCTCGGGCGCCAGGAGCTGATTCGGGTGCCTAGCCTTGTTCCTCAGAGATGACCGCTGCCTGTCTGTCTCAACCAAGAGCCAACCTTCCATCAGCAGCAACTGCATCTACTTCGCCATGCCTAAGACATGGGATCCTGTCATGGTGTACTCGCTCAGTGATGGCTCGTTTGAGAGAATGCCAACGTCGTGGTTGGAACTTGACAAGACGGCAGCGGTGCCTTGGACGTCCGTGCGGCCATACACGCTTGCTCATCACCTGCTCACATATTGCCACCATCGGGCGTGGGCAAGAGGGCTCATGTTCCATGAACTTTTCTCTACACCCAAGTATTGGAACAAGAGACTAACGAGGAAGATCAGAGAACAGGACTCTGAAGTGGTGGTTCCGAGATTGCAAGGAAATGCTGACGAGCTTAAGAAGCTAGAGATACCTGACTTGTTCACCTTTATTACGACTTCCTTGGCAAGGAAGTACAATGGCAACATACCAAGGCTACTGTATACTGAACCATTTTAGATAGTGGGAGTTGCTAGAGTTAGACTGAGACAACAGGCATTGTGCCTGATCTATTTATCTGTTATAATCTACCCTTTGTATTTACATCATGCGTGTCCTTGTGAGCCGATGTATCATGTAGTGACTCCTTTTTCTCAGTTTGACAATTTCAATCATTTTACTAATAAAGCATGGCAATAATTCTGTAAAGATTCTACATTCCTTATATCAGAGCATGTTACTATTTTGTGACGTATACAACCTCTGCATATCTTTGTATGATGTTGATGCTTGAAAAGCTAAACCAATTTGAATTTATACTGGAATATAATGATGCCCAAAACGTTAAACATATAACATTGGAGGCAGTACTTAAGTATTATTATCCTCACAGCATTCAAATTGGAGGTGGTACTTAAGTATTATTATACTTGATTCGCTGCTTTCAGCATGCATTTGTAAGTGTTGCCATTATCCTGTTTGTTGTCTTTGGATTTGAGGTCTAAAATCGTTTTTCTTCCTTTCTCAAATTAGTACGGGAATTATGTCTCACAGGAACTTGTACATCAGTGTACTTTTTTTTTTTAAAAAAACATACATCAATGTGTCTTTGTAGTTTGATCTCTGAAATGCGTAGTATATACTGTTGCTATCTTCACAGCATTCGAATTCCTTTTGGCCTGTTGATTCGCTGCTTTCAACACGTATTTTTTTAGTGTAGCATTACCTTTGCTTGTTGCCTTTGGATGTGAGGTCTTCTATTGTTGTTCTTCCTTTCGCAAATTGGTATGAGGAATTGTCTGACATGAACCATGTGCCTTGTTTTAAAAAAAACGTACATCCATTTTCTCTTGGTAATTTGATATCTCAAATGTATACTATACATAAATCTCTAAGTAGATTTATGTATTCTGGAGCACCGGGATGGCGAGGCATGGACGAAGTGGTATGCCTGTGCGTTATTCACTTATCATTGGGGCATACTAAGAAATGTGATCCATAAATTATTAGAAAATACCATTCACTATAATAGTATATAGTGTTTTGTTTCATGGCCACTTTTAAATGTAGTTTCTTGGAAACTCTACAGATGCATTCTACATACATCTGTCGATGATCATTGTTCCTCATATACGGCCGGTGCACTCATTCTGTGCCAACACCTTCCCGTGTGGTGGACTGATTTGTGGGACACAGCTTCGGAGAAAGCCTTTTCTACTAATGGCTTCAAACAGAGCAAAATGTCGGATTGCTTACCTGTAGAAAAATTGGCATTCTTCAGCCATTTAAAAGCTCATGCTGTTTTTTGAACGATCGTATCTCCTGCTTCTTTTCATGAACTGAAAACACATCCCTGCCTCGCTTTGCCCCCACGACACTTGCTCCAAATTGAGCTCCCGCACTTCCACGGAACATGCCTGCACGTATTAGTAGACTTGGATGTGGACTTTGCTGTGTTGGTAGATACAGAGTCCAAACAAGTAAGGCCCTCATCAGTCATCGCCCCGGGTAACAAGGCGGAATTCCAATTTCTTGAGCGTTCACTGGATTGATGGATTCAATCCAGGTGCCACGCACCGCCTTTTTTTCTGTCACAGACCTCAGCGCGGAAGTCCTCTGTCGTTGTAGGGATAGGGGCCTCGCTATCTTGTGCATGCCGGATTCCTCGTTGGCGGACCTGCTTGATCGGAGCACAAGCTGATATGGGTTGTCCATGTGATGATCATGATGATGATGCATCGCCTCGGGCACCCCTCGTTGGACAGGACGTGCAGCATTGAGAAGCAGCCGAGCAGGATGGCAAATTGCTAGCGGCAGAATTGCGGGCTCTTGCCTTCTTGGCACCCCGGGTGGTTCAACAGCCGCGACGGTGGTAGAAAAGTTCGTGGGCCTGGTTCGGGCGCCTTCAGGGGCCCGTCCCATGTCTTGCAGCCCGCTGATGTTATTTTTGCAAATTAGGCTTTGAGGTGCATTTGATTCAGGGCGATTGGTCTCTCGCCAAAGTGTGTCATGCCAAAAATTTTATAGGACAGATTGACATATTAAAATTTTGGTATGGCATATTTTGGCATCGAAACAAGCAAGCCTCAATGTCAAGAGTGGGCAAAGTCGGTTGCTAATTTTTATGTGCTACATGTGAGACGATGGTACACTAGAATTTCTGCATGTGACCTCAACCTAGGTGCCAACGATCTTAAATATGTTTAGGTAATAAAGGGATTCTTTACTCCTTACATATCTTTTTACATTTTTTGAAGCCCCTTTGCATATTTCCAACACATGCTAGCACGTCTTCATCAACCGACAAGTCGAGCTCCTCGATCCGGCTAAAAAGAATGCTGAAAAGCCATGTCTGGTAAAAAGACGGGAATCATTGGCGAGCCCATTCCGATCCCTCTGGCCCAGAGTTCACCAGTAGTTGCTTATCCGTCGACACAAGGCATCAACCTAACCTCCAGTCCTTCCCTTTTTCTATTGCTTGTATCGGGGGCTTAGCTTCTTAATTTCTCCTCCACAATAATTTACTGGAGACGATCGAATCGATCGAGCCACTATGAATGCGCGCGGCGGAGTTGCTTCGTTCCACGGGCAAGCTCCCGCCACGCACAAGTCAGAGGCACCCGCACTCCAAAGGCATTGACGATGCGCTACACCTCGGGCCCCGGCCGCGGCCGGCCTCCGAAAGCAACCCGCGCAGCCGGCCGGCCAAGAGCTATTAGCAGAAATGGGGGCATGCAGGAGCTTAGCAATTATGGAGTGATGGAGGCATGCAGCTAGAGGTCTGGAAAGAAAAGTGTGTTAATCAGACATGCTTTATTAATTATTAGTCCTTTCCTTTTCATTTCATGGTTGGCCTCGGCAGGAAAAGAAATCCAAGTAGTGTGAAATATATTTGAGTGAATTGCATGTTAGGTCTATGAAATTCAAAATTGATCGTTTAGGTCATTTTAACTTTTCAAGTGGTTCTTTCTAGTGTAGATCTAGCTAGATCCACAATTGGATCTTAATCAATTAAGAATGCACAATTGATAGATCCAGACGATCATTTTGAAAAATTAAAGGACTCAGATGATCACTTTCAGATTTCATGGATCTGGATAATACTGCAGAATAAGTTTAGGTACTTAGCGTGCAATTCAACTCAATATAGATATTATGTAGGGGTTGCGGCAATTTGTTGAGTAATTCAGCTCACAAGAAACTATGGTGGGTTTCATAATTTCCATCTACGTAAATTTGTTTTTTCTTTTCAGGTCTTAGTTCAGAGAAACACATTGGCTTCAATTATAGATGCTGAATTGCTGATACAAATAGACAAAGAGTGATGATCCGAAGGATCTACTAATCGACGTTGGCCGTACTACTCTGGAGATGGTGGGTGGTGATGCAACGCTTTGCTTCTTATTATGGATAGCCGTCTATTTTCAGAATTAGATTTGAAACTCATGTACGTATGTGTTTTGCCATGTGGGAGTCTAGGATGCGCTAGTGTGAGCTATGCTGTGTGATAAATGTGTTCCGAAATGTTTTATACGAGAAGACGGAAACCGGATCTTTGTTCCCATTTTAATAATAAAAGCCCATTCTTTTCAGTAATAAATGGCGATTACGCGCGCCCTGTTCACACCTGCACATGATCGAGGTATGCGTCCAAGGGTTTTCTGAGTTCCTACGTTAGTATTGGCTAGCTTGTGTTTGAGGAAATGTAGGACGTCCTAGCTAATAATCTCCCCCCCCCCCCCCCTCTCTCTTCCTATGATTGATATTCACCTACTGCACATACCTTTCCATGCTCTCCTGCTTGCTTGTTCTGTGCAGCCATCCCTGAGCAGAGCTCTTGCTGTTTGTTTAAGGAATAGACATGCCATCAGGTGAGCTGACAGCCTTGTTGCAATGGACTTTGCGAGGCAGTAGATCATCTGCTCTCCCTAATCCAAACGCCCCCAGAAACATGCTCAGTGCCTCAGGGAATTTGGTCGAGCCGACGTCGACAGGCGACAGCAAATCGACGAAAAGGCGGCGGCGGATGGCGCGGCTTGCTTGAAACAGGGGAGGGCTTTGGGGGATTCCTATTTCTGGTCCAGCATCCCCTGCCCCATGATGCTAACCATGTGGTTGTGGCTTTGCGCAAGGGGGATTAGTTGATCCTGCCCTGCCAGCATTTGCTTTATTGCCTTGCATACAGAGAGTTGAAGGGGACCTGTTGCTTGGGCAGGCCTGCTTTGGCCTAACCCTGTCCCCACTCCCCATTACCATCAAGTGTAAACCTGGAAACATTGCATGGTACAAATGATTTATATTCTTCTTGTCAAGGTTTTTTGGAAAGTGAAAGATGCACACCGTACCTGAAAACATGGTGTGCGGAGCACTGCACTTGTGCTGGAAGAATTGTGGGTTCAGAAGCCACAACACTTGGTGAGTTGGTAGAAGAACTGAAGGAGTTACACCAATGCAAGGGGTCCTGTGGTGGAAGGCAAAATTGTCCTTTGTGGTCACCACTCACCAGAGGGTCACTTGGCAAGCAACTTCCCAGGTTTCGTCTTGCTGGGGTTATTCCGACGATCCAAGCATGCATTTTGTCATGGTTATCGGCGACAGGCCGGCCAAAGCTACCTTCTCGGCTTGCCTTTCTTGCTTGCACGTAGCAGCTGCTGCCAGTGCCAGGGATGATGATCCATGCTTCGTCGTCATCTTTTTCTCATGGAACAAATACGGCCTCGACATCGTCTCCTTGCCGCGCAATAACCGTTTTTCTTGCCCTTGGCCCCATGCAGAGATCTTTTCCTCAGCACATGTTCCACCGTTTATTCCGTGTAGATTTTGTCCTGCTGATGATGCCGGTCGATTTAATTGAGACCAAAAGAAACAGTTTAATTAGTACGCCCAAAGTCTGAACATAAAAAGTCAGTTTAATACATGTGTTATGCATAACCACGCAAGGAACATGTCTCCGTTTCCTCAGAGCAGACGCAAAGGAAAAAAAATCAAAGTGTTGGATCTTGGGGCAGTGAAAAGTCGGGTGCTGAGAACTTAGTCTGCGTTAAGAATGTGGATTTTTGACAGCGGCCCTAGAAGAAATATCTGATCTGACCGCAAGTGGACCCACCCAAGAGCCCCCAAGACTCAGGCACACCGGTGGGTGGTGCTCGGCTGCTTGGAAGGAGGAGGCAGGAAGCAACCAGCCTGATAGGGGCTCAAGAGAGTTGCAAGGAAGCGCCGTGCTGTTGCTGCGTGGTTTATTATAATCAGGCGCGATGAAAAGGCGCTAATGATTCCTTGTAATCCAAATTAAGCTATATAATACAAAGATGGCTGATAGTCATACAGCACGTACACCACATGTCATATATAATCAGCTGACCTCTCTTTTTTGTTGAGGGAAAAAAATTAAGCTCGCCTATCAGTTCTGTTGAATGCTGATTAACATGGAAGATTCCCATATGGTAAGATTTGAAAAATATCTATATATCATACTCCGTACAACATTTTCAACTACCAAAACATTGATCTGCCCTCTTTCTTTTAGCAATCATTTACAAAAGGCCACATCAATCAGGCTTCAATCCGATTTGCCATTTCATGTGTACGCTGTCCATGCCATGCTGCTTAAATTTGCGGCAACTACTGGCAACACATGCGCAGACCTACTGAGTCCTGAAAGAGTATCCGAAGAACGATTCTTTTGTCCAAAAAAAAATGATGAATACTATACTCTTTCCAGAAGGAAAGCGAGCATCTGAAGGAAGACAAATAAATGGGTTCATTGCATCTCAATATAAGATAGAGTTTTGATTATTGAGTTAAATTAGCACTCCTTCTTTTCGTAATTTTTGTTTTTGCCCCTCCAGACGGCCGCGGGCACAATAGTTCTCCGACAGAAGTATTTTGGCATCGACCCCTTTAGCTGAAGGGCTTTGGCAGGCTGCTTGCGGCCTCTATTCTAGGATGTCTGTGGGTGCCATTTATTGATTTATTCGCTGGAGGCGCCATCGAGGCCTCCATTTCTATTGTGAATTTCTCCGGGTGAAAACCTAGGACTGATTTGACGACCGTGCGGTGGTGATATTCTGAAACATCGTTTCTCCTTCGCAGCATCGCAATAGGATGGTCTTCCTGAGGTTTGGTCGTCTTATACTTTGTGGGCTTGTTTTTGCTAGGCTCTAGTATCTAATGGCTCTAATGGTGGCCAGTTTGGTAGTGTTGTGTGGGTTTCACCACAAAACTTTGGGTGGATTGTGAGGCCAATTTGGATCCTCAGTTTCTTGGTCACGTTAACGTCATCGGGAAGCTACGAATGGACGATTGCAAGAATGAACATGTTGGTGTCTAATCAACGCTACCTACGTTCACAAATATATAACACGGTTGTTTTTTTTCAAAACTTTAATTCTTTGTCCTATAAAAAAAGTATTAAAACATGTAAAAATACGAATAATATTAGTGATAAATCAAATGATAACAAAATAAATAATAATTTATTAATTTTTTAAATAAGACAGATGGTTAAAGTTTTGGAAAAAAATTAACCGCGTTATTCATGAAGAGATGAAGTATAAAAAAGAGTCTTGTGCGGCCTGAAGTCCTAGTTATATGCCCTTAGATCTTTTTTTAGCGATGAATGGCTAATTCTTGAAAGCCAGATAACTCCTAAAGTAATTTGGTCTAATGCATTTCGACGCATGACGGAATACGTAATTTGACTTTCCATTATTAAAAAAGTTTGCAATTAGCACTCGGCAGTTGACAGCAATGGAGAAGAGATTTAGAGAAGATTTATTTCTGAACAGGGCTGGTTCTTGTCAAATCGGAGAAGGAATCATACTATTTAAGCAAAGAGAAGAGGCAAGATGGAGTCCACTCCACGCCACATGGCACCCTATAAATTGCCCGCCTTTTCTTCCCACTCCACTCATCACAAATCTCTCCCCTCGGCCTCTCTCTCTCTCTCTCTCTCTCTCTCTCTCTCTCTACAAGCTCCAGCTAGACTCTCCTGCTTCGGTGCTACTGCGCACTGTGCAGCCAGCTGGAGCAGAGCCCGGCTGTGAGCGAGCGCCGAGCGCTGAGCAGCAGCTGCAAGCCAATGGAGAGACCTGTGCAGGCACCCAGGCAGCTGCCGCCGGGGTTCCGGTTCCACCCCACCGACGAGGAGCTGGTAGTGCAGTACCTCCGCCGGAAGGCGCTGTCCCGCCCACTGCCGGCCGCCGTCATCCCTGTCGTCCCCGATGTCACCAGCCTCGATCCATGGGACTTTCCTGGTGTGTGCGTGCGCACGCTTTCTTGATTTCAGCCGCCATGCTTGCAGCTGGAGAACCGCGAACATTTTCAGATCAATGGAAACGGAAGCTTGAGACAGAGTTTGATTTTGTGTGTGTGTGTGTGTGTGCGTGTTTCTTGTTCGGCGGCGGCGTATCGTGTGTGCAGGAGCAAGCGAAGGGGAGGCCTACTTCTTTAGCCTTCGGCGAGCGCCGGCCACCGGCCGCGGCAGCAGCAGGAGGAGAGCTGGCAGCGGGTATTGGAAGGCCACGGGGAAGGAGAAGCCGGTGTTCGTGCAGTGCGACGGCGGCGCCGGTGGCGGCAGGAGGCAGCTGCTCGTGGGAGTCAAGACGGCGCTCGCCTTCCATCGCAGTGAGCCGCCGCCGTCGTCGCGGACCGGTTGGGTCATGCACGAGTACCGGCTCGCCGTGCCCGGGCAGAGGAAGAATGCTAGTCAGGTACGAATTCCCACCATACTTTCAACCTTTAGGCCTAGTTTCCCTATTCATCACCCATTCACCCTCAAAAGTTACTGAATCGTCGACTTCATCCACTGCTGTCACTAGCACATACACTGTCAATTTACTGGGAGCTTTTATGTCGGGATCGGTATTATCGGTTGCTAGGTGCTGACCTATTGTTGCATCAAAACGCACCCTAGCTACCGTCAAATCGAAAATGCTGTGCAAAGTGCTTAGTTAAGCTCATTCAGATACGGCATAACGTTCTAAGATGTAATCAAAGTGGCCTATTTCAAAACAAGCCAGAGATCCACGTCTGTAGTATTTGCGCACTAGGACACTAGGTTAAAGGCTTTATGCCCAACCTCTACCGTTCCCATTATCCATTAGGCTAGGGAACCCATCACCATTCGTTGGTGCATTTTGGCGATAGCTACATCCCACTGATGCGTATTCTTACGAAGACGTTGAAGGTAGAACCTTTTTTTTCCATTATCTAAAAAAATCAGGGTAGCTAATCAGTGGGTCTCAGAGTTAGGCTTATGCGTTAACGTCTGCTTCGCTGCTCAAACCAGAGAATTCCTCTTCTTTGGGCAACTTGGGACTGTCAGACTGTGACAGCTTAACATCGACTGCTGAAAACACCGTAATATCTCAGATCATGCAGATACGAGAATCTTGCCTCCATCTGGGGTAACTTGGTCCGCTTTGCAACCTCGATCGCGATAGCTTTCTGTAGCTCAATTTCGTTTATGTTTTTAATCCACTGGCGTGCCAATGTGACTCGCAGGACTGTGTTGCTGGGCCGGGAGAGTGGGTCGTCTGCCGGGTCTTTCTGAAGAACAAACCAGGAGCCAGGACGAACCGGGATGCAAGGTGCAATGCTCGGCGAGGCCGCACGGCGGCGCCACCGCAGCAGCGCCGGGAAGATGCCGGAGCCGGACGGCAGCTGCCCTTGCTGGTGTCACCGCCACAGCCGTCGTGCTCAAGCTGTGTCACCGGCGTTACCGACTGTTCGGACCAGGACGACGAAGTCAGCAGCAGCAGCAGTATCAGAGATGCTCCAGCTGCCCCCCAAAGAGAGGTCTAATAATAGGCATGCTGCTGGATTTTAAGCGTTCGATCTCTCTCGCACGCGCGCGAGCGCTCTGTTGCCTGTAATTTTTCCTGGTGCCGTGTAATGTTGAGGTAGGCATCGGTAATCATGTCCAGGTCAAGAATGATCCCGAGATATCATATCAAACAGAGTGGGTAGCCTGAAACTAATCAGGAGAAGTAGCTGATGCGGCTTGAAGTTCCTACAGCACATCGATTTTATACTAGTAGCAACTAGCAAATGGTTGTCGCAACAGCTCAATGTGTATAAGAATCTTATCGGTTGCCAATCGGAGGTTGTAACAGTTTGTCTCAATTTTCATGGCTCCTCGCTAGGACAAAATGTACTGAAAGTTCTGAAAAGACTCAAACATAAATATACAAACATCCGTAATCTATTTTATTTTTAAAATAATAGCAAAATAGCTCGCGAAATTAGCGTGGGTAGCTAACTTTTTTTTTTTGATATTTTGGGTTTTGTCTGAATTTGATTTTTTATGAGTATTTTTTATTTTTATGTTTGTAGTTTTTCTTAAATAGTACAAATTTTTTCTCTATATTTTCCTTTTGATTGTGTTTTTAAAAACAAATGCACTTTAGCTTTGAGCTAAGTTAAATGCATATAACTTTGACCAAATTTTGAGAAAAAAGACAACAACATCTATAACATCAAATTAGTAGGTTTATTAATTTCACCATGAAATTTGTTTTGCTACTGAATTTATTTTATATAGTAGACGTTAATATTTCAACTTAAGACAAAGACATATTAAATGAAAATATAGATGACCTAATATTAGTTTCATTAATTCCACGGTAAGATTTATTTTGCTATCTAGTGCATTTATTTTATATTGTACTTACCCGGTTTCTAAATTATAGGTCTTTTGACTTTTTACCACCAAGCTTGACCAACTCATCTTATTCACAATTTTTACGAAAAAATAAAATTTTTAAATCATAGTTCAAATATATTATGTGATAAACTAAATTTCAATGAAAATGAATGATAATTATGAACTTTTTTAATAAGGTGAGTGAGTCTAACTTGGTCTGAAAAGGTTAAAAAATCTATAATTTGGGATAGAGGGAGTAGACATTTGATTTAAAATAAAGACTAATTAAATTAAAACATGGAATGAAGAGGGTACTAAACAACTTAGAAAGACGTGGTAGGCTCACACGAACACTTACAGTGAGGTGTTATTTTTACCGATAGCTTTAGTGTGTATTTTTATCTGTGCCCCACTATTATGGCTTCTCTTGAATGGAAGAATAGGTAAAAAGTCAAAAAACGAAAAAGAAAATAAACGTTGCAATATAACTAAAAGTTGTTGGAAACGCATGCATCTACAAACATAAAAACCATACACCATAAGATGACCTGGTATTCGTGTAGTCAAAGTAATTGAGAGCGACCTGAGTTGTGTGGACATGGTAGAGACCTAGGGGATAGCGTAGGCAAGACACTATGTGGGCTTCGGACCATGGTTATGATAAAAAAAATCTCTAATTATGACTTGGGTCTAATATGTCATCGGTGAAAACCTTTGTCCTTCGTTTTACACCGATTAACATAGAATTTTTCACACATTGACATAGAGCATGGTGTTTTTTATAATCAATGGTGGAGATTTTTTGGCAAATTCATTATTTTTCTATTGTTTTTATTTCGTATAAATATCTTGATTAATCTAAACCATAGGATGGTCATAGAATCAATGTTGTTGATCTTTATTTTTCTTAGTTGTATTTGATATATGGTTTCATATAGACTATTGGATTGGTCTATGTTATTTTTTTCATTAATTTGGTAATTTATAGATCTTCCGGATGAACATGTGGCTTTTCCTAACTTATGGACTCATTGGAACAAAATAAAAATAGGGAAATTTTGCCTACATAATTTTTGTGTTTGATCCTTTAGAACAAAGAATTGAGTTTCTATAAACCCTAAGAAAACATATTTAGGTTTCTTTGTGTTGAGATTTTGAAGTAATTCTATTATGAGGTCCAGCTCTCATGAAAACTAGGGAAACTTTTCTTTGTTTCTGTCTCTCTTCAAATGCTTCGTTAGAAAATTTTGCAGTTTTTTCATTCAATTCTTGTTTGATTGCAAATCCCATGTCACTTTTATCGGTATGTTTTTCTATTCCTTTGATATGGAAATCTTGTGTTTGATATGTGATAAGTTTAAGTTCTCTCACGAACGAAGCAGCTTTTTTTTTTCAAATGTGTTTCAATTGGAGGTTGTAACGCAGTTTGTTTCAATTTTCATGGGACCCCCGCTAGGATAAAATGTATACTTAGGGGTGAAAATGGGTAGCATTCGGAAACCAGTTTTTTTTCATCTTTTCTCTTCCATAGTAACTAAATGGGACATATAATTTTTCATCTAAATTCATATTCTTGTTTTTTATGTCAGGCTAGTTAAGATTAATAGAAAATCAACCCCAAACTCATTATATATCTACACAAAATGATAGATTCAAAATTCGGGTAGCATTCGGATACGGATATGAATAGTTTTTTATATTTTCCTTCGTAGGAAGCAAATAAGGCAAGAACATTTTTATGTAATTTAATGTTCCTATTTGTTGTAATGTTTTTGTCATAATATATAAAAATAGATACCGAATTTGTTCAATATCTATTTTAAAATAATAGATTCCTTCGGGTACCCATTTTTCATCCCTATGTATACTCAGAGTAGTACCAGCAACGCAAGGAACGGCTCCGCGCGAGAGCGGTGGGGGCTGGTGGTGCAGGGGCGAAGCGCCTTCATCCAGAGCAGTTCTAGTGGGACTAGGAACACCAAAGCAGGGGTGATGGACAACCGTTCCCTCATGGCCGATGAAAGCAATAGGGGGCACCTTGTAAATATCACCTGCATCCCCTCCTCTTATAAGCAAGCCTGAGCTCCCGCTCCACCTCCAACTAGAGGAAACCATTGTTTTGCTTCGCATCTAAACATTTCATTATTGTTAATATAGCGGAAAACTCTTCTACCGATTTCGTTTCAAGGAGAACAACTCGCAGAAACCGGCATTTCTTGCGATAACAAGACCGAACAAGGCCGTTTCATTCTTGATTTCTTCTCGAGACATGTGTGTCTGTGCTAGGTAAGGCTGTGTTTAGCAGGGTGAAGAAAGACGTAATTTTTACCGTAGCAACAATCTTAATATTACTAATTGGAGATTCCATTTTAATTCTCACCGGATGCGCTAGAAAAAAAACTTAGCAATCCTAAAAAAAACCAGAAACATGTAGTCGTCCATCATGTAGCTCTAATAATAATAACAATTAGATCTATTATATTTTTAAAAAATCACCCTCCATGACATTATGAAAGACGAGAGAAAATAACACCCTAAATTTATATAAAATTTACCTACCATGCTATTATAAATATGAATTAATTTACCCCTGTTCTTCATATAAATTACTCCACCGTGCCATTATAAAAGATGAAATTAAAATAAGCCACAAATCTCTATATAAATTACCCAATATGACATCAATAATATGTACCCAATATGCCGTCATTACATTTAAATAATTCCTAAATTTGCATATAAATTACCCATAATGCATTACAAAAGATGAATTAAAATAATAAACTCTATTATTATTAAAAATTAAATCTATATCTATAAAACTCTAAGCCGTACCAGAGCATAAGTTGATGGACCAGTGTATACAAATTAGAGTTTGAACGGAATTGGAGTTTGAATGGACGCTGGGAGGCGGCATTGTTCGTTTTTCTCAGAGGGTTCAAGAAAGATCCACAAATCACAGTTGGTCCTCGGCTGTCTCCGTTAGAGGGCGGCCTTTCGGAGCCCATCAACATCGCGGTTCGTCTTCAGAGGCCTTGGCCCGCTTGGTTGACCAGACAGGGCCGGGCCGTCGCCCGTCGTGCACACGTTGTGCCAGTAAAATCACACCAGGCGAGGGCTTTACTGCAAAAGGGCGCTAAAATAAAAATCTCGCGCAGGGAGACAAATCCACGCTTTCCATCGCCTCGTCCTCCCCCGCGGGCCGCGGCCAAAGGCCAAACTAACCAATCCTTCCCTAGCTCTCTCGCTCCCTGCCATTCTCCCGTCCCGGCGCGGCGTCTCCTCCCCCCCTTCCTCCCCCGCCTCTGTTTCCACGTCCCGCTCGAATTTCTCCATCCGCAGCGCCGGTAGCCGAGGAGGACGAGGATGCTGGGCGCCGCGAGGAGGCAGCTTGGATCCGGTCCCGTGAGTGCCGAACCCGTCCACCCTACCGACGCGGGTTTCTGATCGCCCCGCGAGGTTTCGATCTGTAACGGTGTTGTTGGTTGCCCTTGCGTGCAGATGCTTGGGCAGGTGCTGCGGAGGCTCCGCCCAGCGGCGGCGGCGGCGAGGGGATACTCCGCAGCGGTGAAGGAGGTGTGGGCCCGCTTGACCGAAACCTACCTTTTCGTTTACCCGTGGAGGCGATCATGTTGCATTGCTGTTAAATGTTGTTCTCTAAATCGTAATTCCGCTGTATTCTGAGAATCCTAGTTAGGTGATCGGTTGGCTGGTTTGTTATGGAAGTGGTTTGTGGGCCATGGAAATGATTCGATGCTTTAATGCATGGCTTACATCTAAGTTGTACGCAATTTGGTTTTGTGTGGTGCATGTTAATTGACAAATGCTACTAGAATATATCAGTCAATTAATTTTCCGTGCTGAGATATCTGATGATCTATATGTGGTGAAATGCCAAATTCTGGTTGATCATAGAGTTTGAAACTTTTGTCAAAATCGTAGATTCTAGGTTGAAATAGGAGGGCGTTAGGTAAGCTCGGAATCAATGAATCTTAAACATAAAAATCATAGAAACGTAGGTTGTACCGACTAGAATCGTAGAATCAGACACTTCCATTCAAATCGTAAAGTCGTAAAATCGAATGAAGAAAATGGAGATTTTAACAACCAGGAACGTTAGGCAATTGCTTTCGCGGTTGCGCCTTATACATAGATGGAGAACGATTGGTATTTCCTAAATGTTAAGAGTGTACTTGGGGTTCATATGAGTGTGTGATCACGTTACTGCATTTAGTTGCACTGTTATGCATTTTATGATCTGTTTCTTCTTTCTGTTTACCTATTTCCTTTGGCTCTATGCAAGCACCCAGCCGTGCCAACACCAGCTAGTGTTCTATTTATGTAACAAGTCATATACGCTATTATTTTATATGTTCAGATGAATGTCCGTGATGCGTTGAACTCTGCACTGGATGAAGAGATGTCTGCTGATCCTTCTGTTTTTCTGATGGGAGAAGAGGTATCACCTGAAACAAATTCAGTCCTCTGGTTTTTTTTCCTGTTCAGTGTCTCTTTTTGTAATTCATATTTATTTGTTCTAGGTTGGAGAGTATCAAGGTGCATACAAGGTGTGTTAAACTTCTAATGATTAATGTCTTCACTTTCATCCCTTGGCAACTGAATACTGGTATCTGAAATTCTTTACAATTATTTATAATATTCAATGAGTGTCCTGTTGCAGATTTCTAAGGGCTTGCTTCGACAAGTATGGTCCCGATAGGGTTCTTGACACTCCTATCACAGAGGTGAGAGGTGTACTATTAAAATCTTGAGACTATTACTTTTATTCACTCCCTGCTACTAGTGTAAACATGACCATGAAGGCACACACTTACTTATTTCTCTATGTACCCTCAGGCTGGCTTTACTGGCATTGGTGTTGGTGCAGCTTATCATGGTCTTCGTCCTATTGTAGAATTTATGACATTTAATTTCTCTATGCAGGTCAGTTTTTTTATGCTATTGATAACTAATACTCTAATAGGAAGATTTATACTCAGTTGTTTGAAAGGATATCCTTCGAATGTCTGAGCACACTGTAATAGTTGACTGTTGATATGCAATAGTCACTTGTTTCTTTAGAATTCTTATTAACTATCTAACATATGGATAGTATTACAGTATTTCTTGTATGAAATCATCAATTTGACCGCTTAGTTATGGAGCATTTGCACATTTGCGACTTGTTTTTGGTCTTTTCCAAGAATGTTAATCTAATGATAGTTCACTTCAATTCTAGTGATTTTTGCAATTTCCTAGTGGCAAGCTCTCAATAATGGTTCAAAGTAGCAGCAAATTTTGCAATTTCCCCCTAGCTTAAGCTCTTTCTCCCACATTGATTTCAAGCAATCCATGGTCATAGAGAAACGTAACTATTTCAGCTTGTATGAACTCATCATGCTTATCTTCCCTGATTTACTGTTATAAAAGGCAATCATCTGTACACGCTTCAGTTCACTCATGTGACTCAGACAAGTAGTGTATCATCTGCTATATGTGGATTGTAGTTTCTGTACTAATCTAAGGAATTCTAAGTGTAACTTTTCCATTAATGTCATCTGTTGAATTCAATATTTCACATTTGTGTTATTAAAAGAACATATTTTACGTTTGTAGACAAAAATCATGAATTGTCTATACTGCATGTTCAGGCTATTGATCATATCATCAATTCTGCTGCCAAGTCAAACTACATGTCAGCTGGTCAGATATCTGTTCCTATTGTTTTTAGAGGACCAAATGGAGCTGCTGCTGGAGTTGGTGCTCAGCACTCGCAGGTCTGTGAGAGGGAACGGCTCATGTAGTTGTGTCTGATTATTGGCCTACTGCTTTTTAATCTTTCATTGTTATGTTGTTTCCATCCTTTTTTTTTTGTGCTTGTTTCTATAAGTTATACTTGCTACTGTCGAGAACTCGAGATGCCAATCCTTCGATGCTCTGTGATTTTTTTGCAAGTGTTTTTAAAAATTAACAGTTAAAATAAAATGATAAGTTTTGATCAAATAAACAAACAAGATAGAATCCAAATTAGTTTACTGTCTCTGATACTGCAGGGAGTTGAACAGTAGTTGTGTAGGTAGTTTACTATGATGATAACGAGCTTTCGAGATGCATAGCACTCTGTATCTAGTTTTTACTCCTTGCTGCTAGCACCTCTATTATGAGGTTATAACTGTACTGTCATGAATTTACTAACTCAACTGTATGCAGTGCTATGCAGCTTGGTATGCGCACGTTCCAGGACTTAAGGTTCTCACACCATACTCTGCAGAAGACGCCCGAGGCTTGCTAAAAGCTGCTATTAGGGATCCCGATCCTGTCATTTTCTTGGAAAATGAGTTGCTGTATGTTAGTCTGGTCTTGTCAAACTATTTGGCTAGCTAGCCATCATTTTTGTTGAGATAACTGTCATACTATTTGCAGCTATGGTGAATCATTCCCTGTTTCTGCTGAAGTGCTCGATTCTAGTTTCTGTGTACCGATTGGCAAAGCTAAGGTATATTGTTGTGTCTATGGGAAGGAGTTTGGTTAAGTTCGATCATCTTGCATTCTCGGGATGCATTCGGACTGATGCTTCTATTTTCAAACTGGGCTTTCCCATAATACTTGATGGATTCTGTGCACTTAACGCGGGGGCCTTGTGTATTTGTAGATAGAACGTGAGGGTAAAGATGTCACCATTACTGCATACTCTAAGATGGTTGGCTATGCTCTCCAGGTATGTTGTGATGCACTTCGTAAACAATGTACAGGGGATGCAATTTTTAAATTATTAATTCGTTACCCTATAGATTTGAAAAATAATTAGCATGTGTGCTATGCGGTATATGTTTGTTTCTTCAAGGATTTGAATGTAATGCATCAATGCACTTTTGCTACTTGATAAACTGATCTGCAAGGTTACCCGTTCGGAAATTGTAATTTCGATTTTATTCTTATTGGGATATTTTCACGATAGATGGTTCTAGTAGTGCTGATATGACTTATATTTCTGCATTTTGATCATACCGGGCTGTTATTTTGGTACATTCTCATGCTCAGTTTGTCTTCAGGCTGCAGAGGTATTATCCAAGGAAGGAATCAGCGCTGAGGTAGTTCCTTTTGTAGAAGATATACTAGTTTCATTTATTTAGTATAACTGATCAATACTGCATCTTGTTCTCCATATGCCATTTGTAGGTCCTTACTTTGGGTTAATATATTTATTGACAGGTGATCAACCTTCGATCAATCAGACCACTTGACAGAGATGCTATCAATGCATCTGTTAGGAAAACCAACAGATTGGTGACTGTAGAAGAAGGGTTCCCCCAGCATGGGATTGGTGCTGAGATATGGTTCTCTCTCCCTCACCCTCTCTACACACTTGTGTGTGTTATCTAGTATTCTAACACTTAACATACGTTTGTTGCAGCATGTCTGTTGTAGAAGAAAGCTTTGAGTACCTTGATGCACCGGTTGAGAGGATCGCTGGAGCTGATGTACCTATGCCCTATGCTGCCAACCTTGAGAGAATGGCTGTTCCACAGGTCCTGTTTTTTGTCCCTCCAGTCCTAGATTGTCTATTGGCTCTTGACCTCACTGCTCAAGATTGCTCTTTCTTCCATGCTTCTTATGGCACGTATCACAATATGTAGTTTCCCCGGTTTCATCTATATATTTGTTTTAGCTGAAATTATGAATAGTGTACATATAATCCTTTGAAATTTGTCTTTGGGGAGTACACTTTGGTTAAATTGAGACCACCAGTGAATAATCATGTAAAATATCTTCATCAGTACTCATGAAAAATGTTTCCTTCGGTTATCCTATACATTTGAACAACTAGATGTGCATGATAGTTGAGCAGCATTCGCCCAAACTTAATCATGAGTCAGACACTGTTGTGGGCTCCTGCATTTTTTTGCACACTTCATGTAGAAAGCTGCCTGCCACCCGGGTATGCCTGCAGGAGTGTCCTGTCATAATTAGGAATCGGGTTGTTTCTTGTCTGTCAAGTTGAGCATACCATGTAGCCATTGTGGTCAAAGTGGTCGCAGCGTAGCATCACTGTTTATTGGTTGGCAGCTTGGCTTTAATAATTGATGCTTTTCAAGACTGAACCTGGCAAAATTTGGCTGTGTAGTACGTTTGGTAGTGGCCTGACTTATTCGGAAGACAACTGAGGGCATCTTTTGGGTTGCTCTTCGGAAGCAAATAATAAAACTTTGTTGCAATGTCTTGTTTTTTTTTTAAAGAAGAAGTCTACCCTAGGCGCATAAATTGCAAACTTACCTGCTTTGTTGCCATGTGTAAAACATTAGGCCTCGTTAATTTTGTCGTTGCTGTGACTAACAGACCATGCTGCTGTGCTTGCTTGCAGGTGGACGACATTGTGCGGGCAGCGAAGCGGGCCTGCTACAGGGCAGTACCAGTGGCAGCAACTGCCTGATCGGTGGACAAATTTTTTTTTTTTTTTGGGGCTTGGTTTTCGCTGTTTAGCAGGAAACTTGTAGTATTCATAAGGTGCTGGCAAGTGGCGACATTGCCCAGACCTTGCACTCCAAGGGAGCTAATTTTGTAGATCTGCCATGCCGCCATGGCATGCTTTATTCCAGTAGTCGCAGATGAATGATCGTGTTGTTTCTAGTTTCAACCCACTTTGCTTTTCTATGATTTATACACACGGCCTAATCTTGTTTAGCATGCAAACAGATCACTCAGGCTCGCGTTGTTGTGAACCTGTGATGGGTCAGTTCTGTCGCATCGCCTCTTTTGCTATTATTTGGACCACAAGGACAAGGTCAGTGGATGGTAAAGCCACTCAACGACTGTGCCATGGCTCTTCTATTTTTTGTCTACCTGAAATCCACAGTAGGCAGTAGCGAACCGAATTGCTTACCGATTTTGTTCGAAGTTTTTGCTTGCTCTGTTCAACTAGCTGAGATCACACGATGGCAAGCAGTCGATACGCTTGCACACCATCTTTGTCGCGACAACGATCCCCCACCGACATGTTGGGTGCCACGGTACGCCAGTGATGGCGACCCTCGTCAGACGGTCGTACTTAACAGTTAATCATGGGGGCGCCCAAATGATGGTCCGGTCAAAGGGCCGTGCTTTAATTGGATCCTGTGCCGGTAAGCATCAATCAGTATGCTATAATAATAGCACGTCTCCGTCGCCGAACGCGGCCCGTTTCTTATACAAGCAAGGCTCCGTATCAAAATATTTTCATGCTATATACAAGTATAAAAATACTATGTTATTGATTGCTTATTAGATAGACTAGTTTCGTGCCCGTGCGTTGCGACGGGGATAACAAAAATGTTAACCCAATAGTTATATGTTCATGTATTGCTATGGACCAATCACGCAGGAGCCAACAAAATGTATCCCTTTATAGGTCTATTCATCCATACACAACATGAGTGAGTCCACATATTCAAAAGGTTTAGGATTGTATTGTGCGGTCACCGTCACAGTTTAGAAATTTCGGTCTAACAAATTTCAAAATTATAGACAAATATTACTCCATAAAACATGTAAACGTAGACGGCTGGGTTGGCGGCGCAGCGGTTTTCTAATTTTAATTAGCGAATTTCTCGATGTGCCACTTGTGGAAAAAATGTACGATAAGAAGCGGTCGATGTGCTGGGGCCACCTGTCGGCGCGAATGGAAGGGCGACGTACGACGCTAACGGGGGAGCGAGTTGCCCTTCCGCTCTTCAATAGTTGTAGAGATTTGTTTTTGAAAACAATGATTTGCTAGATACTCTCTCTAAGGTGTCTTGGTCCACACTTTCTTCGTTTGTATTCACGTCTGTTAATGAACAGAGTATAGAACACCCTACAATTTAGAACCGAAAGAGTATTATAATATATTTAAAGAATTTAAATATCTACCTCAAGCTACAATTTTCATAATTTTAGCTAGTTTCTCGCCTATTCTAGGCTTCTAGCTCAAATATCATGATCTGTGATGCTGTACTCAAACCTTAAAAAATAACATAGTTTCAATGGAGTGAGATAAAACCATGCTATGTGTAAAATAATTATAAGTTGTGATATTTAAAATCTTATGGGTTTAAACAACCGTGCTTATGGACGGGTCCTAAGCAACGCCTAGAGGCTAGGTCCCCGTGAATAGCGTGAGAGGAGGACCCCGCTGATTGGCATCGGATATTATCCTATTCTCGTTGAACAAAAAGATGGGTGGAGTGACTCCCACCCCATGCTATATTTGCGTCCCATTCTTTGCTTTCCGCAAACACACACTCTTTCTTTGACCGGATCAATAGCAATAGGTTGCCGCTGAGAAGCCAAAGAGCAATAGGCCAGTCTTTTGTTCGGGAAAAGAATTGAAACATAGATTAAGTAGAGAGCTGCGGCAGCACCAACCTTTGCAATCCGAAAGAAAAGAACAAACAAATTGGAATGTCAGGTAGGAAGTAGTACACGGGTAGCACGCAGCATAACTGCATAAGCAATGCCGATGGCTCTGTTTGACCAAACAAAGACCGGAGTAGGAACCAACGCTGCAGCATCCGAGTATAAATATACTCGTCTTAAGACATTACTAGTAGTATATACACTTAATTAAGGGCACGTTAAGGCAGTGCGCGAAGGAAGTAAAAGAAGGCGCACCGTGGGCTGCATCAGCCCTCTCGCACTCGAGCTCCGAAAAGGAGGAAAAAAGAATTCTCCGTTCCGCCCACTCGCTCTCTCTCCTCCCTCCCCTCGCTCGTCACTGGGGAAGTGGGGAGTGCGGGGCTAGCCGCTAGGGTTTCCGCCAGCGCATCACCGGCCAGCTGCGGGCGATCTGGGGCTCGATCCGGCGCCCGCCTGACTCGGGTTCGCGGGGCGAGGCGAGGCGAGGCGAGGGGAGGCCATGAAGTCGTCGCTGCGGAAGCTGCGGGGCTTCGCGCTGCAGCGGCACGAGCAGCGGGTGGACCGGGACCGCGGCCGGGGCCACTCCACCGCCGCAGCCGTGGCCGCCGCGGACGAGCTCCTCGCGGCTGCCCAGGTGTGCGGACCCTTGCACTCTCCCTTTCGCTTCCCGCTGGTGGGCAAGCCGGGTGGGGTCGGTTGAGTGTGTGGAGATCTCGCGGGGGAGGAGCGGCTCCTCGTCTGTTTTTATTTATTTTTTGGGCATCGTCGTGCCTGAACCGCGGGGCGCTGGGCTCGCGAGATTGATTGCGCTGGTCGGTTCGTAGTTCGTTGGCTGCTTGGTGTGTGAGAGTCTGGAGCATGGTCGCCGTCGGGATTGCATGGGATGGGAATTCTAGTGCCTGGATCTGTGCTCCATTTCAGCACAAACGGTTGGACAATCGTTTGGGCTCCGAAGGTGGTAATGGGCGATGGGAATGACCACTTGGTGTAGCGTAATCTCGAGAGAATTTCCTTTGATCTGCTAGTGGCGTGATGGCTTGGCCAATTTCAGCTGGACTTGTGTGGTTGTTTGGCAGAGCCATGTTTGCTTCGATTTTTTGTTGTTGTTGTTGTTATGCATTTTCTCCTGTCCAATGAGGCAGGAATTGAGTGATTATGATGCGACGTGCTTGTGTGCAGTGTCACTTTGGGGCATGAAAATCTAAGCATTTGGCAGGTTCGCCTGCACTAGTGTAGTGTGCCAGCCAGCAGGCTTTGTGACACTTCTGAATTCCTTGTAGTAAATCAGTGTAGCATTTTGCTCAAGTGGGATCTTGTCTAATCTACTTGGATCTGACAGATTGGTGTCCCATTCCCAGTCAGTTTGTTCAGAACCCTTTAATTGTGTAATATTGAACTATTTACTGTGGGTGTCCTGAGTAACAAAAACAGTGATAAGCTTGTCGTGTGACATGTCCTTCTGTTTACCAGATGTACAGCTTATTAGCTTTATCCAAATTCCATAGCATATGACTAGCTAAAGCTTTTCTTGCATTAATTTCTGGGTGTGCATCCTGCTAGTTTGTTCTGAGTTGCTGCTTTCTTTGACAGGACATGGCAGATATGCGGAGCTGTTATGATAACTTGCTTTCTGTTGCTGCAGCAATTGCAAATAGTGCATATGGTAATTTTCTTGTCTTAAAGTTTTTCTTTCTTTGCTTCCTGAGATCCTTATTAAGTTCTTGCCATGCATATGCCCAATGATAGTTTAGGAAATATCAGGTATTTGTTTTTTTCTGTTTATTACTTTGGTTTGCAATTGTTTTTGAATAAATTGCCATCTGCTTCCACATGGATGAAAACTCCTGTCCTCACGCAGAACTCTAGAGATCATGCCGAACATATTTAGAACCTATTTATCCTAATGATTGACTTAATCACACAGGTCATGCGATCTTTAACGCCTTGATTTTCACCTGGCTGACACTGCGTAGCCTCAGTTCTTTTGCATTTGCAAAATATTAACATATAATGGCTTTTTAGGTTATTGTTAAGGTTTTAGTAGCTACGCGTCGTCTTGATGATTGGATGTCAATACTTACTATGCAGAGTTCTCTGAAGCACTTCAAGAAATGGGAACTTGCTTGCTTAAAAGAGTTGCGCCAAATAAGGATGGAATGAATGGTAATTTGTTGTCGCCTTTTCTCTCTATGTGAACATGCTTGTTTTGGCAATTGATGGCAATGCATGCACATCATTGTAATACATATTCTAGATTCCGGTAGATTATTGCTGTAAACTCATTATCCGAAGGGTTCCAATACCACCGACTTGATCTTCAGAAAGTTTTGTACCAATGCACACTTATCTTGTACTTACAAATTTAGGAATATCTTGTATTAATTTCCATTCTGTTGGTAAAGTGATGCAAATATCTCTAAAAAAGGCGTATGTGTTTGGATGATACTGTTAATCCTCCTATGATTGTTGTTTGGCGGTGGGGGAAGGCTTGCTACATACCCTAAGTTAAATAACCTCAGAGTAGTTGCAGTTAGGCCCTCCGAGGAGGATGAGAGCAAGTTACACAAAATTATTTGCACGATCCATCTTTGCTTTCTGGAGAGCACTCTTTTTCTTAATAAAAAGAAGAGTTCTAATTGTTATGAATAGCACTTATCCTATAGGGACTTGCACAAAGAGATGCCCTTATCCTATAGGGACTCGTACAAAGAGATATACCTTTAACACCCCCGCTCAAACTCAAGGTGGATGAAGAATCATGAATTTGGAGAGAAAGCCTATTCTAAACCACGACGACGCAGGAGTCGAAAAAAGCATCAAGAGAGGAGAGACGCAGGCATGAAGGCGGCAACCAGAGCCGCCGCGCAATGAAGCAGAGCCACCGAGTGCTGAACAGAGATGCGCATGCGTCGAGGAAGACATTCGCTGAGAATATAGCCCGACAGTCAAGAGCCAAGCAAGCCCCACGGGGAGAGCAGGATGGTCAAAGCCAGCGACTCGCGAAGCTGGCAGTGGGAGGAGAGCAGACGGAGAGCCAGCAACGATGCACAAAGCCGGCGGGCGATGAACCACGTACTGTAGGTAGCAATAATCTGCAGGACAGTGTGGCCACTGGCGGACAAGTCATGAATGAAGCAGCGGGCGAGCAGATGGAGAGCCGCTAGGCGAGGGAAAAAGAGCCACCGGGTGGCGAATTTGGTGATGGAGAGGCAACGCCGTGCGGCAGGAATGAGCCACGGGCGTCGGATCTCTGGACGCAGCAAAGAAGCCCCCAGAGGAGAACAGATGCCAAGCTTCAATGATGAAGAATACGGCTACGAAGTAGATCGGATTGAGAGAGAGAGAGGAACCATAGAAAGTCAGCCAGCAGTTTCCTGATCCGAGAAAAAAGAGGGAGGCAGCATGCAAGTGCAACGTGTGTAAAAACCTAGTTGCTCTGTATACAAAATGTTATGAATAGCACTTGTCCTATAAGGACTCGTACAAAGAGACATATACCTTTAACACTAACAAAAAAGGGTAATACGCCCCTGCGTAATGTTCTTTTAGCATGACCTGAGACTTTCAACTGCTGCTCATTTTCTGTTTATTTCTTGCATGTAACTTATCTCCCAGACAAGGTTCTGCTGTTGCTTGGGAAATCACAGTTTGAACTTCGGAAACTTGTAGATAGTTATGTAAGTTTCTAATTGCTTATTTGTTTAACTTGCTAATTGCTGTACTATAATCTTCTACTGCTGATTCATGAAATTTTTTCGTAGCGCGTGCATGTTCTTAATACAATCACCACTCCATCACAGTCCCTTCTTAATGAGCTTCAAACTGTGGAGGTATGCTCTTCCACTCTGATGCTTCTAGGCATTATGTGCAGGCTTATATTTTCATTTCTATGCACTTCATCCAATTTGCTGCACCTTTTGTCCTACTCATGGCCTTGTAAATGTATAACCAATAATCCAATAGAAATGAGCTCCCTGTTTCCTCAAGAAGGGAAAAACTTGGCAGTTTGGCAGTTTAGACCATATCTACTTGCAAAATGATGTTTTTTTTATACATGCTGTATGTTGTCAAATGCTCGTATCTGCACCATGGTTCCTGGGGTAAAAAAAAAAATCTTCGCCAAATTAATATCCTTTTGTGCTTACGAAGAGTCTCAAGTTTATCAAAAGTTGTGTCATGCAAATATGGTCTTGCTTGATATTCATAATTCAGGCTTCTAATTTGCACCCCTTTTATTTGTGTATGCTGCTAGTTGATGATTTTATTGCTTCTTGAGTTAAATGGTCACTGTTGTAAGTGCTTATTTTAAGAGGCTTAGTTATATGCCATCAGATAACTATTTGTGATTAGTAGAGTATTTCTCATTGCAGGAAATGAAGCGGCAATGTGATGAAAAAAGGTATGGTATCTGTACAGAATATACCCACAGTTTTTGGTCTGTTGACGTGAATTTTGAAGTTCCAATACTCCTTTCAGAGAATTGTTCGAATTCATGCTAAATGCGCAGAAAGAAAAGGGAAGATCTAAGAGTGCCAAAGGTGATACCGGAGCATCAGAGCAATTAAAACAGGCTCAGGAAGATTATCAAGAGGAAGCAACTCTCTTTCTATTCCGGTTAAAGTCGTTGAAGCAAGGACAGTTCCGAAGTCTTTTCACACAAGCTGCTCGGCATCATGCTGCACAGGTGCACATTTGGTACTTGTAAATTCTTTCCTTAACTTGTTATGGCAATCTGCATGGAAACTAATTTAGTGGAACTTACTATATTATGTAAACCAGCTAAATTTGTTCAGAAAGGGGCTGAAGTCCCTTGAGGCCGTAGAGCCACATGTTAGGCTTGCTGCTGAGCAGCAGCACATTGATCATCAGTTCAGTGCACTTGATGAGGAAGATTACTCCGTTGAGGATGAAAATGATGACGATTACAATTACAGTCATGATGGAGAGCTGTCTTTTGATTATGGAGAAAATAAGGAAGCCGAGGAATCTGGTAATGCTTCCAGGAGTCACACAGAGGTACTAACATAGCTTGTTATTAAATTGTGGTTAAATGTCCTACCGAAGGACTTTCTGAAACATTGCTCGATGTGCAGTGCAAACATGGTCTACTTTACTCAGTGCTCCAGTTTAATACTGTTATATCTTATTTGGTTATGCTGTATGTAACTTCTGCAATATACTCTCTCCGTTTCAAATTGTAAGGGGGTTTTGGCTGTCATTTTCTCCGTCCACGTTCACATGGATGTTGATGAATCTAGACACATATACAAAACACACAAGTAGAATGTTGCATAAACCTATGCAAAAGGTAGAACCCCTTTCAATTTGGAACGGATGGAGTAGCACTTCGCCAAATGTTGACAGTACAGTATTGGTTTCAGTTAAACTTGTTCATCATTCTTAGCTAGCAGATAATGGTAAATGGGAAGGTTTGATATGAATCTGACCCTTCTTCGGCAAACAAAAAAAGAATCTGACCCATGTATATATTTTTAAACCTTTCATTTTCTTATTATTTACTGTTTCTTTTCCTGTCTTCAGAGTTCATCTGACTTTATGATTTCTGTAGGATTTTTTTAATAGAAGCAAAGAAGAGTATTCTTCTGTTCCACATGAAAGGCAAAGAATCGTAAGTCAGTCAGCACCACTTTTTCCTGAGAAAAAGCTCGAGACAGAAGAGAGAATGAAAGATTTGCGGCGTTCTGTGACTAGGAAGTTAAATACTTATGTTTTGCCTACACCAAATGATGTTCGAGCTACTTCTCAGATAGTACCAGGAAATCCTACTTCTGGACCTCTCGAGAGCAAAGGTGCCTTCCGTTCATCTCCTCTCCACACATCTGCAGATATAGGGGATTTTAGAGACAATAAACTACCTAGTCCTACAAGATTATCTAACGCACAGTCTGTGCTGAAAGAGAGCAATACTAATACAGCAGAAACAAGGAAAGTGCTTCCAGTGGGTGATCTGGCTTTACCTGGCTATTATGACTTGAAGATGTCTGACAACAAAAAGGTGAAGAGAGGGTCATTTTCTGGTCCTATAGCTTCCAGACCACGGTCAACGGAGAACATTGATGCTGTTTCTGCAGCACCCAGGCACAGCTCTGCACACCAGCCAGTACATATCAGAGTGTCCCCCAGCCACTCGCCGCCACCCATTTCCTCACCGAAGATAAAGGAGCTTCATGAGCTTCCTCGGCCACCTGTTAATACATCAAAAAATACAACATTTCCTAGTTTAGTTGCCCACTCTGCCCCGTTGGTACCAAATTCTGCCTCTTTGGCACCCAAAGCACAAGATCATTTTAGGGCAAGACAAACACCGCCAAGTACCGCCTCACCTTTACCAACGCCACCGCCAGGGTCTATCGCCCGCAGTTTTTCTATACCTTCTAGGGGCATGAGAACAGGCATTTCAGATAGTAAAGAGACAGAAGATCATGAAGATAAGGGAGCTGCCAGAATGAGCCTTTCTTCTCTTCCTTCATCGCAAACGTTCTTGGAAGACCCTCAGCCTTTGCCAGCAGCTACTGAGTCGGTTAGCAAATCATAGGGTGAGTTTCCACTGTCTTTGGTGTTATAACCCTCCCCAGTTTTTTTAACATTGGTTATTCTGTGCTTACTGATCTTAATAAACACGAAATAAAAAATGGACCTGCCATTCCTGTGAGGGAGGGATGTGAGTGATGCAGGTTTGGCTGTACAAGTTTACATGTGGATATGCATGATCTTTGAACGGTAGCTCATCAACATTGAAGAAATACAACAAACATGTCTTCCTGCTTCTACCAACAATCTAGCGCTGCAATGTTGGGCTGACCTTGCTCTCTCTTACTTTCTGTCTGCAGTGTATTCAGTGCGAAGGTGGATTATTACATTATCAAGTGTCTCAGATGTGCCCTCTTCCTGGAAGAATGCTGTACATATTAGCATTTGAACTTGGTCAGTATCGCAAAGTAGATCGTGTTCCGTGTGCCCTTTGGTTAAGGTGTAGCATGTGCAAATAACGGGCTTGCAGAAATAAAACTCCCCATTTTTCTCACCGATTGATTGGTTGATTGACGTGAGATCTGTTGTGCCCGCCCTCGTTTGTCTTGAAGCGAGTTCGGAGTGCATTTGTTTTTTCCCCTGCTGCTTATGTAATTATCACATGGTTTCCTCTGCTTATGTAATTATCATCAATTTTACCCCTGACCAAACAATATCTGGAGATTAGGGAAACCAAGCCCCCCTCTGGGAATTGGGTGGAGAAAAGAAAAGGGGGCTTTTTTGTGTTCTTTTATCCTTTGTACAATGGGGTTTGTTGTTGTTTTGGCTCAAAATAGAAGGCCCGAGTTTGGATTCACAGTTCTTCTATACGACTCGTAACATACTAGCACGAACGGTGCGCTCGCGTGTATTTTGGACGTATAGTCACTGCGCTATTTACATATGCTGGTTTTTATAGTATTTGATATATAAACTGATAGTTAGATTGTGAACTATCATATTATGTATAATAAATTGAAGTAGGATGGAGGTGTCGAGAGAAATTGTAATCGGAATCTGTAACCGGCAATACGTATAAACATGTTTTGGTCTGTTTTTGTGCACGTGTCGTCCTCATATATTTTGCTATTTGGATACTCATCTCGTTTAGTCTGAAAGAGAACGAAATAGTCTGGAAGAGAACGAAAGGGCGGACAGAAATGGGTTCATAGACTGGGATGAGTCGAAATAGCCGATGAAAGAAAAGTGTGCTCTATTTCCGTCCATTTAGACGAAATAGACCTATGCAAGCAGGTTTTTAGCTTGCTGTGTTGTGTGGTTAGAGTATGGATGGCAATGGATGCTCAAAAATACGTATCTGACGGGTTTTATCTTACACAAAGACGATTGTGGAATGAACTATTTATATTTGGGTATATTAAGGGGCTTAATCGTCTGCCCACAGTAGAGCGCACGGTAGAGCGGGTGCAGATAAAAGTCGATAATACCCATATCCAAAAACCTCCGAGTAATTTAAATTCGCATCAATTATGCATAAATCGTATTAAAATATACTAAGTAAACGTACGAATGTAAAAAAATCAGTAAACTTGCCGTTGTTAGATTGTTAACTATTGTCTATCTTTTATTTAGCCATATTTAATGATTATATTTATAGCAAATAATATTTGTTTTTAAATTTGATACGAATGTAGCGGATATTTAATCGGGTGTGCGTCATCAGTTGGGATTTTTATCCACCAAGTACATGACTCCGTACCCGTAAATCAGGTCTAAATATTTTTAGTAGGTATGAAATGGTAAAAATCTAGATTCAAAGAAAAATAGACGTCGTAAATTTATGTAATGGATTGACGATCCGGATGAGAAAAACCATGTGGCAGGCAGGTAAACGACGCGCGGTGGATTGCCTGTCTTTTCACGTGCGTTGCAGAGTAGTATATTCACCAGCAGTAACAAAGGAAGTGAAGAAGAACCACGTTCGACGCACCCACCAAACTTGAAAACCTGTAGCTGTAGCTGCGCTGGGTGCGGTTCTACCTCAGGGCCTGATTGATTGGATGCCTTTTCTTCCATACCAAATCTAAATCAAATTTGACCACGCTTAATTTTATATTAAAATTTTATCAAACAACAATTTTCTCATCTAAATAGCTTGGTCGGATCCAAACGAGCCCTATCTATATGAGAGAATTGTTATTTAGTCAAAAATTTGATATCAAATTAGACGTGGTCAAATTTAACCAAATTTGGTATGACAAGAATTAGGATCAACCAAGCACGCTCTCAGTTCCCGCTGCGTGCGACTCGTGGGTCCATAACCTTGCAAGATTCTACGACTTGTCGAATTTTTTGGCAGAAGCCACGCCTCAACTGCAATGCCAAGTCGCCAACCACACCTTGTCACCTTGTCGTAGTCGTGGAAGAGGACGGCCCTGCGACTGCGTACCTTGACCACGTGCCTGGATCATGAACAGGCAAACAGCAGCAGCGAGAGAAGAGGACATGCCTGGGCCCTGGGCCCTGGCGCACGTTTTCCATAAAACCCCCCGAATGAAGCTAGAATTCAACCAGGGGCACGTTGGGGCTTCCCTCTTCCCCTTCCTTTCACGGAGGCCTTGGCCTGGTGTGGACGCAGCACCGAGATGAGATGGTCTTCTCGGTGGTGCCGTGCCTGCGACTCTGCGAGCGTCACGTCGCGTCGGTGCCTTTCCTTTTCCGCGGCATGGCGTGTGGAGGCGTCGGACCAAGGCGGGCGCAGCTTTCAAGGCACGCAAGGCGGCAAGGGGATCTTGTTCTTGGTCACCACTCACCACGTGCTTGGTCGGCGGCCACGCGCCCACCGGCGTTTCATTTTTACGCTTTGCTATTCTACACGGCTTCTTTTTGTTCTCTTTCTTATCTTGGGAGCACAATGAATACGGAAAATATATACCGCAGGAACCTTTCCTTTCTGCTCCCTCCATTTCAAAAAGAACTCAATCCTAATACTTTTAGAACAAACTCTCTCTCTCTCTCTATATATATCCCCCTTTAATCATACATATTTATCTTAGAAAGTAAAAAATATCTTACAATTAAACAGGCATGCATCTTAAAGAGGAAAAACCCCCCAAAGAATTAAATACACATGCACCAATGTATATTAGACATTTTTTAAATGTTAGCTTTGTATTTTTTAGATGAAGTATAAATATAGGACTTGAAGTTATGTCAATGCTCATATATCTGGCCTTAACATAAACCTTAGCTAGCAATAGAAAGCATAATAAGGAAAATACAGAGAAGAGAACAAAATAGTTATACTTGTATCTTTGAGTGCACGAATGGTTCACATTTTATGGCTTCAATCACCGTAACTCCGGCACTAGAAAACTATATATGTCTCCATGGATCAGAAGTGTTCTTACACATGATCAATATCTATCACGAAATTTAGGAGCAGAACCAGAAATACTTGTTTATAAAGTTTATTAGCATGAGGACCAAAACACAAATAAACCCAAGTGAAAAGGAAAAAAAACTACGTAAAAAGTACGTAGTACACGTACACTAGAAGAAGGGAGGAGGAGAGGATGATGAAGGAAGGAAGGAGAGAGAAGAACCCAAGCATTCCCATTTCGCGAAGGGGAGGCGACGGGAGACTCGGCTGGTTCTTGGCAGAACTGCAGAAGAACCACGCCGAAACCAGGACGAGGGGGGATCGCTCGAAGAATGCCGTGTCTGTGATTTGGTAATTCACGTGATCCTGCGTCGATTTCCAACGACACCCTACCGCCCCCCCTGCCCCGGTCCCGGCCCCGGTCGCCCGCCTCCCTGCGCCCCATCCCCGGCTCTCCTTGCATCTACGCGACTCCGCGGCCGGCGGCCAGCCCCCTGGTGCCCTGTTCCCTGCTGCTGACTCGAGGGGGAGCCAAGGACATCGGTAAGCAATGCAGACATCCTCCTCTCATTTGGTGGATCCGTTGTGTTCTTGGCTCAAATTATTGGGCATTCCAGGGAATACCCAGTAATCACAATAGCTCCGCCCCGGAAACACCTTTCGGAAGTAAGGGCAAAGTTCATTTGGGATGGGTTTGCCTCAAATTCCTATGGTCAAGGAGGAAGTGCCTTCTACATTGAGTACTCCTTTAACCAGTCCTCGTTTCAGTGCTGGTGTCCCCTGTGATTCGGGTAAACTTAGTGCGGGGAGCTCAAGTACAAGTGTTTTTCATTACACATCCATCAGTGATTTGAAGAGAAAATCAGCATTGGGCACTTCGAATGGATTCAATAGCCATTTCGCAACCAGCCATGCCATTGAGGATCCTGCAGGCTACCAAAGCCTAAATCCTGAATCAACAGATCCAAGTTATAGATCATGCACTAAATTCAGATCTGCTGTCCATATGCCTGCAATGAGGGTTGTTGGGTTTGATTCAGGAATTGCTAGTTCCACTGGAGGCCCTGATATGATGGTAGCAGACAAGATGCATTCATCTTTAGTCATTGGTAATTGTGCCTCATCGGTTGAACAGAACGGGTGTCAGGCAAAGAAAAGGGTTTTGTCACCATTG
Source organism: Paspalum vaginatum (assembly GCA_030272315.1). Lineage (NCBI taxonomy): Eukaryota > Viridiplantae > Streptophyta > Magnoliopsida > Poales > Poaceae > Paspalum > Paspalum vaginatum. The sequence continues at coordinate 10,520,988 of CM059013.1, read as the reverse complement.
ACTAATGTGCTTCCTGCTGGACGGTTCCATGGTGATGCACTGAATATTGGTTCCAGTGATGCCAAAAATCAGCACCCTCATTGTGTTAGACAGCTCTCTTCTTCTGGATTCCATGACAGTAAAAAGGCTAACACTGGAACCCTTGACTCCTTTCAGCCACCTACTAGGCCAGCATTGAGCAATTGGTACACGGAGCAGGGGTTCTGTAAGTTCAGTTCTGATACATTCACTGATGGCCCGTTGATTGAGGGCAGGGAATACTTTTCATGCTCAGGTCAACCGGGAGCTGAAAGGATTATGAATCTTGCACGTGTGTCTACACCGCCTGCAAGATCATCACATTCTCCTCCACTCACTCTTTCTCCGCTTGGTCCAAAATGGATGCATAAAATGAAGACTGCAAGAGCTCAGAGGGATTTAACGGGAGAAATTGAAAGTGATTTCCTTGGCTTGAAGGAAATGGGAAGATCAAATGTTAACAATTATTCAGGATCTGGTGTTAGAGTAAGGATGAGGGATATATTACAAGAAACCAATATTTTTCATGATGAATTTGATGCAATGACCCCTAAGAGGAGTTATGAAAGAAGGTACCAAAACTGGGGTCCAGAATCTGCCCCTGTGTCACCGCACATGGGATCCATTCGGAGTTTGAACCTCGTCCCTGTAAGAAGGTCATTGGTTGGTTCCTTTGAGGAGTCTCTCTTATCTGGTCGCTATTTGTGTGGAAAAGACAATCAGGTTCACCGTGTTTTTAGTACTCCATTACTCAGCTTTTTATGTGGACACCAGGCATGCTATTTTTTTATCTTAATTACATCTTATCATAATGCAGAGTATTGATGGTTTTCTGGCTATTCTTAATGTGACTGGTGGTAGCTTCTCTCCCCCAGCTCAGAAGCTTCCATTTACAGTAACCAGCATTGATGAAGATAGCTCCTTGTTATACTATTCGTCAATTGATCTTGCGGGGAGGTTGCCTACAAACAATAGCAAAAGTCCAAAACTTAAAAGTAGCCTCATCAACAATGATTCACGGTCTGCAAAAAGTCGGTTACGCATCCCTGTTAAAGGCCGCATACAAATGGTACTGAACTGCTTGACCTTATGTATTTGATTGGGATGTACTGTGTCTGTTTATTTATTTTGAATTGGTTTATGATGCCAAGATATTTGTTCTGTTAATGATAATATAATAGAAACTTTGCATGGTGTAACTCAGTTTTGGACCTATTGTCATGGAAAGTTTTTCTTTGTTGTGAGCTTTACCTGTTCTTACTAGGATCTGTACCATCTACTTCTTGATTTTTGATGATTGAGTTGCTGTAATTTTTCATGGGAAGTAAACACATTACAGTTTGATTTTTATGACTTGTATCGTGTATGCATGAAATATGTAAATACCATTTACTTTGATAAATTCACTTGATGGCACATATCACAAATTGAACTTGAAGCTTGCATTCTCTTGTATTCTCTGTTTAAATAGGCAACATGTAACTCCACCTACACGGCGCCTTGGTGATAAGCAGAGGTGCCCCTAGGCGTTTTGTCTAGGCCTTTTCCCCTGTAGAGAAGTTTTGGGGTGTATGAAATGGGGCGAATTGGGGATAGAAAAAGATGAATCACAATGATATTACTCATCGATGCCTTTATGTTAGATTGCATTTATTTACCATGGCATTACCCTAACCATCCGCAGAAACTACAAACTCCTAGGCGCTAGGTGGAGCCCATTCGCCTCCCTTGTGCCTATCACTTTTTGAAACACTGTCTGCATCATATGAAACATTATGTAGTTCAGTTGGTGTCCTAATCTAGGAGGAATTGTGGTACCTCTCTGCTTCCAGGAGAACAGCACTCCTATTGTGGTATTTTTATTTGGAGTTCAGTTTCAAATAGTGCTACATTAATGCCGATGTTTGGAGCTAACTTTGAGATTTAACTGGTGCTCCTTACTACCCACAAATTGCTCTTTGATTGGATGTTCTTTCAAAATAATTCTATTACATTGTCATATTTCTATTTATTTACGTATTTCACTTCAAGCAAAACTCTTGCCCTTGGCAGTTGGTCAGTAACCCGGAGAAGACACCACTTCACACCTTTTTCTGTACCTATGATTTGAGTGACATGCCTGCTGGAACCAAGGTACGAGAAATCAGTATTATGTTATTGCCTTTTAAATGCAATTGGGATGATTAATGATCTTTTTCTTATTTCACATGGTGTGGCAGAAAATATGAATTGCATTGACATACTCTGTTGTGATTTTCGATTTTGTTATTATTAAAATGGCATGTTTTTATTGCATAGATTCATGTTGAGAGACAATTAACAATGTTGGCTTCTTTCATTCAAAGTTTCAAACACATGTGGTTCAATGGCATTCATGAACTTCTATTTGTGGAGGCGTGAGGAACCCAACACACATGCAGCCAGCAGGGCTTCCCATGAGTCTTTAATATCACTGGTTGTTGTGTAGCCTGTAGGCTATAGGCAAGGCTACCAAGCATGTAAACTATTCTCTGCCCTTCGGTGAAAGCATTGTTACTTCAATTACACTGCCATACTAGGTGTTTGAGTGGGGGCAGGGGGGGGGGGTGAGTAAATGGCGATTTATCATAAGCTGCATAGCACCTCTGGTACCATCTTGCAAGTATCTCCAGGTGCATGAATGATGTCTGCCTTTTCGTATGAAAGTTATTGTCTTCCTTCAGGAATCACAATTATGTAGTTTTATTTCCCTACTTCCTTTCCTCAAGTCCATATTCTGATATTGTCAAATGGGACAGACTTTCATGCGGCAAAAGATGTCTCTATCCTCTGCTTCTCCCTCTTATCCGACCAAAGGAGGAAGCAAGGCCAGTGATGTAAAGGTCGAGTCAGTCCAGTGTGGAAGTGAACTTAGAGAGTGCGGTGCTCTATTTTCTGAATGTAATAAAGCCAATACCATTGGTAGGTAAATCCGAATTGCAGAGTTCCAAGTTGATGAAAATTTGTTTTGACTTTGCAGGTTCTGAAAACGGACATGAGCCAGAAAATGGTGGTTATGCTGACACGGGATGTTGCTCCATGGAATGTGACAATAGAGAATCAAATGAATCTGCTCCTTTGGGGAATTCAGAAAATGACACTGATGCTGATGGTTGCTGCTGTCAAATAGACACATGTATGTCGGGCGGAAAGAAATCTTGCTGCAGACCTTCCAAGGTCAATGATATTCCAGCTGGAGGGGTTCTGCGTTATGCTTTGCACCTACGATTTCTGAGCCCCTTCTCCAAGAACTCATCAAAATCAAGGCACCAATGCAAATCCGATCTGTCATCAGAACCGCAAAGTCACAGTAGGACTGAGGAAGAGAGAAGATTTTATCTCTACAATGATATTAGAGTTGTCTTCCCTCAGAGACACTCAGATTCCGACGAAGGCGAGGTGTGTGGTGATTAAGATACCTTTAGGCCCTCTATTTCACCATTCTAACACAGCTTTAGTTTTAGTTCTTTGTGAACTAATGCGATAGATTATCTAAACTTATAACATAGAAATCATTGTAGGATCCACAAAACTACTGATTGGAATGCAAAAATTAAGCTGTCCTGTTGCTGCTTTGATCCCTTCATTCTTGCATTACTGGATATGTTACTTTGGCCATGTTTAAATACATTTAATAAAGCTTAGAACATGATGTCATTTAGACCGACTAATGCTCATATTTTTCAGTGTTAGCCTAAACGGTAAATGGTAAACAGTCGGTCACCTACTGTTTAGCCATTATTCGGTGCTAAACGGCCGTTTAAATGGGTTTAAACGGTGTAAATGGCCAATTAAACGGAAACGGCCAGCCATTGTTTAGCGTTTAAACGGGCTAAACAGCCGTTTAGACGAACAGTGATATTTTTCCATTTGGCTTTCTTGCTTAGATCTACATGGCTAACAGATTCTTTTTCCCTGGCAGCTGCGGGTTGAGCATGACTTCCCAGCAAATCCCAAATACTTCGACATAAGCACCTAAGAGTCTAAGACCTCCTTGCACACTCCCGTGTAGCTGCAGATGAAATTTGTACACACCATTTCCTCACTAACTTATCGATCTGTTCTGATCATTGCCATTCTGTAGATGTACAGAACTAACCTTCAAATGAAATTCCTCATTTCATCAACTTTATGTATGATTATTCTCCATTTCTGCACTTGTCTTGGGCCCATGCGCTGTTTACAATTATGAAATTTATTCTAGTGATCTATATGCTTTGAATGGACTAAAATAAAATGGGATTCTTTCAAGTGTAATGGTAACAAGTCAGTTTGTTGACATGAAAAAATCAAGAATAATATAGACAGTTGGATTCTAACTAATGCTATTCTCGAAGTTAACATATTATGGTTCAAATGTGGGTATTTCTGCATGGGGACCATGAACTGCCTGGTAGAGAAACCTGGGCAGTATACTCCTATAAGGGTCCTTCTCTCTTTTCTCCTTCAGATAGCTAATGCAGCGCTCCACCTCAGATTTGACTTGCAAATAGAGGCGCTGCGCCTCCTCTCTGTCTCGTAGCTCTTTCTCTCTCCCTATGCAAACAAGCAAATCAAATGAGTTTTTTTTTTGGCAAAAAATATGGCCTAACATTAGAATCCAGAAACACGTTTCCATGTCTTTTGAACCATCATTCTGTAACCTTCAGCGAAATCATGTTTAGCTCACATGGGATAGTGCCTGAAAATACTAAGATTGAGATAATATGAACTTTTGATTTTTTTTTTACCTCTTGTTTCAATAGGTTTTCCTAAGACAAAATAAAACCTCCCTGGCACCTTCGGCGCAAGCACCATGGGATGCAACCCTTGATCTTTTAGCGGTCCCATGGAATCAGTCCTTTGAAACAACAATTCAACATCACAACATCGAACAGAATCCAACATGGGGAAAAAAAGAAAAGAAAAGGGCACTTTTGAATTTGGGCAGCATACCTTAGCTTCACGTCATCGCGGTTTAGTGCCTTGTCGAGCATATCATAGAAGGGAAGCTTCTGAAGATCATTGTAGTCTAACAATAACTGAAATAGTAGATTGAACATCAGTCACGTCTTGTTCTTCAAATGTCATAGCATATTTAAAGGTTCTGTAGCACTTACGTGGCATATATCATCTTCTCCTACCACTCCAAATGGTATGATCGTTGCTCCAAACCTCGATGCCATTCTCACAAATTCAGGCTGCTCCGGCCAAAATAGTTTGTACTCCTCCCCCTGAGAACCACAGCCCTCAGTGAGTCCAGCTCACCCTTACCGTTTTGACTTTTCACTGTCTCAAAAGGTATGACTTGGGGCAAAGAAAATCAAATAACCTCAACCTCCCCATGACAAGTCATCACCTTTCTATGAAGCGCTTCCCGCGCGCCTCCTGGGTATAGCAGCACAAACTCCTTGTCTGCAAGGAGCTTGTAAAAGTTGGCCCCTGTGACTGGCACTGCTCCCATGATCCGATGCAGGTCGAAGTGTGCCGAGTCGAACATTAGCTGCTCAGTGTTCTTGTTGAACATGAAGGGGTGAGCCAAGCCCCGGACGTGGACTCCAGTACTGCTCAGGATCCCTGTGACCATGGGTCCAAGCTCAAACCCCAGGAGCATGTGGTAACCAACCAGCACGGCAGGACCCTCTCTTGGCAGCCCTGCCAGACCCCTCACTATCTTCCCATCGGGCAATGTTGATAATATCACTGGGTCAGCGATAAAGTTTAGGATCCTGACCATTTTCAGTACTTTAGTACCTTTCCAGGGACTATTCAGAATGGCAATTTCATATGGTCTCTATGGCATTTATACCGTTTCTTGTAAAACTTTTGTGCTCTAAAACAGAGCATTGGCGTCTGCCAAGGCTTCATGTAGTTTCCTTTTAGAGGACAGGTAGGCATCGGTCACACTAAAGTTGCTGGGGGAAATGGTACCTGTCATGATTGATAGCCTGTTGGAGCTCATCTGGAGTTGGCGGTAGATAGTCCGAGACGAAGTCCGTCTTCCTGGAGCGGCGATAGTATCCAGCTCCTTTGATAGTTGTTGCGAGATCAAAATCGGCTTCCTGTTAGACATTGTGAAGTTGATGGTTAAAGCTTAGAATGCTTGTAATCAGGAAGACAGGAACTAGCGGTGGCCATAACCCATAGGAACTCAATTTGTGATATTTTGTAACAAAGAAATAACCGTCACGCAGAAGAGGGAAAAATATTTAGACCCCATTTGGAAACGTTGTATTTTGGTGATTTTCAAGCAATACCATGGTTTGTGGTAATACCATGGTATTTTAGGCCATAAGATGTTTGGTTGTCATATAAAAAACAGTGTTTTGAAAACCATGGTATTGTAAATACCATGGTATTTTTGGAGTATTTGAAACTTCAATCCAACCCAAAGTTTTTATAACTTGCCTTGTTTGCACTAAAATATTATTGTTTTGTATATTGTCCGAATAAGCTATAAGGAATACCATGATTTTAGTGCAGCTAACAAAACCATAGTATTGTCATGACAAATATAAACCATGGTATTCAAATACTATAGTTTTGGAAAACTATGATTCCAAATAGGCCCGCCATACCAGTAAGATTTTGTGGCCATTATCTCTGAAAAGGCGTGTCCTGCATTTCTCTAGAGCACCGCGTAGCTTCTCAGCCTCTTGGCTGCTCGGTAGCAGTTCATCATTTCCACTGGCATAATAATATGAACTTCAGATCCAGTCTGAGGTAGGAAAGTAAAATTTGCATGCATCTACTCGATGAAAATTGAAAACCATGTTTCAGACTATTCTTCTCAACCTTATTAGAGGGAGGAGAAATACTATATGGAAGAATGCTTCTCTAATTTGCCTCAGTTGCTTGCTGTAAGTCTTACCTGGCAAGTACCAAAGTCTGGGCTTTGACTGAATGTAAACGGGAATTGACATATGATGATGATGTCTTCAACATTTTCAACTTCCAAACTATAGAATCCTTCGTCAAAATATCAAACAAAAACTGCAAGAAAGAGCATAAATAAGAATTAAGATCATGGTGTAGAAAGAAACTGAATCACCGTATGTCTAACACAAATTCATTGAGACCTGAAGTGAAAAACGAGTGACATCAGAGCATTAACAAACATCAGCTTAAAGCAACCAGTAATAGAAGTTGCTTAAAATTTTTTGGACATTTTTGAACTCACCATAAGGGAAACCAACAAACTGGAGCTGATCTCTGATAATGTCTGACCAGCTTCTTCAAAAGAGAATCCACGTCCAGCAAAAGTCGATGACATCTTCATGAGGTTCCCTATAAGCATACAACTATGGTGAACATTCAACAGATACTAGTAAAATTAGTATACTTTTCATGCCATTGCCAGCTATCTCTAGACATTGTGCAATGTGAAGTGAAGAACTATGAGAAGCGGATCTGGCAAGGGGTACCCAATGTGTTTTATACTACACTGAGGAAACCAGATGATGCCTACATCTCATACATCTAACATTTTTTGCTGAAGTTCTTGCCTTCCGAGTGAATCAAAGCAAGCATGCCATCCCTCTAACAACACAAATTTTAGCACAGAATTCCTACCAAAACTAGTGTAGAGAAGTAAATAAAAAACCTGTCAGAAAATTTAGCAGCTGTGGAGTGGTCAAATGGAAGGGTTCAGGGACCAGGTCCAAGAAGGCTGAGAGAATTTGCATCTGTGACTTGTGGAATGATGTTCCTGCAAGACGAGGCAAACTCCATGAGAGTTAGAAGGGTGAAAAACTCATATCACTGAAAGATCAGAGAAACACAAAAACAATAGCCAATTGCAGCAAGACCTGGGTTTACTAGGATCAGTACCAGATCGATGTCTGGGTTTCGCGCTGCCACGGCTAGAGCGACGCACGCTCCAAGTGATTCTCCAACAAGATAGACTGGTCTGTCTGGTGCTCTTGAGCTCTCTGATTTCACTGCCCCCTCCACGTACTCAACAAGATCTGCACTTCATCGATAAAGTTTCAGTGGCTTTGTCTGTGGAAAATTGAACTTGCAAGTACATTACATGTGCGTTTCCATCAATGGTCAAAGAAAAAGGCATGCATCCTGTTTCTTTCACTCTGAAAAAACCCATTTGAAAAAAAAGACGCACCTTCGAAGGGCGTGCGATCTTCAACTGGTATGTGCAGGCACCACAACTCAAACATCCTGCAGCAGGAAGAATCATCACTTGCATCGAAAGAAAGAAAAAAAAGGGCATGGATTCCATCTAAAATTGGTTCTTACGTACTTTGCCAATCTCTCATGGTGCCGGATAAGTCCTAAACCGACTCCATCCATTCCTGCAAGGATCCGAAAACGAAAATCAGATAGATTTCTAGGAAACCAATACAATCAAAGGTATCAGATAATTTATACTAGAGTATGTTCTAACATCACAGGTGGGCGCAGTTTCACTGAGATAGTGAAAACATCATGGGAGGATTGTATTTTCAGTACTGTCTGAAACTGGCACACAAAAAAAGGTTCCAATCCAGTGACAGTACATCTGTTGTTACTTTCTAACTAACAGCCAAACAGCACAGATGCAACTGTCCTTTTCTCTGTCTATTTGAAACTGAAAGAAGACGTCTCTGTCCATGCTACTGCACCACTAGACTACTTCCATCATCAATCAAACCGCTGCAAAGTAAATTGTTTCCAAAATGGCCGTGCTAATGGTGAGAAAGCAGCCTTTTTAAGAATTTTTTTTAAAAAAAAGAAAAGGAAGTGAGAAAGCAGCACATGCATGGGCCACATAGACTCCTACGGCCGTCCTGTTTTGTTTATGTTATCGGCATGATCCGCGTATGGACGAGCAAATCAAGAAAATTTGGGAAGACGTGGGCAGGCAGGCCACCAAACGGTCAGCAAGTTGACTCTATACTAGTGACGCGCTATGTTCATAATGCGCTTAGATAATACTGCACATTACTCTTGGTCTGAATCATTGTATGGCCACCGCATCTTGTTAGTGTGTCTTCACAATGTTATATCCTGCACTGTTGCCTATGGCAATAATGTATAATAGATGTAAAGAGTATAAAAAAAACCAGCACAGCAATAATACTAAGGCCCTGTTTGAAATGGAGGGAAACTTCCGATTGCTGTGTTTTTTTTTTTTTTGAAATTCTCGCATTTCAAACGGAACCTAAAATAATCTGCTGCATAGCAATGCCAGGCGTTCCTTTTTGTCTTTTAAATATCCTATGGAATGGTAGATGGTGTTGAGTATATAGTGCTGAAAAGGACGGATAACAATAATACGGCAATAACTCCACATGGGAATACCGAACACGTATTCAGGTTAAACTTATCATGTGTGTGCATGCATGCTTTCGTCAGAGTTGATGTGCGAAAGAATATTCAAACCGCTACTAGCTAGCGCACCGAGACTGCAGTAGGTAGGTAGCTAGAGATCGAGGACGACCGAACGAGGCGCGTGTTTTTTTTTCCTGCTACCAGGCTAGGTAGAGGGACACGGAGATCGAAATGGTCGTACCGGGAAGGTAGAGCAGCGTGGGCGCGCCGGGGACGCGGGCGCCGGCGCCCCCGCACTCGAGCGGCGAGAACCACCGCGGCGGGCCGCCGTCCCTGTGCCGCGCCATCTCCCGCGCCGCCTCCACGTACTCCTTCACCCCTCTCCTCCTCCTTGCCGCCGCGGCGCCCGCCTGAGCTCCGTGCGCGGCGGCGGCGGTGGACGCGCGACACCGCCGCCGGATCGTCGTCGTCGTCGTCGGCACCCGCGCCGCGCGGAAGGGGAGCGGCGGGCCCCGAGCCCCGGGCGCCGCCACTGCGGCGGTGGCCGGCATGGTTGGCCGGTACGATCGGCGGTGGCTGTCGGCCGGGAGCGGGGCAACGGCCTGGTTGGCTGGCGATCGAGGACGGAGCACTTGAGTTGAGCGCTCAGCAGTTAGCGGATCGGACTTGCTGACCAGCAGCAGTGCGCGCGCGCGTTGTGATTGGCGGGAGCCCATTATAAAAGGGGGAAACGAACGCCAGAGGTGGACCCGCTCTGTCAGGGAGACGCGGACAGCATCAGTAGGTAGCGGGGGTTCTCGAGCCGGGCACGCTTCAAACAAGTCGGTTGTGATAAAATTTCCCTCGACGACTCCATCTCCGTTGATAATGATATATAGCCTAGAAACGGCATCGAGCTCGCAACCTTTCTCCTTGTCCATTTTACCAAGACCGTGTGCATCCAATTAAGCTGTTATTGGGCCACGCAACTACCAACAGCGACTGTCGCGAGAGTTGATCGTCGTGTACATAAACGGATGCGATGACAAGGCGACCCCGCCGGCGTGTGGGCGACGTCGTGCGTGGGGGTCGTGTGTCGTCGTCCACGAGAGCGAGCAGGAGCCGGAAGCATCGACGCACCAACGTCTGTACCGGGGTCACACGCCACGGCACTGTACAAGACTACAAGTATACTTGTCCAAACAGACACTCCGCACGCCGTCCATGAGTTCACACACAGCGGCCTAGACACGGGGTGCTAGCCCACTGTGAGCCTAGTGGGCCGAGCCGTCTATCAATTCGCAAGATAAAAAAAACCTTGATCAATAGACGAACACATGTATATGTGTAAAATACACATTTAAAAAAAATATAAGCTTAAAATATTTTGATGTATTTCATATATGTGTGTGTGTTTCAAAGTTTCACACTACATACATATGTAGCTACCATACGTATGTGTGACAAAAGTAGGGGAATGCTAATGCACGACCTGTCGTGTACTGGTTCAGTGTGTGACCCCTCCTCCGCACCGCATCGCGCCGCCACCTCCTCCTCCAGCCCGGCTGTGGCGGCTACCGCCGCCGCCCGCCGACTGCCTCCACATGAATCCGGCCTCCTCGCCCCTGCCGCCGGCGACCGCCCTCGACTCCGACGACTCCCGCTGCCTCTGTCGCCGCCGTCCACACCGCCGCCAGCTAACCACGGTGAAGCTGCAGCCTCTCTTTGCCGTCGCCCCCGCCGCCTCCTCTAGCCCGGCTATGGCGGAGGCGGTGCCCGCCGACCGCCTCCACGTGAATCCGGCCTCCTCGCCCCCGCCGCCGTCCACACCGCCGCCAGCTAACCACGGTGAAGTTGCTGCCTCTCTTCATCATCGCTCCCGCCCCCAACTCCGCCCAACCGCCTTCCTCCGCCTCCCGCGGCCGGTGGCTATCGCCGCCTCGCCGCCCCGCTGGCTCCAACCGCCGCCGCCGCCGGGCCAGCAGCCTCCCCCGACCCTCTCTCTAGGTCCGGTGGTGATAGCCCAACCCCGGCAACCTTGGCCCCGAACCCCGAACCCTAACCCCGATGGCGAACTACAGCGGCGGCCGGAGACGGCAACGGAGGCGCGTGGGCGAGCGAGCGAATGGGCCGTGGTGGGCTGCGCGGGGTCGCGCTATCGCGAGGAAGGGGAGAGTCGCGCGTTAGACTTTGCGCAGAAGTACCAACTCGTGTTTATAAAAAAAGAAGTACCAACTCGTGTTTATAAAAAAAGAAGAAGTACCAACTCGTGTACAATGGATCAGCGACAGGCCACAGCGAGCCATCAATATGTTTGGATGGGCTGCGGCTGCCGGCTGGGTATAAGGGCTGTAGGCCTTCAATTCCAAGACGTATACCTGGGCCTCCTCTCGGCCTTGGCGCTAGGCGGTCGCACCTCCCGCCCTGGCCCAGAGCCGGGCCTGCTTACAAGGTAGTACAACGCTTGTTTAGAAGCACACCTGTGCATTTGTGCAATCATCTGCGCCGTGGGCGTAGCTGCGCAAGCAAATCGAGAATCTAGGGATTTATGTTATGTCAATCCTAATCTCGACGTAATGTGACAAGCAAACAGTAGATCGAAGGAAGAACGGTTATAGACGCGAACAATTAATCACCAGCTGCTTGTGGATTAGGCTTTGTACTACTACTATTTGTGGGCGCTACCTATCCATCGATCACCAAATTCGATATAGTCAACGGGCTGCTTCGATTGAAAGGGAAGAGCAGGCAAAGAAATAGATGAACTGAAGGGTACCGGTATACAATTACTGTCTGTGTCTGCAGGGCTAATCTTGATCGGGATCTTGATGGGATCCAGGGCTCCGGCCCCGGCCGGATCGGAGGCGGAATCGACGACGAGTGGGTATCGCAGAAGCAGAACTCGCAGCCTGTCCCCAAGCGCCAGCGGATACGAGGCCAGGCCAATATTATCCGGTTAAGTAAAAATCATTACAGTGGAGTTAAAATGTCCCGCAGGCCACGTGCATTTTAGGAGGCCAACCTTAGTTTTACATTTTTAAATTTTTTATTCATGATTTTTTTTTGTTTTTGGAAAAATATGGTTTTATGTTATGTTTATTAATTGTTTTGAATGTCTTAGAGTCTCAAAATAACTTAGTTTATGCTTTATTATGATTTATAAATTAATGATTTTTGTACGTGTTTTCTAGAATTATTAAAAGTATATAACATAAAGTTTCGATCGCATCCTGTTATGATTTGTTTAGAAATATTAATAATATTTTTCTTTATCAGTTGTATTTTTATAAAAATATAAGATAATTATTAGAAGTATTCTTTTATCTCACAGGGACTTGTATTTCTAGGAAAAATATGATTAGAAGTATTTTTTCTTTATCTCATAAGCACTTATTTTTTAAGAAAAAAAAAAGACAATTTGAAGTATTTTAGAAAGAGGCTCGAACCACCTCAACGTGGCCCGGCGAACCTTCTTCTCATGTGGCCTGCTGAACCGCTCCTGGCCGACCTAGCTTGCTGAAACAACGGCCCTGCCCAGTTCAGTCGGTTCCCCTTCCCTCGTATTTATTTAGAAATGTTAACAATATTTTTTTCTCTTCCCTTTCACTCTCTCTCCTCCTCGGTGAACCAGAGCGGAGAGACACCACCCGTTGGGCTCCTCGCGGGCTCACGCGTCCACCACCCTGACGCCCGGTGGCACTTTTCCATCCTCCCTCCCCACCTCGACCTCCGGCCCCGCCTGTCACGGCTGGGTCTGCCTTCGCGCCCTCCTTCTCCAACCATGTCACCGTGGCCAAATCCGGCATGTCCGTCGGCTTCCTCCCCCTCCTCCACCACGACGTCTAGCTAGGTAAGCCCTTTGAGCATTTGTCTTCCTGGATTGGAACGTTGGTGTTGGGTTATGAGTAAACAAAATCGTTGCGCCTATGGGTGATGTGGGACTATAGTCTGCATCTATCTACATGCGGACGGGTCACAGCTCTGCTCGTCGCACCCAACCCCGCGATTGCCGATGAGGTCGCACGCAGGACGGTGGCTGCTAACGGGCGGCGAGAACTGAAGAGGGGATGGATGGAGAGAGGGTGGGGAGAGAGTGGCATGTGGGACCAGGTAGCATTAAGGTCCACACAGGACATCGTGGCTGCCACATCTGCTTAATAGATTGAGATTGTATCCATTAAGACCTGAATGGCACAAAAACTAACTTAGAGTAGAGGTTTTCTAAATTCGGAGAGCTACTTGACACCATGAACCAACTTTGAGGACCGTTGGTGCATTTCACTCTTGTATAGAGTGCAAAAGTTGATTTCAAAATCATAGCAGGGACGGGCATTTGATTTTATAGATGGGGACGAACTCCGAACACAATTGAAAAGAGTGAAAGGGACTTTTTCAAGATAAAACAAGGCACAGAGCCAGAGCCACAGCCAGAGCCATAGGGTTTGCAGTTTCACACGGCAGTAGGATGCAAGTCTCACGTACTTTGGGTTATTGGGTCGATCTAAAATTTTGGCAAAATAAACTAGATTGGCATTCTGTGTAATTAATTCAGATGAAAAAAGATAAAGTAGAATGGTATGCCACTGTAAATAATGAGTTGATCCAAAATATCCATTGGATATCCAATTGCATCCCTACGGCAGGCCTGAATGCCATCATCGCCTAGTAATATTCCAGCCCACTAGAATAATACATGGAGGCTACCCTATAAAAAATAAGGAAAGAAAAAGCACAGGGGTCTCCTCTGGGGAAAAGAAATAGTGAGAAAAAAAATATACCGAGGCATATCAGGTTATCAGCAGCACGATCATTAAATAGTGGACGTAGAAATAGATAGAAGATAGCTCAGAGAAAAGATTCCAATGGTTGGCTGAAATCTGCAATCTCGATCGACAAGTTATCATGGGCTTGATTTAAAGTTGGAGGAATTGAGGTCACTGGTGACGTCCATACAATCAAGCAGAATCTGGACAGCAGAATTATCTTCATTCCAAAAGAATTCTTCTAGTACATTCGTTTCGAGATTTCTGAAATGGTTATCTTAAACTCAGGCGTTTTACTCCTAACGTCTGAATTTCCAAGCGATTGATCGACAGATTGTTTTCTCAGGCGCTCTTTCACCTCTTCCAGCGAATTTCACTCCTCCACGCCATCTTCTTTCCACCTTCCACCTAAGCTGTTTTAGAACAATTTTATTTTCTTGACCCAATTCGTTTGTAACGCCCCAACTTTTTTTAACCCAAAGCAACAATTTTCTAAATTTATAAAAAATGTTATATATTCAAAAGAATGAAGTTTTGCATTTACCAAGATATTCTAGTTTCACTATAAAAATACTATAACTTCATATACAGGTTGTTCTATCTCTAGAGAAATATTCCGGACCATGACTCCAAATTCTAGCTCCCATGTAGAGCTGAAGTTTGTAATATAAATTTAAATAGTTTTAAAAAATAATTTTAATGCGCACAATCGACCCACGCATGAGCCTGTGATCTGGAGCTAGAATTTCACTTGGCGTGGTTCGGACCACGGACGCTCAGGCCCATGGCCCCACCGTGCATGAACCTGTATCAACACGTTTAGCCAACTAACCAATCTCATTGTCTTCCACTACTTCTAATTAGGATATTCTTAGTGCATGGTATCATATGTATTTAATACATGCCATATAGGATAGAAAGCTGAGGTGCCATTTGAGTTAAGAGGAGAGAAAATAAAGCTGTATCCTGATATTACTTGAGTACGTGATCATAGGCATTGGAATTTGAATCATTTAAGTGGTACCATTTAAGTGGTCCACAATTCATACTCTCGTACACATCTAGCATATATTTAATTGTCTTGTGAAGACTACGAAATAGCAGTTGATACTATGCATTGAAATAACTATATTATCTATAGTAATATATGACATGACAATTTTGCATATTGTGATGAGAAGGATTGGGAGTAGCCTTATTATCTCTGGAGTGGCGATTCTAGGGAGGGGCAAGGGGGCAATGTCCCTAAATGCTATTGATTTTCTAAATAATCATCTAATAATTATGCTAATCTAACACTAATTTTACGTATATTTACTGTATTAGTCTCTCTTATAATTACATCCTGGATTCGCCTGTCTGAAAATACTATTTCTAGTTTCATTGGAGCTAGATCACTAGAGTGGATGGAATGGAAGAGACGTGTTTGGCTCACACCAATTATTGATGGGTCGACGTAGATCATCATGTCAGGGAAGAAGAAATTTGATGCGGAACGAAGTGGCTAATACCTTTTTTTGAATCAGCTAATATTAGCTGTGGCTAGTAGGTGCTAATAGATTATATAGATCCATCCAAGTCTAAATCAACTAATTTTTAGTAGCTATAATTAGCACAGCAAGTGAGGAACACCGGGGCACCATTTAACATGCTAGTCTATACTTGTATGGGTTAGCGTTTTAGAAGGTATATGTGTTGAAAGTCAATAGATAACTTAGTAACAATAGTTGACAATTTAGAAACACACACACATATATTTTTCAAAATTTTTTATAACAACATATGTTTGTAGTTTAGAGTTTAACTATTACATCATTTTATCTTTAGAAATATTAGAGGCGGTGATTTTAAATGGTCTTTTATGATGATATGTGGGTAATTTATATGTAAATGTAGGATTATTTTTATTCATCTTTTATAATGTCATGAGTAATTTAATATAAATTTGTGGGTTATTTAATTCATATTCTATAATGGCATGATGTGTAATTATATGCAAATTTAGTGATTGTTTGAATCCATCTTTTACAATGGAATGGTAGATAATTTTTAGAAAATATAATAGATCTAGTGGCTACATATGTAATTTATTTACAAATTTTATGGTTATTTTAATTAATTTTTGTGAGAATGTCTAAAATTATCTTCTTTTTTTTTGCGTCTGGTGATGTTTAACACGGAGGTTTAAAAAAGTCTCCGATCAGTAATAATATAATAAGATAGGATTCCCCTCTCAAAAATCGAAACCAAACGACCTCGCATTTTGCAGTATTATTGCTTGAGCGGAAGGGAAAAAGAAAGAAAATAAAAATATGGAATTTTTCTAGGGCCATGCTAGCGCCCGAACGTCCGGACGGACGCCGGCGCATCAGACGCGGTTCCCACCGTCCGATGGAACCGTTCAAAGCCATCAGATGCAACAAACATTAAACCATGTGCTGAAACATTGAAAATGAACTACCGAAACATTAACAAATAATTGATAAAACATTAAAAATACACTATTGCAACATCGGCGGGTATGAAAATTAACCGAATTGAATGAAAAATTTGGGTCTGCGAATCTGGTAAGATGATACATGCATGAAACATGAGAAAATAACTACCGAAACATCAACGAATAACTGATGAAACATTGAGAAAACACTGTTGGAACATCGGCATGTATGAAAATTAACTGAATTGAATGAAAAATTCGGATCCGCAAATTTGGTGAGGCGATATGTGCATGAAACGTGAGAAAATAACTACCGAAACATCAACGAATAACTGATGAAACATTGAAAATATAACGTCGAAACATCGACAAGTGTGAAAAAAAGCTCTCACGTGAGTCCACGTCCGATTTTTGTATCTGGCGTCAGATGCTGTAGCTGCAGTCTTCCCGATTTTTCTTGGGCGCATATCAGCACATGACGTGCTCACTTTTAGTTTCACAGCAGTGCCAAGAGATCTCCTCGCCATTTGCAAAGATGCCACAACAACAACATGTCACTCGACAGAGCTACGTGGTGGGGGCGGCAACGGCATGAGCATGGGCGGCTGCAGCGGCACCGCCCAAATAAATCAATGCGGATGGGGAAGAACACATTCCTGTACATTTCCCGATAAGGGAAAGCTAGAGAGATCTGTACGTTCAGCGCAGCGGCATGGGCCGATCGCTCTGATTTTGACCCCTTTCCCGGCTCCTGTCTGCATCAGCCTGATCCGTGACTGCTATAAATGGGAAGCGGCGGGAGGTGGCGCAGAGACCGTCGACCAGCCCGAATCCGGCAAGTTTTAGGGCAGTAGGCGGTGTGAGTGAAGCTGCGCTGCATCATGCAGACGCAGAGCAGGGGAAGAGGCGTTTCAAAAAAAAAAAGAGCAGGGGAAGAGGGCCTCGCATGGCGATGAGAGCGCTGCTCTGGTAGCCAAGGATGACTTGCCTGTGATGGCCTCCAGCTGCAGGCAGGATTATGGTTCTGCTGCGCGTGTGGTCTCGCAGGCAGTCTCCTTGGCTAGCCTGAGCGGCTCTCATCTTTCATGCCAGGCTCATCATCTCTTCTTCACCCACTTTATTATCATCAGTTGCTGCAAGCACTGAGATAGGAGTAGACACAGTACTACATGATCGCTGGAAATATATATATGCAAATCTGTCTCCAATGCATGTTCAGATATGCACATATATGTGACATCAGTCGCAGACAGTGGGAGATCAATGACTATATACATTAGTAATATACATATATAGCACTTGGCTTGTAGTCTCTCCTTCTACCATGAACGTAAATATGATGGCCTTCACTTTACTCTTCCTTGGTGTGTGCATTGCAGCTGCAGCAGAATCAGACCAAGAGAGCTAGCGCTGCATGGATGAATGGACCTGCAGGCGAAGTATATGCAGCCGTGTACTGCATGCTTTCTATCATCGCAGGGCATGTTGAAAACGGAGAAGGAACACGTACGCATGGGCGTAGACGAACCGCAATCGTCTCCTTACTTAATTATTCAGCTGCGCAGGCACAGTGAAGCTAGATATATAGTAGCAGCTAACAAGTGGTTATGCAAAGGAATGGTGCTGTTATTTGAGTGCCCTTTTACGCCCCAGACGATGTACCACGGTCTTTAAACTTATACCACATTTAGATCTATGATATTTCAAAATACACATCTAAGTCCATTATCTTTTCTTTCTGCTAAACTGCTATCCAAATGGAGCCACATGGGCTAATGTTGCCTATATGCACATGTCACGTGGCAAAAATGGCTGCTGACCCGCTCTGCTTCGCTTGGCTGGGGCATCCGGGCCATGCCCGCCCGCACTAGAGCTGGGACGTGGGCTGTACTATTTCTTGACCATCCAAAGAACGATATTTTGGCACGACACGAAGCACGGCACAACACGATAAAATTTGAGCCGTGCTGGCACGGCACGAATGCGAGGGCTGTGCTGTGCCTAAGATTTCGGCACGATAGGTGACACGGCACGTATCTTGGGCCGTGCTTGGGCCGGCACTGCACATAAGTAACGTATCAACATTATAGTAATAAAATATCATCAAAATAATGAATTTTTTTCCGATGTCTTGTTATGTATCATTACTCTATGAATTGTATATTTTTCATAAAGATTACAATTATCTAATTCTTATTACGACAGTGATATACTAATAATTGAATGGCTAAAGAAGACAAATACAAATATCTTAAAGACCGTGGTCCGTGCATGAGTTTAGGTAAAGATGCATGGCGTGGCTAGCGTGTCTAAAAATCGTGACACGAAGTAGCCCAAGGCACAAAAGGGCCGGACCGTGCCGGCCGGGGCTGGGCCGTGCCGGCCAGCCCGGCCCAGCCCAAGTCCCAGCTCTAGCCCGCACACGCCATGACCGCCCAAGCGCGCTCGCTTGGCCGCGCCGGCGACCCGGCGAGTCCGCGCCATGCCCACCCGCTCCTACGGCGCCGCGCCGGTCTCCGGGCCATGACCGCCGAGCGCGCTCGCTTGGCCGCGCCGGCGTCCAGACCATGCCCGCTCGCGCGTGGCTGCCTTGCCGCGCTGGCCTCCACGTGCTCAGCATCTACTACGCTAATAGCTCCGTCGTGGTGTTCCACATCAACCTGGCCGACGACCCCACCGGCTGCCGTGCCACCAAGTTCAGCATGTCCACCGGCCTCGTGCTGTCGCTGCTCGCCGTCAGCCGCACCAACTGGGAGCTCTTCCTCTCGACGAACTGTTCAGGGCAGCCTCCGGTGGGGTCGGTGGCGACGCACTGACAGGGCCTTGGAGCGTGGTTCGTGTACCTAGGACGGCGGAGCTACGAGTCCGGCGGCCCCTTGCTGGGGGCGGCGCCCACCGCGGGCTGCCAGTTCTGGCCTTCTGGGTCGTGCCACCGCGGAAGACAGTGTCGGTTTGACGCCGACGTGAATGCGTTCATGTGCCACTGTCCCGACGGCCGCAGACAGCCGGCGACGTGCGCGTCCAGTGAGTACTGATCCCGCAATTTCCATACAAATCCTACAGTTTCTTATGCTGGGACAGAAATTTAGAAGATGATTTTAGGTGAATAGACGATGATGCTGAATAATTGAGTAAAGGCGATAGAAATCAGTGCGAGCATTCACATCGCTCCATGGCCGCCCGCGCTCGCCTGCCCCGCCGTGCCGGCCTCCGCGCCATGGCTGCTCCGGTGGGCTCGGCCGCGGACGTCCGCGCCAAGCCCACCCGCATGCTCCTGTGGCTCCTCGCTGGCCTCCGCGCCATGGCCGTCGAACGCGCTCGCTTGGTTGCGCCGGCCTCCAGGCCATGCCCGCTCGCGCGTGCCTGCCCCGTCGCGCCAATCTCCGCGCCGTGGCCACCGAGCGCGCTTGCTTGGCCGCGTCGGCGTTTAGGCCATGTCCGCCCGCGCGTGCCTGCCTCGCCGCGCTGGCCTCCGCGCCACGGCCGCTCGCTCGGCCCCGTCCGTGACGTTCGTGGACGTCGGACGTGCACCTGCTGGAACTCGCGGGCCGCTGGCGTGGGTCTGGGCGCCGATCCGGGCGAGAGCTGGCGAGGCCGCCGGCCCGGGCGCCGCCGCCAGCGCAGGCGACAACGGGCGCCCCTAGGGCGAAGAGCAGCCGTCGCGGGCGGGAGCGAGACCGCTGGCGTGGGCTGCACCGCGGGAGTCGCCGGTTGCCATGGTGGCACGTCCACGTAGGCGAAACTAGCACACGTGGCTGCGTTTGGATGGCGGCTTAGCAGCGGGCTAAGTTCATAGACGTAGACGTGTACTTTGAAAGATTATGGACCTAGATGAGAATGCGGCATAAGTCTAGTAAACCGAGCTGCAATTCACTCAAAAACAAGTTTTAACTCCTCGATGAAGCTCATTCGGTACAATAATGGATGCAAATCTTTGTTCCTTCCTAATTCATAATAAAATTAATTATTCTTTTTAACGAACTTAGGCTATTTCCAGCAGCATCATTATTTTTCATTTCTCATTTCAAACTCTACTTTGTCTACAATGTCAGAACAATGTCAGAATCCCCCATTCCTCGTTTGAAACTCTGCTTTGTAACAGTGCTAGAATCCTCAAAATGAGTATACCGTTGGATTCAGCCTTACGCACCATATTACTAGCTCCTTTGTTCAAAGAATTTGTCTCTGCTTGAGTTCCCCCACCATATCCCGCCAGCCCCCACGCCGCCCTCTACCACATGCCACACCCGCACCACCATGGTGCCCTTGCCTGTGCCCAGGACCGCATAGGCCTCCATGCTCGATGTTGACACCACCGCCTCCACCATGGTACCTTTGCGTTCACCCCCGGTCTCTGGCATGGCGCTGGAGTCGGCGCGGAGGAGCTTGCCAAGCTAGAACACCTGCTCCTCCCTCCCGCCCACGGCCCTCCTTTTCTGCCGTTGCCTCCTTGAGCTCCACTAGCACCGCCATGGCCTTCGCCTCCAGCTCCTCGCCGCTCTCAGACCCGGAGCCAAAGGTAGCATTGACGAACGCAGCCCTGGTGGTGTTGGGCGTGAGGAAAGGAGGAGGAAGTGGTGAGTGTAGAGAGAGTGGAGAAGAAAGGAGGGCTGACATGGCCTAAAACCAGGTCCAATTGGCCCAAAACAGGCGTTACATGAGATTTAAACAGTTTTGATAGTTCCCATACGTGGTTTGTCTGGTTTTGTTGTTTTAAGTTGTACAATACACAATCATAACAAGTATATGGGCTAAAAATAGACTTTGCCCGAATCTTTATGCACCAGGAGGGAACTAGGTGTGGGACGAAACTGTAGTGCAGTTAAGAAAAGATGGAGGAACACAAGCTTGTCACCATTGGAATCGGTGGTTCTAGTTTTCTTTGCTTCAAACAATCATACGGATGGGCTTTACGCCTTTAGAATTGGGCACATTGTTGTACGTAGTTTCCGTAATATTCTTCCTTTTTTAAACACATTTACCCTAAAAATATACAAAATTTACGGTGGTTAGAAAAATAGTAGCCGTCTATCAAATGAGATCTAACGGTTTAGAAATAGACGATACCACGATATTGGCACCAAACGGTACCAAATAGAAGGGTCCAATACCAAAAATGGTGGGACCGGTACCCTATTTTTAATTTTTTTTTATTTCACAAAGGGCATAAAGGCCTTTAAAATTAAAAAAATAACCGTTTGGTACCGGTAGATACCTTTCCAATCACTGTAAAATCTCTCAAAAATAATCTAGCTCGTGATAGAAGAACGGAGGTACTAGTAACCAAGGGATGAGACAAGGAGCGACGTGCAGGGGCCTAGCCCCCTATGATTAAAAATTTGCACTAAAATTTTAAAATTCACACTAAAATTTTTAAAATTCAAGCAAAGTTTCAAAATTTCATAATACTGGCCTTCTCAATAAAGGAAAATGCAACTTTCTAGCTAGCTCTCCCTCTGGGAGTAACAGTGAAGTGAAGTGACTCGCCCCGCCCGCTGAGAGAGACTAAAAGAAAAGGTACACAAGGGATCAAATCCACGCCTATCCTAACGAATTTATGAAGGTCAACAAACGATCCAACCTATTAAAGGTCAACGTGATCTTCGACAGATATACAAGCATCGAGCACGCCTTGCCAAGAACGATGGCATATATTCCATGTCCTGGTTCTCCAATTCCGGTAAGCAATATGGGGCATCGACGAATCATTGACATGCGTGGACACACAGTCTTGTTGGATGCACCACACATTGACCATTCTAGGTAAAAGAGGCGCTGAGGGTATGTTTGGATGCTGCAACCTGCAAGGGTCATTTCGTTTCTGTCGAGAGAAAAGCTTTGCTGGATAGCTTCCATGCATCGTCATGATCTTTACATTACCAACTCATGCATTTCTGTACTTGAATAGACAGTATAAATAAATAGCCGATGGGCAAGCACTGCATTGCCAGCAATCTCCAAAACACTCACCGTGTCTGAGTTGTATCTAGACAGAGACGCAGAGAGTGGCGATAAGAGTCTGTCCGGATAGCCAAGGATGACTTGCCTGTGGCCTCTTCTAGAGGACTAGGAGTATTGCGCTCGGGCTTAGCCTTGTGCGTGTGCTCATCTTCCTGTGGCCTCACAGGCAGTCTCCTTGGCTAGTCCGGCCGGCTCTTATCTGCAAATCATTATAGCACTATTTCATATACTGATATGTACATGTATGCAAGTGATGGGCAAGCCGGTGCCCAGTAGGGAAAGCATATGAGGCTAGGTGGCCGGCTTGCTGGATGGGCAGAGGAGGAGTAGTGGCCTGGCATGGCGATGGGAGCTCTGATCTGGTAGCACTCATGATGCAGGAGGCAACGCATTACGTGTGGTCTCGCAACAGGCAGCCTCCCTTCTTCACGCTAGGCTCACATCTCTTCTTCAGCTAATGTGTACTGAATGGCTTTGCAGACTCTTGACGAATCAACCCCAAGCCATGCATATGAGCACGCCGTTTGTCCCCTCTCCATGCATGTAACATCGTAGTAACTTGATCTATGCTGTGCTGCAGAACGCTGCAGGCCATGAGCACTGCGTACGATTGGACGAAGCAACAGAGGAGATGGACCTGACAATGCAGCTAATAGTGTGCCACGATCTTTCCATCATCCGGAGCAAGGGGCAGGGGATGATTCTTGTTGAAGGACACGTTCAAGTGGAGATCAAGAGCAGACCCGCTTATGCGCTCGATCGGCTGGCTAAAACCTGCAATAGGAATAGTTGTCAAGCTAGATAGCTCTATAGATTTCTCTTTGTTTAGAGAACAAATCATTTGCTGTATGAACGGTCTGTTTAAGTTCCTTGCATATAATCCGGCCCATGGAAAAATGAATAAATGATACGGAGTATTATTACCTAACAACATTTATGTTATGTTTCCGATTCTTTGCTTCCATTCCACGATATCCTTCAATGCAACACTCAGTTTGCACAATAAGAAAGCAATATTCCAAAAAAAAAAACTCTTGTTTAAGTTGCTCTATGCGGCAGAACTGCCCAGATTAATCCGGATTTAGTGCTTACTCATCAGATCCGGACTAACCACGGTAGTTTTTTAGGATTTAGGTGTCCTGACTTAGCCTTCCCAGCCGGATCGAGCTTGGTTTTGGGACGACTCTCGAAGGAGTCCACAGGTTATAACATACACAACCACATTTATTACATAGAGTTGAAATATTACACACAGAGTTCGGTACTTATTACATCAAGGCCGGAAGTTCATCAGCCATTTTACCAAAAGTTATTATAGATTACAAGTTTCTCCAAAATACCCGTTATACCGCCCAAAGCGTAGTGAAACTTGCTTCAGAAAAAGGGAGGAGTGAGGTAAGGATCCCATTCGAACAAAGTATACTCGGTTCCCATAAAAAGAGTAGACAAGAAGCCTGAGTACTAATTACTCAGCAAGACTTACCCGACCACAGGGTCTAACATGACTCGCTATTTGGAGGTTGAAAAGGGATGAGTCAACTCACACTGCAGGGCTATGAGTTGATCCTTAGCTTTTAAGTGACCACTTCTTTTATTATAGCCTTATTATACTAGATTATACCTATTCTACTGGCAAGCATCAATTAGTCTTCAAAACATTTGTTACGAGACCATTCCACTTCTTACTACGATGTTGGTCGCGATCAGACAGTTTACAACCGGCAAGTCACAGACGATTCGAATCGATTTTTCCACCTCTCGAGAGGGATACTCAGACACCCGTCAAATGCGAGTACACAGACCCCGCATACGACAACCCAACATCCAATGCCACCTAGTCGGAACCATCTTCACCGAACTCGGGTGTCAGTCCTTCGACACCCGCCCAACCTCCTCATTCCAGTTGGTCTCGTCTAGTTCCGCGCTTAGGTACAACAGGACGAGAGGTTTACCGGGGCCCGTTAATGACGGCAAGTGAATGAGGCGCGTTCGGCCCGACCAGGCCACACATCGGACGGCCTTATGCGACACAGGCAGGATCAGGGTCCATGGTAATAATCACAACATGCAATATACGAAAGCGAAACTGATCCCGCCGCATGCTTGTCAAATTATTAACATCCTTCTCATTCTTAACCAATTAATTTTAGTAAAAGAATTCCGTTCTAGGCCTATGCCACCTAAGCCATCTATTGCGTATAGGATCTTCATGCAGGACATTGGGTAATCATGCTCTAGGGTTTCAACCAACTCCTAACTCTAATGCACAAGCATAACCCATTCTTATTTAAAGGACTCAAAGAAAGGGCAATGCACCGGGGCTTGCCTTGGGCGAAGGGATCGGTGTCGGCGGTCGGCTCGAAGGCTGTTCCTTCCGGGGCGGTGAATGGTTCGGATGCACCCGCTTCGGGGGCGTCTGCTGCGGCGGAAGATTCTTCAACTGGGGCTACTCGGAGAAGCGTACTTAGGATGATGACATGCAGGAGTTTGAAAGATAAGGATGATCAACCTGTTCAAAAGTAAAGCGTACAATTTTCTAAAGAAAAAGGGTGGGCGGGGTTAAACATCTGGGTCTTCAGGGCTTAACTGAGTGTCCTAGGGCTCGAATGAATTTTTTATTATTTTTAAAAGCTTAAATGAATTTTCTAGAAATTTTTGAATAATTCAAATGTGTTTTAGAATTAATTCTATATTTTTAATACACTTCTATGAAATTTTTTTCTATATTTTTTTTAAAAAAATCTAAATTTAAAATTATATATACTTTAATTTAATTTTTTTTAGAAATACATAATATTTATATGAATTAATAAATAAATCAATTAATTAATATAAACAGATTAAATTAAATCAAAGATTAAATAACCAAACTGAATTAAGAAAATATAAAAAAAATCGAAATTGATTTCGGCCCGGCCCATAAAAAAACGAAATAAAAGTCCCGATTTTCCCCCTCTCTTTTCGGCTCGGCCCACCGGCCGAGCGGGCTGGCGGCCCACTGGGAGGACGGCCCAGCTGGGCTGGTGGCCCAGCTGACCGGCCTCGCCCGGCTGGCTCGGCGCGGGGCGGCGCACGCGCGCGACGCGGCGGCGTGCGCGCTCACCGGCGCAGCCTTGCCGGCGGGGTCTCGGCCGACGGTGACCCACCGCTGCGGCGATGAGCTCCCCCCCTCCTTTCTCGCTCTCCCTATCTTTCCTTCTCCTCCTCTCTTCTTGCGCACGCCGCCCACTGCGAAATGGCACCCGCCGGCGCAACGCGACGGCGAGGTGGCCTCGCGGCGGTGGTGGTGCCCGCAGGGGTCAACCGCCTCCCGCGCAGGGTGCGCGCGGGCGCGGCGCGCCCGGTGTGCGCGTCCGCCGGAACCCTAGGGGTTCGCGCGTGCGGGGAACACGGCGGCGGCAACCAACGCGGCCTCTGCGCCATGGCTTGGCTTCGAGCTCTTGCGAGCTTGGGCCGGCCCTAATCTCGACGCGAAGGAAATGAGGAAACGGGGGAGGGGCGTAGCTTACCGGCGCGGGCGCGGGGACACGGCGACGGCGGCGGACGGCGATGGCAGCGACTGCGCAGGGCACAGGCGGGGAGCGGCGAGCGAGAGTGCTCCCCCTGCTCGGCCAGGTGGAGAAGAACCCCGCGCCCGCGGGTCCCACCTGTCAGCGTCGCCTGACAGGGGGCGCGGGTGGCGAGTGGGCTGGCCGCCACGTGGGCCGCCGCCCCCGGCTGGGCCTCGCCCAGTGGGCGCGTGGCCGCGGGCTGCCACCCGGCTCGCGGGATTTACCCCCCTTTTCTTTATTTTTTGACTTTGCTCTTTTGCAGATTTAACCCTAGATTTTTACCGTTTTGCCCAGGGGTCCAAATACAAAAGTGAAATGGCTTAATTCAAGCTATCCTTTTGTATTTTTACCCTTGGGGAAACAAAAAATCTTTCAGAGGTTTGAATTTGAATTTGAATTTGCATTTAAATTTTTTATTTGAACCTTTGTAAATAAAAGTCAAATGTGAAGCCTGCCACGAGGTGCACTTATACGGCTTGGATACAGAGTATCACACTCTCCTCATTTCATAATTCATTTTTTAGCGCACAAGTTTAAGGGCCACCAAAGAAGAAGATAATCTTTAATCTTCGGTAAAGAGAAGTTTAAGAACTATTGGTGCACTTTACTCTATAATAAACTGCATATATATTGTCTCATTGTATTTCACTCTTGTTGGTAATCTAATCCCGCTCTAACAAAAGAGGGCTATACTATTCGGGCAGTCCCCTTGAGCAGAAATGTGTCTGCTCTTTGCACAGTCATGTTACTTACGTTTCCATCATCATGTAAGATGGTGAGATCTACTGCTTACTTCGCTGTAACTGCCCTTCTTCGAATTTCCAACTATGGGATATGGTAAATGGCATACCTTTTGTCTGTCGGATTTGGAACACTAGCCAGTCATCGGTTTACCTTATGCATGCCCTTCTCTGGGCGCCTGGCACATCTAGCTAGCGTGCAGTGGTACCCTTTTGTAACTAAACTGTTCCTATATCTGAGTGGATAGAACACTTGCCATCCTATAAATATACACATTCCTTACAAAAAAACAATATTTAAGAGGTAACTCAAGAAAAGGCTCACTAGCTCAGTGCTAATATTTTCACTGCTCGAGCGTAGTACAAATATAAATAACATCTGAAAATTTGCTCAACATGCCATCATACACATGTGATGCAGTAACTGCCAAGGCAACAGAACATTTAACTCAGACCTTGACATGCCTGAATGCAATCACTAAGAAAATACCACAACTCAGTATTTTGTCAGGCGGTTCCAGCATCCATGCGGGTCCATGACAAGAATGGCACACCTACACAACTGACCATATTCTCTCATATCACAACAACATGATCTTGGCAGAGAATAGGCACACGCTGCAAGAACGGGTGCATATATTCCCGGTCCCCGTTTCCAATTCAGGAAGTGATAAGGTGCATTACCCAAATCAGTTGCAGGAACATGTACAGTCTGGATGGGCCTAAATGGTTCTAGGAAAAGGTGGAAGTGGAACTTAGGATATCTTCGATGCTGCATGGGCCGTTCTCTGCAAGAGAAGGCCACCATAGCATCCACCATAGATATATACAATGTATAAATACCCAATGGAGGCTCTGCATTTCCATACAAGCCACATATGCACACACAAAAAACGAGAGCAAGGAAGAGAGATGGCGATAAGAGTCTGTCCAGATAGCCAAGGATGAGCTGCCTGTGGGCTGTTGGTGTGAGCTTGTGCTGCTTGCTCTTCTTGTGGTCTCACAGGCAGCCTCCTTGGCTAGTCTGGATGGCTCCTATCTTTATACAAACACATCTAAAGTTGAGAGAAATTTAGGCATCATATATACACAATCTAGAGCACAAAAGAGCAAAAGGGAAAACATGAAAAATGGGCAAAAGAGCACAAAAGTAATGATTTTTTTTCACATATGCATTAAGACGCTTGGTCTGATTTCGAAATTGTCTAGAGTTTTTTATGTTGTTTTCGTTGCAAAATAATGGATCTCCTTATGTAACTTTAATTATGAGTAAGGGAGTCGAAAGACATGAAAAATTCTCAATTCTCAATGGGGTCTGGGAGATAGAATATTGTTAGGAAGAAGAAAGTCAAAATAATCTTTTTCTCTATTCACTACCATTCCGTGTCTTCGACTTCAATTAGTTCTTTTCTTCTTTAATGCAATAGATATAGTTTGATTGCAATAGCTGTAGGTATATTTTTTTTATTGCAATAGCTATAGTTCACATCTAATCTAAAATTAACAGAAATTTTGGCATCATACATACACGATCTGCACGAAAGGGCAAAAGAAAAAAATGGGTGAAAGAGCAATAAATAAATAAATAAATTGCCATCTAGAGCACAAAAGGGGAAAATGGCGATAGAGCATAAAAGGAAAAAACATCTAATAAGTTGACAGAATTTTTGGCATCATATATACAGTTATACACAATCTAGAGCATAAAAGGGGAAAAGGGGAAAATGACGAAAGAGCACAAAAGGTAAAAGAAAAAAGGAAAAAAACATCTAATCTAAAGTTGACAAAAATTTTGGCGTCATATATACAAAATCTAGAGCACAAAAGGGCAAAAAGGAAAAATGGCGAAACAATAATCTAAAGTTGACAAATTTTGGCATCATACATACACATAATCTAGAGCACAAAATGGCAAAACGGCGGAAAAAATAACGCTAGAGCATAAAAGAAATGACAAAAAATTAACGCTAGAGGAAGGGCTTGAACCTTCGACCTTGTGGTTAACAGCCACACGCTCTAACCAACTGAGCTACTCCAGCTGAATGCTTAAATTTTTTACTGTCCCTATAAATCTTAATTATCTAGCCCATCATGAACTGTGGCCCACACCATTGGAGAGGTGGGCTGTGCCTGTGCGGCGGATGAGAAGCGTAACGGAACGAGGCCCATACGACCCGTGAGCCCACCCGCCCGCGCGGTCTCCTCGATCTGCTTGCCTCCGCCAACAACATGATGCAACGCCCACAGTTCGTGCAGTGCAAGAGGAAAGAAGAACTGAAGAAGTCCGGGAGGGGACGAGAAGCGACCGGAGCAAAGGCACTGCGAGGCGACGACCGGGGTGAACGTCGCCATGAGCTACCAGAAGGTCCCGGAGTCCTACCCTCCACCAGGCAAGCCCCTCATCTCTCCAATCCTTGGCACCAGCGTCCGTTTTCTTGATCCGATTTCCCCGGCCAGAGATCCCCTCCTCTGCGGCTCCAATCTGTCGGCTACAGATCAATTCTTGTCCCTTCTTGGATCCGCGTAAATTCTCCGTGCAATGCAGCGCCGGATCTTCTCTCCGTTTGCTTGGAGTTTGGAACGCTCATTGCTGATCTGATCCGGGTTCTTGTGCTGTTTCTGCAGGGTACTCGCAGCCGTATCCGCCGCCGAGTGGGCAGTACCCGCCTCCCCATGCTTCACCGCAGGGGCCTTACTACCCGCCGCCGCAGCAGCTGCCTCCGGGGTACCAGGGCTACTTTCACGACGGACAGCAGCCCTACGTCTACCCGCCACCGCACGGTGGGCATCACCACCACGGCCACCACCACGATGACCACCATCACCACCACCATGGCCATCACCACCACCACCACGAGGAGGATGACTGCTGCCTTGGCTTCCTGAAAGGATGGTAATGCAGCCTTGCTCTTTTCTGATCACCTTAAAGGAAAAAAAAATCCATATGCTTATGCAATTTACATATTAATAGTCTTCTGCTAATAAAATTAAGTTTTTAGACATACTGATAAAATTTGTATAAAAAAATTCAGTAAATCTACTGTCTGGATAGTGAATATCTGAGCTGGAGGTGGATCAGCCAACCAGATTATGAATAGCGACCCTTGTACCATTGGAATTAAGAAAAGAAGCAAACTTGGTTTGTGCAGACTTCTTGATGAATAGCTTTGTTCATGTTCTAGGAATAATGGAAATTGTATACTGATTTGTAAAGATATGTAGCATAATGCATCCATGTCCACATTGAAATGGCGGATAGCCTGAAGGGCTAAGTTATATCACGGAAGCTTAATCACTGTCAACTTTCATGTTTAGTTGCCCTACTGTTTTCACTTTTCACATCTCTGGAGCACTCAGTTAAAACTGAAATTATCTGTGACATGTAAAAGAATGTAGACATGCCTAATTATCATGCTTCTTGTAAATTCATTTAGGCAGGTTGTATTTACTGTATGTTGTTATGGATAAGAGCAAACATGTTTCAGGAATTAATAGATGGCCTTTGCTGGCCATGAAACAGTATCAATTATTGTTGTTTGCTGAGATTTGTGGATAGCCCCCAGGTGAAATAGTATCATAGTATCAAAATACTCTTCTTATGGTGAATCTAGAAACATCTGTCTTAAACTGTTGATCTATGTAATCTTTTATATTGATGGTCGAAGCTAAAAACCTTGACCGGCAGGAATCCTAAAAAGACGTGTATTTTGAATTACAGGGAGCACCTACTATACTCTATACTAGTTTATTTATGTAAGCGACATGCTAGATTAGTTTATATACTCTGGCTTAACATAATTTCATCTGCTGCACGATACTTACTTTAGGTAAAAATGTTAGCACTCCCATATAACATTTAGGTAGTGTGGGCATCAATTTCCTTTGTTGACCAAAAAAAGTACCTCCTTTAATACCGTCATTGAACTAATTTCAATACACCTGTTAAGCTGAACGAAGAAAATCACACACACATTGCGAATATCTTATGGAAACACATTTGAACATGGTAAAAGAAGATACTTTTGATTAATTTATCTATGGCGTTTTTTGTGCACGATGTCACAAGTCTGCTACTCATACTGGCCTATGTCTTAGTAAGCTGCAGCACAACTATTTTTATTTCATTTATCACCAAAATTGTAGTGTGCCTTGCTTAAGAAACACATGACTAATATGTGTTTCCTTTTGCAGGTTGGCCGCTCTATGTTGCTGCTGCATACTGGATGAGTGTTGCTGCTGCTTCTGACATACATGCATCTGAAGCTCATCCTTGGACGGCAAAATTGCGCCTGTGCATTTCACTTGTTATGGTTGCTAGAAATGTTAAAGTGAATTAATTATGTTATTTGTCCGTAAATAAGCTGACTTTATAGGTTGCGTTAATAAAAAGTGTTTACAAAGACAAACATTGTGTTGATCCATTTTCTAATAATTGCAACCCCCCCCCCCCCCCCCCAAATTGTACGTTGTTTGGCTTTTTGGATGTCAATTTTGATATCTCATCTTATTCAAAAAGATTATTATTATTTATTTTTAATGTGCTTTAGTTCGCCGTATACTATGGCTCCGATCGGAATAGATTGCTGCGGCTGTGGCTGCAGCTGTTGCAAGACAATTGAACAGTTTTTTACTGTAGATTTGATTTGTTGGCTGTGCAGTGCCGCCGCAGCTAGCTCTTCCGAGCACACCCTATACTTTAAGTATTGATTTGAACTTTTCTGCAATTTTAGAAATTTTTTTACTAAGGCGACTTGTCAAAGTTAATGTAAAAAAAATCCAACGATGTACAATTTGCAACGAACGGAGAATTGTTCATGTTAAAGATCTAGTCGTATTTTTAGAGGTTATCTTACCGAAGAATCAATGGAATTTTCTTGATTACTTTCGCTTTCCCTACATGGCATCAAGGTTGAAGCCTAGCGGTGAAGCCTAATCCTTAGAAAACGTACACGCATTTATAACAGACATCGCTCCAACCACACTACACTCATGAGCTGTTGACATCCATGACCTATATTGTTGTGCACTGTGCTTTCAACATCGAAGCCAGAGCAGAGCAGACCGGTACTGAAATTTTTTATTTTTATATTTATTTAAATCGTTTTTTGCAAAAATAAATGGGCGATTCAAAAATTTGCAAATATAGACCTATTCCGCGGACCACTCGGCGGTATATAAAAACCGCCAGCCCAATCGGCGGTATTTAAAAACCGCCGGACCAACCGGCGTTTTTTAAATACCGCCAGAACAGGTTGGCATTGCGGCAGGCGCTGCCACCGGTGGGCCCCGCGGACCAAAAAACGCCGGATTGGCCGGCGGTGTTTAAAAACCGCCGGCGGGGACGACGGATTTTTAAAAACCGCCGGCAGGGACAGCGGTGTTTTAAAAACCGCCGGCGGGGACGGCGGTTTAAGGCCCATACACCCGCCGCTCGCCTCTTTCTTTTTTCTTTCTTCCTTCTTCTTCCCCGCCGCTATCCGCCGCCCGCGCCGCCCGCGCCATTGCTCCTGCCGCCGCGCGCCTGAGCAGAGGGGAGAGGGGCGCGGCGCGCCGGAGAGGAGGAGAGGGAGAGGGCGCGGAGGGGAGAGGAGGAGAGGGAGAGGGCGCGGCCGGCGCGCCGCCCAGGAGGGAGAGAGGGAGAGAGAGGGGGAGAGAGAGGGAGAGTAGAGGAAGCCAAGGTTGCAGGTAAATCTTCTTTGAAACATGTATTTTTTTAGCATTTTAAGTATCATTAGTAGTATTCTTTGACATTAGTAGTAGTTTAGATACTATTATTAATAGATTAGGTAACATTAGTAGTATTTTATATAATATTAGCACTAGTTTGAATTATCATTAGCGGATTTAGACTCGTTTTATGTAATACTCATACTATTTTAGTTGACATTAGCACATTTACCAGTTTTAGATTTAGATAGAATATTCAATCATTACGATATATGGAAAATTTAGTGTTATATAGAAATGTGGTCACATATGTGCTAAGTACTGTCTTGGTTGTCGCATTTGTGGTCAGGCATGTCACAGAAAACATATTTTCAGATATATTTTGGTGAAGGAGAGATACGTTACGGTCAGTTCGGGGTAGATTTGAGTGGGTTTCGGTCAGTGACAAAAGGGCTGGACAAAGCAATTGAGAGGCCATTTCGTTCAGTGTATAACTGGTTCATGAAGTGTTTTAAGTTGGATTATGATGAATGTCAATTGAGTATCTCAGCAGTAACAACTAGAAGTTTATCTCCTGTTTATTATGAATTAGTGCAAATAGAAAGCACTGTCGTATGGAGTACGTTTGTTGATGTTAGCTTGCGTCATGGGCTACCTCTGGTTCTTTTTGTGCAAGCATACGAGAAAGTGAATGCTGAACCAGAAAGTTCACGGGGCTGTGACGAGGCCACAACGGTTGAAGAAGTGGTGGAAAATAATGTGAATCAGGTTAACGAGTTAGGCGTTGATATAGATGAGCAATGTGAAGCAAATGAAACAGTACGGGAACCAAGGGGTGAGGTAGATGAGAGTGAAGAAATTGTAGGTTTGGTTGAACAGATGCAGCGGGAGGATGCCGAGGCCAATGTCCCTGTTGATGAAGATTCATATACTGAAGATGAAATATTGAACCAGGTTCCAAGTCAATGGGCCAACTTTGATCACTCAGAACTGCTAGTAAATGAAGGTGAAATGGTTCCATGGGAATATAGTGAGAATGAAGTATCTGTGGGAGCTATTTACCATAGCAAGATAGAGCTGAAAGAGGCCGTGCAAAGATGGTCGGCTAAGTGCCTGAAGAAAGAGTTAAGATTTCAAAAGAGCAGTCCACAAGTCTATGATGTGAAGTGCATACGGGATGATTGTCCTTTTAGGGTCCATGCTTTCTTGGGAAAGTATGATATTTTCTGGACCGTTTCAAGAATTAAACATCATGCATGCGTCTTTGAAAAGCTTGAGAGTCATCACCGTAACTTGACAGGTGATTTTGTGGCTCAACATATATACTCAAAGATAGTAAATAATCCTGGATATGAGCCGAAGGCAATAATCAATAGCATAGAGGATGACTTTCAGTACAAAATAAGTTACAGCAAAGTTTATAGGGCAAAACAGAAGGCGTTGGAAATGAGATGGGGTACGTATGAAGCATCGTACCACAACCTGCCACGTGTGCTGAACACAATATATGACCGGAATCCGGGTAGTTACTTTGAGATTAAGCACTATAATTTGCCTCAGGACCGGACAAAGCGCGTTCTTCAGCGTGCTTTCTTTGCTTTGTGGGCATGTATCAATGCATTCCAGTATTATCGCCCAGTGATATGCATCGACGGGACCTTCCTAACAGGGAGGTACAAGGGCACAATTCTGACTGCAATTGCGGCAGATGGAAACAATCAGGTGCTCCCACTGGCTTTTGCGTTTGTTGAGAGTGAGAATGGGGACAGTTGGTACTGGTTTTTAGAGCGGATCAAGTAATGTATTGTTCAGGATCGGCGAGATGTGTGCGTGATTCATGATCGCCATGGAGGCATTATGCAAGCGGTGCAAGATTTACAGGAAAGATCTGTACAACGTCAAAGAATAGCAAAGTGGGTCGATCTGAAGAGTCAGTGGTGCATGAGACACATGTGAGCTAACTTTCAGAAGCAGTTCAAGAACAAGAAACTAACAAAACTTTTTAAGAGGTTGTGTCGTCAGAATCAAAAAAGGAAATTCAATGTTTTGTGGAAAAAACTTAATGAAGTCACAAAGAAGAAGGCTACGGAAGTAAGTACTAAAGGTTCGAATTTAGAAGATGATGAGCCAATTGCAATGGAAAATGTGGGCCTTGATGGTCCTAATGTGCGACAGAGGCCTGGTCGTTCAATTAAGTCATTTTCGGAGTGGATGGAGCATGGGCCAAAGGAGAAGTGGTCTTTATTGCATGATGAAGGAGGTGCACGTTGTGGTATTATGACTACGAACCTTGCCGAGGTGTATAATTGGGTGTTACGTGAAAGCAGAAGCATGCTACTTGTCGGGATTGTGAAATTTTACATATATCGTACAACACAATACTTTCGGGAACGTCATCCTGCAGCAAAGAATGTGTTTTTAGACCACCGCCTCGTATATGGGCAGAAATTCTTTGAGTATATGGCCAAAGCAAATAAAAAAGCCGCATGACATCGTGTCACGAACATGGGTGTCGCTGAGCATCGATTTGAGATCATTTGTCGGGACAAACTCCGAAGAGGAGGCAATCATGAGAGGCACGTGCAAGAATGTGTCCTGTACAATAACCATTGTGTTTGTACCTACCACAAGCCGAGGTTATACCACAGGCCGTGTACACATGTCATAGCTGCATGTCAGGAAGTTGGAGGTTTGAACGCTCGTATGTTTGTGTCCCTATATTACCTGAAGGATGCAATCTATCACACCTGCAGAGGGTGCTCCTGATTTCATACCAAATCCTCACCCTGACATGAAACAACAGATAGGGCGACGCAAGACTCGTCGCATTCGTAACAACATGGATGACGCCGAAGCTGGGCCAAGAATTGTCATATGCTCGAAATGCAATGAGTTCGGGCACAGCTACAAAAAATGCACTAATACACCTTAAGGAACCGTGTCGAACATACCTGAGCCTGGATCATCGAGTCACGGTCGACGCGATCGTGAAGGAACAAATTGTGATGCCTCCGGCATCTCAGAGGCCCTAATTCATATTTGACTTAAGGTAATGGTTTCTTATAATTGAATCATGTTTAGAGATGGAAAGAACTAAGGTGGAGAAATCACAAGTTAAAAATGTTGAATTGGAAACTTCAAAAGGCCAAGTCAAAGCAGGTCAAACTTGGTCCACACTTAAACCCCCAAATCTGCATTTCAGCCTTTCCCCAAACTTCGTTCTGAAATTACTTTTGTTTTCACTATAGAACTTCAAAATCTACCTGACTAGGAAATGAAATTAAACTTATAAGCTTTCAACTGAACCAAATATCAAAGTTATTGGACTCCGTTTGATACTTCAAAGGTTTGAAACAAAAAGGACCATACATAAATTGAAGTTGCAGTTTCACAAAACCTCTGAGCACACTTGTGACTATAGTTCAAAATATGATGTATTTTGGACCAAACTCTCTATGAAAAACTTGTAGACAATTTTATGTGGATCAACTTTGGTATTGAGTGTGGTAACATGCACAAAGGTTTAAGTGGAGTTTTGAGTCGATTAATGAAAAAGACAGAAATCTGCCTAAATCTGGTCGGTAAGGCAAATTCAAATTTCAAAGGAACAAAAGTCCCTATCATGCAAAACATCATAAAAGAAAGTTGTAGATAATTAAAAACTACACAACATTGGTATAATACTCTTTCTCTGAAAACGAGCATAAAATAGACTTTAGGAATTTCTAAGTTTGCATTAAACCATGGTCAAACTGGAGTCAGCAGGTTAAATTCAAATTTAATCATATTTAAACTTGGAATCTGATATTACTCATTTTGACAAAGTTGTAGATCCAAAAAGGCGCAACATTTCATTCAATTGGGTCCTTTTCAAATTCGGACTCTAGAATACCCAAAAACTCAAATTTCAAACAGGTCTTCCTGCAGTCAACAGGGGTTTTCCTATTTTTCGAATTTTATTTTCTCCGTGAGTCGCTGACGGGTGGGTCCCACCTGTAAGGTTATCGGATTCCCGCTCACGCGGTTGGGACACGTCGCACCGGTGGGCCCCACCATCCCACGCCTCCGCAGACTCGGTCCAATGCACCGTAAATTTTTTTTTCCCATCCGGTCCCACCTGTCAGTGACCTCCGGTTCATAGACTCGGTCCGCGCCGCGTCGCCCTTCTCTCTCCCTGCTCAACCGCGCCCACGCGGCACCGGCTCCTGGCCGCCATGCCCACGCGCCTGCCGCGCCATGGCCGCGGGCCCCTGCTCGCTTCCTTCAAGCCGAAGCGCGGCCGAGCCCCGCCTCACTCGCCGGCCTCCCTCACCGCGTCTCCCTGGCCTCTCCCCGGCCCTCCCCGCCCACAGACCTCCTCCGCTCTCACCCGCGCCCCTCCCCTGGCTCGCATTGCCCGGGACTGCCAAGCGCCGCCGCCACCATAGCAGGGCGCTCGAAGCTCGAGCTGGGCCACCATTCCGCACCTCCGCGCGCCTCCGGAGCACCGCGCTGCTCCTTCGCAACCTCCGCTCCGCCACTTCCCTTGCCCAGGGCCGCCGGGACCGCTTCACCGGGCCGCACTCCAACACCGTACCTCGCCGCGTACAGAGCTCCGTCGCCGGCCATATCCGAGCCTTCTCCGCCGAATTCGGTGGCGGGGTGAGCTTCCTCGACTCCTCCCTCTTCTCAGACCGCCGGCGAGGCTCCGGAGCCCTTGCGGCACAGGGTTGGCCGCGCGCCGCCGCCTGCTTCTCTCTCTGTCGAGAGGTGGAAGAAGGCCGCATTTTGCGGTCTAGCCCCCGAAGTTTTACGGTTTTACGTTTTAGTCCGAGACACTGTTGGATGAGTCATATAGGACTTACACTCCACCCCCTACAGTTTACATTTAATAGCGAAAAGGTCTTTAGATATGCGGTATTTAAATAAAATGATTATTAAAGCGGCAGTAAACTTTGGAAATTCATAGTAAATCAAGTAAATTTCAGAAAAATACAAACTTTGTTGCAAAATACTCCTCTTATGTAGATCTACAAAATGGATATGGTGGTTGGGCATAAAAAGACATGTTTGCCCCTGTTAATGTGCATGCATGAAAAACCTTAATAAATAGGAAATGTGGGTAAAATGGGCTTCAAAAATTATGAAATTTGGGCAGAGGCCTTATTAACATATGTAGGCTCTGTATAAATTTTGGTAGCCCTAGCACTGACTGTTTAATTACTATTTTGCCCTTGTCTTATATTTAAGCAAATATTTAATTTAAGAAAAGATTGCTATGGTGAAAAATGCTCCATGTGACTTTAGGGGCTTGATATGAGCTCTAGGTTATGAACATGGCTCACTGCTAGAGTAGGAGGTGGTGCATGTAAGGTTTTGACTCTGATTTGAAGATGGTAGAAATAATGCAAATTTACGTAAATAATAGGAAATGTGAGACTAGTATATCCAATAAAAACCCCCACACTTATCATAATAATCTTAATGACTAAATAACTATTGCATGCTTTATCGGCTCACATCACCTTGTTAGCTTTATGATTAACAACTTGATTTTTGTATAGGTGTTCTTGTGAGATTGCACATACACGGTTGCTTCGGGTCCATAAAAGTAATATTAATGCTGGTACCAGTCGGGATGTTTTGATTGGGCTAGTAATCCATTACATGCGTAACTAGATGTTTGCCTCGTATTTTGCTTAATCAGTTGTATGCTTGATGATCGTGCATCTCATTCACTGTGTCATGCATAGCATTCATATAGCAACGCTTATTGCAGATACGTGATTGAGAAACAAGTGCGGGAGCTACTTTGAGCAATGGTGATCCAGAAGATCAAGTAAGCCCCAGACACGACCTGGAGAGCCCATCAGTCGTGTTTGGAAGGAGGAGTTGTCCAAGTGATCAAGGGGTTGCCTGGGGCAAAGCCCCACAACCCGACAAACTAACCTAGTTTAGTTTGTTGACTTGATAAGAATAAGCAAAGGTAGGCAGGACCATGAATTCTCCCCGCTAATATGATGATTGATTGTTTCATTACGCATCCGCATTAGGAGTTGATTGAAAATAATTGCATTAGATCTCCTGGCCGCCCTGGCCCTAGCACCTATATATAGAGTTCGTAGGGCGGGTTACCTAGGCTCTGCTAGGTGCGAGTAGACACGAGTGAAAGGAGTCACTCGTCGCGTAGGTGATTTCAAAGGTTACAAAACTTTTACTATTGAGAAAGTAATATTATGCTCATGATTTAAATGGAGACCAGGCGGAGAATAATTTTATTATGTGGTGTGCGTTTGGCTCCGCCCGAGTCACATAAGGCCCGTCCGCTGTTCGCCTGCTGTTCGGCATAACATTGCTAGAGTGCTTATCCGGGATATGGGACCGGAAAAGTCTTTCCTGGGCTCGTCCGAAGCACAGAGACACGTTCCTACCCGCTGGTTGAGAGGAAGGTGGCCCGGGGGAGCTTGGTACTCATGACGGGGAGACCGAGATGTCGGCAGGCTCGTCATGGGGGCACAACCCGGGGGCTAGGCGGGAGTGAATCGAACTTGGGACGAGGCAGGTTAAGATTGGGGCTATATGTGGAAACGCGATGGCTACTAAGCATATACCCCTGGCATGATAGTTATTCCCGGGAATTAAAATCGATTCGAATCGCTGATGCCCACCAGGTGTGGGAATGCTGATAATGCACACGGGCAACGTAGTAACTACTTGAATATATTATATCCGTCACTCATGTTTTCAAATACTACATGTTTGTATTGTATTGCTTACATTTCTGCAAGTTATTATATTGGAGTTATATGCAAAAGATGAATCTTGATACTCTATATTGATATACCACCGTTTAAAATCAATGGCTAAGGATCCACATGCTAGTAAGCAAGCTTTGCGTCAGCCGTAAGCCAATCCATTAAGTCCTACTGAGTAATTAGTACTCAGGGTTTGCCCCCACCTTTTGAGAACAGGTACCGGCGACATCTGGACAACTGCGTGGAGGAGGGTAGTACCGGTGGGCTCGGTGCTGCTCGCCTCGATCAACGGTGCGTGAAGACTAGTAAAGTGTTTCGTTCTGCTGAGCGATGTTTTCAAATTCGCTTCCGCCATCTGATTCAAACTTGCCTTTCGCATGGTAATATGTTGAAACTTATATTATTATTTCAAATCGGTTTGTAAAACAAGTTTATATATGCTATATTCAACTGCCTGAGATGATGTATCTGTTGTGGCTCCATTGTGGGCTGGATGTGTATGATGTCGGTTTCTTTGGGAAAAGGTAACATCGGAAGTCGAATGACTCTCGACGGACGACCGGGTTTAGTTCGGCCTAATCGCACTGCAAGCCAGAGGTGGCAAGTGTGCTTAGCCCGGATTAAATCGGCGGTTCCGCCACAGCTGGTATCAGAGCCGATCATACACAGACAACAGACATATCATCCGGTTTTGATTTGCAAACCTATTTTCGAAAACCATTTTTGAAGTATTTGAAAAATGAGAGTATCGATATGCCCATATTAAGGATGTTAGGTAATACCAGGTGACATCGCTAACATTCTGACCTAGATAGAACTCATATGCATATTTGGCGCTTTGGGAAGCAACATTTCGGCCATAGCCATCCCCAGTACTGGTGGAGCGCTATTGGGATTTGCGTACTGTTGCGAACCCCTGCATTCATGCTGATAGGGCAGAACTCTTTAAGGGGGTGGTCACGCCATTGGGGGTGTTTCGTGACCACTTTTCCTTCGACCAAACTTTAGCTACTGTCATGGATTGTAATAACATAATGTTTGGAACATTTCTCTGCTACGTTATTCTTGTATTAATTGTAATTCTGTGTATGTGGAATTGGTATCATGAATTGTAATAATATTATGGGACTATGGCATTTAGTTTGTTATTATTTTGAATTCGATGCAATGTTATGCAATGTTATGTTACTGTTATGTGATGTTATTTTGAATTCCATACAGTCTTATGTTAATGTATGAGTTAGTTTATACTTGGTTTATATTTATTTGGGTGTGTCTTTACTTTTCTGTACTAACGGTGTAATTGAATGCTTTCGCAGTTCGCGTACGCTAACGTGCAGACTAGGAAGTCTTACCCTGACTTTGTAGGCCAGTTCGACGTCCTCCGTGACGACGTCGTTCGTTGGACGCCCTACTCAGACGAGGCAGTGGAGAGTCGTGCACCTGACGGGCTGTCGTCGTTGTGCGTACGCGACGCCGACTACTGGAGAACGCGCGGCCCACTTGTCTTCGACATCTACGTCGAGGAGCACGCAGTTCACCGCGTGCTCCGTCAGCTAGGCTTGCGGCAGGAGGTTGTCGTCCCTCAGAGCTTACTGCCGCCACACGTGCACCGGTTCGTACCGACCTTGTATATTACCGCAAAGTTATTTATTTCACATAATTCACATACTCAGTCCACCAACAAAACTATTTTTATTTTTAGGTTTACGAGACAGAGCCAGAACGTTGGCCAGATCTGGGCACCACGTCTTGCCGAGTTCGTAGCGAAGTGGTCCACGGCCTTGGATGACCTCATCATGGAGGGTAGGCCACATGACGATGCAGCCTTGGGTCACTACCTTCGTTGGTACATCCCACGGACACGACTTCGTGTCTTGTTGACGCCACAGGAGTTGCCCCGCCGCACACCGTCCGTCACGGACAGTTACACTACACAGCGAGCCAGGGGGCGTATATAGCTGTAAGTTTCTTTCCTAATTGTCGATTCCGCATTAGAAGACATCTAAGTTCATACTTCATGGTAAACTAATGCAAACTTTTTGAAACAGCATGACGTGCTCTGGCAGATCCATACAGACGTCTACGCTGCAGGGACATCACGGACTCGTGACGTTGAGTGTGGTAAGTGGCATTCACATACATGCAGCAGACTCGTCATGCCTGTTACAATGTTACTTTACAATTTTAATTCATGCGATTGATTTGCAGGATATGAACCTGCCACGACCCCTGACGACAGCTATGGAGCCGGCCACGCTCCACACAATCCACCAGATGCAGCAGAGCAGATGGCGCAGTCCTTGTTCGCGTCGCCGCCGCGACATGATGAGATTGGTTACTCACAGCTACAAGAGGCGCCACCCCACGAAACTCAGTGGTCACAGGAGCCGCCAGCGCACGATACAGTCCCTGGCCGACGTACTCGACAGGCATCCGACCCCTTTAGTCACGGGTCACGCCACACTTGGGCTGCCCAGAGAGCTGCACGCAGTAGCAAGAAGGGTCATAGCTAGATCATAGTTCCAGAGTTGACTTGCATTAGTTCAGTGTACTTTCGTCAGCATGTATTTTATCACTTTCACCTTTGCAGTAGGCCGTGACAATACGTATGCAATCGTTTCAGATACAGATGCCTCCGTAGCCTTTTCTGTTCGACGCGACAGCGCATCACGTAGCCTTTTCAGTTACAGGTACATGCGTAGCCTTTTCAGTTCTATGTGACAATACCTATGTAGCCTTTTCAGTTTTACGTGACTGCGCAAAACGTAGCCTTTTCAGTTACAGGTACATTCGTAGCCTTTTCAGTTCGACGTGACAACACCTATGTAGCATTTTCAGTTCGACGTGACAACACCTATGCAGTCTTTTCCGTTCGACGTGACAACACATGCGTAGCCTTTTCAGTACCATTTCCAGTTTGACTTGACAAATTTTTCGTTTTTAGAAAACAACTCAACCCCCATCTCGACTACAAAAACACGGCACACCTTCAAAGAACACACACAACACACTACCAGAGCGAGAGAGCAATGGCCGAGCCGGGAGGAAGGGGCGTGGCCGCGGCCGAGGCCGAGGGGGGAGGGGTGGAGGACGTCGTACCCACCACTTCCTCTGGGGAGGTCTTCAAGGCCCAGACATGTTTCCACATCCACTGGAGGACTTCCCGCTATAGGGACAAGACGCCTTTGTTGGCGAACGCAAACTTAGGCCTTACGATGATCGTACGGAGGTGTGGCCTACGTGCCGTTGTGGTGAGTATTGTGTCGTGCAGGTGTTCGATGAGTTCATCGATGGAGGTCGTCGCTTCTACAGATACCATTTTGGCTATGTGTGTGCTCAAACTCGCTCTCTACACTTTGTTCTGACATAACTCAAATTGTTTCTACAAAGAGATATATATGCTTGCAGGATTCCACTGACACGGCATGCCGCTTCACCAAGTGGGTAGATCCTCTACACCATGCCTACGTCGAAGACTATATCAACCACATGAAGACTAAGATCCACGACCTTGAGTGTCGCGTCAACCCTCTGGAAAACGAGGCTGACGCTAACGCGGTAGTGGTTGGACTCGAAGATGATCCCCTGTGCCCTGACCCCTTGTGCAAATGCCCGTACCACCCGCGGCAGCGTATGCCCCCCAAGTCTCCAACATCCGGAGGTTACGGCTACTGTGATCTCGGAGGCCCATCGCAGCACTATCCGAACCAATTCGCTTAGACGAACTTGCTACTATTATTACGTTTCTAGCATTTCAAATTAACTAAGGCAAGTCAATTGTGTAGCGCGAGTTACGCGCTACAACGACAAGGCATCGCAAGTGTGTCCAACTTTATTTATGTCGTTAATCCACGCTGTCAACATTGAGAATTATGTATCCGAGTTCAATTTATGTTGCGTTTTAACTTCTGCATCAATTGTTCATGTCGTA
The DNA here is from genome assembly GCA_030272315.1 of Paspalum vaginatum. Classification (NCBI taxonomy): domain Eukaryota; kingdom Viridiplantae; phylum Streptophyta; class Magnoliopsida; order Poales; family Poaceae; genus Paspalum; species Paspalum vaginatum. The sequence continues at coordinate 10,477,940 of CM059013.1, read as the reverse complement.
CTCAATGTAACGCTGGGATTTCAATTTAATGTAACGTGTACTCTCATAATTTATTTTTGTCTGTCGTCCATAGTAAGAAAAAGAAAACAAATATTTTATGTCATAAAATAAAGAAATACAAATTTACCGGTACAAATTACAATAGTTTCCATGCCCACATTAAAATAGTTTTGTAATTGCCATTTTGCTTGTACGTATACTCATATTGGTTATTTAACAAATTACCATGCTCTTGTTTTTTAAAAATGCACATGGAGTAAAAATCGCCGGATGGGTCGGCATTATTTAAAAATCGCCGGATGGACCGGCATTATTTAAAAAACGCCAACATGACCTAAATACCGCCATGGGGAATTAAAAAACGCCGGCCCATTCGGCGTTTTTTAAATATCACCGGGTGGCCTGGCGATTTTTATTTTTCGCCACTCCAGCCGGCGGTTTGACGACAGGGGTTCAAAACCGGTGGCAGACAGGATGCCACGTCATTAAACCGCCGGATAGGGCGGCGTTTTTTAAATACCGCCGGATGGTCCGGCGGTATTGGTATATATTTGCAATTTTTTGAATCCTCTATTTATTTCTGCAAAAAATAAATTAAATAAATAAAAAAATAAAAAAATTCACCGGTACCTCAGTCTGGATCTTAATACGGTACAAAGGTTTATATAGGTTTTGGGCCTCACATTGAGGGTAACACCATTGGGCCTCACAGTGAGGTTTCTAAAGGCCCAAAAAAGGAAGGCCGAACATGCAACCACGGGTCCGCGACCTGCTTGTTCACCGAGTACGCTGTCACTGTGCCCGTGCCCGTTCGGCCGCCTCTCCGCAACGCGTGCGCGTGGGAGAGGGAGACCACGAGGGTCCGCGCGACACCACCCGCCGTCGACGCCTCGACCGCCGTCCTGCCACGCCGGCCCGCCGCCCTGCGCCTCCTCCCCGGCTCCCCCTGCATCGCCGCGACTGCGACTCGGCTCTGGTCGCCTGGTTGGCGACTTGGCGGCCGGCACAGGCACCCTGTGCCTCGGCAGGGAGCCAGGGACATCGGTGAGTAGACATCCTCCTCGCATCTCTGGTCTCTCATCTCTGACGGTATTACCTCTCAAGTACTCTTCTTTTCAATTTGTAAATGATCTGTGATGTACTGTGTACTGATGTGTGCCTTAGCAATTTAATAATTTCTGAGGTTGAGACACATCAATCATAACCTAAGATGTTTGAGGTTTCTTTTGCGCCAAGGATTGGCCCCTCGTGGGCATGATGAAAGGGAAATGATTTATTATGCAAGTTTCAAACAATTTTTTGTTGGATTCAAGGAATCATGAGACATTTTGGTTATGTATACTTGTTTACTGAATTGTTGGACAATTGTATAGCTGTGTTACCGAACTCTGTATTTTTACCATGCCTACCCTAGGTTCAAATCCTGTGTCTGTCACTGACGTCCTGTGCTATGGTGGATTGTATTATCAATTATGTAGATGGATATGCTGATGTTTTTCTACTAGGTTGTATATTGCTTTAATCTGAGGGTCCTTGCCCAGTATGGTTGGTGTGTAGGGTTACAAGGGCAGTGTCCTAGTTTGTTCAAAGGTAAGAGTCCTAGTAGGATTTCAATTGTATCTCTTACAGCATGTTTGGTTTGATGCTTTGTCCTATCCGGCATGAAGTGGCTCCACACGATGACGGATGGGTTCGTCCGGTGTTTCCTCACGGATCAGTTCGCTCTTGTATGTTGGCCTGGGAGTACTACTGCGCGGGATGACTAGATGACGGACGACATCGTTCCGTGACTCAAACCAAATAGCGCAGTAGGTTCGGATGACTCCGGAAGCAACTGAACCCGCGAACCAAACGCGCTGTAGATTTTTTGGGGCTAATTCTATCTCTATACTTTCCTGCCATCTACGTTGCTGGAAGTAGTCCAGGTACTACCGTCCTACCTGTATTCAAATAGTGGGTGCGGCCCATCCCCAATCGAAAATTCGCCTAAGACCGTCTCATGGGTAGTCAGGGTCCATGCCCTCCATTCGTGGAGATGAGAGAGTAGTTGGGGGGCATATATAAGAAAAAACATCTTGGAAAATCACTTTTGGTTGCTTGAGGGTAATATGTCTTTTTTTTAGAGTTGATACAATGACTGGTGTTTCAGTTTGGGAGGGAGTGTTTTAAATTCAGAGGGGACAACAAACTTCACTTTATATATAATACTCACTAAAATTTCTCTTCGTTTAAAAAGAGGAGTCAAGGAGCGACTATTTTTTGATCAATGAAGGCATTGTAAAAATCACAGACAAAACCAATGGTGGGCCTGCTTTTGTGAGCATTTGCGTTTGGGTTTCGGTGAAAAAAGGTGTGTGGGCTCTATGTTTTTTTAAAGAGTAAAATACGTCTCCGGTCCCTAAACTTGTCAAGGTGGTTCATCTCGGTCCCTAAACTCTGAGACTGCACGTTCAGGTCCCTAAACTTGTCAAGGTGGTTCATCCCGATCCCTAAACTCTGATACTGCACGTCCAAGTCCCTAAACTTATTAAGGTAGTTCATCTCAGTCCCTAAACTCTGAGACTGTACGTTCAGGTCCCTAAACTATGTTCGAGTCTCATCAGAGTCCAAACGGGCGTAGGGCATACCCGTTGACTGACGTGGCACGTGGACGACGTGGACCATCACGGGCGTTCGAGATCTGGAGCAGTACATGTCCTCCTCCCACCCCCACCTGCCTGTCGCTCCCCACGGCCGCAGGGCTGCAGATGCACCCACATGGGCGCCATCACCGGCCACGTCGACGAGTGTGGCGCGGGCGCCGGAGGTGGGGCTGGACGCGGCAGCGCGTGTCGAGGGCGAGCGGCAGTGGCGGTGCGTGCAGCGGGACGCGGAGGCCGCGGTGGAACACGCGCGGCGGCGGCGGCAGAGGCGCCGGCGGGAGCAGTGGCGCGGAGCGGCCTTGTCGCCTCGCTCCATCACGCTTGGCGCCGCCTCTTCCTTTAGTTAGCGCCAGCCGCCCTCTCCATGCCTCCTCTGCTCCTCACCGCCGAGCCTCCTCCCACCCCCACCGTCATCGGCGTCCCTATCCTGCCACTCCCCACTGCCGTCGGGCTGCAACCGTAGACACAGCTGCACGCAGCCGCAAGGCGGTGCACGCAGAGCCGCGACGGCCGCACAGCGTGGCGGAGGCCGGCGGCGGGGTGGCCCCATGTGGGCGGAGGCGGCCGACCCCAGCTACTTATATACGTGGCAAGACACGTCGACTACGGGCTACGGGTCGACGCCCGATGAGGCCAAAATGAGACCCGCATTAAGACCTGGACGTGTAGTCCCAGAGAGTTTATGGACTGGCGTGAACAACCTTGACAAGTTTAGAGACCTGGACATGCAGTCTCAGAGTTTAGGGACCGGGATGAACCACCTTGACAAGTTTAAAGACCTGAATGTGCAGTTTCAGAGTTTAGAGATCGGGATGAACCACCTTGACAAGTTTAGGGACCGGAGACGTATTTTACTCTTTTTTAAATGTAGTTTTTTGTTACTTGGCCAAAATAGTTGTAGTTTTACAAATTTGATCATCAACACTGATCTGTCACAGCTCATAAGCTGTACTCCTATATAAACTCATCTACTTTTGATTTAAATCAATATTTTTAAATATAATAGAAATATCAATACAAATATATTCTCTTAAATAGAAAGAGTTACATATTGTGAACGTATTTTCATAATAAATTTACCAGTGTTAATCTTATGTTGTCAACTTTTTATATATTGTTAGTTAATGATGATCGAAATTGAATAAATTTTGACTTAGAACCAATTTAAATGGACAAGATCAGAAGATTAGTTCCCTCAAAAAAGATCGGGAGGTTATTACAATGCCAGTTTTGCGAATTAACTCATGAGGAAATCAGCCATATGGTAGACAGAGACTTCGTTCACCCCTATCTGTTTTTCACTTTCCCTGTCCATCCTGGCCCCACGTCTAATTTCATATGTCAATTATTGCTGTTGACATTGCTGATGCAGGTTACACATAGTTGTCTTTACTCTTGAGGATACGACTTTCTAATTAACAAATGCTGCGTTCTTGATGAATTATTATGCTCTCAAACCATTGTCATCATGCCGTCTTGTCATGTTTCTAAATGTTTGCCCACGTCTAATTTCATATGGCAATTATTGCTGTTGACATTGCTTGTCTTGACCCTTGAGGATACGAATTTCTAATTAACAAATGCTGCGTTCTTGAAGAAATGAATTATTACGCTCTCAAACCGTTGTCATCATGCCATGTTGTCATGTTTCTAAATGTTTGGTGCTGAACCCCTTGTTGATAGACATTATTGCAGATTGTAGAATGAAGGTGTTCTTATTTTTGTTCTTTTTTTTTTTGCAGTCTAATTGGTCTTACAAGCTTCGGAACATGTTCAAGAATACATTTCAGTCTGGGTTTCTGTCCATTCTTTATAGCCTCGGGTATGTAGTGTGGTCATCCTGTATGGCCATATTATTCTCCTTTCGGTATCATTCGGTCTTGAACAAGACATATCATGCTTTTTTTTTTTGTATTCTGTTCAGGACCAAGCCATTGCAGATATGGGACAAGGAAGGTTTGCCATCTTCTTTATATGTCACCTTTAATATTCATACAATCATACACTTATTTCCTTTGTTCTGTTTTGTCTGCTAACACAGAATAAGATGATTGTTTCATTTGGTTAGGAATCGATCTTTCAGCCACTAAAGCATTATCTGCTTATGTTTGTTGGCTTTCTTAACTTTTTGTTCACTTAGTGTGAGATAGATAATGAAATTCATGTGCTAGAGTATTACTGGATTGGGATTGATCATTGGCTTCCCAACTGAGATAATCTGTGATCTTCATATCAGTGGCTTGGTTTTGACGTCGACTCACAAAGTCTATCACACCCCTCCCCCCTCTACCTGGGCTTGGGACAGGCTATGGCTTGGATGAGTTGAGATAATCTGTTACTACAATAATATAAAAGATGGGTTTAAGATATCTTCGTAACATCTGAGATCTTCACTCAGCGACAACATACAAGTTTATATGAAATATTTGACATGAAAGTGTTAATTGTCCATCAGTAATGTTCATTGGAACTTGCAAGTGTTGACTTCTACTGGAACCTAAATAGTAAATATATAGATGCTTCATTCTGGTTTAGCACAAACATGTATGTCAAATGTACCATTTCCGTTGCTTAATGCTTTGTCCATTTGCAGTTGTAAATGGGCACGTTAAACGACCTCAGGATGAAGATATCCAGTCTAATGTACTTGAAATCATTGGAACAAATGTGCAGTCAACTTACATCACATGCCCAGCTGATCCTTCTGCTACTCTTGGGATCAAGCTTCCATTTCTGGCCATCATTGTGAAAAATCTTAAGAAATACTTCACATTCGAGATCCAAGTTCTGGATGACAAGAATGTGCGTCGCCGATTTCGAGCATCGAATTTTCAAGTAAGGGCTGTTAATTGTTCCATTTTCAGCAGAGTAAACTGTTCGCTGCTTAGCTGTTAGATTTGTTTCTGTTTCATATGTGACCCTTGTCATTTTCTTTTGCTTTCTAAGTTCAGCTTTGTTGATCATTTCTGTTGAACACCATCAGCTGTCTGTAGGCAACATTTCACAAGAACATACTCCCTCCCGTTTGATTTTTTTGACACCAAATTTGACCGGCTTGTCTTATTCAAAAAATTTGCGAACATATGAAAAAGTTCAAGTTGTAGTTGAAGTATATTAAATGCTAAACTAAATCACAATGAAAATAAATGATAATTATAAATTTTTTAAATAAGACGAGCGAGTCAAACTTGGTGCCAAAAAAGATCAAACGACCTATAAATTGGGATAGAAGGAGTAGATCATAGTGGGAAAATGTGGAATTGTATGAGGTCTATGATCAACAATTGGCACTTGCAATTTTTCTTTCATGCTTTAGAACATACTTTGGATTGTAATCAAGATCAAATACTTATAATAGAACTATACCAGATTCACAATCAGTACCTGCGTTTTTCCTACTTTCGGACCCCGCGCAAGCGGGAGCTCATGACTGAGGCTGCCCCCCTAGTTTATACAAGTTTTATGCCTCTTCAACTATTTTTATTTCTTTGAGTGGTGTCATCCAGTCTACAAATGTCTTCAGCTTCACCTTTACCGTTGGGTTTTGGGAAACTGCGGTTGGATATATAATTATACCCTGCAAACTGACTTCTTTCATCAGCACTTAATGCCCCTTCTCTGGGCCGGGTACAGATGATGCACATGTGGTGTATACACTGTTTTCGTTATCTATTAACAATATACTTATCTATTAACAATATACTTGTGAAAATTCTGCTGTCTGTACCATAGTCAGAGGGGTCGGGGTTGTCGCTGTGTTCCACAACTTGGGAACACCGGACACCATCCCAAATCGAGGGTTGGGGACGACCGGGGTTGCCGTGCCAGTTCTGATAGGTTCATTGTACCAATGTGCGACGGGACAGGAAAAAGAATAGGCCAGCTTGTCCGCTCTTCATCGGTGGTGGACTATGCTAGCAGAAGACCAGCAGAGCTCAGAGGGAAAAGTGAGCGCCTCTGGTTTAAGCAGAGAGAATAGGAGGGGGAGGAGTTGAGAGGCTGTATTGCCGTCTCATGTAGGGTTAGCTTAGGGTTCTTATTTTGGGTGAGTGATGGGCTGTATGGGCCAGATTCGGTGGCCCAATTGACCATTTCTCTGTGTTTTATTTTTATGCTTTATTTGTTTGTAGGGATCTGTATTAAGCAACCCAAGCTACTTCCTTCCTTTTCTTTGTAAGTGTCGACCCACGTCCCACGACCCTGTTGACCCAGGAACTGTGACTCTGGTCTGCATGCAGATATTTATTCCTATGTTTCACCTAGTTTTTCCTTTGGGCACTTGAACATGATTGCAGACATGTATTCTTTCCCGAGGTCGACTTGAGTTGATTGGCATATTCCATTTTTTGCACCATTGTTGAGGCACCTAAGCGTGTACACACTGCGCATGCAAATAATACTGACTTGTAAACTATGCAAATCATACTGACTTGTAAACTCTTTTGCAGTCTGTTACAAGGGTGAAGCCATATATCTGCACAATGCCGCTGAAGCTCGACGATGGCTGGAACAACATTCAGTTGAATCTCGTTGATCTGACAAAAAAAGCCTATGGTACAAATTATGTCGAGACGCTCCGGGTGCAGGTTCATGCAAACTGCCGGCTTCGCAGAATTTACTTCTCTGATCGCCTCTACTCCGAGGAGGAGCTGCCACCTGAGTTCAAGCTGTACCTTCCAATCCAAGTGAGAACTCTTTTTGTAGTTTGTTAAAAAATAGTCCTTTGCTGCTTGCTTATTACTAACTACTATATTCTTTTGTGTGAATTACACAGAAATCATAGGATTCAGAGGAAGCATGCAGAGACTTTGGTCACCAGGAGACGCACGGCATAACGTTGTGAAGATCATATCGGTAGCTCATAGCTGCACGTTTGCCTTCCTGAGACCGCGCCAAGTATGTGACTGTTTTTGTAACTGGTTGAGTGGTTGTTGTTTGCTGAATGGCTAGGCTCATTAGTTCAGAGCAAGATGTCTAGCTGGGCTCTTACCCAGTGACCCCTCTCTGCAACTCAATTGTTAACCGGAACCCGTCCACTGCTGGTCCTTGTGGTTCGATCAGAGCAAAACCTACCGTTGCTGCCTACTGCCTGGTCATTTAACGTGCTCCTTCCACAGTTGTACTGTCTCTACGATAGTGTCATACTGTCATGTGACCACTGCATCCATCGGATGCATGTCAAGCGTGATCGCATTGATTCAAAAGCTTCACTTCTCTTCAGCGTCAGCTGTGCCGACTGCCGGCTCCTGCAGCCGTGTCCAGCGCTCCAGTCTGAGCCGTCTCTGAATGTACCCGAAGACACTGGCCTGGTCGAAGCCTGTGCCTCCTCTCCGTTTATGAGTGAGCGAGGCAACCATCGAAACTGTTGGGTGTGATTGAATACGTTTGAAACTATTTTGACTGGGTCTCGAACAGCGGAATTCTGCAGTGGCCTTGCACTCTTCAATGGAGACTGCAGGCCGCTGGCACAGAGGCCTCAGCCCTCATGCAGGCAGCAGGCTATTTGTGATGGGGAAAACTCTTTCTCAGTTCGGCTGGAACGCTGCCGAACGCCTGAACCATGCCGCTTGGCCATTGCCTCTGATGCACTGGTGGCCTCTGTGGTTGGCGAGCGAGCAAATGGTTAGGCAACACGTTGCCCGCGCTTGGGCCTGGCCTGCGGGTCGAGGCCGGCAGAGCCGGCAGGGGACCAACCAGTGCGGCACTGCGGCGGGGCGGTGACCACCAGGCAGCCGCGCGGCCCCGGCGGCCGGCGTGAAGCCTGGACCAGGAGGCAGCAGGCCAGCAGGGGAAGGGCAACGCAACAGGCAACGGGGGTAAAAGGCGCGGCGCAGGTTCAGCAGCATGCGGCCCACGCCACGCCCACCACCCGCGAGGGCCTGCCCCGGCTCATGAGCGCCCAGCAGGCAGCAGCAGCAGCGCCACACACCCCCACTGTGCATGGCGCTGCGGCGGGCGGGCTGGGGACGCCTTGTGCCTCCCGGCGTACAAGGCGCGGCGGCCTGCGGGCGCCAGGCAAGAGCATCTGTGGAGTGGCCGGTGCAGCAGGGTCGGTTGCTTTGCCGTTGTGGCCGGCACGCGCGCGCCGCGCCCTCATGGCGCCGGAACGCGGCTGCCCAATGCCGACTGCCTCGCCGCCGGGTCCACGCCATAAATGGCGGACGCCGGACGGATAGAGCATCATGCTGGCATTGGCTTTGGCGTCGCCGCAGGTGGACCGGCCGTGCATGGATGGCCGATGATCTCTGAATAACCGGGCCTGCATGGGGCGTGCGTGCCCACTTGTTCCTGACGGCCGCCCAGCTACCTGCACGGCGCCGGAGCCGATTGTCTAGAGAACGCGCTCGCGCCCGTTTGGGGTCTCAAACCAGACGGTAGGGTAAAACCCGCGACCGCCCGCGGCGAGCCAGGTGGCGACACGTAGCATCCTACGACACGCACTGCACGCACACACAGACCAGTTACAAACAGCTCCATCCAAAGCCCTCGCGCGTCTCAGGCGCCCTGGCTGGGCTCCCACCGCCCCAGCCAGCAGGGCCACGCCGGCCCCCAAGCGACGACCCAAAGACAAGGCCCCCTGCTCCGGCCACTCCGCGCCACAGTGGCGCGCGCGTCCGATCCGCGCAGCGCAGACGACACACCGCCGTCGCCGCCTGCCACCCACCCACTGCTGGGCTTTAGCGCACGCAGGCATCCCCCCGGCCGCCCGGGACGGGGTCCATGCGTCCATGCCCACCACCGATACGATCTCATCCCACCCACGGCTGGTGGTGGTGGGATCGAGCCGGGGCGCGGCCATGCATGGGCACGGCTGGCACCGGCGCGCGGCGGCCCCCGCGCCGGATCGGCAGCTAGCCCCGGCCTCCCACTCCCATCCCTCGCTGCCGCGCGCACCGCACGGTACCCGTGTGCGCCGTCCGACGTCCGTGCATGCATCTAGCTGACCCGCTCCTCGATCGATCGGGTGCAGTGCAGTGATCTGAAGATGCTTTCGGGCGTAGCTGCAATGATATGATCTGCCATCTGATTGGTTGGACCTGCCCGTCTGAAACTCTGATGAGTGGGACAAGGACAACGACGGGGACTGCACTGTTCGGGGCCGCCTGGCTGGCTGGCCGATCGACGTCTCGACGGGACGCCGGCCGGTCGGTGGTCGATCGTTGCAGCTGCAGCAGGCGGAGGGAGGTTTGACCACCCAGCTAGGCCTCGGCCTCGGCATCTCGCTCGCCGCGGCAGGGCGGAATGGGAATCGGGTGACCAGCGGACGATCGGTCTCGAGAGGCCTGGACTGGACACATGGACTCTATTCTCTTGAGAGCTGAGCTGAGTGCCATTGACTCACAGGCAAAACATATTATATCACAGCTCATCACGCCCTCTAATCTTAATTCCCCCAATGTGTGTCGATCGTGCGCATTGAATTGGATCTTGCAAGTTGCGACTGCGGTTGCTTTGCAGCACAAAGGCAGGCAGGCTTTGCGTTAATGAGCCTGAATAGGCCCGGGTTACTGTGTACGTGCTCGCGGCAGCTGCATGATGCCCACAGGAAATGTAATGCGCTCGGCTCTTTAGCAGTAGCAGCAGTGGCATCATGGCGGTGTACCGCTACCGCTGGATTGTTTTGACCAAGCCGTACGTACATACTCCAAGTCCAGAACGCTGAAACTTCTGCGTAAATTTTGCATTGCCGTGAAAACCGAGAAGAATCAGCTGCGACTGCGAGCCTGCGAGGCAGACAGGCAGTGCAGCAGCAAGGAGTATTGTGCTCGTGCCCGCTTATTTCTCCACGTCCACGCATATATACCACCCCATTTAGCAGAGCTCCACTCGTAGCTTTAGCCACCCTTGTTTGGATGAAGGGGCTAAAGCAATGACTTTAGTCTTTTTTAGTCACTTTTGTTTGGATCTAAGGGACTAAAATGAATAGTTGTTACAGTTTAGTCCCTTTTAGCTCCTCTTTGGGAGCTAATAGGCTAAAATGTTTTAGTCCTATTTTAGCTTTTGGTGTTTAGAATTTTAGCTTCTTAGTCACTTTGCTCTAGCATATTGGATCCAAACAGACCCTTAAACACATGTAGTTAAGTTAATGTTCTTTTAACACTCCCTTAATAAGATAAGAGATAGATGCATACACCTTCGATTGGTACATGAAGCCTGTGGGCTAGCTCTTCCAAAACACGTCGAATTCTTGACGATTCTACTTCTGTGAAATCAAAACTTACGCAAAACAATTGAATAGATATTGTTTCTGGTAAGTGGCAACTGAATACATACCATATACAAACAAAAAAGTTCAGTCAGATATCTGGGGGTGGTCGCTCTCGCTCCTCCTCCAAAAAGATGATATCTGGCCATCTTGGGCTGCAGCTTGCCCGACAGACATGTGAATGGCACATGAGACCACCCTAGGCATAGCTGCTAGATACCCATTTCACGCGTTATTGTTCGTTGGCCCACGCGTGGTCAATCAAGGCAATTCTTTTAATCGGGACAGGATGAAGAACGCTGTGATTAAGTAAGTACCATGTCCCTTGCGACGGCAGGCTCGCTCGATCGGGCCCTGACGCTCGGGGCGGCGCGCGACCGCTCCGGGACACGGCCACGCATCGGCCCATGCGGCCGTGCCGGCTCGCTGCCCCCGGCCCCGCGGCTGCCCCCATGCATGTCGGGTGCCGCAGCAATGCGTCTCCCCGTCGGCCGTCGCGTCGCCGTCATCGATCGGCCACCGATCGGACGCGCGCGCACCAACGGCCGCCGGTGTCACTTTTCGATGTCACCGTGTGAGCCTCCCTCGTCCCTCCCCGCGCACGCCCCAGCCGGGGTCCGCGCGGCAGAGCTGATCGCCGTCGCTGTCTCCAGCCTCGTCGGCGGCGTCGCCGGATCCATCGCCGTGTCGCGCGGCCGGGACGCTGAGTTGACGTGCTAGCCTGCTAGGTAGCGACCGCTGTTGTTGCGATTAGCGGCTACTGCTGATTGGACGGCCGTGGGGATTATTACGTCCATGCTCTTCCATCAGATGGCACCGCGCGCTCCATCGCTCGATGGGCGCGCCTTCTTTTGTTTGCATTGGGCAAGTGGCACGTACTGTAATTTACTAGAGACAGATACAGACTCAAAATGATTGATTTGCTAGCTGCAGCTGCAAAGCTTGGCCGTCCTGCACCAAATCCCCAGAGCCAGAGTTGCAGTTTTTTTTTTTTTTTTTGGCATTGTTCATGATCGATGTTTTCACCAAGAAATCGGTCTATTGATTGGTTTCCACCTAATGATCCATCGAACAACTCATTCGTCGTTTGATCATTTCGGCAGTACTAGATGTTAAGGGCCGGCATGATGGTTGTGTGCTTGGTTTCTATTTTGCGAGCACAGCGGCGTGGTTAAATTATAAGGGCTTCAGCAAACTGTACTGGTGGTGTGGATCAGATCAGAGGAGACGGCGTGCATCGTCTTGCATTCAGGGTGATGCAAATTGTTCACAACGTACAACGCCAATCTGAAGAGGAATCAGAGCTCAGCTAACTCACTGTCCGTGCACAGAGCAGGGACCATCTATCCCATCGGTACCCAATAGTGGTACACAGACATTTACTCCTCGATATTCAGTACACTGTTCTAGCGGCTAGGTTAATAAAAAGAGGGGTCAACAGCAATTCACAAGTACAGAAACTACTGTCCATTTCCAACCAATACCGAGTATTCATAAGTTACTGAGTGTAGTACGGTAATTCAGAGTCGAGGCAGCAGAAGTTAGCCTTTTCTATGAACAGATGATTTTTTTCCCCCTTTTTTCCAAGTACAGTACAAAGGCATGCGACGACTGGCAAGAGCCCAATAGCAACAATTCCTAATAGCTGAGGAGACACTAACAAATACTTCGAATCTAACAGGATGTAACGAATTCTACTACTGCTATGTAACGAATTCTACTACTGCTACTGCTAATGCTAGTTACTGCAGGCTCCTGTTACAGGCATCAGACAAGGGGATGGATTACGTCCAACATCACAAACTCATCTGGTGCTACTCCATCGATCTCAGCATTATTTCGTCCTGCTAGATACAAAAACAAGCAAAAGAAAAAATATTTAAAATTAGATTTGAAAATGATCATAGCACATATCTAAAAATTCAACCATGCCCCCACTGAACTTTGCTGCATTACCTGTCGTCACTGTAGGATCTTTCACTGGCTTTACTTCTCTCTCTGTCTCTCCCTACTGGAAAGAGCACATGTGGTTACTGAACACCACTTGGTTGAACAGCTCCTGCCTTGTCTCACCTACTGTTTGCACCGTGTATCTGCCATTGTCCTGAAAGATCATGCAAGACAGATCAGGCCCAGCTGATCACAGCAAGCTGAATCCTGAATGATCATGTGGTAGAGGGCAATGGACTGAAGGCAAACCTGTGGGAAAGAGATTTCAGTGCTGCCATTCCCGTGAACCTGGTAGGATGGGGAGGAGGTGGTGGTGTTGGCGTCCATGAGAGCTTGGGATGGAGGTCGGTTCAGGACAGAGGTAGGCATTGCGAGCGCCTCATGGTGGAGCATTCCTTCGATTTTCTGAGACGCGTGAATTGAAAGTTTTAGGGCGAAGAGGGGATGGTGAAATATATGGTTTAGGGCGAACATTGTGAAATATTGCATACTTGAGCATGGTCGCTGAAGGCATCGCTTTCCATGCCGAAACCATACAGCACAGGGCTCAGGGAGGCAATCCTCATGGAAAGGAACTGCAACACAGCCAAGAAGTGAACTCCTCACTTAGCAACATTTTTTTTATAGAAAAAATTCTCAGCATGTATCATCTAGTCTAGTTATTTATTTATCAGCCATGTGTATCACCTCAACTTGGTTCTGCAAGGACTGCACATAATTGATAATCTCATCCAAGATGAGGGCTTTTCCAGTAACCTACATTAAAGAAAAAAAACACATGTTTCCCTCTGAAGATTAGTACCATGCATCAAGGATGCAAAGTGCGATTTGCTTGGCTCTTAACAAAAACTAATTAACCTTATCACAGCCAGGGACCAGGGCCTGCAGCACCCGCATCCTCTCACTGATTCTCTCCCTCCTCACCTGAATTAAGAAGATGGCAGAACAGATGATCAAAAGGAGGCCCAAACAAGCACGCTAAATCCACGCAAACCACAAGCCAACAACAATATATGCGGTGGTGAAAATTTGCAGGCAATGGTGCACAGTACCCTCTCTGCAAGGCTGTGGCTGTCTGTAGCTTGCCCTCTCCTTGCCCTGACATGTATGTACCCCTTGGGCTCCTCCTCATCTACCTCCTTTCTGCTTCGCTCTCTTTTTCCTCCCCTCCTTTTGGTGATTTCCTTCGAGTTTGAGTCCTGCTTGTTCAACCACACAAAGATCAATAAGCTTGTTAAATCTCTATCAAGAACTGCAATCTTCTGTTCCAAAAGTCATGAATAGTCATTGTTCTAGTGTTAGATGCACCACATCACCAGTAATCTTGTGGTAAACAAAGCTACCTTGGAGTGAGAAGAGCTGAAGCTAGCACTATCTTCCATAGGCTTCCCAACCTTCTTGTCCACAGAAGCGGTGCCACGTGGAGAAGTGTCAAGAACCCCAGATGAGGTCTCCTGCAGGGAGGCTGAATCTGCCGGGGCTGCACCATGGCAGAACAAGAAGCTCGGCGTGCCGTGGGAGGCATTCGAGACGCCATGCTCCATCTGCTGCGGGAGGTGCGAGAAGCTTGCCATTGGTCAGCGCCTTTGTGCCTAGTCTACTGCCTCCTGTGCTGAGGATGCTTTTCAGTGTAGGTTTCTCGGCAAGGAGGAATTCAGAAGCAACAAGATGGGGTTCAACGGTGACTTGCATTGGTTTATATACAGGCAGCTGGGGAGGGAAAAGGGATCAGAGGGGGATGATTAGACCAAATCATAACATCTCTATTAATGGATTCTGGGGCAGTTGGCAGTGGTGAGAAAGGGCCCGGCCGGGTGTCCCTTCTTGTTGTAATAGGACGAAATTATTGGAGAAATGTCAATCAGCAATTCAGCATATTGATATGCCATAGGGTAGGGCCCTACCCTATTCTCTTTTCTATTTTGTGCCCTTTTTTGGCTTTGGAATATACGATAGTCATCAATAGTCAACTTGCGAATCAGTTATAACTAGCCAAAATCGGATACCTATATTTACATATCCAGAGAAAGTATAAGAAGAGGTGTCTTATTATATGTGTCCCTTACTAAATCAATGTGTGTATCTGTGCCCGAAATATGCGTGTGCTAGCATTTCCAAGAGTTAAATTGAATCTTCTATTTTCTCATATCCTAAAGATGTATTCCTTATAAATATTTTTCTCCCTTGACAGGTCATCTATCTTACTATTCCTAATTAGAGGCAACATACACTACTTAGTACTTACAAGGCAAAACAAATAAATTATAGAAATTCTAAACACCTAATCTTCATCTGGTAGACTAAAAAAAATGACCATAGGATCTATTCCACTTCCTAAAAACCAATTATCACTGGAGACAAAGTTAAGGATAGAGGCAAAAAACATTTATCTGCAGCGAGTGTGGTCCTCTAATGGAAACCTCAAACATGATTGACGAGCGACGACTGATCCTGTGGCGAGGACGACCACTGCCCTTCGATCTGGTGCCGGAGCTGAGCTTCTCCAGTAGCCCCCCTGCAACATCACCTACAAAGTAGCTGCGTCATTAAGTGCAAGTAAAAACCATGTGGCAGTAGGCAGTAAAACTATGAAGAGTGGCACAACAGAGAGCTACCGCCATCCTGCAGGCAGTGGTCATGATCAGGACGGCCTTTTGATCAGTGTGGCTGCTGCACCTGCAGGACGAGCTGAGCATGCACCATGCATGCATGCTGCTGCCTGCTGGACGGCCGGTCCACGACGATCATGCATATCGATGTAGTATGTCAGTCTACGGCCTCTCATGTCTTTTTATTTACATCTCAGCCGACTCAGTGTTTTTCTGCCTTCGTTTATTATTATTAAGAGACAAAACTATCAGTAGTACTCCTCTGCCATTCCTTTTTTCATAATTAAGGCGAGCAGTGGTCGCTGGGCCGCCAGGGGGCTGGCCATGAACCATCATGTCGATGGTATATATGAACCCTGAATTCCTGAAACGCCGCATGCATGGATCGCTGTGCGCTGCACGTACACTGCTGCAGCCTTCAGGGAAAGGTCGCCGCCGGCTGGCCGGCCGGCCGGCCTTGTTTCTTCACCGTGTAGCTATACTAGCAGGCGGCCGGCGGCACCACTTGCCGTCACGTACCGAGTACCGTACGTTATTATTCGATGAGATATATAGCACGAGTAATTAAACTGCATGTCTCTGCATGCATGATGATTCCTGAAGCTGATCCTGCATGTACTGTACCGCTAGAAAAGAAGTAGATCATCACGGGATAGCTACGTGCATGCGTGTAACTAGATCATCAAGGAGCCTTCACGTACGTACGCACAGTCGATCATCAGGGCCCATCTTTCCTGCACGTACGCACCCCGTTTCTGAATTCTGCCAACGTGCCGTACGCAAGCAAGTGCATGCGTGTATCTCAGGTTTACGTAAGTTCTCATGCCGGTCGGGTTGATATTTTGCGGGGCACGAATCTCAAAGCGAAGTAATGGATAGGCCCGAAGCTAATTAACCGGGTGGCGGCAAGATGGCCGGCAAGGCACATTGCAACAACTTGTGTGTATATATAGCACGAAGAATAATATAATCCCCTCGTTCGTCTATGCTTCAACTTTCAATGGCCAAGCTTGACTAATTAAGAGCTTGACTAATACGGAGTATTAATAAGAGCTTGATTTTTTTTTAAAAAAAAAAGAAGAAGTCCATATACATACATCTGGTACGTGTGAATTGTCATGATAGTCGATAGATTGAGAGCCGCCACTTGGTGCTAACCATCGTCTTGTCATCTAGCTAGCTCGTTCATTCCTTGTTACCAAATTAAATCTACCACACATATAATTCATGAATATATTTATAACGAATTGGAAGGCGTGCACTGCTGCTGTTCTCATGTTGGATCGATATGATTGTACGACGCTCGGCGTCCTAGAAATGAACCGTACTGGCGAGAGAAGTTGCTCATCTCCGTCCGTAGGCATTTGGACCTTTGTGTGTACTGGTACTCTTGGTTAATGTCCTTTAATGCTCTCTGCACTTCCAGAAATTTGACACTGTGACGCTGCTGTGTATCTACGTATAACTCTTCTTCTCTCACTCGATAAATTCAGCGGGGCCCAAGTTGTGTAAACCACTCTTTCGTTTGACGAAATTGCTTTCTACTCTAAATTTAAGCGACTTCCTAGGAGATTTGAGGATCCGGGAGGGGCATATGGCATAGCCCTTATCTTCCTAGGAGATTTGAGGATCCGGGAGGGGCATACGTACACATACCATATTTCTACGACGCATGCATGCGCCACGTACTACGTACACCATTCATTCATATTTCCGGCCCGTCAGTGATGCTAGGCTAGATATATAGTATATGGGATGAAAGGATGGTAGTTTAACCGTTTCACACCCGGTTAGTCGATCGATGATCTCGTCCTTCCCTACAATAGCTATAATACCTTCTCCTAGCTCCTACACGGTCCATTGGGAGTGGACCAGGCCACCAGCTCAGCTAGCCACGGATTGGTTCACCACCCTGTTGGGCTGTTCCTGTACGCCATGCTTAGCCGTACGTACAGTGGCTAGTCGCATCCTTCCAAGCCCCCTGCTGGCTGCTGCTTGGTCAGCCCAGCCCAGCCCAGCCCAGCCAGCCAGCAGCCGAACGGCCGGCACGGCGGCAACCTCGTTGTTCCCTTGCGATTAACGTCGGCATTGACATACGGCGCATCCCCGCGAGATCCAGCCTCCCTAGGGCCGCGACAGCGACGACGCCCTCGTCGTCGTCTTCTCGGGGGAGATGACATCTGATTGTGATGCATGCCGCTGGATCCTCGGCTCTCTGTTGTCACTTGTCACCATACATGCATTGGCTGACGGCACATATTCGTGCTGGCCGGACTGCTGGGGGCGCCTGCTCGTTCAACCTGACCTCGGCAGCCAGTGCTAGCGGCGCCGGCGAGACGCGAGAGGAGCACTGCAGCTGTGCAGCGCATCAGCAGAGCTAGCATCCCGCGCCCATCGGAATCAGAGCAACTTGCCGTCGGCAACGGTGTAGAGCAGCAGCGGGGCAGTAGTTAGAAGCATCAGCAACAGTGCTTCAGCTGTACTGTGCAAGGCAGCTCATACTTTCTGTATCCGAATCCGATCGATCGAAGACAACACATCTCTCGCCACTCTGAATTCTTCGCGTAAATTATGAGGACGCGTCTGCTATATGTACAATCTGTCACAACAACGGCCACTTCCTCCCAATGTACAAAACTTACACTGCAAACAAAACCAAACAGCCAGAAGCAAACAGCATCCACGACAAACGGGTCGCTTTACTCTAACCGCGACCAAGGCCGTAGATGGCCCCTAGAAAAACTATAAGCTTTCCTCTTGACACGAACTGGGAATATCAGAGCGGTGTACTCTGGCACTAGGTGACTGGGGCACAGAGCCGCAAGATGCCACAGGAACTAGACACTTGGCTACCTACATGGGGTTTATCTACTTGGATCCTCTAACAAAACGAGGATCTCTTCGTCGTCTATGGTCCCGCTGTCAATTGCATACTGTAATGCTGTTCTACCATCGCGGTCTGCGGCTTGAGAATCAGCCCCCCTGCACAGGAAGTTGAGCGGGTAAATTGTAATCCCCACATATTCGTGGTTTCTTAGACTCCCCCAGTTCGTTGTGAAGCTACAACCAACATGGTTAACATCTGCCTACCTGGAAAGCAGTAGTTTGGCGTACACAGGTCTCCCTTTCATGATGCTGTGATGAAGTGGCGTCCGCCCTCTTGAATCTGTAGAATTTACATTGGCGCCGTACTGCAGGAGTAGCTCAACCATGCCCAGGTCCGCAACACGGCATGCAAGATGAAGCAAAGATGACCCTTCAACATAATCGTCCAAATCATGTATACGAGCACTTGTGCTGGCGGGAGAAGTTGAGTCCCCGGGAGAACCCTTATCAAGCGGATTGCGGTCGAAACACCTAGAACTTCCATTTGATGGCGAAGATGGTTGCTCTTGTAGAAGGAGCGCTTTTCCCAGAGTCAAAGCCGAATTAAATGATGTATGTCCGTAAGAAAAGTTTACATCAGCATTCGATCCCACAATCAAACTGTAAACGCCCTTCTTGTTGTTTGAACTTACATTGTCCCACATCTGTTGCGCTAGCTGAATCTCATCCACATTCTTCTTATGCACAAAATCCTTTTCAGCATACTGAAATAATTAAGGAAAAAATCGACAGTTAGGTATACATTAGAAAGTCACGAAGAAAAAAAATCTTTATTCCAGCAAAAGACTATCAGTGAGGCATTAAACATTATGACTGATACAGTACACTTAAAGTTTCATGGACGTTTCGTAACAACAGATCTAACCTATAGATGCTAGCTGCTCATGCAACATCACTTGATACATATAAGATCTATTATTGATAATCAGTGATAAAATAACTGTATGTTGAAGATCAAGAATAGGCAGAAGCAACAAAGAAACTATGGTGTACCTTGGCATGAATAAATTTCTCCTTTACTGCAATAGGATCGGATTGCTTAGGCTTGATGAGTGCAAAGCCATGTGATGAGTTTTCTAATCCACTATTCCTGCATAAGAGAACTTGCAAGTTAAATGAATGGCGAATCTACAGCTTTTGTAATGTTAGTTTGTATAAACAGCACCAATGCTACCTTGAAATGTCACAATGGTCAGCACAGCTTGACGAAGGTAACATTTCTTCCCAGACAGTATTAGCAAACGTGTTGCCTAATGACTGAAAGAGATTGATTACAGATTGCTCCCAAACCCTGACGTCAAGCGTCAGGGATCTTACCTGACAATACAAGGTAAAGTTCACTCCACTAGTCACATGAATGATGACTTCAATCTAAGCAAGATATGTCAGTACTGCAACCCACAGTGCCTAGTTGGCAAAAGGCCATGGGTAATGCACAGCTACACAATTATCTGAATTCTACAGTTCTGATGGAAAATTCGCTAATGTAAATAAATTGCAGACAATGCTGCTTTTTTTTACCTTAGATATATGCACACCCATATTTCTGTGTACCCCAGAACACTCTATGCATAAAAGAACTCCAAGGTTCAGGGATGCCCAATCAGGTTCTGAAGCACCACAATCAGCACAATTATTATTGCCATCCACTTTCCTAAGCAAATCGATTGGCTTATCAGGTTTCATCATGCTTGTTCGGTGATGTTGTGGAACTCTAGCAGAATGCTCAAAGTAACCACTTCCTGGGTTCTTTTCCAGCATACAATCTTCACTCATTGAATGCTCAAGTTCTGTTGAGCTACTGAAAGAACTGCTTTCGCTGGCATTTCGATGATGGCCACTGCCCTTAGGGCTCAGCAGAAGACGCTGTAAACAAAATATAGATGTCATATCAAATTCAGATACGTAAATAATTCAATTGACGCCACTTATCAGTCATCACTAACCCGTTCAGGTGACTGGGAGCTCAGCAATGAAGCAATGACGCCAGTAATTTTTTCAATCCAATCCATCTGATCCTTTGCACTCTCTGCCTGTATAATTTTATGTGCATGTCACTAGAAAGAAATCATATGGCGACTATGGCTATTGAACAGCTTCATACAACATCACTCCATATAAAGGAAAAACAGAAACCAAAATGTACACTTTGCTTCATACCTGCAATGTATAGTTCTTTGTGGGAGAAATTATTCTGAAGCAGAACCGCAGATCTGATTGGTCTGCATCAACTTTAATGGTTGAAGTTAGCAAGTTTACAGTATGGCGTGCGACAGATTTCTCATCATGCACACCTCCATGATAATGAGAAGAAAACCATCTGCTGAGCAATCCAGAACCATGTTCTGAGGGATTGCTAACTCTTTGGTTAGCATAACCACTCTACAAGATAGAAATCGGAACAGAAGTGATGAAACAATATTAACTGAAGCACTACTCAAGTGTATGAAAATTATTACTATATACCATAAGGAATATTGTGAAGGGTTGTGAGAGGACTTACGGATGGCCTACTATTTTGCTTGCGATAATAGTATAGCATTCCTCGACTGTCGAGGACAAAGAACCTCCTTTTCCAGTCACCTCTCAAGTTTGAAGATCTCTTAGAGAGATAGCCTTGCCGAATAGTCTGAACCTGAACACAGTTGTTTACTTTTCAGTATAAGATGCATTTCCTTCTTGTAATTAAACAGGCGTATGCATGAATATTGTCTTTGGATGCCACCAGTATGTTTTACCTTGCCCTTTGAAGCTGATTGCATGGCTTCCTCAATCATCTTATGCGAGCTTCTACCAATTGTTTGTATTCCATCACCGTTAGGGGAATCATTAATTCCATTTGGCGACCACCTACTTTCCCGATCAATTTGTCGTTTGAACTCTTGCATTCTCTCCACAAGAGCAGCCTGCTCGTAGTTAGACCTTTCTCTTGATTGCTGTGCATAAGCAAGAACCTGCAAAAGGAGAGCATGGCACATGATGTCAGCAACCTTTGTCAGAAAATAGAAGGGAAGAAGGGGGTAAGGTCTGAAATAAAGTTATGTGAACATTTATATAATTCAGTAGCCAATGGTGATGCATTGTAATTCATGAAAGCATTATAAAATAAAAGGGTATGAAGGTATCCACATTCAGCATGACAACAGGAAGAAGATTTGAGCAATGAAGCAAAGGGAAGAGAACCACATAAAACTTTACTTACAGCCTACAGGTATTACAAGGTCTATAGAAGTCGGTATCTTGAAGCAGGAACAAGAAAGCAGTTATGTCTTACTAGTTCATCAACTAGTGCGCTCGCATGGGTTAGATTTTTAGAAGATATATATATATATATATATTAAAAGTTGATATATAACTTTAACAGTAGCGGCAATTGATGATTAAAAAGTATATGATTGTTATTTATTTTTATAACAATATATTTTGTTGTTCAGATGTTATTTTATTTTATCTGTAATATATTAGCAGGTGATTATTTTAATTTATTTTTCGTAATTGCATGGCGGATTTAATTCATCTTTTATAAATTATAATGGCATGGTGGGTAACTTATATGCAAATTTAGGGGGTTATTTTAATTCATATTTTATAGTGGCATTGTGGGTGAATTTATATAAAAAATTAGGAGGTTACTTTAATGGTCTTTCGTAATGGCATGGTGAGTAATTTTTTAGAAAATATAATAGATCCAATGGCTAGTATTATTTGAGACTATTTGATGGAAGGCCAGATGTTTCTGATTTTTGTGGGAAGTTCTAGGATTTATCTTTTTTTCTAGCGCGCTTCGCAATTCGTGCTTCTTTTCCAACTTCTAATTAGTAATAGTAAGATGTGTGATACAATACAAATGACAAGGTTAATTAATGGTATGATAGTTTCAGATCATGTTAGTACCTCCATTAAGCAGGACATGTTTACTGCCTAATAAAATTTACCACTATATGAAGCATTCAACTAAAGCACTAGAAACAGCATAAAAAGAAATGTCATGTCTTAAAGAGTTACCTGATTGATATATGGTTCCATCTGATGTAGTAGTTCGTATCCCTGAAGAAATAGCAACAGAGGAAGCTTTAATCACATTTGTAAATAACCTAGAAATGTCAATATAAGAACAAAGCAAGAATATACCTGTTTGAAATAACGAAGGTGTGCATCCATTGTCCCACTAACGGCCTCCAAAAATTCAAACCTTTTCTTAGCCTCAATATTTGAAAGTGCAGTCACCTGAATATAAATATAGATGAGACAAACAAAGGCATTGCAACAATGTAATAAGAATCCTAAACAGTGGCAAAATGAACATGGTATGTACCAGGTTGAAACGAGCTTGCTCAAATGAAGATCTAGCACTGTGGAGCTCCTGATTATGTCGCAAACAGTTTAGTGTCAGCAAGTAACCTTATCTTTTAAGTTCGGAAAGCACTCGATAAGGTAAGGCAAAAACGTACATCCTCTACTGCAGTTGCTACGTCGGTCCTGGTACCTTTTCTCAAGGATAAATACTTCTCACGAGCCTGGGTGAGAAAAAACAACAAAATCATGAACAGGCCTTCTAGAAACCAACTTAAGTTTTGTTAAAAATACACCATCAACCGACATGTGAAGCATGATGACACGTATCACTAAAAAACAAAGGTACAAATTGAGTGCTGCAGACTAGCAAAATAGCCCAATGAAACAATAAGTGGATTCTTTTCATTCTAGACAACTTGCTACTTGCTAGGACAATTTGCTATCAGTTAGAAGTTGGTAGCTGGAACAGTTATAGCAACAACAAAGTCTTTTAGTTCCATACAAGTTGACTCGACATAGCCAATCCCAAACCTGGATAAAGGGGAAGGGGATCCCTTTTACCTAAAAGGTTGTTATAGGCTTGGCAAGCCAATGTAAAAACTTAACTACTCAAATGGATATGAAACCCAAGAGAATTTGGCAGCTGGAAAAATCAAAATAACAATTAAACATAATTGACTAACAGGTCATTTCTGACTCCAGTGCAAGTTGTCCACAGTTTCAAGGTAAAGCAAATGAAACAATAGATAATTTCTACAATAATAAGTTACTACAAGACTTAAACAAGCTTTTGAATCTACTTGTATGACCATTGTGAAATAGCATCAAAGGACCATTACCTGGTCATATAGAAGGCTAGCCTTGTCAAAACGTTTCCTAGCATCCTGTGCAAATGTTATCAAATTAACACCATATGTAAGTCAAGCGTGAAATCTATGTATTCAATATTTATAGAGAATTATGTCAATACCTTCATTTCATGTAAATCAGTGTCAACAAACTGGAGCAGCTTGTCATTTAGCATATGTTCAACCTATCACAGCAGCATATCAGCAGTTATACAACCAAATGCGGGAGTGTAATTGCAACTAGCAAGATTGTACCACCTAACAAAATGGGATGTGTTTCACTTTTATTGATAAATGCAAGGGTATGATTTGAATAGAACCACAAGAATTAATTTAACAGTGTAATTGTCAAAAAAGTATTAAAATGGGGTATTGTAGAGCCACGTAGAAGAGTCATAGCCAAGTTCAAATATCTGAACAATTGGGGGTATACAAAGGCATGCTTGATGAAAATAAAACGCTTATATTGTAATGTGCATACGGATGCTCTACCTGGGAGCGCAATACTTCCTTGTATGTTCCAATTTCTCTCAAGGCAATTGTAAATTTGGTCATAACAGGCCCTGCAAAAGAGTTAAATCTCATAATTTACGAGAGAACCGAACAATTAGAAAAGATAAAGGGAGAGAGACAACCTAGACAAGGTGAAATCAAGCTAATCCAGTTTCAATAAACATGAAAACAAAAAAGAATTTACAATGACCGTAGCACAAATTAGAAGTATCATAACTATTACAAAGTTGAATACATGTATTTAAAAAGAGAACCACATTACTAACCTCCAAACGCGACACTGATTGGATCATTATGACCCCCTCCAAATGTTTCAAGTGAACTTGCGAAGGCAATATCTCCATCGTATGCTTCCCCTAGACCTTCCCTGAAACAGAAGCATAGGTTATAGTCTTATAGAGGCCTAAAGAAATCCTGCTGATTAAGATACAACAACAACAACAAAGCCTTTTAAACCCTCCTAACTAGATACTGGCCATATAATCCGGTAGAAATTCACAAATCAGATATGGATCAGGTCTGGTGAGTCCAAATATGCCACATAAATGAGATGTGAATTATCACTTACGTGTATTTTCGGCAACCTTTGTGGAACTTTAAACATCTGTCTCTTAGCAACTCAGCACCTTCTTCAAGAGAGTGCATCTATTAATGCAAGTAAAACAAGTTAAGCGGTTCAGAGCCAAAAGGAAAAAGTGCTGAAATATAACTGCAAGATCCCCAAACACAATGCAAAGGTTAGGTTAACGTCACTGGTCGATAATATGTTGAGCTTGAATTACGGAAGGCACCTACTTTTTGACTAATTACAGACAATTTATGATTCCTAATACTCCTTGCATAGTTTGAGGAAACCCATTTTCTGTCAATATCATGGCAAAACTAAACCATATGCTACACAGCGCACAAGGCCACAGCTGACAAATAAATCAAGCATTTCCAAAAATGTACACCAATTTGTCACAATGCATGCCAAATTTACACATTGGCAAGCAAGCTTTGCTATCCAATTTGAATCAAAACAAACAATAAACTATCAAAAGAAAATAGCAACCAAAAGACAAGACCATGTAGAATCGACCCAAATCCTTCAAACGTGTTTACATCAGTACAGTCTAACAACACAAAGTGCAGCAGCCAAAACATGAGACAGACAGGCCACAAAACCGGTTAAAAGGAACAGTTAGACTTGCAGGTCCTGCACTATTAATTCAAAACTGATTCGAGACGAAATTGCACCAAAAGAGATCAGGATCTCCGCACTCATCCCCGCCAGCGCACCCAAAACAAGTGCAGATCCATGCGACCACCCGCAGGCCGCAGCCCAATCCGGGAGCTACCGGAGCCAAGCATTGCACCCAAAGCTGAAACCTTTCTCTCTCTCCCACCCGCCCGAGAGGGCGAGATCAACCTCCCAGCCGCTACGCAAGGATTCCTAGACCGCAGAAACCGAGATCCGGACACCCCCCTCACCTGCTTCCTGAACATGGGCGAGTCATCGAGCCTGCTGAAAAACATGGCTGCCTCCGCCGGTCCGCCGGGCCGCTTATTCGCTCCCCGCGGCCACACTACCTCCTCATCGGCTCCCCCGCTGCCGCGGCGCCTGAAAGACTCGCTGCCGGAGACCCCCGCTCCGCGGCCACCGGGACCACAACCTCCGCCACCTCCACCTCCACCTCCTACGCAGACAACCGCCACTCCACCTTCGGCCGCCTCCCGCGACGCTGGGAACGCGAAACACAGCCGCAACCCTCCGGAGACGCTGGCACCGAAACCCTAGGCGGCGGCCGGAATCGGCAAAATGGCGCCGATTCGCGTGGAGGGGAGTGCGGAGAGAGAGGAATCGAATGGCTCGGCGAGAGGGGAGGGGGACACGCAGGGGGGGAGACAGGGAGGGGTACAGAGAAAAAGTTAAGTGTGAGAAGGAAAATAACGGTGTGCTCTATTTCTGATCAGGTCTTATTGCATTTAATAATTGGTTTTTGGGTTAATTAGTCTCTGATCGTGTGGAAGTGGGGCACGGTAGGCCTGGTGCATCGTGGTGCCGAGACGTGGGGCCTGCCTGCATAGAGTGGGCATGGGAGGGGGAAGGTCACCCGCCGGTGAGTGCACGGGTGACTTACCGTTGATTACTTGATTGTCTCTGTGTGCGTCCATTTTTTATTGCGTTAAATGGAAGGGGAAAAAACAAGAACTTGCACGGGTCAAAGGGAAGATGAGCAGTGCAGTTGCAGAACGAATTGAGCATCTTAAGGTCCCTTTGATACGGTCTTTTTTTTCGAATCATGTGTTTTTATAAAATTAAATTATTTCACGTTCTAAAGAATTCTTGAATAATGTTGTCATGTCATTTTATACCTAGATTTTGTCAGGTTCTTTTTCATGTTTCTCTCATCCCATGTAGAGTGAGGGGTGTTTGGATCAAAGGGAGTGTTCGGTGGTGCGTTAGCAGCGCCGCAACAGCAAAACAGAAGATTCTGGACCATATGTTTTTTCCATCGCATGGCGTGGACAGTCTGGAGACAACGGCTGGCACTGTTGCGGCAGCTTTACCGCTAAACACTTCCAAAGGCTAAAATTTAACCCACGTTACATCGAATATTTAGATACTAGTTAAAAATATTAAATATGGTTTAATTAAAAAACTAATTAGACGGATGGGGAGTAAACAGCGAGACAATTTTATTAAGACAATTTTATTAAGCCTAATCAATCCATAATTAACGAATGGTTATTGTGGCATTATATTTTCTAATCATAGATTAATTAGGCTTAATAAATTCGTCTCGCCGTTTAGTCCTCGTCTATCTAATTAGTTTTATAATTAAACTATATTTAATATTTTTAACTAGCGTCCAAACATCCGATGTGACGGGAGCTAAATTTTAGATAGAGATCCAAACACCTCCGGAGACTTTGTTGTCTTTGGAGGATTGCCTAGCGTATCAGCTCTGCAAACACGGTAACTCCATCATCAAGAACTGTTCGAGACTGATGCAAGCCGTAGACGATCCAGAAACTTTTGTGTCCCATGCTGCGTTGTTGATCCACGCCACTATAGTTTATTTGACTTCTTTAAATCATTTTGATCCACTTATTTTTATCCACCATGATTTGGTTTTCCTAATAATATACTTTAACCATGACTTAAATTTTCACATATTTTGACAAAATCTTAAGGTGAGGAGTGGCACTTGGTGTCAAAAAACTTAAATGATCTATACTAATAATATGAAACGAATAAAGTATGTGTTATTCTAGTCGGTAGAACATTTAGGCGGGATCATTCCATTAAATTATTAACTCGTTATTGTGCAACTATCTACACGCATACATGCGATAGTTAATGCGACCTGATTACTTGAGCGGCATGACCTTTGAAATGGCAGAATGTTATTCTTGTGGCTCAGGTCCAAGGGCGGAGCTTCATTGTGGCCAGAGGTGGCCCTGCCTCCTGATGATAGGCATTTTCTTTAGCCACTAGTAATATATATCTCACTTTTGCTAAATAATACAGTAATTAATACAGTAATTTGGGTGGGTTTTTAGTTGTAATCCTTAGCTTAGCCCCACTAGAAATAGGTCAAGCTCTACCACTGCTCAGGTCATCTATATGACTATATATGATTTTATTGAAGTGTCGTCGGTATTTTATGAGATTGAAATAGTAGCAGTATCGGCGCATAGTTGCTAAAATTAGAGGGTATGGCTCGAGCACATACCAAGCCGTTCGCACGAACATGGTTGCATGAAGCGTGACCTTAGCCCTAATGACAAGGGTCGTGTGATACATGGTGGTGAAGAACCGAAGATAGTTAATGCTTGGTCTGGGTAACTTTGAATCGAGTGAGGATTAGAGTGAATTAGAAAAGATTGAGGAGGATTTTGATCTATTGTGAATTTAAACACGCTCCAATCCCTCGGTCTATCCCAATCCATCTCAATCAAAGGCTAACCAAACTAAGGCCAAGGGCCATGACCGAGTATGCAGCGGGGAAAAAGAAGACGAAAAGAAAGAAAAGCAGCAAGAAAGTAGAGGCGGGGTGACGGTAACCTCACCGGTGGTGCGGCCGATCGCGAGGTGCGACAGTAATCATGGCACGAAGAGCGCAGCTTTTGAATTTAAATTCCTTTTTTGATTCCGGGGACTAAACAGCACGTAGTTCACTTTTTTTTTTTTTTTTGCGAGCGACGGAAACTCGACGAACAAAATAGGAAAGGAAGTCAGGCGTTTTTTAAGGCTGAAGTCAGGCGGTTCGTCGACGAGTGGGCCGCAAATGCGTTTCATCAGCTTTATTGGATGCCACCTGTGGGCCCACCACCCTCCTAATAAAACAATTGCTGTGGAGTACACGCCGTTTTCTAAAGAGTGTTCAAATATTCAAGATTATACTAAACGCTACACTTGTGTGCTGCTTCTGCTGGCCTTGCAGAGCAAATGCCGAAGTACTCGTAAGTCTAGAGATTTAGTAGAGTCCAAGATGAGTGTTTAAGCGGCGAGGCTAAAACCCTTGTCAACAACAAGGTAATGGAAGTGGACAAAACGCATGAGCTCCTTTTTGTGGATTGCGCCACACTAATCATGCTTGCGTTCTTTTCCATATTTTAGGGTCCCGCGTTTGTCCTATACTCTTGTCTTAAGTTATAGTACTTCTCAAGAAGGTTTTGTTGATTCGTTCTCAGCTTGCCCTTAAAACGTCCACACATAAAACTAGTACAACACTAATGAAATACTTTTTTCTTCTTCGAGAAACAAATCAGGACTAGTCCTTTTGGATTGAAGTTGTTGGAGAGGATATATTAGGTGAATCTAGAGTAAAAAAATCTCTCTCAATCTACTCTAATTCCTCTCAACCTATGAGTTGTCAATTCGGATCTGAAACTTACTTTGGGCAACTGATTTCATAATTACTGATTACTACGTTGTTTGCCCCCGACCACACCAGCGCCACTTTTACCCTGTTGCCGTCTGCATTCCAAACAAACTAATGAATCGTTAACTAAATAGAGACGTATAAAACCATAAACTTGCCTGAACCCTTGATTACGTACGAACCCCTTGGCATGATTAAAGAGACACACAGAGATCTCCAGAATCTATACTAGTGTCTATTTTTTTTCATCCCGCAAAGCAATGGCACGGCACAGTTAAGCACTTCCTAAACCTCAGTTTAAGAAAATGCGCAAACAAAAGCGGCTGGTTGCGGGTAGGAAGGAAAGGAAATGGGGTGTCATGTGTGGGCAGAGTGGTCGACAGGAGGAGGCCTGGCGACGGCGACGGATAGACGCGACATGATTATTGGCTTCCCCTCCTCGGTTTGGGTGGGGTTGGCGCGCCCACTCCTCTCCACTTCCGGTCTGGGACTCCGTTGTTTCTCGACGGTCTGCTCACTCACCTCTGCGTTGTTCTTGGATGCTCCTCTCCTCCGCTTCTGAACCTGTAAAATGCTGCGTCTGTTATTTTGGAATTTTCTTTTTGCACTGCCTTTCATTGTTTGATCTGTTTCAGTGTTGCCAGCAAAGAAATGGCGTCTAGCTATATATTCTGGGCAAATCCAATCTAGTACTACCCGCCATTATTTTATGCATACACTGTATGACGCTAGTCAGAAGGACAAGGCTAAACTAATCGGCTGTCGTCATGTATTATTCCATGGTGATGCCGCTACATTACATCTTTACCATTTGACCGTGCCCCATCCAGACACCAGGCTCCATTCCAGCAGGCACGCACGCCACGCGACCAGGCCCAGCCACACGGCACGGGACAACAAAAAGCATGTCGCCGCAGACACACAACTCTAAAGACGCCGCCTTTCTCATGGGGGACGGCAATGATTCCTGCACGGTGCCAGCCACCGGACCCGTGCTGGTGGCGCTGCAGTAGTCCTAGTCCCCCATCGGTCTCTCACCGGCGGTGCCCGGAACGCCGGCGTCCGTGCGTCAGTGCGTGAGCGTGAAGGACAAGGCTCCCCTGCCGGTGACGCACTCCCCGGCCAGGTCGAGGGTCCCGGCCGCCGCGCAGAGCAGAGCAGCCAGCCGTCGCTGGACTGCTGGTAGGTACGGCTAGCCCGCTCCGCTGCTGCCTGCCGCTGCTCACTGCTCTGCTAGGGCGCTAGCAGCAGGTACCAGCAGTGCCGAGTTTGGTGACCAGCAGCATTGAACAAGTGGGCGTGTTCACACCTGCCTTTATTATCCAAGGAATCTCTTCTCCCTTGCCTTGCCTTCCTTTCTGGCCGTCTACCAGGAGAAGCGAAGCTAGCTTTGAGCCGACGCCTCCTCCTTTTTCTTTTTTCTCCGCGCACTGCCTTGTGTTTTCCGTGTGTTGTCGTTGTCGATGGATCCTCTGCTCCGCTGAGGAAGGACACGGGAGAGATATTCGTCTCCGTCTTTGGTCAGGTGGCCGGTACGACAGTCCGGGGTCCGGCTGAGCTTTCGATGCCTACGGGCTGTGGACGTGACAGCAACGGACGTCCCGTTTCAGGAGACGGGAATCGTCGCGACCCAGATTCGCATTATATTTGTGGACGGCGCGGCAACATCGGCCGCACAACGATGGCTTCATGCCCCTGAATGAAGACTGTTGAAGCCTGCATGGAACTGGAACTGCTGCCCTGCAAGTCCGGCACCAGTTTTTGCTCCCTTTTTTTTTTATTTGTCTCTGCCTGGCTGGGCTGGGCACAAGGTTTGTCGTCTCCGACTCCGAGCATGCCCGCCGAGGTTGGCCGGTAGCGAGGGCAGCGCGGGCGCGCCAGAACAAAAAGATGAGACTGGGCCATGCGCATGCGCATGCGGACATGCGGTGCGGGGAAATGGAGACGCGCGACGCGACCGATGTGATGGGCGCGGCGCGCGCGCGCGGCACAGCCGGGGGCACCCGGCAGGGACTCGTGCCCGCCGCGGCCGGGAGCGCGCGAGGGAGGCGCAGGCGACAGGGCGTGTGCAGTCTGCAGTGCACCTGCACCCCCTCTGCCACAGTGGCACCACGCTGCCGAGAGTGGTTGACACAGCTTAGCGCCCGTGTCTCGTCGAGCCAGATCGTTCATGTGCGCTAAATAATTGCTTTGCAAATCTGCTCCCTGTTCAGTGATCGCGTTTGGCATCGCATCGGATCGGATCCCGGCGTGCGGTGGACCAGCGATTGGAGAGCCCAAAACCTGTCCTGCGACTGCGAGAGTCAGACGGTACGGGTTCTAAGGGGGTGTCCTGGACCGCCCGGCCGGGGACCAGCGCCGCCACTGGCATGCGTCGACGTACTCTACGTACGTTCTCGGCAAGCGTCAGGTACTCGGGTGATGAGGTGAACTGAGGGAAGGACGTACGCTCACTGATGGCATGGATCAAAAGGTACTGTGCTGAGTGGTGTGGTGGTTCCATGAAGTAAGAAGTCTATTTTTGACCATCGAACTATCGCAAAAGTCCGGATTTGGCCTATCCAACTCTAAAACCGGGTATCTTCAGCCACCCGACTGTCAAAACCGTCCGACTTTGACCATCAGACGGTTTTGATGGGTGGTTTTGCTGACGTGGCGGTGGGGCCTACTTGTCAGCCTCCACTTCACTCTCAATTCATCTCCTCTTTCACTATCTGCCTCCTCTATCACCCGCCCCCCGTCCGCCGCGCTCCCCCTCCAGAGCGCGAGGCAGAGGCGAGGTTGCCGCCAGCTTGGGGCGGAGCAGCTACGGCGCGAGCGCGGGGCAGGGATCGAAATCGGCAGTGCGCGTCGGGACTCCTCCAGCGCACGAGGCGGAGGCAAAGAGGCGGCCACTGGCTTGTGGTGGAGCAGCAACGGCGCGGCGGCATAGGTGTCCTCGGGGCGGGGATTGATGTCGGCGGCGCCGTGTCGGGGCCGTACGGGGCGACGTGGCGTGGATGTGGGCGTCGACTCGGCTTCCACACTCATCCCACACTGCCGGCTCCGCCTCCGCGCTCGTGCCCTACCGCCGGCTTGGGCCTTTGCCCTCGTCCCCCTCTACCGCCGGCTCCTCCTCCATGCTCATCCCACTACCCCATGAGCACCGCTGGCTCCACCTCTGCCACGCGAGGGTGAGCGGGCAGAGGAAGGAGACCCCTCCTCCTCCGCAGTGGTAGCTCAGGACGGAGACACGGTGGAGGCAGCCGTGCGGGCGCGACAGAGGACACAGGGCGTGGGGCGACGGCGGCCCCCGTGGTGGAGGACGGAGGACTCGCGGCGGAGCGGCCAGGTGCGCAGCGGAGAGCTCGTGGCGGAGCGTCCGAGCACACGGCGACGGTGGCCCGCGAAGGCGCTCGTCCCCCAACACCGGCTCGCCTCCACGCTCGTCCCCTTCTACGGCCGGCTCCCCCTCCATGCTCCTCCCCACCACCCTGCGCGCACCGCTGGCTCCACCTCCACGCGTGGATTGCCGCCGGCTCCGCCTCTGTGCTCATCTTCGCCGCCGCATGGACCGTCGCCGGCTCTGGGTCTGCGCGCCAAGCTAGTGGAGCTCAGGGTGGTGCGGCGGGGGGAGAGAGGAAGCGGGGAGCCACTGTGGGCGGGAGTGCCGGTCAGGCATGCAGGAGCTGCCGGGGGCGTGCGCAGCCGGGTAGGAGCACGTGTGCAGGTGGTGGCGGCAGCGGCAGACGCCGTGGCCGGCAGATGGAGAGAGAGATGGAGGAAGATGGAGAGAGAGAGCTGAGGTGGCAGCCGACATGTGGGCCCCATAGCCGCGTGGACGCCACGTCAGCGAAACCGCCGGCGAAAACCGTTCGATGCCCAAAGTCGGACGGTTTTGACAGTTGGGTGACTGAAGATATCCGGTTTTGGAATTGGATGACTAAATCCGGACTTTCGCGATAGTCCGATGGTCAAAAATAGACTTTTTCCTTCCACGAATATGCTTGGATGCCGCCCAAACCTACCGTGCCAAAGCGCCGTGCCCGGCCAGAATTGGGGCGCAGGATTTGGCCGCCCCGCCGCGGGCAACAAAAATCGACGCAACTGGACATTGGCCGACCAAATTTGAGTTAGTAACCAGACAACGCTAGTTTCCATGGTCAAAGGCCAATATTTGGCTTGCCAGCGGCGGCCGCGACGATACGCATACGCTAATCCACTGCCGCTCGAGCTCGGAGTGTGGACCTTGGTGGCTCCTCATCATGCATGTTTTTGCTTCCCCTAGGGTCTAGCTCCTCGTTCTCTGTTTATGGGCCGAGCTGAGCCCACGCACACTTGCACCCCGGTCTGCTTCCCAAAGCCCAGGGCCACTCCTCCTACCATTGGATCCTTTGACGTAGTGGGCCGAAAGGGAGGTCGGGTCGGGTCTGCCAAATTTTCTTCTGCAGGGACAGACAGGGAAGAAGGAACGCAACACATGAGAACGCGAATGGAGCTCATGAATGTTGACCAGGGCTGTGCTGACGCGCTAGGTGCCTAGGTAGGGCGTGGGCGTATGCGTTTCCACGCGTTCCAACTTCAGCTGCGGGAAAGCTGCTGGCGTTCAGGCCAGAGCCCAGTGTGGTACGCCTAATAATATCTAGGCATACACCACTACGCACTCAAGGTTAAGCGTCTGCCTCCTACCTGCCGTCATGACTGCTACTGCGGGCTTAACAAATCGATGATTAGGAATCACCCGGAGACTCACTCGAGGCACTTGACCAACTTGCACGGCCAATTTGGCCAAGCTGCTGCCTGCTGCTGCGCTCGAAGATGACCCTGCGTGCTGGCCACAATGACTGCACGCGTGCCGGCAGCAGCATCAGCCAGAGGACCGTGTCACCCAAGGGTCCACATCAGTGCACTAGTAGCTTACTCAATTCCGAGCTAGAGAGATATATCTTCTGCTCACAGCTCGACCGTGTGTGTGAACGAACGTCGTCGTTCATGGCGTCGATCATCAGGGCATCCTTGACTTCGCCGAGCGAGACGAAACTGCATCGAAAGTTCCTGCATGCTGTGTCCATTTCCCACTAGCGAGTTGTGCTCCCGTGACTCGCTCCGTCAGGTCCCAGTCCCTTCTCATCTCTGCCAATCAACTCAATTACATTACCATCGTCTTTCCTCCATGCGTTGGCAAATGGCAACGCTTGGACGTAATAACTAACGACCGCGCGTGGTGCCTCGCGACATGAGGCAGCAGCTAGCTTAATTTGCTTGCTGGAGCTGTCGCTGTCGTCCTTGCAGATCCACACCACAGTCGTCACAATATAATGCTAATTAGATTTCGTCTCAGTGTATTGTTGGTTAATCCTCTGCAACGTTCAGCTGTCAGCGTCACGGTGAGCAGTTGCAGAGCAGCTTGCCTTATATAATACGGGGGCGCGCCCCTAGCTCAGCAGTCTCCATGCAGTTCACATCGTCGTTGTCGAACCAACGTTAGTTTCAGTTCCAAGGAGGCGCGGCCGGCGCCCCGGGGACCAACAAGCCATGCACGGCGAGAGACCCGCTCCTCCTTGGCGCGGAGGGCAGCCGGGAGGTGAGCTCCTCGCCGTCGGCCACCGCCTCTACTCCGCGGCCCGCGCCGAGTACGAGGCCTCCGTCATGGCCGCGGCTCTCACGCACGTCGTCTGCGCCGCTTCCGAGCCAACGCGCGGGGGCGAATCGCCCTCGCCGCCGGTCCTGCCACCGGCGCCGCGGCAAGGTACGCCACCTACGCCTTGGCACGCTCTCTTGCGTACGTGCATCATGCATGTCGGCTAGCACGTGCATGATGCCGTGTGCTGTTTCGACGTTATTGCACTGTGCGTCCTCCCCGTGCATGCGTTTCTCTGACATTATCGCCCTTGCCACCGCCCGTGAGCGCCATGTTGCCACGCCGGCACGCACGCGTCGTGGGCCTGTACACAGGGGCGCATGGGGGAGGAGAGGTGGAGCTGCCGCCGGTGCCGACGGCGGCGCGGGCGCAGTACAGGGGCGTGAGGCGGCGGCCGTGGGGCAAGTGGGCGGCGGAGATACGCGATCCGGCCAAGGCGGCGCGCGTGTGGCTCGGCACGTTCGCCACTCCCGAGGAGGCCGCCCGCGCCTACGACGCCGCCGCGCGCAGGTTCAAGGGCGCCAAGGCTAAGCTCAACTTCCCATCGACGGCGATGACGACACCCTGGGCCACAGCGCGGCTGCCCGCCGCGTCGTCGTCGTCGTCTTCATCATCTTCCGCCGCCGACACGCCGGAGTTCCCCGACCTCCGGCAGTACATGTGCATACTGCAGAGCAGCGACGCCGACGACATATGTATGCTGGACCAGCGATCAGCTGCTGGTGGTGGGTCACAAACTTGACAACCGGCCCGCCGGACCGGAGTTTCCAGATGTAGGTATAATTGTATATGTTTTTTTATGTGCACGTACAAAGTGTAAGTACACGTGTGCT
This sequence comes from Paspalum vaginatum, assembly GCA_030272315.1. NCBI lineage: Eukaryota > Viridiplantae > Streptophyta > Magnoliopsida > Poales > Poaceae > Paspalum > Paspalum vaginatum. The sequence continues at coordinate 10,442,663 of CM059013.1, read as the reverse complement.
TGCTGCAACCGCGTCGCTCTCTGTTTCTTGTGGCTAAACATTTTCTGGATCCATTATACACCGTTTGGGTTCCTTGTGACTAAGATACTTTGGATCGGTTTTTCGGCAACTGTCAATTGTACCCTGAATGCATGTTTAATAACTTATGCACAAGCCCTAACTTATGTATAAATATTAATGACACTATCAATTTTAAATGATATGCTGCTATCAACTCACGTAGCTAGAGGTTATATATGTATCAAATTACATAAAGGCAATGTGCCAACGTACAATAGCAAATGGTCAGCTTATATGTAACCACACTACCAATTTAAACAGAGACTTGTAGCAACTTCTTATGCACAAAACAACGTGACTAACAATTTATATTTCGAAGTACTATACTCATATAGGGTCATCTATCAGGTTTCTAGACTATATCTTAATTTACGTAAAAAAATTCTTAACTCATGTTTAGTTTTACTTTGCACTTTAATAGAAACAATGTAACAACTTACTGAAAAAGAGACTACCAATTTATATGATATGTTGCTCCCGACTTATATAGAAGTTTTGTAGTATCAAAGTTAAAAAAAATCTAACAGAGGCAAAGTCTAGTTCATGGCGAAAGCCGAGAGGTGTGTGCTAAAGCGCGACGATGACGAGAAGAACTGAAACGGTTTTCCATTCTGCCCGCCAAACGTCAGTCTCAGTCTCGGTCTCAGTGAGGGGAAGAGAGAAGAACCGGATGGCGGATGGCCTCCCCACGCAGCCCCCACTCCCCGCCGCCAGCCGCTCCGGCTCCAGCATCCTCTCAGTCCCCCGTAAGCCAGCCGCCTCCCTCTCCTCCACTGTTGCGCCCTTCTACCCTGCTCGCTCCTCCACGGGGAGATCAAAGCTGCTCCGTTGGTCGGAGATCTACCCCGACGAAGAGGACTCCTCTGCTGAGGGGTCGCAGTCGCCCTACCGGGACGCCCTTTTGAGCTTGTTTCCTGGTCAGGGCGTTGCAGGTGACGTGCGCTCCGGACGGCCAGCCACCCACGGGGGACAGCGAGGTCGGGAGTTCGCCACGCATTGGATGGGGGTCTGGACCGCGGCTGCGCCTGCTGGCGGCAGCGTTGGGCTCGCGCCGGGCCCGTGGGCTCCTGGGCATACCTCTGTCCATCTCCGCCTTGAGGAACCTGCCCCGCGCTGTTCCAGGTACTCGCCACCCGACCGTGATGGTTGGCAGCATGTCTTGCCCCTCCGGCAGCGGCGCTCCTGCCGAAGCGCGTGCGTGGACTACTCAGGGTCTGCAGCCAAGTTGCCGGCGGAGCTCCTGGGCAGATGCCTCTACTGTCTCTCCTACAATCATCGCGTCGCCACTTGCCGGCTTCCACGCCGCTGCCTCCGCTGCCACGGCTTCTGCCATCTTGCACGAGACTGCGAGAGGCCTAGGCATGTCGGCAAAGTCGCTGCTGGCGCTGGAGTTGTGCCGAGAAAATGTGAGTGGGCTCGACGAGATAGCCTGCCCGCCCCCCGTGGTTCGCAGGCACTAGGATTGACGCCGCCGTCCTCGCGCGGACTGGCCAGCTCAGGGTTGTGGCACCGCGGGGGGTGCCCATCCGCATGGGCCGTGGCACGCTACCGGAGCCGCCGCTGGTGCCGGAGGCGAGCCGCGGAGGTTTGTGAGAGGCCGTGGGGGCAGCAAATGCGCCGGTGGGCTCGCCTGCTTTTGCTGCGGAGGACGCTGGCGTGGCTCAGGCTGGGGGCGGCTCTGACGCATGTCGGGCCTTCCTTCGGAACAGACTTTGGACACGACCGTTGATGAGCCGCTTCTGACTACGGTCATGGCGTGCTCTCTGGCCGCGTTTGGTGGTTCGGCTATTCCGACTCCGTTCGTGGGTTCGCCTAGTCCAGCCCCAGATCAAGCTTCAGCTTTGGAGGAGGTGGAAAACTTCTTCGCCACGCTACAAGTAAAGCCATCATCTCTCCTCCCCACACCCATGGCCATCACTCCTGCACATCGGTTGGGTGCTGGGAAGATGCCAATTAGGAGCAAGAGGATCGCCGCACAAAAATTGGTGCATGTTCCGGTGGCTAAGAGAGGAGAAGTAATTGTCATGCAGAGGCTCGGGTTCGCGGACGAGGCGGCTTCACTGACTGCGTCGGCGCTGAAGAAATACAATGACGTCTATCAGAGCACCTTAAAGACCGATCATTTCGAGGCAATCTCTGAGCTATTCCCGCCAGCAGTTCGGCGGAGTTAGCCGCGGCGCGGCACGTCGGTGATCGGCTGAATGGCTGATCCGCTGTCGCCGAGTGCCTGTGAGAGTGGGTTCAGCTAGTTTAGCTGTTGTTCCGTGTCAGCGTGTGGTTGGTCCTCTTTGTGAGTTAGTTGCCTTCCTTCTTTCTCTGACTTGTTGCGTTGTGTTGTACTCGTTTTAACCTTTTTCTTAACGTATTCCCCCCAAAAAAATCTAACAGAAGTTGGACCGTAGTTTTGGGCGTCATTGGGGCCTTTGGGGGCTTGGGTGCGTGCGATTTCAGGCCCAAGAAAATCGAGCCCAACCTACAACTTCACTTTGAAGAGACACCCACGAAGAGGCAGTGCCACCTCCAGTGCCCCATGAGCTCAACAACTGTAGCGCGTCAAAACCATCGCGTCACTTTCGTCTTCCCCAGTCTCCCCTGTCCCCCACCGCACCGCCACGGCGGCGGACGGCGCCACCTCGATGCTCCCTCTCATCCTCCTCCTCGTAGCCGGCGCTTCCTCCACGGCGGAAGCTTCCGGGGATGGTTGCCGCATCGGCTGCCCTCTGGCGCTCGCGTCTTACTACTTCTCGGCGGAGTCCAACCTCACCTTCATCGCCTCCCTCTTCAATTTCTCCGACTACACCCTGCTGCTCCCCTACAATCCCAACATCACGGACCCGAACTACGTCCTCACCGGCACCCGCGTCAGCGTCCCGTTCAACTGCTCCTGCCGTGCGCTCCCCGCGGACCCCGCCTCCACCTTCCTCGCCGGGTCGCTCCCCCACCGGCTCTCCCGCGGCCAGACGTACGGCGACGTGGCCTCGGAGTTCGCCAACCTGACCACCGCCGCGTGGCTGGAGGCCACCAACGCGTTCCCCGCGGATAAGTTGCCTGCCTCTGGGACGATCAATGCCACCGTGAACTGCTCGTGCGGCGACACGATGGTGTCGCCACGGTACGGGCTGTTCCTCACCTACCCGCTCTGGGATGGGGAGACGCTCGCCTCGGCGGCAGAGCAGTACGGGTTCTCGTCGCCGGAGCAGATGGAGCTGCTCAGGAGGTATAACCCCGGGATGGACGGGGCCTCCGGGATGGGGATTGTGTTTATCCCGGTGAAAGGTGAGGGCACTATTCTCAATTTGGTTTGATCGTGTTAAATTATGAATTGCGAAGGGGTTTGGACATCGAACAATTTATTACTTTACCATGTATTGTAGACAGTTGTATTTCTGCTCGAATTTTTTATTTGGTGGTGTAGCTAATTTGCGAGCAACTCAGAGTAGCATACCACTGTGTTTCTAGGCTCCACTTTAGTTAATTTGCAAATGATTCGACAGTGAAACGGCTAATTTCGGTCACGAAACATTTCGATTCCTTGAATATACCATCTCGTTACCGTTTTACTTTCCGATAACTCCAGTTATCTTGATGGCTGCTTATTCATGCCCAGGGCCTGGCTATCAGATACTAAATCAATAACTCATACATTGAAAATGAACGGAAAATTACTAGCGTTCATATGCTAATTGCTACTGTGTTGCACATATGTTATTCAACTTGAATTGCATACTTATTCGTTGATGTTATGTAGCCATTATATAGTGATGACAGTAAGAGGGTCAACTTAACTTACCAATGTTATGTTTATGCCATTTTCGTTCAATTAACTAGTTATTTGTGAGGAATTAAATAGTTTGTGTTAACGACCATATAGTGTCAATTTAATCATGTTGAAGTGTTTAACTGTTGTTTTCTTTTCAGATACAGATGGTAGTTACCGCCCCCTGGAATCAGCGTGAGTATTTTGTTTCACTGTTCAAGCATCTTCTTTAATTTCCATTATAATTGAACAAGTTATGGATTCTGATAGTTCATCAGCTTCTGCAGTGTTGGTACACTTCTATACTTTTGTGAGGCTATTATGCTTCTATATTAAGGCTATCAAACATCAACAAGCAAAGCTGGATGGTTAACTCACGTTCTACTAAATGGAACAGGAAATAGCCTCTCTGGAGGAGCAGTAGCAGGAATTGTGATAGCCTGTATTTTTATTTTGATTGTTGGCATCTGGCTATTTGCCATATATTATAGGCGGCAAAAAATGAGGAAATCCGTATCATTCTCATCCCTAGAGGATTCGGTCCAACTTGGTAATGAACATTCTATCTTTTTCCTCATACAGATTATATCATGTTCAGACACAACACAAGAGTATGTTTTTGTCAACTTGCCATGTCTTTTTTTTAATTAAATGTCTTTCCAGCCAGTGCTTCACAAGCTGACAGCATTAAGGTTGACAGATCCATAGAGTTCTCATATGAAGAACTTTCAGAAGCTACACACAACTTTAGTGTGGAGCATAAAATTGGGCAAGGTGGTTATGGTTCTGTTTATTATGCTGAGCTTAGAGGCGAGGTCAGTTCAACCTTTGCTCAGCGTGTGACATGGAGTGCACGTGCACTTGACAATTCGATAGACAACCAATTAACTTGTATATAAAAGACATAAAAGGAGGCAATCCCTCAGTGATATACTGGTGATTTCGAATGATTTTCTCTTTATCCTTCTGGTCTGCAGAAAGCTGCCATAAAGAAAATGGATACAAAGGCATCTCAAGAATTCCTCGCTGAACTGAAGGTTTTGACGCACGTCCATCACTTGAATCTGGTTGGTGATCTTTTGTTTTTTCTGAGAGAGGGCATATTTGAAACTAATCAGATGTTTGACAGAAAACTAGATTTCTTTGACATGTAGCATACCGTCAGATGTTTCCCTATTGGAGCGATTTTTAAAAAGTTATGCTTTGGCATTCGCAGGTGCGCTTAATTGGTTTTTGTGTTGAGAGTTGCTTGTTCCTTGTTTATGAATTTATTGAAAACGGAAACCTAAGTGAGCATCTGCGTGGGACTGGTAAAATGTTGCTGTTCGAATGCATTACATTGCACTTGCAGTACTGTATTAACACTTTTCCTAAAATATTCAGCACATATATTTCTCTGTAGGTTATGAACCTCTCTCTTGGACGAGTAGAATAAGAATCGCCCTTGATTCAGCAAGAGGTTTAGAGTATATTCATGAACACACTGTTCCGGTGTATGTTCATCGGGATATCAAGTCTGCAAATATCCTGATTGACAAAGATTTTCGTGCAAAGGTTGATACTATTCATGAAACTGTCCATGCTTTAGCCATCTTATGTGCAATATCAATGGTACCTTGCAGGTTGCAGATTTTGGATTAGCAAAGCTTTCAGAAATTGGAGCCATGTCAGAGTCACTTCCAACACTAGTTGTTGGTACATTTGGTTACATGCCTCCAGAGTGAGTATCGAGTATCTTTTTTTATTCAGTTCGCATGAATGTGCACTCTCTCAAAATATCACAGTATAGCTTCATAGACTACTATTTGCTATTCCATATGCTGCTTCTACATTTTAGGGCCTCTTTGGAAGAGGAGTATTGCTTAGGATTTTTTACTATTTGATTCAAGTTTATGCTAAATCCTAGGATTTGGATCCCCCAAAGCCCTTTCCAATCAGGCCCTTATTATTACTGAAGTGCCCATCTGATTGACAGGTATGCTCAATATGGTGAGGTGTCTCCTAAGGTGGATGTCTATGCTTTTGGCATTGTCCTGTATGAACTTCTTTCAGCCAAAGATGCTATTGTGAGATCAACAGAATCCACGGGTGCACAAGGCCTGGTTTATCTGGTAATTTATCCCTGTGATCAATTTTCAATTTGTAACATTGGATTTCAGATATTCAGAACACAGGGAACACAGGAATCCTTGGCACATCTCTTTGTTGATGTGAATCTGTGCACAACTACAATTCCCCAAGTTGTTAATGGGTTTGTTTTCAACATGTATGGTACTACACCATGATTTAGGAATTATGAATAATAAGTTTGGTACATGTACTGGTACTTTGAACTCCGTACCTAATTTTTCAGGTATTTTTCTAAGCCTGGTTGGTCCAATTGCCCTGGCTACGGCATGCATCAACATTATTGTTGACCAACATCTAAACTGTGCCACGATAAGCGTAACTCACAGTATTTATGATTTTGTGGCTTTTACGTTGTGGATCCCTATGAGCACAAAATTTGTCAGGAACTCAATGAAATGCTTACATTGTCATGTTTGAACGTTGATGCACAGAGTAAAGCAGGGTGATTATCTCTGTGCGTATGCAGGTGTATATTTGATTTATCCAATCTCCTTGTTGCATTTTGCAGTTTGAGGAGACTCTCAGCATGCCAGACCCCAAGGAAGCTCTTCAGGAACTGATTGATCCAAGGCTAGGAGGTGACTATCCCATTGACTCGGTTCTCAAGGTCAGTGACAGTGATACAGGCAAACATGGCTCCACAATCAATTTCGTTCACTTGTTCTTCTAAACTATGCGCGGTAAACTACTGCCTGCTGACCTGGTTCCTCCGCACCAGATCGCGTACCTTGCGAGGTCATGTACGCATCAAGAGCCCAGGATGAGGCCGACGATGAGATCTGTAGTGGTTGCTCTCATAGCGCTCTCATCCAAGGACCATGAGCTAACTCGGGGATTGGAACTCTCTGCCAGAGAGAACTGAGATCTTGTTAGCATCGCACCCGGGGGATTCCCTATTGTTTCATGGCGAACCCACTTGTAGTTTAGGCAGCTACTTTTCAGGTGAAAATAGTAAAAAGGCAGCATGTACATAGACACATTGCGTTTACGCGAGCTGTTTCTATTTATTCTGAACTAGCATCAGGGCTAAAGTTGATCAACAAATTAGATTCCAGTTAGTATTCTATATTCCCCATGTCCCTTGCTCAAGCATGGTCCAAAACCTCCGCAGGCCTCACCCTCTTGGCCTCTTGTGTTCAGCACGTGGCCCCTTGTTTTTTTTCCCTCCTTGCCGATATTTACCATATTACTCGTGGGCCATAAGCTGGATTAAATAAGCTGATAGGTGAACAAACCGGGTCTTAATGTTGAACATCATCCAACACTCATCTATTTTGGCATATTTTCTTCTGAACTTGACATGACATAAACGGCAATGATATCAATGGCAGTCGATGTTGGCTTGTTCTCAGTAGCGTAGCCGTGACCTGGGATGGCTGCGTCGTGTTCTGTAGCAGTGGCGGCGGATCGGAGGCGCCGTTAGGCTGTGCTCACTGCTGCTGGCGTTCGTTTCAACGTCTAAAATAACACTGTTTTGTATTATACAAGAAGAGTTTGAAATATAAACGGTGGGATGAGCATAGGCTTATGGCTGCCGCTATACCCGGCTTCTAGCTGCCTCCACGTTTTCTTGTAAGGTACACCCCCACGTTGAGGCCCAGCTTTTCCTCGCCAATAATGGAGTTGTTCCACCATTGGTCGTGTACTCGTCGGGCCATGCCCATGATTGATCTTGATCACAAACAGACAGCAGCAACTTTGAAGCCAGACCACCGTACCGTATGGTTTGTCAGTTGCCAATGCAAGCACGCGCACGGGGGGCACGTGCGCGCGGTTCTAGTTCATCAGTTCATACATGCAGGCAAAGGCAAGACCGGGAATGCAAGGGTACGAAGCAACAACCGCGGGGTCATCGTGAGCGACCACTGACCAGCAAAGCATCCGTCTCCAGGCCGTGGAAAAGGCGAAGCCACCCACGCGCGATCGCCCTCGTCGTGTTGACGACGGACGAGCAGCAAAATTATTAAAGCTAGCCAGCCCATGCCCATGGCGGGCGCGCCCACAGAGAATAAATTGAAGCGCCGCCGCCTTCGGAACACGGCGGAAGCCCTGCGAGGGAAAAGGCATCGGAGATTAATTAAAGCCGAGGAAGCGGAGGGCGGCATTGCGAGGCTGCCAGCCGTGGGAACGCACGATCTGCCGGCCGCGCCCGGGGAAAGCGTCCCTGCCGGCGCCGTCCTCTTCTTTTGCTTGCGCCATGGCCCTTGTGGGGTTACTAGCAGAGGGGTCTCATTGGTTGATGGTGGCCGCTGCCATGCCATCACCAAAGCCTGCTACTGCATTGTGTGTAGGAGAAAAGAGGATTTTGGGATCCGCGCGAGCCAATCTTCATCAATTCTTTCACTAGATTAACGGAATGCAGGTTATCTGATTTTGAATTTTATAAAACTATGAAACCGGACAACTCACGCCACCGAGCCTCCCAAAACCGGTTTCAATGATGGCTTTTCTATTTTTAAAAACAATAGAAAACTTGATTCATAATTAATTTATTTTAAATCACAAAATATGACACCTATGCCGACTTTTTCTTAAAAAAATATAATATATCAATCAAATCAGTGATCTATTTACAGTTAATTTTGTAGAACTTATTTATTCTTTATTCAATTGTTCTATTTGGAGTGACAAAACAATAGATGTAGACATAAATAAGTTCCAAATATCTAGATGGAACACCATCAGATAAATTATATTTTTAGAAAAAGGTACATGAGTCATGTTTTCCTGATTTAAAATGACTTAATTATGTTTTTAGATTAAATAAGTTTTCATTATTTCTACAAATAGACAATCAAAAAGATGGGGGGGGGGGGGTGTATGTTGTTTAGTTTTGATAGTCTAAGGATTTTAGGCTAGCTGCCTGGCTTCATATTTTAAGATTAAGAATCGGACGACTTGCATAGTTAAAGATTGTAAAATGAACCTTTTTCTCTAGAGTGTTAGGGCACGTTGGAGTCGAGAGCATTGCCTGCCTCACCTCACTGGCACGATCAACAAAAAAACATATATAATTACCTAACCAGATGAGCCAAAACAACTCTCTTGGGCGAGCAAGGCAAAACTTGCCCGCATAGGCTACAAATACACTCAATCAAAAGAACCAAACGCACATGCTAGTCCTATATCTTTGGTCATTTAAGTTTGACTTAATTGTTTTTAAAAACTTTGTCTGTCATACCTAGAGCTTTATATAGAATGATAGCACAAAAATAATGTTATTAGATACACTATGAAGATAGTTCATAGTATATGGATTTTAAATTTAAGGCAACACATTTTAAATTATATTGTAATTAAAAGTTAAAAAGTTTGACTTAGGACAACCCTATGTATATTTATATCTATGAGAAATAGTACTTTGATTCCATTCTCAAAGTTCAACACTGTATTACATAGGCACACATGCACACTCAATCATTTGCACACACTTTGTAAACCTTGCCCCATGAGCACTTTAGAAAGATTGAATGGACAGATCATTTGAGATTGAGAAAGTCATCATGGGCACCTTCCCATCGATAAGCACATCACTAATAATCCTTAAAAATAGCGTCGTTAAATTCTAGAATAAATCTAGGGGAAAACACACACGTACTAGGACTTAAACCTGGTGTGCAGTTCCAGGTTCCACCACAAGGTAGTGCTTGCTCCACACGGTTATTGTTTTTCGTTAAAAAATGTGTCTTTGGTGTTTTGAACTAACCAAATAAAGTTCCTTTATTTTTTTTTTCAAAGTACAGGTATACCAAAAAGCTTGATCTTGACACGAGCAGAATTGCAACTTGAACAACTCATTTCTCCTAGTTCTCCATCGGCTATAAGTATCCTCATGGAACATCAAGACAAGGCCCATGCCTCTCAAACCCATAGCTACTACTACTAGTATCTCATCACTGGAACCCCACTGCACAACTCACTCATGCCAAGCATGAGGCACACCAATTCCCTAGTAAATCTGCTTGACAAGCAGCTTCGTCAGATCTCCGCATCAAAGATGAAGATCAGCAAGAGTGCCCCCGATCTCCTGAGGAAGGTTGTCACGTCGTTCAAGAGCAAGACCGACGCCCTAAGAACAAAGCTCATCATCCTGACCTCGCTGCGCCGCAGGATGGCGATGGTCGCCACCATGGCTCGCAAAATCCACGCGCCCGTCTCGTCGAGCCGGGAGAAAGCTATGGTGGACTACTGTGACGGCAGCGCCCTTGTGCTAGGCAAGGCGATGGTGCCAAGGGAAGAGGCAGCTGTTGATCATGGTGGCAAGGCTGATCTTGGTGGTCTCTTTGAGGTTGTCGCGATGTTCGACGAAGATGATCGTGGCTACCATGGCTGGACAAGCTCCCTCTTTAACGATGACAATCATTATTTCGATGACGAGGAAGATGCTGAAGGCGATCATGATGATGACCTTGACGTTCCTGATGCAGAGCCCTCGGTCATCGATATCATCAGGAGCAACCGGGAGGCTAAAGGTCTAGAGTTCAACATGGATGATGATATCGACGAGGCCTGTGATATGTTCATTAGGAGATGCCGCCGCAGCCGGATGAACCTCAGCTTCTAGTGATGTTTCCTTCTCGTAGTTTACGTCATTGACATAAGGATGGCGAGATCAGTACAGACAAGAGACAAATTGAGCCACTAATATAATTATGGTAGGAACTAGGGACGAGAGAACATGGACTTTGTATTGCTTGATGAATAAACGTACAATGCAAGAAGCAACACATAACTTGTGACGTGTCAAATTAAAAGTGTATGATTTATGAATGAAGATCATGTATTCATGTCAACAGTTTGATGCATCCTATTTTATGCTTGAATCTAACATACTAATAAAGCCGCAAGTCCGCAACAGAAGTGGGTATGCATGCCAGCATTTGTTCAATTCGGTCTTAACACGCTTAACTATGTTTTGATGATTTCTCATTTTTGAGTCCGGGGAGTCCTAAAACAACTGAGTATATTGGCCAAGAGTTTTTTCTTGGCAAAGTGACAAGTACAAAAAAAAAAAAAAACTGACTAGTGAATGCCAGCCAAAATAATTAAGGAGGTGGCTTGAGAGTTGAGAGTTCAAAACCTATATCCAAAATAAGTGCTTGTTGAGTAAAGGACTTTCCAAGTTATGCAACGAAGATGATGACATTGGAGAAAGTCTTAAATAAACTGGTACCTTAAATAAATGCGTGAAAGCTGGTTAGGTTCTTTATAATGAAACTTGCTCACTCGGGTTCAAGTCGTTGACTTGGCCACGGATGTTCACATTTTTTAGATTTATTGAAGAGGCCAGAAGCCAGAACCATTTCCATGATACAGTGGTGCATGCGATCTGAGACGATTACACGATGCCTTTGTTCGTGTGTTTCTGCCTGCCTGCCTGCACCCGTACGTACGTGCCACATGCATCTATGTGTGTGTATTTGTATCTGAGCATGCAGTTGTATTTGTACTTTGTTTTGTAAAAAGACACACGGAGAAGCTCATTACTCATCTTTGCAGTTTGCACGCCGCGAAAGAAACATTCAATTTCTGGCAACTTTCACAATGGGTGCACAAATAAAAACCTTGAGGTGAAAGCTGAAAGGCAGCAGATACGTTGTTTCCCCCCGCGAAACACATGGTTCACGCTCTCCCGACCGTCTTGTAATTTTCCTTTAACCGCAGCACCCTTTGCTTTGCTCGCCGCGCCTGCGGGCAGATAGAAGCAATCACGTACGAGAACCGAGGCCAGGCCACACAGCGTGTGCTAGCTGCTGTCAGCTGCTCCTACATACCACACCCGACGACACACGAGCATGCATCTCAAGGTATGGTCAGCCTTGAATTGAAATCCGATGAACGGCGAACAGAAAAGCGCGCGCGCACATCACATACGTATATGGTCAGCGAGCCGCAGCAGTACCGTACCGTACGCTACGCACCCCACCCCACCACGGTGAATAAAGCAGCAGCAGATCGAAGCACAAATAAAGCCGAGAGCACCGAGGCAGCGTAGCGACGATACGAGCCTTGGATGGGAGCAGCGCATGAGCAGCCATCATCACCGGCAACCCCCACTCTGTTTAGTTTCACATGCGCCGTGTTCTAAATTATTTAATCCAATCACAAAAACAAACCCTCTGGATCGATCGACTTTTTTTTTTTTTGCGATGATTGGGATTAAACAAATCGCCGTGTGCCTAATTACGTACTACTACTTTCTTCAAAGCTTCCTTTCGTGGTGCTTTGATTGATCGAGCTATACCAAGAGATTTCCAGTTTTTTTTCTTTTAAAAAAAAGTGGAGCCGGAACCTTGATTTCCACATGAGCAAATCTGCAAACCTTGGTTGTGAGTACTCGGTGCGCACGCGGCTGCCTACAACCGCTATAAGTACCCTGGGGTTGCTCCAGGAGAAGGCCCATGCGCCTCTGAAGCCTGCATGCATCTCTAGATCGATCGAGCTCACACTGAGCTATTACAAGCTCACTCACTGGTCACTCCAAGCTCGACACACACATCACACTCAGTAAACCTCCTTGGCAAAAAAAAGCAGATTCTTCGTCATCCCAGCTACGATACATCTCTTCCACACCATCAAGGATGATGAGGATCAGCAAGAGCGCCCCCAACCTCCTCAAGAAGGCCGTGACGTCGTTCAAGAGCAAGGCCGGCGCTGTGAGGACCAAGCTCATGGTCCTAGCCTCGCTGCGCCGCCGGATGGCCACGGTCTACGCGCTGTCCCGCCAGATCCGGGCGCTCGCCGTGGCTTCAGACGACGGCCGGGGCAAGCAGCGGCAGCAGGCCAGAGTGGAGTACCACGGCGACGACAAGGCCCTCACGCTGCGCAAGCCAGCAGCTGATGCTGATCATGGCGGCGAGCCCGAGCAGGCTCGTCGTGGTGGCCTGTTCGATGAGGTGGCGGTTTTTGAGGAAGGTTATTATTGCCATGGATACCCTGATGACTGGACTAGTTCCCTCTTCGACGACGATGGCGATTATCGTTACGACGATGAGGATGTCTGTGATGACGACCACGATGATCTTGATCTGGTCGATGATGAGCCCTCTGTCATCGAGATCATCAAGAGCAGCCGGGTGGCCCAAGGTCTGGAGTTCAACATGGACGATGAGATTGACGAGGCTTGTGAGATGTTCATTAGGAGATGTCGCGGCCGGATGAACCTTAGCTTCTAGTAGAGTAGTTATTATCACCTCGTTTTTGTAGTCCAATTACGTAAATTAATGATGTAAGGAAAGTTATATAGTGACGAAGTGACGAATTAGCGACAATTTTAATAGGAGGTGATCGAGATGCTAAGATGCTCTGTAGCACAGCCAGAGAACAGAGGGCATGCATGGCAGGCAATCACTTTTTGTGGTTTTGGCAAATTGTTCTGCTGCTAATAAGCAGCTTGGCTTTGGCACATTATATATAGTGATTTTGCAAACTACTGTAGTTGATCAAATCTTGCCACCGTACAGAGTAGAACCATATATAGCAATAAATATAGATATTAGAAATTTGTGATCTCGGTCATCGAGATCATCAGGAGCAACCGGGAGGCTCAAGGTCTGGAGTTCAACATGGACGATGATATTGACGAGGCCTGTGATATCATTAGGAGATGTCGCGGCCGGATGAACCTCAGCTTCTAGTAGTGATGTTTCTTTTTCCTAGTTTACGTCGTCGTTGATAGTATATATAAAATATACAGATAAATATAAGGATGAAAAAAATCAGTACAGACAAATCAAGCCACTAATAATATACAGTGTATTATGGTAGGAACTATAGGGGCGAGACGGCATGTACTTTGTTTTGCTTGATGAATAATGCAAAGGCATCGCACAATTTGTGACATGTCAAAAGTGTTATGAATGAAAATCATGCTAACAGCATGATGCCTGAATCTAACATACTAGAGCCTCTTTGGATCCCAGAGACTAAAGGAAACTGACTAAAACAAGTGACTAACGTTTTAGTCACCTTTGTTTGGATCTTGTGACTAAAGTAGAGGCTAAATCATTTATTGTTGTATAAAATGACTCAAATGCCTTTTGGTTGGTGCCCTTGCTCCCTTCTCTCCCCACCCGCCCCTTCTTCGCCACCGCATCTCATCCCTTTTCTCTCTCCTGATCTCCCTCCCACCGCGTCGGCGTCGGGCCCCTCCTCCTCCCTTCCCTCCTACTCCCACCGTCACCGGAGGGGCCGTCCGGCGCGCCCATGGATGGCATCGAGGGGCTCCTGGACTGCGACTTCAGCGTGCGGCCGCAGGGCACAGCGGCGCCCATGGCCGGCGCGGCCTCCTCTTACTCCACCGGATCCGTCGCCGCCACGTGGACCACCGCCAAATCCGCCCCGCCCTCCTCCGCGCGGCGCCGACGTACGAGGCGAGCCACGTGCGCACGCAGTCGGGCACGGCCATGGCGCGCACTGTGGTGGTTGGACGACGGTCGGAGCAGTGCCCAGCCGCGTTGGTGGGTGACTGTGGAGGTGCAGGTAGGCGGGGCAAGAGCGGCCAGCGGGGAGGGGGGTGGAGCGGCACGAGGCGAGGCGGCGGCGGCACCGGGAGAGAGAAAGGGGAGAGAGAGAAAGAAAGGGGGGGGAAGAGTGTGGACCGTGGGTGCAGGGATGGAAAAAGGGGAGGGGCTTTAGTCACTTTTAGTTCCTCCTTTGGGGCTAATGGGACTAAAACATTTTAGTCACTTTTAGTCCATAGTATTTAGTTCTTTAGCTTTTAAAAGTGACTAAATTTAGCTCATTTGGATTTAGTCACTTGGGATCCAAACAGACCTAGAGCTGAAGCTGAAGCGGATGTGCATGCCGGTATTTGTTCAATTCGGTCTTACCAAGCTTGACTATTTCGTTTCAGAAAAACGAGCTTAACTATGTTGATACTTTCTCTCTCTTTTTCCTTGAGTTCGGGAGGCCGGCCTAGAGTTTGTTTTGGCAAAAAGATGATTATAAAATACCCTCCTGATCTAATGGTATAAAATTTATATACGTATATAGATTCATTAACATGGTCTCATCAGTCCGACTAGTAGCTTTTTGTCGCGCCATGCCTGACCGTCGATTCAACCGTACACGGGGGCATGACAGTTCTTTTTCTCATGCCGTGCTAGGTGCGACTTAGTTATTGGGCCATGGCTCATGTTTAACCATCTATAGTTATCAGCAGTACTTAATTTACACGCAACACCATCCATTAATCTGGTTAGTACGATCAAACATTCATGAAAACAGATTTTGTTGTATGCATATATTAGATTGGAGTATCTGACTCAAGTACTCAACATGTATGCCCTTGCAGATAAATTGTCATTTTAGTGGCGGTATCATGCATGTCAATTGATAAAGATGTAATGAAGTGCGTATGTGTTTGTAGGAGTGAGTACTGTGAGTATGCGTTCCCAATCTTTGTGCTTGTCCTTCGTCCTTAAAAAAAGATATGTATAAAAAAAGAACGAGAAAAAAGACACAAGGCAGATACGTTTGCACGCCGCTCACGAAACATTTCTGTCTCCCCGACCCCGTGAAAGGCATATGCGTACGTTTAACGTTTTCCCCGTGAGGTGAAAGCGCAGATATATACTCCATATGTTTTCCCCGTGAAACACATGCATTATTTATTGTTCACGCTCTCTACCGGCCGGCCGTCTTTGGCAGTAATAATTTATTAATTTCTTTGAACCACCGTACCGTAGCACCCCTGCATGCTTCTGCTGCGCCAAATAAATCATGGACTGGACTACCCGGCCTCAATTTGCTTCCGCGTTAATTTACTCGCTCGTGGAGGCCCCCATCAGGAGATTTGATCAAATCACGAACCACGAACTGACCTCTCGGCGGGTCCGGCGGACAGCTCCATCCGCATCCAGGAAAGCATCTCAACTCAAGCACGGAGAGGGCCATGCATTCACCTCACCTGGGAGGGGACCTCCACCAGGAAAGAGCCCTCTTCTATTCTGTCACGCGCTGCCTTGCCTTGCCTTGGATCTGAATCTGATCTGATCAATGGCCAACAGCAAAGCGCGGGCACGCAGCAGTACTCTACCTGTCCTACATAGACCAACCAGCACGGTGAATAAAAAGCAGCAAATAATCGAAGCAGAAATAAAGGCGAGCGCACTGCGAGCCTAGGACACTTACGGTCACACACGGGAACGGGAGCTAGCGGCGCCCAAGAAAAGCGTGTGGCGCTGGCGCCTTTGCTTTGCTCGTCCTGTGGGCTGTGTCCCGGAGCAGCCCCATCGTCGCCGGCCGCGGCAACCCCTACCTTTATTTCACATGTGTGCTCTAAATTACAGTGTTTGCTACAACCACAGAAAACAAAACCTGGCGTTCTCCACTTTATTTCACAATGATTGGGATTAAACAAATCGCTGTGCTTGCTCCACACATGCTTAATATAATATGATACTGCTTTCTCCAAATTAAAGCTTTCTTTGGTGCTTTGATGGGTCGACCAGCCAAAAAGATTTCCATTTTTTAATTTAAAAATAACCTTGCTTGATTTTAACATGAGCAAATCTGCAACTTGCACGTACGGTTCGAGTACTCGGGGCGCACACGGCTCCTGCCTATAAGTACCCTGGGGGTGCTTCAGGACAAGGCCCATGCCTCTCAAGCCTGCTAGCTAGATCTTCTTCCATCTCTAGCTCGAGCTCACACACACTGATCGACTGAGCTACTCACTCTAAGCTTGACTGCTTGAGGCACAAATCACACTCAGTAAGACTAAGACACAGCCAACCCCCTTTGCCACCCAAGCAGATTCTTCCATCTCTTCCACATCGACCACCAAGGATATGATGAAGATCAGCAAGAGCGCCCCCAACCTCCTCAAGAAGGCCGTGACGTCGTTCAAGAGCAAGACCGACGCGGTGAGGACCAAGCTCATGGTCCTGGCCTCGCTGCGCCGCAGGATGGCCACGGTCTACGCGCTGTCCCGCCAGATCCGGCCGCTCGCCGCGGCTTCAGACGACGACGGCCGGGCCAAGCAGCGGCAGCAGGCCAGAGTGGAGTACCACGGCGACGACAAGACCCTCACGCTGCGCAAGCCAGCAGCTGATGCTGATCATGGCGGCGAGCCCGAGCAGGCTCGTCGTCGTGGCCTCTTCGACGAGGTGGCGGTTTTTGAGGAAGGGTACTGCCATGGATACCCTGACTGGACTAGTTCCCTCTTCGACGATGGCGATTGTTACGATGATGATGAGG
Source organism: Paspalum vaginatum (assembly GCA_030272315.1). Lineage (NCBI taxonomy): Eukaryota > Viridiplantae > Streptophyta > Magnoliopsida > Poales > Poaceae > Paspalum > Paspalum vaginatum. Next base: position 10,425,514 of record CM059013.1, on the reverse strand, counting down.
ATTCCTGTGACGACGACAACGATGATCTTGATCTGCTGGTGGATGATGAGCCCTCTGTCATTGAGATCATCAAGAGCAGCCGGGTGGCTCAAGGTCTCGAGTTCAACATGGACGATGAGATTGATGAGGCCTGTGAGATGTTCATTAGGAGATGTCGCGGCCGGATGAACCTTGGCTTCTAGTTATTATTAGTAGTTAATAATTACGTAAATGATGTAAGGAAACCTCTATATTTCGGATGAATTAGCGACAATTAATAGGAGGTGAGTGAGATACTAAGATGCTGTGTAGAACAGCTAGAGAACCGGAGGACATGCATGGCAGGCGATCACTTATCGTGGTTTTGGCAAATTGTTCTGCATATATATAAGCAGTTTGCCTTTGGCAGTTGGCACGGCATATATAACAATTTTGCAAACTAGTTGATCAAATCATGCTCCAGTATAGATTAGAACCTTAGCAAATATAGATATTAGATATTTCTGGATGAGTTTAGTACCTAGCTACAATTAATTCAAATTATTTATCGTTACGCACCCCCTGTCGCTCTGTGTTTATTCTAACATAGTACCTATTAAATATTCCATGTTCTCTATTAATTATGATAAACTAATGAATTATCCCTCTATCCCAAAAAGAATGCAATTGTACGATGGTTTAGATAAATTAATAGTCATGAGAAATGAAGAGATGACCAATATGCATCCATTTAATCATGTACATACACCTTGGAAAAGAAAAATACAATATATGTGCATGCACATTTTAAGGAGGAAAATAAGCAATTAAATGTGTGCAAGCTACAATTGCACTTCGATAAAATTTAAATACTAAATTGTATTCTTTTTAGGATAGAGGAATAATTCGTTGTTTTACCCTTGCATAGCACAACTCTTCATTATTTGTTTAGTTAAAACATAGCTTGTGTACGTTTGATCTTTTTATACCCATGTGTTGTGAGTTGTGACCTATGAATCTTATTTTTAGTTTCAATTTTTGATCTTATTTTGCTGTTATTTTTTTATCCACATGCTAAGTCCAAATCCTAACGTTATTGTACCTTTATGAACCGTCGTTTTATACTTCTTGAAACAATATAGTCTAGATCTCAAACTATACTCTTAATTACTACAATGGCACAAAATAATGAATTATTTGATCAAAATCATCATGCTCGAACTAATTTATTTTTCGTTAGCAAAAAATATGTGTAGTAGTATTTTTATTTCTAATATAAAATGAAAATTCTTACAAGTAATTATTGAGGTACATTATAATGTTTCAGTCAAAATATATACATCTTTACACTCACATATAGAAAACCACCACTATTCATTTATGATAGCCTATCTTTTTATGTAAACTATCCATATCGAGTCACATTAGCCATTAACATCATTTAGCTATTTACTATACCTCTCTCATGAAGAGTGTCAATCGAACTTTTTAGGACAAATTAGTGTTAGGTTTAATTAACACACGAGCTCCTAATTTCCACCTATTATGGTGCATTTTGTGGCACCGTACAGAAAATAATTATTCAAAATAGCAGATACTCTTCGTGGGAAAAACTTTTAAAAGCTAGGTCGACTCTTCATAGGACAAGGGTAGTACATTGGCGAGCCCTGTCATACTCATACTATCATAAATTAATTATAGTCCATTACCTCATGAAAACTATCAACAACAAAAGCCATATTTGATAATAATTGTAGCCATTTGATTGTTATTTCATAAAATGTCGATCCTTTGAATATCATAGCTCCTACAATCCCCACAGCAACGTGCGAGGTGTCCTTCTGGTCTTCTAATGCAAGGACATACAATTTATTTTCATAGAGTATCAATATAATTGCAAGTAATTTGATGTCTCTTTGTCATGTAATTATTATAGGAATATTTATGATTTTCAAACATAAAAAATATACATTTATTATTTATACATGTATCTATACTTGGTCTACATGATGGAACATATAATATGCTTACAGCGAGTTAGCTTTTTATAATTAGTGACAAAGGTGAGTATTTTAGAAGTATATACATATACTTTGTATTTATCATTATTATAATACATCGATTTAATCATATTTTTTATTTATTTATAATAATAATAGATGTGGATAATCTACATGTAAACTTCTTATCATTTAGATTAGATAAGTATAACTCAAATATGGACTATTATAAACTTCATAATATTCTTTTAAAAATTGGCAAGATGGGTAATTTAAATATAAAATAATGGTGTTACTTTAAATTATATTTCATAACGGCATAGGTTGGCAACTTATATACAAGTTTAGCCTATCTCCAGCGGTTCCCCCGTATTGGTTCTGCAAAATTAAATGTTGCACTGTTACGGCACTGTAGACAGAGAGATGGGTAGTTAAAATAGTGATGGGGGATGGGAGGATAGGGAAAGCGCTGGAGACAGCCTTAGGGTGTTATTTTAAATTATATTTCATAATGTACAAGGTTTATAATGATTGGGATTAATGTGAAACCTCTATTTCATGAGATCCTATTGCTTCAAAATTAGAAACTACTCATCAAGAAGTATCAATGAATGAGATTAGTACCAAAAAGGAGTGTGTCCGGTACCAAAAAGATGTGGGCCCAATACCTTATTCAAAGGACACTTATAGTTCTTTGCTAAAGAAAACTCAATATTCTGAGTGTTGTGGTAGACACTAAAAGTAATATTCATGCAATCATACTAAGAATGTGGTCTATGGTCCGGAAGCCATTGTTTTTTTTAAACTACAAAAATACATATATGTTAACATTTACGACATGCATTAAGGGAAAAATAAATCATAAAAATTCTCATGAAAAAGGTTACTCACTATATACGCTTAAATCAAGATATGTTTTTCTACAAAACATATGTTCATGGAGTATTAATAATTTTAAAATAAATTAGCAATGTTCGAAGTAATTCATTAAAGTAATATATGTCATGATTGGCAAAGTTTAGAAATATATTTGTCATAGTGGCGCACGCCATATGTTTACTTCGATCTATATTTTTTATATATCATTAGTGATAGAAGCAAGTAATTTAGAAACTTACACATTGATACTTAGTGATTATTCGTTTTTTTTTGCTATAGCGTATGCTATATTTTATATGTGTATTTGGGGCCTTTTTGTTTTTAATAGTCATAGCGGTGAAGCAATTTAAGTGCAAATTTTATGAGTTAAGTAGATTATCTATTATAATAGTGAATATGAGTAAGTTGATTGAAATTAGGGGCTATATTAATTATCTTTCACAATAGCACATTTGGTAAATTTAAATCATCTTACTATTACTAATTGAAGCCTTCATGTTAATTCTCACCGGATCTAAAAAAAAACTTTTAAAAATTCCCGTAAAAATAAAAAACACTAGCCATCCATCATGTAGCTTTAATAGTAGTACCTATTAGAACTATTATATTTTCTAAAAAATTACCCATCCATGCCATCATAAAAGATGAATTAAAATAACCCACTAAATTCGCATATAAATCACCCACCCTGGCATTATGAAATACGAATTAAAATAATCCTTAAATCTACATATAAATTACTCACCATACTATTATGAAAGATAAATTACAATAGCCCCTAAATTTACATATATTTTCTACCATAACATTATAGAATATGAATTAAAATAAGCACCACTAATATTACTAGTGATAAAAATAAAATAATATATACACTCTAAACTACAAACAAATGTTAATATATACTAAAGATAAAAATAAAATAATTAGCATCTAAATTCTAAACTACAAATAAATGTTGTTATAAAAAAATAAATGAGAAAACTAGACATATATATGTTTCTAAATTATTAACTGCTGCTACTATTAAAGTTATCTGCTATCAACTTTTAACATATATACCTCTTAAAACTTTAACAGGTGTGAGAGCACGGGTTAATGGGCTAGTATATCATAATGTTTGAGCTAGGTAATTTAAATGCATTTTTAGGTTCAATCATCTTTCATATGATGCACTTGGGTAACTTAAATGCATGTTTTGAAGGTTACTTTAAACATCTTACGGAGTGTGTAACAGTTTACAAAAAACAAAAAATAGATCTAGCGTTTAGATATTTCTTGGTTTTTATGAAAATTTCTATGAATTAACTTTTTCATCAAGTGCATCTCGTGGTGATTAAAATGAAGGCTCCCTTGAAGACCTCTTGTTTATAATATCTCCGACTTCTCCATGGCTATAAAACTAGTGTTTCTTCACACTCTCATCGATCTCTTTCGGGGCTCCCCGCTCCCTTACTCTCTAGTACATATTTTAGTTCCTTCCTTTTCTTTCCGGCCAATACTGGAGTTCTCCATCAGAGCGGTCTAGCTTATTTTTGTTTACTGGTGCGGCCAGCACGGTGTTGGGGTCAGGTCAGTTGCCACAGCTCGCGCATCGGGGGGAACGTGCGGTTCTATACGGTTCCCACGGGGGGGCCAATGCATGGCACGAAGCAACGGCCGGAGGCGCGTCGGCGTGACCTCGTGCGACGCCACGGAGATTAAAAGACGAGATCACGCGCGCGATTGCCTTTTCGTGTTGACGAGCGGCAAAGCGATCGATCGCGTGCGCGCACACCGCACAGGGCAGCGCTGGTGGAAGAACACAGTACATTCAAGTGCAAAGCGCGAAAAGGACCGCAAAGCCGACGACGGCACTGCGACTCCGGCGCCGCCGGCGAGCTCGCCATTGGCGCGCTGGATATTTCAGGCTTTGCAGCCTCTCTGCCCCGGCCCGTTGAGCGTGAATCACACGCACGCGGCCAAGAAAATTAAAGCGTTCTAGTTCGGCGCTTATGTGCGTTTTTTTTTTGTTACGGGATGAGCAATATGCATCATCATCTTTGGTTTTTGTATTAGTGGGAACAACAACTGCATCATCATCAACAACGAACGAATGAAGATGAACCAAGGCCGAGAAGGGCCAGAGGGACGACAAGCTAGTCTGCTAGTGGGATAATTAGAGCAAGAGGATCTCAACGACTCTCTCATCAGCCTCTATAACCTCCCAAGCAATGATCAAGCTAGCCTAGATGCAAAAAATAAATTAGCTAGGGTCGCAGCAACTAACCAAATCTGTATATATAAACACAACATATACCATTCATCCAACTTAAGACAGGTGTCGTTTTCTACCTAACTAGAATTATTTTACCGTATCACCTCCTCCCACTTTGCTTCCGCCCTCAAAGTTCAGTTCTTAATTGTAGTGCGTACTCCACATGCCTATTGTTTTCTTCAATGTTTCTTTCATGCTTTGAGGGACCAAAATACATCCATATTTTAAAAAGCTACCAAAAGCTTGATCTTGATATGACCACAATTAAAATAAAGTTGAAAAAACTTGCACAGTTCGGTGCTAAGCGAACTCTCCACCCTGGCTATAAATACCCTAACGGGGTTTCAAGACAAGGCCCATGCCTCTTAGACTCCTATAAGCTCTTCTCATCTTTGGAGCTCATTGACATATATACTACTCACTCATCATGGCTGGTCTGAAGCACAGCAACTCCTTTGTAAATCTTGTTGACAAGAAGCTTAACAAGCTCTCCAAATCAAAGATGAGGATCAGCAAGAGTGCCCCTGACCTCCTAAAGAAGGCGGTGACGTCCGTGAAGAGCAAGACCGATGCTCTAAGAACAAAGCTCATCATCTTGACCTCTCTGCGTCGAAGGTTGGCGATGTTGCGTGCGATGTCTCGCCAGATGCATGGACTTGTCGCGTCGGACAACCGGGAGAAGCAGGCTAGGGTGGAGCACCAAAGCAAGGCCCTCACGATGCACAAGCACAAGGCGGCGGCAACGATCAAGGAGCCAGCTGGTGATCATGATGGTGGCAGGACTCATCTTGGTCTGTTTGAGGTGGCCGTGTTTGAGGAAGACTATCATGGATACCCTGACTGGATCGAGTCCCTCTTTGACGATGAGAAATTCTACAATAACGATGATGAGGATTTCCATGACAACAACCACAATGGTCTTGAGCATATTCTTGATGCTCCAGATGAGCCATCCGTCATCGAGATCCTTAGGACCAATAGGGAGGTTGAAGGTCTGGAGTTCAACATCGAGGATGAGATCGATGAGGCTTGTGACATGTTCATTAGGAGGGTACGGAGCCGGATGAACAAAAACCTTTAGTGATTTTTGTGTGTTTAGAAAATGCAAACACGTTGTGGGACAATATATAGAAGGATGGACTGATCAAATATATTTAGTATTGTAGTTAACTGGGGACGACATGAAATGTACTTGTTTTCGAACTCAAGCATATTGTGAAGGAGCATCTGCTTCAGAAAAATTTAGTTGTCATTGATTCGTGTAGTCCTGAAATGATTGCATAATTAAATTACCACTTTTTGCATGGTCAGTTCCAAGTTATAACCATCTCTCTGCACAAACGTAATGATATTTTTAGAACACGTGATTTCTAAAATACAGAATAAAAAACAGATGATTATAGTTTCATTCCACTTGCAACTCGACGGGAATTAAAAAATTAGAAAAGTTTTTAATGGAGTGTTTGGATACAACACAGAAAAAACAAAGAAATTGAAAGAGAGACACAAAGAAAATTTTCCAAAGGTTTCCTCCGAATTCTTATGTTGAGCCATCCTATGGAAATTTTAAAGGATTCGTGAAAAGCTAATCTGTTGTTCTAAAGGTCCACGTTGAAAAATCTCCTATAGAATTTCATCGCTCCAAAATCCCTTCATTTTCACTTTGTTCTAAAACAAAAACTAAAATGTATCACACCCGCCAGCTATATTTTTCGCTTCGCGACAATTATCCAGTGATCCATCTTTCTTATTTTCTTTGTCACGCAAAGCTACCTCTTCTTCTCCATACCAATCCTCAACCCTGCCCGCCACCGCCCAACGCAGGGTTAGGAAAATGGAGGAAATCGTCGATTACTGCTGGTTTATTGTAGGCCAACGATACGGGTAAGTCGTCCCTCCCATCGTAATTTTTTTCTTACAAGAGTTGTTATAGCCAAAATTTGCTACCGGTGTTCGAGCGGCAAGCGACTTGTTGACACAATTCAAGAGCCTATGCCGCCTTGTTGCCGTAGTGTTGTAAGAGATCATGCATATGCTAGTGAGGCATATCTCGCCTGCGGCAGTCTATAACTCTTTGCTGTCCCTTCCATGGCTGTTCCTGCTAGCAACTGCATGTCACTACTTGATCCAGTGACGCTTAGTGAATCACGGCTATGGCTAGGTCATCTTGGGGCTGTTTGGTAGCCCGGCCACCATGCTAGCCAGGCCCCCGCTGTGCGCCTGCGCCTGTTTGGTTGCCTAACTAGTCTTCTAGCCAGGCTCCCGTTGTGCAAAATTGGGCTTCCCAGGGTGGCTCCGGGGAAACACCCAAATCGGCCGTTTTCTCGTGGCCAGGCTGCGGGTGTCCACGGATGGCTCCAGATGGCCACCTCCTTCCCATCCGCCGCGCCGCCCCTCTCCGCCGTCTGCGGCCTCCGTGCTTGTCGCGGACGCGCCCCTCGCCGCGAGGATGAGGAGCAAGGCGCACAGGACGACGACGACCTCTCCGCCTCGACTCACCGCGCCGGCTTCCCTCCGCCCCCTACGCCGGAGGCTGAGCCGGCGGCCCTCGCCTTGCCGCGCCGGAGGCAAAGCTGGCGGCTCTCTGCCTCACCTCACCGCACCGGCTTCCCTCTGCGCCGAAGGCCGAGCCGGCGGCCCTCGCCTTGCCACGCCGGAGGCAAAGCTGGCGGCTCTCCGCCTCGCCTCACCGCGTCAGCTTCCCTCCACCCTCCTACGACGGAGGCCGAGCCGGCGGCCCTCGCCTTGCCGCACCGGAGGGCGAGTTCGCGGTGGCAACGTCATGGGCATGCGGCGGAGGGCGAGCAGAGGACTCGTCGGTGTGAGAGGATGGGTAGGTTGGCCAATCCAACCAAACACATTCCCGCATTGTACATCTCTACGGCCACCTTCAACCAAACAGAGCCTCTTGGCTTGTCAAAACCTGTCCATTGGCTAGCTTGGCTTAGGGGGCTAGCCAGGGCCAATGCTGGCCAGCTACCAAACAGACCCTTGCCGCACGACCTCCTCTCCAGCCCTAACATATTTTGATGAGCTACCGAAGGGCTAAACCAAACCAAACCGAACCAAACCGAACACCCAAACGTGTGGACTACTATGTAATCTGGTTGGAATGTGGCTACAGTAGGAGAAGCAAGGAATTAGACAAGAGGAAGGGAAAAAAGGGATGCGTGAGAACGAAGAGAGAAATGCAACTATCAACTTTGCTTTTCCTAAAAGAAAAAAAATCTTCTCCGTCTTTATATCCGTGGATCGGAACACCGAGTGCTCTACAGTCTACAAGTAAACTTCTTGAAGCTTGGAATGGAGACGTCCCAACCGGACCTAAATCTGGATTAAGGCCTTGATCGGAGGCTCAAAAACCCCTTGGGTTGTAGCTCCCTTTTACCCCGCACCTCTATAAAGAAAGGACCTAGAGAGGCACGCGGACAAACGTTCACTGCCTCCTCGACATGATAGACTCAATCAACTGGTGCGGGTAGTGACGGGAAGGCCACTGCCTCTGGCGCGACTGTGCCACCACCAACGCCACCACCGTCGCGCCGCCGGTTCCTGCTCCTACCTTCGCCACCACCATGGACGACGGCCACCAAGCAAGGAAACCCCGTTGCCTACGTGCACCGGTCAAGCTCTCCAAGACCTAAAGTACTGTCTCTCTCCCTTCTCCTCGCTTTCCCGGTAGATCACGAGATCTACATAAGAACCCTCACGTTTTCTACTCAAGAACCCTAGTGGTATGGGGGATTCGGGCGCAAGATCCATGCACCGAAACTCAACATGTGTGTGTTTTTGCTTCTTTTGAGCAGAAAATGTTGATTCGTCATGAAATGCATTTATCGTGAGAAACATGTCTCATGCTCCATACAACAACTGACATAACTGTATCTTAACGCTGTAGCTTTCCCGCCAATAATGATAATGGATTCAGCACCGGTGGCGGCGATTGTTTCCTTTGAGCAGCCATATATTGGTGGGTTGGGTGTGGTCGTCAGTTGCCACAGTGTTGTACATACTAGCACGCATGCAGACGACGCAGATACTACCACAGTAGAAACACTACCCTTTGAATGCAAGAGCCGGGAAGCAGCAGCGTGGCGACGCTCGCCTCCTCATACATCATCAGACCACACGTACGCGACATGGAACGCGGAAAGACGATTGCTTTGATATGATTTGCCTTTTTTGTGTTGACGGGACGGCCGGGGCGGGACGAAGCACACCCCACAGCAGTATAGCTAGCACACAAAGCAACAACGGAAAGCTAGAGGCACTTGCAGCCCTAGCCTGTTTATCTTTGGGTATGAACCACACGGAAGCAGCCAAGAAAAGCGTTATGCATGGTGTTGATGGTGGGGATGGCGATGGCCATCACCACCGCCGGCCGGCGACCGATGCGTAGCAATCGACGGCGGATCTAGCACTTTAGGGTTTAAGGTGAGCCAATCTTCACCACGCGGAAGGTTTGCCCCTTTTTGTGTGATTGAAATTTTCTTCAGAGAAGATTTCTTTTTTACATAAATTCTTCTTCAGAGAAATTACCTAGCTAGTGGGAGCACTAGCTTTCTCCGTATCTTCTCCGTTTTTTCCTGTTATGAGACTTGACTGTTAGAACTCGTTTGCTTATAACCTCAAACATTGTGTCCTAGTCTCTTAGTGCCCGCTCCACATCGCCAATTATTTTTCTTCAGATGTTTCTTTCATACTTTGAGCTGCCAAAAGCTTGATCTTGACGCGAGGAAAGCTGCATACGTGCACACTACTACCGCACATATGTTCATATTGGATGGGTTATTTGTCACGCATCGATGATCGTGTAACCTGTCTCTAATTAAGTGAGTCTTGGTAATTAAATTGATGACAATATACTTCAAAACTAATGAGGTATATATGGAGTCTTTTATATACAGTATCTCATGACAAGCGCATGTTACTCCTGCTTGAAGGGAATTAAGAAGGCAGGAAGTGTATATAGGGTCCTAGGCCTTTATTTCTTCAGTTTGAGGAGCTCATCAAGATAGGCTAGAGGTGTCTCAGAGAAATAACAAATAATGCTCAAATGGTAATCAAAGAAGCCCGATTAATACACGCACCAAATCGAAGCAAGCAGCTGAAGATTCAAAACAAAAATAATAAGGACTTAACGAACTCATGCTTGGTGCTTGGAGTTGGAGCTCTTCGTGCAGGCTCGTTTGTTTTGTTGTTCATTACTGGGCCAAGGTCCAGCTATCGAGGAGCGATAATGAGCCCATGGCAACCCATTCCAATTCCAAACGTACAGCCCACCACTCAACCCGTCCACGCGGTCCAGTCGCTAATCTGGAGTGACAAATAATTTGAAATAGAGAGAGTAGCGCGAATTTCTTATATATCTTCCGGAAGATTTATTTGTTAGCTATCTTCTATTGTTTGAGATCTGTGCATTGCACAACCAACGGACAGGGTGAAATCTGCTGGGAGACATGTTCAGCGCGCACCGCTCGCTTTACAGATGTGTCACTGCGTAGTTGGTTGTGGCTGATAGAGATCCCTTTTCGATTTAAAACTTTGATTTCATTTTCTTTCAAACGATAAATGTGTTTTTGATTCTGTTTGCACTATGGTAATAATTAGAATTTAAGCAACACAACAAGATCCAATATGAATATATTCTGATTTGTTAATCTTTTTATTTGAGAAATCAATATTCAGAATATACTACTTCAACATTTTAAATATACATATTCAACATTTTATATATACTATTTCAACATTTTTTGCACAAAATGTTGAGATAGTTTATCCAAAATGTTAGTTTAGGTTTCATGGATTGTTGAATCATGTGAAAAGAAATGTTGAAGGATAATTATCCAGCAAAGGTGCTTAGTTGTAGAGAATGTACGTACAGTCGTACGCTATGCCACCAAAAAGCATTAAAAAGCACTATGCCGGCAAAAAAAAAAAAATCAAACATGCATGTTACGCCGTGCTACAAATAAATGAGTGTACGATGTTTTCTAAGCCTAGCTAGTAGTTACGTAAACGAAAGCTAAACTAACCTCACGCTGTTATTTTCCGTCGAAATTGTTTGTCGCTGAAACATACACCACTTCTCAAAACACGGGCCATTGTATGCTATAGATGGACCGTGTGGGCTTTAAAGTTATATGTCTTAACGAACTTGCACAAGATGGATAGGAATCCCCTAGCGTACGCCGCACTTCATAGAGCCAAACTCAATTCCAAATAGAGAATGGAGCGAGCAAGTTTCATAGGGATTATTAGTTTTTTTTCTTTCAAAACACGGTATGGATGCATACCCACACACGTGCCAAACTCTATAGATGCCTCCATGAGATCAGGGCCATAGATTAAGATTGATAAAGTTACCATATATGTCTTGCTGTGCATAGATACATTGTCTACCCCCCCCCCCTCCGAAAAAAAATTTGACTGCTAATTTTGTGTTACTTCGAATTCTCCGATGAATCCAATGGAATAAAGTTTTTTTTTCTTGAAATCCGTACATTAAGCAATCAACTAGGCTTTGCTCTACTTCCCGTGTAAACCTGCTAGTGGTTTGGTTGAAAACCGGATTTAAAGGTTTGGTTTTCCTTTTGGCCCGTCAGTTTGGTGGGAAATGCGCTGAAAAGGTCAGTAGGCTGGTTGGGTTCGGTCTAGGCGTTGGAAAAGATTGGTTCGATCTGGGATTGACCCCTGTGTTCTGCCTGCCGATGGGTCAAAACTGTGGCTTTGCACTCGGCTCGATGCCCTGGCTCTCAACTCATCTGCTAGATTGGGTCTCGAGGATCGGTTATGTTATGGATCGGAGACTATTACCAGGATTCCCGTGGTAGGAGCTTTCTGTCTTTAAGCAACGCAGAGGAATTCTCTCTTCATTTTGACACCCCCCACCTTTGCAATCAATCAATAATATCGCTCCACACAAGTGACCGTGAACAAGAGCTCTCAGACTCAGAGGCAGTGTGCCAGTGTCAAAAAAAAAAAAAAAGGAGAGAAAAAAAAAAACTGTCTAAAGCAGGCCGTTTTGTCGTTGGTTGCCAAGTTGCCACAGGCCCACAGCACCGCACGGGGAGCACGCGTGATTCGACGCAGCTTGTTCTCCCGCGTCCCGGCCTTAACAAATTTACGAGAGAATGCGGACAAGGATACCAGACGAATGCATCGTGCATGCCTGCCAATTTATTTGCCACTGAATTACAAAAGCTCGCCTCTGCATTTTTTTGATGCATGTTCGTGCTGACGATCAGCAAAGTGCGCGCACACAGATCAGGGTAAGCTTGCAATAACCGAACCGAAAGCCAAGGCCACCGCGATGCAGCGCAGGAGAGGATTATTGGCTCTAGGGATCGGAGGGATCACACGCACGAGACCAATATGCAACCAGACAAAAGCAACGTCTTTTGCCGCTTTGGTTTGCTAACGTATAATTAACAGAGGATTCAGAACTGGGGTCACCGACTATTAGCGTATAATTATTAATTAACAGAGGATTTAGAACTGGGGATCCGGGGCAGCCAACCCTCACCCTGGGGTAGGGTGCCCTTTATTGCCTGATCAGTCCGATCGAGCTTTACTGTACTGTGGTGGAGTATTTGTTAAGAGAAGTTACCTAACTGGCTAACTGCAAATTAATACTTTACCATTTCCCAGCTTTTCTTGACATGCATATGCATGGAGCTTTTTAGCTTGCCTTCCACTCTCAACGTCCTGTTCTTAATTGCAGTGCTTACTCCACATACCAATTGGTTTCTCCAAGTGTTCTGTTCTTTTCATGCTTTCTTCAGCTGCCAAAAAGCCTGATCTTGACATGAGGAAGAAAGCTTAACAGTTCAGTGTGTCTAGTGCTCACTGCTCACCAATAAGCTCCTGGGCTCCTGGCCATAAATACCCTCATGGGGGCATCAAGGCAACGCCCCATGCATGCCTAGTCTCCAGATCCCTTCCTCTGCAACTCGTTCATCTATCTACTCATGCAGAGCTTGAGCCACTGCACATCCTTAGAAATCGTCATTGATAAGCACATTTATTATCAGCTCACCGCCGTCTCTACCATGAGCATCTACAAGACCCCCGTGCTGCTGAAGAAGGCGGTGACCGTGTTCAAGAACAAGACCGACACCCTGAGAACAAAGGTGCTCGTCCTCGCCTCGCTCCGCAAGACGGCGATGCTCCGTGCCATCTCTCACAGGATCCATGCGCTGGTGTCGTCGTCGTCAGACCGGGAGAAGCAGCAGGCGAGGCTGGAGTACCACGGTGACAAGGCGCTCGCCTTGCTGGAGGCCACGGTGGTGGGGGGTCAAGGTCATGGACATGGTGGTGGTGTTGATGATGTGGTCGATCTCTCTGAGGTTGCAATGTTCGGAGAGGATGATCACGGCTACCCTGACTGGACGCACTCACTGTTCGACGACGACGAGAGCTACTGCAACGACAACGCCGGCGGTGATGAGGGGCACGACGACGACCATGACGAGACCTCGGTCCTCGATATCATCAGGAGCAACCGGGAGGTGGAAGGTTTGGAGTTTAATGCGGATGATGAGATTGATCAGGCTTGTGACCTGTTCATAAAGAGATTTCGGAAGAGGATGAACATGAGCTTTTAGTTGTAATTAATTGTTCTCTGTGAGGGTGAAGAGAGAGCGCTACTGACAGACTGAGTGACAATAGAAGGTGGGTGAAATGTATACTTTGATGTAGTAATAATTAACTTTTATATCAGTGGGCATGATGTTGTTTTGATGGCATCACCGTTGGTGTAACAGAAAGTGTTCTTCTCTAATGAAAATTTGAAATACATTTCATGCTTCTTCCAGTGAAATTTAGAACACTGGTTGCTACTACTTGTACTACCTGAAATACAACACATGTATATTAACATGACTTGTCCAAGACAACTACCAGACTTCACTATATTTCCCATTTTACTACCTGCCTACCTGGAACTACAAAGAAACTATATATGCACATAAATGAGAAAACTTCCATGATTATACATAATATTTTGTTCAGGTCTCATTATTTACAATAACTCACCTGTCACTCCATCAAGCTTCTTTCTTCACTGAGGGGCTATTGCTTCAGTATTTTACATGTTCAAAAGATTCTGACATGTGTGCCTTTTTAGTTCTTAGGTGACCTCTTCGTAGTCCATATTTGTGGATTTCCACATGTACTCATTGTACTTCAATTGCGCGTGAAACCGTCATCCTCACATATCAATTAGCTTAGGCAAAAATATACGGTTCATTTTCATTTCGCTCGGTTGATGAAACATATTTCTGCGCATGCTTTTGCTTGTCTGAAATGTATACACTTATATCAACCGGTTCCCAAAAAAAAAGGTGTCATCGATGTTTAAAAGTTGATCTGACTACTTGGGCAGCTTTAAACTTGTAGTGACTTAGTAGTATGATAGTACTGCAGAAGATCAACCCCCAAGCAGAAGCGCATGGCACCCTACTTGTATGTAGTGATAGGTAAGTTGCTCCAACAATTCCCTTATTATTTAGATCAAAAGGCTTATAAAGTTTGATAGTGAAGCAATGCAGCGTTACACAGACGATTAGCACTAAATGGGACAATCTCGAAAAAAGATTAGTAGTACTATACGTGGACGGAAAGCTCCTCAACTAACAAGAGTATAGTAATACATGGGACCAGAACACAGTCATCATTATTCAAAGTGCTGGTCGAAATCACAATAAATCAAACATATATCGCTGCTTTCGAAAGTTTCCAGATGCAATTTATTTTGCATACACTTTGATTTTTTTTCTGAGGCGACGATTCGTCTTCCAATATCAGGTCGGGGTCGGCATCTATACTAGTAATTTAAAGGGAAAATCCATTTTATGATCTCAAACTGTCGCAGTTATCCGATTTTCAACCTTCAACTACAAAACTAAATAACTTAGGTCCCCAAACTGACCAAATCGGACAAAATACCCCCTTGACCTTGTTGGAAGTGGTATTGGAGGGCGGTTTTCTATTTTTAAATAATAAAAATCATGTGTAATTTCTAAAAATTCATAATTAATTCATTTAAATTAGAAAAACTAGTCCATCAATCCGTGCTCTGGCACGGGTTAGAGTTTTAGGAGATATATATTTAATCCGTAATAATATTAGAGCTGATTGTTTTAATTCACCTTTTATAATGTTATTGTGGGTAATGTATATGCAAATTTAGAAATTATTTTAATTTATATTTTATGATACCATATTGGGTAATTTATATATAGATTTAGGACTTATTTTAATTTTTATATTTTATAATGGCATGTTGAGTAATTTATATGCAAATTCAGGGGGTTATTTTAATTTGGATTTCATAATGGCATGGTGGGTAATTTTATGCAAATTTAAGGGATTATTTAATTCATATTTCATAATAGCACGATGGGCAATTTTTATACAAATTTAGGGGATTATTTTATTTCATCTTTCATAATGTCATGGTGGGTAATTGTTTAGAAACTATAATAGATCTGATGATTACTTTTATTTTATTAAAGCTGCATGATGGATGATAGGATGTTTCTGATTTTGTGAGAATTTTTATTATCTATTTTTTTAGAAAATAGATCTATTATTAGAGCTACATGATGAATGATGGGATGTTAATTACATAGAAAACATATCTAATGGATGATAGGATGTTGTTTATGATTCTATAGAATTTCTATGATTTTATCTTTTATTTAGCGCATCTTGTGAGGATTAAAAAGCAGACTCCAAAAAGAGTTTACAATTAGTAATAGCAAGATTTGGTACAAAATATCTGTTTCATAGAAAGGCTTCTAGCATCTTTATGAAAAAAATTACGGGATCATTTAGTAGTGTAAATTTTCAAATGGAAAATTTTTGATAAAAACTGAGAGTAAATTTGAAAATGGAAAAAATCCACCAAAAAAAAGAGAATTTGCTTTCATTGAGAGTTGAACTCAAAATCTCTCATAATGGCAGAGGTAGATAATTATTTAGAAAATAAATTGATAATGGGAAAATCTGTCAAAAAAGAAGAAATTTGTTTTCGTTGAGAGTTAAACTCAAAACCTTTCGTAATGGCAAATGTGGGTAATTACTTAGAAAACAGATCTAATAGCCATTAATATTCGAATCTGTCAATCGATGGTCGGATGTTTCTGATTTTTGTGATAATTTGTAGGATTTATTTTTTTCCTGGTGCGTTTCGTGAGGTAATACGTGGAGACTCCAAAAGGAGCCTCTAATTAGTAATAGTGAGATATGAAACTTATATCAATATTTTTCCAAAAACATAATCTATTTATTGGTGCTCTATTTGATGATATTTGGAATTGATTCATTCTTATTTATAATGTTATATTTGGAGAAATAAATTTAGGTGTAGAAATGAAATCCTAATCCAAATATCTTAAAATTGAGCACCAAATTGTTTGGCTATATTTTTAGAAGAGATTGGGTATGTTTTTAATATTTTTTATTTATAATAAATTAATTACGAATTTATAGATATTAAATAATTTTTATTATTTACAAAAATTGAAAACCACCCTCCAATGCCGCTTTAATAGGGTCCGAGGGAATATTTTGCCCAGTTTGGTTAATTCGAGAGGCTAGATTATCTGGTTTCGTAATTGGTTGTTGAAAATCAAACGAGCATGACAGTTCAAGGAATCAAGGTTGTACGATGGAATTTTCCCTAACTTAAATCAAAGTTGAGGGCCCCGCCGGCAAGCAAGATCTCAATGCAAATCGCTTCATTGGGCCATTGAGACAAATTTATGTTTCATAAGAAATTCAAGTTGTCGCTGTTGCGCCATTTCTAATTTTCTATATAAAGGTTAAAAGGTATCGGTAGCAGGATGTTCCTGTCAGCATTGAGTGAGATTAAAGGCGGATTGTCAGTTAAATTGATGGTGGATTACCTGTGCCTTTGGCCACCCACTCTATTGACACAGGTCTGTTTTTTTTAGATGATTTACACAGGTCTGTAGGCACAACGCACTGGTGTGGCAACTGCTCTTGAAAATCAAGCAACGAGGAGAGCTTTGGGGACCATGGCAGGAGCTGCAGCTGAATAGCTAGGTCGCCTAATCCGTTAAACTAGCACAATATAGTTGGGTAGCTTTTAAAAAAATACAGAGAAAACAGTGTCCCGTCGTCGGCTTTTTGTGATGCCACGGCCTACGGAAGTGCGGGACAAACCCTAATGTCGTGAAGGGTGCTGGTATACTTATTGTCTATACACATCCAAAGTTGCAAACCTCAAGCTCAATCGGTTGGTTCATGGATCCTCATTTTGCACGTCTCAGTTCCCGCGTTATTTGCACGTCTCTCTTTTTATACAGGTATAGCCAATGATTTTCTGGACTATGTAATCGGTTGTCCAAAATATATACTCTCTCCATCCAGCTTTGATCGTCGCCTAAGCTTCTGACGCACAGACCAAGGGAGAGGAACACCTCCGTATCTCATTTACCACTGGACGCATGCACGACGCTTAGGTAGCAGAATTAACGCGGGTGATTAAGGATAAATGCTACTGCTCGCCCAATGTTATTTAGCCGCAGCAGAACTACATATTTCCTGCTCGCCGCATATGAAGCACGTGTTGGACACTCCCGAGGCAACAAACTTGATTAGGGCTTTAGACGACGATCATTGTTGGATTTTTTTATTTTTCTTTAGATGACGATCAAAGCTGGATGGAGGGAGTATGTACGATCTTTTATAGGGCAGGTAGCAGAATTAACGCGGGTGATCGAAGATAAATGCTACTGCTCGCCCAATGTTATTTAGCCGCAGCAAAACTACATATTTCCTGCTCGCCGGATATGAAGCACGTGTTGGACACTCCCGAGGCAACAAACTTGATTAGGGATTTAGACGACGATCATTGTTGGATTTTTTTATTTTTCTTTAGACGACAATCAAAACTGGATGGAGGGAGTATGTACGATCTTTTATAGGGCAGCTTATATAACAAGTCTTTAACATAACAAATATACAGAAACGAAGAAAACGTACAGTGGCAACATTTCTGATACCAAACGGAACAAGGTTAAATTAAACTCCTGATCATGCCTTGTTTTTAACATCAGAGCAGCAAAATGCTACAGGCACTGAATGCTCTCATACTAGTAGTACGCATAATCCATATGCAGAAGAACATGTGCAATTCCAGAATAACCAGTACTCCACTAGTAGTATGTATAGAGAGTCCACTAGTAGTATGTATAGAGAGGAAAAACAATAGCTCGGTAACGCATGCAGGATACCATGGACTTCTCAATAATCTTCAAGTTCGAATTCCATCATCTCCAGCCACCGCTCGGGTGAAATATTCATAGTCAGAGCACTAAAGGTGCGCATCATCTGATCCCACCCGAGCTCAGAGCGCTGGAGCACCATCGCGTAACTGCAGAGAAGCTGGGCGTCTGAAGGAGGGGAAGCCTCTGAAGCGAGGGGGATACCGAACCTGAATTCTGTCTCGTCGTTGAGGCTATAGACGCAGCTGTCGAGTCTTCCTGGTTCATCCACGGCGAAGTAGAAGTAGATGCAATTGGCTTCAACAGAAGCAAACTTTTCAGCATCGACAGACAGGCACCTGCGATCCCCGACGAAGAGGGCACGGCTGCCCAAGTTCTTCACTTTCTCAAACACATTCATCCTCTCGATGTCTACCTAGAAGAGGCCAATACCATGTTGCAGCTTGAAGACGATAAGAATTTCTCTTGCAGATTCTACCAGCAAACAGCGCTTGTTGACCGGACCTTCATCGCCGGAGAAGTAGCCAGCTAACGGCGTAGATGCCAGGCCCGAGACGATCTTCTGGGCCAGAGGAGTAATGGACGACGCCAACGCTCCACCATCGTGGCCGTGGATGACGTGGAGGTGGAGCAGCGTTGAGACGGCCAACCTCACCGGAAGATAAGCGTAGTCTTCCACTTTGAACTCAAGGAAGCTAGGGCTGTCGGGATCCGCGGAGTAGATCGCGCCAGAATCGTCGCAGAGCAACACGAGCGTCGGCAATGGTGATTAGCCGATCATCACATGGGCGACGACCGAAACAATGTTGGAAGGAACAGGCGCCACGAACCGGGTCAGGGAGCCAGTGAAAGGATTGAGCAGGAGCGCGGCGTGCGGGGAGCTTTTCTCCGCGAGGACGAGCAACCCGCCAAATGCGCCGGCGATGAGGTAGTACCTCCGGAGCAGCGGCAGGTCCTTGCGGACGAAGCGCCCGGTGGCGGCGTTGACGAAGAGGCGCGCGTCGCTCTGGTGGTGTCCCTCGTGGACGACGTCGAGCATGACCCATTGCCGCGGCTGGAAGCGCGGGTCATGCGGGCTGTTCTTGGGGTCGGCGGTGGCGGAGCGCCAGCTCTGGCAGACGGTGCGGAAGTCCATGTAGTAGTCGAGGTCGTCGGCAGCCAGGAGGCGGCCGGCGATGCGGTTGATGAGGTCCCCCGGGAGCGACGACCAGTCTGCCATTGCGCTGCCGATCGGTGATTGCACTTGCGACAGCAGGCTCGCTTGAGGAGGAATTCTGGAATTGGATTTTGAACTGGTTGTCGAGGGTTTAAGTAGGTACTAGACCAGTAGGGATCAATGGTTGATGCTTGAGTAAGCCATCGTTTGCTGCGCAATCGAGGAGCTGCAACTTCAAACGGCAGCGAGGTGGGCGGCGGCCATTACTGCTACATGGGAAAATGAGCACGTATGCCGTTCCGGCTTCCGATAGTTAGAATGTCTGGACCCCACTGGAGATATTAGACTTTTGGGGTCTGAAATTGAAATATGGTTTTTTTAATTCTGCTAAATCAACTTATGATATTTCCGGTGGGAGTTTTATTACACAGTTAAAAAAATACCGCATCATGTTTTATCTAGATAAACATTGTACCCCATCTCTTTTAATAACTACTTTATTATGTCACCTAGTATGCTGATATGTCATAGCATTTTATAATAACAAAACTCAAAAGAAACTACCATTGGAAATTACCTTAGGCACATTTGGAACACACGATTTTCGCACAGAAAATAGTTTAATTTCACAGAAAAACATAGGAATAGGAAAAAATTCCGCATTCTAAAGGGAGCCTTAGTTTCATTTGGATTCCGATCTTATTAAGTGACATGCCACGAACAAAAACAGTGACGTAGCAATGAAATTAATACCGAGAGATGCATGGTTACCGAGATAAAATACTGAGGCTTAGTTTGGGTACTCTTAGATTGGAGGGATTGAAGTATGTTTAAATGCACAATAGATCAAAAATTTCTTTCAATCCCTTCCAATCCACCTCAAACTCTTTCAAAACTAGAGTACCAAAACTAAACTAAACTAAGCCTGAAGTGACATCATTGGTAAATGTGCAATGAAACTCGCGCCGGCAGTGGTTTTAGAATCCAATTCTATTGGTATTGAGCTTTAAACTAGAAATAATGTCTCCCAATACATAACCTAATCTCTTTGAATTCTGTCGAATTAAAATCCACTAGCTAATTTCCTTGCATGTAAATAATAGGTTTGATATTACAATTCCAAAACCAACATGATTTCATATTGGAACCCAGTCCAACTAGTAATTTTTAGGGAAGAATGGAGTCTCTGCTTGACATGAGATCAACAGCTTGATTAGGAAAATCTAGCCCCTACGTGACAGAAATATATAGACTCATAAAATATTCGTGGAAATTTGTACAATAAGGCCCCATTTGAAACAGGAAGGCTTTTTTCTATAAAATTTCTACATGTCCCATGTGCAATCCATGTGTTTTAAATGTGCCTAAATAATATCTATTGTTAATTCAGGTTAGTCAAAGAAAATCATAAAGCAAGCTTTGGTAGTGAGGCCATTCTCGGTGAATGATTTTATATTTGTGTTTCCAAGGTGGTAGAGGAGATTGAAATCATGGTTGAAACAACCACTGAGAATACGTGGTTTCATTTGGTGCAGTTTGATAGGCAACATGCAAGATATAACATGTCTAATTAATAGTACAGACAGAGTTTTTATCCCGGATGAAACTCATTTCATCTCCCCCTTCATTAACTCACTGCCACGTCATCAGAATTGCTTGCATGGCACTTTATTTAATAAGAATAAAACTTTGGTCATTTTCAATATGAGTTTTATTCTCGATGTGCCATGCCAACAAATATGGTGACACATGGCAATGCATTTATGATAAGTTTCGTGGGGATGAAACTGAGTATATATTGCTTCCAACAGTATAAAACATACTTAAGCTATCATTGAGAACTAGGTGGTTTAATTTCATCCAACCTAATCCTATACATCGCATCAGCATATGAAATCGTACACTAAGAGACCATTAACTAGTTTCGTTGAATGACCTTTTGGAAACATTAAAATGAAACTCGTCATTGCGAATGGCCTTTAGGTTATGTTTTTTTAACTGAGTTATAGGTAGGGGTGTAATCGGATTGAATACGGACGGATATTGTTGATAAGGTTTTTGTTTTCATTTTTTTTTCTTCGGATTCGGATCGAGTGCGGATATTGATAAAATGTGTCAGATAAGTTTTGAATGCTTATCGACATCATATTTATTCAATTTTGACAACTCGGATACGGATACGGATCGGATACTAATAAATGTCCGGACTCAAATACGGATCGGATCTTAACCCTTCTAAACGGATCGGAACTCGAATGCAGACGGATAATATCCGTACCATTTAATATTGGTCTCTATGAATGACATGTTCGAGGAATTAGGTATCAAAATATAGAACCGTTAAAAAAGAGACACAATTTTAACATGGCATTGCGGCGAGTACGTGCATGCTCATGGCGGATTATTGTATCCTTATTCCAGAATGATTGAAGAGATAAATAAAGAAAAGAAAGTAGTGGTATAGGATGGAAGGAACAGAGGCTGCATTTTCTGCTGCTAAGAGAACATGATTACACTGATGAGTATGATTACACTGAATAGAAATACCAGTCCACAGGTAAGTTTGAAACTAGAATACTCATGGTCTAGACGCAGAACATATAAATATTAGATTGACAAATAGGTCTACCTGCACGAGGAAAAGGGAAAGGAAACTTAGGGGCATAAATACCATTTTGTCGAAAAGGCCGCAATAGCTTTGCCACACACAATTTTATTACTTAACCGTGCAAAACACAAACGACTGGACTGGAGTAGGCATTGCACTGCAACATAAGCAGAATGAAGTTTGAAATACAAGGTGGGGTAGAGAAACCGGTGAGCTCAACCTAGAAAAGTACGTAATCACCAATTTCACCGATGCAATCTCCATATGCAGATACAAGGCATGATAGATTGATAGCTCATTAGAAAAAATAATAATCTCCTCCAGCCAGGCAGAGGGTCCTGGCCGGCTTGACGTATAAGGTGTAGCAGGCGAGAAGCTGAACGACACTAATAGGACGAGAATCATATAAGGTGAAATATGTTGAGGGACATATTGCTCTACCGGTCCCGGCCGGTAGCTCTGTTTCGTCGTCCGTGAGGCTGTAGGCGCGTACCTTGTAGTAGATACAGTCGTCCATATCCATCTTGACGAAGTAGATGCAGTTAGCTTCAAGGAACGCAAACTTATCAGCGTCGACGGAGAGGCACCTGTAGTCGCCGACGAAGAGGGCACGACTGCCAATGCTCTTCACCGGTTCGAGGGTGTTACTCCCGGCGTCCATCTTGAATACGTCAATGACACGAGGCTGAGTGGGCTTGAAAATGACCAGCGTTTCTCCTTCAGATTCCACCAGGAAACAGCGATTCTCGACCTGTTCATCATTAGTGCCACTGAAATACTCAGGAAAGTTCTTCGCAAACAGACCCAGGATCTTGTTGGCCTCAGGTGCAACAAGTGATGGCACCTTTCCATGCTCACGGGCTGCGGCGTAGATGCCACCTATGACGGCCTGCCTGACCATATAACTAGTGTACTTGTAACCTTGCTCCG
The DNA here is from genome assembly GCA_030272315.1 of Paspalum vaginatum. Classification (NCBI taxonomy): domain Eukaryota; kingdom Viridiplantae; phylum Streptophyta; class Magnoliopsida; order Poales; family Poaceae; genus Paspalum; species Paspalum vaginatum. The sequence continues at coordinate 10,402,470 of CM059013.1, read as the reverse complement.
TGATGAAGCATTCGCTGTCGGGTGTAGCCCAGTATATCGTACCAAAAAGGACACCCACCAGGACAAGCGTCGGCGGCGCATACCCGACCACGTGGGCGACGAACGTACTCTCGCAAGGCACGGGCGCCACGAATCGAGTTATGGAGCCCGTGAACGGATTGAGCAGGCGCACGGCGTGCGGGGCGCTCTCTTCCGCGACGACGAGCAATCCAACAAATGCGCCGCCGATTAGGAAGTACCTCCGGAGCAGCGGCAGGTCCTTGCGGACGAAGCGCCCGGTGGCGGCGTTGACGAAGAGGCGCGCGTCGTCCTGGTGGACTTCATCGAGCGTGAACCACTGGCGCGGCTGGAAGCGCGGGTCATGCGGACTGTTCTTGGGGTCGGCGGTGGCGGAGCGCCAGCTTTGGCACACCGCGCGGAAGTCCATGTAGTAGTCGAGGTCCTCGGTGTCCAGGAAGCGGTCGGCGACGTTGTTGATGAGGTCCCATGGGAGGGACGACCAGCCAGCCATTGCCATTGCCGATCGGTGGATTCGGTGCACACAGGAGGCGACAGCAGGCTTGCTTGAGGAATTTTGGAACTGGATGCTGAGGCTTCGGTGCTAATCGAGGAACTGTGGGTGCCAAGGGGTTTTAAGTAGGGATCAACGCAGCGCAATCGAGGGGGCGTGGGAACTCCAAACGACCACGAGCGCGAGGTGGACGGCGGCCGTTCCGATCGTTGGACTGCCAACGCTCTAGGTTTTGGGATTGCATTGGGCCAGGTCATTTCTTTTTGACGGAGTTGAGCCCACGTAACCGGTCCTTTTTTTTTCTTTTTGAGAAAGGCTCCAAAGAAGCACTAACACGTACTAGAAAATAATACTAATTTTTTATAAAAATCAGATACCAATAACAGTTGCCGGATCTACTTGACTTTAAAAAGATTATCTGCTATACCATTATAAAATGTGATTAAAGTAAACCCTAAATTTGTATATAAATTACTTCACCATGTCATTATAAAAGACGATTTAAAGTAAACATATGGGGCAAATGAGATGATGAGCTAAAGAAAACTCATAAAAACAAAATATCTTTTTTGCACAATATATATTTAAAATTCAAAGTTGATTTAAAAAAGTCTCCACGTAATCATTTTGTAAACTTTGTACAGAGAATATAAACACATGTTTGAGTCGAGAGGTTAAAAACATAGAAAAATCCAAAGGAGGTCAGATTCAGGAGAAGAGAATAACTATTTGAAACTCTTAAGAAAAGATCACGTCTGCTGACATCGTCTTGGGTTCTTGCTAGTCTACACGGTGATATGGGACATGCTTGGTCACTGGTATGAAATTGATCTTTCCATGATCCAACTTTTTTTTTCACAGCAAAAAATAGCTGGAAAGGTGAATTTAACATAAACTTAGATTACGGGGTTATCCGGACAAAGCTCTATAAATGGAGAGAGGAAAAAGCTCGTGATATGTGAGTCTCACTGCCATGCATTCACTATGGTGCCACTGCACGTTGACATGCCTTGTCATCAAAATCACCCACTAAAATCCACTCAGAAGGTTATTTATCGGGTTTTCGATATTTTAAGCGTAAAACACCTGTTCTGTAGTTCAGCTGGTGAGTACATATCTTTTTATCTTGTACAGAATAAATCTAATCCATCACATCTCATATCCATTCGCAGAAAAAGTCCTTATATATATTATCAATCAGATATGTATTTTTCTTCTATAAGTTACAGAAAATATTGAATGCGGCAGGTAAGTTTTTGTTTCATTACTGAGTTTAGCGTGTGCCATGGCACGGGTTGTGATTTACGAACCTTTTGAAATCACGCAGTCAAGTCTGAACTCTGAACATAATCCAGACGTCTCAATTATTAATTTCACAATGAAACTAGGCAAGTTCATCAAAGCTACTAAATACAATCTCTAGGTCCAGAAAATAAGCAGCATTGCTCTTCATAAACATAATATCCTCCAACCTAAGCAGCGATCCCTCAACCTTAGAAGTGTAGCAGCCAAGGAGCTGGACGACGACACTCACAGGAGGGGAGTCGTTTAAGGAGAAATATGTGGGGGGAACCTATTGCTCCATCACCAGCAGCCAGCAGTTCCGTGTCGTCCTCGAGGCTGTAGGCGCGGACTGTTGTAGGGGGACATATGATCCTTGACGTAGTAGATAGAGTTAGCTTCCAATAGACGTAAACTTAGAGTAAGGTTAATAATAGAGTCCACTATAAGTTTTATGGTGTTGCCATATCACATATAGCCAACTAAAGCCGACTAGCATAATAGCTTTTCCTTTGGTGCAAGTTTTATAATAGTTGGTCAATCTCTTTTTCTCACGAAATATCTTGGAGTCAGTGAAGCAGTCCACCTTAAGCTGGCTGCAAATGAGTAGCCCGCTTTCCTCATCAACCGCATCGCCGACCGCCTCCTGGCCGCTGACGACCTCGACTACTATATGGACCAGTCAGGCATTGCCAAGCGATCGGTGCACGGGCTTTTGCTTTTGCCAAGAGAACTGGTTGTCGAGGGGTTAAGTTGGGATCAATGGGTGCGTTGAGGTCTTGCGTTTGCACTTCATGTGCAGCACAGGCGAGGAGCTGGAAGAACTCCAAAGGCCGCGAGGTGGGCGGCAACCATTACTGCTCCTGGTCGTGGGGAGGGCACACCCACGTCCGTTGCGAATTTTTGCGATCGGTTTGATTTCCTTGCGGCGACGGTTCAACTTCCGACGACCGAAGTCAATTCTCCTGTTCTTCATTTGGGCAGTGGGTCCACTGCTTGGTTTTACAATCGGCCGATGCGATTTGAGGGCCCAATCACTGTGCAGTAGGGCCCATGGCCTCCTTTTCTGTTTCCCTTCTGCGCCCACCACCATGTTTGTGTAAGGGAGAAATTCATTTTACAATCTTGAAATATACCTTGTCAAAAAAAAAATCTTGAATATCATAGTTGTTTGATTTTTAACCTTAAATCAGAATAGTGGCTTTTCATTCTTAAAAATAATAGCATTATATAATATCTAAAAATTTATGATTAATTTATTTCGAATTTAAAAAATAAAACTTGTACTAATTTTTCCTGGAATATAATCTATCGATGTGCTTTATATGAAAATATTTGGAACTTACTTATTCCCATAACCCTTAGTGCTCTAATGAAACATTAGAAATAGCAACAAGTTCTAGAAATCTCCAAATAGAGCACCAACAGATAGATTATATATTTGTAGGTACAAGTTTCATATTCTTCTGATTTAAAATTAATTGACTTTGTTTTTTTAAAGATTAAACAAGGTTTTTTTGTTCAGAAAAAAGAAATCACCATCCAAAACTGTTTTCAATATGGCCAAGGAGGCTTTTTGTCTGATTTGGTCATTAATTCAAGGTTTTCTAATTTAAGGTCGAAAATTGAACAACTGGACTTTTTTATTTATGTAAACATGTGGGATTTGAATCAAAAACTTGTCCTTCTGTCTGTCCAATTCAAAGTTAAACGTCCTGCTACTTGTCCTTCTGTTTGTCTTGCTTGTTATGGCTAACATGTATGCCAAGGAGGCATGCGATGTAATAGCATAAGCCTCCAAACTTTGATTTTTTATGCAATTTTTAACTTGTATTCTAGAATAGAAAAAGAGTTAAGTTGTCTCCGGCAGATCGTACTGTAGACACTACAGTCATATATACGCTCTCCCAGAGATAGCCTTAGGGCATCCAATTTAGATGCAAACTGGCAAGGGGAATGGTTATTGCATATACCGATGCATTACATCGCAATTTTTTCTATATAGACTGCTGACTCTGACGTCCTAAAACCCGAACGACATACATGTACCTAACTGCGTCTAAAATCAGCTTATTCAATTCACCCCCAAATTTACCCAAGAAAAAGCATATTTAAGTACTGCGTGCAATACCACCCAACTATCCGTGCCTTTACGTTCTCTGTTCGTTCCACCTCAAGAGTGTTGATCACTGGATATTCCTCTCCAGCTGTAGCGTGCTTGATCACTGCGAGTATGCTCCGTCAGGCAGAGCAACTGGCCTCAGCTCGCCACCCCGGAGGAAGCTGGAGTACCACTTCGCTGAGTGCCTCTGGTACCTTGTCCTCGCCGTCGAGTTGAACTCAACACCGTAGACGCCGAATCGCATGCGGTAGGCAAATAGGTACTCGAACACGTCCAGGAATGACCACACAAAGTAACCCTGCACGTTTGATCCATTCCTGTGAACAGGAGAGACTGATAAGATTCCAGAGAAAAAACAACACCTACTTCATCAGATAGGTCTATGCTGTTCATATCTTACCTGATGGAATGAAGGGTGGCTTCGATGTAGTCCTGCAGAAACTCCGACCTAAACCTGTCGTCTTCGGTATTCTTGCCAGACGGATCAGCCTGGTCAGCAGCTCCTGATATGACCAGGATGAACAAGGCATGTATGAGAACAATGACAAAACATGACTAATTTCCTGGGACAGTATTTCCAGGTACCATTGTGGCCAAGTTACCGTTTTCATGGATCATCACTATAGGGTTCTTGTATTTCACTCGGAGACTGATTCAGCATTTTCTCCAGTGCCCAGGGGGTGGATGTCATAAAATCATCGTTTGTCAACCCGAACGGGGACTGGTTACTTGACTTGAGGTATGGCACTGCAAAATGAACTAGTTATGCGTTCTTCCTACAGAATTAGCATGACCGATAAAGGTCAAGGCCCTAGGATTCTTACTGGCATACGCCACAGCTGCATCACACATGTAATCTCTTAGTTTCTGATTTAGTCGGCTAAGATCAGCTTTCACATAGACGACAATGTAGTGGTTAAATCCAACAAAGTCGAAAGATCCCTGTACTCTTTTTCTCTCTTCATCCGTGAAGGATGGTAGCCTAGAGCCGACATTCTTCCTCATCACTGGAGGATAGTCTCCGTATACCATAGGATGCATGAACCTGCACTACGAACATAGTATGTTTTACATGTAGTTACACGAGATCTTGTTATATGTATGGAACTTGAGATTTAGACTGGATCAAACCATCCAATGTGGAAATCATTCATCCTCGCAGCAGCTGCAATATCATCAGGAGTTTCCGTTGCGGGCTCATACCACCAACCAAGCAAAGTAAGTCCAATGTGTCCTCCTTGCTCATCCTGATCAGTGAGGAACAAAACAAAGTATTGTATCTGTAAAATGCTTCATCCTGAAATGACACTATGGTGGTTCTGCTGAAAAGGTATCGCAATAGCTCAACCTGGTACTTCTCTCTGTATAGGGACACTGCGGATGCATGTGCAAGCAGAAGGTGGTGTGCTACTATGTATGGCTCTGTGGTGGAGTTGCCTTCTTCACAAGCAAAGCCAAAGGGAAATGAGCACCGCCGTGGCGGGTTGATTCCTTGGTCGTATCCACCAATTGGTTCGATGTTAGGCTCATTGACAGTGCTCCAGTACTTCACTCTGTCACCAAAGTTCTTGAAGCACACATCTGCATACACTGTGAAGTCCTCTCTGCATCAGGGCACATAATCCAAAATAAATGTTACTTCATCTCTTGTGGACGTGGGCTGTGAGGTTAAGAATCAGGAGGCGATGGGAAAGTACATGATTCTAGGACTAAGCAGTCCGTTGTACTCGTCTTGAAGAGCCTGAGGAAAATCGAAATGATAGATCGTTACGTGAGGTTGTATTCCTACATAAACAGAGGAAATCACATCATGTAGGTCTGCACAGCTAAATTCTTTAGAAATAGAAGATTCTGACAAATATTAAATACCGTAACTAAGGAGTTCATTTATCAGATTGTTGTAGTACTCTAGTCCCTTTGGATTGACAGCTCCCCGGCCATCTGTATAGAATAACAGTGGAACAACATAACAAGAGAGGTCAGTATGTATGACAAAATAAACCTTCAAAAAAATAATAAAAAAGAGAGGACATGAAAGAAACAGTATGCTAATTTTCTGAACCACATTTTGTAATATATTGTGTGTTGGGTGGTTTTATTGATACTATATGTAAGGCCTTACCAGGAATAAGTCGAGACCAGGAAATCGAGAACCTGTAGGCATCGACACCCAATTCATGCAAAAGCTTTACATCTTCCTGTTATTGAATGTAAAATAATATATCCGTTAGTTTTGACGTGAGATGAATATTCATTTAGCAGCACTGTTGCTTGAAAAGTTACCTTGTACTTATGATACTGATCCGCAGTTACGTCAGCCGTTGCATTGTCAATTGAATAGCCTATGAATTTTCAGCGTGATTCTGTTAGAATTGAGAAGCTGAGCTGCCCCATAGATTTAGAATTATTGATCATTAAGGCAAATCGCAGTGCATTGTTGTGTAACTATGCATGTCACGTAAATACAAGCATGACATAACTCGTCCTGTGCATAGTATCTTATTTTTATTTCTTGGAAACCTCAAAACAATTAATTGTTACATATGTTTATCTATGACAATGGGCCCGGGCTTGTACACTGTTTTATTATCACTATTGTCACTATGATGATGCCACTTTTATTTCTCTTCATTAATTTCATGAGACATCAGCGAAAATTCCTATGTGGAAATTAACTCGTAAGTACGATGCTGCATATTGGAACAAGCCTAAGTAACCAAACAAACCTTCATGTGTGAATGTGTCCCAAATGCTAGGCTTCCTACCGTCCTCTGCGAATGCACCTTCAACCTGCACAAGTCACAAGTCAGCAGGTGCTGAGCTTATTAAACAACCAAAACTAGTTTTTAGGTGAAAGAAACAGGTTTTTCCTCAGCGAGTAGAAGCACGTGTCTCGAACAATATCATACACACTAAATATTAGCTATAACCCAGTTTTATTTACTCCATTCAGCCCAAAACAGGGACCAGTGACAACTGACAGGTAAGAACCGTAACCCAGTGCCACTATCCCAGAATCAGATTCCAGGCCATCTATGCTGAAGTCTTTCAAATGGACATGATTTTTCCAGGATGAACACCGATCAAGACAACTGAACAGAGGGGACGGGGGAGGGGGGGTGACATGCTGACATATCTCGTTTGTGAAGTCCATGGACAAGCATGCCCTTATTTCCCGGTAAAGTCCAAAACTGTTCTTGTCAATGGAAAGAAGATTTCCTAATGGAAGAGGCGAAGAGCAGAAAGCAGTAAAGCACCAATCACCAAGAGGTGCAGGCCTGCAGCAACATAATCGTATCTTTGTGGGCTTGTGGCTCTGGTGGTTACCAGCTGCTAGATGACAAGCTGAGTGCTGGTTGTACCAATGGTGGAGAGCGGTACAAACAGATGTCCCGCTTAGAATACAGTTACTGAATCTACACTTCTAGAAGCAGCATGGGCTCTTCTTGTTGCACAAGACGCAAGAACAAATATATGACGCCCAGATAAAAAAAAATCTAGTACAGGATGAACTGGTAGATTATGTCCGAACAAAATATATAGGCGACTCGAGGTAGTATGGGATATGGAGTCAAAATAACCTTCAACTGCCGGCTGTCCTTTGATCTCTGAGAGCGAAAGAGTACGTTAAAAACTATGCTGATTGTGAGCTAACCGTTCAGGGTGGCGTACTGGTTCAGAACACAGACCATATTCAGGTGTGCCTAGTTCAGGTCCACCACAACAATGGAACTCGAATAATTTAAAAGCTGAGGAAAGTTCTCCATGATTCAGGTAAATGACGTTTTTCTCGGTAATTTCTGTTGCATCAGAAAGCTTGGTGCCCTCTTCAGAGACGACGCTAGGTTACTGACATGAAGAAAGTCCAACAAAGACAATGACTGGATGGCGCCACACTGGGAGAAAGGCGGAAAAGGTATGTTCTTGATCTTGGCAGAGAAAGAAAAGAAAGATTGGGGAGATAGTGACTGAGAGGAGAAATGGTAAAACCCCATCAGTTCTAAAAAATTTGAAGAAAAATCCGGGGCGATTTTCGTCAGAGAAGAATTAGCTAAAATCCTAGTACCATTCAAAATATATTTCACTCTGGAATGTGTTTAATACAGGGCGTTTAATGCGTTCGCGAAAGAAAAGAAAAACGACCTCTTAAGAACTTGAACAGTATTACTCTGGAATATGTTCACCCGACCTCTTAATTAAGAACTCTGGAGTACCAAGCATGAAAAAGTATTTATTTCAATTCGTCGTCATATTGAAGGTACTCGTGGCCTGCACTATATACTAAAAAATGCTCATTTGCAAAATTTTGTTAAGTCGATTTAGCTTGTCAAAATTTTGGCGTGCTAAATTTTTGGCACCAAACCAAACATCCCCAAATCCAAAAGGAACCCTTGGATCGACCACGGATGAAATTGGAAATTTTGCCTAATCCGCTGATGCCCCGGCAAGCAGCATCTCCTCTGTTTTTGCTTCAATCTACTTGCAGTTGCAGCAAGCCAACGATTGCTCACCGGATAACCTTTTTCTCCCCCGGATTACGTGACGGCGCACATCCGCGCGCGCCGCGGGATCAACGTACCGCACGAATCGCATCATGCAGCGTGATGGCAAGAGGGTACGGGACGCAGCATAGACATGGCGGGGCGTGCGTACCTGGTACGCCGAGGAGCCGACGCCGAAGACGAAGCCCGGGGGGAAGTCGGCCCTGGTGACCGCCTCCGCCGCCGGCACGGCGGCGGCGGCGGCGGCCAGGACGAGGACAAGAGCGCACCAGCAGCTGTGCGCCTTCCCCATGGCGACGGCGTCCCCTGTCCCAACTCCCAAGCCCGCGCCGGCCGGCCTCTCCTCCCCTCTCTCTGTTCTCCCACGGCGAGTTTTATATACGACGTGCTTGCTTGTGGGCCGGGGCGGCGGGGCCGGCCGGCCGTCGCGGGGGCCCCGCCCGCCCGGGATGGCAAATCGGGGAATTCCGCTCCCGCCCCCGTGTGCCTGCGCTGCGACGACGTCGCCCCTGACGTCGCGGCGCGCGGGAAAAGCTGGTTCTGTGACGACGACGGCGCGCGCGAGCACCGTGCGTCCGTGCCACTGTGGGCTACGTGCTGCGCTGTGGGTGTGGGCGTGTCACTGCTCCGTGGTGGCGACGTGGCGTCACTGTGTGTGACCGTGACACGGCGCCGCGGCCGAGCGGCGGTGCAGGTGGCGGCGGTGGCGCCCCCGGTCTCTTCCAGAGACAGAGCGGCTCCTCAACCCCAACTCAAATCGGCTGTGCTCTGTCCTTTTCCTACTTGGCCTATTCAACAACGGGGTGCTTCTTCTAGAAGACGAAACACAAATTGCCCTCCCTCTGCTACGAACTGTGTACTGCAATCCAGAGCGCCCGGCCTAGTGTCACCGTGCGTGCGCCACCTAGCAGCTGCTAGGCTTCCGCTTCCGACTAGGCTACGAACCCGGCGAACCACGACAAAAACCGTGACATCACTCGTGACTATGCACAAACAAATATAGTGACCGTTGCTTATTCACTTGCGTTGCAGCTAGCTGATATTATCTATATGATGGTGGCATGTACCATCAGGCGTGATACATGTACATGTCCACACCTACGTGTTTTGTTTTTCAACTGACCTGATCACTAGCGTATAGTTACATCACGCGGCGTAGCCGCGTAGGGCCTGCGGCCGCCGGAAGCAGCAGCAGCCGGCGGCCGGAGCTCGGCACGTACCGCGTCCGGGACGCGGCGCCCATGGCCACTCCGCACAGGCCGAAGCGCGCGCAGCTTGTAGCCGAACAGGAACTCGAACACGTCCATGAACGACCACGCGAAGTAGCCCCGCGCGTCCGACCCGTTCCTGCATCTGCATGCAACCACCCGCGTCAGTTCAGTTCGTTGCCGGTCGCCACCACACGATGTTCATCTTTCAGGAAGGGAATCGAGATGATGGCGACGGATCGATTTTCGAGTGAGTGCAGTGGCAGTGCGCCCGCCGGATGGAACGGTTCAGCACTTCAAGGTAGCCCTGCAGGAACTCCGACATGAAGTCGTCGTCGCACACGATCTCGCCCGTTGCGTCGGGGGCGTCTCCCTGACCTGCCAACCAGATGCAAGAACAACACACGAACAGCTCATCATGCCGCTGATCGAGTTGCATTATTTGCACTAACAGTACAGCAGTAATGGCTGCAATGGCGTGTCAAATGTTGGCAGCATTTTTGTCTATACCATGTTAATTTGAAGAAATATTTGATCAAATTATAATTTTTTTGTTTGTAGGCTTTATTTAGACCTCAAATAATACCTATAAACAAAAAAAATATTATTTAGATAAATATTTTTTTAAATTCAAATATGATCAAACATGATCAAAATTTGATCTGACCAATGTCGACCTCAATCCGAACAAAACCCCAGCACCGGAGGGTTCCCGTAGTTGAGCTTCTGGTGCTCCAGCAGCTTCCCCAGCCCAGCGCCCATGGAGGAGACTCGATGCGGCCCTGCACATATGTCCGTGTCACTGTTACATCAACAACGACCCTGCCGCGCACCTGCTGTTGGTGCAAAGTACCTCTACGAGGGCTTCAAGTGGATCATGAGGAGATCGAGCACACATGTTTTAAATTTTTAACGGAACGTCTATATAGACTGTCTATAACTGTTTGATACTGTAGCACCACGATAAATAGAGAAAAAAATAGTTGGCAATCTAGATAGACAGTCCGTTGAAGACGGTCTAATGCTTCACTGACACTGCATACTGCATGCATTCATGCACGTGGCTCAGGGGAGCAACGCATTACTCTGAACGGCCGCGTCAGCGTAGTGGTCCCTCGGTTCTTGGCTGGCCTCATCCCTCTCCGCCGATCGCACGCGCAGGATGAGGTAATGATTGAAGACGACGAAGTCAAACGACCCCCGCGCTCTCGCCGACTCCGCCACCGATAAACGAGGCAGCCGATCGCCCACCCTGCGCCTCATCACCGGAGGGTACTCCCCGTACCCCAACTGACCAACGGATGCATGAACCTGCAGTTTCATAAGTGCATCAGCCGTCAAGTTGGTAACCGTTAGTGCTGCTAGCTGTAACCGTGAAGCTCCGATCCGGGCCGCCTGATGATGCTAGCAGCAGCAGCAGCACTACCGGCCATCCGAGATGGAAGTCGTTCATCCTCGCCGCAGCAGCTGCGTCCTGCGGCGTGCTGGTGGCGGGCTCGTGCCACCACCCCAAGACGGCGATCCCTATCTGGCCTCCTTGAGCTGCCTGCGCAACGATCAGTACGTGCAGCATTCAACTGTCTGTCTGCCGGCATTTCATCACTGTTAATTGGTTGGTATGTGTCGGGATTCAGAGTGCTGTGTCTGAAACTCTGGACAGAGACCTTGTACTTGTCTCTGTACAGGGACACCGCGGCGGTGTGCGCGAGCAGGAGGTGGTGCGCGGCGATGTACGGCTCCGTCGACGAGTCCCCGCCGGTGCAGTTCGCGCCGAAGGGGTAGGAGCACCGCCGCGGCGGCTGGGAGCCGTTGTCGAAGCCGCCGATGGGCTCTATGTTGGGCTCGTTCACCGTCACCCAGTGCTTCACCCTGTCCCCGAACTTCTTGAAGCAGACCTCTGAGGTAGTCTTCTCTGCAACACAGGTTCCAAGCAACTGTACTGTCAGCTCTCAACTCAAGCCTGACCTGACTGAACTTCCGCGGAAGCGATGGTGGCAGAGGAGGCCCCCGTATTCATCCTGAAGAACCTGGGGAAGATCAAAATGGTAGATGGTGGCATGAGGACGAATCCCTACAATCATGGCAGGGAATGAGCCCGGATTAGTCAGTCCATGTCAGTGTTGTGGTCTGACAACTCGTTTATCTCCACTCTCCAGGTACTTAGCCCATGTTACACATGCTGATAAATACTGAAATGGGCGTCTTCCAAGCAGTGTGTAATTCAGTAGCATTCAGTCTTGCAGCAAAGGGAAGAGTTTGCATCGCCATGTAACCTTTTAAAGAGCAAGACTGTATTACCGTGCAGCACCAGTTCATCTATCAGATTGTTGTAATATTCCAAGCCCTCTTGGTTGATCTCTCCCCTTCCATCTATGCAATGTGGCATCAGAAATTTTCAGGAATATATTTAATACTGAATTTTTCAAGAAGTCACTACTCTGCTTTATACCTACCTGGAATGAGCCTGGGGCAAGCGATGGAGAATCTGTATGCGTCTAAACCCATCTCATGCATAAGCTTTACATCTTCCTGACATCAAAGCAAAACTGAAACTTGTTTAATCCCCTCCCCCCCCCCCCCCCCAAAGGTATCTGAACCATTGTACACGCACAGTACTAACTAACCCTGTAGTGGTGATACTGATCTGCTGAAACATCCGCGGTGGATCCATCAAACGAGAAACCTATATCATCACAGACGGATTTCAGAATTCGAGGACGATAAATGCGTAACATAAACCATATGTATTTTCTGTGGTGATCATTTGCATCGATGTACCCTCATGGGTGAAGGTGTCCCAAATGCTTGCTGCTTGGTGTCCTTCCATCCTCTGCAGCCGCCCCTTCCACCTAGTGTGTTAAAATTAGGTCTCAAGCAAAGGATGAGATACCTTAGGTTTAGGATTATTAAATAGAGGCTCCTTCTAAGAAACAATATGTTGCTATTACTGATTAGAAACCCATTTTTAAAGTCACCATAATAATCCTCACAGAGACACTAGAAACAATATCATAACAATTTTTAAAATAGAACATATTGTCAATCTAGTAGACACTAGTCATCAATGACGATAATAGCCATTAATTATATTCTATTTTTACAAAAAAAGCCTTTTTCCATTATAAAAATAGTCGAAAGTAGATCTTTGAATCTTATCTAAATTGTCAAATATAAAACTAACCCTCTAATTTTATAGTAAATAACCAATATATCTCAATATGTAAAACAATCCGAAGTAACTACCTAGTTCCTATACAGATTACTCACATGCACTATTATGGAAAAGGTAACCCTCAAAATTTCCATATAAATTGTCAAACCTCGTCATTATTAGAATAGCCTAAAACAATCCCTAAATTTGCATCAAAATTATGAGAACCATTTATTGAGCAAAATCTAAATGTTAAAATTCACGGCAATAGGTGGTGCCAAGAAAATGGTATAATAGGTGGTACCAAGAGAATGGTACTGCAAGGGACCAATACATTTAAATCTATTTTATTAGGCCTATTTTTTAAATAGTTACATCAGCAAACCACAAATAATCGGTGAGGCTTATTTAAATAAGAGCTATTTTGGGCTATGTTGTCTTTTCCTATAGAGCTCCACAGCGGCAATTTTGCTGCTGCTGCAAGCTACAGCGACCAGGCCCTTTACACTTGTTGTAAAAGTATTTTTATACCACTTGGTATTATTACTCAAAATCTAACGCAGGGTGAACGGCTCGAATAAAGCATCAGAAAACGTCCAAATTCAGTACAACAGCATGGCGAACGTCCTGAATTTTTCGACCTTCGGAGGATCGTCATGGGGGATGGAGCAGCGCACGCGGCGATACCTGAAAAGCCGAGGTCCCTGCGCCGAAGACGAAGCCCTCGGGGAAGTCACTCCGGGTGATCGCAGAGGCACGCCTCGGCGCGACGGTGACGGCGACCAAGAAGAAGGCCAGCAGCGGCGAGGTACCGCGCGCTCGGACCACGGTGAAGCTGCTGCGAGGCGCCATATGGCTGTGAACTCCGCAGATCGATCGAGAGGAAACGGCAACTCGCTCTGGCCGGCTGCTCCTGCCGCCTGCCGGCGGCGCTGCTGAGTGCTGAACTGACGATGTACAATGTTTGGCGCCGCTGCGCTGCTAGTTCTACGGTTCGTCCTCGCTGTCGTGTCGCACTTTGACCGATGCGCCGATGCTGACAAGAGAGCGGGGAAACATGAAACATCAGGAAGTTGGGAAGCTCGGCAAAGGAACAAAGCGGTTGTTGGGATCCCTGAAGTTCAGTTTGTTGGGTATTCTTGCATTAAAACGGTTTTAGAATGGTTGAGAAGGATTGAAGTGTGTTTAAATTTTTAAAAATCACGATTTCTCTCAATTCTTTCCAATGGTACCCAACCCTTCTCACAATACTTAAAGATTAAATTACATGAGCGGTCCCTAAACTGTATCGAGGTGTCATCTGTGTCCCTAAACTATGAAAATGCATATCTATGTCCGTAAACTATGTCAAAGGTGTCATCTGGATCCTCAAACTATAAAAAATGCATATATAGATCCCTAAACTATGTCGGGGGTATCATCCGGATCCCTGAACTATGAAAATACATATTTAAAGATGACTATGGGAGGTGAAAAGAGAGGAGAGTGTGACTGACATGTGGGCCCCACTCTGCAGATCCCACCACGTCAGATTGCCACGCTGGATCATGACTATCTGCGTGGAAGGTTTGGGACCGGTAATGACTCACTTTAAATAGTTTAAGGACTTATTAGATATGTATTTTTATAGTTTTGAGGACCTAGATGACATCCCCAACGTAGTTTAGGGACTTAGATATGCATTTTCATCGTTTAGGGACACAGATGACATCCCTGACACTAGTTTAGGGATCTAGATATGCATTTTCATAGTTTAGGGACCCTAGATAACACTCTAGACATAGTTTAGAGGACCGCTCATATAATTTACTCATACATAAAGATTCGATTCTTTTTTTCTTTCACGCTGCAGATTGCCCGCAGCCCACGCTTCTTTTTTTGTCCAACGGAAGTAGGTAACACAGGCACCCGAGGTATCGTCATGGCCTCAGACCGAGTCCAACAAGGGTACCGAAGATGGTTTTGCACTGTAAGTAAGTGTACTATAGCTGTAAGTGAAAAAGATAAAATGGGGATGATGGTGGAGAGCCCTGCTGAAATCAGCCTCACGGCCGTGTGCACCGATCTGAGAGTGCTTATGTTTTTTCTATTTTTTTCTTTCAGCTTTAAATGTAATATCCCTATTTCTTATGTGTTGGTTCCAAGTTGTGTTTTTCTAATTTTATTTTGTTTTTTAAAGAAACTGTCAAAATACAAAAATACACTTCTTTTGACAATTTTAAGGTAACAGGACTTGAATACCGCCAGATGTATTGATAGAATTAGAAAAATGCCATTTCGCTTGGCCTTTTGTTTATTTATTCAAAAAATAGATTTTTTTTCTTTCTTCTCACATCATATTTTCAAAAGCGTAATAACTCTTCGGGTCAAAGGGGTGTACAAATTTGCAGTTCATTATAACATTTTCGTTCGTTGCCATGTTGATACCTAAATAATTAATCATCGGTTATTTCGATACAAAGTTTTCTTCAAATGGAAAGGTTATATACTTATATACAATGAAGTTGTAGAGTTCGTTGAGCACTTTTCAAAGCGTGATATACAAGGGTGTGAACATCGTTAGCATTGTATATCTTAAAAAAATCATACATTTTACATGTGAGTTTAAATGGAAATAAATTTATAAAAAAAATCTAGAGCTTAACATGATCTGCAACTTTTAGTTTATCACGCATGAAGAAATCGTGATGAGGAAATAATTGGCACAATGTTTGAATCTATAAGTATATATGTCAACATTATATCAATTATCGGCACCAGATGACTTCAAATAAGCACTATATGAGCTCCTCGAGATCTAAAAATTTGTCTTTGTCCATACATATGAGACTTTTTTTTTTCGGGTAATATGAGACAATTATTATATATTTTTTGCAAGAAAAAAAAAGAAAAGCTTGAGATGAAATATCACTTTAAAATGCTATGAACTAGAAAACTAGAGGTATTCGAGCTACAATTTTAATAGAGGATGTGTCTTCATCGGTACATATGAGCTATCATTGTTGAATGTGTGTCACAAGAGAAAAAAAGAGTTAGATGAAATATTGTTTTTCCCTAAATATACCATTACATATGGCGTATATAAATCGCCACTTTTTACTGGACTTTATTTTTCCATTTTTAATCTAGACAATTCTTTTATAAAAAAACGAAAGAAAAATATGAAAAAGGAAAAAACATCCTGATCTTTGGGGCCTTGGGGGATTCAAATTCAACGCTTCAGTTTCGTAGCGGGCCTGGTCCATGGAGGCCCAGCTTTTAAAGTTGGGCAGGCCGAATCGATGTCTCGGGTGGTGTCTGTGGTCACCATAACGTGTCATCTTATCCGTCGAGTTCCGAACGACCGGTCTTGATTACCAGGATGGACTCCAGGGGAGAAGCAGGACGTGATGTCACCAGACCAATGGCAGGCGTCCGAACACCAGATCTCGGGGCCCACTTGCCATAACCTCCATATAAATGCAGGAACCACCCCCAGGATTTCGAAAATCCAATCACCAGCGCCCTTTTCCTCCCCGCTGTGCCGCTCCTCCTCGAGAAGCCTCGGTCTCTCTCCCTCTCGAGCCATGGCGAAGGCAAGGACACACCCGTCGAAGCGACCCACCGACCAACTCCTCTTCGCGGCTGCACTATCCGTTTCCGTTCTCCTCCCTCTGCTCGTGCCGGCGGCTGCAACTGCGGCGGCGGCGGCGGTGGGGGACGGGGAGAACAAGTCGGCGCTGGGGGTCGGAAGGCAGTGGGCGGCTGGGAAGGACGAGAGGAAGATGGTCGCGGAGGGGGATGCTGGTGTAGGCGGGTCAGTGGAGGAAGACGAGTTCGCGGGTGGCTTCGGCTCCCTCGACAGCATGCTGCAGTGGGCGATCGGTATGGGGAGTCCAAACCTGTACCCACCCCTTCTTTCTAATTCTGCTGTACAGTCTTTTGGTTTTCTTGGGAAATTCCAATGGAATAGGAAAAATTTGCTTTAGTGGAGCCTGCAAATCGTTTTATAGTGCTAGCCTTCTAGGATCGCTTCGAGTTAATGTTGCAGCTGGATTGTGCGTTGTAGAATTTGGTTGCGTCTGACTGTCTGAGCCTATTAAACCATGTCTATTTTCTTTCTGAATCCTATCACATTTTGGTGGCGCAGGAAATTCTGATCCGGAGAAGCTGAAAGAGAAGGCAGCTGATGTGCAGAAGTTATCTGCAGATGAGCTGCTCAAGCGGCGTCAGGAGATCAAGGTATATAAAATGGATGATGGTTCACTGCTTCATTGTTCTGATCTCTGGTAATTTATTATCAGCTTCGTGGTGTGCTATATTGCTTTATTGCTGGTTACTTGTATCACTTGGACTACATTTATAAAACTCTGGCATGTCTGCTTCTAGATTAGTACTAGTGCTTGTCTGCATGCAGAGCTCTGCTGTATTGTATAATTTGTATCACTTGGACATCTTTTGCACTTGCTCTGTTATGTAGACTACCATTGACAAACTTTCTCTCTTACAATTATTGAATTATTGCCGATTTTCTCGACATCCTTATTCCTAGAGTGCTCCCAAGTTATTAGCATGTTCTTGTTAGTTGTAGACTTCTCAAGGTTTCAATTTTGTCCCACACATTCAGTCTGAGTGTTGTTGGCCAAGGAAAAGATAAAGTTCTTTTTTCCCCAGACAAGTTGAGCAGCATGAGTTCTGTCAGTAGTCACTAGTCAGGCAACTGGTTCTCCTCTATTATGATAAAATACAAAGCTTAAAACATTGTTGTACAGTGTACACTATGCTGACCATATATATTTTGCAGGAGTTGATGGAGAAGTTAAAGATGCCATCAGATGCTGACTTAATGAAAATTGCAATTGCTGACTTGAATAATTCTTCCATTTCACTGGAGGATCGCCAGCGCGCGTTGCAGGAACTTTTAGTACTTGTTGAGCCAATTGACAACGCTAATGGTAAGCCTGCCTTTCTTTTTTCAGTCTATACAGAAAACTGGGACGTCTATTTTGTCACCTTTAGCACCTAGGCTGCTGGCATAATTTAGCAACTGTTTTAGACTTGAATTAACTTTATTCCTCAGATGGTTCGTGCTTGAAGCTTATGTACAGTTCAGCATTTCGTAAAGTTACCAGGAACATTCTTTGAAGTGGTCATTTGCTTTTCTTAGAACCAGTTAGCATAAAAATGTATAACGATGCAATTATAACAAATATGTCTTTCAGAAAAGAAAAATAGGTCATGACATCATGCGAACTGCTGTGTGCTATTTGCGAGTGTAATTTTTTCTAAGGTTTTCTGTACTTCTATGTCGTTCTTGCATATGCTTAGATCTTGACAAACTTGGGGGCCTCCTTCCTGTGATTCAAGAGCTTAATAATGCAAATGAAGAAATACGGACCACCTCAGCGTGGGTCCTTGGTACGGCCAGTCAGAATAATGCAGTTGTACAAAACCAGGTAATGTAATTCACTGCAAGGATGAGCATTCTGATTCCACTATTATGCCTTTTGTGTTTAGAGAATGTGAGTACAAATTAGCAGATACTTATTTGGTTGGTTGGTTGCCAAACTTTGCCACGCCAATGTTATGCATGCCATAGTTTCTCCTAGGCGAATGCTTCATTCACTGCCACAGTTGTGGTTTGCCACACTTTTCCCACCTGCATAGACATATTCTTTTGGTATGGCATGCAATTTGCCCACTACACCTTAGGCGAAGTTTGGCAAAGAAGTGTAGTATCCAAAACTTCTGTTACTGTAACTTAGCATTATTATAACTTAATCCAATGTGCTTAAAAATGACGTTTACCTGTGTACTATTATGAATGCTTTCCCTTTTGATATTTCTACTGGTAATGTGATTGGTGGATTTCTTATTAACAATTGTTTCCCTTTTGTGTTTCTGATACGAGCACAGTTATGCCTTTCCATTGAAATCTCTTCTGAATTTCGACACTAGTTATGCAGTATGCCCCAATGTTACATTTAGATGTGCTAATAATACTGACTGCTTCACCCTTGGTTTAGATTCTTGGTTATGGAGCTTTGGCGAGGTTGGTGAAGATGGGCTATTCCACATCTACAGAAGAAGCTGCAAAAGCATTGTATGCTATATCTTCTTTGATCAGAAACAATGTAAATGGTCAGGAAGCATTCCATTCGGAAAATGGGAGCGCAATGTTGCAGGTAATGACAATTTTTAAATTCAGAATATGGTCACAGAATTGACTCACATCTGAAATCTTGGGCCTTTTTGCAGCACATATTGGTGAGCAATAGTATTGATGTTAGGCTACAGAAGAAGGCAGTGTTTTTAGTAACAGATCTGGCAGACTTTCAGCTAAACTCTGGAAACCCACAACTTCCTTTCTTGAGTGACCGCCTTTTTCTGAAGTCAATAATTGATATGTTATCAAGGTTTGACCTAGATCTTCAGGAAAAGGTATGGTTGGAATCGCCCCCGGTTCCTATTGTCTTGAGCATGCTAGTTGTTACCATCATTTAGCAGTATATTCAGCATTTTTCACGACAGTGTACTGTTCCTGCATATAACACTAGTATTTGCAACACTTTGTTCATGGAATATGTTTTTACCTGCTTACACAAAAATTATTTTCTTCGTTTGCCATGCCATTCTCCTTCATTATGTTTCCCCCTCAAGCAATCATGCGTATCCGAAGTTTTGATTGGAATGTCTTGGCTGAAATGTTTGTAGTTGTTCAGAGATGGAAGTGGCTACCGCACTTTCTGATATTTATTTATACCGTCCATAAGAACTAGCTCTTTGCACCTGCCTGATAAATTGATCTGATCCTTTTCTGTTGCAGGTTCTGTTGGCCATTAAGAGTCTCTTGAAACTTCCCTCAACTGATGTGGAGGACTTTGAGTTCTATGATCTCGGTAGTGTACTTTTCAGACTAGGGGTACAGTTGGAGGACTTGACATCAGAGGATCAAAAGGAGTTTGCTGTGGAGGTTGATGTGCTTCGGAGAGATGTTCAAACGCTCTTCCAACAGAAGCTCAAGCAGGTAATTACTGACCTTGTACCTTGAACTGAAGTCCAACAATTTGCTATGCTAACTTTCATTTCTTCTGCTTATGACCAGGGTAAAGCAAGCACGGCATGATATTTGGATGACCACCGTCCACCAGACCACCAGAAGATTTGCCTTTTGGATGCTTCTTGCAGCATTCAAGAATCATCAGTCCAGTCGGAGGGGGCAGAGGATGTTAGTAGCAATGCGGCAGGGTGTTGTAGAATCGTAGTGTATGGTGGCATGATAGGTTAGGCGCTAAGGCACGTGCTTATGACATCGTTTTGGCAAACCAATTATGGTTCTCACAGATGCTTTGTGATGTGGACACTGCAAAATCTGCAATGAAGCAATTTTTCTGCAGCCTCCTTTTGAGAATGATCGAGTCCGTTGATCAGATCATTCATGAGGGAACTAAACTGGGATCTGTGTATGTCTCAAAAAGAGGAGTCCATGACTGTTTCTGATTTTCTTACTGACTATCTAGTAGTACTTATCTAGTTTCAGTTTGCTGCTGCGTGCCTGTGTAATACAGTACTACTGCTAGTAGTCAGCCTAGTAGCCTAGTGCTGGAAGCCTGGAACAAAATCGCGACGTTTGCTTTGGGCCTTGTTGGCTTGTTGTAACCGAGAACTCTGCTAATAAAAAAAACTTAGTATATAATTTCCCTTCAAAACGATATGTATTGGAACGAAATGGGTAATATCAAATTATGCTCCAAAAGTGAATACCAGTAAAAGAAAGAAATCAAAGCCGTATATATTTTTTTTGATTGAGTACATCAGACTTGCCGCTAGTCGGCCCCGCTTACATCCATAACCATGCTGCCATGCATGGTTGGAGCAGTGAGTTGTCCGTGACCATCTTGCAATTCAATTTGGAGACGAGTAAACAAGGCACCACCATCTTTACAGCAGGGGTTCACGTCTCCACTTCCACTCCATCTCACAGCCT
Source organism: Paspalum vaginatum (assembly GCA_030272315.1). NCBI lineage: Eukaryota > Viridiplantae > Streptophyta > Magnoliopsida > Poales > Poaceae > Paspalum > Paspalum vaginatum. The sequence continues at coordinate 10,381,729 of CM059013.1, read as the reverse complement.
GCCAAGCGCATGTGGTTCCCCGGTCAACACGACTCACCAACCATCACCTGGACAGATCAGGCCAGGCGGCGGCCTTATCACCTCCGGGCTCCCCGCAGGCCTTATCACCCATCAGCGCGCGCCACCTTTCTCGGCAGCTCCTGGACCATCACCGGTGGATCAGACCACGAGCAGGGCAAACGCAAAATCGCAGCCGGCCAGCCGTGCACGGTGCACCTACCCGCGGGCATCCGCCACCCCACCCAGAGAGTCCCAGACCCGCACGAACCACGAAGGCGCGCGCCTGGCCGCCCGTTCGGGTCCCGAGCGCACGCCACGTCGACCTCGCGCCACGCGCCGAACCGAGCGGAGCGGTGGTGCGGTACCGTAGTAGGTGGCTTGGCTTGGCCTCGCGCGCGCGGCCGCTCGGTTGGCCCCTTCCCGGGCTTGCGGCTTCCCCCACCCTACCAGAACACCCACCAGGCCAGAGACCTCGCTCCCGTCCCTCCCTCCCTCGCCTCTCCCTACCAACGCTCTGCGCCAATCAAACGCATTCCCAAGTCAAACCGAAGACCGAGCGCATGGAGGCCGCGGCGGCGACCGCGCTCCCGTTCCCGGCGGCGGCGCCCTCCGCCGCGAGGGCGATGGCCCGGGCGCGGGCGGCGGGGCGCGCGCGTCCACGAGCGCGGCGCTCCGTGGTGGCCAAGCTGGAGGGCGGGCTGGGGAAGGGGGTGCCCACCACCAACTACGTCGTGCCGCTCGACAAGGCCACCGGGATGACGCGCCCGCTCGTCGAGATCCTGCGGGACCTCAACAAGCGCGTCCCCGACAAGATCATCGACCCCGACACCAACACCGTCCACTGGTGAGTGCTCTGTGCTGCTGCTGCTGCCGACGGCACCCGCACCGTGATTGCTCGATTTTCATCCGTCTCTCCGCCTCGCGTCGATTTCGCCTGCCTGCTGCGTGGTCACTAGTCGTTCGTTAGAGGAGAATGCGTGATGCTTGGCTCTCTGGGCGGATTTGGAGATAGTAGCGTTGCTGTTCCATAGACAGATTCATCCCTGGGAATCTGTACCTGTTTAGCCTTTAGATGGCCCACTGAGAACACGCGTTTCATGGGGGTGGAACGGCTTTGCATTGAAAGTATTTGGTGATACATCACGGGATTCCAACCGGAGCATTGACTAGCTTGGTTAACCTGTAAGGGCACATGTGGTCATGTTGATGGTGGTGTTCATTGCTCCTGTATTGTTGACAAAGTCAATTCAAGACATCCATCACAATGGATTGTCAGAAATTGCTTGATAACCTTATTCTCCCAGTAAGCTTCTTTTTTTTTTAGAGAACATGTACGTAGTCAATGATCGATTGTTCCCTAGTACGTTGGTTGAGTTCTGAATTTTAGCCAAGTTGGGGTGGCTTTTCTTTTATTTATTTTGAAAGGGACATAGCTCTGACCTTGGAATGTGTATAACGGATGGAGCTATATGGTTCCATGCTGGCATATATGCCCTACCATATCAGCTTTTTCAACCAATCTGCCACGAACAAAGCTGAATCTCTTGGGTTTGGTCTTAAAAAATCAATCATGCCTGCACTGGATATAACTTTATTATGCATACATAATAAGTTAACTGAATTTTTGGCTTGTTTAAGTGGAGTTGACACTATCTTAAATGTCTTGGTTTGTTTATTTTCTTTTTTTTTTGGAAGAAAATTTAATGTGGTGCCATATAACTAACTCAACCCTAATAATTATGCTGAAAATAAAGTTCCAGCTTGATATAAACTATTCTGCTCAGGGCAAAAGTAATTTGAGATTGAGGTGGCTAGAGGACCACTGAATTAGGAGGAAGTCTTGGGGTTCCTATGTGTAGCCATCAATCTCTTGCGCCAACAAAACATGATTTTACTTTCTTCCATTTCATAATGCAGGGATAAAATGTTCTTAATACATTGATCCTCATTCTCCATGCTGACCCGGTTGTCCTGTGTACTCGAGCACAAGATTAGATCATAGCATTTCCTCTGTCATGAGTGTGGATTTGCTGGATGAACAATTACTTTGTTCATCAACACTGCTTCTATTTCCTTCATAAGCAATGTTGTAGGTAGATGCCTTGGTTAAGATGACAAGGGACTATTATAGAATGCAATCATTTAAACTTGTCACTGATCATACTAAGTATTAACGTAAGTTTGATTTCTCTCATTACATGCAAGAAGTATTTTACTTATTTTAAGGATCTAACTGGTGCTTATCTCGTGAGTAATAGGAAACATGTGCCAACGATATTGATATAAATTTCATCTTGATCATGCAGGTATCATGCCAACAGAATGCTTAGCTTTTACGCACCAGGTGAGTTCTCTTTAGGGTTTGAAACTGTTTTATGCTTTCTCTTCAATGAACAGAATTTTGAAACTTTTCTCTGGTGGATGCTAAAATATTTCATGTTCAGATGTGCAAATAACCAGTCTATACCACGCTACGCCCGTTTTAGAGAATCCGAAGATAGCCTGACTCACTTCGCAGACATTGTGAAATGTTGACCCCATTAAGTTATTGGGTGTATAAAGTACTCTAAAATGAAGATTATAAGATGTTTTATACACATTTCTGTTGGATATTGGAGCTGTTGTGACTGGAGATAATCAGATAAAAAAACATGTGTGTTATATCAAAAACGTCTGCAGCTATATAACTTGATTAGTTTCTTACAAAGCACTTGTCTCTATGTAGAGATGTCACTAATGATTCCTATTTTCAGGTTGGTGCGGAGAAGTTCGTGATGTCATATATTCTGAGAATGGAACTGTAACTGTGGTATATCGAGTGATACTGAAAGGAACTGATGGAGAGGTATCCTTTCCCACCTTTTCTCTGAGAAAACAACTGTTTGTTCTTCACTAATCATCCTTCACTTGTATCTCTGTGGTTGTAGGCATACAGAGACGCCACCGGTACAGCACAGGTCCATGAGGGCCGTAGGGAAGATGCTGTTGCAGCTGCAGAGGAAGAAGCGTTCTGCAAAGCCTGCGCACGGTTTGGTTTTGGCCTGTACCTGTACCACCAGGATGATATCCATCACGATGACCACTTCCATTGAGGCTCAGTCTGTGCCAGAGCTGGTCATAAGTCATAATGTGCGTAGGGGATAGTAGGATGTGCCCCTGGAAAACTTCGTGTCCAGAGAAAATTTTGCTCTTTGTGTAGTATCATATTCATATACCCCAAGCGACAAGGCATATTTCCACCTTAATGTGAATGTAGATACAAAGAAGCATGTAACTTGTTTCTGGTGCTGCCTTTGTTGTTTTGAGTTGAGTCGATGGCTCGATGCCATCTTGCAAGAAACTGTCCATGTAGGGAACCAGTATGGAATTATGTTTTTACTTGATTGTTGTATTCCTCCATCTCATGCAGTTTAGGTGTATTTATTTCTTCGTCCATAGTTTCAGGTTCTCTTTGCTTATATCTTTGTGTGCATAAGACCATCAGTGTTTAGGTAGTTGTTGATGTTGTTGCGGACTAGTGCCTTTCCCTTATGGGCAAGATTGGATGCAGTTAATTAACAACATGATCACTGTGCGGTCAGTCGGTGATATTATCTAGTCAGCAGGCACTGATATCGTTGAGTATGAACTATGAAGTCCGGATACTTGAATGAGTGCATGTAAATTGCCATTTTAATTCTGAATAGAACACCAATCCAGTCTTCTCAATGAGAGAACCTCGCGGCAGGACGATGGGATCATCCTGCTGTAATCAAGCAGACAAGCACGCCGTCCTCGTCCTGTGTTGCTATGTATCCGTATAACTGTTGACTTGAGCGGCACGCTCACACAGGGCCCACATGTGAATTGCTGAAGTCCCGCTAACTTTAAGCTGCAGAGACCCATCCTGATATTGAGCCTTTGCGGACAGGATTTTCAAGATAACCGCAGGAAGGAAAATTCTCCTCGTATCGTGCTGCTATGTATCCGTATAATTGTAGGAACGAGCCCTCTGACTCAAGCGGGGCATCAGTAGCTGGCATGCAGGGCACGGTTACGTGGGGTCTAAATGTCAGTCGTTCAGGTCCTGCTAACTTTAAATTACCCTTTGTTGACAGAATTTTCAAGACAGCCGCCTCAAGGAAACTTGGATCACTTGTCGTGGAAAATGGTACATGCAAATTTCCACATCTGGAAATCGGCAAGGTTAGCAAGATCAAGCTCTTAAATTGTACCTATATATACTTATCCTTATATAAGGCGTCATTGCAGTGGGCTGCTTACCTGATAACATAACCTCAAAATATAATTTTATCGATTGCCTATGTTTTCTGTGTCGTCGGTGTCCATAGATTTGGCGGTGGCACAAACGACGAGGGATGAGTAAATGGGTTTTCCATGCTTTGTACTTTGTATAGGCAAATCGAGAAAGACGATCCAGATGTTGCTTTGGATGAGCTAATGCAGACGGCACAAGCGTACGTAGCGTCCCGTCACGGAAACGCCGGAGGCAATTGGCACTGGCTGACCGGCACCGAGCAATGCTAAGACCATGCTCATCAGTGAACTTGTTCGGAACGCTCAAAACAATACACTGTTTTGCAATCTTTACACGCAGTGTAAATAGAAATGAGTTTAAAATATAAGCGTTCGGCGGTCTCTCTAGTAAGTAAGTATAACATAAGAATGGATCGACGAATGATTTGAATATCCACCACTTCGAGAGTTCGAGTAGTGACGAGTGGTGGTGGGGCACCGCACTAGGCGCCGCCTATTAGATAGGTGTTGGGGCGGTCAGACAGAGATCAATGGACAGGCAAAGGTTGTGGCTTGTAAAATGTAAATAGAGATGGGTGGGCGCGGGAAGAGGACGATGGTCAGAAGAAGGTAGATGGCGGCAGCGCGGGGTGGAGACTGCTATGCTGAATCTGAAGAAAAAGAAGAGCGTATTTGAATTTGAATCATCCCAAAAGATCATGAGCGAAAACACTACATACCACGGTAGATAATAATAAAGTACAATCTATCTATCTATACATACTATATAAGTGAAATCTACTAAATATTTTTCTTCACATGCAGCATATCTATATCATCGTAGAGTCCACTGGCCACTAAACACTACTAATTGATGGTTTTATCGATTTTCTGTGCATAACATCACTCATGCATGTGCTTAAAATACATATTATATAAATGAAGTACACTAAATATTTCTCTTGGCATGCAGCATATCTACATCATCATAGGGTCCGCTAGCCACTAAACACTACTAATTGATGGTTTCATCGATTTTCTGTGCCTAACATCACTCACACATGTTCTTAAAATTATGTATTTCTCTTAGCATGCAGTCTATCCACGTCATCATAGGGTCCACTGGCCACTAAACACCATTTGATGGTTTCATTGATTTTCTGTGCCTAACATGACTCATGCATGTACTTAAAATTATACATACATATTTTTCTAATATTTTAGTATTTTATTTATTGCATCTCATTTTATAAATAATGTCAATTTCAATACTATAAAACTTTTTAGTTACATCTGACTTTATAAAATCATATCAATTTTAATACTATAAAATTCCCGCGTTGCGTCAATTTCAATACTACGAAAGCCGCAAACCGGCCGTTGAGATCCGCCTCTAGCTAGGCATGCAAACGGCGCGGATGCGGCCTGCCCGCCCCGCGTACGTTCGAGCCGCTACGCGCTTGCGGGCATGAACGGCGGCCCGCATGGCGCCGCTCCACTTATACGGCGGCCCGCGCCGCACCGTATTCTCCGCCGCGCCCACTGTCGCCGACACCGCCGCCGCGCGCCGCCACTTTCTCGACCTCTGCCCGTTCCTCCGCCTCGCAGGCGCCGCCGCCAACCAGTCAGTGCTCGAGGCCATGGAGTCCGAGAAGACGGTGCACGTCGTCGGCCTTGGCACGCAGTGGCTCGAGCTGCTCCAACTCCTCGCTGCGCGACCCAAGGCCCGCCACACCTCCGCGACTCGACGTCCTGTTCGAGTTCAACCCCGTCGTGTCACGCCTCGACGTCGAATCGCTCCGCGGCAAGACCGGCGAGGCGCTCGCCATCACCTCAAGCCTCCAGCCGCACTGCCTCCTCGCCTCCGACGACGAGACCTGCGGCGGCGGCAAGGAGCGGCGCAGCCCGGAGTCCGGGCCCCACGTCGCGCGCTGACGCGCCGCGTTCCTGGGCTCGCTCTGGGCCTGTCGCCAAGCCAAGGTGATGGTGACGGAAGCAAGAACAAGCTTGCGCGTGGAGTGCCGTCGGCCGTCGCGGGGCAGCTAGGCTAGGATGGTTGCGTTCTGATGCTGCAAGTCAATGGCTCAATGGCGCACCGCCGGGACCCGTGGGGCTGCTCGCGTAGACCCGTTTCAATCACACGGGTTGATATGTCGGGTTACATGGGCTTGCGGCGCGGGTTAGTCCAACGGGTCAGCAGACAAGCCCGCGCCACTTGCAAGCCTACCTCTAGCCCATGCGTTTGGGCCCGTTCACGAGAACACTCGCGCGCCTACGAGAGAACCCGAACCCTCCGCACACAAACAACTAAATTTCGTAGAAGTCAGCCCGACGCGTCAAGTCCAACGCCCCAAGTCGCCCAAGGAAGCAAAACAGCGCGACGCAACCGACCGGTCCGACCCCACCGTTCCGCTACAATTTACGCGAAGCATCTGCATCCCCACGAATCTAAACCGCGTCCCCTTCCATCTCCGCTGATTCCCGGGTCCTCTTCGTCTCCGCTCGGAGTCCGCGATCGATCGAGCGACGCGGCGGTGGGAGTAAACAGGAACCGAAGCAGGGAGAGAAAGAGAAGGAAGGGGGGAGATGGCGGAGAACCCGCAGCTGTTCGGGAACGGGATGCCGGTGCCGTTCAACGGCGAGATGTTCGTCCTCGCGCGCGACGGCGTTGAGTTCCACGTCGACAAGATCCCGTCGTAAGTATCCTCCGCTTGCTGGTTTCGCGATGTATCGACTAGCGAGGATCCTGGTTTCCGGATGGGGATTTAGGGATTAATGGATGGACTAGGTTAGATTTCTAGGGTGGAAAAGGCACAATTGATTGAATGGGACGGGAGTCGGATCAAACAAAGGGTGATGGAGCAGGATAGAACGCTAGAGGAGGCGGCGTGGCCGACCGGAATTGAGCCCTTGGCTGTTTTTTTTTTTTTTTTTTTTTGGCCGGGGATGGGCATCGGCCCCGCTGCTGCCCCTTCATCTGGCGACGAATTTGGCGGTTGGTAGGATTATATTTCTTCAATATGTTTTACAGAGCTTGCAAATAGATACCACGATGTAAACTTGAACAATCACCAGTACTACCTGTTGTATCATCTTATTTAGAGAATTTGGAGCACCATGTGGTAAGAACTGGTAGATGAGAAAGCGGGAACCGTGCCTGATCTCCTATGGTTGGTATTTAAGTTTTCGAAGACTACAGCAGAACTACAAAATTTGTAGTAACATAGAAATTCTCTTTCATTTGTAAGGATGAGCATAATTTGCCACCTCATCACACAATGCTCACTATACTTGATAGGTGGATTTGTTCCTTGGATATGGCTTAAACTTCTTGTATCGAAAGCCTTATTGTTTTAATCATTGTTTTGTGCAAACATATCTAACAGTGTTTTCTTACTGATGCTTCTCTTGGTATCACTCAGAGCTCCTGGTGCTCATGTGAAAACAAAAGGCACAATCTACCTGTCTAATATAAGGATGGTGTTCGTTGCCAACAAGCCTGTTGGTAACTTCTTTGCTTTCGATATGCCCCTGGTAAGTGACCCCATTCTGAAAGTTGGATCATTGTATCTGCTTACAGAGTTTGAACAAAATGCAAGGGCAAAAACCAAAAAAGAGAAAAAAGAGGGGCAAATACTGCATGGCACCTAACCAAAGTTGTTGCCTGCAATCAGCATATCAGTTCTGCTCCTGTTGTTCGTTTACTTCTAACTTTTGACACAGACTTGGTCTGCACTTCAAATCTACAAGTGTCATTGTTGCGTAACAAATAGCATCGCGTTTTGGATTTCTTTCAGTTGGGGGATAACAGAGTGGAATAGGGACATGAGTATCATTTGGGGCTGTGGGCTATTAGCTAGTCTTAGCCCTCCATTGTAGGGTTAGAGTTAACCTTGTACTCCCTCCGGTTTATTTATGATTGATGTCAATTAGGCTAAATTTGCACTGGCCGGCGTCAAACAATTCAACACAGAGGGAGTACATATCATGATTCACCCTCCATCGTATGTATTGCCTGTTTAGGAAGAGCCCCCCTGTATATGATAATCCCACTAACTTATCTCTGTGTCCCTGCTATAGTGTATATTGTGTTGGCCATAGTTATATAAGTTTGACTGCATGTGTTCTTAAACATCATTCTACTATATTTGAGAGTATTGGATCTACTTTCACAATGTAAGTACAAAGAAAATACTCTCTCTGATCTGCTTCATAGTTTCCTTGAGGTCCGCAAAAAACAGCAAGATGGATGATTATGTGTGCACAAGTGCAATAGAATCTAGGTGAACATGGGATCTTTCTAACCAAGTGAAACAAACAAATGAAATGAGCATAATGACAGACTCTATTATAAGCAAGTTCTGTCCAAAGCTATTTTTAGTTTTTTTTTTTTTTACACAGGGTGGTGATCAATCTTTCATCATGGCTGTTGCTCAAGTGATTTGGAGTCCCTCAAATGTTTGATGCATTTTATCGGATAAGCATTGTTTATCTAGCAGTGCAATATGGGATATTAGCATACGCTTTCCTAATGGAAATTATAACCACTCCGGCTTTCATTAAATTTAAGTCTTATTTTGGCTCATTGTTCTATACCTTCCAAACTGGTTTTTTGTTGAGCTTGTGGGTTGATACCGTGTTGCTGCTCTCATGCTCTGGGTCATTGTTTAGTTTGGAGGATATATTCTGTACTGATGTGGTGTATAGTTTGTATGGTGATGCCAACAAGATTTAATTAAGCGATCAACTGCCATCAATTTTCCCTTTTTCTTTCCAAAGTGCTTTCTCAATATCAATCTGAATCCTCTTGCTTGCTTGCCTCTGCAGTTGTTTGTGCACGGTGAGAAGTTCAATCAGCCCATATTTCACTGCAATAACATCTCTGGATATGTCGAACCAGTGAGTATCATAGTGCTTGGCATAAATTACCCTATATCTGCCACTTGGTTGCTGACATAGGATGTTCCAATGCAGGTTGTTCCTGAGAACCAGAACAGGGCCCTGTACTCAACCCACACCTTCAAGATCTTGTTCAAGGAAGGCGGCTGTGGTACTTTCGTTCCTCTCTTCCTGAACCTGATTGCATCTGTGCGGCGCTACAACCAGTTTGAAGCCCAGTCAGCTGCTAACATGGCACCACGCGTAGACCCTCTTCAAGCTGCGCAGACTCCTGTTGATGAGATGATGCGTCGCGCGTAAGTGCTCGCAACCTAGAACCTACCAACTTTTGCTCTTCGTTAATCATTCTCTCCACTATGGAGTGTGAACTCATGTTACTGGATATGTGCAGGTATGTTGACCCGAATGATCCTACCAAGATTTTCCTTCAGCAGCCTGCGCCGGAATCCCAGCTAAGGAGGAGAAACTACCACGGCCCAGCCGATAACGCGTAGTAGCCTTTGGCTGGATTGCCCATGCCCGTGCTCAATTAACTGTTGCGTGCATTTGAGCATTTCTTCTATCCAGCATTCCGTTGTCTATCCGTTTGTGCGTGTACTTAATATCGTACATATTGTTGTGGGATGGTCTCTCAATAAGTGCTGTACATAGCTATTGAATATTATTTCCGGAGGTTATAGTTGCTTGGTTAACTGGATGAGCGAGTGTTACCCTGCATGCTGGAGAGGGAGAGGCAACATCTACCGATGTGTGTAATGTTTCTCTGCAACTACCCTCATTTGGGCCTTGACGTAGGGAAGAATAGCTTACCACATCTGTGTATTTTGTGGCACGGGGCCTCTGCGTATCTTACTTATGATATGTTTTATAATTTTGTAGCAGGTAGAAATTTAATCATGGTTATATAGCCTGCAACAATGCATCGCCATACCTGCGGCTTTCCTTAGGGTTTGTTCGGTTAAAGTAAAATCCAAGAAAATTGGAAGGGATTTAATTTTTGGATTTAATCTCTTGCTAATCAAATTTGAATAGAAAGGGATTAAATCATCTCCAATCTTCTTTAAAACTGGGTAAACCAAACAATGCTTTAAAAAAAAAAGCTGTTAAGTCCTACACTAAATATATGCAAATGCGATCACTGTTACTAATTTGAGAATATAACTTTATTAGTGAACAAGTTTCACAACGAGGAAGAATATAATCAGTGTATATCTTTCACTTAATAAATATATATACTAGTGTACACGTACATGTGACACATATGACTGGCCGGACAAAGAAAGGAAAAAAAAAGAATGGAAAGGAATCTTAGGAATGAGATCTGCTTGATGTGTTCCAAAGACTAGGAAAGTACCTGTAGTATCGGTACAAATGAAGTGAGAAAAATAAAAGACTAAATGGTAAAAATATTTTTTTCTATTGGTTTTAAACGCTTTTCAATCATTTCCAACCCGCACAGTGGACCAATATAAGAGATACGTTGCGGCCATCATAGGTAAAAGAAGATTTATCTAAAACTCGTTCTTTTACAGTGTATTAGTAAAAATGCACGTGCATCCCACACGTGGCGCACATGTACAGTCAAAGTTAGTTATTTCATTTTGTAAATTTTTTATTTACAAAGAAAAAAAAAGCTCAAAGTGAATCCCTTGATGCAGCCCAACTTCATCTTTGATGGGCCAACCGGTCCAGGCCCATTTTGGTGGCCGACTCGCGGGGACCGTCGGACGGCTCCTGATGGCTCGAGCCGGAACAAAAACCGGGTGGCCGAACCCTACCAAACCCTAACCCCATTCCCACTCTCTTCCCTCACCCGGGTGGCCTAGGGGCGGCGGCCATCGGCGCGCTTCCTCCTCTCCCCCCGGCCTCGCATCCTCGTCCTTGTCTGCCTGCTGCGCCCTTCGCCGCCTCCTCCCGACCGGCGCGGTCCGCCACCGGGGCTCAGGCCGTCTCCTCCAGCCGCCCGCCGCCGGCCGCGCTCCCCCGACCGGATCCGCCCCCGGCGGCTGGTGGTGGGTGGGTGGTGGTGTCGGATCTACCGGCTCCATCCCGCAGCGGGTCTCCTCTCCCCCGGTGTCGCTGCCGGATCCGCTGGATGGCCGGTCTCTTCCTCCCCTCGCAGATTTATGATTTCTTATTTATTGATTTCTCAAAGTCAACCAGCTGCTTGTTTTGCAGGGCATGTTAATGTATTATGAATTCACAAATCTTGGGTTCTATGGATAATGTGGGATTATGACATGATTTCTGTGTTTTTTTTCTTTATAAAATTGGGCTGTGATGGATCTAAATTGGGCAAATAAGGCCTTGGCGGATCTGTATTGTACGATGTGTTGAGCTTGACCATGATTTCAATCTAGGTATGGGTACAATTTTAGGTGAAAAAAAACGGGAGCTGGACGGGCACGCCGCTTGGATAGCATGGTAGAAACATGTGTTTCTACCGTAAACACGTGCTTCTACAGTAAGAGTAACATGGGCCCATTTTGATCTAATTAATTGTCGTTACATGTTTAATCCGAAATTCGATTATAGGGTAAATTACAGTGTGCGTACAAGTTAGCACAACTTTTTACTACTTAACGTTAAAAAATCATAGGAAGTACAACTTTCTACTGCTTGACGTCACAGAGAACTCCCTCTCGTCTTTTTTTATTTGACGTTTACCGGAGCCAAATATATAAGAATGGAGATAGTCGACAATAAGTGCGGACAAGATGCCCTGTTTGGTACAATTTATTAGAAAGCGATTTTTTATAAACCGTATAAATAAGTGGAAAACACGGTCAAAATAAACTGATTTGACATAGCTTCTATTATTCAAGTATAAATGGGTGCGGTGAAAAAAAATGTAGCAAAAAAAAACTGAAAACAGACTATTGTGTGTGGCTAATAGTTCTGGTTTATTTTGGTCATAAGCTACGGTACCAATAAGAGCATTAGTACAGAAATTCTATAGAAAAAATTCCAAAGACCGACGGATCCAAATATGCAATCTGCATTGTAGTAAGGTGAAATGAATCTCAACGCACGCCTCCAAAGTTCGCACAGCGCCACAGGGTACGCTCGCGAAACCATTTGATCTGTCTTTGGTGATCGAACGGGCGTGATCACCAACGGACATAGATAACCATTTGGTGAACTGGCTGCCTGGCTGGCCGCTCGGAGAAGCCCAGGCTGGTAATCATATAATTTCCCTGACATATATAATCATCTTCGTCTGTGACAAAATAAAAAAGTGTCCTAATCAGCCATCATCTTGTCGCCAAGGCGCAAGCTCACCTCACCTGGGTTTTCGTCGCGGAGCCCGGGTCCTCCCGCCGCCTGGCCGCCTCTCGTCTCCCTCGCAAGCTGTAGCCCTCTCGCCGACTCAGCCGATCCCGCCATGGCTTCCGGTACTACTGCCCCCCAATAACCCCTCGTCCGCCTCTCCGCCGCCGGAGCCCCTCGTTTTTCTGTTGCAGTCCTTTGTTTTGGCTGCGTTGTTCGGCGATCCGTGTGTGGTTTCTGGGCTCGCTTCCTGCCGCTAGATCCGCGCCAGTGGTTTGTGTTTCTTAGGTTTTTTGCTTTGCTGGGTTGTTTGGATTGCATGGTTGGGTTTAAATCGATGCGGTGGGGCGCTGGGGGCAGATTGTAGAGGACGACGCTTCTGGGTTGGGAATTAGTGTAATGGATCAGTGGGTTGGGCAGTTCACATGCTGTGGTGGGTTTGAGACTTATCGTGTTACATATAGATGCAAATTTCGTAGGTCATGATGATGAGCCGGTTCTCTTGCAACACTTGTTCTGTTCTTCACTGATTGCTCTATGAATATAAGGAATATAATGAGTGGTTTTTTTGTACGATGTTTTGACATGAACTTAGTAACTTATCAGTGGTGCTTAGTGACATGGAAGCTTCATAAGTTAGTTATATCCTGGTGCTCAGTACATGCCTAGTTGATAAAAACATATTGAACCATTATGCTGTTATACTCAGATGAACCTTGGAGCCTTTTGCTTCGGGAAACTATTTATACGTGTACATTAAATTGTTCGCTACAGGTTGGGACTATTGAGTATGTAATTTTCCTGTGTGATTAGGCTAGAAGTAGCAATGATCGTGTGTGCTGTTTATAATGGATAATTCTATGGTTTCTAATATTACCATTTTTGGTGTACCCAATTATTTTTCAGATGGGAGCAAAAATTCGAAACCAGAGAAGCCGTCCTCAACAGCTGGTGATGGCCTCCCCAATCCTTTTGATTTTTCTTCTATGAGCAACTTGCTCAATGTAATCTCTCTTCCTATTGCTTTTGCTTTAAATGTTTTCATTAAGATGCTGACGTTGCACGGCACTTTTTCCCTTCTGCTGAAACACATTCCCATTCATTCATTCATCCAGTTGTTTCACTGTATTATCATGTTTAACATGTGCAGGATCCATCGATAAGAGAGATGGCAGAGCAAATTGCAAGTGACCCTGTGTTCAACCAGATGGCTGAACAGCTTCAGAAAAGTGCTCAAGGTGCTGGAGAACAGGGTATCCCTGAGCTTGGATCCTCAGCAGTACATGGAAACAATGCAACAAGTCATGCAAAATCCTCAGTTTGTGTCAATGGCGGAGCGCCTTGGGAATGCTCTTATGCAGGTACCATGCTCTGATTTCCCCACTTGTTGCTTGGTTTGTCCCCAGATGATGATTTTCTTCATTTTCTCTCCTTGTGTGATAGTAGGATCCTGCCATGTCCAGTATGCTCGAGAACTTGAGTAGTCCGGCTCATAAGGAGCAGCTTGAAGAGAGAATGGCTCGTATCAAGGAAGATCCATCCTTGAAGCCAATTCTTGATGAGATAGAGAACGGTGGGCCATCTGCAATGGTGAAGTAAGTGTTGTTGCTGTTATATACTAATATACTAGTTGTGAGATCAGACCATGACTTTAAAATTGCTGACATAGCTCTCTTTACTAAATTTAGGTACTGGAATGACCCTGAGGCTCTTCAGAAGATTGGCCAGGCAATGGGAATTAACCTTCCGGGTGATTCTAGTGTTTCCACTACTCTCTCTGGACCTGAAGAAACTGAGGAAGAAGGGGAGTATGACGATGAGTCAATTGTTCATCACACTGCTAGTGTTGGTGATGCAGAGGTAATGGACTAAAGGGCTCTAGAATCTTACTAATACTCTGGACCTGAAGAATCTGAAGAAACAGATGGCTGTAGAATCTTACTAATAATAAAGGGCCTGTTTTCTCTAGACAAATCTATTTCATATCTGGTTTCTTGCACTTATGGATCTTTAGTCACTTGCTTCGAAAGTCAGCCAGCAGTGCTTTTCAGCCACCTGCTTCAAAAGGAAGCCAACAGAGCTTTTCAGGGATGAAGTCCGCCTGCAAATTAGGCTCCATTCCTTCGATTAGTTTGAAACTTTGAATCTGGCAAATGTTTTTGTTATTGGATAAATTTTGTTTGTAGCTTTTTACATTAGAAAAATGTGGTTGAATGATGAGTAAATTTCTCATTTGGTTACATCTGTTTATCGCATTTTGAATGGAGGATTTCTATGTAATCTTTGAGGGATTCTACTGATTCATGCAAAACATCACATTTCTGGTTTTGTTTTGACTGCACTTTTTTTCCTGAGCTTTGCACTTTATGTGAATTCACCTTTAATTTTTTACGACACAATAGGGTCTGAAGAATGCTTTAGATGGTGGAGCAGACAAAGATGAAGAGGATGCCGAGGGAAGGAAGGCTTTGCATTTTGCATGTGGCTATGGCGAGGTAAGCAAATCTGTTTAACTTTCTTAAACTGAAACATATTATGCAACATTTGCTAGCTAATCTGAACAGTCCATGAGTTGATCAGTGGACCTGTGTCAGTTCACATTTTTCCCCAGGAAAGGTTTTGCTTGTTTCTGCCAAATTGTTATCTTGTGTTATATAATTTGTTCATTTCTGCAAATGCTTTGTTGCAACAAATTTCCTGGGAATATTTTGCTACTTTTCTGTAGCACTTCTTTGCTGACTACTGTGATTTACACACATGTAGTCTTGTATGTAAGGGCAATATGTTATTATTTCATAGATATAATTATTAGGTCCCAGCACGAGAATCACAAATTCAGACTGGAGCCTGCTGTAATGCTGCATTTCATTTTGTATGTTTGCAATTTTGTAGATATTATTATTAATAATGGCAACTAACTGAATGTTGTCCCATATAAATAGTTGAAATGTGCAGAAATCCTTCTGGAGGCAGGGGCTGCAGTTGATGCCCTGGACAAGAACAAAAACACTCCATTGCATTACGCCGCTGGATATGGTCGGAAGGAATGCGTGGATCTTCTGTTAAAGCACGGTGCTGCTGTGTGAGTTCAATCAGATGTTTTCTCAATTATTATACCAAGTCATTCCAGTCCCCCTTTTGATGTCTAATAACTTGTCGAAACGACTGCAGCACGCTCCAGAATCTGGACGGGAAAACCCCCATCGAGGTTGCCAGGCTCAACAATCAGGATGAGGTTCTCAAGTTGCTGGAGAAGGACGCTTTTCTATAAAAAGTGCTGGGCTAAAAACACATCAAGCCATCAAACTATTGGTTTTACATTGGTTTCTCTCGGTTCGGTGTGGTAGTGTCTGTCAATGCTGCGTTTCAAGTAGTCCATACGTAAAGAAGCACCGTTCCATGGTGATGCTACGTTTCTGAACGTGTGGCTGGGGCTTGGGCATGTTTTGGTGTTCTGCATCAAGGAGCTGTCATAGCTGTTGCATAGATTTATTTCAACGTCATTTAGAAGGCTATTTTTCCCTGTGTTTTTTTTGTGTGTGTGTATGATAAGGGCTTAGCCGTCGTAAGCTCTCGGATTAATGTCCATGCTTTCAATGGCAAGAGAGCTTTAGCCTTCCGGTCCGTGGTAGCAGAAGTACAGGTAGCATCATCAGGGGCGGATCCAGCGTGGGGACTAAGGGTGCGCCAGCCTCCCTATATGTTTGCACACCATGAAAAATATATGAGAGATGAAGGGAAAAAAGAAGGGAAGAAAGAAGAGAGGGTGCGGAAGAAGGAATAAGGGTCTGCCCATCAATCTTGGATCTACCCACCAATTCTGGATCCGCCACTTAGCATCACCGATCGAGCAGCAATGGCACACTACTCGTGTGCAAAGTGCGATGGATGTATGTGCTTTAGGCTGAGGTTGCTGATATGCTGTAACACTGTAGAGTGTAGACATACATACCGTAAACAGAGTGAGTTTGAAATTTAGTCCGTAAGACCTGGTGCCTGCGTATGCGTATCTCAACAACCAGGTGCATTGGCCGCCTTCGGGCGTCTAGCCAGCTTGCTTGCTGGTATGGTGCGTCATTCATCACTATTCCCTCATCGTCAGTTTGACTTCTCTGTTGTGAGCGCGTCGATCTGTAGTCTGCAGAGCACTATCTTGTTCAGTTGTTCATATATGTTCTTTGCTCTGCAGTCCTAACTCCTAAGACGCAGATCGATACGAGAGAATTCGATATCACGAAAGTCAAGTTGTATTTTGTTGGGTACTGTGCACTATTTAAATTCCGATAATCTGCGGCTTGGTCTGGTCTGCATCGCTGCGGCCGCACACAAATCGAAAGCGAACACGTGACAATGAGTTTGATTTTCCTTTCTTTTTACCCTATGCACGCTTGCACAGCAGCGAGAAGATTCGCAGAAGAGAACACGTGACACTGATTGATTTTCTTGTTTCTCGTTTTCGTAAGAAGCGCCGCGAGTAGACGAAGGAAGCCGTTCCGAGCTCAATCCACGTTAGAACTGGCCTGGAAACTTGATCCAGATGGCCAAGCAAGCAGCAAGAGAACGACAAGCAAAAAAGACAGCACGTGGAATAAGAACCATACACTGATACACAGGCAAGGTAGCCAGGTAGACAGGCGCTCACGTCTCGTATGATAACCTCGCCGTGTGGATTGCTACCGCCGGCGACTCGGCAGTCGGCAGCGGCCTCGAAGCGAAAGCGAAACACGAGAGCTGGCGACTCGCTCTGCCACGGCACGGAATCACTGGTAGCCCATAGGTCAGTATTGTCTCTTCTGTCCGTTTCGACGTAGATATTCGAGACAGTAGAATTGATTTGGGATGAATACCAAATTAGATCGATATCGGAATTGGTTTGAAATTTCAATTTTCAATGCTATTGTTTGGATATAAAAGAATACAAGTTGTTTATGGTGGTCGGAAAAAATAGGAACCGTCCATCAAAAGATATCTAATGGTTTAAAAAATAGGCGGTACCACGGTAGCGGTACCCGACGGTACCAAATAGTAGGGTCCGGTACCAAAAATGGTAGAACCGGTACCCATATTTTTTATTTTTTAATTCCACAAAGAGCATAAAAACCTTTAAAAATTAAAAAAATAGTGGTACCAGTCTGGTACCGGTGGGTTCATTTCTAACCACTATAAAATATCTCAAAAAAAATTGCTAACTGGAATCTAATTTCACCCAATACCAAGGTGACAGTCTGAAGAAAGAGAGAACTAGTTATAGTCCAATAACAAAAATTAAGTTATGATTTCAACTCTAAATTCCAAAAACAATCAAATAACAGAATTTAAAAAAATCAGATTCCATTTCCAGATTTTAAACTCCAATATCTGCTGCATATACGGAGCTCGTTCCTTGAGAGAGAGCGCCGGGGAATTTCTGAAAGCATCGGGATATTCCTTGCTGATCCATCGTGTGTCTGTGGCCTCTTCACCCCGTACTCCTACGGAGACTGACGCTGGGCCCATACCGGCCCTTGGACCGGCGCGTCAGTCAGTGCGCTCGGACCCCAGCTGTGCCACCGTCAGATCGCCACCCAACGGGCGCGATTGCCCAGCTCCCCCCACCGGCCATTCCACCCACTACCCGCCTCGCGGCGCCCGTCCGGTCCGGTTGACCGTGCGGCGACCAGCTCGCTCGCTCGAGAAGCCTCCGCGCGGCGGGGCCGGCCCCTCTGCTAAACCGTCGCCGCCCATTAATACCGCGCGCCCACGCTCCCCATGCCCGCGCCCGCCTCGCCGCTGCCAGTGCCAGTGCCGCCATGCTTCAGCGCGGCGCTCGGGCTCCGCCTGCGCGTGCTCCGGCGCCGCCGCCCCCGCCGGGGGCGCCGCCGGGGCAGGCCGTCGCACGGGAGGGTGGGCGACGGCGACGACGGAGGCCCGGAGCCGGTGCTGCTCGTGTCCGGGATGGGCGGCTCCGTGCTGCAGGCGCGCCGACGGTCCGACCCCAAGTTCGACGTCCGGGTCTGGGTGCGCATCCTCTTCGCCGACAAGTACTTCAAGAAGTACCTCTGGGCGCTCTACAACGCCGACACCGGTGGGTTGCCTTGCCTGCTCGTGCTCCACCTGTGCTGCTACTTTCGGGGTGCCCCCCTCTGTAGGTGGTGCTCGATGGAACGGCCCAGCTGAGTTGGTTGGGGAGTGAGTGAGTGAGTGGTTCTCTCAAGCATGCTTCGGGTGCCTTTTCTTCTTGCGCAGGGTACGTGGAGCCGTTGGACGACGATGTGGAGATTGTCGTGCCGGAGGACGACTACGGGCTGTACGCCATCGACATTCTTGATCCTTCCTGGGTGAGCTTGAGCTTCTCTGTGTTGGTTCAATGACACTATGGCAGGCATTGAGCTTGTGGTTAGTTTAGTCGGGGGTATTTAAAAAAAGTGGTCTTTTCTTGGTTTCTAAGCATGGTATATTCTTTTTTGAGACCGGTGGGTTGAGATATTTGGAGTGAGTCGTGCCGCACTCGGTCATTGGCAATAAGTGTGAATAGGAGGCGGACAGGATGAAACGGCCACATAGAGGAAGTAGTGATCGTTATCAATGCCATAAGAGAACCATTTTCGTCTTTTCTTCTTGTTGAAAGGACAAGGATAAGACATTTGGTAGATGTGCACTAAAGGATGCAATTGGACCATGGACAGACTCACAGACAGACATAACAGAAATCTAGTTTTTGGGTCATAAACTATTAATCTATAAACTAAAAGGATGACGGTTAGCAATCTATAAACTTTATGTATTTTATTTTACCTTTTGGAATTTTTAGTGCTCAATCATTCTTTTGGTGCCTATAAAGTGTTAGAAAACTTCCCAGAGACAAGTACACTGGGAACTGCGAACACCTAATCTATGCAGCATATGGACACTTATGTGGAGTACTGGCAACAACTTCTTGAGTAGTGAGACAATGCTAGATTGCTAGTCATGCCTTGCCCATGAAGTATACATAAGCACATTTAGGCAACTGATGAACTTGATACAGCTGCTAAATATTTGTTCTTTGTACTGACTACTAACTAAAATGATTGATTGTATCTTTACTTCTCTACATCGGAAGTGATGGTCTGAATGACATAGAATCTTGGATTTTCTTTCTCTAATATCACTGTATTAAACTTTATGCAATCTTCCCTTGAAGAGCATAAATGTCCGTGACATGATTTTCCCCACTTTATTTTATGCTTCAGTTTGTAGAACTTCTGCATCTGTCTATGGTGTATCATTTCCACGATATGATCGATATGCTCGTTGACTGTGGATACGAGAAAGGGACCACGCTATTTGGATATGGTTACGATTTTCGTCAAAGCAACAGGTGCTTTCTTTGTATGCCGTTGTGTGTTGAATTGGTAACATCAATGTGGACCAATAGTTCACTATCATGTAAGCACAAGGTGCTGTAACAGTGGTGTTATCTGGCAGGATAGACAAAGCGATGGCTGGTTTGAGAACAAAACTTGAGACAGCTTATAAGGCCTCTGGAGGGAAAAAAGTTAATTTGATCTCACATTCTATGGGTGGATTGCTAGTACGCTGCTTCATGTCTATGAATCATGATGTGAGTCTTCGTGTTTGCTATGCTTTTTGCTTATGTGTAATAATTCATGCCTTAAAATTTCCCCATTTTCTAGGTATTTGCTAAGTATGTCAACAAATGGATTTGCATTGCTTGTCCATTTCAAGGTATCTTATTTGTATTTTCAATTGATTTATCCTATTATTGCTGTCCTTTGACATAATATGTGTTTTATATTAGTAATTTTATCTCTGCAGGTGCCCCAGGATGCATCAATGATTCTCTGCTAACTGGATTGCAATTTGTTTATGGTTTTGAGAGCTTCTTTTTCGTTTCTAGATGGTCAATGCACCAACTGGTATTTCCTTTACGATGCTTTCTCGAACAATTTCTTCACCTCATCGCTCATTCTAGCAGCAAATAGCCTCTACAAACGTTGTAGTTGTATTGGCCTCCCATTTTAAGTCTCTTCTGATTATATGCAGCTTGTTGAATGCCCATCGATCTATGAAATGTTGCCAAATCCAGAGTTCAAGTGGAAGGAGAAACCAATTATTCAGGTTTGGCGTAAGAACCCTGAGGGGGATGGAATTGTGGAGCTCGTTCAATATGAAGAAACTGATTGCGTATCCTTGTTTCAAGAAGCTTTAAGGAATAATGAGGTATATTTCTAATGTAACAATGTTTTTTTTATCATATTTTATTTCTGATACATTTTTAGTACAGATGTTATCGATCCGAAGTGGCCTACAACATGGGCACTATAATTCATGCAGTTGACTCCATGCAGCTCTCCTAGTATGAGTAACTCCTTAATCCACTAATAGTTGATAGTTCCATCTTCGCATGTATCTGCAGCTCACGTATGACGGAAAGAACATTGCACTACCATTCAATATGTCAATCCTCAAATGGGCCACCAAGACCCGCCAAATTCTTGACAATGCTGAACTACCAGATACTGTGAGTTTTTACAGCATCTACGGAACGTCTTATGACACTCCATACGATGTGTGGTAAGCATATGGTGGCAGCTATACTAGCATCATCTAGCTTTTCTTCCTGCTCTACGTTCTTATTCTTTTCCCCCTAAAGGGTAGCAAGGGCATTGCTGCATAAATTAATAGAAGAAAAAGGATCGGCACTGTTTTTAAGGAAAAAACAGGCCCAAAAGCCAACTAACTCTGCAGGCTTACCCGCGGAACCTGACCTACATCGAAAAAGAGTTTTCGTTCTGAAATTCATCATTCTTATTTTGTACTATATGTAGACTTGTAGGTTACCAATGTATAGAGTTAGATTAGATAGATAAACTTTAGCATCTGATGAATCGATAATTGGAATGGACAAATTGCCAATATGATCAAATAAAAATGAGGCAGTTTCTTGTCAATATTTTGTCCTACTAAATTGACATCCAAAGCTGGAGCTGTTAGCTTATATCCAGGGTACCTTTTTATGAGGATACTTAAGAATTCTTGTGGTGAAAATATTCTAGCAACAAGTCTGATTGTTGAAATACATGATTTTGTTCCTCTGGTTCTAGATACATTACTTCTATTTTGTATTTTCACACAGCTATGGCTCTGAAAGCTCACCGATTGAAGATCTGTCAGAAGTGTGTCACACAGTGGTACTGTACCCTCTTGCTTGAAATCCATCAAGTTTTAGCTGTAAAGACCATAGTGCTTTTCACAAAAATATGACACCTGTGTGTCCTCTTTTCAGCCGGCATACACTTATGTGGATGGAGATTGCACAGTTCCTGCCGAGTCGGCAATGGTAAGTTGATACTTATCCCATTTGTGACCGTGCAGTGTTGCTATGAACTGCATTCGTAGTTTTGAGGACTCCTCGTTCAACATGAGCCTGTTCAAATGCCAGACTCGAAAAGTGGAAATGTTTTGGCCTAGGGATGGTGACAAATATCTACACACGCAGCAATACACACACCTCATCGACAGTAGTTTCAGACTCTTTTCAATGCCTTTTAGTTCATTTTGAGGAGGTTATTATAATCATATAATGGCATATCGCTTGCTCAACCTCATCAGAGACACTGATCAGTCACAGAAGCAGCTCAAACTCGTACTTACCACGTACGTGTGTTGACAGGCTGATGGGTTCGCTGCAAAGGAAAGAGTTGGTGTGGAGGCCGATCACCGTGGTCTGCTGTCTGACGAGAACGTGTTCGAGCTTCTCAAGAAATGGCTTGGCGTGAGCGAGAAGGTACAGCGGGGCCGCGTGTCGAAATCCAGAATGGTGGACCTAAGCTCCTAGCCGGGTCTGCCCTGTAGGTATCATCGCAATCTCTTCTTCAGGAGGACTGTTATTTTGGCTCTTTCCCATGTTGAAGAGACGATGGAACACAAATTCTAGGGGTTGTACTGTATGCCTTCACAATGCAATGTAAGTCGCTGCGGGCAACAAGGGCAATGCACTCGTGCCTCCCCCTCGGGGTACGAAATCTGTGCACAATGTAATGTAGTCTAGGGCACGCATATTCTCTGTGCCCTCCAAGGCTGGATCATAGTGATAAAGGAATAATGAAATGGAGCGCGATTTCAAAAGTATTTCTGGATTTGGAATGAGCACACTAACCTCATTTTGCTGCCAACTCATCTCTAGACTCTAGTACTACAAGCCTGCAAATTTAAGTCATGGGACTCCGACATATAATAATTCCCTTGTTCTTCGTGTGATTGGTAAGCGCGGGAAAGTTTAGGAATCCACTATATTCCACGCACATTTTTTTTAAGTACTAGTACTAATCTAGTACACATGATTCCAGTTTCTTAAATCTACTCATATTAATAAATACATTTCCATTTCGTGTTTATGAAAAAAATATCTCTGACGAACAAGGAAGCATATTATGCTTTGTACTTCTCCTAGCTCCTAATCCTTTTTTCTCACATCTATAGCAAAAGAATATCACACTCACAATCAAAGTCTTGTCCAACCACCACCGTATACATGCATGTTCTTGCAGTCGGACAGTTGCCTACAAGTACTACCTTGAGGCAGTAGCAACTGACGGAAACTCCTTGTTGGAGGCTGGCCCATCATCCCCGACGCCAGCGACGTCGGGAGTTTCTGCTGAGTGGTTCGCCGTCGCAGCCTCCTCATCGGTGGCCCCTGTAACCTGTGCCGTCTCTTCAGCGATCTGCCTTGAGCCCCTGCTTGGAGCAGTTTTAATTTGTGAGCAGGAACACCAGTGCAGTAAACAGCTACGCATCTATCTATGTCCATAAAGAGAAAATTGGTTCTTTGACACTCTCAACGTTGGGCCCAATCGTTGAGAGCGACAAAGAACAAATTTTTCTCGTCCACAAATGACAGAAACTGAAAAGGCACAGTACTTGTATGAGTAGATGACAAGGCCGGCTGATGTACCAGCAAAAGCAACGAAGTACATCCAATCAACCTGCAGATGCATAGAGTTTGCTTCCATCAGACCAATTTATGAATGACCAACGCGATAAGTGAATGGAGCAAGGGGTCCATGTGCCATACCTTCTCATGGTAAGCGAAAATACGGATTAGAACAGCCCACATGTCTGAGGTCAGGAGTGAGAGATTAAGCATGGTTGCGCCACATATCTGTAATAATCAAATGCAGACATGTCATGTGAATTTGTTTTTTCCCCTGGACAATCATGAAATTTTACAGAGGAGACAGTGGTCTTGCCTTGAGTATAATTGGCACCGTTGAGTAGAACAAGAACATTGCCACTGCAAATCCTATAAAGGGAATAATCTGAAAAGTATAAAAGTACACAGGACAAAAATGAATAATGACTGAAAAGGCAACTATCTAATGGAACATGCTTGACCAAAAAATACTGCCTGAAGCACAGGGAGGGAAGGAGACTCACCGCACCAGCATTCCAGTGGGTTGATCTGAGCTCCTGTCGCTCAAGTATGCTTCTTTAGCATTGTCAAGGAAAATGAATGTGGGGCTGTATTTTCTTGTGTTACAATGTGGTAATTTCGAAGTAACAAAGTCCGTTTACAATCAAAAGGATCCATCTTCACACTTTCCTACTTATGGACATGGTTGTGTAGAACCAGTTATGAGTAAGTGTTTATGGATAGTGCTGGATTGTATATCAGCATAAATATGAACCACTGAAAATCTGGCTGATTCAAATAATCAAGCACAAGGGTTCATGTAGCTGATTCCGTCAGTTGCTAATTATTTATTTCTTTTGTTTTGTAGTAGAACTGAAAAGGCGATGCAGAAGAAATTACTATGAACGAAAATAAATTACAATGCTATAAATCACTACTCATTATTGAGAATCAAGCTTAGGGCCTATTTGGAACGTAGGAATTTCACAAAATTGGCACAGAAATTTCACAGAAATCAGTTCAAAAACATAGGAAAAAAGTAAGAACAGGAAAAATTTCCTTTGTTCCAAAGGAAGCCTTAGTTTTTGGTCTCAAAGATGAAGGATACATTTGTATACCACTTATAATTGCTCCAAAAATACCTAGCATTGCCATAACCTCAACTCTGTTGCTTTTCTTGACAAAGTACTCCTGAAATGTTGTACACAGACATCTTTGAAGTTTGCATGTACTTCCTCAATCCCATGAAATAAGTCACGCGTGTATTTAGCACGATCTTTAAAGCAGAAGTTTGAATACGAATACCGAAATATCATAATCTTAAAGTACTTTTGAATACGAATCCAAATATATAACATGCATACGCTAAAAATATATGTTTTTTGACTAAATTGTTAGGTAAAGATTTTAAAGTTTGATTTTTCCAAATGCATGCACGCCTTATTTCATGGGATGGAGTGGGTATATATTTCTATGTTAGGCAATATATTGAGACATTTGAGGATTGAAATTGCAACACTAGTTTCATAGATCAATGGGCACAAGTATGCTTCGCATAATGATGGAAAAATAGTGGTGATTCCCAAATCATGCATACGCTAACAAGGATCAAGTCCAGATGAAAATATGCTGAAGGAGAATTGTATTGTCCTTAATGACAGCTGGTGTAGTTTCTAACCTCTGTAACATTACTGATGGCATAAAGCATTGACCCGCCAATAACAAGCAAATCACCTTTCAAGGGATTGGGTCCACCTGCATACAGTAAAGTGCAGGATAAAAATGAATTGCAATATTACACTACTATCTTGTGATATTCAGCACTTTTAATCTATTCGTCATATTCTAGAAGAGCTTGATGTGGGGCAATTAGATAATCAAGTACTCCATCCTCAAATGTAAGCATTCCTACCATTCCAAACTTCTGACAAATGTAAGCATTTCTTGCCTAAAACCGATAAGACTTGTCTTTTATTGCCTGGGTAAGGCACACAAGTAGCCATAAATAGCGCCAAGCACATCTAACCAAGCCTTCATTCAGGGGCACGAATGTCTTTTTTCTGATCTCCTTAATCTACCCTATAAATTCTAGAAATGCTTGCATTTGTTGACTGAGGGAGTATGCCTTGCTTAGTTCAAAATGTAGCTCAGATATTTAGTAGAAGATCACTTGGTGAGCCAAGGATACACAGAACTGTATCAGTGCAACTCCATATGCAGATATTTAGTAGAAGATCACTTGGTGAGCCAAGGATACATCAGAACTGTATCAGTGCAACTCCATATGTAGCAATAATGAAACAAGTTCTTACTTGCTCGATCTGAGGCATGCACATCAGAAAATACGACCAATATAATGCCAGCCACACAAACCCCAACACCAATGAATTTCCTCAGCCCGTATTTTGTTTTTAGGAAGATCCAAGTCAGCAGAATGGCACATGGAATGGACCAGCAATCCAGAAGCATCACACTCGTCAAGGATGTATACTGATAGGCCTTCACAACTGTGTGAAATAAAAAGCAACTTAGCATATACAGAAGGAAATAAAAAGAAACTCCAACTGACAAGACCACCTTCTTTACGTTCACTAATGGTAGACACATACCGATGTAGTTAGCTTCCACATCAACAATGCCAAGGATCAAGTAGTAGTACCATTTGATCTGCAGAAACAGAGTCGGAAAACATTTTATGATTTTAGGATTTCATTTGATGTTAACATTCACATTACTGCATCATAACATAAACCCTGTGGTGATGAACAACCCAAGCAACTTGTAAAGAGCAGAATAAGAATACGCATAAACATCTTGCTAACATAAAGGCACAAGCGAAATGCAAACACACCAATCATCCAAGAAAACAAACAGTACAGCACAAACTACTGGTCCAAGGGAATAATCTAAAGTCTGGACATGTGCTCAAATCCAAAAACAGCATAACTTTTTTTTGAGAATGTGCTGAGCACGTTTCTCATTAACGAGAAGAGTTTACAAAAGCCAAACAACAAAGCGAAAGCGAAAAGTCAACATGACCTCACAGCAGAGAAAAGCCAGAGAAGGAGAAGGAACACCACCACAGAACAAGCCACCTAGCTACCCCTCTCCACAACGAGCTCTGACAACCCAAGACACCAAGGCACAGTAGGAAAGCGCCGAGCTCCACCACCAACGACGAGAGGCTAAAGGCCGGAGAGGAAGCCCAAGAAAGATGACGCCTTCAAGAAGGTACCAGCGCCACCGACACCACCGGGGAGCTCACAACGACGACGACGAACACAGGGCAAAGCGACCAAAAGCAATGCCAGCAAAGGGAAGAAGAGGGTCGCGACCAGTAGCATAACTTTTGGTCCAGCAGGACTTCAACTAAAGAGATTGCTCTCGTGTCCTAAAACCTAATAAAATAGCATCTCAACAAGTGATCTCAACTTTTAGGACTGTAAAAATACTTCACCGCGTCAGTTTTTTTTTAATTCTGATGTATGAATTTCAGTTCAGTATAAGTGCTGAATAACAATTCATGTTCAGTATTTTTTTAAAAGGAACAAAATTTAAGGTTAGCTACCCTTTCCGCAGATTATAACAATTTAAGCCAAATAGTCTTAAAAGTTTTCTCGGAGTGTGAAAAGCAGTGTCCAGATATACCGTCAGATGTCGCCTTTTGTATAGCAGTGTTCCACCGTAAACAAGTGCAAGAAGGATGTAATTCAGCAGTGACTGTGATGTAGGTGCATTGACACCTGAAAACAGAAAACCTCATGATCTGGTATTATCTTCACAGTTTTTCAATCCGATTCTCATCTGTCATCAGTTCTGTTTTCCTGAAAACACAAAACAGGACACACAAAGAAACGGGAAAACCATGCATGGCAGTCCAAGATACAGGAGCCAAATGCCGGTTTCTTAGCAAAGCGCAATCAACCTTTCGACTAAAGTCAAGGACTCACGCGGCACAACTGAATTAGGCACAGCTAATTATTTTAAGACACCCTTTTATGTTGAGAACGATAACAAAATCCACCAGTACTGTGATCCTTCAAGAACTCCTAATCCTAAGAAGGATGCAGATTACGAACAAAGGACAGCACCGCCGGCGTACGGGAACACCACGTCAGCACAGATGGCGGCGGCGCAACCTACCTCGGCGAGCGAGCTCGGAGGAGGAGAAGCCGGTGGAGGTGATGAGCAACGAGACGAACTGCCCTAGCGCGAGCCCCACGAACACCTCCCGCCGCAGCCACCTCGGCGGCGGCGCCATTGCTTGGCTTCTCCCTCTTTCTCTCTGTTGTTGGCCCTCTTCCTAGACACCAACGTCGGCGTCCGAACTGTACAGGATTGCGAACGCGAACAAAGCAACGCCGGCGCGTGCAATTTATTTACTTCTTTTTTATTATTTATTTATGTTAGGTACCAGACGGTCAGCGGCTCTGCCTGTGGACCCCGGCGAGCGGCGTGTGTTGCTCGTTGCCAAAAACGTACCAGCTAAAATATTGTGATAAATTAAACTGATTTGTTAAAATTTTGACATAACACAATTTTACATCAAATCAAAGGAGTCCTTAAACTCTGATTAAGTATAAAACAACGTTTTGAGCCACTCTTGCATGTTTATACATAGGAATTACTAGTTCGTTTTTCTTTAAATGATTCATTTTCCATGAAAAAACTAGAGACGCAAGCAAGAGTAGCAGGTCCATTGGCAAGTCATTTTTTCACGGATGTTCACAATGTCTGAAAAAATAACTTATCGATAGACTCGCTAGCCGGCTTGCTTGCATCCTTAAGCAAAATCTTACACCAATTTTCGTGCTCTTGTAAAGAAAATTTGTGTTATCAGCTTTTTGAATGAAAAATTCACTAAGGTTGATTTTCCCCATTATTCTCTTTGTTTTTATTTAATAAACAATAGATATTTCGCTTAGGTTTTTCTCTTTCAAAGAACTAGAAGAATGCTCTAAATATTGCTGCAGAAAATCTCATGTTATTGTAACTTATTGATATGGATAGCTATATATAAAATGGTAGGTTGTCGTTAATGCATGTCAACGGATGATGTGGCTTATTAACTATGTGAATAACTAAATGCATACTTTACGCTGACGTAGATCATATTGATGCAGATAAGAGAGAATAGGCTAGTGGCGGGAGGCTTGCTGGCCTTGAATAGCTTGCATGGAGATTGCTAATGTTGTTTGCTCTTATGGGTTATAGTTTATAGTGCTTTAAAAGTTTCTATTGTCTTCTTTTATTTTAGGAATGGCTTGTTTTGTATCGTCAGCTAAAGTGAGAGTACTATCATGCACTACTACGCATACTTCAAATATCTCGTTCGATGTGCTCAAATGTCAACTTTATCCTCTGGAAATCAACATCACATATCAGCAACTATCACTAGCAGCGATTTAGTAATAACTTTTCTGGAGACAAAGTACAAACAGACTATTCACGTATATATACATATACTTTATTTTTTGGACACATTTACCTTTCAGAAACCGAGCCAGCAGATTTTATAGTTGACGAAGTCACCATTTCAGCCTTGCTGTTGATAGACTTGTTGCTTACCACTAACGAAAATAGCATCAGTTTTTTTTTTTGACACGAACTAGACATACAGGAGAGTTGCCGATTGTATTGATAAAGAAGAAAGAATCCAGACTGGGCAACAACCATACAACACACCATATAAACTCAACGCACCAAAGCCGGTTGGATTGGGATATCAACACGGCACAACCACACACCGCTGAAACAAACACAGACCCAAACCTAGACAAGACGCAAACTTCCAAAGCGACGCCCCCAACAAGGAGTGCGACGCCACAAGGCGCCGCCGCCGTCCGACCTACGGTCACGGTTTTCACTATAGAACACGATGCGCAAATGGAAAAGGGTGGAACGACGATGCTTCCAAGGAAGTAAAATGGCGCCTAGAGGCGTCGCCATCGTCAGCCCAGAGAACGGGCAACGCTTTTGCCACCACCACGAAACCCACTACACATCGAAAGCTGCGAACCGACCTTAGGTCCTGTGAAGAAGAAGATGAAGCCCCCGCCGCATCTCGAAAACTGTCAGCGAAACAAGAGGCGCAGACTGCACTACACCAAGAAGACCACCGCCATGCGAGACCTCCCGCCGCAGAGCCAGTGCAGCCTGGCACTCGAACCGACGGAGGAAACACACCAGATCCAAGACTTCAAGGTCGCCTCACCACACGCAGGGGCCTCACCACTTCTGCCTTTGGACTCCACACTCTCACGCGGGCCTCACCACACCCGTCTCTGGCCACCAGGAAGAGGATATGTTTCTCAAATTTCCATCGAAAAGAAGAGCAAGGTCGCCCTGTCCCCACGAACACCGCACAATCAATCTGCCACCAGGGCTCCAACCGCCACAACGCAGCCACCACAAGGTCATCCAAGTACGACCGTCAACATCAATGCCGCTTGCGCCATCTTTTGACAATGTCCAACGGCAGACTAGCCACTGCTAAGCAGAGCTAACCGCCGTAGTCCGCTGCAAGCAAAGCTGCCACACTTGTCACCGCTGCAAGTGCCGTCTTCCGACGTTGTCCCTCGCTGCACTAGCAACTGCCGAGCAGAGCAAGACGCCAAGGTCCACTGCGAGCCCCTAAGGCGGCGAGCCCACAACGACTTTAAAGACGACCGCCGAAGCCACCTCCGTCACAGCCCGCGGCATCTTGCCCTCATACAAGAAGAAACCACGACAGCAAGCCCGCATCAAGGCAGCAACCCGAAGGAGGGAACAAGTGACGATAGAGCTCCACTTGTGCTCGACCCCCCGCCCCCTCGGACCCAGGGCCCGTGCGGCCTCTCACCGCCGCACCCACGTAGGGGGCCATCGCCGGCCCAGATCCACGCAAGGGAGCGCCAGATCAGGTGAGCAGCGCTCGGATCCAGAGAGCAACGATGACCTTCAGCGAGGGAGAGGGTCGGAGACACCACAGGCCGAGCCGCCGCCACAGACCGTGTGGCCGGCCGAGCCGTCACCACCGCCGCCGCAGACAGCGCGGAGCCCCCGCCGGCGCCAACATCCTCAAGCTGATGCCGATCATAGGAGAGGAGCGCAGCCCTCGCCGCCACCTCGCTGCTCCCTCCCCGCTCTTCTCCACTACCGGGTCGGAGCCGTCGAGCTGGATCTGGCCTGCCGCCTCGTCGCGCCGCCGAGCCCGAAGCCGCCGAGCCGGCCTTCCCTGGCGCCTCGTCCAGGCCGGAGCCGCCGGGGTCCGTCTTCTCTGACGCGGAGCCGCCGGCCTGCACCAGCGCGCAGCCGCCGCACCGCGCACCGTGGATGCCGAGCTCCTCGTACTGCCTAGATCCATCCACGAGAAGGCAAAAGGCCCCGACGTCGCCTTCCTAGGGGCCCGTGCGGCCTCCGGCAGCCTTCTCCGACAACGTTGAGGGGGGACGGGGTAAAGTCAGGCCTAGTGGCGGACCCCGGGGGTGCTCCATATATGCCAAGGCATACTCTAAGATCACAAAACAGTGTGTATCTGTAATACTCCGTATTTTAAAACACCGAAGTGCATTGCAATTTACCCTAATTATCCTTTCAAAAATTTGATTCAAATTTAAATTTGAGGCCTTTTTAAAAACATTTAGAGTTTTCCAGGGGCAAAAATGTGAAACGGTAGTTTAAATTAAGCCCTTTCACTTTTGTACTTGGACCCCTGTCGAAAAATGTCAAAATCTAGGGTTAAAAATGAAAAGGGTAAAAGTAAAAAAAAAGCCGGGGGGGAACCTCGCGGGCCCGCTGGTCAGCCCGCCGCCACGCGCCCACTGGGCGAAGCCCAGCCGGGGGCGGCGGCCCGCGTGGCGGCCCGCCCGCCGGCGCCCCCTATCAGGCGGCGCTGACAGGTGGGACCGCGGGGGGGCGGGGTCTTCTTCCCCGCCGCGGCGCGCGGGGAGCAGCACTCCCCTGTCCCGCACCCGTGTCCCGCGCCCGCGCCCCGCGCCGTCGATGCCGCCTCCGCCACCGTCGCCATGACCCCGCGCCTGTAAGCCCCCACCCCACTCCCTCCTCCCCCTCTACGCCATGCCGAGCGCCGGCACGAGCTCGCCAGAGCTCGGAGCCCCGCATGGCGTCGCGGCCACCGCGGCGTCGCCGCCACGTTCCCCGCACGTGGGAACCCTTAGGGTTCCCGCCGACGCGCGCATCGGGTGCGCCGCGACTGCGCGCACCCCGCGCAGTAGGCGGTAGGTCGCTGTGGGCACCACCACCGCTGCGAGGCCACCTCGCCGGCGGGCGGCGACCTCACAGTGAAGGGAGAAGGGGGGAAAGAAGGGGAAAAAGGGAGGGAAAGAGAGAGGAGCTCGCGCCGCGCCTGAGGCCACCGCCGGCGAGGCCTCTCCTCCTCCGCCGCGCCGGATGGGCGCCGGCGCTGCCGGCGCGCCGCGCCGCGCGCCGAGCGGCCAGGCGAGCAGGGCGAGGCCGGTCCGCTGGGCCGCCCGCCGGGCAGGCCGGCCCCGGCCCGCGCGGCGGCTGGGCCGAGCCGGAAGGCTCCGGTTGGGCCGCGCCTTAGGGGAAGCAGGCCGCCGGCCCACTTCAGGCTGGGCCAGACCGAAAGGGAGCCTATGCGATTTTTGAAGGGGGAAATTAGAACTTTTTGCTTTGTTCTTTTTGTGGGCTGGGCCGAATTTCAACAGTAATTCTGTTTTTCTTTTTCCTTTAAATTTAATTTGTTTATCTATTTTACTTTAATGTTAATATGTTTATTTTAATTAGAAAAATTATTTATTAATTCATATAAATAATTTGGTAATTCTAAAAAGAAATTAAATGAGAGTTTATATATTTAAAAAAAATTTAGCCTTTATTTAAAAATGCAGAAAAATTCATAAAGTGCATTAAAAATAGAAAATTAATTCAAAAATCCATTTTTATTATTCAAAAATTCCGAGAAAATTCATTTAAGCTTTTAAAATTATTTAAAAATATTTAAAAATACCTGGTAATTCATTTAAAGCATAGGACAATCATCTTCATCCGAAAAATATCCATGTTTAACCCCAACCACCCTTTTTCTTTAGAAAATTGTACATCTTATTTTTCAATAGGTTGATCATCCTCATATTTTAATAACTCCTGCATGTCATCAACTTAGGCACGTTGGTCCCACCACTTCCAGTTGAAGAGTCTTCCACTGCAACGGAAAATCCAGAAGCCGATGCGACTGAGGCATCCTTCATACCCGCAGGAGGAGACTCCGAGTTACCGACAGAGGCAGATCCTGTGACTCAAGGCAAGCCCCGGTGCATTACCCAGTTTTCTTTAAGTTCTTAATTTAAATCAGAGTTATGCTTGTGCATTAGAGTTAGGAATTGATTGAAACCCTAGAGCATAATTACTCATTATCCAGCATAAAACCCTATGCTCAGTAGATGGCTTAGGTAGCATAGGCCTAGAACGGATTTCTTTTACAGCAAGTTATTGGTTAAGAATAAGAAGAATGTTAATAATTTGACAGGCATGCGGCGGGATCAGTTTCGCTTTCGTACTTTACATGTTATGATTATTTGCTATGGACCCTGATCCTGCCTGTGTCGCATAAGGCCGTCCGATGTGTGGCCTGGTTGGGCCGAACGCGCCTCGTTCACTTACCTTCCTCAACGGGCTCCGGTAAGCCTTTCGTCCTGTTGTACCTAAGCGCGGAACTAGACGAGACCAACTGGAATGAGGAGGTTGGGCGGGTGTCGAAGGACTGACACCCGGGTTCAGTGAGGATGGTTCCGGTTAGGTGGCACTGGATGTTGGGTTGTCGTATGTGGGGTCGGTGTACACACATACGACGGGTGTATGAGTATCCCTCTCGAGAGGTGGAAAAATCGATTCGAATCGTCTGTGGCTTGCCGGTTGTAAGCTGCCTAATCACGACCAACATCGTAGTAAGAGAATTGATCTTGTTAATGATGAATGTTTGACAACATGTTTGTCCTGGTGGGTCCTGGTGGGTTAGTAGAATAGGAATAACTTAGCATGATCAGGTAATAACTAAAATGGTGAACCAAATTCTAAAAGCTAAGGATTTACTATTAGGCCTGCCGCAGTGTGAGTTGACCTAACCACCCCGGCTTTGAGTTAGGAAGTTGGGTTTCGACCCAGTGGTCGGGTAAGTCTTGCTGAGTAACTGGTACTCAGGCTTCTTGCCTATTCTTTTACAGGTGCGGAATACACGTGGTTTGAATGGGACCCTTACCTGCATCCTCCTTTCTTCTGAGTTAAGTTTTGCTACAACTGAAGCAGTTTAAGGTGTGTGTGGGTTGGAGAAACATGGAAACTATGTTACTTTTGTTTAAATGGCTGAAGAACTTATCAGCCGGGATGTAATAAGTACCAAACCCTATGTGTAATATTTTAACTTTATGTAATAAATGTAATGTGTATGTTGTAACCTGTGGACTCCTTCGAGAGTCGTCCCAAAAATCAAACTCGATCCGGATGGGAAGGTCAAGTCAGGATACCTACATCCTGAAGGACTACCGAGGTTAGTCCGGATCTGGTGATTAAGCACTAAATCCGGGTTAATCTAGGCGGTTCTGCCACAGTATCCTAGTGGTAAGTTTGTGCTGCTTTGGTTCAGGAGACCCCGGTTTGAATCCCATTGTGTGCATTTTTTTTCTGATTTTCTCTCCCGGCATACCCTATGTCTGAGAACTGGGTCCGCCACTGCGGTCAAGGCGGCAGCGGCGGCTAGGGTTACAGGGGGCGGCGCGAGGGCATCCGTGTCATGCCCAAGACAATCACATAAACATAAACTTAGGTGAGCGTGTTCAACGATGAAGAACCTAACTAAACAATGTGAATCGTAGATAACCACCTAATTTTATGAGTAATTATTAATTGGCATCATATGCAAAGAGGAACCATCTGATCCTATTATGCAAGTGTAAGGAATTTCCTTTTGATTTTAAGGATCACGCTGCAAACACAGATGACAGATCACACATACGGTACACGCCACCATGTTTTTAATAAGGAATGATTAGTTGACTTAGAGCTGCATTTCTTTTGTTAAAGTACAACATCACTGTGAGACTTTTGTTCTTGAAACTTTGCAAGTCAACGAAATAGAAAAATAGCTCATCGTTACTTTTTTTTTGTATAGAAAATACCACTCGATCCGTCACAAGTCGTTTTATTTTTTTTGACACAAATTTGATTTACCCGTCTTATTTAAAAATTCAAGAATTCTAATTTATTTTTATTGTGATTTAATTTAGTATATACTATATTTTAATTGTGACTTATTTTTTCATATTTTCATAATTTTTTTAATAAAACGAGTTGGTCCAACTGGTGTAAAAAAAAATCAAATGACATATAAATTGGGACAGAGTAAATACACCTCTATCCTAGAAGTCATGCATTGTACACGCAGATAGGTACAACAATATAATTGTATTCTGTGTGGCATAACTATAGATTTTTTTAGGACAGACTTAATTTGATTCATGAAAACATAAACTTGTACCAGCAACAGCTAGATGCGTTTTTATTGGCCATTGTTGATGCGACCACAGAAACTTAAACCACCAATTGCAGTTGGAAGAGGTGTGGCCTCCTAAAAACAATTCTCAAAATCAGCATCGATCTCCACTGTGCACCTGTGGCCGTTGTCTCTATAGCTTATCGCTTCACTTGCTGTGTGGCTGCTATCACGTGTGCGCAGTATATTCGCCGCTAGTATGGACCTGCACGCCCACATGTTGCGTGGTAGCGTCACGACATTTGAGCGCTACACTGTTGACGCCCAAGCAAGCTCATACCTCACTCCAGCGAGCGATGGAGAGAGGGGGTGCTATATCGTCACTGCTGCCCTATCCCCATTCCTTTGGTTGCGCCGTCGTCACCTTAGACCTTAAACTCTAATCCTAAATCTCTGTATGTCCTATATGGGTCTTATACGTTGGGTCTATACGAGTGCACGGTCACCATGCTCGTGAACAACCACCACTAGTGTAGACCTAAATGACATATTTAAAAGAGTTTATTGTGCGATTTGAGAGTGTACGAAACTAAATGGCATACTTAAATAAATTTAGAGGTATATTTTTAAAGTTTATATATCTACATGGCACACCTAAAATGACTTTAGGGTGTCTACGGTACGATTTGAGAGTTCGTGGACTTGACACCACCTCATGCCGCAATTTGGAATCGACGTGCATGCACTTCTATTCGTTTGGTTGGCCTCATGTAGCTAAGATTTTCTTTTCCATTTGATGGATTGTCATCGATGTATTGAGTGGAAAGTATGCAATAATTTGAGTATGATTCTCCTTTTGAGAGATGAAGCCAAAACTTATTTCCATTGTCAAAATAATGTGACACCACTTCACAAGTTTAAGGGCTACATATACATTTAACTCCTACCTAAATGTGAGATTCTCTTGACAAATAGTGTATTATTACCTCAGTCTATAAATTGGATCAACTAGCATGAAAAGTGCCCGACAAAGAATATCCCGGCGGGCGCCATCTCATTCGCACTAGTTCATCATCAGCTCATTGAGCGCATGCCATTTGAAACAAGCAACCACAACCATTATAGACAGGAGACAAAGGTCATTTTATTTGTCTAATACTCTGTGGTACGAATGTAGGAGTATTTGATTAATGACATGGATTGGTCGATGGAGCCTATGTTTCCTTGCAGCGTGCCCTCAGTTAACACACCATTCTGCCAGACGCCCAACCAACCGAAAGGCTAGGGGCGCATGGATTCTATTAGGATTTGCTTAGGCTGTGTTGAGCAGAAGGAATAAAACATGGACCAAAAATACAGAATCTATACTGTTATAACAATGTACATAGAGTGGAGTTTGAATTTGGTCCGTCATTTGATCATTTTTTTAATACCATTTTTCACTCAACAAAACCTTGTACCCCTCACATTGGCCCACTACACAGTTTAAAAGAGGTTGTAAATGGTCTAAAAATGATAGAAGAAAAATGTTTCTACTCTAGTCTTTTATTTTCTCACTTTGTTTTCTAAACATACACACAAACACATTTCTTTTCATAGAATTAATGTTAAAAAAAGAAGTCAATTAAGCAGGTCTCTTTCTTTTTTATTTTTTACTATTTATTTTCCTCTTTCTTAATTGCCCAATCTTCTCACTAATTGTCTGGCTAGTCAGTTGTTTTTCCACCAATCACCGCGTAAGTATAGCACGTACCTTTGTACTAGGCCGCGTATGGATCATCTTGGATTGCAAAATCCAGATTCTGAAATCTAGCTTCTCATCCGAACACTGCAAGTAGATTTTACAATTCACTCTCCGTGGACCGTGTAATCTCAGAAGCTGGCCCTTTTAAAATCTAGATTGCATAATCTAGAATGATCCATACGGGGCCGAGTCCAGTGGATTTCATCGTAGCCCAACCCATGTTATTCTAGTCAGTCAAAGGCTCACGGCGTTCTCACTCCTCAGTCTGTCGTGGCCCAACTACAGTCCGGATGCTCAGCCCAGCCCACACATCGTATTCGCAGTCTTCCCCTCCCCCGACCCCGAGCCACCTCGCCGTCAGCCGTCAGGCGTCGGCGACTCGGCGCCGTAGGCTACTGTCTCCCTCCCCTTCCCTACACGAAACCCCGCCAGGTTCGGCGGAGCACAAGCAAGGTTCGAACACGAATCAACGTGAGTACATGAGAACCTTCTCCGTCCCCGTCTCCCTCTCCCTCTCCCTCTCCCTCTCCTACAGTTCTGCGCGACTGCGCCGCCTACCGCCTTCCCCCTAGGAGCAACTGGAACGCGCCCCGCTCGCCTCGGCCGGGTCGAATCGTCGAGCCGTGGTCCTCTTATCCTCAAGGTGATGTACCTCCTCCGGTCGCCATTCCTTCGATCCTTGGGATTCTGTGTTGGAATTAGCGCTGGCGAATTTCCAACCCCTGCGTCTGCGTCTGCGTCTGCGTGTCTAACGGGGACGCGCGGTTCAAAGCGAATTTCGTTGCATCGCTTGGTGGTTGAGTTTCCTAGACGAGTTGCATGGCATATCCTAGTTGTAATTGAAGCTGGCTAGCCTGGTTGTGTGACAGTGTGAGGTCGTTAGAGAGACATGGGCCAATCTGCTAATTATCAGATGGCGCGTCACTTGAACGCGCATTGCTAGAGCATCAAAGTGCGTTACCCTGTGTATGGGTTCTCAATGCTTTGGTTCGTTTGATCAGCGTAGCTCTGCGTGTGACCGTGGCGAGCTCAAGAGCAAGCGCTCCTTCTAAAGATCCTGTAATCAATTGTACTGTTTATAGTTCTTAATATATTGCGTTTTTATCAATGTGTGATGTAGCTGCCACTCGTACAAGCTGTCAGATATAAAGTTTTTTTTTTTTTTTTGCATCGTTGAATTTCCTTGGTTGATCTTACTTTAATTTGCTATTGTTCCTTAACTCTTGTTTTTAAGTCAGAGTCCTGTAGTAGTTCTTCCCTTTGTCTAATCTTACCTTAAGGTTTTGGTCTTATTGGTACATGCCATCAAGAGGGATATGCATTCTCGTTCTTTTGTCTATTGAAAAACAAAGAGAGAAAAATATCCACAATAATTTCAGTTTGCAAGGCCTTCAGATCTGCAGACCATAAATCTGCAAGGCTCAGGGGGTTTAACCAGGAGGAAACCCACAAAGCAGGTCGGTACTTGAATTTTGGAACACTAATGGGCAGGATGGACGCGTCCATGGCCTCCATTCTGCTTGGAGGACCCACCAAGTAGATATATTATTTGTGCTTCAATAAAATTTCATGATTATTGAACTTTGGAACACCATCGCTTTTGCAATTGAACACTTTTACTCATAATTTCTAATATGAACATAATAATCTTTTATTGAGGTGGGTGGCATAAGAAGATGACATCCTAATGCTAGTTTGTTTCATACGGTATAAGTCAATTACTCTAATGCTTAACCGTCGACTAACATCTAATATGCTTTCAACTGGTTTATGTGTGTTTTAGTTTCTGAATTGTGAATGGTACTGCCATTGTAGATGTTTCTCTGTATCTGTTCTTCAGCTTGATCCAAGGAACCTGTTAAACCAACCACAAAATATTCTTAAGAAACTGGCAAATGTCTAAAGGAACTATTCTCCTATTCTAGGTGCGGCTTGTATTGTTTCTTTAGTTTCTTGTAGGCTGTATTGTATTGTTTCTTGAAATAGCTGTTGGCTATAGTGGTGACCGAGCATACTTTTTCATCAAAATGGGTTAGAAAGAACCTTATTTTGTAAGCAAAGAGCTGTCCTTATTAATGCTAAGGGCACCACTTAAGATACATAGCTTACGCCTGCAGCACATTATGAATGCACTCTACTTTCCTGAAAAGGATACATCCCACGCCAAGGAAACTGAGCTCTAATTCTGCCCAATGTATTATGGGAATAAAACGATTTCTGTTAGATTTAGAATATTCCTCTTCTAAAATTCTATACTTCAACCTTTGCCAACTTTGTGTTTGGATTAGAAGTTAATGGCTAGTGAGCCAACTATTGCCATGGTATCTATCTAGGTAAAGGACCATTTTGATTTTGTATATTTAATATCTACAGTTGTATTATTCTAAAATAGAAAAGTTTCTGTCCTACCTTCTGCCACCAACACCACTCTCCTTTTGGCAGTTGAAGTATAATGCAGCAACTGGTGCTCCGAGGCTGTAAATTGCTGAGAAGTCTCTGATGTTGAAATTTTGGCGCCATCCTGGTGCATAAACTGTTTGTCGTACTTGCTGTTTGAATAGCACAAAAACAATTCGATGAATTCCAGCTGGTGGCCTTGGGCTTTCGTAGGGAACTATTTCATTGCCTGAAAAAGCGTGTACTCCTTATTAGAATTTAGAATGCTTTACTGTGATTTCAATTTTTAAGGTGCAGGATGGCTTTAACCATTTTGCATCCCCCACCCACCCACCCGAAGAGCAAAGAAACACACAGACAAATACTTCTAGTGATGGAGTTGTTATTACCTGTAGAATATGCTGTGTATCATCCAAACTAAGTAAATATCAAAGTTGAACATATATTATCTACAGGTGGAAGTGGAATGTTCCCATCATTAAGCATTCGCAAAAAGGGAGAATGGGTGGTGATCATCTGCAGTGGTTAGGTACCGAGTGCAGTATGAATCAGAAATATTATGATTATGATATGTTAATTTGATTTCATTTGTTCAAATTGATTTAAAATTCTGTTTTACCACTTATAATTTTCTTCCAGTCTTGAATGATTAGCAAAGAAGTTTGTATGTCTGCTAGCCTAAAGAAAAAACAGAACTTGGTAAGCCAATCAGACGATTGAGCTACTAGATTGTGCCTGCATTATTGGAAATATGTATGACTTGGTAACACTGCCTGACTTTGAAGAAGTTCCTCATGCAATTTTCGAAAAAGCCACAGCACTAGTGTTTTGCGATAACTGATTACTGATAACAATTAATATGTTTTGTATCTTCATGCTGATATATATAATACTTGTGTGATCTAGTTGGCAGTGTCCTGAAGGGGACCTCTAGACCAGAAAGCAATTTGGCAACCTTATAGTCTCGTCTTTAATCTAAAAACTAAGCCCATTCCAGAATTTTATTTCTGTTTGGAAATGGAAATTCTCTATTTAAAATTATGAAGGATGTCTCACAGATTAAACATATAGCTGTATCCTGTATTTCCGTGGGCCCACACATAACATACCATTGGTCAAGCATTGTATATTGCCTAGCAGTGAAGCAGGCAACAATATCCATCTACTTGATTTCCTGTACAAGTTCTTCCCCACTGACTAGAGTGATCAAGTAAGGCCCACAGAAAACAGCATGATGTCAGATACTTAGCTTGAGGCGCTGTTGGGCAGATAACAACCGTCCAACTGCTTAACCTGCATCAAAATAGGTGCAGTCACATATTAGAGTGGGGCCCATCCCCCTCTCTCTAAGGTGCTTTGCATTTGATTTGATATGAATTATTACAAAGATTATTTATAGTTTAGTACTTGTCTTCGATAAGATTGAGTAATACTATTCTTCTGAATTGCTGAAAGTTGCTAAATCGGTAAGAGAATATGAAAATGCAGGCCAAAGAGGTGAGTGGCAGCCAAGATTGAACCGAACCAGAACATCGGATGAAAAGATAATGTCAGTTTACTTTATTTAACCTACTACATTCTCATGCACTTGGCGTGGATAGGCAGATAGTACTTGATGCAGATGTTAGTGTCTGGTATTTTACATGACAAAATTGCAACTGGTATGGGAGCGATTCAGATAAGTTCAGCACACATCTTTCTTGGTTTGCTATAAGTTTGTGCACACATGTTTCTTCAAATATTAACATTGGGACCACTAAGCATGGATGTCAGGCACAATAACATAAGCATGCAGCATGATGTACATGTATAAAGGTTTCATTATAAATGAGCATCTTTGAAATGAAATATATGTAACCATCTGCTCGCCAAAACAGTTACTTCATCAAAGCCTTATATCCCTTTGGTATGTTCATATCAACTATTTTGTCAAGCTTATACATGTTACATTGCAATACTAGTTCGTCCATAGTTACTTGTTTTCCTTTTCTATCAAGTCATTTGCCATTTGGCATAGGTTTAACTGACCACATGATTTGTTACTTTGTCAAGAGCAAGGTTCTAGTGAAACATTTACATTAAGTGGAAGATGACATGAGCTATTTATATTGATTGTGATATAAAACGAATATGAATATGTTTGTTTTTTAATTACCATAATAATAGTGTTCAAAGATGTAGTCCTCAAAAAGAAAGTAAAAAAAAAAAAATCCTAGTCTTTAAGTGCTAATTCAGTAGTAAGATGTTAGGTAAAGTGTCACCCACCAAAACGTGCATCTCTTGCCTCTGGTATATCTGTCACCAACCTGTAGAAAATGTACAGGAAAAAAGAAACAAAGGCCCACCTTTAGATCTTTAGTCGGCATCAAAATTTACTCATGCACAATGCAGATGATTAAGTAAATAATTTTTTATGTACATAAGTACGTAAATAATGCATGCACTTGCAAGATTAATGTTCATGTGGGAGGTTAACTTATCAATGACTGGTGAGGTGCACATTCACAGATCTAACTAATACATACGACTGTCTCTATGATTTTTTCTATATATTATGGTGGTTGATTTATCACACTCGAATTTAATCAACTAGTAAAAAAACCTACATAGCTGCAAATGGCGATCATGTTAGTTGACTTCTTTTAGTATGATGGCCCAATATAACATAATCACCATCTGCATTTGATATCAAATTGTGTTATCTTCTCCTAGTTTGGTCAACTTCTTAACACTCCTAGCCACAAATTTCATAGTTTATAAAGTTTCCAGATAATCCTAGCCACAATTATCAAGCGTCGCTTAAAAAGTAGTCATATAGTCTCGTTGTAAATTAAACAATCATAGTTTCCAGTTGAGCATGCTTAGTATGACGTAACAAATACCACTCGGTTCTTTTCATGAGTTCTTTTGTCTAAGCAATGTAACTCTTTTTTTCCCAAATAGTTTCAGACTATAAGCACAAGGGTATAGCTTTTGCACGCATGCTTATGCGATATTTTTCATGTCAATCTTGTAACTAAGCTTTATTTCGTTAAATATTTTGACATTTTACCTTGTTCTGTTTGATAATTGTAGCAATACAGAATGACGATCTCAAAGTAGTCAGGTTAGGACGTGAGGTCCATTGCTGTTTTCTGTTTAATTCATCCGTGAAGTAATTAATTGATAGATTCTTTATAGTACTTGTACCCTGTCCTTTCAGAGTTGTAAAATATCTTCTTGGTGAATTTAGAATGTATTATAATGATAAAAATAAGCTGCAATATTACCTTTTTATTTCCAAGCTACAGACATCAATTTAACTAGAAACTAATAATTGTTGACAATAAAATGACAGTCTGAACAAAGAGACTTATGTAAAGGGAACTTCGTTTATAGAAAAAATTACACTATCACAGAAACTGTGTTATCTTACCCAATAGCATACAGAACAAGAGTGCTTCAGATGTTGATTGATGGAAAAGAAACACCCCCCTCCTTTTTCGAGAGGGCTGCATCCAATCCTGCATGTTATCTAGGTAAGGGGTTCTTGAACGACAAACATTAAAACAATGTGGCAAGTAGCACTCATTTTTATTTTTTCTATTCAGAGTTTAGGAAAGATGCAATGCAACATTGTGCTTGAATCATAAAGATAATAAGCTCACCAATGCAGATATTCCCTGTACTCTGGTTTGCTTGGACTTGGTGCATCAGGATCCACCATAACCTTACAAGAGGCAACTTACGTCAGCATTTGTATATAGATAGGTTCAGTTACAGAGCAGATGAGACTTAAACTCTGAAGAGCAAACGAAACAAAAGAGTACTTTTGGTGATCTTACTTTTTTTTCTAACAACAGCAGACATAAACTTTGATAACACCCATATTTGTAAGGAGCTATAGTTTTGGATGCTTGTTCATGTGCACAATGTGTCGTGTATGTACATTGTATCTGAGGAAGATACGGCAGTAGGGGTGTATGAGTAATTTACTGTGTGACTTTTCTTTGTTTAAAAAAAACTACAAAGGCTAGGCTTGAAATTGTGGGGGTATTCCATTGAAGTTGTTCAAATTGTGCCCATGGTTGTTCATTTGTTTAGAAGATGTTCATAGGCAGTGACTTGAGAGAGCTCTATGCAACGGATGTACTTGTAGGGCTTTATCCTATCCAATATCCTTGTACCGTACCAGAGAGTACAACTAAGATAGCGTGCAGAAGCATATTCTAAAATAGCATGTAGGATACATGAACTTGATCATCAGCAAAAGTATTCTATGTGTTGCTCTTTGTACAACCAACATATACCATCCGATGGGATACTCTGTATCTACTCTCACAGCAACATTCTGTGCAACCTAATCAACAACCCGCAGTAGTTATATCATTGAAATTTGTATGTCCTTACGTAAACTATAGCTTATTTTAAGTAGAACTGCATCTGCATTTAAGAAAAGAGAGAGAAAGAAGCATATAGATTATAAGTTAATGTTTGCGCATGGGTCACTCTAAAAACTAGTACAGTTATACTACGTGTTACCTCTTCTCACATGAGAATAATCTTTTTTTTTTTCCGAACATTTTCTTGGAATCAAATTCATGTTTCACCTTACCTAATGCTTAAAACACCTGCACACTGCCTATCATGATCCTACAATCTATCATGATCACTTACAAGTGTGTAGAGCTTTGTTTGGTCATGTCCTTCAATTTCAACATGTGGTGCATTGAGCACTGCCGATGCTCGTACTCCAGTGCCATTTGTGATCTCCTTGTCACCATAATTGATCCTCAATGTTGCTGACTTTACAAAAGGATCCAACACATCACCAATTACCTGGCTCAATGCCAAAGGATCCCTGCCTCCTCGCGACATAGTTTAGTCTTATAATGAGCTAACGGTTGTAGAAGAGAGCTTTGTTAATTCACAACTGGTGGAAACTACACTATGGTGGAAGGGCTACCAAACGATGTTTTTTCCGTGGGAAGAACAGAGCAGGTCTTCGTAAATTTATATTAGGTGTGAAGCATCTACTTTATGTTCGCAACATTCCATTGAGCACTATAAGAAGATAGAATCTTACTTTTCATATTTATATTATTATGTTTTCCCCTTATAGTTGCCTCTTTGTTGCATGGACATGTAGAGTACCTATCAAGCTCCAGATGGTCTAGTTGTAATAGAAGCTGTACGGTATTTGTGAATGATATATATGGTCTGTTTTTTCATGCATATATTCTCCAAAGATCTGGATGTACGTTTAAAGTGGCAAGAGTTAGCCTCCCCTGCATGGCGCCTTGCCTAGACTTGGCCTAAGGTTCACGATGAGTCATTTCATGTTCAACGATACTTCTCTGAGTGGTGTGAGGACATAGCTGGGAAAGATTCTTTGGATCAACATCACAATGCAGCAGTACGAAACCTGGGGAGGTAAGAGGCAGGTCATTAGCAATCTTCTTTTTCCTCTTCATTTGCTTTTCCTTGATGGTTATTGGAGTATGTAGTACTACATTCGTTTTCTAATATATGACACCGTAGACTTTTGACATGAAATTTTAACCATTCCTTTTATTTAATTAGTTTGTGCAAATATGCAAAAAAATACTAGTCAACCTTAAAGTGTTGATAAAACAAATCATAACAAAATAAATGAAACTTACATTTTTTAAATAAAACAACTATCAACATCGGTCCCAAAGTCAACATTGTCATATATTAGAAAAATATCGTTGCATTGCTACGGGTGAAATTTAATTGGGTTTATTGTCATACCACAATATGAAATACAATGGGATTAGAAAGACAAAGATTAAATAGATAGATTGTATTTTTGTTAGTGAACACTTATTCTTCTT
This sequence comes from Paspalum vaginatum, assembly GCA_030272315.1. Classification (NCBI taxonomy): domain Eukaryota; kingdom Viridiplantae; phylum Streptophyta; class Magnoliopsida; order Poales; family Poaceae; genus Paspalum; species Paspalum vaginatum. The sequence goes on along the minus strand of CM059013.1, from coordinate 10,337,003 downwards.
CGGCATCAATAGATCACTCATTATTTGCCATTAGTACAATATACACGGTCATTGAAGATGGACATTTGGTTATTACTACCATCATTATTTCTTTTTTTTTCAATTTTGGTACAATAAGTTAGTAACCGTGTTGCCACGGTTAATACAACCGACAACACGTGATTCAATAGGAAACTGACAGTGGAAACGGTACCATATTTTTGTGCAAATAACATTATTGTAACACTGTAATGATAAATATATTATTAAACAATAAATTGCACTAAAAAGCAAAAAAAGATATTAAACAGCCCGAAGTAGGGGTGTAAATGGATATCCGAATTGTCCGAATCGTCTGAACAAATTTGATTTAAAAAAAAGATGTAGAATGAGTTTTGTGCTCATTTTTATGCATTTTAACAATTTCATTGTAAAAAATAAGTATATGAACCTTATTTTCGTCCAATATAGAAAAAAGTTAAAAAGTATCCGTATCCGAATATGATTATGTCCAAACTCATTTTAGCAAATATAAAATAGATTTTGGATCCATTTTTCTATAGAAATTAATAATCTTAACACTAAAAACAATAATATATATTTAGATGGAAAAATATGTGTCCTATTTGTTCACCATGGATGAAAAAATACTATCTAGATAATTATCCGATTACACTCCTAGCCCGAAGAACCAATTTGGCCCGCTTATTTTCCGTAGACCAAAACGCTTCCGTTGTCCATCTAATCTAACGGCTTTGGATCATCTACGCCGAAAAAACCCTGCATTAATACCATAAACCACAGCTGAGAGGTGGAGGCGATGTGGTGGCACCCCATCCCTCTCCTCTCGAAGCCATGTACAACAGTCAACATGCACCTTCCATAGACTTTTGACATGAATTTTAACCATTCATTTTATTTAATTAGTTTGTGCAAATATGCAAAAATAGTACTCAAGCTTAAAGTGTCATTGATGATAAAAGAAGTCATAACAAAATAAATGAAACTTATCTCTGGACCTGTTATGGAGTACATTTTTTTAATAAGCCAACAGTCAGCATTGAGTACATTTTTTAATAAGACAACATGTGAGCTGCATAATTCGTGTATTGAAACCACATCATTGAGTACATTTTTTAATAAGACAACAGTCAACACTGGTCTCAAAGTTAACATTGTCATGTATTAAAACAGCAGAGGGAGTACTTCACTCTTCACCCTTTATTGAAAACTATTATCTGGACCTGTTATATGAGACAGTTCATGTGCTTATCTACGATAGGCCCATACATGTGAGCTGCATAGTTCGTATTTGTTTCCCCAATGGTATGTATACTCTTTCAACACACAGACATTGAAGTCCCGCCTTACAATATGTATACATTGGCACCTCTAAGTCGCGAGTTCAACTTTGCTAGAACAAATTAATGAAAATCCACTCGCTAGGCAAAACTAGGGTTCGGAGGATTTTTCTAAGTCCCGATGAAGTCTATTCCTCTTAATGAAAACCCGTGAGACGCCTGTTGCCTACGGGGCTCTTTTTTTATACATTGGCAAATTGCAGTTGCTAATTTTGACATGATCTATACATTGGCAAATTGCAGTTACGTTGCCAGTTTTGACACATCATTCATGTTCAAAAGCTACAGCTCATTGGCGGTTCGTTTCTACACGTTCCCTGTTTTTTTTTTTTCATTCTTAGATTTTTATTTTCATGTTCTAATGTATCTTTCCATTTTCATTCGATCAACATGTATTCACGTGTTGCTACATCGTTGCTTGTCCACATAACACAGTGTTGTAACGGCCTAGGTGTTTGAAGTCTAGTTCTTTTGAGACCATTATAAAACATCGTTGTTCATATATGCCGTCAAAATACTTGTATTATTGCTCAACCGTCGGACAACTTTCTTTCTGGACTTCTACGCCACTCCCGTCCACTCCGTCACTTCAACTGTGCTTTTGGACCCACCGTCAGTAGAAGACATGTTGACAGAAGTCCATTGTACCCTTGTCTTCCTCCTCCTGACACCGAAATATCAGCGACTTGGAGAATATGGAGAAATCAACGCCTAACGGCCCAGCAAAGCACGAGGCAGGAACCAGTCTGCCATGGGAAGCAAGACCAGATCACGAAATCACTACTAGAGGAGAGGAGTAGGAGGGCAGGTAGCAGTGTAGCACTAGCAGAGAAAGAAACGGGGAAGGAGGAGTTTTTCAGTTTCCAGATGCACATGAGCGGCGGCGACAAGGGGGGAGCAGGATGATGCCACCCAAGCAGCTGCTGACCATCATCCTCGTCGTCTTCTGCACGCTCTCCATCAAGCTGCTGGTTCAGGTTGCAGGCGGAACGGATCGCGGCTGTCCGCTGCGCGTCCGCAAGAGCCACGAGCTGCTCTACGGCTTGTCCCTCCAGGCCGGTGAGCTCGAGGGTGCTGCGCTGCTCCCTCCCCGGTGAGCTTCAGGCGAGCGAGCTCCCCCACAGGGGCCGCTCTGTCCGCGCTGCTCGTCCCCACCGCGGGCGTCCTGCCGCTCATCCGCGTCGACGGGGTACGGGTTGCTGCCTCCACGTCATGGGCGCACGGCTAAGGGCGCTCGCCGCCAAGAAGCTCGCGCTGCACCGCTCGCTCGCCGCGGCGCGGGCGCCTTGCAGGCTGCTGGTGTTCGGTGTCTCCCCGTAGCTCCTCGCGCTCGCCCAGCTCAACTCCGGTGCCGGCACCTGCGCCACCGCCTTCGTCACCGACAGCGCCGAGGAGTCGAGGACGCGGACGCCGCACGCCATCCGCTCTTCTCCAGGCACGGGCGCGGCAGGGGCGCTAGTGCGACTGCGGACTCCGTGGCCGTCCATCGGGTGGTACATAAGGAAACAGCGAATTTTGCATCGTCCTTCCCTCGTGGGAAAAGGGTCATTTTAGTCGGGAGTTAATGTCCGTTACAACTCGTGTTTATATCGTAATCATGGCAAGCATGCGCATCATTTCATCCATCAAATGCATCATCTTGTTTAATTTCTATGTTAAACATCTTGGTTTGAACGTTAGGGATGAAACTAGAATGAAAATTCTTAAATTAGGACAGTCAAACTCGTTTTCTGGGATTTATACTGCTGACTGTTCGGCATTTGAGGGTGGACTGTCCACAGGTCTAACTGGGAAAAGTCTCAGAACCGGCTGGGCACTGTCGAGTTTTGGCTGGTGAACGGCGGACTGTCCGAGCCCTGGGGGCGGACTGTCTGCAGGTCTAAGTTGGGGCACAGGCTGAGCTGAGTTAGGAACGGTTAATTTTCATCCCTTAATGGCGGATTGTCCGGGGTCTTTGAGGCGGACTATCCGCAGTACTACTCTTCTCGGCCAACAGCAACCTTAGCTTTTCCTGGTGGTTTTGACCACTAAACGGCAGACTGTCCGCGGGGTGAGTCCAAACTGTCCGCAGTTCTTTCTTTCGTTTCCTCTCGAGAACGACTAAGTCCCTGTAGGGGCTGAGTCTCTCTACGGCGGACAGTCCATGGCTTAAGTCTGGACTATCCGCAGTGCACTTTAGACGACAGCACAGTTAACTGGACCATCCCTGTTGGTGTTGGAAAATCCCAACGGCGGACTGTCTGCGAGGCGTGCGCTGGCATCTCTAGGCCGCACTGTCACGCATGCGCGAGGGGAAGGGGGGCACGTGGAGCCGTTGCCCCCAAAGCCCCGAGGAGGCTTCTCTCGGACACATCTCCTTCTCCACTCAGCACCTCACCTCTCTCTCTATAGTTCAAGAAAGAAGAGAGTTTTCCCCTCCAAGCTTTTTTCACCAAGATCCATCCTTGGAGGCCGTTGGAGACCATGGAGCTCCTCTCCCCTCTCCTCTAGGTGATTCTCCCTCAATCCCACTATTTTTCCCCTTGATTCTATGGTGGGAAACCCTAATCCCCCTCTCCCATGAATTTTCTCTCTCTAGGTCAAGAAGGAGCTCGTGCCCGATCTCTCTCCCCTTTGATTTCCATCACTTGAGGGCTGCTCTAAGCACTTAATCCATATCAGGTAAGCTCGATTTCGTGGGTGAGATGAGTGGCATTGATGTGTTCCTCATGTTCATGGTGATTTTGGAGGCATTGGAGCTCTCATGCTCATGGTATAGTAGGGATTCTAACCCTAGCATGTGAATGTAGGTGTGATTCTCGTATGATTTCCCATATCGTTGACTTAAGAATGACATTAGCTAGGTAACTTCATCAATGGGTTAAGTGTAGGATGATTATTAGATATGTGAGCCAGTAGCGATATAATTATTATGAGGTGAGAAGAGGGACTTATTTAATCTTGTCATGGTTAAAATGCATTGTTCATGATTTATGCATAATACATTATTCTCGCATCATGAGCATAGCATTGTTCTCATATTTGCATCATATGCACTCGTGTAGAGAGAGCCAGTAAATCAAGTGGAACTTGAACCCACACCGGAGCCTGCGAGTGACGTCCCTTCCTTTGAGCAGCAAGGTAGGCATCCTTTCTTTTACTCAATCTATTTTGGATCAATATTGTAATTTATTGTTTGTGCATAACATGTGTAATGAGTAGAGCCCAGTTGAAATATTCCTTAGGTTTAAAACAATTTCTAGTTGAGTATGTTTGCTAGGTGTCTCGAATTAATTGCTTAGCATTGCTTAGAAACGGTAGAAGACGAGTGATGTCAAGGTCACCACCACTCGCGAGCTTTAGGAATTGTTTTTAATTCAACTTCGTATCGGAATAGTAAAAGTGGAGCTATGTTAATGCTTAATATGATTCGGGCTTGGTGCAAGGCGATGCTTGCTCAAGTCACATAAGGTTACTAGTTGTCACATTCGGTTTTGAGCACCATTAAGTGCTCACCACATACTTATTTATGGGATGGGAAGCTAAGTAACATATGTCGCCCGAGGCATCCAATGGATTCAGGCGAGATGGTTGAGGTGTAGCTAGAGTTGCCTGACGTACTAGGGGCTTGGTGCATCTAGCCATCCCTGTCCATTCAGAGGACGTTTGGGGCGGGTATGCGAACGGTAGAGGGCATGAATCAACCCTTATCCTCAGCCAAGGATATGGTGGTTCGGTCTTGTGCCTCGTGTGGGAAAAGGAGTACACCTCGGCCGGGTGAAAAATCTATTCGAATAGCCGCGCTCTCGGTCATTGAGCACGCTCATTTCAATTGACTTCAACATAGAGTTTCGTATGCGACCTATGGAAGATTGGCTCTCGATCATGGATTTATTTTATACAATTGTATTGGTGATTGCTTAGAGAAAGGGTAGATGCTTTGTCTTTTGCTTATTATAACTTGCTCGAATGCTTTTCCTCATGTCAAATTAAAATGAATGAGCCTTGCATTCCACCAAAATTTGTGGCTATGGGATAAGACCTTGTGATGCCCTAGGCATCTCCCAAGCATTATCATGTGCATACTTTGTTTAATTACTTCTCATAAGCATCATCTCATCTCATGCTAATGTGCATTTGAGTTATATGAACAAACATGGTGAAAATAGCTAAGTGATGCACTCAGTTTTGCAAAAATGACGCTATAAATGTGAGCATAACTTAAAACCTATGGAGATTTAGGTGAAACTTTTTATACCAAACTTGTAGGTCTTAAGGTGGTAAACAACTTTGTCAATTAGAGCTTGTATGGAAAATGGGCTTAACTTAGTGTAAAGGGGGACTTTTGGTGTTACCCAACAAACACACTCCAAATCTGGCTTATTTAGACTTCTTCATTTTTTTTATAACCTAGAGTCCTTTTCATGCAAAGGTCCAATTGGGAAAGTTTTAGGCCATGAAATCTTGAACAACTTTGTCAAAAAGACTTTTGGGAGAAAATGGCTAGAAATAGGACATTTGAATTATCTAAGGAAAACAGTTCTCAGTCCAAACTGAGGGCTGATAGTTAAATTCAAATTTAAATCAAATTTAGAGCCAGAATTTGAAATTGGTGCTTTTGACAAAGTTGTAGATCTCAAAGGGTACAACATTTCATTCAATTGGGTCCTTTTCAAATTCGGCTCGCAAATTAGTCAAATTTGCGAAAATCAGAAACCTGGTCAGGGGTCAAATCTTTTTTTCATTTTTCGGGTTTTTCTTTTCCTCACGAGCCTATGACAGCTGGGTCCCACTTGTCAGAACGGCGGGTTTCCGCCCGACACCCGTCGCGGTGGGCCGCACCGGCTCCCTCGCTCCATGCACCCGGTCCATGCACCCTGATCTTCATCCCCGTCCTTGGCCCCACCTGTCAGCCCCACCGGTCCATAGACCCAGCTCACCCGCGTGCCTCCCTCTTCCCTCTCCGCCCGGGCGCGCCCACGCGGCGCTGGCCGCTGAGCGCCGTGGCCACGCGCCGGCCCCCCCGGCCGCCGCGGCCACGCGCCGCTGCCGCGCGCGGACAGCGCGCACGGCGCGCCTCCAAGGCGAGGGCGAGGCCCCGGCCTCCTTCCCCGAGCCCCATTCGCGCGCCCGCCCCTGAACTCCCTCAGCTCGGCCTCTCTGCTTTTCCCCGCCGCGCCAGTTCACGCCGCCATTGACGGCGAGCTCCGAGCTCGAGCTCGCGCCGCTCCCTCCGTCGCTCCCCGTGCCTCCACACCTACCCCGCGACCTTCGCCTCGCTCCCGCGCACCTCGCGCCCTAGACCTCGTCGCCGTTCCCCGCCCGGACGCCGAGATTCGACCTCGCCTCGACGTCGCGCCGCAGCCGGTTCACCCTCGGTTCATCTTCGCCGCCCGCCTCGCCCACGCCGTCTCCGCCATCACCGCCACCCCGAGGTAGAAGCCCCGCACAGGGAACACCCTCCCCAACCCGTGTCGCGGCCGCGGCGAGCTCCGGCTCGCCGGCGCGCGCGCGTCTTCCCGCGCGGCCGCGGTCGTCGCGAGGAAGAAGAAGGGGGCCGGGCAAATTTTAGATCCGGCCCCTGCTTTTTCTCATATTTGCGAATCGGTCCACCGCGCTGTACGCTGAGTCTTGTAAATCTTGCGTACTAGCCCCTGGGGTTCCGAAATAATCACAATCTAGCCCCTGGTTCTGTTGATTTTCATTTTAAATTGATTATTTCGACAGAAACCTTTGAAAAATCCTAGAAAATTCAATAAAAATCAGAAAAATACCAAATCAGTTGCATTGAAATCCTTTTGAATAGATCTGTCTAGGGAATATGATGGTTGAGTAGGAAAGTACCAATTACCCCTGATTATGTGCATGCATGAAAAACCTTGATAAATAGGAAATATGGGTAAAATGAACTTCAAAAATTATGAAATTTGGGCAGAGGCCTTATTATTCTGTGTAGGCTCTGTATAAATTTTGGTAGCTCAAATGTTCACTGTTAAATTACTATTTTGCCCCTACATGTGCTTTTAGCATGGAAATAAATGAGGAAATGTTGTTTATATAAAAATTAGGCTCTATATAGTTTTACATATTTTATTTGTGCTCCCTATAGCATAAAGAGCTCACTGTTGAAATGGGATTCTAGGCATGTCAAGAACAGTTAGTGTTTTGAAACTGATAAGTTCATGCATGTTTAATTTAATAAATAGAAAATATAGGTTAAATAGAAGTCAAAGCTTCTGAGTTTAGGGCAACAACATTGCTAGTATGCCGAGGCTTAGTATAAGAATTTGTTAGCTTAAATGCTTGCTGTATATTTACTATATTACCCTTACCTAGTAATTGAGCACATTGGTAACAATGGAAGAGAGTTCTAGATAATAGTAAGCACCGGTCTTTTCGCATAACTCGGTGCTATTCAGTCACACACCCCACGTAGTCATATGTGACAAGCTAAACTATCATAGGTGATGGCTTGTACGATTTCTTAAAGTTAAACAAGCTTTATCACGAAAATACATAATATTATTCCATAACCCTTGATTTCTTGCATTGCACTAATACATGCTCCAATTGCATCATGTCATGCATATAGATTCCGCGAACGAAGAACCACCGCCGAACCAACCCGCCGCGGAGGAGCCCGAGGAGGAGCTGCACCCAGAGCCAGAGGACCAACAACAAGAGCCCGACTTCGCTCAGGAGGCAGCTACTGACTCTAACGAGGAAGGTAGGCAGGACCATACTCTACCCAGCAAACAAATTATATTTGATGATTACGCATTTGCGTTAGGAGTTGCTTGGAACCAATTGCATTAGACTCCCTGGCCGCCCTGGCCCTAGCACCTATACATAGAGTTCGTAGGACGAGTATGCCTAGAAAATTGCTAGGTACGAGTAGACACGAGTGTGTGGACTCGTCACGTAGGTGTTTTCAAAGTTACAAAAGCTTACAGTCATATCATTTATTATTGTTGCTCATGAAATTAAATGGAGACCGGGCGGAGATTTATTTCAGTATATGCTTTTCATAAGGTTGCACTTCGGACTCCGCCCGAGTCGCATAAGGCCCGTTCGCTGTTCGCCTGCTGTTCGGCATAACATTGCTAGAGTGCTTATCCTGGATATGGGACCGGAGAAGTCTTTCCTGGGCTCGTCCCAAGCACAGAGACACGTTCCTACCCGCTGGTTGAGAGGAAGGTGGCCCGGGGGAGCTTGGTATTCATGGCGGGGAGACCGAGATGTCGGCAGGCTCGTCATGGGGGCACAACCCGGGGGCTAGGCGGGAGTGAATCGAACTTGGAACGAGCCAGGTTAAGATCAGGGCTATATGTGGGAACGCGATGGCTAGTAATCATATACCCCTGGCATGATAGTTATTCCCGGGAATTAAAATCGATTCGAATCGCTGATGCCCACCAGGTGTGGGAATGCTGATAATGCACACGGGCAACGTAGTAACTACTTAAACACTCTGGTATTTAATACTCATGATTTTGGAATACCACATGTTTGAATTGAACTGTTTACCTTACCGCAAGTTACTTTTGTGTTGACGGTTATACAAATGATGAAAACTTGCTATTTATGTTACACATGTTACTGTTTAAAACTAAAGGCTAAGGATCCACTTGCTAGTAAGCCGCTTCGCGTCAGCCGTAAGCCAATTCCATTAAGACCTACTGAGTAATTAGTACTCAGGGTTTGCCCCCACATTTTGAGCGCAGGTATGGAGTTCATGGTGTGCACTTGTGTTGGAGGCGGGGCATGCCCTCATTTAGGATGAGGTGACTGAGTGGCACGAGGGCAACATCGGTGGGCTCGATGTTGTACCTCTAATGCAAATCTTTTGGTGATAACATGGTGACCCCTAAACTTATATTTCCGCTGCGAGAAACTTTCAAACTTGCTACCGTATAACATTATGTTTGACTTGTATTTTATGTAAAAACTGGTTTGTAACTAAGTCTAATTTTATGCTATTCAACTGCCTGTGATGATGTTTTTGTTGTGGCTCCATCGTGAGTCAGATGTGTATGATGTCGGTTTCTCTGGGAAAAGGTAATATCGGGGGTCGAATGACTCTCGACGGACGACCGGGTTTAGTTCGGTCTAATCGCACTGCAAGCCAGAGGTGGCAGGTGTGCTTAGCCCGGATTAAATCGGCGGTTCCGCCACAGACCTGCTAGTACGAAATGTACTAACGGTGATGCCGTTAAGTTGATTTCAAGGTGAATCGGAGACCGTCTATGGCTACTTCTATCCCGCCGAGGGCGGTGATGGTTATGAGTGAAGAGCTTGAGAGAGGGGCATGGAATGTGTCGTGGCATGAGACACTTCCATTTATTTTGTGTACGACCGTATGTGAGAGCAACGTTGAGACTTTTCTGCTGCAAAACTCTAAACTTTTATGTAATCTCGAACCATGGTTTGTAAAACTTAATGACTCGTGATGATGTATGATTTGTAACTTGGTTATGGAGATCCTTGTGTTGGGATTGTGGAATACCGGGGTTGCTCAGGTTAAATTGGGGGTTCAGTGGATGAAACCCGGTTTAGCTCGGGTGATCTGGGCGGCTCCCTCACAAGTGTTGTGTATGCATCGTGCATGTACAGGTCCAGATTCCTCACTGCATTAGAATATCTCTGCAAGAAGAAATTATACTTTTGATGTGCGAATGGACATATAGAAGTTCCTAAGGAAGATGGAGTCATATCATGCTATGAAGCATGCGTTCAAGTTGCTCCAGCCAGAATACTACTCCCTCTCTAGTTTGAATAGATTCATGTAATTTTTCATGCATTTGTTTTGGATACGTGTCTAATCCATCATCATCCATATGAATATATACTTAGAAGAAGAAAAAAACTAGAATCTTTTACAATTTAGAATGGATGGAGCACATTCTGCCTCGGCTCTCCACATACGCGACAATATCTGCAACTGCCATTAACAATCGATGCATATTTGTTTTCTTTTCCTTATTCCTTTAGGGAATAAAAGATGAGGCCACTGCTTGCTATGTCTTATACTGTTATACCTTATACTCTACTTTACAGTTCACATCATGTACCTTACAATCTACTATGTCGTAACTTGTACGTTCCAGAATAAGTCTCTGTATTGTTCCAGCTTTTTTTAATTTTTTCCCTTAACAGCATATAGGACTATACACTAGATTGTAACTCTAAGCAACAAATGTGATGAAAATAAGTTACAGGCATTAGGATACTCATTTCGTTTCAGAAGTCATAGCTGAACAAAGGGCAAACTGATTTGACTTTCGATTATTAGATAACTCCTACAGTACTTTGCACGTGTACTTCAGCAAAGGTGCTTGACGACATGCAATTGTACAGTGAGAGCACAAAAAACTTTTGAAGGGAATATACTCGAACTTAATCTCTAACAATCTTGGAATAAAGGTACTGTCTTGCAGATCAGATGGGCATCTCCACCAGGACGGCGCAAGTAGAAAGGCAGAAGATCAGCTTTGAACTTTTGAAAGTTGTTATACTATTCCCTTCATTCTAAATTGTAATAGGTTCTAAACTTTGAGAGAGTCGTACACCATACTCTCTCCGTCCTAATTTATACGTGGTTTAACTTTTTTTCACACCAAATTTGATTCATCTTTTTCAAAAAAATTCATAATTATCATTTATTTTATTGTAATTTAGTTTAACATATACTTATATACTTTTACTATGACTTGAATTTTTTCATAGTATCGCATTTTTTTTAATAAAACGAGTTGGTATCATGAAAGTTAAATGGCCTATGAATTGAAAGACAATCAGCATTATTTATCAACGTTTATATGAATATGGACGAAAACAATTGGAGGTAAACCTCTTGTGATTTGGAATGGAGGAGGTATATTGCAGAGGGCAAAAGGCACCGGGGAACTTCCCCGCACTACAAACAGCCTACACCCAGCTTCTGTGGATGAACTCTTGCCATGCCTGCCGTTGGTCTGCCCTCTGATATATCTAGATTGTTCGCCAGCCAGCTGGAAAGTGCTAAAATCTTATCACTTCTAGATGAGAGTTGAATTTATTCTGCTGACGGGGAATCTTATAGTTTTAAAATTTGCATAAAAGGATGCCACGACACTCTTGATTCTGGTTTCAACAGCTATTGGCAAATGCTCGAGTATTGCGGCCTCAATGCATGCTGTCTGCCAAATTACGTACGAGCTTACAAGTTTTTTTTACTATTACCATTGACTTGGATGATTGGCAGACCTTTTTTTTTTTTTAATTCTGGTGTTAATTCTTCCTGTTTAACCAATACATGACGGCTCTAGAGGTAAGATTCTTGCAATGTATCCGTGATATATACTAGTTGTCTGGTTGATCCAGGTCGCTTAGACGTCCTTCATTGCAGCTTGTTTTGACTGGTGACCTGCATACAGGAACGTGAGGCAAAAGCCTCGAATGGAAGGGAATAAGGATTGCTGGACTGGCGAGAACAGTCTGGAAATCGCTTGCAAAATGAATGCGGACGGCGTGTGTGTGCAAGGGCAAAGGCAACCGCGCCCTTGCACTTCGTCAGTGCCTAGTGCCTACACACAGAGGATCCATCTACAGACCTGATAGAATGTTGATTTTTTATGGGACGAAGAAAATCCACACCTCGGTGACACATAGGAAAAACTTGAGGCCCTGTTTGAAACGCTGAAATTATTTCCCGTTCTTACGTTTTTTCTATGAAACTGTACTGTTTTCTATAAAATTTTGCACAATTCATATGAAATTCATGTGTTCTAAATATGGCACATCACGTAATTTCCTTCCTTGCAGAGCTGTTTTGACCGGTCTATTTCTCCCAAGCCACACCCATGCACACCCGCACCTAAAAAAGATCCAAAGTTCGTTAGTTATTAGAAGACAAAAGGAAATTATTACTTGAAGAAAGGGCGTGTAACAAATGTGCGAATGCTGAATTGATCGAGGAATACAAGAGAGCTGGACACGCACGGTGGCCTGACCGCCCGAGGAGTATGGGTGAGTACTGAGTACAAGGTTCATTCGGAAGACCTTGGCAAGTGCAAGGTTTAGTCAGAAGTGTTTTTGAGTGCTAAAACAGGAGCACAGTCTGACTGGAGCTTGACGCGATGCGATCAGGATAATGTTTTGGGGAGCAGAGCAGAGCTCTTTTTGGATGTCACCTATCATTTTGGTTCCTTATTTTGGATCTCTTGAGAAGAAATCGAGAGATTGATGATAGATTTTGGATTTAGAACGGATTGATGATAGATTTTGGATTTAGAACGGAGAGGAGAAGAACATGAACAGTAGCGGCACTTGGGGAACAGAGTGAGCCTTCACTCTCTCTGGCTCTCGATCCTTCCCAGCTCCTCTTCTTTATTTATTTTCACCTTTTACATTTTACTCCCTATCTATATTTATATTCATAACTCACACCAACACTCCCCCTCAAGATGGGACAAAAATATCATATAGACCCATCTTCTACGAAAAATAGAAAATATTTTTTCGGACAATTCTTTGGTTAGGACATCGGCTATCTGACTTGCAGATCTTACGTAAGATAGACAAATTATCCCTTTGTCTAACTTCTCCTTAATAAAGTGGCGATCGATCTCAATATGTTTTGTTCTATCATGATGAACCGGATTGTTGGCTATATCAATAGCCGCTTTGTTGTCACAGTATAGCATCAAAGGCTTGATACTAAGCAGCTTCAACTCCGTTAGGAGAATCTGCAACCATAATAGCTCGCATACACCATGGGCCATAGCACGGAACTCAGCCTCGGCAGTAGACCGTGCCACCACACTTTGCTTCTTGCTTCGCCAAGCAACTAGATTGCCTCCGACAAATGTACAATATCCAAAAGTTGACCGTCTATCATCCAAAGAGCCAGCCCAATCAGCATCAGCATGGCACTCTATTTTTAAATTTCCTTGTCTAGTATATAAAAGACCCTTCCCTGGGTAACTCTTGAGATACCGCAAGATGCGATAAACAGCATCCATATGTGATGATCTAGGATCATGCATAAATTGACTCACCACACTCACTGCAAAGGCAATATCAGGTCGAGTGTGAGATATATAAGCCTTCCAACAAGCCTTTGATAACACTCTCGATCCACTTGAGTCCCTCCTGCATCTTTACTTAAGCGATGATTTTGCTCAATAGGTGTGGCCGCTGGACGACATCCAAGCATACCGGTTTCCCTTAGTAAATCCAAAACATATTTCCTTTGAGAAAGAAATATTCCCTTTGGACCATAAGAGATTTCTATTCCACAGAAATATTTCAATTTCCCTAAATCTTTTACTTCAAACTCTTTTCCAAGATATTGCTTCAAATTAGAAATCTCAACGGCGTCATCCCCGGTGATCACAATATCGTCCACATACACTATTAAAATTGACACCTTGCCCGTGTCATGCTTATAGAATAGTGTATGATCAGCATTGCTTTGGGTATAATCTCTCTTGAGCATTGATTGCCTGAAACGGTCAAACCAGGCCCTTGGTGATTGTTTTAATCCTTATAAAGACCGATGTAGACGAAGCACCTTCCCATCGGTTTGACTTGTTTCAAATCCAGGTGGAATATGCATATATACTTCTTCGTGAAGATCTCCATGAAGAAACGCATTTTTTACATCCATCTGATATATATCCCAATCAAAATTAGCGGCACAAGATATAAGTGTCCTTACCGAATTCATCTTGGCCACCGGTGCAAAAGTCTCGTCATAATCAATTCCATAGGTTTGAGTGTACCCTTTTGCCACCAGGCGTGCTTTGTACCTATCCACCTCTCCATCTGGTCTATGTTTAATCGTGAATACCCACTTACACCCTACAGGTTGCTTTCCTTGTGGTAGATCCACGAGCTCCCAAGTGTTATTCTTCTCCAAAGCTCTCATCTCTTCTAGCATTGCTTCCTTCCACTTAGGATCCTCTTTGGCCAACTTCCAATTGTTGGGTATGGGTGTGGAATCTAGAGAGGCTATAAAACTTTGAAAGGAAGAACTGCAATTTTTGTAGGATAAAAAGTTGGCAATATCATGTTTGTATCCAATAACATAATCTTTGAGGTGTGCAGGAGTGGTAGAGGACCTATTTGATTTTCTCAAGGCAATAGGTAGGTCATTTTGAGGAGAAGGTTGAGTAGATAATTGATTCTCACCTTGCTCTAAAGTGCTACTTGGAGCAATAGGACCGGGAGATTGATGGTCAATACCTGGGTACTCATGCATAATAGTCTCTATATCTTGAGAAGAATCTTGCATGTCTCTATGGCAAGAATTATTATCACCTCTTTCACTTTGATTATTAACTTTCTCCCCCTGTTTTGAATCATGATGACTGGAACTAGAAGATGACACACCTAGAGTGGGGACATAAATAGAGCCCATGGGAACACCTCTACTATTACTCTCCCCCTCTCGAGGGCATAGAGTAATTTCAGTATCATTGGTTGGGCCATAATATGGTTCATGTTCACGAAATGTCACGTCCATACTCACAAAGAAGCGACGCTCAGATGGACACCAACATCTGTAACCTTTTTGAGTAGGAGGATAACCAACAAAAACACATTTGATAGCACGAGGGTCAAGTTTCCCGACATTATTTCTGTAGTCATGAACAAAGCACACACATCCAAAAACTTTCGGAGAAACAATAAATTCATTCGATTTCAAAAGTAATTCAGCAGGGGATTTATTATCAAGAACTCGAAGAGGCATACGATTAATTAAATATGCTGCAGTTTTTATAGCTTCCCCCCAAAGAAACTTAGGAACATTCATTGTCAACATGAGAGAACGAGCAACTTCAAGCAAATGCCTATTTTTCCGTTCAGCAACACCATTCTGCATGGGAGTGTTAACACAGGTTGTTTGATGTTCAATACCATTAGAGGTAAGGAATTGTTCAAACTCCTGGTTAACATACTCTGTACCATTGTCTGAACGCAGGACTTTAATAGTGTTGCCAAACTTATTTTTTATGAGGGCGCACAGGTCTTTGAAAACAACAAAGACATCACTTTTGTGTTTTAATAGATAAAGCCAAGTATATCGAGAACAACCATCAATAAAAGTCACAAACCATTTATGCCCAGAAATAGAGTTCACCTCACATGGTCCCCAAACATCTGAGTGAATAACATCAAATGGTTTGTTGCTTCTTAAACCCAAACTAGGATAGGGAACCCTTGTATGTTTAGCAAACTCACAAGCATCACATACAAGAGATTCCCTAGGGCATGCACTAAAAAACGAGGGATAATTACGAGACATAGCAGCAAAAGAGGGATGTCCAAGCCTGCGATGAAGTAACAACAATTCTTGACATGGAGACATCTTGGTTGCAAAAGCAACTTCATCACTTCCTTCATCAAGGTAATAGAGTCAATTATGCACAGTCCCAGTCCCAAGAATTCTCCCTGTCCCCAGCTCCTGAAAAGCACAATTAGAAGGATCAAACCAACCTCTACAATTAAGAGATTTTGTGATAGAGCTAACAGACAATAGGTTAACCGGGAAATTAGGCACATGTAAAACTGGTGATAAGGATAAAGCGTTGGTGCAACGGATAGATCCACGACCTATTATTGGAACCATGGATCCATCGGCTACACGCACCTTATCCTTACCTGAACAAGGAGTGTAGGAAGTGAAAAGATTTGTTGCTCCTGTCATATGATTAGTGGCTCCAGAGTCAATAATCCAAGGTTTGGCTATATAGGCTTGAACATATTTACCTCTAGAAGTGGCATGGTAACTGGAATAAGTAGAGGAATCCTTAGCGGAAGGCGTGCCTTCGGAGAGTTTGAGCTTGGAGTTGTATTTCTCAAGAGCTTGAGCATCTACCACTGGATGCTCCCTTTCAGGTGCAGCATGATTTGCTTTATTCAGATTACTACCTCTACCTCCCCCTGACTGTAACTTTCCCTTTTTCCGCCTAGGTGGAAAGCCATGCAACTTGAAGCACTTCTCTATAGTGTGCCCGCCACGACCACAATGTTTACAAATCACATCTGCTTTATCTTGATCTTTTCCGAAACTAAGTGTGCGGCGACTGTTTTGCATGGATAAGGCAGCAGAAATATCAAGTGCTTTGTGGTCATCCACTTTGGGATGGGCCAGCCTAGTTTCTTCTTCTATAATAATAGAAATTATATCATCAAGACTAGGCCATTCAGACTCGGAAAATATGAGTTGGCGGCGAAGATCAAATTCTTGATTCAAACCATCAAGGAATAACTTGCTCACAAAGGACTGAAACCAGGTATGATGAATAGCCAAATCCTGCTTGTCAGTGGGCTCAAATGGATGATAATAATGTAAATCTCTGTATAGTTTTTTTACTTCACCAGCATACTCCACCACAGATCTTGACCCTTGTTTCAAATGAGTTAACTCATGCATGATACGAGTGGCTTGCATTTTGTTTGATTTCCCTGCAAATTGCCTCTCCAATACTGACCACACTTCTGAAACTGTAGTTAACGTTTCGACTTGTTCTCTAATAATTGGTTCCATACTGCTTAACATCCATACCAATATCCTATCATTGATTTGCTTGCTGGATATGTCATTTCTCTTCTCCTCTTCAACACTAGAGACAATGAGTAAACTCTCGTATCCATGAGAACTTAAAATCAATTTGCAATGACGAGCCCAACTGACATAATTTTCTGACCCCGACAATTTTACTGGATTTGGCTCAAGTGCATACTTAATCTCAGGAGTCCCCTTCGGATGCTCCATCATCAATTTACTAAATAGTTCATAGAGCTTATCCATGGGGTCTACAACCTTTTCCCCACTAGGCTCAGCCATGGTTCTACACTGGGAAATATACTTGCTAGATAGGAATTCTTGCTCACCAGATCAGGATGGAAGCACAGCACTACGGCTGCTTGCTTTTGCAAACTGGAATTAAACTCCAACAGCAAGAACATAGCACCAACCACCAGGAAATGAACCAAGCAGCGCTTGATGTAGCACTCGTCCGAGCCCCTGAGCAGTCACTGTGGACGGATGGCCGCACCTCCGCAGCACAAGCAAACAGACAGGGAGTACCGAGACAGAAGTGCCGGATCAACTGCAAGCCACCAAACTCGACCGGCGGCAGCTCCACGGAGATGGCGACGGCTACAGTGTCTCCACTGCTTCTGTCCCCTTCAATCAAGGATAACAAGGAGGAAATAACAAGATTAACCTGCTCTTGATACCATCTTGAGAAGAAATCGAGAGATTGATGATGGATTTTGGATTTAGAACGAGGAGGAGAAGAACATGAACAGTAGCAGCACTTGGGGAACAGAGTGAGCCTTCACTCTCTCTGGCTCTCGATCCTTCCCAGCTCCTCTTCCTTATTTATTTTCACCTTTTACATTTTACTCCCTACCTATATTTATATTCATAACTCACACCAACAGGATCACAACTAAATATGTATATGTTATTGTTTGGGCATGAGATCAGCTCTAGATAAATTAGGCTTGACTTAGCACCCACATCATGCATGAACAACCTTGCTGTTGTTTATCCTCAACCTTGAAGTATTATTGAGTAATGCTTATGCTCACATGTTTAGTGGCGGCAGAAGTCAAGCTGTGGCAAGGTCACTGCCACTCGGGAGCTTTAGAAATGTTTGTTACTCATAACTCAATAGGCAGGGAAATCCTATAATTTGAGTCATTGTTAATAGCAATAGGGTTCGAAAATTCGCTGTTTGTCCGACTGCTAAGGCAGTGCTAACTGTCACGCTATACAAATCAGGGGTTTGCTTGGTTTGGTACCAAAGTGTGTTATGTAAAATTTGACAAGTCAATTTGGTCATATTTTGGCAACCAACCAATTGGGCCCAAGGGCAAAAATTAAGCTCAGCTCGGTTCAAATTCCATGTCGGGCTGAGAGGCACATTGATTTCTGGGCTTTATCGACGCTCACGGCCCGATCGCCATAGGCCACGGTCGGCCTGCTGTTTGCAGCAGTGGCGGAACTTGGCTGTAATAGTAGAAGGGGCCAATCTATAAAATCAAACTTTAAACATTCATGAACAACGCCAAGATGATTGTTTATTTAGTAGAAAAATATAATGAGCAGGGGCCATAGTCCACCGTTGGCCAGCCTTAATTAGGACAAACACAGAATACTATACAACTGAGTGAAACAATTGTATAGATGTCCAACGGTGTGGGCCGTGTCGTGCCGGCCCATGGCCCGTCATGCTGACACCTCATATTTGCACAAACGTTAAGGGCCCCTTTGGAATGGAGGAATTTTTTCCTACTCCTGCGTTTTTCCTGTGAAATTGAACTGTATCCTGTGAAATTTCTGCACAATTTCTGTGAAAATCTTGCATTCCAAAAAAGTCCTAAAGCATGGAGGGGTCGCGGAACACGTTACCGTGCGACCCTGCGGCCCGTGGCCATGCGATGGTTTGTACTGGGCTTTTTTAATCGTATCAAAACTATGGCCCTTTAATCATGTGCCCACATTACTGGGCTCATTATTCCATGTTTTTTTTCCTATGGCGGAGATCATTCGGGCAAAGAATAATAAAAAAACAACACAAGTCGCTTTCAATATGGCGTCAATGATTATGTAAGCCAAGCCAATGTTTGTGTATTTTCTTTCGTTGCTTGTTACTCTCTCATACCATGTATGTTTTTAAATCCGTTTATACGATTGCGTTTCTCACGATGAGATCAATGTTGCATATGTTTTAAGACATTTAACAATAGATAGCAAGTTACATATAAAATTAGATGAAAGTTATATGATGAACTAGAAGCAAGTTATTATTATGAAATGATTGCCATACTTACCAATCATATATATGTCAATCTTTATATATTTATCAAGTTATGCTGAATGAATAATGGTAATTTATGTATGAAAGTTATATTCTAAACCACAAGTTATTATTGTAAGATTATTACTAAACCTGCCACTTATATATATGTCAAGTTTTATATAACGGTCAAGTTATTTTGTATGAATAATGGTAACTTATGTATCACGTGTGTAGAAACTTATGTGTCAAGTTTATATACAGAACATATAACACTTATGTGAGACAAATATATCAACTCATGCAGAGATCTTGTTACCAAACTTGGTACACAACCTCTGCATAGGTTGATACATTTTCTTTTGCGTACATTGGATGTGACAAATTATGCCTACTTAGTGATGCATGTCATGTTCTATTAATGCAGCACGCCAGCTTAATTTCTGAGTACCATGATTAAACAGCGCGACGACACCCAAGCAGGGAAAGCAACAGCAAAGGTGTCGCGGCCGGGGCGGCCGGCCGGCCAAGACGTGCCGGGCACCTGGAGAGCCACGACGGACAGATCGTGGAAGCCGCCGCAGCAAGAAACGGGGGCGAGTGGGGGCAGGTGGTGCAGCGAGAGGCGAGAGCCTGCAAGCGAAGCAACAGCCGAGGAGGCGAGGAGTGGCGGAATAAACAATTAAACAAAAGCTAGAAAAGGCCAAAGGCGTAGTGCGCAGGTAGTTAAGTCTGGTAAGCGCGGGCGGCACACGGCACGGAACGGGCACGCGTCCACGCTGTCGCACGTCGCGTGGGCTCGGCGCCGTTCCTCATCTGGAACGGGACGCCACCGAAGCAATCCAGGCCAGCCAGGGCGCCGGCCACAAAACCAAACCCCACCACCTCCCCGCACGAGATCATTTCGCCAGCTCATCGCCACCACCGCCCTCCTCCGCTCCGCTCCCGCCCCGCGCGTCTCCCCCTCCTCTCGCCGCCCGCGCCCCGCCGTCGACCCGTCGCAGGTGACTCGGCCCCTCTGCCTCTCTCTCTCTCTCTCTCACTCACTCCCCGCTCGTCTCGCGGGCGGGGTTGTTCCCGCGGGCCCGGCGTGGCGGTGGCGCGGTGGCCTGCTCCGGCCGTGGGCGGCGACGTTAGGTGCTGACGCGGCGGCCTCGTGCCGGTCGCCGCGTGGGGGTGGTGACGGCGGGGTTGGAGCTGAAGGTGCTCCTCTCCGATGCGACGTCTCGAGGGTTCCGACGGCTCAATTCCGATCGGATTCGGTTCACGCGCGTCGCTAGGGATCGCGCCGCGGGGTGGGCTGTGCCTGTGGGATGGATGGCGCGCGCGCGGAGGGTTTGGTGAAGACGTTTGGTGTGGGGAACTCTGTTCGTGGCGACTCGCGTTTCCCTGGTGCTTGTGCTGTTTGCCGGCGATAGAGATGGAAACGTATGATGCAAGCGATGCTATGTTCATCGATCTGGACGCTGGAGTGCAGTTTAAACTGCAGCTGGTCGTACACTCATACTTATGTGATCTTCGTAAATAAGGAAACTAATGGCCGAGCACTTTGGTAATAGTTCACTTATTAAACAGGAAATGGCTGGCGGAACTGGTTGCTGCCAGCCCAGACCTCTTTTGTTCAGTCAGTGGAAGTGAAAGTTGCCTTATGAAACTCGGGCACCACTGTTTTCTTTTCTCCGTTTGAATGTTCCCATGTAATTGAAGTGATACCCATAGTTAAATTATGTACTGACATATTGTGGCTAACTTTGTTTTCTTTTGTTTGAACTGAAGGCATAGAGGCAGGGAGAAGTCAAAGGAGAGGTTGGTATGCGTCGGTGGTTTTGCTGCACGCAGTTTCATGCGTCATATCGTGAACATGAAAACGAACTCCCAATCAGTCCGGATGAGAAAGAAGGTACCGCCCTCTTCCTTACTAGTCCCTTTCTGTCCTCCTCGTGTTAAATTAGATATTTTCAAGGTTATCACAAGAATTCCTATGTTCTCAGAAGATTAGAAATTATTTTCGTATATCATCATTGTCTTGGATTCTTCAGAAGCCTGTTGGATATTTTCAGTAAATCTGTACCGACATGTTGACATATCTTTCATGTCAAGTAGTATAATTGCTTCTGAGGTAAATTTCTGGATGTAGGGTATGAGGTATCAGCTATTAATGTTCTCTGAATAATAAAACCTTCTCTAGTAAGTCTAAATCTTTGTAGGAAAATGCATGGCATCCACCTAATATGACATTTTTTTTAAAAGATAACAATTAACAATCATGATGGCTAATATTGACCATTATAATTTTCTATTTCAAGTGAAGACCCTGATAAGAAACTTATGCCGACCTCTTTTATCAAACCGATGTTTTTTGTAATGTTATGATACAAGGCAGTGCATAGCACATCAGTTTTCTTGCCAATTGAACCTTTCCATATACTAGTTCATCATTGGCTAGGTATGATACATTATTTTTTTCACTTCTAAGAAAGATGTGGAGACCAGGAATGCATTATGTATCTCTTATTGCTTTATCGCTGTTCTGTTTGCCAATTGTGCTTCGGCTGCTGCCTGCTGGAGACTAAAGTTATTTGTCATTGCATGGCTATCAGGAAATAGTTTTCCTGCCAAGAGTGATCCCCCCAAAGTGCCACCTCCTATTGAGGTCCCTGAACTATCATTTGAAGAACTGAAAGAAAAGACCGACAATTTTGGATCAAAGGCTTTGATCGGTGAGGGATCATATGGAAGAGTGTATTTTGCTACTCTGGACAGTGGGAAACAAGTTGCTGTTAAAAAGCTTGATGCTTCAACAGACCCTGAACTTGATAATGAGTTTTTGACACAGGTCTGATTTTATAGTTATGTGCATATATTACCAATTATTACATTCTTTGCTTGTTTTTCTATCCCTATTAACCTTTTATCATTGACCATATACTATTTCCTCCTCTTCTTTGTAGGTATCCATTGCCTCAAAACTAAAACATGATAATTTTGTGGAAATGCTTGGATATTGTATGGAAGGAAATCAACGTCTAGTGGCCTATGAGTTTGCTACAATGGGTTCTCTACATGATATTTTGCATGGTATGAATGTTACTGGATCAAAGTAATGCGGGCCCTACAATATTACACATATAATAACTTCAAGGTTTTATGTTGCTGCATGTTCTTGCATAGCACATCATGCTTAAAAAAAATCATATGCAGTAATGATCTAATTTGTTTTCTTTCCCCGATTTTTGTCATACAAAAGGTAGAAAGGGTGTTCCAGGTGCACAGCCTGGCCCAGCACTTGACTGGATGCAGCGGGTTAAGATTGCTATTGATGCTGCTAAAGGGCTAGAATATCTTCATGAAAAAGTGCAACCTTCAATAGTCCACCGGGACATACGGTCTAGCAATGTTCTTCTGTTTGAGGACAACAAAGCGAAAATTGCAGATTTCAATCTTTCAAATCAGTCTCCTGATATGGCTGCTCGTTTGCATTCTACTCGTGTCCTTGGAACCTTCGGCTACCATGCTCCTGAGTAATTATTCATCTCAAATACTTGACCATGATTTGGGCTTCTCAATTAATTGTACCAAACAATCAACTTAAACTGAATTTATCTTTGTTTACAATGCAGGTATGCCATGACTGGCCAGCTAACTCAGAAAAGTGATGTATATAGCTTTGGAGTTGTTCTTTTAGAGCTTCTAACTGGAAGGAAACCGGTAGATCATACAATGCCTAGAGGTCAGCAGAGTCTGGTTACATGGGTAAGCTTCTTTAACAGGCCTACTATTGCAAACTACAGCTTAGTGGTTCAGGCTACAACTGTTCTACTGATAATTGGTATAAAAAAAGAAACATGTGTACACAAATAAACAACAATAGTTGGGCCTGATTTTGACTAGATTTTCAAAAGAAATTCTGCAATCTCAGGTTGTATTGCACATGGCTCTCAGAAACCATGTTTGTTCATCATGATAGGAAACTACGATCTGACAGATTTTTTTTTGTCACACTGCACTTTAGTCCTCAGAATGGTCTATGGTTGCAACATGCTATTTAGTGGCATGATAGGCTAGCAGCTTCCCTTCATGTTACTATTTTATTCAGACACAACTAAAAAAACTAATTTTGGTAGTTATTTCATTTCTAACCAGAATTTTTCTTTTTTTTCTACTATCAACTTGATAGCTTACTAGATTCATGGGAATGGTTTGGTTCGATTCATGGCAATGCCTTTTCATGTTCATAGCATTTTGGAACACAGACTACAAAAATCACATGCTAATTTGTTGGCAGGCAAACAGTGTCCAGTCCAGATTAATCACTACTTTGTTGTCTATTGTCAATATTTATTCAGGCAACACCTCGGTTGACTGAGGATACGGTGAAACAATGTGTTGATCCAAGATTAAAGGGAGAGTATCCTCCAAAGGGTGTTGCCAAGGTCTGCCTCCATCCCTCTACGGCTCTACCCCTTCTTTGTGTGCATGCTTCCATGTGGTGGTTACTGTGAGAGTGAGTACGAACCGCAAGCAAGATCTTGAACCTAATTGTAGTCCACAATGGTTCTCTTCTGTCTATTGCAGCTTGCAGCAGTGGCGGCACTCTGTGTACAGTACGAGTCTGAGTTCAGACCCAGCATGAGCATTGTAGTCAAGGCACTCTCCCCCCTTCTTCAACATAAACCGCAACCACCACCAGGCGCTGCTCCTGATGCAACAGCACCGTCAGGTGCCTGACCTTCTCAGCCCGACATGAATGTAAAGAGATAACCATTTCTTCTTTGGTGCGTGCACAGTTTTACAGTACCATCGTATGCTTGTGAAGTGATCAGTGCCACACTAATAACGGCATTGTGGAGTAGGTTGCTACACACATGAGGTTTTCTATCGTTACCGTGTGCTGCCTTCGTTGTCCAGACGAGTTGTGCTTGGTTGGCCAACAGTCGTAATAGCCTAATTGCTGTGTTCTAGGCCAGTACTGTTACATGACAAGGTCCCTAATTTTTGCATGGCTTGTTTTGTTTGCCTTTTGTCTGATTTTGAGCTGACCCCCTAGTTTGTACGATCACTCTTGATTGCGAGGATTCTGGTGTGCATGATTTTACTTGAGAATTGAGATTATGAGCATTGTTTTGTTTTCCCAAACATGCACAGGAGAGCTAGATTGCGCACTCTGTTGCCCGTGGTGTTTGTCCGTCCAGTTTAAAGACGTGCTCTGAATTTTGAGAGATGTTCTGATCATAGTTTACCACAAAATGAGAGATTAAATGCTGGGGACTGTCACGAACTAAAAGAAAAGAAAAATGATGCAAAGAATCTGCAGTGTACTGGCGTTCGTACAAGCTATGACGATGATTGCGTCAAAACAATGAGCAGCGATGAGACCTTTATAACTGGTGGTGCGTGGGTTCTTGCACTGATCATCGTCAAAAAAGAATAGACGTTTGACCACAGTGGTGGTTCCAATAAACTACCAACTACGATATGGTCTTGGTACTAACAGGCCTGGCCTGCCATGATTGCTGCCTCCCCGCACAACATTCTTTGCTGCCTCCCCGCACAACATTCTTGACCCGCTGAGGGGTGCCAACGGCTACTCACGACGTGCGCGCTCCACGCACGGTTACATCTCTGCGCCTGGGTACGGGACACCTGGCGGGCTCGTAGCCGATCCGTGGATGTGCGATTGTAGAGGGCAGTGTGCGTCCACGGAGCGACGGGGCAGCCTCACCCCATCTTGTCCACCCCACCGGACGGTGATGGGACCCGCACGTCTCGCATGACGTGCGAGGGTTCCTTTTTAACCCATCCACCTGCTGCATTCAATGCAGTAGGTGGCGGACTCCTTTGCTCGGAAGGGAACTCCTCCGGAGATTACGTGTCCAACCCCGACGGGACCCGGGGTTTGGCGCTCGGGCCTACGAGCTATCTACCAACTCCGGGGGTTGGCCTCATATAGCTCTGGGAGGAACAAAATTGCGTGGATGACGTATCCATGCAGACCGGTATGGATATCGGACGTCGATGACTGCCGCGTGGATCGACTACCATCCCACGGCCACGGTCACGGAGTCATTAGGCAGAGATCGGCTCCTCCGCAGGCTCACTCGACGGATCGGCTCCTCTTGCGGCAAGTCCCAGGCACGGTCAAACGGCTCGGCTCGAGGTCATATCCAATCACGATTTGGCTCCACGCATGAAGTAGCCGATTCCATGGACGCAGCCTCCATGGTACGAATAGTAGCGCAAAAGGACAACACAACCGCCGAACTCGAGGTGCCATCTTCATCTGCCCCAGGAGATGACACCATCCCTGGGGATCGTGGAACCAAAGGGCCAGCAACACATGTAAGGGCTTGTATTTATTTGATCGTAATTTTTAGTATGCAGTTCGGTTATGAATATGCATTAACAGTTTTATAATATACGTGTTTTTATTTTTTTATTTCTACGTGCTTTTATTTTGATATCGTTTGATATGAGAATGTCTCAACGTGTTTTTGTATAGATCATGCCTGCCGAGTCTTCCATCCGTATTGAGCCGATGCCAACATTATTGCCTGCGACTATGTCCGTTTCGGAACCACTTGAAGCTATGCCAGAAGGAGTTGAGGTATGATATTTAATTGAATATTAGCAACAAAAATGATCATATTTTTATGAAACAAAATATTCATATTGTGGATTTATAGTTATATAACTTTAATTCTTAATGAATTTGTAGCAGGTGACCAATAAAGTCGCACCAAATTTGATTGTTCCTGAAGTAGGAATGTCTTTTGAATCAGAGAAAAAAGCTTACGACATGTATAATGAATATGCTGGTAAGGTTAGGTTCAGTATTAGAAGGAGTATTCAAAAGCGTCGGGCAGACGGCACTATATATCATAAATATATAGTTTGCAGTGGTCAAGGATATCGAGAAAATACTGAGTTGTTGAAGGATGTTTGCCATGCTCGTGTTCAGTTTAATATCAGCAGAGAGGGTGTCTGGACTGTTCAAAAGGTTGTACTTGATCACAATCATTATCTTGCTAGTCCAAATATGTCACACAAACTAAGGTCCCAACGACACATTATAGAAGCGGACAGGCAACTAATTGGCCAGATACGGGAAGCTGGGATAAAGCCAACCCAAGTGTATGAGTTTATGAAGCAATTTTATGGAGGAGCTGACAAAGTGCCATTCTCAAAGATGGATTGCAACAATGAGATTGGCCGAGAGCGCAACAAATACCTAGAATCCAATGATGCACAAACATTGTTAGAATACTTAAAGAACAAGCAAATGGAGGATCCTACATTTTTTATGCCGTTCAATTAGACAAGGAAGATGGCCGAATAGCTAATTTCTTTTGGGCTGATGGCCAGTCTATCATGGATTATGCATGTTTTGGGGATGCTGTTTCATTTCATACTACATTTCAGACAAATAAGTTTGAAATGCCTTTTGCTCCATTCCTTGGGACCAACCATCACAAGCAGACCATCATTTTTGGATGTGCACTATTATTTAATGAGACTATTGAGTCTTTTGTTTGGCTTTTTGAAACATTTTTGACAACAACGTCAGGCAAGCATCCAAGCACGATTTTCGCTGATCAAGATGCTGCCATGGCAGGAGCAATTGCTTATGTATTCCCAAATACAAGCCATCAGCTTTGTATTTGGCACATTTATCTTAATGCTGCTAAGCACCTCGGGCATGTAATTCATAAGTTCTCTTAGAAATTTCTTCCTGAATTTAAAGAGATGTGTTTACGAAGATAGATCTAAGGATTACTTCAAGAAGAAGTGGAATAAATTGGTGATTGAGTATGGTCTTCAGGACAACTCGTGGATGCTAAATCTATATTCTTTGAGAGAAAAATGGGCTGCAGTCTATCGTGACTCTTTTACTACTGATATGACCTCTACTCAAAGGAGCGAATGTATGAATAATGTATTTAAAAATAGATTTCGTAGAAAACTTGGTCTATCAGAACTCATTGGCGAGTGTGAGAAGGTTTCTACTACTCTGCGTGAAAATGAGTTGGAAGAAAATTTTCAATCACGCAGAACGAAGCCAGTTAATTATGTCCAAAATTTACCTTTGTTGAAGACTGCAGCCGAATCATATACAAGGAGGATGTATAAAGAGTTTAAGGAAGAATTTAAAAATCAATTTTCATATTCTTGTAAACTGCTGAAGACTGAGGGGTCAATATCAACATTCATGGTTACACATATGTATTCTGATTATGGAGCAACAGTTGCATTTGACACTACAGATATGACCATTAAATGTTCTTGCAGAAAGTATGAATCCATAGGTATGTATACGCATTTTAAATTTCATTGTATGTATTGCGCTAAAATATGATTTTTTTTTATCTTATAGGCATCTACTGGTAAATGCTGAAATTGGAATTTTAATCTTACAGGTATATTGTGCAAGCATGCTTTCAAAGTATTCGATAGGAATGATGTTTTCATTTTGCCACCACGATATATAATGAACAGATGGACCAAGTATGCAAAAAGCGGATTTTATATTGAAAAAACAGAGAGTGAGAATGAAACATTGAAAGCACATGCAGCACCCCTGTCTCGAAAAACAACATCCCTTGCATTGAAGTGTTCAGTGTCGAAACCACTTCTTGATGATTTAGAGAAAGCATTAGATAAGTTAGACTTGGAAGCAGATGATTCTCTAAATAAGATGCGAGAAAATGATGTTCCTCTAGTTTCAAATAACTGTGGTAATGACAAAATAAATGGTTCAATATCATTCAGAGTTCCTCAGGTTGTAAAAGGTGCGAAGAATAAACGGGCAAAGAGTGTAGTTGAAAAAAAGACAGGGAAGAAAAAGAAAACTTCGCAAAAGAAAGGTACAAACACTATCCATTATACCATGTTTCTTTCACACTATGGCTGCTTAGATAGTTAAATTTTGATTTTCCTTGTATTTTCTACATCTAACTACAGGAGAAGAAATAAGTATTATGGAAGAACATGGTGACGGGGGTGTTGATCCAAATCAATTGACTGTAAGGCGTTACTTGCCTTGGACTCATTATTCCATTAGTTTTGATATTTTGCTTACTTAAATGTAATTTCATTCTATCACACAGGGAGTTAAAGCTGGTAGCATTAGCACTATTGCACCAACTTTGGCAAATGATTTGTATGGCCAATCTTTGACCATAGCTGTTCCTTTGATACGAGGCAGCTATGATAATGTCACAATGACAACCTTTATAAATGATTTACATGGCCAACCTTCAACGATGGATGCTCCTTTGATTCAGGGTGGATATACAAATCTTATACTTGGAGTTCAACAAGATGCGACATTGTCCTCGGCTGCTAGAAAATTACATTTTCATGAATAGTATTTAGTGCAGCAGACTTAAATAGACAATTTTGTTTTTGTTAATTTTAGAATGTATTTTTAGTAATTTCAGATTTTGAAAACCATATGTATCTGTCATTTATTTCTACGGATATATACATATCTCTATTTTGCAGACTTTTATATTTTCCAAATGAAGCGGCATGTTCGATTACGAAAATTGCTCCAAACTTCCATCATATGTATTTCATACAGAACAAAGACCTCTCAATTCGATACATTTTTGTCATTACAAAACCTGTCACTAGAAAAACACTACAATCATTCCAAACTCTCATATTACAAAGACTTGTCTCTAGATAAAATTGTCATTTGGATTTCACATTTCTATGAAAGGCCGTCTGTTTCCATGCAAACTTCGCTACCTTGAGTCCTCACCGATCACAAAACCTGTCAACTCATGGTTCTTGTTAAAAGACAGTACTACTACTTTGCACCACTTCAATTCACAGCTCTGAATCAGTTGGACGTTGACTTTGATTTCGAACACAACCTAAAGCAATGAAGTAGGCTTGGATCATTGCTTCACAAATCACAACTTGCAGCTGAGTCATCCTCAGAAATGTTTCTTCAGATAGATAAAAACTTGACAGAACAATAATGTGGTTGTCCAGGTTGTTGTGCTCTGTACGAACTTGCTCTGTACACCTTGCTTCCAAAATCCAGGCAAGCCATCACTCAAGGCAAACTGACTTAACTACATGCTGATCCATTTATTGTGAATTTAAAAGTACACATGAAGGTTCCAAATTCATTTCCTGTTACCCTGTGGTGCTCACAGACTGCATTTGTGCTTTTTTTAAACGATTTTGCATCAGGTTTGGAACAGAAATAGCTATTTGGATTTGGTTCAGAACTGAAACTACTACAAGCTCGCTGTTCCCCTTTTTCATTATGAAAATATGGCTCCCACGAGAGGTGAGGTCAGAATGCTCTACTAGGAGAGCACCAGCAGCATGAAAGATATTATCCTCAATCTGAAACATAGAAAAGTGAAAGGTTCAATTCGTGAGTAAATAATCAAACAGTGAGTAAAATAAATCTGATGCTATATTGCATAGCAAGTTTGCAAAGGCAAATTCAGATCGATGTTTGGGGATGAGGCACAGACCGCTTTGAGGTGGCAGCATTAGGGAAGGAGGCAAGGATTCTGCTCCCTCGCCGGCGGCGGCAACAGAAAGCTGGGGCATCAGGAGAGGAGGCCGTGGCCACGCCATCTGTAGTGGCGGCGCGGCGTCGGGGAGGAGTCGGAGGCATCGCCGAGAGGAGCCGGTGCCTCGGCCACCCGTGGTGCGGTCAGAGAGGAGTCGAAGGCCTCGGCATCCGCGCACGGCGGCGTTGGAATCGGAGACCTGGTCCGCGCCGTTGAGGAAAGCGAGAGGAGGCGAAGGCCGGACGACCTTACAGCTCCGCGAGCCGAGCCGCGACAGACCCAGCCGATCGACTGGTTGAGCCCTGCAAACTGCGGCTATTGGGAGTTTAGGCGCGGCCGTGGGATGGTGAGTCGATCCACGCGGCAGCCATCGACGTATGGTCTCCACACAGGTCTGCATGGATACGTCTTCCACACAATTTTATTCCCTCCGGGATCAAGACCGCTTAAACACGGGTCTTGTGACCCTCACACAGGTATTTCTTTACGATGAGGAGGCGTTTAGTGGACGCATTGGGGGTACAGGTGCGCGTGGCGCCAACAACATGGTATTCAAATTCAGCATTTCTGGTAGTACGTGTCAACGCAAAGACACAGACTTTTAGAAAAAAAAAGAGGATGTTTTTCCTTGAAACTGGCAATACAGTGTTTTCTGTTCGTGCAGCTCATATTGTCGTTACCCGTCTGAGTCATGAGTGCCAATGTGTACTTTGGAGCTTTGCTTACCAAATCTCTTGCAATTTCGATTAGATTTGGTCGCCGAATCGCCGTTTACTCATTTAGTTTCGTGCGCTTTTGTATACTGTATATTTTTTCAATCTTGTTCGATCAATTTCGTTTCGGAACACATGCGTAGCCGCGTATAGATCCGGAGTTAGCTTTTTCTGACACGTAGTACGTACCTTTTGTTTTTAACATATTTTTTGTTGGAAAACTTAGGTACACTGTACAGTTTTAGTTTTACAAAAGGTCCATCCCGAATCCTTCAACTTGTGGTTGAGTCTAGATTTCGTCCTCAAACTAAAAAACCGAATACCGCAGGTCTCCAAATTTGCGAAACCGGCCACCATGTGTTCTCGGACGAAACCGAAGATGGTTTTAGTTGACGTGAACCGACGCCCCACCACGTCAACACGTCCACATATACCTAGACCCACGTGTCAACATTTATATCCTCCCCTACCCTCTCTCTTCTCTACCCTGCGCCCCGTCGACGCCGGCCCCGCGTGACACCGCCGACGGCCACATGACCCGCGGACGCCGCCCCACGCCCTGGCCGCAACAGACCCGCGCGCCACCGCCGCTGACACTGGCGACATGGAGGACGCCATGCCGAGGCAACAGCGCGAGTCGTCGCTAAACCTCACACTCTGCAGGATCTGCTCCACCTCGGTTTCTCTCTCGAAGAGATCTTCATACCGGTCCTCAGAATGCTCCGCTCGCGTCCGTTGTTTGTTGCCCAGAGCCTGAAACGGTCGTGGCGTAGTTCTTCCGCGGCACAACATGCTCGTACGAGGTCCACCTGTACGCAGCTTGCGCCATGATCTCCAACGCTTCTCGAAGTCTGTCGAGACTAACGCCGCCGGCCTTCTCGTCCAAGCCTTTCTAGGGGAGCTACCACCACTGGCGGCGCCTACACTTCTCGGCGGGCTGAAGCAGAGCAAGAACTTGAGCGGGCTATGCGGCTTCCGTGCGCCCGAGGCAGTGGTGGCACCGGCAGCCAGGCGCACATCTCTCCATCGACACGTCCGCAGCAACGCACTCGGTGTCGTCCAGGGCGTCATCCGCGGTGTAGGCGGTGTCGAGTGTTGAATATATATATGCTTCGTCATCTATTAATCCTAGAATATTAATCCTAGAAAATCTCAAAGGACCATGTGTCTAAAAAATCTCAAAAGCCCATATGTGAACAAAAGAAGTGTGAAATCTTTAGTCTCACTTTGCCAATGGAAAGGGACATTCACCTATTTAAAAGTGGAGACTCTCCTCTCCTATTAAGTCATGGTGTGGAGGGAGAAGAAAGAGCCCACATGCGCTCGCTCGCCTCGCCTCGCCGGGCTCGGGCCGGGACGATGGGTGCGGGCGCGTGGCACCTGCGTGAATAGTCCGCCGAAATCCGAATCCTGACCTTGCAGGAACGCGGTTTCCTTTTGCTGTTTTTATTTTTGGTGCCTACCGGCGTCGCCAAAAGATACACCAGAAAATCTATGGTTTTGCCACCGCTCACTTCTGCGCCGCTTTCGTAGCCTTCTCCATCCTGAGCGCCAACGTGCATCGCCGATCGGGAGAGTAGGTCTCCGGAACCCTTCGCCTTTCAAGCTCCTGCACTGGGAGAGGGTGAATAAGGTTTTTGGAAAGCGCTCTGCACGACTGCTTGCCGTCTTCACCACGGGTCGTCCATCTGCTTCTGCTGCTGGAGGCTATCGCCGACGTCTCCTTCACGGTCTTCTTCATCGCTCTATCTACAGCAACCGCGACGTCTTCGACACATTCATCTTCGACGTCATCAGTACGGAATCGGCTCTAACTGCCGGCAGGTATAACCAGATCAATCTAATCTATCTGTTCATTATGATCTGCGAGATCTTTGCTGTGATCGTTCTATCCAGTATTGTCTAATTTCTCAACATCGAGGAGGTCCTGCACGGGTCGCGCGCCGAAGTCGATGGCGCCCGCATTGGCGGCGTTGAGCACACACCATAGGGACAGGAGCAAGCCGTCGAGGCAGCGCAGGTGGCCATCGGCCCTTCTTGAGTCCGTCATCTCCAGCCTCTCCACCTCCTCCACCTTGACCTCCGCCTTGCCATGGCTTTCGGGGACCTCGCGGACCTGCACGCCTCCTACGGCAACACCCTCCGCGCTAACGAGCTCCGCACCCGCGCCATCGTCCTCTGATCCCGTGCCGCAGGCCTGCAGCCCCTGCGGACCTCACACGCGTTGATGGCGGCAGGGTGATAGATAGGCGAGGAGACGGCTCACGAGATGCGTGGTGAGGGCGGCGGGGCACCAGGGCGCACGCGCGGTGGCTGAGCGGGGCGAGGAGCGGCCAGCAGGGCAGCAGCGCCGGGCGGGGAGAGCACGGCGGGGCTAGGGCGCGACGGCGACAGGGAAGCGCGTAGGTCGTGTGGGGCCAGCGATGGCGTGCCGCGGTGCCGGAGGGCACGGCAGGAGCGCCAGGCTAGGGGCGCGCGGTTCGGTCGCGGCCGGAGCTCGGGGACGGCGTCCGCGGGTCGGGCGGCCGACGACGGCATCACGTGGGGACGTTGTCGGCCGGGCACTGGGTTGACTGGAGTACATGTGTGGGTCTGAGTACACGTGGACGTGTTGACTGGCTGGGCGTCGGTCCACGTCGGCCAATACCATCTTCGATTTCGTCCGAGGATGTGCGGTGACCGGTTTCGCAAGTTCGGGGATGCGCGGTACCCGGTTTTTGAGTTTGAGGGCGAAACTTGAACTCAGCCACAAGTTAAAGGACTGGGATGGACTTTTTCCTTTGGTTTTTTATGCCGGAGCCTAGAGTAGTTCTGGCCCAA
Organism: Paspalum vaginatum; assembly: GCA_030272315.1. NCBI lineage: Eukaryota > Viridiplantae > Streptophyta > Magnoliopsida > Poales > Poaceae > Paspalum > Paspalum vaginatum. The sequence goes on along the minus strand of CM059013.1, from coordinate 10,303,815 downwards.
ATGAACATTAGAAACGGGAAATCCAGCCCAGTCGGTAGATTAGCGAAGCCCAATTCCCCAAGCGGCCAAGCCCGTCGGATCTATAAACAGCTCCGTCCCACCGGGACATCAGCTGTTTCCCGGTCCCCCTGGTGTCCACTCTCCACCACCCCTGCACTGCCGGCTGCCGGCTGCCGACTGCCGACCGCCGACCGCCATCGCCGTGGGAATTGGGATGCCCGTCCCACAGTCTGCGACCCGCCCGCTCCCGGGGTTCCGCGGCCGAGGTAGTTGGTACTGGGGTTGGGCAATGGGCAGCGGCGCGGCGCGGTTTGCAGCCAGTGGAAGCGTGCGCGGTTGGTTAGCTCGGGCGCTCGCCCGAAGGGAAAAGCGTACGGATCACCTGTCGCCAAGGAGGTGAGATTCACTGCCGTCTTGAGTGCGGGAAACTTAAATATTTCAGCGAATTTGAAAAGGTTCGGCCGCCAAAAACTACGGATTCGAAGGTTCAAGCAACCCTTCGAGAATTTACCAAATTCCAAGAGAAGGTGTGTGCAGTGCAAGTCTCACCGAATTCAGATAAATTCAAAACAACTTTGATGAGTGAAGCAACATATTTCAGGAATTATGACAACGCTCGATCAAATATGTCTCGTCTTAATCAATGCATGTGGTCCTGCTTGGCGTGCCATTGCTCGAGCTGTGCATTCCACATATAGTAATTATAAAGATAAAGTAAATTACTAGGGATCACAAAATGCATAATTTATTTGCAACGCTGATTAAACTTATACATAATAAGAGAAGCAGTAAAAGAAAGCAAAGGTAGTTTATGCATATAGACGCTCAGGCACCTATTATTACATAGACAGCCACTTGATAATAAACCAGATCTGAGTTCTGTAGTTAGCACATGGTAATGTATACAATACGCTGTGATAATTATTTTTTACCAAATTTCCTCTTCAAGATGCCGTATCTTACTACTACAGCCACATAAACCTTGTCATGCAACTCGTCAACGAACATGAAATAGGAGCTCCTCCAACTCTGTTTGAATAACATCACACAGAAGACCACCCAAAGGTTGATGACAAACCCTACAGCCATGGCAAGGTAAAGGGATATCCCATCCAAATCACGGTGATTTCCATGTGTGTCTTGGCTTGGTACGCAGGTCTAGTTAGGGTCTATTTGAAAGAGCTCTGCTTGACTAAATTTAGCTCTACTTTGCAAACTCCACCATAGAATAACTCCACCACAGAGCTAGAGCGGATGGAGAGAGTGTTTGGCATGTTAGTTAGCTCTACCCGCATTTCTTGGGCCCACGCCTCATACTTTGTGTGCGAGTGGCTTGCGGGCCGGCTCGCTGCGAGGAGCCGGATGCGCACCTCGCTGAGCAGAACCACTTGACACCGTACATGGCGACGCAGAACGGCAGTAGGCGTCGCAAGAGCCTCGGCCGTCGCGCGTGCGCATGGCGCTCAGCCCGAACGCGTTGTGGATGCCGAGCTCGAGGAGGCCAATGGGAGGGCGGTTGTGCCACAGCTCCCTCGTCGTCGGGTGGACGTCGCTCAGGCAGTGAATCAGTTCTGACAACACTATGTATCTACCATCCAGACAGAACCGGACACATATCTTGGCAGAGAGCTTCTCATTTTTTGCGGTTCCTTCTGGCCGCACCTAATTGAGCTCCATCTCAGCGGCAAGAGATCGGAACAAGTGAGCAGGTCTGTTCGGGAGGGGGAGAAAAGGCACAGCGAGAATCCAATCAAACACACGCGGCATCGGCTCAGCGGGCACGCTGTCATGCGCGTGAAGAAAGCTCATCGCCAGCCCGCCGGAGGCATTCCCAGAGCGGCTGCTCTTATGCCGCGGCGCCTGCTCCTGTACGTAGGCTGGCGGCAACACCGGCGCCCGCTCCGTCTCGTGCCTAGGCCAGCGGCACCAAGACCGGCGCCCACGCCCAGGCCTGCGGTGGCTGCGCCCGCTCCCGCACCTAGGACGGCGGCAACGACGGCACCCGCTCCTGTTCTCAGGACAGCGGCACCAAGGCCGGAGCCGCCCACGCCCGCGCCCAGGCCAGCGGTGGCGGCGACAGCGCCCGCTCCCGTGCCAAGGCTGGCGGTGGCGGCATCGGCTCCTGCGCCCACGCCTCGAATGAGTCGGCCTATTTCTTTTGTTGCGAACCGGTACCGGAGAGGATTGTAATTAGTGTGGCATTGGATAATTTTCCTCCAACTCCATGGACAGGTAGCAAAATAGTATTTCTAGGGTATCTATTCAAGAGCTCCAAAAAAATCTTAGAATTAGTCCTTAGCTCCATCTTTTTTCTGAAAATGGAGTTTACAAAGCTGCACCTATTTAGCCTAACAAAACTGAAGTGGAGCTAAAAAAAATGTGGAGCGGAGCTCTCCCAAACATACCCTCAAACGGGGGCCACATAGACCGATATTTCCAATGTAAACGGAGGCGTCAAAAGTGTCCAACTGCTTTCCTGTTGGAATGCTTCCTGATAGATCGTTGTATGAGAGGTTCATGAGGCTTAAAGAGGTAAGGTCTGACAGACTGGAGGGGATTTTGCCCGACAGATCGTTGTGTGAGAGATCAAGAGATTCCAGTTGTTTCAGCTGACAGATACTCACGGGGATTTCCCCACTTAACTGGTTCCGAGACAAGTTAAAACCTTTTAGTGCGATAAGGGCGCCAATGTCTTCAGGTATCACTCCAGTTAAACTGTTGCTTGACAAATCGAGAATCACCATATGGCTGAGCTCACTAGAATATTCTAGCTGTTGCCCTTTTGTAAAAACCAACACACTTTCTCTGAAAGTAATCGGATAGAATAATGAATTATACAGATGAATTTCTTGACCAACTAAGGTTCTCTGAAGACGTTCGGAGTATCCAGATGTACTAGCCATTGCGCTCAAGTTAACTAATGAGTGAGGTATGCTTCCAGACAAGTTGTTATATGCAAGATCGAGAAATTGTAGTTGCTTACTCGTTCCAAGCTCACGGGGAATGTGGCCAGAAAACATATTTGACCGCAGACGCAACAGTAGTAAGGTTTGCATCTTCTCTGATATCCACACTGGTATCTCCCCAGAGAATTGGTTGTAGGAGAGATCAAGAAATCCTATGTATGGACTACTTTTAAAAACTGAAGGAAACTCTCCTGAGAGATTGTTGGTATTTAGGTTCACTATACCAAATTGCATGTATTGTTCTGAATTATCTTGGCAATTAGGAACGTTTCCCGTCAGCATGTTTCTAGATAGATCTAATACTTGCAAATTCTCTAATGAGCACAGTGAAGATGGAATGGCTCCTGATATTGAATTGTTATAGAGCAAAAGTTCCGTTAACCATGGGGCTCCAAAATCAGATGGCAGTGTTCCTGATAATGAGTTTTTAGAGATGTCTATGTATCTTATATATCTTGGAAGTTTTGGAACCGTACCATTAAATCTATTATTTGACAGTGTCATGACCTCTGCTTCCATAAATTCCAATGTTGCTGGTAGTGCTCCAGATATCTGATTATCTGCCAAATCCAAGTCCAGTGCTCCTGAAAATACAGCCCAAAACCAATCTGGAATTGCAGTTATGCTTGCATTTCGAATGGCAAGGACCTGAATGCTTGGTTGGTATCTGAGCCATGATGGGAATGACGGTCCTAGCTGCAAGGACTGTAAATCAACTCCCAGCAGTTTGAATGGAGGAATCCAGTTCGTTCTGATTTTCATTTGAAGAAGTGTGCCGGCCAATCCTAAGTACTCCAAATTTGTAAGGCTATTTAAGTGATCTTCATTGACTATACCATCTATTTGGTTCCCACTAAGGTCCAAAAGAAGCAATTCCCTGTGAGCTTAGTGCCAAGCAGAGCGAAGAAGGTCAGGTTGCTCAGTGGTCCTGGCCGATTTGGGAGCTCCCCGCTTATAGTATTGAGTGATAAATCTAACATTTGCAGCCTCTTCCCATGACAGTTTGGCAACCTTTCCATTAGTTCTGTGATATCCCCCGTAGTATTGCTATTCTCTAGATCTAGTATCTTTAGGTTGCACAGATTTTTGAAACTTGGTGGTATCATGGTTGACATTAGATTACTTTGTAGGTAGGAAACTTCTTCAAGTGATGTCATTTTCCCTACCTCGCCAGGGATCGGACCGTAGAAGTGACAATTTCCGATGTTAAGAAAAATGAGGCTAGTTGCGTTCCAAAACCAATTTGGAGCAATGGTGGTGTTAAAGTTATTCTCTGAGATATCAAGCACCTCGAGTGTTGTTAGATTAAATTGATGAAGAGTAGGAACTGTATATCTGAGTCCACTGTTTGTCAGATGTAGTTCCTTCAATGCAGGAAGCATGTTGATTTCATGAACCCAGTCAACTGCTGTGCTGAGCCTTACATAGCTCATATCGAGATGCTTCAGTGAGGATAGTTGTGACAGACATGCAAGGTCATTTGAGAAGGGATACTGGTTTGTGGGGTTGTAAAAGTCCCAGCATCTGAGATCAAGGTAGATAAGTCTGGTGAGGTTCCCGATTTGTGGGGGTATTTTTCCATGAAGCAATGTGTACGAAAGGTTGAGATACCAAAGACCCAACATGGAACCAAGAAATTCTGGTATTTGTGCCCCATTGAAGTTGTTGCAGCTCAAATCTAGATATCTCAATTGCTGTAAATTAACCAAAGAGTAGCTCATCTCACCTCCCAAAACATTTGGACTGTTAACGATGGTATAACAGTCCTCGGTGCTTCCCCTAAGATTGAGCTTGACAACGTGGCCAGTCTTCTTGCTGCACCTGACTCCCTTCCAGCTGCAACATTCTTCACCTTGCCATGACGAGAGGTAGCTATTTGGATCCAAGATGCCTGCCGCTGCCTTGATGGATAGAAGTGCATCCCTCTCGTCTGGGATGCAGCTCCCATTCGGTGTCAATGGATGAATGGAGGTTGTGGCTACTGGAAAAGAGAGTAGAAGGCACATCATTATCAGAGTTGCTTGAACAAGAAATATGTAGCCAGCCATTCTGCTGTGAGCTTTCGATGGGAACATGATTATATTGGGTGAATATGGTGTGTATCTGGTTCATGAAGACGCACTCTCAAGAAGTGCATTTTGGATCCTCTTATATAATGATCTCGCACTCACAGAGTTTTGTCCATCACAAAGGGCGAAGTCATCAGCAGCGGGAGATCTAGCTACTAGCTTGATGTGATCTAATTGTCTTATTCATTCTACTATTCAAATCTATTAGACAATAGAAGAGTCTTTGTCACCAGTTAGCACACGTCAAGGAAAGCTGACCGGCACGAGAATCCTCAAGTCTTTGTTTTTTGTTTCTTTTTGGATGAAACTCAAGTATGTGCTTAGCTTAGTCATGTAAATATTTCAGTCCCAAAATCGTCCAAGCTTTTGGACTGAGCGACTACTTGTTTGGAGTGTGCCATCGTACTCCACTCACCTAGTCTCGAGCCTGAGGCTATCTCCAGCAGTGTCCCCATCTCTCATTCCATGTCACGGTTATAGCATTACAGAGTGTAGATAGAGAGAAGATTAGTTGGAATAATGATAGGGGATGGAAAACCGTTGGAGATAGCCTGAAAACCCACCTTCATGCTATAACACGAGAGTCTCTTCACTGATCATCATTAATACTATTTATCTCAACATGTATCTATCCACATTATCCATAAATTCACTAGGGTATGCACTAGGGTATGGGCATAGTTTTCCTGAGATATTTGACTAATAATGTATTAATAATGTCCCATTTTAAATAGAGGTCATATATTACTCTCTCTCTCCGTATTTAAATATAAGTCGCGGTTGATTTCCAAAACTTCAATCATTTGTCTTATTAAAAAAAATTATGTAAACAATAAGGAAACAAGTCATACTCAAACTCTCTATAATGATAAAACAAATCACAACAAAATAAATAATACATTATAAATTCTTTGAATAAGATGAGTGATTGAAGTTTTGAAAAAAATGAACTGCGACTTATATTAAAATACAGAGGGAGTATAAAAGTGTGTTTTATATGAACCTATTGATATCAAATTTTTATTGTCAATTGATACCGAAAGGATTAAGGTGTTCAAGAGAGTGGGGTTGAATTGGACTCTAAACTTGAAATTTAAAACAATTCATCCTAGTGCCCAACTTATGTGACTAGAGCTACTCAATATCGAAAGTGTCATGCAATCCTAGGTTCAACCCTATCATAGCCTGCAATTTCTAGGATTTGAAATTATGCAAAATAAATTGCACAAAAGTAGAGGAGGTAGGGAAATAAAATCAACACCGGAACCATTACCTTAGGGATATGTTTCTCACGTATACAAAGCTTAAGGTATTGATTGCAAAGCATAAAAGGTGAGATAAACTAAAGCCCTCTTTGCCAACCGGAGCACCGGCTCCGGATTCACCTAGGAAACACACTAGCAAGAAACAAGCCCCGACTCCCTTGCTACATGAGCTAAGCCCCACCACACGTTTTAATGATTTTTGATATATTGTAGGCTTGTTGACGACTAAATTTTATATGGTGGTGCCTTTTGGAGTGTTAAATGGTGGGATATCCTAGGTTTTTCCTTTTTGCGGAATTTTTTTCTTGATTTGATTTTTTTTTTAAATTCAGCAGATAAGTCATTCCTGGCTAGAGGTCTAGCCCCATCGATGTGGACCACGTCTTTATGCGTGGAATTCGAATACGCTGGGCACCAGAAGCCAAACACATGATATGAGCAGCTTTGCAGTGATCTGTCGCTCGTTTAACCGTGGAACGGTGGAATTACAGCTGCCACAAACCCTGGCCCGACTGATGCGGCAAAAAGCTACGTACAGTACGTCTTATGCGGGGGTGTTCCGATCAACTGGTATATGGACAAACAAAGCTGCCTGATCGTGATCGGAGCCCAGTCTTGCCTTCCGGCAACGTACAATGCAGGGCATCGTACCGTACGTAGCATTCTACGGATATTGTATCTGCAAAATTGCGAAATAAGACGATTTTTGGTCCAGAAATGGATGCATCAAGCGTAACCACAAGGCTTCCTTCGTACTACAGTACTCCTCAATTTATGAGGTTTTCTCGTTCAAATGCCTTGCAAAATAGCGCTATGGACGCCACGGATTTTGGTGAGAGACCAATCGCGGCACAACTAGGAGAAGCCCAAAGCCCAGAAACACCAGGATTTTGGTCCAGCCCAACTCAATCTACACAACGACGACCCATCAGACGCACGGGCCGAGCCGCCGCCCGCCCGCCCGCCGTACCCATCTCCACACCGTCCGCGTCCGGTCCCAGCTCTCCGCCGGCGGCGGCAGGAGGCACCGGCGCTAGCCCGTGGCGAGATGAGCGGCGGGAGCGTCAACGCCGTGTTCTACGCGGACAAGTACCATCCGATCCAGGCGGGCAGCATCGATGGCACGGACGTCGCGCCCCACGACAACGCCGTCCTGCGCGCCCTCGTCTGCTCCCAGGCCGGCCTCTGTGCGTGCGCGTCCCTGCCCTGCCCTGCCCCCCTTCCGTTTCTCTCCCTTACTTACCTGGGGTTTCCCTGCCGTTCCGTTTCAGACGACCCTTTCGGCGACCCCAAGGCCACGGGGGACCCCTACTGCACGCTCTTCGTCGGCCGTCTCTCGCGCCAGACCGACGACGACACACTGCGGAAGGTGCGCCTCCCTCGCGAGTTGCAAAGCGAATGATCTTTTATCTTGTGCGCTTGTGCGCTGGGTTAGTCGTAATCCTCATGGTTGGGGTGGTGAATTCTTCCCCTTGCTGTTTGTGCAGGCGATGAGCAGGTACGGGAGGGTGAAGAACATGCGGCTGGTGCGTGACATTGGTGAGTGAGAGCTTGCTCCGTTTTTTTTTTCTACAGGATGTTACTAGTGTTGGAGTGAGCATAGCGTCGACGCTGTTGTTCCAATTGAGGGCGTGAATTGTGGCGCTCTAAGAACAGAACGAAGCATTCTACAAGTTCTTCATAAGCTTGGGCTTGGGATATTACCTTAAAATGTTAAACGAATAGCATGAATTTGAAGTTTGCTAGTGCTGTAAGTTGTTAGTCATAAGTAGTTACATATAGGGTGATTGCGGGGCAGCATACTACTCTTCGATTTTGGTACTTCAGTTGTGGTTTTCGTGCTGATCAGACTGCTTTGTTGCAGTTAGCGGTGCTTCTCGTGGTTATGCATTTGTTGAGTATGAAACTGACAAAGAGATGCGTCGTGCCTATGAGGTATCTGCTATTTATTATTTGAGTTCTGCACTATTGTTTTCTACTGCATTGTAACTCTTCGTTATCGAGTAAAAAAATATTCATCGCTGCCTTTGTCCTTAAGGATGCACACCATTCCATTATTGATGGCAGTGAAGTGATTGTAGATTACTACAGGCAGCATCTTATGCCTGGCTGGATACCAAGGAGGCTAGGTATGTACTCTGCTCAAGTAGGGTTTAGATGTTTCGAACTCACAATACTTCGCTCTTTATGTTACTTTGCATGGCATTTTTGCAGGAGGAGGGCTTGGAGGCAGGAAAGAGTCTGGCCAGCTTCGGTTCGGAGGCCGAGAGAGGCCATTTCGTGCTCCCTTGTATGGCCTCAGGATATTTATTATTATCCATAATTTTATCCTATGCAGTTCATGAGAATTTGATGACATGTGCTTCAGAGTTAAATTTATTCTGGAGATGAAGATTTTTTTTCTGACCTACCTTTGTATGAAATAGGCGACCTATTCCTTATGATGAGCTGAAGAAGCTTGGGATCCCACCACCACCTGAAGGGCGGTATATGACACGTTACCAGGTAGCTCACCCTATTTTTATGTCATCAATTTTAACCTGTACTGACAAATGGGGAAGTGCTCACTATTACTATGAAATAACTCTTTCTGATATTTGGTTACATCATCCGTCCTTTTTATGCTTTATTCATTATATAGGGAAAAGAAACTAGCACGAGGTATAATTATAGTTTCTAAGAATTCCCATTTGGGAAACTTGAATATTTGGTCAGAAAGAGCAAATTGACTAGTACCTGGAAAGAGTAGGCAGAACATTTGTGTTCTCCTATTACTCAACCACGTTAGCAGTGGCAGACTGAAAAACTAGTAAACTGTGTCTATAAACCTGATAGAATCGTTATTTGTTTCTTATGTTGCACCATCATGTTTGTGAGTGAATAGATTATCCAGTTCATCTCTGCTTACTGCCATAACTGAAATAACATTGCTTACCTATATTACCACAGGTTCCACCACCACCTAGGCCGAAAAGCGGCAATATACACATGGAAGATTCACCTCCTTGGAGGAAATCCAAGGACAGGGCCAGTGATAGTACCTATAGAAGGCAAAGAAGTTATACTGATGATGATGAAACACCTAGCAAGCGGAAAAGGAGCCACGATGGGCGAGAGGAATCACGAAGTCGAAGGAGCACACGATCATCCATTGCCAGGGAGGACAGCAGTCAGAGGAAGCCCACAGGACATGACGATGATCATTGGAAGCGGAGACGAAGCCGAGAACCGGGCGAAGTATCTCCGTCAGAGGAAGACGTTAGCTACAAAAAGGGAAGAATTTCGACTGAATCCGGTCGCAGCCCTGATAGGCACCATCACCACCGGCGTCAGAGGGAGGATACATATGAGAGCAGCCACTCTCACCACAGGGAACGCCGGCGCCATGGTGACCGGCATCACTGCAAGAGAAGCGATAGCCGAGATTACAACCATTAGGTCCAGTTGCCTACACTATATCAATGTTTCATGATGTAAATTCCGATCTCGTCGTTGTCTGTGTACTCTTATTAATCAAGCACAGTAAGGTTTTCTGTCCTAAAGGCTCAAGACATGAATAACTGAGTCCGCATGTTGAACTTTTTGTCCGAGCTTTCCGTCCAATTTTGTTGGGCACCGAAAGGCATGTGGGCCTTGTCCGGTACGGCGCTACGCCTACGCTAGGCGAGGCGGCATTGGGGCCGGAGGCCCGGAGCAAGGCTACGTAGGCGTCTGCGTCTGCTTGTTAAACTGCGAGGGCCGTTGACTCCTCACTCCTCCGTCCGAGCTCATCGCCGCGCCGGCGCCGGTCGGCGGACCACCTTGTCTGCTGCCTCGCACTTCGGCCTCCGCTTACCATGGATGCTGCCATCGCGTTCACGTCCGCTCCAAACCCTAGCCCCACGCGCTTCTCCCCCTCCTCAGCTTCGCCGTCCTCGCGCGCCCCGCAGAGCCTCTCCGTCTGCGGCCCACGGCGCGGGCGCGCCCTCCGGCCTCAGTCCCAGGCCCAGCCCCCTGCAGCGTCGGCTGCAGCCGCCAAAGTCTCCCATCACGACGTGGTCGTCGTGGGCGCTGGGATCGTGGGGCTCGCGATCGCGCGCCACCTCCTCCTCCACACTCCGCTCTCAGTCGCCGTCGTCGACGCCGCCGTCCCCTGCTCCGGCGCCACAGGGGCAGGTACGCTTCGCTCCGTGCGTGCGTTGGTGTTCATGGAGTTCAGAGGAAGCTGATGTAATATTCTTGGGTTTGGCCTTTTGGGCTTTGGATGGGTTTTGTCGTGTGCAGGGCAGGGGTACATATGGATGTCGCACCGCACGCCCGGGAGTGACATGTGGGAGCTGGCGGTGCGGAGCAAGCAGCTTTGGGAGGAGCTGGCTACCGAGGTTGATAGCCAGGAAGGTGGTGGTGCTCGGGAGAGACTCGGGTGGATGAGGACAGGTAGAACCACACATTCACGCTGCTGTGGTTTTGCTGTTTAACTCTTGCTTCTATGATGACTGATTGGCCTCTTGAATTCTATGGTGATTGATTGGCCTCTTGAATAATTTCCCTTCTATATAAACACTTGCAAACGAAGCTAAGTAGCAGGATCGCTATGATATCAGCAGATTGCTATAATTTGTTGTGAATGGTACTGCTAGTGAAAGAGGAAAAAACTATTAACATCTTGTGTGGTCTAGTGGATTTGATGTACGATTCTGAACTTGCTGTGCTGATGATCTGATTTTAATTTTTGACTACGATACCATTTTGTTAGATGCCCAATCGTGGATGTTACATGCTCTATTATGGACTATTTTGTTCCATTTCTCAATCTCAATCACAATTCTATACAGAAAGTAAAATGCTGCTATCAATTTTTTTTAAGGAAGCTTGCTAGTTGGGAGAACTTCAGAAGAGCTGGCCACGTTAGAGGAAAAGACCAAGGTTCTGTCTCAGGCAGGCATACACGCGGAATTATTGTCTGCATCTTCATTACATGCATTAGAACCAGCAGTTAGTGTTGGGAAAGATGGTGGTGCTATGTTCTTGTCTCAAGACTGTCAAATCGATGCGTTCCGGGCTGTCTCTTTGATAGAAAAGGTTGTCTCTGCAGATTTTGATTTGTTCTGATTTCTGAAGTATGTGCTATTAACAGTGTCTCACTGATATTTCTGGGTTAACATTTCTTATGCAAGACCAATAACTCATATTCCTCAGAAGGAAGGTATATGGAGCTCTATAATGATCCTGCCATGTCATTAATAAGGTATCTATATTTCTTCTTTTTAGACAAACTTCGTTCATTAATACTCCATTCGTTCCAAATTGTAAGGGGTTCTAGGCTTTGAATAGATTCATGCAACTTTCCATGTATGTGTCTCTAGATTCATGACCACTAACATGAACATGGACAGAAAAAAAAAAGAGGTTTAGAAATGATAGCTGTTAGGAACTCATATGCTTTTTTTATGCCAAAGTCTTTCCCCTTTCTTTGCATCACTAAGAAATGATAGCTGATTTTATTATATGCAGATCAGAGGCCACTGGAACAGTTGAAGCTGTCCAAACTTCCAGAAACATATTGTATGCCAGAAAAGCTGTTGTAGTTGCTTCTGGGGCCTGGACTCGATCCTTATTGCATAGTTTCCTAGAACCAGCTTTGACATTGGATATCCCTGTCAAACCACGGAAGGTATATCTGAAATTTCTTGGATTGATATTTGATCTGAAAATTTGGTACTGACCTCTCAGCCATTGCCACTCTCATATTATTGGTCATCGTATGTTTAATGTATATGGAAAACAGTAGAGAGGAATTGGACTTTAAAGTTTTTCTTGTCAGACTTGTTTTGTATATTCACCTGAGATGCAGCACATACAGTAATACTACATTGGATTTTGGTTCTTGAAAAAAAAGACTTTGAAACACTACTATCTAATTTGTAAATAAGAGTTACTTGACCTTTTGCATGGACTAAGGCAAGCGGTTGACAGCCAAAAGGAGCCTGTGAAAATGCCATGCTTATGCTAGCAAACAATTGAATTTTTCCAGACTGACCTGCTTACCATGGCTTGGGATTTGTCCTCTAATATATTTCTGTGTCCTCGTATGTTAGTCCTTTGTACATGTAGCGATTCTGGAATCTCTTTTGTTCATGTTATCTGATTCAACATCTAACATAGAAGAGATAATCTCACATGTTTCCATTTCAGGGACATCTGCTTGTGTTGGAGAAATTTGACAAGGTTAAGCTAAATCATGCCCTAATGGAGGTGGGATATGTTGACCATCAGATTGCTAAGTCAAATAGCACAGATACGGTTTCAGAATCTAGTGAAGATGAGCATGCTGCTTTATCTATATCTATGACTGCAACCTTAGATACAAAGGGCAATTTAGTTCTAGGTAATTTATGAAGCAAAATATTCTCTTTTGCTCCAAGTTCCAGTTTCTTTTTTGGAGCAAAACATTTCTCTTTTGCTAATTTCCATTTGTTTTCCAGAAACAAGAATTCCTTTTTAAGTGACCTTCTACAGAAAATGGTTGAACATATGTCATCTGTATGTTACAGGAAGCAGTCGAGAGTTCAAAGGTTTTTCGAGGGAGGTTGATAAGTCTGTTGTTAAGTGTATGTGGGAACGTGCAGGAGAGTTCTTTCCTGCAATCAAGAATGTACCTCTTGATATTGATCAGAATACGCAAATCAGAATCGGGCATCGCCCATACAGTAAGCTTCTGTAATATACAAATCATAATCAGAATGTCGGTGTTATTAGCTTTCTGCCCTTTATCTGATACTGACAGAAACAAATTCCTTATCTATTTCAGTGCCTGATGGAAAGCCAGTTATTGACTTCATTCCTGACCTGCCAAATGTTTTGATTGCAACGGGACATGAAGGAAATGGGCTTACTATGGTGAGTCACTGATCACTGCGATCCAATTCTTTGAGCATATGTTGGTTGCATAACTTACCTTCACACTCCTGGCTGACAGTAGTCACAGAACAAATAGCTCATCCCAACCCCATGTACTATCATGTCCGTATCTTTGTATGTAATAGTTTATGTGGCAATAGACCAATCATGTCTTGTTACCTCTTAAAGCTGATCCATGGAAGTTGCATGAGGGCTGTCATATTCCTGGCCTCAAACTGGTATTGATGAATCTGTTGCATGCTTTCTACCATTTTATGGTCATTTTCTTTCTCAATCTGGCAGGAGAGCTGTCCGTCATAATACTAATAAGAAGAAAAGATCAATTACAAAACAAGCCCAGCAAGGCCGAACACACACAGAAAAAGAAGCGAAAAGAAAAAGAAACTCTGGAAATGCAGAGCACCTCAAAGCCAGAGGGATTCCAACTCCATGGCTCCTGCAGATCACCAAAGAGCAGATTCATCCCTAATGCCTTGAACAAGATGCAATACACCAGGGATTCTTCTCTCGGAGACACATTTATTACGACGTTTCCAGCTGAACCATACTACCATCATGACCAAGGAATGGAATCCCTCTCTGTCATGAGTTAACCAAAAGTATTGCTTCGAATGGATTGTAGGATCTACATCCAAACTTCTTAGCAAAAATGCAGCTGACAAACAAATCTGCGATAGTTTCATCCATCTGATCTCAGAGGGGGCATTTTGTAGGATGAGGTAGATTTCGTTGTGCAAGATGCTCAGCAGTCCAACAATGGTTGTGTTAAGCCGGCCAAATGAAATATTTTGCTCTAGGAGGTGCCCATGACCTCCAAAGTCTTTGCCAAGGTTCAAACTTGGTGATGCCCTCTGCCTTGTAATCTGATCCGGAGGAGAAGATGTCGGAATGCTGTAGCAGTCCATATGTGCATATCGTCCACATCGTCAAGCAGTTCCATGTTGGCTAGGAGTTACAAAAACTGAAAAAAAATCTTCCAAGACCTGAACAATAAGTCCCTCTAATATCCTTGGCCCAATGGTTGTCAGGCGAGGCTTTTATGACATTTATTTTTCTTATAGATGCGCTTAGAAACCATAACAGATGTATGAGGTGCTAAGTTCTGCAGAGATTGACCCAGGGACCATTTGCCAGTTCAAAATTTAGTGTTTCTTCCATTACCACATCTGTCATGGTCATGATGCAGAATAGTGCTACTGCGTTACTTGGAACTGATAGGCCAAAAATACACCAAGATTGGTTCAGGATCAGTCTTCTGTATCTAAAGACATTTCATTCACAAAGCCTAACCAAGGAACTCAAAATTATGAGTTCCGAGTCCTTCTAACTCGTCTGCTGACCTTAGTCCAAGCAATTAGGCAATGTCCACCAAGAACTTCCTTGCACCCTTTCTGCAGAAATGCTCACCTTTGCATGCCTATGGCCTTGACTTAATCCAACGTAGCACATCCTCTGCCAATAATAAGTATATGGGAGTGGCTGTGAGCACAGCTCTTCCAGCTGGGTGAATGAGGGCTGCTTTCCAACTGGGGAGCTGGTCTGCCACTTTATCAATCCAAGGAAGCAAAGGCTACTCCGGTCAGCTTCTTGACTTACAGAAGGAGACCAAGATATATGCAGGGAATTTCACAATAGCAAAAGGCATAGACTCCCAAACAATATCAATGTCTGTTGAAGTACATTGAATAGGAATGGCTGAGCTGAGCATTCATGAATGTTAGTCAAGTCCTGAAATTCCACAAAAATCTAGATGGAATCTGCTTTACCATCTCAAGAGCCTCATTAACATGCTTTAAAAAAATAAGACCACATCATCAGCATACAGTGAGAGCTGGTGGGCTGGTGGCTAACTTGTCTAGTGCCCTCCTTGGCTGCCTTAGTATACATGAACTCAGCACACATATGACTAAGTTTATAAGCATTGGAGAGAGGGTATGTCCTTGCCGCAGCCCTCTACAATGAATGGTATTTTCTCTGGCACAGCATTAAGTAGGATACAAGTGGGGGATGTGGAAAGCAGATTGTAAAATACCGACTTTCTAAGACCCCCAAAACTAAGATGGCTGAAAATTTCTAAGAGAAAACTCCAAAATACCGAATCAAAAGCTTAAGATATATCTAGTTTTAGAAGCAAGTGGGTCTCTTTCTGTTGATCAAGAAACCGAGCTGTGCCTTGCGCCAAAAGTCCAAAACAAAAAGGGAAAAATGCCCTTTGAGCCAAGACAGGGAAATATTTCCGTGTCCGATGTTGGGCTTGAGATTGAGACAAAGAAGTATCAGCATCTCCCTCTTTGAGCCAAGTTATTCAAGAATGAAGACGAGCTCAAAATATTTCATTGTCCAAGGTTGGGCTTGAGATTGAAAGAAAGAAGTATCAGCATCTTTGAGCCATGTCATTTGAGAATGAAGACGATCTCTCGAGTAATAGTCTGCTTGAGAGAGGCAAGAGCAAGACCCAAGCTGTGCTTCCTCAGTTTGTGCTGTAACCAAAACCAAACCTCATCAGAAGTTAACTGCTGAGAATCTTGTCATTTTCCCTATAAGAAGAGAGAAGAGTTAATGCTTTTGTGCCGATTTTTCTTTAGGCAATAGGCACTGCTGAACAGGGATGGAGGCACTCTGCTTTCTACCATCTTACTGTCGTTCCCCTTATAAGAAGATAGAATAGTTGATGCTGTTCTGTTGATTTTTTATAGGCACTAGGTATTGCTGAACAGGGATGGAGCCACTTTGCTTTCTACCATTTTACTTTCATTTCCCTTATAAGAAGATATAAGAATCAATGTGGTTCTGCTGATTTTTCTTTAGGCACTAGGCACTGCTGAAATGGTCACTGATATGATTCTTGGGAATCCTGGAAAAGTGGACTGCTCAACTTTCTCCATCAAATACAGATTTTCAGGTAATTTTTGGTTAATATGTTAGACTGAATAACATTTTCTTAAAAAGGCATTCATGTTTTTGTGTTTCATACTTCTGTTGTCTCCAACACAGTTCAAAAGTGGGACTGATTTTTTATGCCTTGACAGCTAATTTTGGAGACGACTTTATTTATCTTATGTAATAGATCTTTAGTTGTACACAACATTTTTCCAATACGGGGCCATTGAAATGGAGATCAAAACTATCTGTACTTAGCTTTCAAGTAGTGCTATTTACTTTAATTCGTTTCAGAACAATTCATCACAGTTGAGGGTGCTGTCTGCTGTGCACTCCATCATTTTAGTGCACAAATACTGATTGAACGAAACTACCGTTCTTCCTCTCGGCAACTTGAAGCTCTTTTGATCTGTTAAAGTTGGGGTTTCTATTTTAATTCTAAACATTCAACTGGACACCTTCTTTTCCTTTTGAATTTGACACGGCACACAGTAGTAAAACGTCAAAATTTGGTTAGTGTATTGCATGGATGCTGGTGCTTCCCTTACATCTGTCTATATCTAAGTCATTGATATGTATCCTAGGAATTGTACATTTTTTTCTTCCAGAACAAAGGACAATGCCAGAGGACGTGCTGCTTGATGAAGTTTTTCAAGCATGCAACTGGGATATAAGATCCCCTTTAATCCTTATAACCATCAAACCCAGTAATCCTGCTTTTGCATTGTCTTCTGGTGCTTGCTCTTTAGTTGAGGGCGTGATACTGTCAGTCGATAAGTGTTGCTTGGAACCTACTTTCTTGTTTCATAACGTATCTTTGCACAGCCTGCGACTGAGGCTACCGAGATTTGCTCTTGAGTACCGTTTAGAGGCGTTCCTCCAGTCTGATCCACCTTTCATCATCAATTCAAACTCTGGATAGCTGATACGACCATCCTGTTGAATATATTTCTAAAATGTCAGCTGTCCTAAATAACCATGTGTTGTGCAATCAAGGAAAGTAAAATGGAAATCAGCAACCAGTTACTGTTGCTTCTTGGACGTAATGTTTCTCTAGAACTAGGTTATCTATGCCAGAGATTTTAGGTTGTGGAGTGTATGTTGGATTTACACTGACTCACCAGGTTCAATTATTTTATTTTGTCGAAAACTAGTTTGCGATCGGGGAAACCAAAAAAAACAGAAGGTAGCTTGTTGAGTTCAGTTCATTGGAAATGGTCAAAGGACACAGGTTGCATACAGTTCCACTGTTCCAGTACCCAAATAGCTACTGAAAGCTCTAGAATTTTGTAACCAGTGAGACACTTTGTTATTTCAATTACGGTACAATAAACATCGAAGTCATTAAAATTTTTGATTAATTACTTTTACTGACCTTATCCTTGTCAACATCACGAATAATATCATTAACCACTTGCTCGTTAGGCTTTAGTTCACCGTCACCTAGAGCCTCCATCAACTCCTCCATTTCAATAAAACCATTTCCATCTTTGTCGAAGAACTTGAAAGCGTTAGGTAGATACTCATCATTACTCATCTTTTTAATGTGAAGCAAGACTGTTACAAATTCCTCGCAATCTAATGTGCCATTTCCATGTACATCACCCTGCAAAAGGAAGAAAGTAATGTCATAACTCATATCATTGCAGCGTTGATTGATTTATGTGCCTTTATAGCCCGAGTATTGATTTCAGAACGCAAATTGCACTTTTAGTTTGTTGCCTTGGGGTAATGCTTGGCTGCCAACAACCCAGTCATACTAATCCCACACTATATATGAATAACAAATGGTGATGGTCGCACCCACCGCACATAACAGCATCTTTATCTCTTCATCTGGAACAGGATGACCATTTATCCGGAAGCCCTCCTTCAGCTCCTCAAGTGACAAATTACCGTCGTCGTCCTTGTCCATCGTATGGAACATCTGAGTGTACTTGTCAATCTCTTCTATTGGTAAATTCATGGCGACGACCTTCATTATTAATTGGCAACAAAAAATCAGTCAGTGTGCCACACTTGAAGGAACTGATGCAGTAACAGCAAAAATCATCTGCAACTTTTGAAGGAACCAAGGTGGTAACAACGGCAAGCTATTTGCAACTTACTCCTAGTGCCTTCTTCTTGAACTTGTTCATAGACGAGAACTGCTTCAGTCTCGACCGAACAACCTCTCCGAGTGACACATTTGAGGCCTTATCAGCATTCTTAAGCCAAGGATGCTCTGTTTTTTAAGGAGTTAAAAAGTGTTCACAATTCAGTTCACGGCATTGTTATGACCCTTTTTTTTTTGCAATAATGGCAATGACACATCAGAATTCTTTGTGATTGTATCTGTGAAAGGATGCAGTCTGCCCTTTCCATTCGGTTTTCCTAAAATCAAAACTGGACCGAGGGCTACTTACCAAGGACTTGTTTTGCCGTCAACCTTGTACGAGGATCCGGATCAAGCATCTTCCTGACAAGATCCTTTGCATTCTGGGAGACCTTGGGCCATGGATCCCTCTGTAGGTTAATTCCTCCCCGGAGTATGGACTGCGCAATTTTCTCGTCGGAGTCTGCAATTGCGAAAAGAACGTCACATTCTCATCAGCACCAGTGACTCCAGGGCCCTGTATATGCTGAAATTTACACGATGCGTCCAATACTGATTGCTGAATGAATGAGGTGCGAAAGAGGGAAGGGGAAGCAGCACTGGCCTCCCCAGAACGGAGGGAATCCGCAGAGAAGGATGTGCAGGATGACGCCAGCGCTCCACACATCTATCTCTGGCCCATAGCTTCTCTTGAGAACCTCTGGGGCCATGTAACACCCGCTGCCAACCACTTCGGTGAACCGATCCCCTGCAGCAGTGTGTGTGTGTGTGGGTCAATGATCTCGCAGCTGAACCAGCTCTGAAATGTGGTGGTGGGCGTTCGTACCAGGCTTGAATAAGACGGAGAGGCCGAAGTCGATGGCCTTCAGAGGCGAGTCCTCCGTCTTGTTCACGAACAGGAAGTTCTCCGGCTTCAGGTCCCTGTGCATCACTCCGTTCTCGTGGCACAGCTACAGCAGCATCGGACTTGTACATGACGAGGCAGGAGTGGTCGACAGACACAGCTGGTCCTGAACGGAAGAAGATTACTTACCTGCACGACCTCGACGATGGTGCGTGCGAGCTTTGCGGCGGCGCGCTCGGAGTAGTGCTCCCGCTCGAAGATGCGGTCGAAGAGCTCGCCGCCCTCGCAGAGCTCCATGACGAGGTGCACGCCGTCGTCGTCCTCGCACGCCTCGCGCAGGGCCACCACCCTGCCCCCGCCCAGCTCCGACATGCGGCGCGTGATCTCCACCTCGCGCCGCACGTCGCCCGCGTCGGGCCCGGCGCGGCGCAGCAGCAGGCGCTTCCGCCGGATGGTCTTGCACGCCAGGGCCTCCCCCGTGGCGGCGTCCACGCACCGCCGCGTGATGCCGAACTCGCCGCGCCCCAGCTCCGCGCCCAGCCGGTACCGCCGCGAGAAGTCCGGGTCGACGGTGCCGGCGTCTCCCAGGATGGAGGCCTGGTGCTTCCTTCCCTTCCTGCCCTTCTTCTTCCTCTCCTTGCCGGTGGTGGCGCTGTCGTGGTCGTCGGGGGAGCAGCACGGGCCGTCGCGGCTGTCGACGGGGAGGATGGCAGCGGCGCCCCGGCCTCCGCGGCGCAGCATCCTCAGCTTGGTGGCCGCGATGGCGGAGTAGCAGCCACCCATGGCGCCGCCGTCGTAGGACGCCGGGCGATCGCTATCTCCGCCGCTCGCGCCCTCGTGCCTCCAGCTTTCACTTACCCTCTCCTCCTCCCGCCTAATTCCGGCGCTTCCAACGCGGACGTGGCTGGCTGGCCGCCCGTCTGTCTCGGCGCTTGCAGTGGGCCGGGCCGCCCGGGCACTTTCGGCTTGACACCAACCGGGCCGCCCAAGCCCAACCTGGCTCAAACAGACGGTGGCACTCTAGTAGTTTTCTCGCAAATCGATGGCTCTTCTTTCGACAGGGCCCACGCTAGTGCCAAGGCGGAATCGGCCTTGCCTGCTTTTGCATTCCACAGTTCCGCACTCGGCGGCAGTTCCCTCGACACTGACACTCTTCGTCCGTCCGAAGAAGCTCGATCTCTCGGTCTACTCCATCCGTTTCAATTGATTGGTCGCTCGTTGCCCTGTTCCTCTTCCACTTGGTAATCTCAAGGAACTGAGCTTAAGGCTTCCGTGTTCATTTTTGCGATTACTTTTCCTGCGATATCTGGAGGTCAGATCTTGCGTTAAACTGTTGAAGTGAGAAATTCACTCATAGGTCTATTCTTCTTCTGCGGTGTCAGTTTATTTTCATACTGTTGGAAAACAAATGGCTTCTCTGATTTCCCCACTTCCATATTGGGGACTGCGGACTGCCGTGCAGATGTTGGATGCAGCTGCTGAGATTTGTAGATTATGATCCTGAAATCTTATATGTTGATGGGATGATATAATATCAGTTACTGAATCCTAAGTGCAAAGAAAATGTACAAATGCCTGGAAATGAGAAATTATTTCAACCTCTCACGTCACCGCAATTCTTTCCACCCCTAATTTCTGATCGCCTGTTTCAGTCAGATCAGAAGGCAATGCGTTCACCATCGCTGCTCTCGCAGTGCCTGTCTGGCTTATTGTCTCAGGACAGGACTGCAGCTCACTGCGTCAACATCGTACCGGAGAGGGAGCCGCACCTACCTTCCCCAGCAGTTGAGGTTGTCCCAGCCAAGGTGCACACCCACACCCACCCCCACCCCCAACCCCCCACTGCTTGTTCATGGCAAAACTACACTATCACTTGGTTTGTTCTACATGTTTGAGAAGACATCCCAATGAAATCAAGGGTTGTTTGTTAATCTGTCTAGCTCTCGCTAACACAAGTTTCTTTACATTATCTTTAGAATGTGCATCCTTACAAGTATGCAGGCGAGAATATTGAATTGCATGGCATGAATATATTCAAGGTACTTGATTTTTCCCCAGACGCTTGAATATTCCAACTTGCTAGTTCTGTTAATGAATTCCAGCTCATAGTTATGGGGAGGAGTATACGATTGATCGATTTATGCTGATTATTTATATGTGAGGGCTAATTACAGGAACAATGTTTAAAAAATCGCTGCTCTATATGCTGAAACTGCTCTATGTCTTTATTTTTGTCGAAAGACCTAAAATGGCTCCATGTCTTAAGTCTTTCCTGCTTCAACAGTTTTGGTTGATCTGCTCTGTGTGCTAAAACTGCTCCATGTCTTGAGTATTTCCTGCTTCAACAGTTTGGGTTGATCTTGTCTTTAACTGGTTTCAGGGAAAGTTCAGTGTTGTTGATATTGTTGGACTATCAAAATCAGATATTGTAACATCAAAATGTGAAGGTAATGTAGTACCTTCACTTGTTCTATCACTCTACTTGCTGTATGGTGCATCTAACATGTTCAAGTAATTATTCTCTACCCAAGGGCCTTTGAAATGCTGGGAGAGTTCAATTGATCTAGTAATTGTACTTAAAGATGAGATCCGTGATGGCCTTTTGACATTCAGAAGCAAACGCGTTTTAGAGGTAATGCTCCATTGCTGCTTCAAATATTCATTTTTTTTTTCACATCAGATCTTGTAGCATTTAAAGTATATCTATCATCCTTTTCTTCTCTACCATTTTGTGTCCACTTATTTGTTTGAAGTTGTCCTTGCTTAAATTGATGTCTACACACAACATTGCAGACAGTACATATTTGGTGAAATTACCTAAAAAAACTCATGCATTTGTTAAAATACCATCCTTCTGGCTAAACTTGTTCCATTTGTGCAGCACTTAGAGCTGCGATCCATAAAAAGTAAGTAAAACAAAAAAAATGAAATGGATGTGAATTTGTCCAAGTGCCATTTGACTTAGTTTTTCCCCCTGTATTTCCATAGACACTGTCATTGCTATCTATAGTCTCATGGGCATGGACTATGGTTATACATGTAAAATAAGCTTTCCACTGGCATTGAACATAATGTTTAAATGAGTTCTGATCTCGTATTGTTTTAAACTCCTTACAAGGTTCTTTTTCTTTATGCAGCTTGGTTGTGGATACGGGCTTCCTGGCATATTTGCTTGCCTGAAGGTACATATTTGTCCATAGTCTTATTTCTTTTTTCTACTAACATGATATGTCAGCTTCGATTTCAGAGCTCTCTTTCCATCAACAGATTCACTTCAGTGTTCTGTGTTTGGCTAATGTACTAATACTACCTCCACTCTTATTTGTTTGTTGCCATCTAGTTCAACTTTGAGCTACTTGACTTCAAACAAAAAATATAGGAGGAAATAATATATATTTACTTGACTATCTATCATTGTATAATAACTAAATTTTTTTTTGCTTTTAAACATTATTAGGGGGCTTCAACAGTGCATTTTCAGGATCCTAGTGCTGAAACAGTAAGGTGCAAAACAATACCAAATGTACTTGCTAACCTTGAACAGGCTCAAGACAAGCATAATCACCATCAAGGAAGCCCCCTTACTCCATCCAGGCAACAACTACCTCAAGATATTCGTTTCTATGCCGGGGAGTGGGAGGAGCTTCACACAGTTCTGTCAATAATTCACAAGGAGGATGTGGATGCATCCTCAGGTATAGGGCTAGAGTTCTGTGAAGATGACCTTTTGGATGGGTGCAACAGCCAGGATGGGAACAATATTTGCCATGAAACTTCATCAAGAAGATCAAGAAAACTATCAAGTAGTCGTGCATGGGAGAGGGGAAATGAGATGAGCACAGGAGAAGGTGGATATGACATAATTTTAGTCAATGAGATCCCTTACTCTGCAAGCTCTCTTCAAAACCTCTATTCGCTCATAAAAAAGGTTAGCTCGTGGATTTGTAATATTACTGTCCATGCACTCTTTTCGGGAAATTCTTACCATGTCACACCATGTCCTGGCACTAAGAATTTTCCTTGGCAGCCAGGCAGGAAGTGGCGTATCTTATTTCCTAAAAAAGTGTCATATAATGGTTTGGCGTTATTTCTATTGACTGTAGTTATTACTGAAATTGGAATTTTATCAAAAAGAATATGAATTTCACGAATGAAAGGCTTCAAAAAAGTGCTCTTGTTGCTTAGGTTGATCTGAACTGGCATACGGAACATTAGGAGGCTATCTTGTTATCATGCTAGGTTTTTACTTTTTAGACTTGACACCCGAGACAGTTGTGTACAGCAGTTCTTTGTCCCTTGCTTCTGGGATTACCTAGTTTCTTGCACTTCTAATATATCAGAATATTGAATGCATATGCAGATTTACCATCTACCCTGAAAAGACAACTTTAGCATCCAACTGTTTTTGTTCTTGTAGTGCCTGCGGCCACCATATGGAGTGATGTATCTTGCTGCAAGGAAGAACTACATTGGTTCAAGCAGCGCCATTCGACAGCTGCGAGCATTTGTGGATGAAGAAGGCACGTTCGGTGTGCACCTTATTATCTCTGAGCCCCCTGAGCGGGAGATCTGGAAATTCTTCTTCAAGTAGCTCAACGCAGTTTGACACACAAAAGAGAAAAGTTTAATGCGGCTGCTCAGATCGTGGAGGCTGCATGAAACTCCAGTTTTGTAAATAGAGTTAAGATCGGTTTCTGCCGATTTCTGGATTTCGTTGCCCTTCTTTTTTCTTTTATTTTTTTCTTTGTGGAGTGTGATGTTAATTATGTCGAGTGCCGCGCTCTTGAATCGGCAAATGCATGCGCAGCAGCTGACTCAAATAATATTGATGATATGCCATTGCGATTACTGTCATGTTGTTGAATGTTGATTGGAGTCAGAATTTCTTTTTTTTTCCCAGAAGACAGGACCCTCATAGCACTTCGTATTGAGTAGGCAGACCAATCTCAGAAGCAAACGCACTACACCAGAACCTTAGCATGTTTGCTATTATTATTTCCAAAAAAAATACTCCTTGATTCTTCAATGGTTTTGAATACATTTTCTATCGCAATATCTTCTTCATTAAATTTAATAAATTGTGATACTAAGCAAGTATTTTGAAGAAAATTCAACATACGATTTATTATACGTATGTTACACTACATTGATCAAAGTGCTGAAACTTTGATCGCTCGGTTCACTGACTTGTGGCCCTACCCGTCCTCTCGCCATCGCTTCCAAAGCTTTCGCTGCAGCCAGGGGCCTGTCTCCAAACAGTTGCCCCGTTTTGAGATTTGGCACCCCACAAAGTAGAGTTTAAAACGGGATGGGATGCGGAACGGTCGGATACAACCAAGGCTGAATTCAGCCATTATTTTTTTTTTGTCTCCTATCACTATTTTAACTACATTTCTTTCTATCTACAGTGTAAAATAATACAGTAGCAGTATTGTATTTAATTTTAAAGAATATATACATAGAGCAGTTGGTTTTAGCCTAAGAGTGACTTAGGCAACATTTTTTATTTTAATTCCTCAAATTTTATTCTGTACATTACATCAGCTGCAATGCAAAACAGTATCAAAACGATGCGTGTTTTGGATTTTCCTTTATGAATCCATTGGAGTCGGCCTTAATGGCTTAATCTCTTTTGCTCTGAGCTCTGAAGCTCGCCTGCTTGGAGACTGCTCTACAAAGGAACATACCTGTAGGGACTACGGCTCTACTGCAGGCAAGCAACACCCGCCAAGACATCTAGCTAAGCCAGCCTGCTCTCTGCATCGTTTCCTGATTACCCGTTGGGTTATCTGTGCCCGCTGGGCATTATCCACGTTGTTTGGGTATGGATAAATTTGATATGGGTAAGTAGGTATGGGTGGTGGGTGACCCATTTCCTGCCCATCGGCATCGCTACCTTAATCTCTTTGCTCTGAGCTCTGAAGCTCGCCTGTTTGGAGACTGCTCGCCGTCCCTCGGGTCGAACCCTAGCTCAGAGGCCGTTAGCCACCGCCGGCAAGCCTTCAGTCGGTGCCTCATCTGCGAGCGGCGGCGGCGTCCTCCCCTGCCCCGCTGCCGATCGTTATCGGATTGCCTTGGGTGGAGATCCATCCGGGAAATTGCCAAATTGGGATCAACCTATTGTGTTGGTAAGGAAGCCTAACTTGTTTCGACTAACGGATTGATTCGCGTGGTGTGTTTCCCGTCCAAATCCAGTTGAATCCATCTATCCTTGTTCGATTTTTTCAGGCGCTCTCGCCCATGGATCACGCAAAGTCCGGCCCCAGCACTTGGCCGGAGCTGGCCGACGTGGTGCCGGTGCCGCAGGACGACGGGCCCAGCCCCGTGGTCCCAATCGCCTACCGCGACGACTTCCGCGAGGTCATGGATTACTTCCGCGCCCTCTATTTCGCTGGCGAGCGAAGCCCCCGCGCCCTCCGCCTTACCGCTGAGGCCATCGAGCAAAACCCCGGAAACTACACCGTGAGAATTTCGCTCGTCTCTCTTCTTTTTCTCTTTATTTTCATGAGGTTATTTGAAACTCAAAGTTTCTATAGTTAGTAGGATGAATTTTGTTGAAGGGAGAATATAATTTTTTTACTGTGGAGGTTCAACCATTTTGTTACAATTCTTTTAAACCAAGTGCGTGGTGATGAGCTTCAATGGCTACAATGGAGACAGTTTCTGGCCATTACTAGAGCCCATTTTGGAAAGCTGGAATTTTTCATGTAAACTAGCGTAGATGTACATGCGGTATGCACGTTGTGAACCGCGTCCCAGCCTGTATACTTGATGGGCCTGTGAGGATCGCAGTGAAAATCGGAGGGCGTCAAGGAAAATGAAGAAGATGACCGGCCCCACAATAAGGAGGTAAAAGAAAGAGGAAGAATGAATTAAAAGAAAATGGACCCGCTTGATTGGCATCCTTCCTTTCTCATTTGTTTCAGAGAAGGAAAGTACTGAGTGGGTATGGGTATGGGTATGGTATAAAACGAGGTGAGAAAATGAAAGACTAAAGGGTGGAAACTTTTCACTTCTATTAGTTTTAGGCTCTTTCCCACCCTTTCAAATCCTTTTGAACCCAGTACAGTGAGACCAAAGTGAGGGGTATAATTGTTTTCATTGGGATGAAAATGGTATTGCGAAAACTCGCTCTTTTATAGCGTAGATAGAAGATAGGACTAGCCAAATCGGTAACCAATTGCAACTTTAGAAAGTCGGTGCCCTGGTATGGAGACTGTTCTACCATTCGTACAACATAATATTGTCCATAAATTTTCAGTAGGCTGCAAGCATACTACCTGGGCATAATTCTCTCCCTTTGTTATGCTTATTATTGCAGTATGCTACATTATTCTTGAACAACGCTGGTGTTTGTAGTGTCAGATAATCACTTAGATAGTGTTTGGTTCGCTATTCTGTGTAATCAAATCACTGAGGACACCTATTACTGATACATGTTTTTGGTTGGATGTGGTCCGTAATGAGATACTACATAATCAGATACCAGCCTATTACCAACCGATTCCCCCCGCTCCTGACTGTTATATAATTGCGATGTGAGCGGTTCCTTTGGTGGATACCGTCGATGGTGGATATCCGGCTTGCTGAATCCTCAGTCGGTAGTGGCTAGCCGGTCATCGCTGTCAGCTATCCCTAGCCTTGCATCCTCTCCTACTGCATCACCACTACTAGCAGGCCACTCTTGCCATCCTCCATCTAGGCCCCATCCTCAGCCATTGGAGGCGCCGCGCCCTCCTGTTGCAAGATGCATCAGTAGAAAGCCATCATGGCCCTATGGATTTAGGCCTCCAGTGCTTGCTGGACCGATGCGGCCACCTCCTCCGGTAAGTGACGGCTGTGGCGGCCCCCTTGACCTGCCCAGATCACTAGATGCGTCTTCTTCATGGCTGAGATTTGCATTTGATGGAAGCGCCACCGCCACTTGATTTTTCTCCGGCTACCTCAATGAGGATACAGCAATGTGGTGGAGTTCTGATGCTTCTGCTCAAGCATCCGAGCTACAGTAGACGGCTCATGCAGTTTGGGTATCTGATACCTTTACACTGTGCGTCCGAACAAAGACCGCAATTACCCTTTACAGACTCGTTTATCCCTGTAATCTGATTTCAATTGCATTACTGTTGCTCCTTCTTGAACCAAACACCACCGTAGTTTAGTACCATGTTTTTAAAATTTGTTGGTTTGCTTGATAGGTCTGGCATTTCAGGCGACTTATTCTGGAGGCGCTAGATTCTGATTTACTGGAAGAGATGGAATTTGTTGAAAAAATTGCTGAACATAATCCAAAAAACTACCAAATCTGGTGAGTTCCTTTGCAAATATTATATTATTATGGCACATTTATTATTTATAGAAACTAATGTCCTATTTGGTGCCTGTGGAAGTTTTTTTGTGGACAATTGACAATCTCTTGACTTCCAATCTTCCATTTTTAAAATTGTATCCATCTTCTCTCTGTAGAAATCATGGCTAAACCTCTAGGGTCTAATTATAATTTTCAGGCATCATAAGAGATGGCTTGCTGAGAAATTAGGGCCTGATATTGCAAACAAAGAGCATGAATTCACAATGAAGATACTTGCTATTGATACGAAAAATTACCATGCTTGGTCTCATAGGCAGGTATGCATAACCATTTTACTTTATATTATTTTTCCAAATTTGGGTGATGTACTAAGTTAAGCTATGACTTTCAGTAAAAGCTTTGTTCTAGTAATGGGATTGCTTTTATTACAACTGTTGCAGTGGGTTCTTCAAGCACTGGGTGGATGGGAGACTGAATTGCAGTATTGTAACCAGCTACTTGAGGAAGATGTATTCAATAATTCAGCTTGGAATCAGGTCAAGCTCTGTGCTTATTTGACTTTATTCTAAATTATCTTTTTCATTTTAGCTTCATATAGATCACATCATGTTGATTTCATCCTATGAGTCTGGAGAACAGCCCGGCACATCGTTCTGATTTCCTGTGTTTAAAAATCAATAGCAATTATAGAAATTGCAGAATCGCCTATGTAAACCTTTTATCGGTTATCTGTGTTTTATATAAGCAATCTGGTCATAACATGTGACCATGTCCATATGGCCAACACAGGTAGCTTTATGTAGTCATTGGTCAAAGATGGGAAAAGTTTACCACATGGTACTCGAGTGACATGCAAATTCATTATGTGACTATTCTTGTTCATATTGTCTGTACATTCTGCCATGTCTGTCCTGCCTACTGCTTTTTTTTTTTTTGCTGATTAATTGAGATCGCCTATTTAACTTGTACTGAAGTATGTTAAACTTATTTTGCGACAGAGATTCTTTGTTATAACAAGATCGCCGCTTCTTAGTGGCCTTAAAGTGATGCGTGATTCAGAAGTAGATTACACAATTGAAGCTATTCTAGGAAGTCCTCAGAATGAAAGCCCCTGGAGATACCTCAAGGGTCTATACAAGGGTGAGAACAACTGCTTAGTAGCTGATGGGCGCATCTCTGGTGTTTGTCTCAAGGTCCTGAAGAATGATTGGACTTGTGTGTTTGCTTTGAGCTTGCTGCTCGATCTTCTTCTTGCTGGTTTGCAGCCTTCAGACGAACTTAAGGCCATTCTTGAACCAATAAGGAGCTCCGATCCTGAAACGGCAGATGCTGATCTTGCAACTGCTGTTTGCTGTATCCTGCAGAAATGTGATCCCCTGCGGGTAAATTATTGGTCTTGGTTCAAGACCACACTTTCTCAGATTTCCTGACATTACATGGGTAGTCGTCAGCCCTTGTAGTCCTCGTTGGACCGGACTCTGTGAGGTAGACGTGATTTTGGTGCCTCGGGTTAAAGATAGTTTCAGTGGATCTGCATGATGCACATCCAGCCAAAGCGGAGTTTGTCCTGGTTGTGGCTACCTTCTCTGTGATCTGACAACAATTTCTAATGGATTTTGTTTGGCAGGATTTATCGATGTTATTGTTCCAGTTTATGCATTCTGCAACAAGCGTTTGAATATGTTTGCTTGTAACTTTGAATCAGGGTGGTTTGGATAAGATGGGTATTCTATATTAAAATTGTCATGAGTGCCTATATGAGAGCATGTTTTAGCCATTAAGAGTGTTCTGCTTCCTTTTTTGTTTGGACCTCGCACTGTCACACCCTAGGCTCGTGAGGGAGCCCAAAGCGCAACACCAGTCTCGCTCAGTAAAGCGAGTTGTAGATTCGTAGAAGAGGATCACAGTACGCGCGCTACAAAATGCAGCTAGCTAATGAATGTAAGTGGAAATAATAAGTCTCGTTCCAGGATCCCCAACAAAACTTCTTTGTCGTCTCCAATGGCAAATACTAAAAACATCTTTTTTCGTGTGTGGGCTAAACGGTTCCACAGTGAGACTTGTGTGGCTGACATGCGGGCCACGCTGGTGTGCCAGTGTGGGGCCCATTCGTCAGTTGCACAAGTCCCGGAGACTAATCCGAGATGCCGTGGATGAGGAAGGCATCCACGTGTCACAGTGGAATTATGAAACAATATTTGGATAGGGTATTAGCGGTCTATTAAAGATTCGTAAACAAATGGCACCACAAAAGCATTGAAACGGAGCAATTTGTCACCACTCGGGGCAATCAATTTGTCAGGAGATAGATGATGTGAACATGTTAGATGATATCTATATATTTGTGTATCCTCGTAAAATGACAATGTCTTTTTTATTAATTTAAAAACATTAAGGGAAGGTCCACATGGCACATGAGTGACTCACATCACATGCCGGTCCTATAACTAGCCCAACGAATTGTAATTTTATCATGACAGGTGCTAGTTTTCATTGTGGCATGGGCTAAGTTTTAGTTTAATCATGTCGAGGCGATTTTCTCAACTAATGCTTATGGTTGAGGCATAGTATTCTTTCATTTCAATCCAATTAAACGACCATACTCATCTTATGTTTATTTTTCTCTTTTACATTGTTGTATTTGTTATGAAGAGATCTATTAAATAATGGTCATATTGTATACGTTTGAGGTATTCTTACTAGGAGAAACAAGTTTTGTAAATTTGTTCTAGAGAACTATATACAGAATGTGGCAACAAAGTCTTCACGGAACTTGCTCATAATATTCAAAAAAGTTGGTAAGGAAGTATCCACGCAAATTGCTACCAAAGATCCGATCCACTTTATAGTTGCTCAGTAAAGTTATTACCAACATCCGCATAGGTTGATATCGAATATCCATTCATGTCTACCACAACAATGGCTTAAGCAGCAATGAAACTGCTATTAAAATTATGTATACGCAATATGGATAGTATATACTTCGGATTCCATTGTAATAAAATCGTTGTATAAAATGTGATGACACACTCGTAACCCCTAGAAGTACACTCGATGAACAACTTGTGGCTATTTAAAGTTGTTAGGACAAACCAATATTCTATTGATTTACGCCGATGCTGTCATTTGTAAATGGATTTTGTTATCTTTTGTGTTTAGTGTCAGACCAGTGCAGTACATGTGGTGGTTGCATGAGTACACATACATTTGCTAATCAGGCAACATGTTATCGGCGTCATGGTCTCATTGATATAGGAGAAAATGGTTTGGACAAATATTGAATATTCTAGACAACATTTTCTACATTTGGTCTGCCTGGCTTTGTATTTTTGGGGAAAAATTAGGTTCAAAACGGGAAAAAAAGAGATAAATTCAGAAATAGAATAATAATGGTTTAGGCTTCATCCCTTATTTTCATAAAGCTCATTTTTAACTTGGAATATCTCGTTTTCGGTCTAGAAGGCCATCAGCTGATACACGTCCAGCCTAAACTAATATTGCACCCAATGCTACCTTATCCAATTATTGTGACTCGATTGCTCTCATGGGGGAATACCTGCCACTATTTGTTGACAATTCTTTAAATGTCCCTACATTCTTTTGTGACTGAGCAAATGAATTTTCTTAGACGTTATTTGGTTTGATGAAATGTAACGTATTCCCATCACGGAGGGTAACAACTACCAATACAATTGTTTGTATCTGACATACTCCTATTTGTCAAGGCGCAATCAAATCCCAAGCGCTTCCTGCTTCACCATGTCCAGCTTGAGATGCCAAAATCGACGCCGACACCTTACCTTTGTGAAATAAAACAAAAACTATAATTAGCTATCCATTCTCTGTAACAGCATAATCTGATTTCATTTACATTTGCGTTACTATTCACTGAATCAAACACCGTACCGCCTTAACTCTTTGCCATTTTGAGACATTTTTTGGCATGTTCGGCCGGCGGGCTGTTGCTGTCTGTTGCTCCCGCTACAGGTTCCATGGCCTACGGAGTACTGTAGCGTAAGCAGGGGAAGGACGCAGCAGCAGCCACAGCCCGCAGATAAATGCGAACCGAACATTTGCTGAGCCGGCAGTGCCATGTTCGATTACTGTGTGACTTGGTCCCTTCCTCTTCATGTCTTATCCGTCCATATGTTGGGCTAGGGTCACCAGAGAGTGAAAATGGATGTGAAAAATATTGTTTGCGCACTGTACACAGAGTAGAAAAGCAATGATTGCGCACTGTGCATAGTACGGATACACGTCCTGGTGACCATGGTCTTAGCAAGCATTGGCGCCCGTACTCTAGCAGCGCGTACTTAGGGTTGTGGGGTTCGCAAAAACGATCAACATATAAGATTATGGAGGTTTATGTAAGTCAAATTATTCTATGCTTGACCATGTTTACAGAGACGAATATTAAGAATTATCACATCGCAATAAATAATTTAGAAAAATATAGTTAATGATGGATCTACTAGGCGAACTTAGAATAGTTTGATTTAAGACGAATCTTTCTGGCCTTAAATAATAGCAAAAATTTGACAACGATGCAATGTGGAGCTAAAGTAAAAAAATTTTATTATGTACTCCCTCCGTCCCAATTGATAGGTCGTTTGACTTTTTTTGACACCAAATTTGACTTTATTCGTCTTATTCAAAAAAAATTAGAATTATCGTTTGTTTTCATTGTGATTTAGTTTAGTATATAATATACTTCAACTACAACTTGAATTTATTTATATTTTCGCAAATGTTTTGGATAAAATGAGCCGGTCAAATTTGGTGCCAAAAAATTCAAACGACCTATAAATTGAAACAGGATGGAAATATGGGGTATCTTCGGAACACAAACATGAAACTAAGAAAATGATGTTAGTATTGTTCACCAACTTATCTACATTCAAACTCCCTACTGCAATGCATCTAATGTTAGACGTGCTGGTTGGCATCTCATTTTTTATTTTTTATACAAACGCATAAAAGGTTTCACGCGTAATTTCTCATACTCCAGGGCATCCAATGATGACCGGTGGAGACTTTTTTTAAATTTAAATTACCGCTGGAGACTTGAAGCGGCAACTCACACAAAGCCTGTTCCCAGTCAAATCCAGTCAGTAACCCTCGGAAGTCGTAATGGGACGGATGGAAGCACACAAGGCCAGCCAACCAGCCAGCAGCCAGCCGTTCGCTTCGAGGCGGCCGACTCCTCGTGACGTCGCCTCGGACGGGCCAGATCCACCTGGCGCTGCAATGGACGGCAGAGCTCGCCCCTGTCGGGCTCTCTCTCCGCCCACCCACCCTTTCCATTTCCGCCTCTGGCCGTCAGGCGGCAGCACCCTGCGCGATCGCGCTTCTCCTTCCATTTCCAGCATTCCAGTACTCGCCGCAACGGCGGCCGCCCCTCCCCTCCCCTCCCCTCCCGACAAAACCCCAACCCGCGGAGGCGGCGCAAAACCCTAGAAGCGGAGCGGGACACTGCTTGCTTGGGGTTCCGTGATGGAGGAAGAAGGCGGCGGCGTGGAGGTGGTGGAGCTGGAGGACGCAGTGAAGCTGCTGGTGGAGCACCTCGTGATGCCGGTGCTGCCGCGCCGCCCGCTCCGGCGGGACGAGGCCTTGGCGCCGGACTGTCAGGAGGCCGTGGCGCGTCAGGTGAGGAGGTTTTTTTGTGCTGCTGGACTCGTTGCTCGTATATATCGCCGTGGTAGCTAGTGCGCTGTGACGACGCGGTCGCCGGTGGGGTTTTTCCTGGTGGGGCGTGGGGTTGCGGAACAGAGCAATGGGGATTCTGCCTTCTCTCCGTACGATTCGTTTTGGGGGTGGATTTTTCGGTCGCAACGTGCTTGGGGCTTTCGGAATTCGCAACGTCTACAGGGTGATGGTGATCCATGTTGCATGTTCCGCTTTGTGCTGGTCGCAGCCAAGGCTTCCTCTCCTCTTTATGTCTCTTTGTGTGTGTGTGTGTGTGTGTGTGTGTGTGTGTGTGTGTGTGTCGAATTGCTTAGCTGCCGCATACCTCGCGCCGCCGCCATGGAGCTTGCGGCTTCTCTCACTTCGATTCGCTTTGGGGTTGGATTTAGGTCGCGGGGCGGTTCTGCGTGCTTTGGGCCTTTCGATATTCGCAGCTTCTACATGATGATCCGTTGTTTCCTTGATCACACGCATTTTTTTTTTCAGCCGCCTTACCTGCGACTTGTTTTCCGGCTGCGCAGGTCCACGCGACGGTTCTCCTGTACAACTACTACCACCGGAAGCAGTTCCCTCAGCTCGAATTCGCCAACCCCGAGCGGTTCTCCATGACCGCCTGCCTCACCGCCGGCGACGCTCTGCTCATGTACCTGAGCCAGCTCCACGACCACCGCAGCGCGGGGGGCGTGCTCTCCATCACCGACAAGGCAGTCATCGACGCCTGCGACATCGCCGAGGCGCTCGACCCCACCAAGGACTCCCCCGAGATGACCATGTGGCCGATTTCCAAGGTCGCTGTTCTGCTTCTCGATCGGACCAGGAAGAAGTGCTTGCTTGAGCATGGACCTGAAACTAAGGGCGTCTGGTCGATCCTGGAGAAAGATATCAAGGCCGCATTAGGTTGTTCGCATAGCAGTGACGTGTCAGTGCAGGAGTCGAGTAATAAAAACGTCGAGCTTCCTTCCGAACCATACGTGCTTCAACAGATTGCATATTCGGAGGTGGAGCTCAAAACAGGTCATTGCTATATGCTTTTACAGTTATTGTACAAAGATGTATTTTCTTAAACCTAAAATGCGGTGCATTCGTTATTTTCTCCTAGATAGATGCAACCTTGTGGCCACAGGTCCATGCCTTAATTTGTAGAGTTGTAGCTCACCAATATGCACAGCTGCATATATGGTCACTTTTGCAGAGTTATACTAGCTAGTGTGTGACTTAGCTCCTCTCATTTGGTTTGGTTTTATAGAAACTGATCTGCTATTGAAAAATCATTTGATATGATCATGCGTGGGCTGGCATTTTGGATTAGATTTTGTACATGAGCTGAAGGTAATCAGTGTTCTTTTAGAAATTTGCTCCTATTTGTGTGCCCCATGCATAAGTTGCGACGGCAGTTGAATTGTGTGCTTCACTTTATTGACTGCAAATTTTATCTATGTGCACCTATCTTCTTTTGTCTCACACATTTAATAGATATGTCTGACTCGCTTGTGTCTTATAATAGATTTGAAGCGCACAAACTTGCGTTTTCTCGAAGAACACCGGGTGTACTCACTGAGTAAAAAAGGGACAGCGACCATGTTGTTCGTTCTACAGTATGATCAAAC
The DNA here is from genome assembly GCA_030272315.1 of Paspalum vaginatum. Lineage (NCBI taxonomy): Eukaryota > Viridiplantae > Streptophyta > Magnoliopsida > Poales > Poaceae > Paspalum > Paspalum vaginatum. The sequence continues at coordinate 10,269,196 of CM059013.1, read as the reverse complement.
TGGCAGTGGCATGCTTAAGGAAATGCCTTTAGAAGTTTTGATCGAGAGGTTTGCTTTACCCCCTGCCTGATTTGTATCTGTTGCACGTTGCAGCCCTACTCAAACACAAGTTTTATCAAATAACTACAGTGCATAGTGCAATACAATACCTTGAGTTAGATTGATGTCGTCTGTAACTCATGTTGTCTGTCACTAACATTTATTAGATAATATGTCAGCACTATTTACTTTCGAGACACTCTGTTTCATGCATATATGATACGATGCTTGGTGGATGTTCCTCCTAAATGAGCTGCTTTGATTAATGTTAATATGCAGCATCCATTTTTAAATGTGTGACAATGTTGACTTTTGGGCACGTGTTTGGCTACTCGTCTTATTCAAAAAATAAGTATGGTTTATTTTGTTGTGGCTTGTTTTACATAATGGCACTTTAAGCGTGACTTTGGTTTCTTATATTTGCATAATTTCTTGAACATAAAGAATGGTCAAAGTCATGTCAAAAATCAATGGTGTCATGTGTTAAAAGAAACAGATGTAATTTTTCAGTGATAATAACTATTTTTTCCCCAATTGTCTCTCTCCCTTCTTTCTTTTTATAGGATGAGTGGTCCTATATTTAAAAGAGATCCGTACTGTGCCACGACATCTGTCGTTGAGTGCTACCACTTACTGCCATATAAGGAGGTTTTATTAAACATTCTGAACAGGTATACAGAAGATTTATTTCAGTTAATAATGTATGAAAATGGTAATGTCACATTGCATTTTGTTCTAACTTTCTGGCTTAATGACTAAGGATTGCTCTTGGCATGCTGCAGGGAATTGCCTTCGGATTCATCATTTAGTGCGCCAAACGAACTAATATTTCAAAATGGGAAATCTTCATCCCGCTCTGAAATAGATGAAAATTTGAAGGAACAAGAAGCTAATAGCAAGTCTAAAATGAAAAAACTAACCACAAACGTTTCAACTCCAAAGAAAAACAAACAGATAGTAAAAACAGTTGCTGATAGTGGCGCCAATAACTGTAGCACCAGCAAAAACAAAAAGAGCAGCAGCATGAACAGCAAAAGAAAATCTGAAGCCTTGAAGCCTACACTTGCTACTTATGCAGAGAAAGGGGATGGTGAGAGCCCCACAAAAGGAACCGATTCACTTGCTGTTCCAGATGTGGAAAGTTTAAAACTAGTTAGTGCAAAAGCCACAGGACCAACACATGGAGGGTTTTTAGATTTAAATGCGCGTGAGTCAATCTTACAGTACTTCAATTTTACTGATCATCATTGTTTCTCATCATTATGATAATCGCTTAATTGCAGGTGTCCCAATGGACGAGAACATAGCAGAGAAGCACTCTAAGAGTAGAAATACGCACCAAGTTATCTTTCCGGTAAAGATAAGTTAAAAGCTTGAGAAGAAGTTTCATTCTGAGATAGCGTGTCATGTTTCTAGCTCTATAATTAATATATGTATGTTTTGTGTGTTAAATTTACCATGCTTCAACTTAAAGAGCTAAGTATCTTTTTCAGGCACCAGATGTTGATCCTGTAATTGAGAATCATGTTGTGGAAAGCCAAAAGGAGAAAGAAGAGTCTGGTAAGGGAAATCTTCTCCCAAACAATAATTGAGAATCATGTTTTTTCTTTCTATACTGATTGCTTCCATTTTGGTGCTTCCAATTATTAATCTGTATACTTCGAATTGCATTCAAGGGGGCATCAGAAGTAACATGAATGTTCAGAAATATGCAACACTGCAGATACTTCAGAACATGCGAAATGATACTGTATGTGACAGACTGCATTTCATTTCAAAAGCTACAATGGTGCTTATTGATTATAATTCTTCTTCGCCTCAATAAGCTGATGTGTACTTATCTTAATCTATGTTGCAGCTCCGTGAACAATGTGTACTTGGAGATCGAAGTGCTCAGTATGAAATGGAAATCCAAACAATCTTGACAGGTATTCTACCTTTTCACAACTAAATCTAGCTAAAATGGATAGTAACGGTAATGCATGATATTGCCGTCTTGTGGCAAACAACTCGTCTTTTCACGAGGCAACTAAAATGTAGCACTAGAACCACATGCTTTTAGGGTTTTATTGGTGGTATTTCAACCGTCTATGTGGCCTTAGTGTATGTTTGGCACAGCTACAGCTCCTTGGAGCTGGGTATTCCTAGCTCCAAGTTTTCATGGAGCTAGTGCTGGGGCTACATTGAGACTGTTTGTGTGAATCCTTTTGATTAGAATTTATACTAAAAATAGGTATTTAAACTTTATAAAATCAGAATCTGACTTTGAGCTGGAGCTAGAGCTTGTGCCAAGTGGGACCTTAGTCCAATGGATGGACCTGGGCCTTGAAATCACCATCCCATCCAAACAAGGTTGCAGCATGCAAAAGCATTAAATATTATTTAGCCTCCCAAGGACAATTAGCAGCATTATAGACGTATCTCTGTCAATCTATGCTCCTAGTGTGTGATTATTGCTTGTCAACTTAAATATTTTACATTCAAATTCTATCAAAACCAATACTTACTGTTTTCAAACCATGCGCAGAAGAGGAGATGACACCTAAACTAATGTCAATTCTAAAGAAATATGAGAATATGTGGAACATGACGCGAGTTGCCAATTCGACCTGCTCTGGAGAAGGATGCCAAACCATGAACATAAAGAGGAAGAAACTGAAAGAGGCCATCCTTCTACGCAGCAAATGCCAGGCAAGACACCACTTATGTGAGTTATTATATGACCACCTCCCCGATCATGTCTGACAGGAGGACTTGCAGGAACTGGATGACATATGCCATGAGAGCAACTGGTTTCTTCCAAGATACAATGTACTTCCTTCAGTTACGTGTGGTATGTGTTTGATAATCATTATCTTGTTCCTTCATGCAATTGTATGGTGTCCTTGGACCATATAGGCATCAGAATACGATACGGTCAGATCTAGGCTGCTCAGTCTTGTCCTCCTTGCATTGTAAAGCTGACACACATACTGTGGTGACAATTATCATGTACAGACCCAGATTAGTTTTGTTTGCTACCTTTAGTTTATAGTCAGGCATTTAATCAATGCTTACTCAAGATGTGTTTATACCATACTATATGCCCGATTTTATAACCTACACATCTAGTTATAATTTGAATTAGTCGATCTTGAATCTTCAGCTGGTAACTATAAACCGAAACTTTTTTTCTCCAACTGGGGCTATCTTTCTTGTAGCTCCTACATGCTGTTTGAGCATCGTTTATAGTTTATGTTCGTATCTTCACAGATATGTACCAGGCCAGTGTCTACCTTACGGGCCCAGATTTCAATTTGAGTGCCGATGGTGATATGAAGTTCACCCCTCATGAGGCGCGAGACTCTGCGGCGTCCAACATGCTGTACCAGCTTCAGCAGAAAGCAAGGGAGAGCTAGAAGAGCAGCAGGTCTTCTCAGCACCCCCTGAGAAGAACAGTTGGCTGAGAAGAACAGCCATCACAGCTCAGAGCTGAACATCCTGAGAAGCATTGCCTTGTTATGTTGATTTCCTGTTGTGATCTCAAGTGGTTACTGGTGTTTGGCACTGATTCTTTGTTGTTAGTACTTTGCTAGTCCTGTACTCCTGTTACTATGTCTTGTTATGTGTTTGCTGCAGTGTAGATCGTATGATTAAGTAGCCAAAAAATGTTTGTGAACATAACTTGTTCTGTTTGGTGGAATGTTTGCTCACAGCTTTCTGCGGGCTTGGTTCACCATGCAGTCATGTAATTGGTATCTGAAGCACTGCGTTCTATATTATTATTCTGGTTTTGCGTAATCTCTTGGCCCAGCCAATGGTATTTTTGGCGGGCTGCCCTCCTGTTTATCCTCTATCGCAAATGATTGCGGCCTGTACTGGTAAAAATCAGTGCCAGGAAATGTCCTTCGATTTTAAGCCGTGGACTGACGTTAACCGGGGGCCTCAATTTGTAGACTAAGAGGATTGTCATACAGCTTTCAAACGAAAGTACAGGTCAGTACTATGAATCAACTCGATGGTCATATATTCTAATGAAAGTATTTGTAATAACTCAGAGCTGAGCACATACTGAAACTCACGAGGCCTAGTTGAGTAACCTTGGATTGTAGAGGATTGAAAGGGATTGAAGCGTGTTTAAATCTATAATAAAACAAAATCTCCTTCAATCCCCCTCAATCCGAGGTTACCCAAACTAGGCTTAAAGATTTCCGATTCCAATCAGGATGATGAATCCATGTGGATGTGGTGGACTGAAAGCAAAAGAATCCGAGTGGGGGACAGAAAGAGAGGTTGCTGCTCAACTTGAAAGAATCAGTCACCGGCTCACCGCTCTTCAAGACTAGTCGCTTAAACCTGGAAAACACCCTGCCATTTTGTTTGCATTGTTCAACCTCCAGGCACTTGACGACTTCTTCGACGTTCCAACTCACGGCTGAGCTACTAGCCTACTACCTCCATTTACAAATACATAACACGCGGTCAGCTTTTTACCAAACCTTAGATCATTCATCTTATCTAAAAATTATTCTAACATAAAAACACAACTCATTCTTAAACTATAGCTAGTGATTAAATAAATCACACCAAAATAAATGATAACTTTTGAATTTTTTTAGATAAGACAAATGATTAAAGTTGCGGAAAAAAGCCAACCGTGTCATGCATTTGTGAGTGGAGGGGTAACAAAAATAACCAATACTTCATTTTCTGACATTGACGGAACATGGCTCTATATGATTTCCATTAAAATAGAAAGAAAGGTCAACACAACACCAAACATCTGAACTTACAAATATCTGAGTTTAACTTGGCCGGAGTGGACTTCCAATATTTCCAGAGTCTGCAGCCAACAAATCAAGGCAAGGTGTACACAACTACATATTGTAAGGCAAAGAACAGATTATCAAGGACTTGTCATTGCCTTGCGAATCCGGCTCCCTTTCAGAACATGTATGGCAACATATCATTGAAGTGAAGTAAATGTGGCAGCGGCGTGATCTTGAATAAAACTGTGAAGGTCAAAGAGGCTGCCTTGAACATCTAAAACTAAAATACCATGATAAATTGCTGCAGGCAAGTGAAAGTCACCGACAACGGTTCAATCAAATTAATATGATAGCAGATCCTTGTTCTGCATTTGCTTGCATTACTGAGTCTACAACAGGCAATCAAAATTACAAATTTTAGTTTAGCTTCTCCAAGTAGCACGACCAAATGGTAAACATAATACATGTGCAATCCTGTTATATATGGGAAATCTTCTAGGTATTGTAACTTAACATTTTCAATTGTAGTTAACTTATGGTCAACACATTGGTTTTGGCTGATGTATGTGAGATTCATTTTCATCAACTGTCAAGTATCAATAGGACTCAGACCTCGGATGCAAGAGCACCAATCACCACAGACTTCACACTTTTTTGGACCTGTGAACAGTATCTAGCAAGTTATATCACTATGTCAGGAACTCTAAAATAATAGACAAGCTCATTTATTCTCGTGCTTATGTAAGACCAATTCTGGATTGTTCAACATTTCCTTCTCAAGATTGGACATCTCCACACCTTAACACCAAATTACAGTTATTAAAAGTCAATATCAAATGACAACAGCAAAGGTCAAGCTGCAAAGCCGACCATTCATCACAATAGGCAAAACTTCAAACCAGGAAACTTAAAATGAGGTAATTGCAAGGGGATTCCACATTACATCATCCATATACTCCGCATTCAAAGGAACAAAAGTTAACCAACAGCACCAAGTTTTGCTCATCAAATTATTATTCCTCATCAAATCCGTAACATAAAAAGGTGGTGGCACAGCTGCACCGAGCCAGCGGAATGAAGGAAGGCTCACAGCGTGAAAAGCCGCACCTTTGTGCCCTTGCCTTTCGTCGCCGCAGGCCATTACGGGATGTCCCACGGCTTGGGCTCGGGGACGGCGACGACCATCCCCTGCAGCTCCGGCGCGAGAACGACCTGGCAGCCCAGGCGCGCGTGCTTGTTGAGCTCGCGGTTCCTGGACGCGCGCGTGAGGACGTACCGCTCCTCGTAGGACGGCGGCGGCAGCTTTTCGAGCCACTCCTGCGCGATGTGGACCTCGCACTCGGCGGAGCACGCGTCGATCTCCTCGAGGCGGTGGGAGGCCGGCTCGATGAGCCCCGCGTTGGCGAGCGCGCGGAGGAGGGTCTGCCCAGAGAGGCCGACCACCTCGCGGCGCGCGCCGTCGGGGTCGATGGCGAGGACGCGCACGATGCGGTCGGCGACCTTGGCGGACGCGGCGGCCGGGGTGGCCGAGGCGGCGGCTGGGGAGACGGCACAGAAGGAGCGCGCGAGCGACGGGGAGAGGTGGAGCGGGAGGCGACGCAGGGCGCGCGCAGCGATCGCCATGGCTGGTGCTCGGGTAGGGTTCGTGTGGGAGATCTGGGGAGACGGGAGGAGGTCGATGGGGACTGGGTGGAGGCTAGGCGAGACCGCGAGAGCCCAGAGCTGGGCTGACGACTGACGGCAGTGACGGGGGACTGCTGGATCGCTGAGATGGAGTGGATGGAGTGGCTAAAAGATACAAAACGAAGCTGTAGTAGTAAAAAATAGTTAGAATAATAATATGCACAAATGATAAATGTTTTGTTAGAGATAGTTTTATCGGATCTTTGTTAGCTATAGAAATACAGTAATTTTTTGAGCCTATACGTGTCTATTGTTGTAGAACTTGGTAAAAATTGGGCCAAATTAGATAGACTTAATAAAATACATGCTATTATAAATACCTAGATTCTAAGATCTGCCATTTGAATTCACGATATTGCATAGAAGCCACTACAATTTTACAATTGTTTGAAATATGCCATTACAATTTTACAATTGTTCGAAATACGCCATTACTTACCTGTCAATACATTTTTGGACAAAATTGCCCCTGCTTTTGTCTCCGTCCTGGCTAGGGCGCCATCTCCGTTTCGACGCCGCGGCCGTGTCACAAACCGCGTCGCCGGGTGGATCAGCATCGGGGACGGCGCCGAGGCCGATGGCGCCGGTGACCACACGGTGCGCGTCAATCTCCACGTGGACGGCGAGAGCGTCGTCCGAGGGGAGGCGTCTGCGCGCACGCGGGCATGCGCGCCACGAGAAGGAGCGACAGCACCGTATTCGTCAGAGCGTTTGGTTGGGAGGTGAAATAGGATGGGATGGAACCATCCCTGATTTCAGGGATGGGACGGGGTCAACCTATCCTATTTCATTGTTTGGTTGAAGGGGATGTGGTGATTCTGTTCCGCGTTTGGTTGGAGGGACAAGAACAAAATGGGACGAGATGTTGACATGTGGGACTCATCCGTCAGCCTCTCTTTCCCATCTTCTTCCCTCGACGCGTCGCCTGCTCCTTGTCGGTCGCCTCCGCACCGAGTCGCCTCCACGCCGCCTGCTCCTCGCCGGCCGCCTCTGCGCTGCGCCGCCTCCTCGCCAGCATCCTTCGCGTCGCCTGCGCCTCCACACCGCACCGCGCCTCCGCCCCCACCACCGCCTCCGCACCGCGCTCCGCCTCCTCACCGGCCGCCTCCATGCCGCACCGCGCTCTGCCTCCATGCCGCCTCCGGCAATGGGCCGCACCGCTCCGCCACGGCTCACGGAGGCGGAGCACGAGGTGGGGGCGGCCAGCGGAGCTGCGGCGGGCGGGCGGACACCGGAGGCAGGGGCGGCCAGCGGAGTTGTGGCGGCGGCCGGGAACCGGAGCTGCAGCCGGCGTGGAGGCGGGCGGGCAAGCGCGGCGGGAGGGGGCGAGTGATGGCGTGATCCCGCCTTCTGAAAGGGATGGAGAAGGACAGCATCTGAGGAGAATATTCCCATGTGGGATGGTCTCATCCCATGCTTGTTCCCCAACCCAACAGGATCAAAAGTGGGACTACCCCAGCCCATCCCACTTCATCCAAGAAACCAAACACTACCTAATGCGCAGAAAGGTGTGGTATAGGGTCTTGACTCTTGACCAGCAGCAGAAGCGGCAACAACAACGATGGCCGATCAGTAGAGGGCAGCCAATTGCTGTGGGGCGAAAAAGAGGGGGACACGCTAACGCGCGACGGGGTTGCGACCATGACGTCGTCCCCGACACCGCTGCGCCTCCCTGCTCCATCCGCGCCGCCTCTCTCCTTCGCGACCGCGACAACTCCGTCCCCTAGCCGGGCGCGGCAGCGCGCGCCTCCCTCCCCTCGGGCGCAACGCCTGCATCTCCCAGCCCCGCACACCTCCCTCCCCAGCCATGGCGCCCTTCTCCGACGGCCGCACCACCTCCACCCCCGACAGTCATGCCGCCTCCCCTCGGCCTCGCTCACGGCTCCTCCATCAACGCCGGTCAACGTCATCCCCTGGCTCTAGGGTTCCACAAATCTGAACAAAAAGTCTGTGGCAAGTTCGTGAAGAAATCGATAGCAAGTTCGTGAAAGTTAGTATCAAGTTTTGTTAAATTTCTGTGACAAATTTGAGAAATTATGTAGCAAGTTATGTAATGTCTGCATCAACAAAAGATTATGTTTTTTGGAGTAAGTTGTGCGTAACTTTTTTATGTAGCAAGTTATGTAATGTTTTATAGCAAATTTGTGTGCAACAACAAAAAGAAAAACCATGTTTGAAAAAATCAGTTTAAAAATCGTCAAGTTTATCTTTTTCCTCTCTTATGTAGCAAGTTGTACAATATTTGCAGTTTTGTGTAGCAAGTTGTGTAATACCTACAACGAAAAAGTTATGTGCAAAATAACAGCAAGTGATGTACGTAGATGATTTAAATAATTAGTAAGTTATTGAAAAACGAAGTACAAATTGAAGTCACGAAAAATGAGAGTCGAAGGCCTACGGAGACCTAACGCCCCGTAGGGCGCGCGCGGCTGGAGGCGCGCGAGCCAAGCAAGCCGCGGGGGTGCACAGGCCGCGCACGCAGCAAAGCAGCAAAGCGCGCCCAGCTTCCGGGCTCCAGGTCCCTGGCGCCCAACTGCCTGGGCGTCGGAGGTATATTTTTACAAAAGATGTCAACCATGGTATATTTTTGTATAAAAAGATTTTAAAAAATATAAAAATAAAAAAAAACTCGCGAAAAAGAGAGAAGGCAGTGCGAGGAAAGAGTCTGGGCCACCGCACGGGCCCAGACCAGACTCACGGCTCGGCCCAGCCTAGCCTAGCTCCACCCGCGCGCCCGCGCCCACGGAGAAATCGACGCGCCTCCACGCTCCGCCAGGCACAGGTGAGGTGGGGCAAGCGGCCGCGTGGGATACGCTGTCACGAACTCCCGATCCCCACACCCGTCTTGACCTTGGCCGCCTCCCACCGACCGAATTCCAATTTCCCAAACCCTGCCCAGGACCTCTCTACCCCAACGCCGCCCGCCGCCCGTCGGCGACGTCCTCCTCCGACGTGAGTACCCCCGTGCCCAACCCTCCTATCTATCTCCCCTTTCTCGTGCGTTCTCTCGTTCGGATTCGCCGCTGCCGCCGACGCCACGAGGACCCCGCCGCTCGCTCGCTCCGCTCCGCTCAGCTCCGCTCCGCTCCGCTCAGCTCTCCCAGAGTCCGCTCCCCTCCGCCGCTGTCGGCGGCGGGCGGGCGGGCGGGATCGCGGGGAGGTAAGAGAGCCCGCGCTCGCCGCTGCTTCCTCTTGCGCCTTGTCCCGCTTGGCTGCATGGTTGGTTCCTGCGGCTCTGGTAGATACCTGCGGTGGCTTCTCTGTTTGTTTAGATCTGTTCCCCCCCTGGATTTCCCTGATCCGTTCGGAAATTTTAAACCTTGGGGGCGATTTCATCATGTTGGCAGGGGGAGGCTTGCTTATGAATTGCCCTTCCCTGGGGAATGTGACGTGTCTCGTGTGTTGTTATGCCCAGTTCTCTTCACTTCTATACTAGCACCGGTAGTGTGAAGGGCAAATCAGGATGGTGCCTGTAATGCTGGCATGGTGATATATTTTGCGCAATTCTTGTGATGTACTCCCTCCGTCTCAATTTACAAGTCCGTTTGACTTTTTTAGCACCAAGTTTGACCGGCTCGTCTTATTCAAAATATTTGCGAAAATGTAGAAAAATTCAATTCATAGTTAAAGTATATTACATGCTAAACTAAATCATAATAAAAATAAATAATAATTGTGAATTTTTTTAATAAGACGAGTCGGTCAAACTTGACGTCAAAAAAGTCAAACGATCTACAAATTGGGACGGAGGGAGTAGTGTGCTGTGTTCCATACTAGGTGCTTGCCAGCTGTCTTGGTTTCTTCTATCCTTGGGTGGGTACTGCGATGAGTAAGTCAGGAATTTGTTTGTTTTGCTGGAGTGCATCTGGTGCATTTTTCTTTCAATTTTTTGTATCAAGTCGACTGCTGAACGTTAGTTTGTGCGTGGTTGATGACTTGCTGTGTTCTGGTGGGGTCAGTGTTTCAGATACCCTAGCTCTTGTTCCTGAGTCCTGACTGTACCAATTGGTGCCTGGTGGTTGGGGTGTGCCCATAAATGCTAACAAAGTTTTTCCCACATGTGTGACAAATATTTTAGTGCTATGGATGGATGAAAATGAAGTGATCTCATGCTGTAACCTCCTCTTTGTGTCATAGCCAATCCGATGGGGTATGAGGATAGCAAAAATCATCTCATGAGTCTCAGTTACCTAGAGCTCCAATGTTTGTGTAAAAGGTATAACCTTCCTGCTAAGAAGACCCACTCTCAGTTAGCAAGTTCTCTTGCCTCGCTGCTTGAGGTAAGCATATGTGCTATTTTGAACATCGTTACTTTTACTTCAGAATTCGCTACTTAGTATGAGCTAGTTTCATCATTCATTTAAATTCAGAATCTGGAAGGAAGTAATTGTTTTGTTATACACAGGCATCTCCATCTTCTGCTGCCTCTCCTGTCCCATTATCAATTATGAAAGAAGCATGTATGTACAGAAACTTTTTGATTTTAAACTTAGTTGGCGGATTGCTTATGTTTGCCTAATGGTTTATTTTGCCACTCTTTTGCCTGAAAAATGATGATGTATAATTAATTGACAGCCTGCAACCCTGTTAACAAGAAAAGAGGCCCATACAATGGCAGAGATGATGATAGACTACTTGTGCATGCAAAGCATAAAAAAGGAGCTCAAACTCATCCTGATGAAACATGTATAAGGGTAAGAAACTGTAATAATTGTTCTCTTATCTTGCAACCCATGTGGATGCTGCTATAACTAGCGTTTCCTGTTTACTACAGCAGTAATTTTGTTGGTTTATTTTTGCTTGAAATGTAAGACTGTTTCACCATGTATCTATGAAATGCTTAGCACATCTGTTATGTACTGTGTAAATGGGTTCTGTTGTAATTCTTTTTTATGTATTCTGTAGCAGGAGATGGACACTGGTACAAGTGTTTCTCCAGTTTCTATCAACTATGGAAGACTAGACTGTCATGATCATTCATTTTCTGGACGGGGGACTGCACATAATTTGCAGTCCCAAAGTGCTGTGGGTATTGCAACTAAGTCAACAAATCCAGAACTTGTTGGCAAACATCATACTTCACCTGCTAGCATAATTGATCAAATCTGTCCCCCTATTATTCAAAAATGTCCGGTAAATGGTGGCAATCAGTCTTCGTTCGACCATAAGGAAGACACAACGGATATTTTTTGTCGGCCTTCTGATAAGATATCAACAAATGCTACTGCTGTTCAATTTTCTGTAATGTCTGATGAGGGCATTGATCTTGTTGTTGATCTGGAGTCCACTCCAGCAACTTGGGCCAAGAACTTCATGGCAGAAATGTGCATTATCCCTCCTTCTGGACCTGGGAGTTTCTCCAGCTTTATTAGCAGCTTGGGAACTAAGGATGATCATATCACTGCCTCACCATCTCAGAATGTTGTTGTCGACATCCAGCGCAACGGGCCTGAGCATATTGTTCCTTCCACTAATTCATCCCTCGCTTCAGATGTTGGTGGGAACCCCCATTCAGTGCCCTATCCACTTGATACAACTACTATGAACTCAGTGTCATCCACATCTACATTGGCTGGTACTCCAATTGGACTTTCTGGGTATCAGGAGGGTGCTCCGGTGGTATCTTCTTCATGTTTAACAGCTGATGTTCAGAACAATGTGACATCTGATGTGATGCCAGTTGCTTTGGACAACGAGGTGCTTCCTCCAGAATCTGTTGGTGTCTTTATGCAGTCTGAAAGAATTGCAGCACCTGTTGTTGATGCTCCTGTGAAAACAACTGGCAATACAGGCATGATGAAACCCAGTAAAATAAATGTTTTTGGCAAGATTACTTGCACTATCTTTTTTTCAGTTGCTGATACCAAGAATTTATCTACCTTTTTGTCAGGGGATGGAGTTAGAGGTGACTCCAATGAAGACTCATGTCCAAAATCTTCTGGAAGACAAATGGCAGATGTTCCTGGAGCTCAGCTTGCTCACAATGGTGACATTCATGAAATCCTAATGGAAAATGAACCAGTGGAGGCAGTGGGAGTGGAAGAAAATGTAGGTTGTGGTGACAGTTTGTCCATTTCTTGTCAACTAGCCAGTCAGGCAGTAGCGAAACCGCCAGTTACAGATGCCCAATCAAATGCTAGCTCTGCAGATCATTGTATTGCTGGGAGTTTTGACCTTACACATCCAGCATCATCTTCTGCTGCTTCGGTAATTTCCTGTACTTCATTTTATTGCTAAAGGAACATGTGATGCTATGCTATATGTTTCTTAACTAGGCATGTTTTAGCTTGTTCTCATGGTTTTTAGGGAGCATGTTATGACCGTATGTCTTGAGCATCATGCCATGATGATACAGTTGGTCTTCTGTAGTAGACAAGATCGGTTTCAAACAGGCTTTGTATATATGGCAGCTGATGATGCACTAGGACCTGCTATTGTATCATTGTATGCTGTCTGTGTTTCTGGCTTCTAGGTCTTCTATTCGACTTAACATTTGTCTATGCATGTAGCACATGTGCTTGTTCTCTTTGCTGTCGATATTCGCACAGTATTGATCCTTGATTGTAATTTACCATGACGCCTTTTCTCAGTCCTTTCTACTGGCACTCGGAAGTGGTCAAGTTGGTGATTTTTTATATTGCTCGTTTCACTAGTAGATTCAGTCGTCATGTTTTCTCTTATATATGGTTGAATGCAAACTTCATGATTCTACCTAGTGTTCTTTTCTGTTCATGCTCCTAGGTTGTGATGCTGGAAGCTGTTTGGGACGATAATGTGCCGGTGTTTATTACACCTAAATCAAATGGCAACCTTTGTATCAGATGTGACCCGACTATGCCATGTGGCCTCTGAAAGACAACGTCTGAGTGGGTGTCAGGGTACTGGTTCATTGGGGGAGGGCCGCAAGGTTGTATCTGAAATTGGTGAGAGGGCAAGGGAAGGCGTGTTGCTGGCGACTCTTGTCGCCGTCGAGGTGGGTGATGGCATGTAGAGGTAGCTGGGAGGTGGCAGTGCTAGGGAGAAAGAGGGAGAGGGAGAGAACTTGACTTCCTTAGTAATAGCAACTATTATTTGCTAAGGCCCTTGTAATGTAATACCCATTGGGCTATAGGGTTTAGTGTGGCAGGCCGGCCTCTTTAGGCCCAAGCCGCCCCCTAGATCAGGGTTAGGCGCCGGCTGCCTCCCTCATGGGGCGCCGGCCCTAGGTCTCTCCCAGGGGCTAGGACTCTTCCCCTGGGTAGTATATATGTACATGTAACCCCCCTTGATCATAATCAATCATAATCTGATTGCCCTACTTTCACTTAGTTTAGTTTCCTATCCTGTCTCATCTTCCTGAGCCAAACCTAACTCAAATCTTCTAAAATAATCACTGGTGGACGTGTCGTGGATAAAGAAAGGAATGTGGCTGCTGTCCCTGCAGCTCATGGAGCATTAGGGCAGTGTGGCCACTGGCCAGGGCAGCACTGTATTGGTTGGCCTCTAGGTGGGCCAAGGCACACATGTTGGCTTTTTTTTTTGAGAGAGAGATGGGAGATATTGACTTTGCTCTCTTTTTTTACCAATTTAGTGGCAGCAGGAAGATGTGCTGATTTAAGAGGACACGAGTAGAATGGGAAGAGCAAAACAATAATACAGCATTACAGGAGATGTTGGCCTTTTGGGGGAGATAAGAGATGTTGGCTTTGTCCTCTCTTGTTATCCATTTAGTCGCATAGGATGGTAGGCTGTTTTAAGGGAAGAATGAGGAAGAACAAAGGCATAAACTCAATATACCAAAAATAAGGGGTTTGGGGGTTTTTTGGGAAGGAGGATTTACCATGGAATCCATGGTTAGTTACCCATTTTTGTTAATCGTCTATATTCAAACTCCACTCTGTCTACTGTGTAGACAGTGTCATTTTCGTACTATAGACGACTATATAGGCGATCTGTTGGACTTGGTCTTATACCATCTTTAATTTTTCTGGAACGAAGGCATGAGGCTTATATGGCCAAGCAAGCATTCCTGTTCTTTTTCTGCATGCCTTGTAGCTGAGCTAATTAACTAAATCATTTCATTGTTTATACCCATATGGCCAGATGTTGTAAATTTTCTGCTCACTATTTTCTCTGGGCAAGAATAAAAGGCTCTCTAGAGCTCCCCATGCCTCTCGGATAGTTGCCATCTTTGACTTGGAATTGAACCATTACCACGATGAAATGATGATAAATTTGATCAAAGCATGGGAGTTAACCGTGACAACAATGTTGTCAGATTATTAATTAAGCACCACCTCATAGACACATTGTAGGAGTCATGACTTGCCAAAACATATGGCAACTGGTTGAGCAATTTTTTAACATCCAAAGGGCTTGTTTGGTAGAGCTCTTCCTCCTCTTGATTCCTCATGGGAAGTGAATTCTATGGCTGTAAGTGATTCTCAAGGATAAAAAATTGATTTTGTGTTGGAAGTGAATCAGGAGAAGCTACTTTTTTTAGCTTTTGGCCACTTATTTCGTTTTAGAGAATCAATTCACTCTGCGGGAGTGATTGTCTGAAAATCACTGTTTGGCGAAGCTCCCCTTGGATCCAGCTTGGAATCTGCTGTGGAACTCTGGCTTGCTCGTTTCAAAGGGTGCGGCAGCTCCCTCTGGCCGTTTGATCACTTCATCCAACAACGTGCAGTGCTCTCGCAAATGATCCTGCTCCCGCAATCACTAGGACGAGTGGAGCCTCTGGCAAACAGGCCCTAAAGATGTGGATAGATGACATGTAATTTCCAGATTGACTCTTAAACCAGGTGGTTTTGATGTCACCCTAACTGCCAGGATCTGTAAGATGAATTGGTTCCTTAAACCTGTAAGTGATAGCGATAGTTCCTTAAACTAGAAAGTACTAAAGTAGGATGTAAGAGCGAAAGATGGTAAACTAGATTAAATATCCTTGGGCAAGCTTCCATCATGGGGTTTCAGAAACTTGGTAAATTTGCGATTAATCGAGTACCATTTTAGTCTTGCAATTAATCCATGCCACCTTGATTGTTAATAGCCAAAAATCATATAGCTTGTCAAAATAAGGTTGATGCTACTAAATTCCGCATGCAAAATACTTTCATAATATATGAGTTCTGATTGAAATAATGAGCAGTTTATGGAAAGTGTAGTTAAAGTGCTATACTTTCATCGTAAGGTTGATGCTACTAAATTCCTCATGCAAAATACTTTCATCATAATGTTCGTGATGGACTTATATTGCGTATTAGAGGTTTGGATGTAGCATTTAATCAAACATTGAATGGATGACTTGAAATATGTAAAATAATAGATCTTTGAGATTGATAATATCCTTATGTGACAGCAACCTTGCATGAACTCTTCTTCTAAGCAGTAATATTTGACGCTGATCTGCGAATGGGCTTGTAGCGTAGTGGTTGCAATGCTTCAATAGCACCTCAGCTCCTAAGTTCGACTCCCCGCTGGAGTGATTTTCCAGAACTGGTTATAAAATACCCCTTGCTGGAAACCTGTAAATATAGTGGCAAGACACCCTGGGGTAGTTGCAGTGTGTCACCGGCCCAGTTACCAGTGGTTATCCCAGGTAACAGTGCGGCCCAGGTTAAGGTTCCTTAAATTTAATTCCCTCACGGGCTTTTTAAAAAAAATATTTGATGTTGATCTCACTTGTTAGAATGACTATAGGGCTGTTTAGATTTGTGGCTATGGTGCCTCACCTCATCTCCGGCATGCCTAATTTGAGGTGTCAAAATCCAACGCCTAACTTGAGGCAAGTTGACGCCAAAAAAAAAAAAAGGAACTACACTACCATAAACAAGGTGAGGCATGCCTTACCTTAGGCAAAGAACCAAACAACTACCTAAATACGTTGTGGCATGCCTAATTTGAGGTGGCAGCTAGGCATAAATCCAAACAGCCCCATGCATCATTCAAGCTCTCCTTGGAGCAATCAGTCTCCCTTTGTGCTATTTTGTTTAGAAAACAATAGTTCACTTCATGCTTGCTTGCCTATATTCAACTAATCTTAAGGTGCTTTTGCTTGCTTGTCTATATTAAACTAATCTTAAGCTGTTTTGTCTGCTATATGTAGTCATTAACGGTCAGTTCAACTAGTTTTAGTATAAGTCTTACAAAAATAATAAGTGCATGACTAACTAATTTTACTGATTTGCGCTTTGTAGTAAAATGGCAAGAGAAGGAAAGCTGGTTAATATATTATTTGGTCTCTGGCAAAGACTACATGACCCACTTTTAGCTCTGCAACTGCAAACCTACTTATTTGGTAATTTATATTCCACTGACCTCCTTAGCTGGCATTTTGGTATTAGTTACCAATGCCTTTGTGTACTCTGACTGGCAAAACTTAAAACACATTGCACATTCCGAAAGCCAGGAACTAATTAAGTAGATTTATATACCCATGATGTTTTTTATCCTATTACATTGTCTTGTACTGACTGTTTGTTTGGAAAAGAATTCTTCGTTTATGAAATTGCACTCCATCTATATGAGTCTCTGTTTTGTATATGATGTTGTGATGCTCTCTATGCATAATGGAAGTTGTTTATTATGAGAATGCTTTATTGTGCATAATTTATGATGTTTTGATTTATTATGCTTGCTAGCATACAATGGTTTATAGGCCTTGGTTTCCCCAGGGAAAATTATTGACTTAATTGTATCCTCCTGCAGGGCAATGCTATAAATTCCCTGACTTCAAAGTATGGTACAGGGTATGTTCTCTATAAACACTGCTCATACTTCTGTTTTCAGCAACCAGTTACATGCTTAAAGGGTTCCTTTCTTCTGTAGGTCAGCACAAAGTGATGATTCTAATGACAAAAGGAGATGGAGTGATACCGAGGAGCTTGAAAGTATGATGCCGGCAGCTTATAGTGAACCTCCCAGAAATATACAACTTAGCTTACGAAGTGCTGCTAAAAAGAACAAGCCTTCTACACTACCAAGACGATCATCAAGGCTTCTCCCTAAGGTTTGTGTAACTTGTCATTTACTTCAACCACCAATACTGTATTAAGGAAGCCGAAGATTACTGTACCATTCACCTATGTTTGCTACATGGTTTTTGCTCTTGTAAATAAATCACATTTTCTGGAGTTTTACACTAACATTTTTTATTTGTCTTGACATGCAGTAAGCGCTCTAAATGCTGCAGGAGAGATCCATTGTGAGAGTAGCTTCACTACCGGCTGAGTCTGATTTCATGAGGCTGGAGGGATAGAATACAGTTGTTAACAAGCTAGATTCTAAACTTGTCTGTTCGGTTAATTGTTTGGTCCTAGCAACTGAGTAGCTTGGTTGGCAGCTAGTGCTGCCAGAGGTTTTCCTCTTATGTTCATCAGCATCCGTTACAGTTGTACTGTCGAGCTTTTCATATACCATTGTACAAACAACGCATGCTTCTACAGAAATTCTGGACCTGCGACATTGTCGTCCCTGTTTAGTCTGCAACTACTTGGATGACGTGAGTTTTATGTCACTGCAATGTAACTAATGGTGCAGGAGCGAGCTTGTTTTGCCTGATATTTTGACATTGTAGCTACGATCTAGTTGCACTCTGGATTATGTTACTGAGTTTGGATGTTCTATTTATTTGTGGTAATTTGATGCGGACGAGAAAAAAAAGGAAGTGCTATAAGAGCGAGATCATCTCGCATACAGGCATTGGAGGTGGGCTGAGCATGTGAGTTGCACTTGCATGGCTAGCACAGCAAGGATGGGCTGTGACTCTGTGAGCACGTGAGTTGCTTGTCAAGAGCGGATAGAGAGAAAAAAAGAACAAACCAGAACAGCAATTAGTGTAACTGTGAGTACGTGGGTTGCTTGTCGAGCGGATAGAGAAAAAAAGAACAGATATGGAAAAATAAAATTGCCCCCACGCAGGATCGAACTACGGACCTTCAGTTTACAAGACTGACGCTCTACCACTGAGCTATAGGGGCTACTGCTTAATTTAAGGCCATGATTCTATAAGAATGTGTATTTAAAGTTAACATCCTTCATTCAAGATTTTTTCAGTATAGTATTACTTTTGATCATAGGGTGTAAATGGCACGGATATTATCCATTTATATTTTAGTTCGGATTCGATACATGTCTGAGTCTTGATATTTAGTATTCGAGCAATATCTAAATGTTCAAAGTTGGATAAATATGATACCGATAACCATTCAAGTTTCGTCCGACACATTTAATCAATATTTGTATCCAATCTGAATTAAAATAAAAAATAATACGAGTGAATACAGTTTAAAAATAATAATAAACTTGACATACTTTAAAATACGGAGGGGTATATGTTTTTAGTGTTTAAATTTGTGAAATGTATCATATACAAGTCTAAATTACCCAAAAGGACCCCTGTAGCCACCCGTGCTACATGTACGTGTGGGTATATACGTATTGATGGGATATTCTAAGCACTTTAGCCCTGGATAACATATTTTACAATTCAAAGGACAACATATTTTACAATCTCTAAGGACCTGAATCTACAATTTCAAAATTTATGGGCCTAAATGGCACTCCGTGGCAAATTTAGAAATCGTTCATGTGTTAATATATTTATTAAACCACATTAATTTAATTCTTAGAACTTTCTATCTCAACTTTTTTACCGATTGTCTCAACAAATTTACCTATGCATCTTGTATTATGCTTTGTGGTTAGCCAAAATCGGCAAGCACGTCAATTTACGTGTCAAAAAAAGAAGCCCTTCAATTTACGAAGCCTTCCCACGCTTTTCTGATGTGTACAATAACGCTCCCCTTGGGCTTTGGGGTCCGGAAAAGGCCAACTTTCCTTTGCAATCCCTAAATTCTCTGGCCTGGCCGCCCAAGCTCAAGCCCAAACCCTAACCCTCGCCCCATCTCGTCGTCGGCATGTCCGCAAGGTTGCTCCGGCGTGTCCTCCAGGAGCGGGAGGCCGCTCCGCAGGATCCCGTCGTCGCCGAGGACGAGCAGCCGGAGGAGGAGTCCTCACCTCCGCGCGCTGCCCCACGGAATCTCTTCGATCTCCTCGACGGCGGGGACGACGACGAAGAGGACAAGGTACGTGCCTGCAGATCCTTTACGATGACTTCTCTTGTGTCCTATGGTTGTTATTTGTAGTAAGAGCACTTCTTCTAACCGCACCATCGTGCTGAGGTCGTATTGTTCGATGATATTGTGCGTCAGTGCTAAACTTCTTAACCGCAAATCGTGAAGTTCTCCTATGGGAACTCTACGGTGCTGATTGCTAGTGTTGGAGAAGAAACTAGAAAGAGAATCACATGTTTACTGTGTGCGTGCGCCTGTGTGGGGTTGATTCGATGGTGTATATGATCCTGGGAAGGATCTGGAAAGGCTTAAGGTTGTACTGTGCTTATATTTAGAGCCATTAGCCGTGGATTTCTTTTGCACTATGCAATGACTTCCTCAGCCTCATTGGAGCTGCTACTCATCCACTTTTTAGCATCCATCGGGTTGTTGGATGGAATCTGAGGTTTGTTTTTGTTTCTTATAAGACTTTGTGCTGTGCTGCAAACAAGGAAGTGGCTAAATATATGAAAATATACTGGCCTGGTTAAGCTGGTATTTCCAGCCCTTCCTATGAGCTGTCAATGAATCTAAATTTTGTCTCTAGAGTCCACAGGCAACAACAACAACAAAGGCTTGTAGTCCCAAGCAAGTTGGGGTAGTCTAGACTTGAAACCTAATAAGATTCACCAAGAAAATGAGAAAGAGTAAATGAAAAGAGAGAGGTGAGGAAAATCTACTTCACACTTAAAATTCGTAGATTTTATCTTGCTTGGATTCATACAAGGTGTGGGCCTTTGTTCTCATTTACATATTGCAGGTCATGGTGCATATTTGCATGTAATCATGATCTTAAAGGTGTAAATAACAATAAGCATGGTTATGCAATCTTGGAGGATCCATTTTTCCCGATGTATTATTGCCTCATTGCGTCGTATCGCATAGCTCCGATTTTGTTTTTCAACGTAGTGTGTTCACCATGGGTGCATAGATCCTTGTATACATCAGACTTTATGTTGATCTTATGTGCTTGTCTGCTGCAGGAAGATGAAGCAGAAAGAAGTCAAACTTTGAGTTATGCAGAGCAGAAACATTATGTTCAAAAGAAGCCTATGAACGCAGTTCCGGAAACAAACAAAAAGTCAAAGAAAAAGAAGAAAAAGAGCAAGGCAGCTCCATCATCAACGAAATCGAAGGATGAACAGTCACTGGATTCAATTCTGGAAAACCTATCTATTGAAAAGGGGCCAATGCAACAAACAGTTCATCAATGCAACACTGCAGCTGGAAAGGAAATCGAGACCAATGAAGCTACTCATGGGCCGTCCTCTGTTCTTGCAATTGATCCCAGACATCTAAAGGGTGAAAATGAGATGAGACGCATTTTTGGATCAAAAGTAGTGGATTCATTTGAAAATCAACGGAATGCGCCAAGCAGTTCGAGGCAAATACGTGGTGCCAGGCGTGTTGCCCATAATCCAAGAAAAACTATTCTAGTATCTCCACCTAGCTACTGGCCACCATGGGATAAGTCAATATCAATGGATCTTCTTGAGACGAAGAGTGGTTTGAATTACTTCAGGTGAGGTCATAACTTTATTTGTTCTGGTGTATAATATTTGTATGCCACTCTCTTTACATATGGCATACCATGGTACTCTTTGTGCTGAGGTGCTTGGGGTGAGATGAGAAACAGTTCTTTGATTTATGCATGTTCAGAGGGTTTGCAGATGCTCCATGCTGTCACTGGTCCGCACACACGCGCACGCGCACCTTAAATTGTCGAGCTGAGCTGGACTGTTGTATTAAATTTGGTACTCCCTGGGTGTTGGCCCTCATTTTCTTTGTCCATGTTCATATAGATGTTGATGAATCTAGACACATATATAAAGCACATACATGGAATATTGCATGAACCTATTCAAAGCTAGAACCTCATATAATTGGAACGGAGGGAGTAGCATATATTTTGGATTGTCTCTGTAACATCTCGTTTTTGCACATCACTCATTTGCTTTGTTACAGCTCACAGTTGCCATCTTGATTTATATTAGTACATGGTTTAGTGACCTTTTCCCAAGGTTTCGGTTACTTCTTTTAGTAATTGTATATAAAGAGAGTACTTTACGCAGAACGAGATTCTGAAGTTCTCTATGGATCTGCTAAGAGTCTTAAATTTCTAGTTCCATGAGTTAATATTCTTAATAAGAGCTATTCATTTTTTGCAGGTATGCATATGATCCTTCTATCAGCCATGTGCAGGAATTATTTGAAGCTGCCAAAGCAGCAAATGATCTCAATGCTATCGCAGCTATACTAGGAAAATATCCATATCATTCAGAATCACTTTTGACATTTGCTGAACTTTTTAAATATTCTGGAGAGCATCAGTCGTCAGCTGATGCAGTGGAGAAGTGTCTATTTGCATTGGAGTGTGCTTGGCACCCCTTATTTAGTCCACTTCAGGGTAACTACCAGTTAAAATACAACCATGACACAAATAAGCCATTTTTTACAGCACTCTTCAGTCACATGAAAAATCTGGATAGGCGTGGCTGCCACCGGTCTGCTTTAGAGGTCTGCAAGTTTCTGTTGTCACTGGATTCTGATGATCCAAAGGGTGCTCTGTTCTGCATTGATTACTTTGCTCTAAGATCACAGCAGTACAAATGGCTGGAACAATTTGCAGAAGAGTACCAGTGTGTTAACTCCCTGTGGCTATTCCCAAATTTCTCATATTCTCTTGCTATTGCACGGTTTTACCTTGAGCGTGATGCAACATCGGAGGGTTCTGATCATGCTGACAAGGCAACATCTGTTGATCTCATGAAGCAAGCTCTAATGCTTCATCCTATTGTGCTTCACAACATAGTTGACAAGGCTCCTTTGAAAGACTCATCATGGACCCAGATACTCAGAAATGTATTCTTTGGATCAGCAAAACCGGGCAGCCCTTCACTTGAGCATATGATCAACATATACGTGGAACGTCATTATATCATGTGGAGATTCCCAGAACTGCAGAATTTACTGAAAGAAGCTGCTCTTCTGATGATTGAATCATTAAAACAGGATAACCGAGAAGCCCAGGACTGGGCATGTGTCAGAAAAGAGGCATTCTCTTCAGAGAAGAATGAGTAAGTTCCTCCAAAAAACGTGCAAAGTCAGAGTTTACTTCACTTATTCCTCATTAATTATTCCCTTGTTCTATATCATTATTTTATAGCAGTATGATTTGTTGATTTCGACTACAGACTGAAAGCTACACTATCACAACTTATCATTAGTGTGTTTCTGTGACGGTTAGCAATTTTGGTACATATGACCCTTTTTTAGGTAACTGAGAAGATAGTTTCAGCGATACTCCCTTAATTGCGTATTGATGGGATTATACATGTTTCCAGAAGTTATCCTAGACTATTGTTATCCTCATTATCCTGAGTTACAAGTATGATGTCCTGAGAAGTTTTCCCGTGTGCTGCAGGTACTCTCATCTGCTTGTTTCAGACTTCTCTGACACAACGCCGTCGCTCCCACCAGAAGAACTACGGCCATTCATGGTGGGTCCAGCAATGCTGCATGACATGCCACCTGTTGAACAAGAAGCTGCTGGACCTGAGATACTCCGTGCCCCTCGAGAAGTTGCTGGGCGTAATCCTGCACTGGTCTTCCTTGAATCACTGCTCCCATGGGTAGACTATGGTGACAATCATCATGACGCGAATGACGACAACAATGGTGATTGATCAGTGTGTTGTACAAAGCAAGCATGGACTCATTGCGTCTGACGATTGCATGCATGTGCTTCATGATTAAGACAAGTTGCTGTTGCTCAATGTGTCGCCTGGGCACCCGCAAATAACAACCAGAAGCCAAGTGGTGTTGTGTTTTTTCATGGTTATTGCTGAGGTTACACATGTATAGCTCTAGATAGCCGAAATGTTGCATGCCAAAGTTTTGGAATCAGCACCATCCTTGTCTGAGTTTATGCCATTCTGCAACTGATGTGACATTTATCCTCTCTAACTGATGTCCAGGTTAGATAGGATAAATACTACGATGCACTGAAGTAGAGATCTACCCAGATGTTGCATTTTCTGTTTCTTCCATGGTCTGTGCGGCTGCACTGCATGGCTGCACGGCCGCAGCAGAGTAGAATGGTACGGGCGCTACGGGCGTACAGGACACGCGGCGACGTGTACTTTGTTCTCTGGTTTTCTGCCGGCACGGGTTGATCATTGTTCTTGGTTCGAGCCTGTCGAGCCGTCGAGTCACAGACGACAGACCAGCAAGGAAGCTTCCAAAGTCGAAAAGAGAGTGGGCACAATTGCCGTCTTTGGAGGGAGCAAGTACAACAATCCTGTGGCCGGTTGGTAGTTGTCTGAGCTCAGCGAATATGTCGTACTGTCTGGTTGTGGCTCGACCGGGACACATAAATACAGTTATACACTGCGTACGATTTCTTGTCACGAGCTCTCTACGCCCTGTTTTGGAACCATATGCGTTCGCAGGCTGAGATATCAATCGTTGCACAGATATATCTCCCTTATTAACTAGTTATACACCACAAAACATCGATATCCCTCATGAAATGCGGGAAATTCCCCCCTGTTACCAAAAAGAGAGTCAAGAGAAATTCTATGCTTGAGGCGATATCCTAAAACTAATACGGCTGTTTCCTTCAACCACGCACAGAATAAAATTTGACCCACAAAAAATTGCAATTATTTCTCATGTAGTATGTTTTGCATGTGTGTTTAATTACCTACGGTTTTTTCTCCTTTTAAGGAGCATTGCGCGTTTAGGCTAGTCCTACCATGTGATGTGATGTCATACTGATTAATTAGGTGCCGCACGTGATTTTATTATTGTTGTGGTAAAAAAATTAGTAAGAGAAAGAAGAAAATTGTGTGTCGTGCAAAATACTGCTTTAGTTCAATACCTTATTTTGTGGCATATTATCTAATATCTTGGGTACACTCTCATAAAATACCATGTCATAGCAATTGATTATTATAACAATGATAGTATGATGCGATGCATTGTACGAAGTGTTTTTCCTGGACTCTTAATATTATACTCCCTTAGTTCTTTTTTATTTGTCACTTCCTAGTTCAAAAATGAACTAACCGGTGACAAATATTCGAGAACAGAGGCAGTACTTATTCTTAGATATTACAGTATGGTACTTTGCACTGCAAATAGCCTTAATTATATATGACTTTCTTTCAAAGGTGTGTCCAAACAACTTTCAATCACGATTAATAGCATGATTAAAGAGAGCAACTAGACCATTTTTCCTGGCTATCAATTTATATCATTAAAATCATATAACTGTATTTTTTGGGGGACAAAGGTAATATATTTTTCTACCCCCCATCAATAGATTTTGACAAAACTTGACGTGTAAAAAACGCATGGATCAAGTTGCTATGGCTCTTTAGATAAGTTTGCTCACTCCTTTTTCTACTGATATTGTTTGTCTATAAATGTCGTATGTATATGATGGGAGGTAGTACCTAGCAATTTTAGATTGTGCAAACCCACAAAGAAAATTAGCACACAACAGAAATCAACCTCTCAAGTCAAATCCATGGCACACAGTCAGATTAGCCATAGCCATATTCACATGCGCAAAGTGTTTCGACTTCTTAAATGTTGCAGTAGAGAAAGATCTTGGCCCATACATTTCGTCCTTCTTTTGACTATGCATATCTCATCTTGAGAAAAAGGCTTATTCTACATCTTATGACATAATATTTTTTATTGTGGATTAATATTTTGCTCTTAAAGTTGTCTCCGTGAGAGGTTTTATAAGTGCCATTTCGGTTACAGATTCAGACAATCATAGGGCAGAGGAGACAAGAGAGACATGTAGGCACCCCACTCCTACTTTAAATTGTGTTGTCTCCAACGGTACACGAGTCCGTTAACATATACCTCCCCATAAACCTGGCAAAACCCTTTTCACCGTCCGATATCCATCCAACGCCCGGGAATATCCCTTTATCTGAGCCCATAAACCATTTAATCCCAAACCAGACTTCCTCTACCCACTGCCACTGGGCCCAGAGGTAGCACTAAGCCCACCTGTCAGAAGCCGCACCCGCTCTAGCCCCATGTGAACGCCGCGACCGAGGTGCCCTCCCACTCACGTGCTTCGCGCGTGAGGTCGATGAGAGGAAACAAACGAAACCCTCGCGTCGTCTCTGCACCCCCCCTCTCCGCTTCGAAACCCCCGACGCGAAGGAAGCGAGGAAACCCTCGCGAGTCGCCTCGCCTCGCCTCCGCCACCAAGCAGCCGCCCGCCGCCGCCTCAAATCCGCCCGCGCTCGCGAGGCCCTGCGCCCCCGCGGATCGGATCCCCGAGGTCATTTCCCTGCGGCGTCTGACTCTGTCTTTTCCCCAAGTTTTTTGGCGCTGATTTTAGTCTCATTTTGGGGGTTTTAGCTCGTGGTTCTGGCATGGAGGTGGTTTTTTTTTAAAGATTGTGTGTATTTCTGATGATTCGTGGTTGGCTGATTGAAGTTTGGTCGGGCGGAATCGTATTATTGTTCATGTGTTTTGTTATTATCTGGGTGGTTTGGGGGAGTTTCCTAGTTGTAAAATATACAGCTGCTTCCATTTTGTAATGCACTACCGGTAAATTTGCTATTATTTGACATCGTATCTGTGTATGCAGGTTGGTGAATTCGGGGCTAGGGTTCGGGGATTGGCTGAAATCGTTGGATTGTTTGGTATAATTTGAGGAGCAATGGCCAACATGGTTTGGAAGTGGTCCTGAGGAGGACGGAGGGATAGTGGTGATGGAGGGGAAAGGGGATGCGTCAGTGACGCCGGTGAGGACTAGTGACCGGCTGCGGAAGCGTCCCAAGTACTTTGCTCGTGGCTATATGTACTACAAGCCAGCCATGAGGAAGAAGGTCAAATCTAAGAAGCGAACTGCTGCATCACAGATTGCTAAGAAACTGCTTCGCAAGCCAGCTGCACGGGCGCCACCTGCTGATGTAAGACAATCGTCTGCCTATGCTTAAAGAGCCACTGATCTTGTTCTTTTGTATTGGTAGTTTTGGCACATGTTAATTGTGCATCATTTTGGGCTTGTAAAGCTTGTGTACGTAGCTGTGAATTTGGCAGCCTTGATGAGCTCACTTGGTGGGGTCTTTTTGTGCGGGATTGATGAAAGTAATATTGGATTCATTTGGTCTTGCTGCCAGTTGTAGGTGTACATTAAATTGCGTACCAATCAACAGCTAGAGCTAGGTCACTATTACGTTGGCATGTTGGTTAATCAGTAACCTGGACCTCCGGCATGCCTGTGGGCTTTGATTGAATGCCTGCAATCTCTTTCATTTCTGTACATATAGTGTTTGCTTCTCTACAATTATGCATCACAACAAAATCATGTAGCCTGTGTATATTCATTTCTTCTGTAGTGGGGTTTCAACCTAGATCTAGTCTCTTTCCCCCCATCCCATCAAGCTTCTAGAAACCAATTTTAAGGAACATTAGTGGTAGGTTGTTCTTAGAAAAAAAAAAAGGTTCCAGTGTGGAAGAAGGGCCCAAGGACACCACTATTCCTGTAAGCTTAAAATAGGGCTTTGAAGTTGGCTCTGCATTCATTCTCTTTCTCAAATTTGTGCTCAGTAAAAATACTTTTCTTATTTACGTCTGTGCTAACCTAGTCGAACAGTGGCAGTTGTCCTGATTATTATACTGTAATCTGGTCTGCCTTGTGCTATTTAAATGTTTTGTCCTGCTGTTAGTTTATGATTACGAATGATAATTCCTGTCACCCATTACCAGTTTTTGGTATTAGGTGTATGTTGCTTTTACAAAGGTTGCACTTCTCCGGTAACATATGTTCATATTTACCCTGGCTGTTATCCGTTAGATTGTCATCAGGCTTTATTGGCAGGGTACTACTTAACATTAACTGATTGCCCATCTGCACATTTTTTAAAATTCTTATTTCGAAATTGTCCTTCTGTTTGTAAGGACTCCACTGTTTATGCTCAGCTGGCTTGCTTAGGATAATTTCCTTTGTAGTCTATTGCAGCAAATTTGCGCCGTTCAACGCGCAAGCGAAGGATTTCCGTAAATCTGGAGGGCTATGACACAGATAGTTCCAGTATGGAAGATGATGATCTTATGGTGAGTTTCTGCAGCTCCTGAAAGTTACTGGCTACTGGTTATTATTTAATTATTTCACCCTTTCACTCACAGAGGCCTAGATATCGTTCTTCAAAGAGGAAAGGGGAAAACAATGCTGCACACGATGAAGTGTCAACTCGATCAAAGCGCCAGAAGTTGTCTAACTCCATACCCCGCCGTGAAGGTTTACGGCCTAGAAGATCTTTGCGGGGACAGAGACTACATCCATACCAAGAATCTGAGGATGGCCAGGAAAGCTCTGAAGAGCAAGGCGCAGAAGATCAAAGAGAAAATGGCAATGATATTGAAGAGGATGTTGGTGATGATGATGATGAGGTTGATGGGGGTGATGAAGCTGAAGGAGATGGAGATGATGAAGATGGTGAGGAAGAGCAAGAAGGAAGGAGGAGATATGATTTAAGGGAACGCTCAGAGGTTCGTAGACCGTCCCCTCGTAAGGAAGGGAAGCATAGGCCACAATCTCCTCGTAGAGTACTGGTTCATGGAATCGGTCCGAAGAACAGCAAGTATCTAAAAAAAGGTGGGTCGCGCATGCATAAGCGCCCTCGTTTCTCTTTGCCAGATGATTCAGATGATTCCCTTCTTGTGGATGAGCCAGATGAAGGTCCATCCATGCCATGGATGCGTAGTGGGAGGGGTGGTATGCCATGGTTGCTGGGTGGGTTGGACATGCATAGTCCAGCAGCATGGGGTCTGAATGTTGGAGCGTCTGGATGGGGTCATCAGGGTGACACTTCTACTTCACTCATGCCTGGTGTCCAAACTGCTGGACCAAGTTCTAAGGGGGGAGCTGATATACAGCCTCTGCAGGTTGATGAGAGTGTGAGTTTTAAAGATATAGGTGGACTATCGGAGTATATTGATGCTTTAAAGGAAATGGTTTTCTTCCCATTGCTCTATCCAGATTTTTTTGCAAACTATCACATCACTCCTCCTAGAGGCGTTCTACTTTGTGGTCCACCTGGCACAGGAAAAACATTGATTGCCCGTGCCCTAGCTTGCGCTGCCTCTAAAGCTGGCCAGAAGGTCAGTTTTTATATGCGCAAAGGAGCTGATGTTCTTAGTAAATGGGTGGGAGAGGCTGAAAGGCAGCTAAAGTTACTTTTTGAAGAAGCTCAAAAGAATCAGCCGTCCATTATATTTTTTGATGAAATAGATGGCTTGGCCCCTGTGAGGTCTAGCAAGCAAGAGCAGATTCACAATTCAATTGTTTCGACCTTACTTGCTTTGATGGATGGTCTTGATTCACGTGGGCAAGTTGTTTTGATTGGAGCAACTAACAGAATTGATGCAATTGATGGAGCTTTGCGAAGACCTGGCCGATTTGATCGCGAGTTCTTTTTTCCTTTACCTGGCTATGAGGCTCGAGCTGAGATACTGGATATTCATACAAGGAAATGGAAGGATCCTCCACCAAAGGAACTAAAGATGGAGCTTGCTGCTAGCTGTGTGGGCTATTGTGGAGCTGATTTGAAAGCATTATGTACAGAAGCAGCTATTAGAGCGTTTAGAGAGAAGTACCCTCAGGTCTACACTAGCGATGACAAGTTTGTCATTGATGTTGATTCTGTCAGCGTTGAGAAGTACCACTTCTTGGAAGCTATGTCTACAATAACTCCAGCCGCGCATAGGGGATCCATTGTGCATTCAAGGCCACTTTCATCAATTATCGCTCCATGTCTGAAGAGGCATCTTGATAAAATAATGGAACATATTTCTGACATTTTCCCTTTCCTTTCATCCGTAGATTTTAGCAAGTTCTCTGCCCTTTCCCTCGGATCTTCCATCCCCCTTGTTTATAGACCTCGCCTTTTGATATGTGGTGATGAGAGTGTTGGACTGGTATGGATAGTCATTTCTACAGTAGATACTATCATATTGCGTTTCTTTCTTTTTCACTTACTAGTGTGTTTTTGGCTTAGCAGGATCATGTGGGGCCAGCTGTTTTGCATGAGCTTGAGAAGTTTTCTGTTCATTCTTTGGGACTGCCTTCTCTTCTCTCTGATCCAAGTGCAAAGACGCCTGAAGAAGCTCTGGTGCATATTTTTGGGGAAGCCAAGAGAACAACCCCATCCATTCTCTACTTGCCTCAGTTCCATCTTTGGTGGGATACGGTTAGTGGACACACTGTTCTAGTCATTCAAACTTTGTTGCTTTCACATGATTCTGACAGCTATTGAATAATTATTATTTAGCCAAGTACTTCATTTTTATGCTACAGGCACATGAACAGCTCAGGGCTGTGTTATTGACTCTATTGAATGAGTTGCCATCCAACCTTCCAGTTTTGTTGCTTGGAACATCATCAGTGGCTTTCGCAGACCTCGAAGAAGAGTGTGCTTCCATATTCTCTTCTCGCAATGTGTAGGTTCCTTGCCAAAAAATTTTCTACTGTTGTTGGGTTGTGTTGCCTTGTTCATGCCAATGTAAGTTAGATATAAAGCGACTGTTGCCTACATGTTGCTTAGATTGTGATAGTTTTTTCCTTTTCAGCTCTATAGCTTTCTTGTACTCTTGGCTCTCGACATCTGTAAAGGCTTTGCATATTTCATCTACCATTCCATCATTATTTGTTAAATAAAAAACCCTGCTTGGCCTTGTGCATTAGATATGTTGTAATGGTAGGCCGTAGGCGCATAATTGTGGATACAATTTGTTTCCTTTTCATTGACTTGCATACTTTAGCTCTTAGTATAACATTTGTGAGTGTGAATCAGTGTCACCTGCTTCATGCCAAGTTCACTGGATGGCTTATCTGTCTTATCTTTCACCAAGAAAATAAAAATATTTGTTTGA
This sequence comes from Paspalum vaginatum, assembly GCA_030272315.1. Lineage (NCBI taxonomy): Eukaryota > Viridiplantae > Streptophyta > Magnoliopsida > Poales > Poaceae > Paspalum > Paspalum vaginatum. The sequence continues at coordinate 10,238,721 of CM059013.1, read as the reverse complement.
TAGGTATCAAGTGGATCAACCAAGCTATGACGATAGGTTGAGATACTTCAGTATATTGTTTGAGTCGTTGCTCTCTTTCCAAGCGGAGGAATCAAGAAACAAGTCAAAGAAACAGAAGTCTGCTATTGATCTTCCCAAAGCTCCAAAAGAAGTGGAGGGCCCTAAGGTTTTGGAGCTAAAGGCTAAAGCAGAAGCTGAGCAGCATGCTGTTCGTCGAATGAGGATGTGTCTCCGAGATATTTGTAACCGGTCTGTTGTTTACTCTCTTATTCAGCTTTCCAAATGATTTTCACCGGTTAGTAACTATAGAGGCGTTTTAAATTTTGTTGTGATATTTAAAGCCATAAATCTATCTTAAGTTTATTTTGAAACACATGTGCTTTTATTGTTTGAGTGCCTTTTATTATATTTTACTTTATCTCTTGCCTATCTTGTCATAGTATTGTTCAGTTGGTAAAAAAAAAACCTGATAGAGCTAGTGGTGCGCCTTCTTGTATTTTCAGCATTTTGTACAACAAAAGGTTCAATGTATTTCACTTCCCGGTATCAGAGGAGGAGGTACCTGACTATCGATCAATAATTCAGAAGCCCATGGATATGGCTACTGTCTTGCAGCAGGTGGACTCTGGACAATATCTTACCAGGGCAGCATTTATGAAGGACATTGATCTTATAGTCTCGAATGCAAAGGTAAATTTTTTGAGGGAATTTTGTTTTTCGATTCATGTATGTTCTGGGCTTACATTGCAATGGACATTTTGAGGACTGACTGCCTAAATTATTTTCATACTTTTACTATTGTTACTAACCAACGTATGACCAATACAGACTTACAATGGGGAGGACTACAATGGATCTAGGATTGTCAGTAGAGCATGTGAACTCCGAGATGTGGTATTTTGCTTGTTCTCACTTCCAACTGTACTCTGCCCATTTTTGTTATGTCTATTGAACCTTTTTTTGGTCAGGTGCAAGGTATGTTGTCACAGATGGACCCATCTTTGGTGTCCTTCTGTGATAAAATTGCTTCACAGGGGGGACCGCTGCAGGTTGTGGATGATGAAAATAGCTCTATTCTTCAAGCGGCACCTGTTACTCAGCTGGTTTCAGGCACCAGAATAAGTGCAAGGCTTCGCAATGTACAGCCAGAAGTAAACTTGTCACAGAGCTATGAAGCACTAAAGCGGCAAAAGAAAAGCGCCGAAAATGAACAGGGTCAGTTCTCATGGTCTGACTATAATCACTGTATTTGTTTGTCAATTGTGAATGCAATAATTATGGAAAACATTGAACTGTTGTTTGTTTTAGGCATGACTAAAGATGTGGCATCAAGAGATGAAGGATCTCCAGAAGATGTAGATTTGTCGAAGCCAACTTCCCCAGATGCTCCAAAAGAACCAGACTCAAATGGCACAATAAAAGAAGGCAACAATCCACCAGCCGAAGCACCAGAAGTACCATCTCCTCAACCCATGGTGACCGACAACGGTGAAGTCGCTGCCACCGTGAGCACCGGTGAAGACTTACTTGAACAGCTAGAAGGGCTAAAGCAACGCTTCATGGAGCTTACTGCAGGCTACGGCGTGCCAGAGCTCGAGAGGCTGTATTCCCGCATAATGAAAGGTGTGATAGAGTTGACAAGTAAAGAAAGCAATGAAGATCATAGGACGTTAGTTGTTAGGTATTTGTTGACATTTGTTGAGAACAGTGTGAATTTTTAACTCTGGCACGTAATAAGGTTCTTGTTCCCCTGTGTACATTCTCTTTGGAACGAAAGAATAGTGGTTTATCTTGGGAGCTATTCCCGTTCCATGCCCTGTAACAAAATGTACCAAATGCTCAAAAGTGTCAGCGACACAGTTTTGCCGTGAATGATGTAGCAAGTGACGAGTTTATCATGTACATTTCTCAGCAGAAGCTCGGATTGACGCCTTCACATAGCATGTGCCCGTTTGCTTCAAATGAAGTCTCGTCATGTATATTTTGTCAGTTATTAGGCTATTGTTACCGGTATGTGTAAAATAGTGCGTAAAACAATGTAAGTTTATTTATTATAGTAAGAGTGAAGTTTTAAATAAAATGTTCGGAAAATATATGAGATAGAATGTTTGGAAAATAGATGGGATAGAATGTCCGGTGACTTTAGCCTTACTCGGTTTATTAGGCTCACCAGTTCGTGCATCCTACCGACTATGTTTTGAACTCTTTTCTATGTGCAGTATTTTACAGTATAAAACAGTGATTTGAGCTACAGTGTAAGACAGTGATTTGAGCGTGTTTAATGGGCGGACTGGTGAGCACAGCTTCATCAGCGTGGTAATGTACTAGTAGAAAACATCCTTCATGTAATCTCACGAGGCCTTCGATCAATGGCAATTCAGTTGCTTCCTGCCATAGAAAGCAGAAGCGATATCCCAAAGGACGGGACTTCATCCCCGAAAAAAGCAATACTCAAGGGCGGAACCTCATCCGGTCATCCCCGCAAATTAACTCTGAAGATTAAGACGTTCATCAGGTCAGTTCGAGGACAGCCATACAGGTTGCACTACCAGTCTACCACAAGCGATGCCCATCAGCCCATCGCTTGCTGTAGAACCAACTCGTCACTTGCCAAGGAACTAACACTTGGCGTAAATCTTCCAGCAAAAATCCAAGCCACCGTATACATCAGAGTTTGCACGATGACACGTTCAACACAATGTCACATTCATAACAAGCAACCCAGCACGCTGAATCATAACTGATGTCATACAAGCAAATGCAGAGTTCCAGTGATTTTAAGAACAAATGTTCGCAAGGGCTGGGAGCATTTCAGCAGCAAGTACTCCTTTCCTGCGTGCGTGGGGGCATAAATCTACCATGATCCTACAGCGCCCTGAGCTGGGTTTTCAAAGTGAGAGAAGCCCCAGTAGGTCTTCAACGAGTATGGTGGATAGATGGTTGATCCTTCAGTTGTGATCTTGGCGATCTGTCATTAAATAACATGTTAAGGCAGTCTAGCCATATACTGAATTTCTGCTGAATGTTCACAAGTTCAGCAAAGTAAGCTATTGACCAAGATAAATGGGTTTATACCTGGAATTTGTTGATAGATGACCTGTCACGGTATAGCAAGACCAGCAAACACTTCTCAACCAGCTTAACTGCTTCTTCAAAAGTCATATCCTCGCGCCACTCAGCACGGAGTATCGGGATCGCCAGATGATTTCCAAATCCAGTAGCAACGTGGTTTTCCTCAAAGTGGGTACCAATCATGTTAACCTGCATATGTCAAGAATTAAGCAAAAGATGCTGAAAAATCAACCAGTGAATCAGAAGATACTATCGTTTGAAAGATCATTACCATCCCAAGATACTTCTCATCACCCTTTGGACCCTTTTTAACTCCACCAAGTACAAGTGAGTTCCAGAGAGGATCAAACTTGTTGCGTCTGTTGTACATTACTCTTGTCAAATAACTGTGGATCTCTTTTGGGCCCAAAGAGTTCCCATCATCCCACATATGATCAGACAAACTGAAAAGAAAGGGAGAATGAATAGTTTCAGATATCGAAATCATTATTACAAAGAAAAGCGTGAATTTCACCATATCCACCCATACGTTAGTTCATCCAGATAGCGCAAAATCTCCTGAAAATCACTGAACTCTCCACTTGCTCCAATGAGGCTATGCTTGCCAACTGCCTTAATGCGTTCCACACTCTTGTATCTCAAAGTTGACCCATAAGAGGCTGCAAAAACAAGTAGGACTAAGTTCCCCATTGTGATAATGGTATGTCTCTGCAGAAGAACTGTGACTAACCTCCAGTGTCACATGCCATGATCACACCATCCTTGTATTTCAAGGCAATGACTGAAGTACCAGTCACATATGGATACCTGTTGATGTGAGCCGATATACTTATCAAAAGCAATGTACCACAATAGAATTGCAGAAGATCTGAAGGGAAGAAGGCATTCTGAAAACAATAACAACCACATAATTGATGCTGATCCTATTGTACTAACAGAGAAGCCATTACAAACATAGGCATGGCCGCATGGCTAATCAGGAACTGAGACTAATGAAGCCCTAGGCGTAATAGCATATTGCAATAACCCTGATTTAAACTTATTTCACAAGATCATACAGACCAAGTAAACTAAGTTCAACTATACTCCCACAAACAAAGGCATCTACAATGATGCTATCGTTTCATACTCTAGATCCTTTATTTGTCAATAGATATGTTAGATTAACACCTTGATACAGGAAAAGAAGAGAAATGAAACTAATGCCCACATGCTTACAAATCCCCCACTTTTCCAATCCTTTGGTACCCTGATCTATCTCGTAAGCACTGCTACATGCCAACGTGCAAGATAAACGGGTAATAACCACGAGCTAATTAACATCTACGACGGTAGAGGTCAAATCCAAGCAGTATTTCGCAGAGAAACTGTCCAGCATCCTCACCGACAGCTATGAACATCTCAGTGCCCTAACCCAAATGCACAGCAACCCACATAAGCCTAATTGACAAAACCCTAAATTTTCACAGCAGATTTCACCAGGAAGAACAAATAAACAATAGAAATCCAACCGATGGCACCCTAATCGACCGGCCCGCCACCTCAAAAACTTGCTACCCGTCTTGCATCCTAAGAAGAGGTAGACTAACGCTCTCCTGTCACGCAGGTCGCGAACTGAAGAAGGACCTCATCAATCACTGAAACAAAAATCTACAGACTTACTGCGTCCGCTGCGTCTGGCCTCCTCCGGTCGCCGCCGGCGCCAGGCTCCCGCCCGCGGCGTGAGATCCCATCGCCTGCTGCCACTGCGGAAACCCCATAACCACGCGTAAGAAACGAGGTAGGCGCCGCGACCGGGATGAAGCAGGCGGCGAAATGATCGGGAGGCGAAGCGTGCGCGTGCGTGAACAGAGGTAGGCGCAGATCGATTAGCCCTCACCTGTCGCCGGCTCGCCGCCGCTTAATATGAACTCCCCTTCCCTTTTCTTTCTTGCAATCGAAGTCGAACAGAACCAGAGTCCGAAAACGGGTCGGAGTTTGGTCTCAGACCCAACCCGGCTCGAGCAGTTTGGGCTGGGCCGCGATGGGCTTGGAGAGAAACTGAAATTGCCAGCCCGCGCGCTTTTTTTCTTTTTATATTTTTTATTCGTTTTTACAAGAATATACCATGGGCGGCTACATTTGCAAAAATAGCTTACCGAGGCCCGGTGACCGGGCGCCAGGGATCTTGGCACCCAGAGGCCAGGCGCCAAGCCCGTGGCCCACCACCCCCGTTGTCCGGCGTGCAGGCAGCAGGGGCCTGGCGCTCGGTGGCCAGGCGCCAGGGTATGTCCCACCTGTCACGAGCCATGCCGCTCCAAAGCGAGCCGCGCCAGCATCGTGGGGTCCTCTCCTGGCGCCAGGATCCTGGCGCTTAGTGGCCAGGCGCCAGGGTATGGCCCACCCGTCACGAGCCGAGCCAGCAGCAGGGGCGAGTTGCGCCTAGCTCCTGGCGCCCGGAGGCTAGGTGCCAGGTCCTGGCGCCCAAGGACCAAGCGCCAAGTCCAATTTTATTTTAATTTGTAAGTTTATATTTGTGAAATTGTAAGTTCTTATTTGAAAAGGTAACACAGAAATTGCATACAGAGACAATAGAGACTACTGCGCACTACTACACTAATATGCAGATCTCCTAAAACACATTATATATTGTACTATATATTCTACTCTCTAAAAAAACTACGATATTCTACTATCTAAAAATATTCTAAATTCCTATATTACCAGATCTACTGCGTTTAACTATGCTAATATGGTAAATAAATACTTGCTGCAAATAAAATGTTGAGTAAAAAAATTACCTGATTCACGGTCAAATTTCAGCAGGGCTTCGCCGCTTCGCCGCTTCACCCTCTCCTCCCCCTTCCCCTCCCTCTCCCTCTCCCTCTCCCTCTCAGCTCCCCTCTCCTCACCTCACCGAATGACCACAGTGACTGAGGGAGGAGCCGGCCGCGCGGTTTTATAGGGGACCCTGGTGCCAGGCCTCCGGGCGCCAGGTGCTCCCCTGGGCCCCACGCCTGGCCTATCGCGGATCGGCTCGTGGCGCTCGTGACGGGTGGGCCACACCCCAGCGCCTGGCCACCGAGCGCCAGGCCCCTGCTGCATACACGCTCGGTCGTCGGGGGCCGTGGGCCATGGGCTTGGCACCTAGCCTCCGGGCGCCAGGACCCCTGGTGCCCAACCTCCGGGCGTCGGTAGACTATTCTTGTAAAAGTAGGCATCCATAGTATATTCTTGTAAAAACGAATAAAAAAAATATAAAAATACAAAAAACGCCCAGCCCGCTACAAACTGTAATGACGGCTGAACTGTGTACGGCAAGGATATTTGCAAACCCTGACACAAACTCCAAAGTTACAGAGTTAACCTGCCTCAAACGCGCAAAGCATGCTACACATTTGAATCGGACTAAGCCCAATTGTCCATTGGGTATCTTAAAGGATCTCAATAGACCACTTTTATGTAATAACCGATATCATACACATCCATAGAGCTCTTGAATGAGGCACAATGAGTACAACAATTCAAAATTTCATACAAACATATGCTTAAGTTATTATAAAAAGGGATTTTGACTTATAGATATATAACCATATTGAAGTTTTCAAATTAAGTCTGGAATTTTTTGTATCACATAGAAAGCTTGATTTTTTTTTGCAGACGGCTGAATTTAGCCCTTTTATTTTGACTAAGTTTTGATAAGGTTGTAGTTTGAAAACCATCACATTAATTTCTTACAGGTGTTCATAAGAATAGGGTTACATGCTCATCAATAATGAAATATCTATGGTTACTTTGCCAACCATAAGATCTATCAATAACATTATTTTGATAATAAACAAATTAAAAAAATTGCTTCAGGTAAGATTTACTCGTCACCCTAGGATTTGCCGCAATGCATTTGAATTCGCGATTTTGCTTCATTTGTTACCGATCTTCTAAATTCAGTTCGTTCTGTTTATCACACTTCTGCCTCTTTAGGTTTTGAACTGAAAAAGCATGTACTACGGAATCTATTTTCCTGTCCGCCCCAACTGTCTACTGATCATGCGGATCAAGCACTGCAAATTTGTGTGATATGTGTAGTACTGTTGAAAAACCTCGGTTTTGTCCCTGTTCTGGCTAGGTTCTGTTCTTTTGCAAACTTGGTGGTGGTTCCAGTTTCTAAGTTGGAAGTTCGTTTCAGTCTGTTCTGTCAGCATTTCAGCAAGGTAGGCAGCTTTCAGAAGAGGTTCAGGTTGCTTCAGGTTGTTGGTCAGGTTCCAGTTTCAACCCCTGTGTGCATGGTTTTACCTTTTGTGTGGACTAAACATTAGCCAAGTGCAGGAAAATGACATTCACTCAGACAAATTCCAGCGCCTGTTAACTTTCGCTAGAATGGGGGTGCCTTGTGGTGGCTGGTTTGTGGATTACTTAACACTCTGTAGTTTCATTGCATAAGTAATGCAATTCGGGTTCGCCAATGCTGGAAAAAAAGAATATAGGTTGAGTTCCATAATTCTGTAACCACTCAAATATGTAACCATTCATCAATTCTGAATTTCTGAATACAAAAGCGCCAATCATAGATCTGCCTCATTCTATGCTTGAGTATCAAAATATACATAGCATTTTAGTTGCTTGATTTGTATTTCCAAATGTTGCCATGGCGTTAACATGGACATATGCTAGTGTTTTAAAAATCTTGACCTGAACTATAACACAATGACCTGCGACTGGCTTTGGAAAACCTCGACCTCTAGTCTCATGGATGCCCATACTTGGTTGCATCGCCTGAGCTTCTCATTCATGTGAGCTATAAATGATTTGGCCCATGGCTCTTCATCACGCTTCATGCTCACTCCACAAGGAACTGAAAAACTGGCAACCATACTGTAGTTATTTTATAAGATCCCATGCAAAATTCTACTCCTAAAGTTCAGGAAAGATGCTCCCTGGTGTGGTTGCTTATGATGCACCTTACCTCATCAGTTCCTCTTCTAATTGTTTGGCACCTGACTGATAACTTCTGCACACATACACTCGGTAGATATGCAGAGAGTGCTTGGAGAGATTCTGTATGGCTGCCTCAGCACTTCCATTGTGGAACAGATATGTTACTGGATAGCCTAAAAGCCACCTGCAGACATTGAAGACACAACATGTATCATTCACAGAGCAAATCTCATGTCAAACTTCACCAAGATAGAATCCATAAGAATGGCATACGCACCACATTTCTTTAGATGTTACCAGAACCAAAAGACAAAGGTGCAATATTTATAGAGATGCGGTGCAAATGATTTTGCTTGCAAGTATCCAAATAATGGTTTTATTGGACTATGAATTCCATGGTCACAGTTTTGATGACACACAAAACAAGAACTTACCCGTTCAGAGAAGGCAAGGCAATTTGGGAGGTCTCGAGGAAGGCACTCAGATCAACAACGAATAAGGTCCTGTCATCGATGTGATTGTCAGTGCATTCTGCATCAATAGTTCTCTCTGGGAGTCCTGACATTTGCTTTGTTATTCCACGCTGAACAACAGGCAGATCTACAGGGAATTTGGCTGAAAATTGATCTTGGATATATAGAAGCTCCAGCACAGTGTCATTAGCTTCTACGGTTGTAAGTAACTGCATACAAATAACTTTTCAAAGACACTATATATTCCCTACACAGTAGACAAAAATCTGAAAACATGGTCTTAGAAGGTAAATACCTTGCAACAGCTTTTCTCTAGGTCCACGAAAGCTAGCCGTCGCTGCGACCTTGTGTTTGGTGATGCATGCTCAGCAAGTCCTTTAACATGGATCAAGTAAAGCATATCACTAATAACCATCACCCGAAGTGGATTCAATATGCTTGTTTCCTGCAAGTCAAGCATGATTTAACTTTGGTAGAAACTGGACGCAGATGAATATATAGATGCCACCAAATAACCACTAGTAAAGATAATCATGAAAGTGGTTGAAACAAAACAGATAATATGCCTGTTTAAGTATGGCACAAAAATAAAATTGAAGTTGAGGACTGTTTAAGTGAAAGACATCTATCATAAATGTAACTGTAGGATGGCAGAGCAATATACACACTTATTAAATCCACAAAACTGATGTCTTCTGACACAAGGATGCCACCTTCCATGGAACAAGGGTTAGCCTGGTGAGTCACATCCAATGCTCATTTTGGAATTTCAACAGTGAATGGAACCATAATATCTCAAATTCTCAATACACTTGCAAGGGGGTGACACTACAGATGGCGCTATTATTTCCAGCAGTCGTTTATCATCAGTGAGATGATGGAAATTAGTAGTGGAGAAAAAAAATGATATTCAATACCTGACTCTATGTGTTAAACTAGTACTACGAATAATTTATATACAGCAAAAGTGGTGAAATTACCTGCTGGGCATGATGCAGCAGGCTGCAAAGATTTTCTTGTAGCTGAGGCATTGTGCCACCATAGTCCACCAGTACCACAGGCCGCAACCCGGTGCAGAGAAACAAGATATCTGGCAAGAATTTGAGCTTGTTCATCAATGACTAGTAATATAATTCAGCATGACACCATTCACTCTACTCACGTAATACTCAAGTAGCTTTACAACCAGTATATTTAAGGCTTAAAGGCCTTAAAGGCCTTGAAGGCTTGAACCAAGATGGTCTAGTTCTCTAGTGGATGAATTAGCTTACGCAATCAGTTGGGCTAATAATTCATTCAATAATAAAAAATCAAGTTTTTTTTAGCAACAGACTACAAAGACAGCACAGGGGTAGCGAACTAAGCAAGAAACATGACTAATGTCAACAGGCAACAGCAAATACATCGATGAAAACTGAGAGCAAGCGAGTGGGCACTGACCGTTGAGGAGGCGGCGCTTGGAACTGGGGCGGAGGCGCCACCGGATGCGGGACGCGCACGCTTCTACCACCCGCAGCATCTCCTCGTATGCCGCCGCCGCCGCAGCTGCCATCGCCGCCGCGGAAATGAAACTGAAGCCAGGCCTATATGACTTCCAAGTTCCAACGGCTGAGATGGAACAGGGAGCGAGACATATCCTCGCTTGGCTCTAAACCAACCGTCTGATCTCCGATCATACGGACAAGATCAGAGGTGGGAGAGGGAGCTAGGAGTGGCGGCTTCCTGCCGCTGCGGCGACATCCGAGGAGGTGGAGCAATGGACTTATCCGCTCCTATCGGGAGCTCCCTTGCTAGGACTGCGGCCATGGCCCTCATCAACCCCTACCCTAAGGTGAGCGACTCCCTCAATCGGATGCTGCCTCTAGGGGCCGGAGCTTTCTCTGCGTGGTTGCAAGGACAATATCGGTTGCAGTAAGCATTTCTGGGCAGTTCTGCTCGAATGGTTCGGATTAGGCTAGCGTATTTGTTGGCATATCTTGGTCTGCTCTGCAGGCAAGCTTTAGGTTTGGATTAGGCACTTTGTTCGTGTTTCTTCTCGGAGTTGGGAAGAAAATTGGGGTTCAGTCTTCAGTGGTTAATATTTTGCATGTGCGAGCGTGCGCACCAGAAATTAAGGAGTTTAACCGAGTTGTGAATTTCTTGATTTATTTCCCTAAATTTTTTTAGAGAAAAAGTATCCCCGCTTTATTTCGCAATAAAGAGCAAACAATTTACAGATCATGGTTTAAGCGTATTCGATAGCGCGCCCGCTTACAAAATACAGCAGTTAACCGGCATTCATCCCCAAGCCTATTTCACTCATCATCTTAATTTATTTCCCTAAATTTAGTATCAGTAGTTAGTAATCAAACTCAGAAAGCGGTGCTAATATCGTTTTATTCACCACCAATGAAAGGCCTACAAACCTAAAACATGTTCAGACTTCAGAGAGATGAAAGTTGTCGCAAACTGGCTATGTATGGCAATTTGCTTGAGAATATTGAAGGGATTCAGCCTTGCATCACCTAACCTTTTATCTCTCAGTAACTTTTCCTACTTTAGCGCTTCTCTTGAGAGTTACAATCTGAATGTGGGTTTGTCCTGCAGATAACCAATCAAATGTGTGCCAGTGGGATGGGACTTCAATGTCAATATTCTCACAGACTGCCATCTGCATCTTATTCAACGGTGTCAAACACACAACCTTCACATCGGTAGATTGTTTTTTGCGCCTCACTACCTTTCGATTGACATGTACAGTTATTCTTTTTTACCTTAAAACTATTGTTCGGGATGACTTGCAATGAGCAAACCGGTCAGCCTAATCTATTTCTCTTATGCTACATTGTATCATGGAGGCGATATCTAGTGCATGATGCTAATGAGTTACTTTGAATTCCTATATAATTTCTCTTGCAGAATCAATCGAAAAGATTGTTGTTCGCTTCAAGCAGCATCTTCAGCGCAATGTATGGCTATCCCGCTTATCATATCTTTGAAACTCTGTATGCTATCACAATCCTTGGGCATTGATTTATCAGTTCTTCATTTGAGCTATCAGATACAGAAAACCTAACACAGTCAGCTGTATCTTTCAAAGACTTCTGTGTCTCAGCATGTACTGAAGAGGATGGTCTGATAAAGGTTAGCTGGCATTTTCCTGTCAGTAATGTGTGGAAGGTGTCAACAAATCCTTAACTATTTTGACCAATCTCTTCTTGGTCTTATCTTTCTTAAATCTAGATACAAGTCAATGTATCTGGTACAATGACAGATTCTATCTTTGAGAAAGTTTTCACAAAGAATGTTGCCGCTGCGCAACCCCTTCCTGGCTTTCGACGAATGAAAGGAGGTATACTCTTCTAACTTTTACAAACCCTGATTTTTGTCCATCATTTGGCAATATCATATAGTTTTGCCTTCAACTGTGCTCATGTGATTTGTTCTTGCATCTTGAAATTCTGAAATCATGATATACTTAAAGGATATGAGTTGACAGTATCATTTAAGCTACATAAACGCTTTTGGTTGTTTATATATTATACCTTCCGTTGCTTAAATTACCATATGAACCTAACACTGCTTACCTTTGTTGGCATTGTTTTGCACATGGTGCTACCTCAATCATTTAGGGAAAACTCCAGATGTAAGTTCCACTCCAAAAGCTATATATGCTTTCAGTCTATTTCTGGCTGAACCTATTTGCACATTGGTAGAAGTGTCCCTAACTCACTAATTACTCTTTTGCGGTGCTGAAGATACCAAAAGAAGTCGCTCTTCACATAATTGGGCCATCAAAAGTGAAGAAAGAAACTATCAATCAAATTATAAATTGCACCGTTGCTGAGTATGTTCAGAAGGTATCTTCCATTCCATAACTCCCTGAATGTAAAATTGAAATTTTTGGTTATGCTTCCTTGAGTAAATTTTATATGAGGTTCAGTATTGTGATAAGCATACACTTTGCTTGAAAAGTTCAGTATGTGATGGGCTAATAGCCTAGGAAAATTCTCTGATGGTCTGCTTTCTGGAAGTGGTGCTAGGCTGGGTCTTTTTTTCTTAGCGGGATTAAAAAAACTCATCAGCATGTTATTATTTTTGTAGTTTCTGTTGCATCTTGTTTTCTTTGCGGGATTAAAAAAACTCATCAGCATGTTATTATTTTTGTAGTAATTTCTGATCTTCATGCAGCCGTCTTTACTAACATGTTTTCGGTCAGACGGACAGTCTTGGCAAATTTTAGCCTAACCTGTCTAGCTGTTTCTCGCTGCTATAAATCACAGGAGGGCCTGATTGCATCCAAGAATCTGAAAGTTGAGCAAAGCTACGAAGAGCTTCAAGCAGCATTTGAGCCAGGAAAAGAATTTTGCTTTGGCGCTACAGTCCATTTAGAGTAAACTGATTCATCAAGGATGGTGTCACTGGGCTGGGATGACCTCTGCAACTGCAAGGAGACGAATGGACCTCCGGTGACCAGCAGCCGCCTCCACCACCATCACAAGTTGTACTAGTCGTTAAGAAATGTACCAGATGAAGCAGAAAGGAAAAATATCTTGCTAGTGTCATGTAGAGGCATGCATAACGTTTTGCTCATAACATGATGGGATGCCCTCATTTATACAGTGAATCGGTAGAAATGACCCACCAATTGTGCAGAAATCCTAAAGCACACATTTTAAGCGCCCCACGGCGTCGCAGCAACCATTGCCACCAACTCCCATGGCCGCCATCGCAGGTCACTAAAATTCTTTCACAATGCACTGTATCTTTGCATTTATTTTCACATTGGTGTGAGCAGTTAAGCACAAGCGAGCAAGTTATAAAATTTCACCCACTACAAGTCTACCACTTTACTCCTCTTGCATGCAAACGTATACCTCACAGACCGAGAGCACATATGTTTTATTTATACTACATCCATCAAACGCATCGCCGTGTCAATATATTACTCGTAGTAGTATTATACATATGCATAACACTCTATGCATGCAACCCTTTTTGAGTCCAATATACCTACCTACCTACTTTCGCATGATAACCGGAACGATGTCGGTTGCCTTGCATCCTCATGAATCACGCTGATGCGTGATGAAGCAAAAAGACACATGCATAGCGAGATCCATCTATCATCGTTAGTCGGTACCAATCGGAATGGAAGGCTCCAGGAATCCAGGAGAAAGGTCGGAGCTGCATCGTGCCTCTTTGCTTCAAGAACTGTCCACGGAGTCGAGTGGGAAGGACGCAACTCAAGCGCGTGATGCGAACATCCATGTCGATCAGCTATCTGTAAAGAAGTCAGATGTGTGCGACGGAGCGCAGAGACGCTGCAAACAACAGCATGCGAAACATCGTGTATCCTCCGGCTCTAGTTTTGTCTTAATGGGCGTTGATTGATGAAGGGCAGCGGTGATTTTCGTTCTGTTTATTACGCTTCATGTAGGCAGCAAGTAGTACTATACGTGCTCGGTGTCGTGTTGAAAGGTTCAGTATGAACGTATGACTGAAGAGCGGAGTAATGAAAATGCCCAAAGCTAAATCATGAGTTTATATATTGTCGTCTTATAGACAATTTTTTTAGTTCAAAAAACGGGGGAGCACAGCACAGTGTATGAAAGATCTGGAACAGAGAGACTAATTGGAATAGAGGCCATTTTCCGCTTCGGATGACCATCAATTGTGTTTAAATGCTTGTGTACTGGACCATCCATAAGCCTCCTTGTCATGCGCCTTTAATTTGCAACGACCATCCATGTTTCTTCTCCTTTACTCCTAACCAAACTTCCAACCTTATGATTCCCCCCCAATCGCCCCTCTTCAGCAGATCTTGGTGCTGTGCTAAGGTTTCATGACTTTCATCGATGGAGCTCGATCTCTGCCGGCAAGATCCCCACAGTACCTATTTACTACATGCTCTCCCTTCCTCCCTCTCTGGTTTGCCAACTTGATTAGGTTCATGTTCCATACTCCATAGATTGGCCGGCCACAACCGGAGTCAAACATGTTTGGAATTGAAAATTAAACAGTTTTGACAGTATGTGTGCGATTTGTCTGGTTTTGTAGTTTTAGGTCCCAAATTAGACAAACATGACAAATATTGGGTCTAAAAATGGACTTTACCGGAAACTAAAATGTTGAATTTGCCCAATTTAGCTCGATATTTGAGGGGCTAAACATGATTAAATTTGGTCAATTACCCTGCACAATTGTGACTGCGATGGGACTGATAGTGTAACTTTGAGACACTGAACCTCCGATAAATAACTGTTAGGCTGTGCTCACCCATATTTCAAACTCTGTATTTAGTTATTTACAGGTACATCTACGGTGTTATACATGTTCATATATACATATACGATATGATGACCTCAACCTTAAGCAATGTTTTCAGATGAAACAAAATTATTCACAAATGAGACACTAGTGTAGAGGCATGCATATTATTTTCTTTTTCGATGACACTTATATAAGTACAGTAACCAAATGTTCTACCATTGTAAAAAAAAATCATAAGACACATATTTTAAGCCCACATAATGGTTGCAAGTGTGTCCACCGACTCCAGGGTTTTTATCGCCAGTGTCAAAGTAGGTGCCGTCTCACAATGCTAAATCTCACAATTAAAAAAAAAAACTCGACCTGGTGGGGTTTGGTCTTCCCCACAGCTTTCGACTCGACTAATAAGTCACAAACATTTGGTCCGGTCGAGAAAGGCCACGAACGTCCTTTGACATAAAAATCCCCTTCCCATGGTTTGGGCTTTAACCCGTGCTTTGAGATCCGATCTTTTAGAGTCAATTCTCTCAATGCCATTGAAATTTTAGGTTATTCTTTCACTTGCCATCGAAATTTTGGAATTTCCTTCGCTGCCACTGGCGGTGGGGAAGGGGAGGAGTACGTGGCAGCGCCAGTGCGCCCGCCATGCCGTGCGCAGGAGAGGCCGCGAGCCAGGCGGAGGAGACGGACGGGCGCGGCGCAGGTCGCTGGCTCGCTGCCTGCCTCGTGCGCCTCCGTCATGTGGGCCCCACTCGTCAGTGAGCAGAGAGTTAACCCTAGGTTGACGGAATAGCAACCAAGGAACGTAGAAGAAATTTTAGTGGCAGTGAAGGAAATTTCAAATTTTCGGTGGCAGTGAGGAAATGACCCAAAATTCCAGCGGCACTAAGAGAATTGACTCATCTTTTTAACTAGTCTGAAATTCACCCCCACAGAGTTTCGTAATTTTAAACTTAAGACCATTTTCCTTTTGCAAATTCTCCGATAAGAGGTCATATGTTTTGTACACTTCTTTGAAACTCTAGTAACAAATAACTGGTTGCCATAAAGTTTCACCGGCTAACAAGCCAGCAACTTTACTCCTCCCCATGCATCACCAACTACATATAGGTCCGAACAACACTGCATATGTTTTCTACTAGCATCCAACAGATGATGCCGCACCGCTGCATCTATATACACATACACACCTCTACCAGTCCTGCAAACTACTCTTTCATGGCAAGCCTAACAACATTATGTCTAGTTGGCATCACATATATGCATGAAGAAAAATACATAACGAGAACCATGGTTACCATTGGAATGGGAGGCTTCGGGAGGGCTCGCCTTAGAACATAGGATCCTCACTTCGGTTTTGAAGTCGTCTCTGGCTTCGATGGGAATTAAATTGGGTGGTGGACGTCTGCACTTCGCCTCGTGTGGAGACCATAGTCGGATTGGCGACGCGTGGATGTGCAGTCAATCGAAAGTCCTCCCTCCTCCGGTTTGCATGCAATAGGAAAACAGCTGGCTAGGATGGCATGCCAGTGGCTTTCATATTGACAGCTAGATATTGCAAACAAGTCAGATCATCGGGCGCAGACAACAGCTTCCATAACGTCTTTGGCCTTATGAGTTCCTAGTGCTCTCGTCTGCCGTCGTTTCTGAGTACCTTGCGCTGCCGGGCTGTTAGATCTACTGGACGTGGAGGTACACGACCACACTGTCTGAGTGTCAGGGCGCTAGAAGAGTGGTGGTCAGTACGATACAGCGCGAGATCGGCCTATCTGATGGTGCATCAAGGATCGCAGCTGGCCCTTTCAAGACTCCAGCTCGTTTGGAAGACGTTGGCGCCGCTGCGCGTCAAGATTTTCCTCCTCGCTTGCCGGCGGCGGCACTGGAGGGCCGGCCGATGATGGCGTCATGGTATATGAACGCGCACGACACGTGCATTGCTTTATGTTAGCCGATGAGCCTGAGAATTGCGATCACTTGTTCATCCGCTGCTGATTCACAATCACAGTATAGGTGTCCATCCTGGCGCGAGCTTTAGTGCCCAAGCGTCATGTGTTGCCTCTCTCTGTAGATTGCAGCACTGGTGTCTCAAGATCAGGACCTTATATGGCCGGCTGGTATGTGACATGGCAGCTCTGGAAGGAAAGGAATGACCGAAACTTTAGTTTATATCATATAGAGTGCTTTTGAAAATGTTGGGTCAAGGAAGGAACCAATGGCACCTTCTAGTATTGCTGACGTCACATTGGACCTCCTCTATATTTTCTACTAATCGTGGTGTTTAAGTCTAATTTATTACTAATAACAGTAATCATCTTGATTTCCTACTAATACGTCGTAGTCATTAACAATTACATTTTATTTATATTTGCACAATCAAACATTGTAGTGTTCATTATCTTTACTAATTAAGGCCTTTTACTGTGGTTGAAAAAACCGAGAGATACCTCTTCCATTGATTTTTTACTGACCATCGTAAAATAAGGACTAGTGAATTAAAAATAGGAAAGTTTATGGGAGATTAGCATTCAATTGTGTTTTACACACTATTTTTAGCCTTTCTGATTTTGTCCTCATGATTTGAAAATGAAGCAGTCGTTCACCCCTATTTTGGATGTCCGTTCGATGATGATTCATTAAAGGTTATAGAAACTCATGTGAAAAGACATCCATACTCCTTATCGAGGGTTCGTTTGGACGTAGATATTTGAGCTGGTAGAATTAAATTAGGATATAATACCAAATCAGATTGCAATTGAAAATGATTTGCAATACCAAATTTGTTGATTAGATATAAAGAAATTACTAGTTGGAATCCATTGTACTCAGTATGTAGGTAGTAGGCTCTGAATTGGAAAAAAAAAACTAGTTACATTCCAATGCCAAGGAATTGGTTTCTAATTTCTACTTTGAATTCCACCCGCGACCTAAGAACAGAATTCATAAAACCAGGTTGCAATTATGGATTTCAAAGTCCAATACCTTGTTGCTGCATCTAAACGGGTTGTTATCTATCCTATCTCATCTACTGTCTCTCGTCCATCCATCTCAAATCTAAGAAGCGGCGGCCGACGGCACGATCTGCGAGGACCAAGCGCGCAGGTGCAGGAGCGGCAGGAGACCCGCCATGGGTGGGGCTAGGCGGCGCGCGGGCGAGCACCACCCCGCAGCTCGAGCAGAGAAGCGGGCGCGTGTAGACCTGCGGCGCGGCTCCGCGACCTCAGGTTTCACCTTTGTCGTGGTTCCGCGGACAGAGGAAGAGGGCCAACCACAGCCTGCTCCGCTGCTAGCTTCGCGCGTCTCTGCACGTACACACACGCTCTTCGAGACGGACTGCACCGGGTGCCGCGGCTGTTCTCGCGTGGCGGCGATGCAATCAGCGAGTGGGAAGGGAGATAACGCCGGTTTCGCTGCTGACCCTGATATAACCTTCGCCGGCTATTAAGTTTGCCTGTTTGATCTCGGTTGAATTGTTTGATCAATGGTGGTATTCAGACTATCAGTAACATTAAGCTGAGCCACATGATGCTAGAATGCACTTTCAGTTAAAACCCAACACTTGCTGTCACTAGCCGGTTCAGTTTGACGAAATGAATCAAGTATCACTAGTCAAGTTATTGTGGGCAAGCAGACTTGAACTGAATGGTAGCATTTTTCTTGTTCATGACTGGTTGTTGTAGTTAATCTCTGCCCTAGATTTTATGGCGCAATGAACAATGTGTTTTGGGCATGTCTCTGCCATGCCATGGTCGCCATATATATGCTCACAATTGCATCATTTTTTGTTGTCAAGACCGTTTAAAATCTGCCTAGATAAAGCACGGACCTTTGTGCCAAAATATATAAGGGTATAATCACAAACCATTACTAAGAGCAAGGGCAATTCTGTATGCGTATGATGGTCTTTTCATATGATAATTGACAACTTAAGAGGCCTAAACAGAATAGGGGCAAACTCTCGCTTCAATTTGAAAAGATAGCGGCAAACTCATAAAGTTAAAAAAATCAGGGCAAAATCATCATTAGACTACAAAGCGAAGTTAGGTCATGAACGCCAAACCCCCAAAGTTTATATGGATACTGTTCCCACTTTTTGATACCAGTCCTATCTATTTTCTATCTTTTCTATGGTACCGCCTACTTTTAAACCATTGTATCTTGTGCGATAAAGGATTTATATTTTTTTCAACCACCGTAAAACTGGTACCTTTACTAAAACAGAGTCTCTGTCTGTGTATTGTTTATTATCGACAATGGTTCTCCTATATCAAGTTTCTAGCTGAAAGAACCGGAATTTTTATTAGGATCAAAGTAATTTTCTTGTATGTTTTGTCCTTTAATTCTAACCAAGGCTCTTACACACCAGACACCTTTTTGACTATAAATACCTTGCTGTACATCCTGCACTCGGACACAAATTGTACACCTGCGTTGATCAAAGGTGAATAGGATGCATGGACATGCTCCTTAGCTAGGAGTGCATGTTTCCAAGGAGCTAGTATCAATTTATATCGAAATTGCACTGAGCCGGATGTTAGTGAGCGAGCGATCTCTGTGATAGAAATGGAATGCATCGGGAGGACACACTCATCATTTCACGCATGCAATCCAATCCTTGGAGAGAGCAGAGCGCCCTGGAGGAGCGACCATGGCGTCTGGGAGAGAATTGAGCAGGGAGGTAGGAGCAGGAACGAAGCGGGGTTTGGTTATGAAACTCCACTTCGTGCGTGGGATGGCCAGTTGTCGGGGTGTTGCGGCACCGCGAAGAGGGCTGGTTGAACGATGACGACAGGGCTCGAAATAGCAAGGCTCGAATTTGGCATGTACCCGCAACTTAATTGGAGATCATTTTCCGCATCATTCAAAGCATCAACAGGGCTCTGACGACTCTTGCACAGAAGTTGTAACAATCGCTACAAGCTTTAGTAAAAGCATGTGTTCAGTTTCGAAGTAGTTAATGAGGAATTGGGCTCTGAAGTTAGGATTTTATACCGGTCAGCCTGAGTTCTGATTTTAAACCAGAAATGCTGAATTTGGCCAATTTAGCTCGATATTTGAGGGGTTAAACATGATCAAATTTGGTCAAGGACCCTGCACAATTTTGTGACATGGATGGCCTCTGCAACTGCAAGGAGACACCCAAGCCTCAGTGACTAGTTGTTAAGCAATGTTTACAGGTGAAGTAGAATTAGGCATAGGCAGAAAAAAAAAAACCATGCTAGTGTTCAATAGAGGCGTGCACAATGTACATTTTCTTTTTTTTTATGGCATAATTCATAGTAAACATGATGGTTTCATTTATACTTTGGGACGGAGGGAGTACGATGAAACGGTGCAATTGAAGCAAACAAAAAACCTTTGGCTCTTATGTAATTATATGTAAGTACAGTACCCAAATGCTCGACTGATTGTATAGAAAAATCCCAGAGCACGCATTCTAAACCCGCGGCCTCGCTGCAGACATGCATTTCACCTACTCCTTGGCCTTCATCACCGGTATCAAAGTAGGTGCCATCACGGATGCTAAATTTATCGCAATAAGCAGTCGTATCTTATTCATCTACAGTCTTTTGGATATGTAGTAACTTAGTTACCGCAAAGTTTCACCCACTAACAAGTCTTTTTTTTTTTTGAAAGCTAAGTGCAGGAGCTCTGCTATTTCATTTAAGAGGAGGGAAAGAATCAGTCATTACATAGTTGAATGTTGGATTGATCTCGGGCTTAGGAAGGAGACGTCCTGACTAAGTCCGAGCCCAAGACTGGGCCTTGATCGGAGGCCCAAAACCCCCTGAGGTTGTGGCCCCCTTCCACCCCGCACCGCTATAAAATAAGAACTACGAGTGCACGCGAACCAACGTTCGCTGACCTCAGACCACACCGAAGAGGGACCCGATCTCCCAAGTGCGGGCAGTGGAGGGAAGAACCACCACCGACGCCGCCCCTGCGCATCGTCCTTAGCCTTCACGCCTCCGCCGTCACCATGGTTGCCCACAGTGGAACCCCGTTGCCTACGCGCACCGGTCGAGCCGAGCCCTAAGGTACTGTCTTTCTCTCATTCCCACTTTCTTCCTCACTGTGGATCACGAGATCCACCCGAACTCTCTCGATCTACACTTTTCCTCAAGAACCCTAGTGGTTTTGGGACCTCGGACACTATATCCACGACCAAAAGTTCTAACAGATATTACATAAAAGATGATGACTCAAACACAGTACCAAACAATAACAGAAGATCAAGGTAAACATGGATGGCCAACCGCAACTCGCCTCAGCTCCATCTCTTCTTTAGCCAAGTGACAGACCGAGAGAGCAGACTTAGAAATACCCTCAAAAATTCGGCGATTTCTTTCCTTCCAAATATTCCAAGTGAAGTACATTAGGATACCGGCGATTGTTCTTTGTTCCTCTTTTGATTTGTTTTGGAGGGCAAGAGTCCACCAAGCCTCAATACTCTGCAAGTCCGGGATCGATGGCATAATTAGATCGTTTGTCCAGGATCTGACCTTCTCCCATACTTCTAATGCGAAAGGGCATTTCGCACAGATATGCAAGGTAGTCTCTGGTTCTTGATTACAAAGCACACACACTGGGTTGCAAGGCCAATTTCTTTCAATGAGTTTATCAGCTGTAAGAATCTTTGCTTGTATGAGCAGCCAAGCGAAGAATTTGTGTTTCCCTTCCGCATGAGCCTTCCAAACAAAGTTTGCCTTGAAAGAGCTGTAAGACCCCTTAAATTGTGCTAGATAAGCCGATTTGGAAGAATACACTCCACTATCAGTCCAAATCCACCGGATACTATCAGGCTGATTGTTGAGCTAGACTCCTTCAAGGTGATTCCAAAGGGAAATGAACTCATTTAATTGCTGCACATAATCCATCCTCCAAAGACCTCGAGTCCAGTTGAGATTTACAAGCTGCTCTGTCACAGTTTTATTTTTCCGCCAAGCTAGAGGATACAGACTTGGGGCAATGTCCATCGGTGCCTTGCCAGAGAGCCATGAGTCATGCCAAAAACTAGCTTTTAGGCCATTGCCAACTGTCACAACTGTTGAAGCATGGAACAGATCTGCGTCGGTCTTGTCACAAGGCATCAAAGTGCCGGCCCATGGCCTATTAGAATCAGTCCAGTTGTACCACAACCACCGGATTCGTAAAGCACGACTAAAACGGTCCAGATCGAGAATACCCAGTCAGCCCAACGATTTTGGCCTTGCAGCCTTGGTCCAGTTCACCAGGCAGTGCCCACCATTTGCATTATCAGAACCTCTCCATAGGAAAGACCTCATGATTTTGTCAACCTTTTTGATAACCCACTTCTTCAAAGGAAAAACCGTGATGAAGTGGACTGGGATGGCCGAAAGCACGGAGTTCACCAGGGTGAGCCTCCCAGCTTTGTCAAGCAATCTTTCCAAGCCGACAGCTTCCCGGCCAGCTTATCCAGCAAAGGCAGAAAATCCACTCTACGCAATGGTCTACAACTCAGAGGTAGCCCAAGATACTTGCACAGAAAAGATTTGATTTCACATGGAAAAGGCTGCATGATATCCTCTAGTTGCAAGGACTCACAACAAATGGGATAAACCGCACACTGGTTTAAATTAACATTTAAACCAGAAGCTTCATTGAAAACAGCAAGGATCTGCGAGGTGACTTGAACTTCTTCTCTAACCGGGTTTAAGAAGATGGCTGCATCATCTGCATAAAGGCTGACTGATGAAGGATAGGGCTTAGAGTACCTTCCCAGGAAGCAATGGAGAACAACTTTTGGATGGGATCAATTGCTAAAATAAACAGCAAAGGAGACAGGGGATCTCCCTGCCTCAAACCCCTACCATAATAAAAGAAATTGCCTCTGACCCCATTAATTAGGACTGCTGAGCTGGCTGATCTAAGAATGATGGAGACCCAGGCCTTCTACCTGTTACCAAAACCCAACTGATGCAACACCTCGAGAAGGTAATCCCATCTGGCACTGTCAAAAGCTTTTGCAATGTCCAACTTCAGGAACAAGGTAGGAAGTTTAGCTCTGTGAAGTGCCTTAATTAAGTTCTGCGTGAACATGAAGTTATCATGGATGCTCCTCTTTCTAATGAATGCGCTCTGACTCCTGGAGACAAGTTGATCAAGACAAGGAGCCAACCGGTTTGCCATCAACTTAGAAATTATTTTTGCTATGCTGTGTGTGAGACTAATCGGCCTAAAATCAGAAATATGAGCAGCCTCGTCATTTTTTGGAATCAAGCAGATGTGAGTAGAATTGAGTTTATTAAAGTGCTGATCATGCATCATGAGAAGTAGTTCACAGCTAGCATCAAGTCTCCTTTGATGATTTCCCACGCAGACCGAAAGAAACCCCCAATAAAACCATCTGGGCCCGGCGCCTTCTCTGTATGAAGGTCGTTAATTGCAGCTAGCACCTCTTCTTCAGCAAAAGGCTCTTCCAGGTGGGAAAGGTCAGTGGCTTGCAGCCCGAGAGCTTCCCAGTTTAGAGTGTTTTCTCACGGTGCTGGAGGCCCCAACAGACTGCTGAAATGATTGTACGCCAGCTGTTCCTTTTCAGCATGGGAGAAGATGTTCCCTGAGTCAGTAGCAAAATGCTGAACGAAGTTTCTCCTGCGTCTGCCATTTATTCTGAAAAAGAATAATTTGGAATTTGAATGGGCGGCCTTAATCATTGTCAACCTAGATGCCTGTCGGGCCCTTAGCTTTTCAACCGCAGTCATACCCAAAAATCTTGCCTTGAGTTGTTTATGCAAAGAAAGCTCAAGTGGGCTCAGGAGTCTATAGTCTTGGACCACATCAAGGATCCAGATCAATTGTTTGGCCACAATCAGAAGCAATTTGTTATTCTCAATCAGGGCTTTGGACCACTTCCTGAGAGCTTTTGCAGTCCTCTGGAGCTTTGTGTGCAGCCTTAGAAAAGGATTGAAAATAGATAGGGGTCTGTTCCAAACACTCTTCATAACAGAGCTGTACCCACCAAGCTTAGGCCAGAATGCTTCAAACCGAAAGCCCTTGTATGGACGCTTCACAATACAAGGAGAAAGCACCAAAGGACAATGGTTAGAAACAAGAGAGGAAATAGCTTGGAGGGAGCAGCCAGGGAACATTAGATCCCAATCTTTAGTGCAGAAGGCTCTGTCTATTTTTGCGTGAGTTCTAGAATTGGTCCAAGTAAACCTTCTCCCCTTGAGAGGCAATTCCAAGAGATCTAAATCATTAATCACAGATCTAAAGGCTCCCATTAATCTCTGATTCAGGTTGCTGTTGCTTTTGTCCTCGGCATTGATGATTAAGTTAAAGTCTCCGATGATTACCCACTTATCATCGCAGAAAGACCCAATCTGTCTCAGCTCATTTAAAAAACTCAGCTTGTCAGCCTCAAGTTGCGGCCCATAGACAACAGTGATCCACCAAGTGCTAGGCACACGAACAGATTGAATCTTAGCAGAAACAGTATTAGCAGTGTTGACAGTGGACAGAATCTTAAAATAATTTGCATGCAGAGCCAAAAGGATGCCTCCTCTTAAGCCATCCGAGGGAAGAAAAGAGAAATTCTGTGAGAAATCAGAGCCCAGCGTCTCAAACACCACAGCATCATCAATCTGCTGCAATTTTGTTTCTTGCAAGCAAGTAATCGAGCACTTTGTGTCCCGAGCCAAATCCCAAACCACTTTCCTCCTGGCACAATTATTTAAACCTCGAACATTCCAATTAAGAATTGTGCAGGTTTGGTCATCCATGAGAACAAGACCAAAACACAGACACCAGAAACAACCAACAACTGCTGTCCTTCAAACTCCCAACAAAGCACATGAATCGAAAACAACATAGGAGCAGGCACTGAGGGGGACACATAGAAGAAATAAAAACACATGTACAACCAGAGACATATTAAGCTGTCCCCAGGACAGCTAGAGGATCGAGAGGATCAGCTTCAATTGAATCATCTTCTCCCAGGTTAAAAAGAGTACGGAAACCAGAGACTGCGTCCACCACCAAGGGGTCCACAAACTGAGCTCTGAACTTCGCATGATCCTCCTCATTTGGTTCAGCTTGTTCTTGAATAATACCGCTACGCTTCATCAACAGCGCTGCGGCTTGCTCTTCCATTGTGAGTTTTGATTTGGGTCTGCTTGCAATTCTTGCACTGGATCGAGTTGGCGGCTTTTGCCCGCTCGTTGAACGCTTCGATTTGGAGACAGGGGCGGGCAGGACAGCCGTGGGAACAGGAGAGAGCAGGGAACTCTGTGGATTATCTCCCTGCGATATAGGTTTCGCAGACGACACAATCTCTGAAAACACCGGCTCAGCAACAGCAGCAGCGGCTAGTACTGAAGGAGTAGCAGACAGATCAGGGATTTTCGGCTCAGCTTGAGGTGTATCTTCAGCAGCAGGAACAACTTCTTGGGGCGTATCAGCAGCAGGAACAACTTCTTGAGGTATAATAGCAGCAGCAGGAGCAACTTCAGATACAACAGCTGACAGCCCAGTTTCAAACAACATTGGGTCACTGGAAGGACTGAAATGGTCTTGCACGCATGAATGATGCAGCACTATGGGATCTTGCTGAAGAACTGAAGAAGACTCGCGAACACCATGGCTGCGCCCACCCCCAGCATGGCCTTGACGACCTTGCGGACGGCAGTGGACATTGTACCACTCGTTCACAGGACCCCGTAACTCGCAGGAATGTCCTGGGTGGCGCGGGAGCCATTATGGCGCCCCTCCCTGCCATTGGGAGGTGGAGGAGAGCGATCCCGCCTCCTGCTACCAAGCCTAGTGTGAACCGAGGTACGCGGAGTGGGACCGTAGGATCCGTCCACCCATCCAGGCCGCGGATTGGTGGGGGCAAGCAGCGGAGGCTGACGGCGGCGATTGGACGGAAGCGGGGGGGGGGGGCGAGCACAGAAGCGAGCTTTGTGACCAGATCTGCTGCACAAAAGGCAGCGCGGCGGGTCACGGCAGTCGGAGATGCGATGGTCCCGGGCAAAACAGTTGAAGCATCTTCCTGCGGCCTTCGACTTGAGCAGGGCGTTGTAGTCTTCAGTGCGGGGACCTAGGCGTTCCCATACCAGCGTGGCCCGGCGGGCAGCAGAAGGCACCAAAGGTCCGAGTCTGGAGTGAACCGATGGACGCTTCTGCCTCCACCAGTACCGCGGCCTCACTTCTTGCCAAGCAGAAGCACCATCTTGCAGCGGACGCTATGAATGCTGCTGGGTGCCATTGGAGACAGCAGGTCGTCCAGAAACGACCGCGTCCTTGAAGGAGCGACCGCGGTTGTCAACCACCACAGAGCGGAGACGCGGACCCGCCTGCTCCTTGCCCTTCACGTGCGCAGGCAACCGAGCTGCAAGCGCCGCCTCCACCGAGGTAGGGGACTCCCGCACCGCGCTAGATCTGCTAGCCGGGCCGGGAGAAAGCTCACCTGGGCTAGAGGAATAGTGGAGGTCGAGAGCTTCTGGGCCTGATGGGGAGGAGGGGGAGTAGGATGGGGAACGGGGTGGGGAGGTCTGGTGGTGCTCGGGGCGACCTCCTGTCGCCGGCGAGCGGGTGCGGGAGGGAGAGGACGCCATCGAACTCGAATTGTTGTACGTCCCCCACTAACAAGTCTACAACTTTACTCTTCTTGCTTCTACCAGCATCCAACAAATACCGCACCACCATGTCTATATATACACACCTAGCTAGGCACAACTCTCTATTTCTGTACATTACTCTTGGATGATAAGGGTAACAACATTATATCCAGTTGGCATCATATATACGCATGGAAAGAAAAATGCATAGCAAGAGCGGTCGTGCTGGAGGACTCACCTAAGAGGAGAGCTGGAGAGGATATGGATTGCAGTTTCGAAGTCGTCTCTGGCTTCGGAGCCGTATGGATCGGATGGTCACAGTTCAAGTGCAGGGGCCGGGATGGCATTGCTGTTGACTTCAAGCGATGCTCGATTTGGATGTATCGCGCCGACCTGCATCTACGTGTATTCTTGCACTCGCATATGCTGGCCCTTCTGCAACACCCTTCGCGATGAGCGTGTATGCTTCCCTTCACGGAAAGCAAGTGCAAGCACGCCCAAGGTGATGCAGTATCCTCCGGCTCTACTTCGTGCACATCGTAATAATTGATCGTTTAACTTATCAATTGCTCTATTTATTGATTGATGTACTCTGTCTGCTGTCAAATAAGCTTCCACCGATAGTAAGGCACTGCATAAAATTTTTAAAATGCCAGAGCGATTGTCTGTTTACACTTCGCATAGTTAGTGACGAGCAAGCAGTCTGAAAGTGATTGATGTCATGGTGAAATGTTCAGTGTGAATGTATGGCTCAAGCGGAAGATTAATGAACGAAAGCTGAAGCATGATTTTATTGTTCTCTTAATTAGACAGTTTCTTTTAGGTAAAAAATGAGGGAGTACAGTGTCTGAAATTCTCGCAAAAACTAATTCAAAGAAGAAAAAAAGGTAGTTTTTCCACCCTGTTGCCACCAATTGTTTAATTGATGATCAATATAATGCTTGGAACCACCCATAGGCCACCGACATCTTTGTCATGAGCTTTTATAAGGACTTGCCATCCATGCTGTCTCTTTTACTCCTTATCAGACTCCCTTAGCTTACACGTACGTCAGTCACTAGTTGGTGTTTTGTCTATAAATACCCTGCTGTACATCATACAATGATCTGCTCAGTAATTTTACACTCGAGTTGTTGATTTGAGTATGATAGTGTACATGCTGAACATGATGCATGGACAAGCTAGGATTGCAAGTTTCCAACGAGCTGGCATAGATTTATATTGGAATTGCACTAGAGCCGGATGACACTGATAGGGAGAGAGAGCTCTATGATCGAGACGGCTGGCAACAGAAGGACAGACGCTGCATTCCACAGTTGCAGTCCAATCCTTCCTCATCCACTACATGGGGTCGGTGAGGAATAATTGAGTGAAAGTAGCATCACACCAAGAAGAGGGTTTGCGGCGTCAACTTGAGGCCCTCAAGCAGGAAGACTACCGATCGATAAACAACATATGTCGTTGTTGGCTGTTGCTTGAAGACATCTGATCAGCATCTGCTCAAGAGTTATGTGTCCCAATCAGCATCTGCTCTCTCAGACATGAGAAAAGGCGTCTCCACTCCGACTCGTTACACAATACATTAACACTCATTTATCAAGTGTTCGTGTCATTTGGTTAGCCATATGTGGCTAGGGTATCGCTTTGATTTGCTAAAACTCTATATCAATCAACTTTGATGGTGCACTTGGTTTGTAATAATCTCGAGTCGGATTCTCTCTTTAGAGAGATGAAGCTAGAAACTAGGTTTCCATTATTAAAAAAAATCTTAAAAAACAATGATGTCATACCACTATACTACCTTATCTCACGGTCGTCCTATCCGTTCGTCACCTCCCACAAAGGTACCCTACGTCCCTATCTCATCATCTCTACTACCCATCTGAGCACTTAATCAGCTAAGCTTTACTCATTTTGATCGACAATTTGTACAGTTAAGCAAAACACATGCATGCTTTGAGCAGAATGAATGTAGGCTTGATACGATTAGCACGAGGACAAGAACCTTAATTTTAATTTGGGGCAAAATGAACGAGGACAACTTCTCTCAGAAAAAGAAATGTGTTTAGCTAATGTGATATATTGTTTGAAGAGACTACTAAACAACTACTAGTGTCTGAACCCTTGCTTGTCATCCTGTGCTGTGTCTGTGCCTAACTCAAAAGAGCTCCTTTTTAAAAAAAAGAAGTCATTTTTGCGCTTACAAGGTCATACGCGCGCGTGCACATGAAAATCGTGGGATCCAAGTCTTTGGACGTTGTTTTTATATTGAAAAACACTATCATCCTTCTCTCTATCCATCATGTGTTGTTGAGCGACCTGATCCAAAACCAATGCCGGCATCGTGTGAATGAGCAGAGGCAACAACAGCTAGCCTGTAATGTTGAAACACATACTTCAACAATTGTTAGGTGTACAAAGACGGTTCTTTTCAAACATAATCAGCTAGCGCGAGGAACTCAATGTGTATATATACGTGTGTGCGTGCACCAACACTACATGTGTTCTATATATTTATACTAGCATCCAACAAACTGCGTGTGTTACATGCAACCCATTTGAGTCCTACAGGAGTATATACCTAGCATGTAGCTGTACTTTAATTTGCATGATAACCGCAACATTGTTTCTTAAAAAAAAACTGCCTTGCATCTGATGGTTTGTTGTTACCAATGGGAATGGAAGGCTCCAGGAGTAAAGTCGGAGCTCCATGGCACTTCCAGCGACGTCACTGCCGATGAAGTCGAGGGCGTATGAATTGGAGGGACGCAACTGAAGTGTTGGGGATTGACTACAATTACGTCAATTTCGCCAGCTGTGCAAAAAAAGTCAGATCAGTGCCACGGGCGATAGTGTGCCGATCGAGCTGTGGCGAAGCTAGAGCACCGTTTTATCGGGTCAAACACTGGTCACTGGAGGGCCCTGCGCAAACAACATCTTGCGGAGCACGTGCATGAGATATTGTGCCACATCGCTGGATGTTCGAGACACTAGCTTGTCTTTGCAACCGACGTCCGGCTCCTCAGGCTGATTAAACATGAAGAATTGACGGTTATTACAGCCCTTCTAACTAAGAATGGCTTAATAATTATCTCCCCTTGAGCATGTATCTACTACTTTCATCGGAATGGCCGTTGGCTGACGAAAGGCAACAATGATGATCTGTTTATTAGGATTCAAGTAGGTAGTAAGGGCTCGGTGTTATGGTGAAAGGTCCGTTATGAACGTATGATTGATTAGCAGAATAATAAGGCCAAAAGCTAAAGCATGAGTTTATCATTCTCTTACAGGCGTTTTTTTTAAGTTCAAAAAACGAGAGAGTATAGTGTATGAAAATCTGGCAGAAACTAGTTAGTTCAGACGACGGAGGCCATTTTTTTCCGCTCCGGATGACTATCAATCGTGTATCATCGATATAATGATCTTGTACTGGACCATCCAAAAAAAACTACTTGTCATGAGCTTTTAATTTACAAGGACCCATTCACGTTTTCCCATTTACTCCTACTCATCAAACTCTCTTACACACCAGACATCTACCTTCGTCTATAAATATCCTGCTTTCCATCCTGCATTCTTCTGTGCACAACATTGTACACTTGCATTGATTTGAGTAGTGATAGTTTACAAGGTCAGTAGGATGCATGGACCTAGCTGGAGTGCATGCTGTTTCCAACGAGTTAGGTAGCTAGGATCGATTCTATATTGGAGTTGCACTTGATCGATCAGCCGAATGACAGTGAGAGCGATCTCTGTGATCGAAATGGGAGGTACCGGGAGGACGATCGCTTCATTTTGCAATAGAATTCCTTGCCAAAGCAGAGCACGCCGGCGGAGCGAGCGAGGCATACGGGAGAGAACGGAGCAGGGACGGGGAGAGACGACCGGAGCAAGGCCAGCTGGTGACGAAGGAGCTCTACTTAGTGCATGGGATGGCTAGGTCCAGGTGTCTAGCAGTAGCGGCGTGGAGACGATAATTGGTTCAGGAATGTGGTGTTCATCTAGCGACGACATAAGGCTCAGATTCAGCGTGAACCCTTGAATTGGACAAGCTTGCGGGAGTTTAGTTCTGCTGTCGTGACCCGCCTAGGCTGCGGCAGCCGGTTGCTCCAGCGCCAGGTGAAGACCAGCGTCGTCGCAGCGCCAGGCTGGCTGCTAACAGTATGTTTAGGGCTGCTAACCCTGAGGTCCAGGCGAGGAACGTTTTACTTAAAAAACTTGGTGAGCAACCTGCACAGGTTCTGTCTGCTGCGGATGCTTTGGCGGCGTGCCGTGTGACCTTTGGCGCTCATTTGTCCGCGGGAAAGCGCACAGCCATTCGGGAGCTTTTTCCAAACTCCGATTGGGCTGATGAGGCGTCGCCACCTCATGTGGTGTAGGACTATAAAATTTGATCGTCGTAAACATGGATGTTGTCCTAGGTCGCCGGTGTTTGATGTAATATAGAACTTAAGTTCTCTTGTCGGTGGGTCTGGGTGTGGCAAGCCATGGTTTGTTTATTATAATTCATTTTTTTTCCTCTAAAATGAAATACGTGCGGGCATAGTTTCGCACGTTCGCAAAAAAAAAAAAAGTTTAGTTCATTGTACAGCTTGCCAACATAGTCATCGATGTCTGTCGTACTTAGCTCCGATGACTCGTCGGAGCTGCAGTCCATTGCCGACCTAAGAGGTACAAAAGTATCCAGGTCAGAACAATAAGGGTGAACATTAACAATGATATGCTACAACAGTGTTTGGGCACATGAACGGAACACGCAGAATAACAGCAGTAAGCAGTCATATCTTGTTCATCTACTGTCCTTTTGGATCTGTAGTAACTTGGTTGCCGCAAAATTTTACTCACTAACAAGTCTACAACTTTATTCCTCTTGCATTACCAACTACATACTTTATGTCCCAACAACACTGTATATATATTTTTTCTACCAGAATCCAATAGATACTGCACCACCGTGTCTAATATATACACACACGTACCTAGGCAACACTTTCTATTCCTGTACATTACTCTTACATGATAAATATGACAACATTATAGTCCAATTGGTATCATATATACGCATGGAAAGAAGAATGCATAGGCGAGAGCGATCGTTACCATCGGAATGTAAGGCTCCGGGAGGACTCACCTAAGAGAAAAGGATACCAATTGCAGTTTCGAAGCCATATTTGGCTCCAAGGGCGTATGGATCGGAGGGCCATAGTTCAAATGCAGGGGCAGGGCTGGCGTGCTGCTGACTTCAAGCCATCCTTGATTTGGGCCCATCGCGCCGTCATGCATCTAGGCGTATCCTTGCACCCACAGGTGCTGGACCTACTGCAGCACCCTTCGCGATGAGCTCGTATGCTTCCCTTTATGGAAAGCGAGTGCAAGCAGTATCCAAACACGCCCAAGCTGATGCGGTATCTGGCTCTATTTCGCGTGCATCGTAATAGTTGGTCGCTTAACTATCAGGTGCTCCGTTGGCTGATTGACGTGCTCTGCAGTCCACTAATTAAAGTTAGCTTCCACCGATAGTGAGGCACTGCATAAATTTTTCTGAAATGCCACAGCGCTTATCCATTTACTACACTTCATGTACATATATGCAGTAACTGAAAAGTCTGAAAGTGATTGGCGTAATGGTGAAATGTTCAGTGTGAATGTATGGCTCAAGCGGAAGATTAATGAACGAAAGCTAAAGCGTGATTTTAGTTATTCTCTTAACTAGACAGTTTCTTGAGGTAAAAAAAGGGATTACAGTGTGTGAAAACCTGGCCAAAACTGATTGAAAGAAGGAAAAAAGTCGGTTTTCCCCTCCGTGTGGCCATCAATTGTTTTTTTTTTCTCGGAATGCGCAGGAGAGCTGCGTGTTATTGCATTAAAAGGTAGAAAGCGGTCTCTCTGAGAGAGATACACGCCGAATCCACGGCTTGGGTTAGTGTTTACAACTCAACGCGCCACGGAAGAAACAGGAAACAGCCCAAACTAACGACACCACTCAAGGTAGTAGGCTGGACAAAGCCTTGGCCCCGGCAAGGCCCCACAGCTTTGCTTGCTCGGCAACCACCAGTAGCACCCCCTGGACTGAAGGTCGCCCACCTTCAAAGACGCATTTGTTACGATGCTTCCACAGGGTCCATGCTACTAGGATAACCATGGAGTTGAATACCTTCCGTGCTGTGCGCGGCACCCGCTTTACAGCTCTTCTCCACCAACCCTGGAAGTCTTCGTCCTGTATTCGAGGCGCGACCTCCGACAGTCCTACTTGTTGCAGCGCTGAGAACCAAACTTGTCGGGAGAAGGCACAAGAAATCAGAAGATGTTGGATCATCTCTTCGACCTGATCACACAGCAGGCAAGAAGGAGGGTGCTGTAGGCCTCGACGGGCTAGACGGTCAGCGGTCCAACATCTATTGTGCGCAGCCAGCCACAAGAAGAACTTGCACTTCAGAGGTGCCCAGGTCCTCCAAATGCGACGGTGTGGCTCAAAGGCGACTGACCCAGTGAAGAACAGTCTGTAAGCCGATCGGGTGGAATACTGGCCTGAGGAATCAGCAATCCAAATGATCTGATCTTGCTGCCCCTCTATGAGTTGTATCTGTTCCAAAGCATCCCAAACCTGCAGGAAGTCCATGATTGCCGGCACTGACAATCCTCCAGCGATATCCTGAAGCCAAGCGCGATCGCTCATTGCATCGCGGACTGTCCGCCGCAACACTGCCCTTCTCTTGATGAAAGGCATAAGAGCAGGCGCCAGGTCTACAATCGACTTGCCATGCAGCCAACAGTCTGTCCAGAACTTTGTGCACTTGCCATCACCCACGTTAGTGATCATAGAGATCGCGAACATGGCATATGCATTAGGTGGCACAGAGACGGAGAAGGATGCCCACGGCCGGCCGGGATCCGCTTTGGACAACCACAACCACCTCATCCTCAACGCAGAACCTAGGACCTCCAGATTGTGAATTCCCAAGCCCCCTAACTCTGGTGGTCTGCGGGCTCGCTCCCATGCAATCGAACTAGCCCCCCTTAACCTGCTGTCTGCCCTTCCAAAGGAAGGCCCTCCGCCTCTTGTCAATTGCTCGGATGAACCACTTCGGCGCGTCCAAGGCAATCAGAGCATAGATTGGGACCGCTGTCATGACTACACGAACAAGCACCAATCTCCCTGCGGTTGACATCAAAGCTGACTTCCACCCTTGGGAGCAAACCAGCAATTCTGTCAACAATACACTGCAAGTCTGTCTTGTTCAGCTTCTTAGTTGAGAGAGGGAAGACCAAGATATTTGCACGGCAACTGCTGAATCTGACATGGCATAACACCGGAAACAGCTTGCAATACCTCCTAATTACATCGAATAGGAACAATTGAGCTCTTCTGCAGGTTGGTGCGGAGTCCTGAAGCCTCTCCAAAGGTTTGTAGAATGAGTTGTGTTGTCGAAAGGTTGTCCTGCGAGGGCCGAATGAAGAGGGCGACATCGTTCGCAAAAAAAGATATCCAATGGCCCATGGCACAATTGGATAGGGGTTGGAGAAGGCCTTCCTCGCTGGCTCGAGTGACCATCGCATTCAGCACATTCATGACTAGCACAAACATCAATGGGGAGAGAGGGTCCCCCTGTTGTAGCCCCCTTCTGTGAGAAATCCAAGGGCCGGGGATGCCATTCAGTAGAGCCCGAGTAGATGCTGACCGAAGCAAACAACATATCATCTCTCTCCACCTCCGCCCAAACCCGAGATGCTCGAGAACTTCCAACAGGAATGGCCAGGACACCGAGTCAAATGCTTTTGTAATGTCCAACTTGAGTAGCAGCCGTGGCTCTTTATGGGAGTGGAGGAACCTGGTCATCTGTTGGACTAGTAGAAAGTTGTCATGTATACAACGCCCACGTATGAACGCGCTCTGGTTGGCGGCCACCAAGCCATCAAGCCGCAGAGATAGCCGGTTGGCGAGGATTTTGGTGACCAGCTTCGCGATGCTATGGACCAGGCTAATTGGCCTGAAATCCCCCACCTGCAGGGCATCCGGCTTCTTGGGAATGAGCACAAGAAAAGCAGAATTGAGCAGATGCACATTCCTCCCATTGCCCCTCCGCAAAACCTCCAAAACCTCCATAATATCAGACTTGATCACCGCCCAGCACACCTTATAGAAACGTCCCGTGAAGCCATCAGGCCCTGGTGATTTATCGGACGGCAAGGACTTTACCGCGGCAAGCACCTCCTCCTCCGTGAAGGGGTTGTCAAGGCAAGAGAGATCGTGTGAGGGCAATCCAAGGGCTTCTAAATTCAGCGCACAAGAACATGGGGCATTTTTGCCTATCAGATTGTTGTAGTGATCCCAAACTTCACGTTCAAGCTCGGAACCACCCACACAGGCCGCCGACATCTTGTCATGAGCTTTTACAAGGACTTACCATCCATGCTGTCTCTTTTTACTCCTTATTACCAGAGTCCCTAGCTATGTCACTCACTAGTTGGTTTCGTCCATAAATACCCTATTTTTTAATCCTATAAGGACCTGCTCATAGTAATTCACTAATTCTACACTTGAGTTGATTTGAGCATGTTGGTGTACAAGGTGAACATGATGCATGTACAAGCTAGGATTGCAAGTTTATTTCCAACGGGCTGTCATCGGTTCATATTGGAATTGCACTGCTAGAGTCGGATGACAGCGGGAGCGAGCTCTGTGATCGAAATGGCAGGCATCGGGAGGACAAACGCTACATTGCACACTTGCAGTCCAATCCTTCCACATCCACTGTATGGGGTCAATCAGGAATAATTGAGTGAAAGTAGCTTCTCTCAAGAGTTCCGTCCAAATCGGCACCTGCTCTTTCGATTGATGCTGAGAAAAAGGTTTCTCCACTCCAACCAGAGTACTTGAAAGGAGGTTTTTTTCCTCTAAAATATCACGCACCGTTGATTCATCTTTGTCTCTATCTCTACAACTAATAATAATAATATAATCTATATCTAATATTAAAAAGAATAAAGATTCTTATCTGTCGTGACTGGTGGACCGCGACCTTACCTCTGTACCTCCTCCGTCTTTACGCGTTCGTGTCCTCGCGTCCCATCTCCTCGCGCAGACGGCGGCCGTATCTTCTCCCGTCTCTTCCACTCCGCTCCCGGACGGCCGGACGGTGGCCGCATCTCCTCCCGAACGAAGGCCGACGACGGGGCTCGGTCACATCTCCTCCCCATATGGCGGCCGATGACATGGCGCGGCGGCCTGGCGCCGTGGGCGGAGGAGCGGCTGGCGCGGTGGCCTGGCACGGTGGGCAGACGAGCGCGGCCTGGAGCGGCGCCGGACGCGGCTCGGCGTAGTGGGAGGATGAGCCGCCGGCGCTGCGGGCGGAGGACTGCCTAGCGCGGCGGCCCGGCGTTGCGGGCGGGCGAGCGTGGCCTAGTGCGGCGCTGCTCGGTGCCGCAGTCGGAGGAGGACGCCGTCGGTTCATCGGCTCGCCCTAGATGCTCGGCGGCTAGAACTCCTCCACATTCGTTGCGAATCCGACAGGAACTCCACAGGAATCTAGCGACAACTCTACTCCGAATCGAATATAGGTATGGATTCCGGTTTTGAATCCTTCTCAGGAACTCCACAGGAATCCAGCGACAACTCTACTCCGAATCGAATCTAGGTATGGATTCCGGTTTTGAATCCTTCTCGCTTGTACCTATATATCAATAGGTGGGGGTATCTCAGATGTCAAGAACATGTTCGTTGATCTCTTCTGAAAAGAAATTGATTGACATCATTTTCGGCGGCCAGAACTTGTGCGGGTTGTTCGGCGAGAGCTTTGTTCGCGTTGTTCTGCAAGACTCCTTGCTCGCCGTCAGGCGTTCCTCGGATTTATTTTTTTGACTGCGTGTTGTTTGGCTGCTGCTGCAGAACCTTCCGTGCCCATCGTTTTCGGCGGCGAGAATTTGTGCGGGTTGTTCGGCGAGAGCTTGGTTCGCGTTGTTCTGCAAGACTCCTTGCTAGCTGTCAGGCGTTCCTCGGATTTATTTTTTTGACTGCGTGTTGTTTGGCTGCTGCTGCAGAACCTTCCGTGCCCAAGGTGAATTTCTCTAACTTACTCTATGATAAATACTGATATTAACTTATGCTGGCTGACTAATTGTTCATTGAAAACTTGATGTCTTTTTATATATTTTTAATTAATTGTTTTATCTATGCTGGCTGACTATGGTCATCGAGAATTGATGTTTTTTAGATTTAACTGATTTTGCAGAAAATGGATTCTTGCAACATTAAATCAGACAATGTCGAGGATTTAAATGTCCAACCGTTAAAAAAAGCAAGGATTTCCAAATCTTGTGAATTTGAGTCAGAGTCAGATAAACAAATGACGAACTGCGGCCTATTACCATCGCCTCCATCACGAACCATCTCAGCATCATCTATGGTTAGTTCACATCCTCCATCCCAACAGTAAAATTGAAAAAAAAATAGTAATCTCCTTTGATAAATTGTTTACTGATGAATTGGCAATTTATACATTTTGTGCAGAAAACGGATTCTCACCCCATTGAATCAAGTAATGTTGAGGATTTAAAACCTACATCCTTGATGGAGTCAATACAGAAAATAGATCAACCTACATCCTTAAAGGAGTCAAAATGTCCTGCAAGTGATTTTAAATCAGATATAGTTTTATTGGATGGTGGTGAGAAGCAATCAGAGCAGCATGAACAATTAAAAGTTGATCAAACATATGACTACCTCCCGCAAGGTAATTTGTTTTTTGATTGTAATTATTATCATACGATTGTTTTTGTTGTTTACTTTTTACTGTATATATATTTGCAGATTATACAATGACAAATCTTGATGTTTGTGCTCAAATAACAATAGAAACATCTTTGCCAACTGATGTACTGTGAAGATTGATGATATATTTGTCAAACAAGAACAATTGTTGTGCCTACTAGATTCAAAAATAGTCCTAGACGATGATGTGAGTACATCTGAAATGTAGTTATATTTGGCCATTGATATTTTTTAAAGCTAAAATGTATGGTGTTTATCTTTGTAGGTGATAAGTGCATATATATCTTGTATGAAGGACCAACTACACCTACACAATAGGAATAATTTTAAAGTATACTTTGAGAATCCTTTTATTTCCGGATTGTTGAAAAGGGATGGCAAGCTTGGAGTAGATAAGAATGGTAAATTTATGACAGATTGTACGAAACTACCGGAGCTATGAAATGGTAACGCCTTTCTCCACAATTGACAAGTTATAACTTTACAATCGTTATAGGTCCTATCTCAAATCCTGTGACTATTATAGGTCCTAATTCCAATAAATATAAAAGACTCACATTGGTACTTGGCTATTGTTAATCTCTACCTAATATTAAAGCGAATAAGGATTCTTGGTCCGTCATCTCACAAATATGACATATGGGACCGGTGTCATACGATACAGTTAATTGATGTTACAAGTCTACTAATCCGAAAAGAACAAGCTTTCTTGGTTCATCTCTTCACGAACATGACACGTGAGATTGATCTCACACGATACAGTTAATTGATGATACAAGTCTAATCCGAAACGAATTTGCTTAAAGTCGTCTCATACTAATACGTTTAATTGATGTTACAAGTCTAATCCGAAACGAATTCACTCAAAGTCGACGGAAATCGTCAAAACAAGATGATATCACGAAGTGAGAATTTTTTCTTTAACAAAGGTTTAGTGTATTGCTACATACCATACATTTTCTGCCTCTACTATTGTTTGTTATGGCTTCTTTCTAGGGATCATAGTTGTTGTTATCTATTATAAAGAGCAGTCACTAAACTCACGTATTGAGAAAATATGTCGATACATTAATGAATGCAATGTATATGCAACACTCAGGGTTAGATTAAACCACGAGCATGTTTGCTAATAATAATAATATATATAATAATATATATATATATATTAATAAAAAGAATAAGGATTCTTGGTCCATTTCTTTACAAACCTAGCAGGTGGGACCGATTTGTCCAAAACTACACCTAATAATGACGTCCAGCAACTTCGCACGTTAACAGATCGTTTTGGCCCTTGCCGCCTGTGAATCTGTGATGCCTTCGGTACTCTAATCACCCTGAGACTTACCCTGTGTCCGCGCCTGTCGTATGCATTAAGGTATCGAAGACCCTTTCGGTAATAAGATCCAAAACGAGAAATGTGTATAAAAGCCTCGGAGTACCACTCCCAAAATTAAAGAGCAAGAACCGGCCAAATTAACCGTGTTTGCTGGATATATGCAAGACATGAAACATCCAGCAGGAAAGAGGAAGACAAGAACAAAAGAGGAGGTTTGAAAATCCGTAAACTAAGAAAAAAGAAAACTCCAAGAAACCAAATCATATGGAGAAAGTCAAGAAAAGGAGGATCCAAAGCAAAAACGCAACTGTACGGAGGAATATTTGGATTTGAATATCACAATAAAGATAAGTAAAGTTCCCATACAACAAAATACAGATCTTCGCCCACGGCAGCAGCCGTTCACCAGCTTGGCGTCGGTTTCCTCGAAGAACAACTAGATCGAGAGCTAATTGTACCAAATCAGTACTCCATCCGTAATCAGTAAGCTTCTGGTACACTACTGGTATTCAGACATTGCAAAGACGAATAGGCTGAGCTGGCGATTGAGCTCGAGGGAGAGCATGTCACTTGCCAGTTGCCACCCTCGATGTGCCATGGAACACTTCTTTCATATAATTATACCAGCCGCCGTTGCTGTATGATAGGAAGGGTCGATCACAAATGAGCTAGGGTTCAACTGTGAGTTGCCTACGACAAGGTTTTGATCAATGCGGGAGCAATTTCAATCATCAGAATGCATTTCAATGACACGAAGAGGACACAACAGACTTGGGCTTCTAATGGGCTAAAACGAATAATGGGCTCTTTTTCAGCTGAGTAAAGGTGAGTTTTCGGGGTTCTTTGTTTTCAATGCATTTTTCTTATATTTCAAAGTAGTGTTGTCAACTGATCATTAGCCAATAATTATTTATTGCTTTCACTACAAATTTGAATTGTGATCTTTTGGGAAATAAGAATACCTAGAAATTTTACTTAAATGGTTCTAGGATGTACCCAAAAATAAAGAATACTATGACTTTGAAAAGAAAACAATGTTAAATAATGTTTTTTTATTTTCCGTTGCAACCTACGTGCATGTTTGCTAGTAACAGATCAAAATAGAAACACCGGGTTCTGTTGAAGGGGTAATTAAGTAACTGTCGTTCACAGATCTTTGATTGTTCTTTATCTCCTGAACTGCACCGAGAGTCGATGACTGAGAGTCGTTAACATATCTTTGATTGTTCATTTGTTGTCGGTCCGCAAATGTCAATTTCTTGGTCCACAGGTTATTAAGTTCTAGCCCACAACTTATTAGCTTCTTAAGTTGTAACCATCCGATCGATACCCATAACAACTCATTAATTTCAAAGCATGGGTTTATTATTCTCTTAGAGACATTTTTTAAGTTCAAAAAAGAGGGAGCCGTACGGTGTATGAAAAATCTGGCAGAAACTAATTCAGATGGAGGCCATTTTTTCGCCCCGGATGACCATCGATGGTGTATCATCGATATAATGCTCTTGTACTGGACCATCCATAAAAACCTACTTCTTGTCATGGGTTTTAAATTTAAAAGCACCATTCATGTTTTCCCATTTACTCCTACTCAAAATCTCTTACACACCAGGCATCTACCTTCGTCTATAAATAACCTGCTTTACATCCTGCATTCTTCTGTGCACAACATTGTACACTTGCATTGATTTGAGTAGTGATAGTTTACAAGGTCAGTAGGATGCATGGACCTAGCTGTAGTGCATGTGCATGCTGTTTCCAACGACTAGGTAGGTAGGGTCGATTCTATATTGGAGTTGCACTTGATCGATCAGCCGAATGACAGTGAGAGCGATCTCTGTGATCGAAATGGGAGGTACCGGGAGGACGATCGCTTCATTTTGCAGTCGAATTCCTTGCCAAAGCAGAGTGCGTCGGCGGAGCGCCGGAGCGAGCGAGGCATACGGGAGAGAACAGAGCAAAGAGGGGGAGGGACGAATGGACCGAGGCCAGCCTTTGAAGGAGCTCTGCTTCGTGCATGGGATGACCAGGTCCAGGTGTCTAGCGGTAGCTGCGCGGAGACGATAAGTGGTGCGGTGCTGTGGCGTTCAGCTAGCAACGACATATCTTATATCTTATATGCTGTTACTCGTCAGAATCTCTACGTTAATTCTCATAAAACGTATCAAAAAATTAAATCTTAAAAATTCTTATAAAAATCAGAAACATCGAACCATCGATTAGCAGATTAAAATATTAATAGACATTAGATCTGTTTTCAAAATAATTACACACCTCTGCCATTATGAGAGGTTTTGAGTTCAACTCTCAACTAATGCAAAATTCTTCTTTTTTGGCAGATTTTTCCATTTTCAATTTATTTTCTAAATAATTATTCACATCTGCCATTACGAGAGATTTTGAGTTCAACTCTCAATGAAAGCAAATTTTTTTTGAATTTTTTTTCAATTTTTAAATTTACTCTTAGTTTTTTGTCAAATTTTTCTATTTACAAATTTACACTACAAAATGGTTCCAGTAACTTTTTTTATAAAGATGCTAAAAACTTTCTATGAAATAGATATTTTGTGCCAAATCTTGCTATTACTAATTGAAGACTCTTTTTGGAGCCTCCTTTTTAATCCTCACAAAATGCGCTAAATAAAAGATAAAATCATAAAAATTCTCATATAATCAGAAACAAGATCCTATCATCGATTATTGAAATCTTATTAGCCATTAGATATGTTTTCTATGTAATTAATATCCCGTCATCCATCGTGTAGCTCTAATAATATATCTGTTTTCTAATAAAAAAGTAAATCATAAAAATTCTCATAAAATCAGAAATATCCTATCATCCATCACGTAGCTCTAATAAAAGTAGTCATCAGATCTATTATAGTTTCTAAACAATTATCCATCATGACATTATGAAAGATTAAATAAAATAATCTTCTAAATTTGTATAAAAATTACCTATCGCACCATCATAAAATATGAATTAATAACCCCTTAAATTTGCATAAAATTACTCACCATACCATTATAAAATAGGAATTAAAATAACCCCTTAAATTTGTATATAAATTACTGAACATGACATTATAAAAGATAAATTAAAATAAGTTCTAAATCTGTACATAAATTACCCAATATTGTATCATAAAATGTAAATTAAAATAATTTCTAAATTTGCATATACATTACCCACAATAACATTACAAAAGATGAATTAAAACAATCAGCTCTAATATTGTTACTGGATTAAATCTATATCCTAAAATTCTAATCCAGTGCGGGTTGATGGATTAGTGGCTCAAATTGGGCCTGAACCCGTGAATTGGATATCAAATTTCCGCACGGTTTCGTGCAGCAGCACGCCTTGAATCCTACACAAAACTTGCAGAGGTGGTCAAGGGTATATGAACTTACTTTAGTAAAAAATGCATAGTGCTTGGGAGGAACTCGTAGTTCCTTCGGCTCCAATCGTATATGTAAACTTTGATTAATTTAATTAGGATAGTGGTAGTTTAGTAATTGCTTCCACCAGTCTTTTTGGATCCGCGATCCATCCCCGTTGAGCATCAGCATCGCGTAACCTCCGTCGCTGCCGGCCGCGAATGCGTCCGTGGAGAGCCGGCGAGCCGCTTTGCACCGCCACCGCTGACTACTGGAACTCTCCGGCTTTCGCTGCCAGTCGCTTCGACCTCTCCACCTGCAGGACCGTACCGGCCTCCACCGCCCGGCCGTGCGCAAGCGCCGACGGCTGCCGCCACTGCTGCAAAAGACAGGAGCCTGGTGGCCGCTGCTGCGGCGTGGAGGTACAAGGGCACCAGGGCCGTCGCGAGCGGGTAGAAGGACAGGAAGCCAGCCGTCGCGCCAGCAGGTAGAAGGGCAGTAGGCACCAGCGCCCTTGCGAGCGTCCTGCAGCCGCGCTGGCTTGAAGAAGGGCGCCACCCGAGCTTGCCGAATCCCATCTGGAGGCTGCCAACAGTGAGGAGATCGGGCGCCTTTCTATGGCGAGGTTACCCGCAGCCACCGAGCTCGCCAATCTCGTCGGGTCTTGGTTGCTGCGGAGGTTGGGGGAGGATCCATGGAGGTGGCTGGTGAACCGAAAAACCAACAGATACGTATTAGATACTGATGTAAAAATATCTATATAATCTTTTGTTACCAATTTATAGTTATATATATATTTAAGTTTTTGTCCACCATTTTAAAGTTTTGGTCCACAACTTAAATTCGTTCCCAATTGATTGTAAAAGTACCTATATACCATTTTGTAATTATTTTATAGTTATTAAATTTAAGCTTCTGACCTGCTATTTTTAGATTCCGGCCCGACAGCTTAAATTTCTCTCAGTAGGTTCTTTCTCTATTTTTACTGTTAGATCTAGATCAATGAAGGGGTACTGGTTGATTCCAAACATTATAAAATCTCTCTTTTTTTATGATCAACAGGGATAGATGAGCATCACTAACTAAATATATTTCACAGTGCCTATGTAAGTTTTAATTTACGAACCATTCTAAATTTTGGTTTGTAATGATTTGGCCTAAAGCCTTGTCTATTAGCGCAGAAGTTGGACTCGTGCCTTTATTAAAAAAAAAATAGCCTAGCAGGCTGCATTACAGATTTTAACCAATTTTGCATATCCATTGTGAACATCGTGCAACTGGGGAAACATGGGAAAAGAAGTATCACATCTACTTCTTGTCATGAGCTTTTAGTTTACAAGGACCATTCATGTTTTCTCATTTACTCCTACCCAAACTCTCTTACCCATCAGACATCTAGTTTTTTTTTTCTACAAATACCCTGCTTTACGTCCTGCGTTCTGTACACAAATTGCACACTTGCGTTGATTTGAGTAGTGACAGTTTTTTTACAAGCTGAGTAGGATGCATGGACTGGCTGCCTAGTGCCCAGCTAGCTGGGGTACGGTGCATGGTCAAGCTGCCTAGCCAGGAGTGCAGGTTCCATCGAGCTAGCATCGATTTATGCTGGAACTGCACTAGAGTTGGATGACAGTGACAGCGATCTCTGTGATCGAAATGGAAGGCATCAGGAGGATGAAGGCATCATTTCACTTGCAATCCATTCCTTGGCGTGAGCAGAGCGTGCGGGCCGGGCTAGCATTGCATGCGGGAGAGAATGGAGCAGGGAGGGGGAGGGGCCAATGGAGCTGGCCAGGAAGCTCCGTTTCGAGCATGGGATGGCAACTGGTACCCGAAATCTGAGTATCCGATAGGTTTTACTCGATATAAAAATGGATATGGGATGATTTCTCCATCCGCAGGTACATTAATAGGCACAATCTTCGTACCCGTCGGGTACGCGGGTGCAGGTACGGGTGCAGACTACCCATACACACGTACCATGGATAATTTATACTCATCTCATCTATACATTTATTCTACATAATTAAGCAGACATAAGTGTATTTTAAACAAAAATATGATCAACTTGCTATGTTTCAATATTATTTATTACTGTCTTCAATTTATTTATTCAT
This sequence comes from Paspalum vaginatum, assembly GCA_030272315.1. Taxonomy (NCBI): domain Eukaryota; kingdom Viridiplantae; phylum Streptophyta; class Magnoliopsida; order Poales; family Poaceae; genus Paspalum; species Paspalum vaginatum. The sequence goes on along the minus strand of CM059013.1, from coordinate 10,194,832 downwards.
ATTTAGTGATTTATTATTTTAATTGTGACATTATTTATTATATTTGTGCTATTTAAACATGTTCCTTAGTGGGTATTTAATTGGGCCATGGGTTATCCGACGGGTTTTTTTACCCATGTGGGTTCGGGTATGGGTAAAAGTTCATACCCGCGAACGAGTATGTGTATTGTAGCGGGTACGATTTTTGTTCGTGGGTGCGGGTATGAAACAGTAATACCATGTGTCTAGCTGCAGTTGGACGACAGGTGGTACGGACCACGGTGATGTGGTCAAAACAACGACGGCAAGTGGTACGGAAACGCAGGGCAATGGTGACCACATGGCTCAATTTTGGTCTGAACCTGTGAACTTTAGGCTGAAGTGGCGGAGCTTGGCTGAAAAGGTAGGAGGGGTCAGTCCATGTAATCCACCTCTAAACATCAATGAACAATGTCAAATTACTGTTTATTTAGTGGAAAATGACAATGAGCAGGGGGGGCCATGGCCCAATTTGGCCTCTATGAGGCTCCGGCAGTGGGTCAAATTCCCGTAGGAATTCGTGCAGCCACACCGCTTGAATCATACCCAAAACGAGGGGGTCAAAGGGATACAAACTTTAGTAAAAATGCTTGTTCAATTTCGAAATGGTCCATGAAGTTAGGATTTCATACTGGTTTGCCAGAGTTCAGATTTGAAACTAAAATGTTGAATTTGGCCAATTTAGCTCAATATTTGAGGGGCTAAACATGGTTAAATTTGGTCAACTACTTTGCACGGTATCGATAGTGTGAATCGAGACACTGAACCTTTGATAAATAGCCCTTAGGCTGAACTCTCCCATATTTCAAACGATATATTTACAGTGTTATACACGTTTATATGTATATTTATGGTATGATGACCTCTTCCTTAAGCAATGTTTTTAGATGAAGCAGAATTAGTCACAAATGCGACACTAGCGTTTGGTAGAGGCACGCATACCATTTTCTTTTTTTATGGCACTTATGTAAGTACAGTACCCAAATGCTCTACCATTGCAAAAGAGTAAAATCCATCTCCGGTCCCTAAACTTGTCTTGATATGTCAACTCGGTCCTTAAAGTTTTAAAGTGACTATCCCGGTTCCTAAAATTGTCTCGGTGTGTCAACCCGGTCCCTAAAGTCTCAAAGTGACTATCCCAGTCCCTAAACTTGTCTGTGTGTGTCAACCCGATTCCTAAACTTGTCTTGGTGTCTCAACCCAGGTCTCTAAACTTGGTTTGTCGATCCGGTCCCGGTACAAATGGTCACTTTGAGACTTTAGAGACCGGTTGACATATCGAGACTAAGTTTAGGAACTGGATTGGTCACTTTGATACTTTAGGGACCCGATTGACCAAGATAAGTTTAGGGACCGAGATGATCGCTTTGAGACTTTAGGGACCGGGTTGACATACCAAGATAAGTTTAGAGACCAAAGATGGATTTTACTTATTGAAAAAAAAATTCCTAAAACACGTATTTTTAAGCCCAAAACTGGTTGCAAGTGTGTCCACCGACTCCATGGCTTTCATCGCCAGTGCCAAAGTCTCACAATGCTAAATCTCACAATTTAAAAATTCTCGATCGGTGGGGTTTGGTCGTCTGTTCCCCACGGCTCTCAACTCAACTAATAAGTCAGGAACTACTGGTCTGGTCGAGTTGTCGAGAAAGGCCGAGAACGTCCTTTGACATGCAAATCCCCTTCCCATGGTTTACGCTTTAACCTGTGCTTTGAGACCCGATCCTTTTTAACTAGTCTGAAATTCGCTCCCACAAAATTTTGTAATTTTAAATTTAGGACCTAGAGGCGCTATTAAGACTCTACAACCACCATTGAGCTATAGACCCTTATCCTTTTGCAAATACTCCGATAAGCGGTCATATCTTTTGTAAACTTCTTTGAAACTCTAGTAACCAATAATTGGTTGGCATAAATTTTCATCCACTAACAAACCTGCAACTTTACTCCTCGTGCATCACCGACTACATATACGTCCCAACAACACTCGATATATTTCTACTAGCATCAACTGATGTCACTCCGTCACATCTATACATATACACGCACGCGCGCACACACCACTACCTAGTCCTGCACACTACTCTTTCATGACAAGCCTAACAACATTATGTCCAGTTGGCATCACACATATGCATAGAAGAAAAAGACATAGCAAGAGCCATGGTTACCATTGGAAATGGAAGGCTTCGGGAGCACTCGCCTAAGAATAGAGGATCTTCACTTTGGTTTTGAAGTCGTCTCTGGCTTTGGGGACGTATGGATCGGAGGGTCATAGTTCAAGTGCAGTGGCTGGGATATTGCTTGCTAGCTGTTGCAAACAAGTAAGATCTTCCGTGCAGACAACAGCTCGCAGAACGTCTTCGGCCTTACGAGTACCTAGTGCTCTCAGTTGCCATCGTTACTGAGTACCTAGAGCTGCTGGGCTGTTGGATCTGCTGGCGCTTGAAGAGAAATGGTCGGTACGCTACAGCGTCAGCTTGGCCTATCTGATGACGTCTGGGATCACACAGTGGCGTCTTGGGAAATTTGGAGACCCCGTGCAAAATATGACCATAGGCTAACGCAATGTACCAAATTTAAAAATAGCAATATATATATATCAACATATTAACATATAAGTTATAGCGATATAAACTTAGTATAAACTAAGATTGATTCAATTCCTCCATGAGCCGGAGGCTGGTTTTGGGGCCTTTTAATTTGGAGGACTTGTTCGGTCGCATAGCTCACATGGGCCAAAAAAAAAGTGATTAATCCCTCCGAGAGAGGTATTACTGGTACGACGACAACGAGGTCTGAAGATCACAGGATCAAGTGATTTATTTACTAGAATTTCTAAACATCTTCCTCTACTTTTTCATCTCTTTATATTTTCATTGGAGATGGAGGAGATAGTCAAATACTAGTGGAGCTCAGTGAGAAAAAGGTGAAAGAGAAAAGCGGAAGAAAAAAAAAACTTCTGAGAGATAAACAGTCACTCCTTTATTTACTGTGTGTGGGGGCTGTGGGGGGCAGTCCTCAGCTGCCCCCAGCCCCATCCACCAGCATTGGGTCAGTCTGGGAAACGGGCTCGAGCTGGCTATCTGGCTATTGACTGACAGCTAACCAGAAAACCCACCCACCAAACGGGCTGGCTGATCTTAATAACCCTGCTTGCTCTCTTGGTCTCTCCCACTTGACCTGAACGCTATAAAACTCCAATGGTACAGCTGCTGCAGATCCTGCAGTAGAGACAAGTCGAGTGGAATAACAGGGAGTCCGATCCGATTGAGAGGAGAGCACTTTCTTTGGAAAGGGAGGCATCGGGGGAAATCATCTGAGAACGGTTCCATTCCATAGAGACTTAACACCAATTTATCATCGCAGGTACATCTACCGATGCTTCGATCGACTTCTACAAGGCATGCATAGTCGACTCCATGGAGCGATCTCTGTGATAGAAATGGAAGGCATCGAGATGATGCACACATCATTTCACGCTTGCAGTCCAATCCTTGGCGAGAGCAGAGCGGGTTGCAGCGGCAAAACAAGGGCTGCAAGATGTAGCAAAAGCTTTTGTTCAATTTCGAAATGGTTCACGAGGAATTCGCTATGAAGCTAGGAGTTCATACCGGTTTGGCAGAGTTCAGATTTTGAACCAAAATGCGATATGTGTATGACTGGGACCCAGCATAATTGTGTTTGACTGGGATGCATGGTATCGATAGTGTGACTGGGATGACCTCTGCAACTGCAAGGAGGCAAAATACTATGCTAGTGTTCGGTACAGGCGTGCATAACGTTTTCTTTTTTGATGGCATAATTCATTATGATCTCATTTATATGATGAATTGGTACAGCTGAAGCAAACAAAAATCCTTTGGCACTAATTATATATGTAAGTACAGTACCCAAATGATTGACCAAGCATGTAGAAAATAAACAAAGCACACGTTTTAAGCCCGTAGCCTCTCTGCAGGCATGTTCACTAATTCCCTGGCCTGTATCGCCGGTGTCAAATTAGGTGCCGTCGCCAGATGCAAAATCTCTCGCAATAAGCACTCATATCTTATGCATCCACTGTCCTTTGGATGTGTAGTAACTTGGTTGCTATAAAATTTCATCCACTAACAAATCTACAACTTTACTCCTCTTGCACCACCAAACTACATATATGTCACAACAAGCAACAAACTGCTTGTATTTTCTACTAGCATCCAGCAACAGAGAGTATATTTGCATATGCTCTTCCTTTTCCTTGGACCTGTAACAACAAATAAATTGTGAAGAAGTCTCACCCACCATAAGTTTACAGCTTTAAATTCATCCTTTGGCAACTCCTACTATATATATGTACCAACACTAGCACCACTCTTTATTCCTCCTCGCATGCAGCCATCCAGTTTGAGGTCTCTTTACCCTGCATCTACCTCCACTCTTGCATGATAAGCGCAACAACAATGTGCGGTTGGTACTTGGTACCACACATGGAAGGATAAGAAATAGCGGCAGCTACCGTTACACACATTCGGAATGGAAGGCTTCAGGAGGACTGGCCTAAGAATATGCGAGGGAGATGGCTCTACAGTGGCGATAGATCGCTCAGAACAGCAATATCCATCAATCAACTGAACATCGTTGCCGGTAATCCGGTCACAAGCGTCGCCAATTTTCTGATACATCCCTCTGACCCTCTCCCTCGCCTTCTATTAACTGGACTGGACTCGCCAACAAGTTTCTCAACGCCGCACGCTTCCTGATCCTTCCACGGACTGGATCTTCTAGCCGCCGCCGCCGCCGCCGCCGCCGCCCAGTCAGCGCCCTTGAGACGTGGATTGAGCCGGCTGCTCCTCACCGACCGGGCTTCTTTTTTCTTCTGTCATGTTCCCTCCCAGCTTGCCTTCGTTGGAAAGAGGATGCTGCCATGTTCCCCCAATCTTGAAGCCACTCCTACAACTTTGGAACAGAGCTATAGCTGGTATAATCAACTCCAAAGAACCGAGGATGATGTCCACAAAGCAGGGACACTGACCCAGTGCTGAACGACAAGTCGACAACTAACAATCATTTGACCAAACCTCTGCCAAATGAAGCCAATTTGCCCCCAGCATAGAACAAGCATGAACAACACACCGCGGTTAATTAAGCTTCCAGGCACCGATTGACACGCTCCATTTCCTCATTTTAATACTGGGGATGGTACGTGCTGCTCATTTTAATTTATCAGATGTGAAGAATTATTTTAAAAATGGAATAGATCTAGTGAGATTTCAATCTACTGAGTTGAGTTTTGATAGGTGTATGTTTTACATTATCTTACTATTACTATTGGAGGTTCCCCTTATGTTCATCTTCGAAAGATGCGCTAGAAAAAATAAATTTTCACAAAAATAAAAAACATACGGCCGTCCATCAGATAGCTCTAATAATAGTAATCATTAGATCTATTATATTTTTAAAAAAAATTACCTATCATACCATTATGAAAGATGAAATAAAATAACACATAATTTTATATAAAAATTACCTATCATGCCATAATGAAATACGAATTAAAATAACCCTCTAAATTTGCATAAAAGTTACCCACTATGCCATTATAAAATATTAAATAACCCACTAAATTTGCGTATAAATTACTCACCATGACATTATAAAATATAAATTAAAATAAACTCTAAATCTACATATAAATTACCCAATATGCCATCATCAAAGATAAATTAAAATAATTCCTAAATTTGCTTATAAATTACATACTCACAATGTCATTACGAAAAATGAATTAAAATAATCACTTATAATATTAATAAGGTTGAAATCTATATCTCCTGGGTTGATGGACTAATTGTAAAAATTTCTATGATTTAACATTTTTTCCTAATGATCTCATAAGGATTAATGCGGAGGGTCCATAAAAACTCGTCGATCTGAGGCATCCGGCGATAGTGTTCAATGAAGTGATGCTGCATAACGTATTTTTTATACGATATGATTCATAAACACCAATTCCCTTGTACCCAGAACATTCTAGAAACCTCTAGAACACTGTAATCTGCTACTGATTGTCCAATTATCGAGTGATTCGGCTAGGTCCGTGTCAAACAAGACCAATCACTGCTAGCTACTCCCACCATCATCAAAAGAATAAGGCAGTCCTAGCGGTTTTAGAGCTGATGAGTAGTTATGAGAAATGACCTACGCCCCTATGTAATCATGCAGATGCAGCTTTGGAAGCAGAAAAAAAATCTTACAATTAAATGTGCATCCATCTTAAAAGAAAAAACCAAACAATTAAATGCATGTCGCCTTTAGAAAAGATACTAACATTAACTAATACTATGTGCTAGGATTGCATTCTTTTGAGAAAAGGATGTGACAAATGTCAAATGATAGTAATTCGTTGTTTTTTGAACTGAGAGAATACATCATAACCGGTTACCAAGCAGAAATAAATTGTCACTGCCAGTTAACAAGAACACTGTTGGTTTTTAACTCACTGATAGTGATAATATTTTTTATTGTCGGTTTGTTGTCACAAGTTTCCCCGCTAGTCTTACAGTTTTACTCCTCTTTCACTGCCAACTAGCATATAAATATGTACCAACAGTGCATATGTTCTCTACTAAGATGTCTAGATCTAACAAATGCCATGCCGTGTGTGTAGGCACCACTCTTTCCTCGCTCCACCGAGCGATTCTACGCCCGCAGCCGGCCGGTTTGGGTCCTGTGTGTACCCTGCACTGCAATCCAGCAGGCGCCATATATAGCGACAACAACTATGGTTACATTCGGAATGGAAGGATCCAGGAAGACTGGCTTGACCGGAGCTGATCAACGATCCCAGCACGAGCACGTGTTAGCACCGCTGCTCGAGTAGCTTCGGTGGCGGAGCGTATATGATCGAAGAACACACCTCAAGTGAGAAGGGGTCCACATGCTGCTGACATCTGGCCGGCCAACTCGAGTCTGTCTATATACTACCGGATGCTTTGAAGAATTTGACAACCGGCTGTTTCCCTGCCGCATGACATGTGATTTCATCAGTTGTTTCCAGTAGACTTGACAGCTCTAGTTTTCACATGGTAATCACTGGTTGGATGACAATATTGACCATTAATATGGTATTTGTTTTGTCTAATCACACAATTCTAGATTAGATGATCCCTTTGAGTCCATAAATTTTGGTGGAATGACTATTTTTCTGTCCTAGTATGCACCAATTATTACCTAGTGAGTAATTTAAGAAGTGAGAAGGTTGCCGAATTGAGAAGGGAGAAGATTCACCGAATCCCACAAACTAAACACCCTATAAATGTCCATCACTATGATGATTGACGCAGGTATAGCACCCGCTTAGTGTCACTAGTCCATCAACTCACGCTCTCGCACGGGTTAGAGTTTTAGGAGATATAAATTTAATGCGTAATAATATTAGAGATGATTGTTTTAATTCATATTTTTTAATGTCATTGTGATAATGTATATGCAAATTTAGAAATTATTTTAATTTATATTCTATGATGGTACATTGGGTAATTTATATATAGATTTAGGACTTATTTTAATTCATTTTATATAATGGCATGGTGGGTAATTTTATGCAAATTTAAAGGGTTATTTAATTCATATTTTATAATGGCATGATGGACAATTTTTATACAAATTTAGGAGATTGTTTTATTTCATCTTTCATAATGTCATGGTGGGTAATTTTTTAGAAACTATAATAGATCTAATTACTATTATTATTAGAGCTACATGATGGATGACAGGATGTTTTTAATTTTTGTGAGAATTCTTAGGATTTATCTTTTTCCTAAAAAACATATGTATTATTAGAGCTACGTGGTGGATGACAGGATGTTAATTACATAAAAAACAAATCTGATAGCTATTAAGATTTCAATCTACAATTGATAATAGGATGTTTCTGATTATTGTGCGAATTTCTATGATTTTATTTTTTATTTAGCGTATCTTGTGAGGATTAATAAGAGGCTCCAAAAGGAGTCCTAAATTAGAAATAGCAAGGTTATGCACAAAATATCTGTTTTATATAAAGGTTTCTAGCATCTTTATGAAAAAAAATTACGGGATCATTTAGTAGTGTAAATTTGTAAATAGCGAAAAATTTGACAAAAACTGAGAGTAATTTTGAAAATAGGAAAAAATCTGCCAAAAAAGAAGAAATTTGCTTTCGTTGAGAATTGAACTCAAAACCTTCTATAACGACAGAAGTAGATAATTACTTAGAAAATAGATCTAAAATATAGGAAAATCTGCCAAAAAAGAAGAATTTGTTTTTGTTGAGAGTAGAATGCAAAACCTTTCATAATAGTAGAGGTGGGTAATTTTTTAGAAAACAGATATAATGGCTATTAATATTCTAATCTGCCAATTGATGGTTGGATGTTTTTTATTTTTGTGAGAATTTCTAGAATTTATCTTTTTTCTGATGCGTTTCGTGAAGATTAATGTGAAATGAAGCCTTTAATTTGTAATAGTAAGATAAGATGGTGAAAAAGTTGGGTATAAAAGAGCGGAAGCTAAAGCATGCATGAGTTTGTTTACTCTTAGACAGTTTTCTCAGGTAAAAAAAAACAGCGAACAATGTATGGAAATCTAGCGGAAACTAATTCAAAGAAAGCTCTTTTTTTTTTTGCTTCGCATGGCCATCAATTGTTACTCACCTGATGACCAATATACAACTCTTTTACTGAACCACACATGAACCTACTTCTAGTCATGAGCTTTTACAAAGACCGACACATGCATGATGTCTCCTTTACTCCTTACCAAACTCTATTACACATCAGATACCTACTTTGTCTATAAATACTCTGCTGCAGAATACACGGTGAATGGGGTACATGGACAAGTTGTCTAGCTAGGATTGCAAGCTTTGAACAAGCTGACATCGATTTATATTGAAATTGCATTGGAGCCACCTGAATGACACATAGAGTGAGATCTGTGATCGAAATGGAAGGCATCGGGAGGATGAACACGGTATGGAGCAAATTTAGAAGGAGTGTAATGCGAGAATTTTTCACAATACTCCAGCTCGGAGAGCCTCCTTGTGCAGATCAAAGAAGAAGGAAAAACGGAGCAGAAAGGCTACCAGTGATCATCCCTAGAAATTAAAGCAAGAATGAAGTCTATTTTATCCTTTGACCTTAGCCCCAAGTATGAATAACTCCACTGAACTTGAAAACTAGAAATCTTACGTCTCCAAATTTTTAAAGCAACCAGGCGTGTGATTCTTGTTTTGAGTTTGTTGTGCATGGATGTTTTTTTGTTTTGCTTTTCAGCTTTTATGCCAATTTTTTTGAACTCTCTTCTTATCTATTAATACAAACTTCCTACCTGTCGTTTTGGGAAAAAAAAGCACTTGCAAGCTGCAACCCAATCCTTCCTCCACTACATGTGATCTGGTTTATTTGTGCACGGTCACAGACGCATAATTGAGTGAAACTAGCATTGCTCCATGAAAGGGTTTAGCGTCCCCTGTAGCAAGAATGTTGATTGATAAACATACATATGTCATTGTTGCTGGAAAACAAAATGTGAGCTGAATAATGCAATCTTGCAGGGAGGCTCCGGGCTCCATCTCCATTGAGGCTTGCAAAAATACATTCAGCAAATAATCTGCTCTCATTGTTCTCAAAGCAAAAGCAAAGTACTTCCGAGAGATAGAAATATGCCCTTGCAATTTCTTGTAATTTCCCTTAGTTTTTTCTTTGGTTTAGCCTGGTACTACTCTTGTAACATCATGCTTGTTGGAGGGGGCCCTCCAGTTTCCCATAAAAATGTGAGCTGCAATGAAGCTGGGGTCCCTATTTCGCGAGCGCTCGCGGGGGTGGGATCAAGCGACCGATGCCCCCCATGCCCGCGAAGCGCCCTTGCACACCCACTTGTCTTATCCCACGTGCCCACCTGCCCCCCCTCCCCCCCTTCTTGGGTCACGTTCATGTGACAGCCCAGCAATTCAGTCCACATGGTCCGGACATATAGTTATGATCATAAGTTATGTCGATTAAGTTATGATCATAGCTTTTTTATCATAATTTTATATATACGTGGAAAAAGTCATGACCATAACCTTTTTATCATAAATTTAGATATACATGCAATAAAAAGTTATGATTATAACTTTTTGATATAATTTTAGATATATCGTGGAATAAAACGTTATGATCAGTAACTTTTTGATATAATTTTTAGATATACATGAAATGAACAGACTTTTTGATATAATTTTAGATATACGTGAAATAAAATTACGAATGAAAAATTATGATCATAACTTTTTTTTATAATTTTAGATATATGTGAAATGAAAGTTATAATGATAATTTTTTATATAAATTTTTGATATAATTGTTGAGTAAACAGCAAATGGAAAAAAATAAAAAAATTATATGGTACCAATCCGGCGCCCCGTTGTCCCGCCCAGGCCCCACCCTGTTCCCACCCCGCACGCTGTCCCTGCGCGCTGTGCCGCCTGGGCCCCACTATCGGTCACTTGATTGGAGATTGACGAGCGACTGTCAAATGGACACTGCGATGAAGCTGAGCCAAGTTTTTTTAATAAAGGAGAAAAACATCCAACCTCAACGCTCTCAGCCGAGCCTAGAAATTGTCGCGAGGCCACATGATTGCAGATTCCATCAGGAAGGCTTACTTTATATTGTGGCGTAATTTTCATAGTATTGTAAAGTGAAATAGGTAGCATCCAAAGACCATGACAGTAAAAAAAACTTTACACTATCCGCACTGAAGTACTCCTTGGATGTGGAATTCAACTCAGCATGTATATCGCTGCTCATCACTGTTAATCGTTGTTGCAGCAATTTTGGTCCTCAGGGAATGTTTAGAAGCATATAGTTCTTTAAAACCCGAATAGAATACTTCGGTTTTATCTTACTCCACGGAAACTAGGTATTTTTTTTAAATGTTTTGGGTGCAACATCACATATGATGGTATTTGAGGTGGAATAGCCAAAAGGTTAAGTGAAACTATAAAAACTTTATGTTAGAGTAGTTTGATATAATAAAAAATATCACATGATCTTTTAATCTGCTAAAGACCTTATCGGTAACGGACAGTGAAATTCAATGAGAGATGTATCAGTAAGTACTATTCCAACCACCATAAAATTCATCATTTGTCTGGCTGCAAGTATACTCCAATCCTACCACAAAAGCTACGTAGTAGTACTGAGCCGCATTTCATGTTGTGCACAGCAACACATCTTGCTCTCAACGTTCCGATCAGTGACTGTATATAATTATATATGTGTATGCTTGGGACAGCAATATGAGGTTTACATATGAAACAAACAATGCCGGTCGATGATAGTCTCTCACTGGACAATCATCCAGTGAGAATCGCATGGTGACGCATAAATCCCTTGCTAGTATCTTGCACGTGATTACAGATGTGTTACTAACGCAAAGTAAGACCACTAGCTAGCATTTCGTTCAGCCTCTGCTAGGCGCTAGCTGCTTCGCATCAAAGTGCGGCTGCTGCTTGGGAGTCGGGTGCATTCTTGCCGCATGCAGGCACACAGACCCGGCCTCGCTGCGTTCATCCGCCTTCGCGACCGCTCACAGTGGGGAATGGCCACTTTGCATTGGGCGGTTTGGATGCTTTGACGCGTTCTCGCAATGCGCCACTTCACTCAGATTGCTGCAGATTGACACAAACAGCGCTTCCCACGCACATTTAGAAACCATTCCTGATCCTGATTGAGCTGGTGATTCTCTCTCTCTATTTAGACTGTTTATATTATCATTCATAATGGCAGATGGATAATTTAGATATAGATTTAGAGGCTACTTTAATTTACGTTGATTTCTATTTTAAATCGTGGCACTATCGTGGCTTTGGAGAACTTTTTGCACCAGAAATAATGGGAATGACACTAACAACTACTAGACAAAGTCCTTACTGTATACCCACTATTTAAAACAGGAGATATTTTAAGGTGGTTGGAAAGGTACCAACATACCGGATGATATCACTATATTTTTTAATTTTTAAAGGTATTTATGCCCTTTGTAGAATTAAAAATAAAAAATACCACCATTTTTAGTACCAGACCCTCCTATTTGGTATTGTCTGGTACCGGTACCGGTACCGTGATACCGCTTATTTCTAAACAATTAGATCTCCTTTGATGGACGTCTCTTATTTTTTCCAACCACCTTAAAACATGTATTAAAACAATGCATGTTCTTCGTGATGTAGAGAAGTGTGATTTTGTTTTAGAAAATTGAATATCCAACGACTATTATGATTATGTGTTGATTAACAAAGTCTAAATAATTTATAGTAGATGTTTATAACTTTTAGAAAAAATCTAGGTCACTTGCTGATCGACGGCATTGAGATGCTCGTGGTGAGATATCAAACGGTTGCTATTACAAAATATCCTGGGTATCTTATTAGAAAATAAATGGAGGATATCAAATAAAGATTACCAATTTTTATTATAGTTGTGCGTCCTCAAATTCAGTAGTAATTTATTTATTAACTATGACTTAAAATTGTTTGCCCATGATGGGTCGGTGGAGTAGTTATTGCTTCATTAATCCCTATATTCAAAATAGTAGGCATATTATGTTTCATTAGGAAAAAGTTTTGACCACGAATTAATATATCAGTACACTATTAATTTGATACAAAATAAGAACTAGAAGAAAATGCTTTGAATATGAATCTGATGACATAAGTTTTGTGAAACAAAATTCATATATTTGAAAATGAAGGTTAGAAACTTGTCCTAAGAAAACAACCAATTTTAACCGAAGGAACAATTTTGGAAGACATGGGTTCCAAATATTATCGTCTTCCACACATAACAAAAAAATCCTTAAATAAACTAGAGCAAAATAAAAACAGTAACCAACATAGTATGAAATAGCGCGTTGCGCCGCTATAGCGTTTTTACAAACTTACGCTAACACTATTGCAATACAAAATAACAAGCTATTGTATGCTAATAGCATTTTTAAAAACCTGATAGCAGCTTAGTGATTGTATGGTAGTCTAGGTATTTTGGATTAACTTAAATTCAAGTGGTGGGCTTGGGTTCGGAAAGAACAAAGTTTTGTCCTATGGCCCTAATCCGTTGGGTGGCGAGCGGGTGAGAAGCTTCACGCAAGAATCCACAATCCCGTCATCGCTCATTTTTCATTGTCTTTCTAGCCTGTGAACGATCTCGCACTTTGGTGATGGCTTCCTTGCCGTTTTCTGCGCGCTGCCGCTGTCCGTGCCCTCCGCGTGCGGCCTCGGGTCTCCCCCTCTGTATGTCTTCTTCCCACCGCCTGTTTGGCACTTGGCACCCTTTGTCTCTCTGATACTTTTAACTGCTCCGCCTTGATTTTGTAGTTTTGTTGCTTCTTCTACTGCTACGATCCCATTAATTTGTTCTTTATTTTTTTCTTGATCGATGATCCTTTATTAGCCTTGGCCTGTTTGTTGGGGCTTAAAACATAAGCCGATCGACTCTCATCGCTGGACTGCCAAACGGCAATCACGTACCGTGGACCAGTTGACAATTTTATTCCCATAAAGATTGAAGAAAAATAGAAAGGTTTGAGGAGAAAATGAACTCTTTTTTTTAAAACTCCTCTGACCCCTTCCATCCCTAGCGAAAATTGCCAAACTAGCTTGTTATCGTGAGACCCCCTCCCCTCTCATCCTCTCCATAGCTGCTCGCCCGCCCCTCTCATCCTTAATGCTCCTTCCGCAGCCGCCGCCTCTTCGTCTTCCTTCTCCCGCCCTCGCTCTGCAGCTGACGCCCCCACCACCTCCACCCTCCCAATTCGGCGGCGAAGGGTGCCCTCGCCGCCGGATCTGCCACCCCCACAACCGCCGCCACTGCACCCCGTGCTTCCTCCTTGCCGCCATCGCCCCCACCACCAGCGGCGCCCCGCCGTCTCGCCGACCTACCACCTCGATCCGCCACCACTATCTGGCCACTGGCTTCCCCAGCTGTAACACCCTGATTCTTAGTACATGAAAATTCCTCACCAAGTAATTTAATTCAGTAGGATTTATGTGTTTATGCATGACACTCTGTTTATTTATTTGTTTTCTAATTAATCAAGTAAAATCAAACCGAGGTATAACTTGATTGAGCATTCATGCCGATGCATAGTTTTGATTGAATGATTTGGAGTTGTTCAATTCAAATTCAAATTCATTTAAAATCTTGCAGATAATTTCCCCTTCTCTAAATATTCTGAAAAAGGTCTATTTCCCCTTCTCTGTCTAAATTCTAATCCGATTGTTGTCACGTTGCTGATCCAAAATTCTTTAGATACTACTAGACCGTTTCCACTCAACCTTTCGTCCTTGCCTTTGCGTTGGAGCTTTGAGCAAGCATATGTTTTCTCCTTTCTGTATACTCGTGTCTCTCTCCTCACATACCAGGCTGAACCAAACCAAAGCCATCAAAGTCCCTTATCGATCACATAATTCAGATCAAGTCAATCGATCGTCCTGTCGGCCCTGTCTGCCTCTCCGTTCGGAACCATGCTATGTTAATTAGTTCATAAATCCAGTCCAGAAATCTAATCTTCATGAGGGTTCCATCGTAATTCACGGGCCTTTGCCGCCCACGCAAGCCCAAACGGCCAGGACTCTCACGCGTACGCTGCTGCCTCTTCCTTGGCGTGCGTGCCACGCTAGGCCAGCCCCCCTGGCCGCTATAAATAGGGACCGTACCCTAGGGCTAGGCCGGCTAGCTGCGCGCCTCATACTGCAGTCGCCGCTCCCTCATCAATTGCATAGCGCCGCACCGCCGCCACGGCTGCTGTGCCGGTGCAACGTCTTCATACGCCATCGAGTTCTTCGCTCCACCATCGGGCTGTAAGCCGGGCATCTTGAGGCGAGGTCCCAGCTGTGCTTCTACTTGTGCCGATGCGTAGCGTGGCCACCACCCTAGCTGTGCCAACGAGTCTGTCCTGCTACTCAGTCCCTGGCACCCTGCTGTTCAGCCGAGGCCGAGCCCTTTCACCTCACGTGAGCAGCAGACCACCATTCATCACGTAATTTATAGGGTCTCTCTCCCTCCGCAACATTAGAAGTATTATGCTAATCAATCAGTTTATTAGCAGGACTCTTACCGGCCAACACTAATTCCTTTTATTTATTCCTCAAAACAGATGGGCCACTTCGACCAGCCCTCCACCACCAAGACTCTTTGCATCAGCTCTCCAGGCTCTGTACACGCCGTCATCCTTGGCTTATACGTCAAGAAAGATGCCCTGGCCGCACCTCTATAAAAGAGACGCCGTGCCAGCCCTTCTGCAAGTCCCTGCTACCGCTATCTCATCGTCTCCCAAGACAGCCGCCAGCCGCCGCGATGTTTGGCCGGGTGATGCACGCCACCGGACGTCGTTGCACGCAGCCGGGCCAAGCGACCCCTATCACGCCAGGGTTCCATGGGGCTCGTGCCACCCCGTTCCCAGGCTGTGCCCGACAGGACCCTTGCACCGCTCCTTCAGCCCGACGAACCAGATGGTAATCATCCACCTATCCTACATGTCGTGACAACCTTGCATCCCAAAAGTAGATCATTATGATCCCTTTAATCTGATCGACTCTATATCCTTCTGCAGATCGAATCCTAACCTTTGGCTAGATTGCGAGCACTGTTCCTTGAGTCTCACGAATCTTCCCTATCAGGCCCCAGTTAATCGCGTTCAAGCCCCTTTGATATTTAATCTCTTGGAATCCGTTTTATGCCGTTCTTGTTGCGTTATATTTGTGAAGATGAAACATACGCCTTTGTGTTCATGTTTATCTTATTTATGTGTGTCTGATTTTAAATGTAAACATTAAATTTGATTAATGGTATTCTTATTATTTTTGTATAAATAAAATCAATTTAGGGATTACTCTCGGTTTTCTTAAACACACGTTAATCTGACTATTGTTATTCGGATATTTTTTTACACTTAAAATCTATTTAGGTTTGAACCTCGATTTAATATTAAAGGCATGTTAACATGATTAATGATTATGTTTTCTAATTAAAGCATGCTTAGGTTTATACTTCGACGTTTCATAATTAATTATGTTAATTTGATTAATGCCTACTATAATACGTTTTCGATTACAACTGGTTTAGATCAAACACATTATATGCTGAAAGTCCGAATAGGTGAACTTATATATTTGTCTTTCTTAAATTAAGTATTTTAATGGCATAACTTACGTGACATCTTTATAGATAAAATATGATTAGTTTCAACGGCGGTTTTCTACTTAAATATAATTTTGATTTATCATAACCTGGTTATTTCTTTGAAAATATCTGTTGGCATGTATTTTATTAATTAAAATAAATACAATCTCTAGTTCTTTCTTTGTTGGCCAATAAATGTATCTTCTCAACCGTGGATCCATTTTCCGTGTTTCTTTCGCTCACGTGACCGTAGCGACGAGCCTCCTCTCTTGGAACTTGTTTTATTGTAAAGCTTTTCTTTTGATTGGTGTATTGTTCTTATGCATGTATGTTTGTTTGCTTTGTATGTTGTTTGTGTTGTCACGTATAGAACGAGTGTCATACGTGAGAGTGAAGATCAATCCTTTTCAAGATCAACAGCTGATGCAAGTATTCTCTGACCTATTGTCCTATTCACTATTAAAAACTTACTTTATCGCACAACCAAGCATGCTCAACCTAAAGATGACTAGCCACTTATTTTTCTGTCAATGTTTCATCCTATAGGAGGGCTGTGATGCGTAGCTTAATGCTAGCGCTCAACAAATCTTACTCATGTTGCTACTCTTGATTAATTAATAATGAACTGATGATAAAAGTTTGGTTATTGGCAACATGGGGATTTGAGCATAGTTTTGTGGGTTGCTCGATTGCCTCACCACCTAGGAAAACAATACAACCACAAGGGATGGAATGGGACGTCGTTGACTGATTAATTAGATGAACTAGAGCGGGTGGTTTGCTTACCTGAAAGATGGCGCTCTAAGGGGGGTGTTGCTGGGTATAAGACTCGCTCTCCTGAGTGGGTGTAGTTTGGTTTATTTGGTTTTTGTCAGTCACCCTTCGGGAGAGGACTTTTATGCCTAGTAACGGAAACCTGAAACGGAACGACTACACTCTAGGAATTCTTTGTAAAGGTCTCGTAATGAAACCCTGCCGATTCGTCTAAGGTAATGAATAAATGGGGCATTGCAAACCTCGGGCAAATGGGGATCATGACTCGTGGATAAAGATGTGCAACCTCTCGAGAGTGTTTAAAACTGATATATCAACCGTACTCACGGTTAAGAGCGGCCTGGACCCTCACAGATTAGAGTTTTAAAAGAAAATGACTCATGGTAATTGATGGTGATGGATGGCGATGATGAATAGTTATGATTGTGGTTTATTTTCAATTACTTTACTGTTTTTATAATATTTCAGTTATGGGATGGTTATGCTAATCATTGTTAGTATTAAAATTTGACCAATTAAAAGCAACCACTATGCTTGTCCACTGTAAAGTCAGTCCACTTTACCTTAAACGGAATACTTGTTGAGTACGACATGTACTTACCCTTGCTATCTCAAAAATATAGCTCTACTCTATTCAAGTTGATGATGGCATGAAGACGAAGTGGATCTAGAAGTCTCCTCGGTATTTAGGCGTACGTAACCTCAGTTAACATTTTTGTGAAGATGGAGTTCAGCTATAAGATAGAAGTTCCGCTATACTCTGATATGACTTTTGTGTCAAATGTAAGTTTTACACGCTCATATAAATCACTGTCTTTTGATATGCACTGATGAAGTCGGCCGTATGTGTGGAAAATGGATCCTGGACACACATATGCTGTCATCTGGTTTTGTTTCTAAAACCGGGTGCGACACCAGCACCCCTCTAAGTGCGGAGAGGATACAAAGTAACCCCCAACCTGGAACTGTAGCCCCCACCCAGAACCTTAATCTTCTTCTTGACCAAATCTGGATTTCCATTTAGGTAAGGTCTCAGGTTAAGGCTAAATCGAGAGGGATCTCGATTTAGTTTTTGGGTTACATGAATTCTAGACACGAACAGCTAGAAGCCTAGAGCTCGCTAGCTACATCTAAATCAGTGATTCTGTAAGATAATCCTATATGGAGTATGTGGGAATGAAGTGTGAAATGTGCAAGCAGCTAATTTTTCTATCTCCAGGTCTCTACAGAATATAATCCTACCTTTTGGTTTGTTTAATTATTTCAGAGAGTTACTTCATAGAGTCAGTCTAGAGGTGATTGTGTGCAAAAAAAAAAAAAAAAAAGACAGAGCTTCTTCGATCAAGAGACCATTCCGGAAGGTGCGCTAAACACGCCACTAGAGTAACCACCACTAGTGACCAAAATATCATGTTTGCTATGGATTACGCATCAATGCCATGAAAAATTGTAGAACGTACACCATGCACCATGTTTGATAATATTAACATATTGGGCAGGGAATCAATCCACCAAGAGAAATTTGAACCAGGAATGTTCTGATCTGACCAGTGGCAAAGATCGATCTCCAAATAAAACTTACCATTGCCCGCTTCTGTACAATAATCCATCATGCGCGAATCTCTGAAAACCTTCGATCTCAGTGGCCGGCGCCACGAGGGCTAGACCCGGCCGGCAGCCTCGCCATGAGCATGGCCACCGCCTCCCTCGCCTTCACGGCAGGCGGCGGCAAGCAGTCGCCGTCGCAGGGCGCTGCGCCGACGGCACAGCCCATGCTCGCGACGGCAACGACGGCGGCTAGAACCAAATAGGCCACCACGATGCGAACCAACCAGCTCCTCGGCGAGTCCATCGGCGGTCGATCGGCGTGCCGGCCGCCGTTGAGCCGGCGGCTACAACTGCCTTTGGGTGATGCCTAGCAGCATGCTATTTATACCAGAACACGTACGTGCGTTTGGTTGAGACGTTCCTGGTGTACCAGCATCACACGTGTGCGCTGCAAGGACATAAATGGGAGCTATATACAGGTGCTCATCTGCATCTCCGCCGGCCACCGACAGTAGTAGCAGCAGTACCAGACGACGGGCTTAATTTTGACATGGTTGTTATTGATGGTGCTTTGCAGCTAATTAAGCTCGTTTTGCTTGGATGAGGTTAACCGGGGATCAGCGTGGGTGAAGCGACGATGGAGGAAGATGACGGTAGCTTTTCACCAAATGTAATTGGTGGGCAGGCATGGATTTCTGATCTATGGGCTATGGCTACTGGATGGTGTGTAGCCTACTGATACTGCACGATCCAGCACAGCTATTCTTCAGCCGTGCAAGTCGATAGTTCTGCCAGATTTTCTTTTCCTTTTTCCTGTACGTGATTTCTGAGAATAAATGCGATGTGAATGGACGGGGAGAAATGCACGCAAACACGCATATGCAATATTTTTTTTTGAGTGTAAAGAGAGAGCTTTATTCATTACTCAAAGTCTGGTTACAATCTTGAGCAATAAGTTGCTCGACACATGCAGGAGCACGCTCTCTCCACACGGCACTGTGGTTCAAGCGTTTAGCTAGCTGAGCGAGCTCATTCGCAACAACATTCTGCTCTCTCTTTACATGCAAGAAGTGGACGCTCTGTACTTGCTTACTGGCCTCTAGCGTTTCCTGGATGATGAAGGAATTTGCAGACCTTTGTGCCTCCTCTTGCCACAAGTACTTGATCATCGTCTTGCAGTCACTCTCTAGGATCACCTACCCTGCAGTCCATTCCGCCGCGAGCCGCATTTGCAAATATTTAATGCCACGTGTGCATACCAAAGTTACTAGCTCTGCCTAGCAGTTTGGTTTCACTGTAACATAGGTGCTGCCTTAGAACGAGAGGTCGTTGATTTTTTCTGTTACAACATCTGGCCAGTTATACTATTCTAGAAAATTTATATATGTTAATTATTTTTTTGTTACGGTTTTATTTATCATCGTAAATATTCAAATCATAGCCTGTATTTCTTTTAGTATTTAGCACTAACATTTTAATTAAGAAGAAGGATCAAACATTGTATCAAACAACAAGTCAATTTTCCCTAATAATTTAGGATGGAGGGACTAGGGAGTATAACCTATTACCATACTACACCCGGTGATCAAAGGGTCAATTTCATGCATCTAAAAACATGAAAACCACTTTCCTCGTTTGGAAACATATAAAGATCATTGTAACACATTTAGAAGTTTTCAAGTTATTTTTCAATGATGCAATAAGCAATCATATCTTATACATCTACTGTCGTGGATATGTAGTAGCTTGGTTGCCATAAAATTTCACCCACTAACAACTCTACAATTTTACTCCTCTTGCACCGCCAACTACATAAATGTCCCAACAAACCAGAGTACTGCATATATTTCCTATTAGCATGCATCCAACAGATGCCGCACCACCGCGTCTATATATACACACAAGCACCACTTTCTATTCATGTACGTTACCCTTGCATGATAAGGGTCACAATATTACGTCATCCAGTTGGCATCATCATCATATACATGCATGGAGACAAGGGCTTAGCAAGAGCCGCTGTTTCCATCGGAATGGAAGGCTTTGGGAGGACTCGTCTAAGGAGAGAGAATGCCGATTGTGGCTTTGAAGGAGTCTTTGGCTTCGAGGACGTATGGATCGGAGGGTCACAGTTCAAGTGCAGTGGCCGGGATGGCATGCTGATGAGATCCATATTGCAAGCTAGCTATTGCAAACAAGTCACTGCAGCACGGTCAACAGCTTCCAGAACATCTTCGACCCTCTGAGTACCTAGCGCTCTCGGCTGCCGTCGTTACCAAGTACTTAGCGATGTTGGATCTGCTAGGTGCAGAGGACCACAGAGTTCTGCGCTAGACGAGTGGTGGTCTGTACGCTACAGCATGAGCTCAGCCTATGTGATGATGCATCAGGGGATCACTACTAGCCCTTCCAGGGACTCCAGCTTGTTTGGAAGACGTGGGCGCCGCTGCGCGTCAATGTTTTGCTCTGCCTCGCTTGCATTGTCGGCGGCGGCACTGGACGGCCGACATGGTGATGGTCTGGTATGGACGCGCACGAGCATTGCTTTATTCTAGGTGATGAGCCTGAGAAATGAATTAAAAAAAGTTTACATCATATAGAGAACTTTTCAAAATGTTAGGCCAACGAAGAAACCAATGACGGAAGGAGGGGGTTTAAGGTCGGCAGTAATCTTCAAATGTTGTTGAAGTTACATAGGACCTCTATGTTCCTAGTAACTGTGGGGTTTATTAAGCCTAATTTTTTTACTAATAATTGTATTTGTCTTTGTCTTACTGTTATTAATTAGAGATTTTTTTGAGCTTCCACGTTAATCCTCACCAGACGCGCTAAGAAAAAGATAAATCCTATCTCACAAAAATCAGATACATCCGACCGTCGATCATGTAGTTCTAATAATAATAGCCATTAGATCTATTAGTCCATCAATCCGTGCTCTTGCATGGGTTAGAGTTTTGGAGATATAAATTTAATCCGTAAGAATATTAGAGCTGATTGTTTTAATTCATCTTTTGTAATGTCATTGTGGGTAATGGAGATGCAAATTTAGAAATTATTTTAATTTATATTTTATTATGTCATATTGGGTAATTTATTATATGTAGATTTAGGGCTTATTTTAATTCATATTTTATAATGGCGTGTTGAATAATTTATATGAAAATTCAAGGGGTTATTTTAATTCTTATTTCATAATGGCATGGTGGATAATTTTATGCAAATTTAAGGGGTTATTTAATTCATATTTCATAATGGCATGATGGTCAATTTTTATACAAATTTATGCGATTATTTTATTTTATCTTTCGTAATGTCATGGTGGGTAATTTTTTAAAAACTATGATAGATCTAATGATTATTATTATTAGAGCTATATGATGGATGAAGGGATGTTTTTTATTTTTGTGAGAATTCTTAAGATTTTTATCTTTTTCTTAGAAAACAGATATATTATGAGAGCTACATGATGGATGACAGGATGTTAACTACATAGAAACAGATCTAATGGATATTAAGATTTCAATCTGCAATTGATGATAGGTGTTTCTAATTATTGTGAGAATTTCTATGATTTATTTTTTATTTAGCGCATCTTATGAGGATTAATAAGGAGCCTTTAAAAGGAATCCACAATTGGTAAAAACAAGATTAGACACAAATATTTGTTTCATAAAAAAGTTTCTAGCATCTTTTTTAAAAGGTTACGGATGATTTAGTAGTGTAAATTTGTAAATAGGATAAAAAAATTGACAAAAGCTTGAGAGTAAATTTGGAAATAGAAAAAATCTGCTAAAAAAGAAGAAATTTGCTTTCATTGAGAATTGGACTCAAAACATTTCATAATGGCAGTGGTGGATAATTAATTAGAAGATGGGAAAATTATCCAAAAAATAAGAAATTTATTTTCGTTGAGAATTGAACTCAAAACCTTTCATAATGGCAGATGTGGGTAATTACTTAGAAAACAGATCTAATGACTATTAATATTCCAATCTGTCTATTGATGGTTGGATGTTTCTGATTTTTGTGAAAATTTCTAGGATTTCTCTTTTGAGCCTCTAATTAGTAACAGTAAGATTATATTTTCTAAAAAATTATCCACCATGCCATTATGAAAAATAAAATATAAATAACCCAATAAATTTGGATAAAATTACCTACCATGCCATTTTGAAATACGAATTAAAATAACCCTTCTAAATTTGTATATAAATTGCCCACCATGCCATTATAAAATATGAATTAAAATAAACTCTAAATTGACATATAAATTACCCAATATGCAATCATGAAAGATAAATTAAAATAACCTCCTAAATTTGCATATAAATTACTTATGATGTGTTATGACAGATGAATTAAAATAAATGCCGCTAATATAACTAAGGATTAAATCTGTATCTCATAAAACTTTAACCTATGCGAAAACACGGGTTGATGGACTAGGTTTTCTACTAATAATAAATTATACTCATCTGCAGTTATTTTATCTATGTTTGCACAATCAAAGTTCATTGTTTTTACTAGAATAGAGTCGGTTTGTCTTTGTATATTGTTTATTGTTGACAATGGTTTTTCTATATCAAATTTCAAACTCCACCCTAGAAAGAACCAAAATTTTATTAGGGCCAAGAAAGTAATTTCATTTCTCCTGTACTCCTAATTAACTAAGCCTCTTGCACATCAGACGCCTTTGCCTATAAATACCCTGTTGTACATCCTGCACTCGGACGCAAATTGTACACTTGCGTTGATTTGAGTATTGATAGTTTACAAGGTGAATTGGATGCATGGAAGGAGTGCAGGTTTCCAACGAGCTAGCATCGTGATTTTCTTTTGGACAAGAAAGATATATTAAATTTCAAGAACAATACAACGAGAACTAGGTATTAACCAGAGCGATCTCTGTGATAGGAATGGAAGGCATCGGGAGGATTAGGCATCATTTCACGCTTAATCGTTGACGAGAGCAGAACGCTGGCGGAGCCGAGCGCCGCGTGTGGGAGAGAATTGAGCCAGGGAGGCAGGAAGAGGAGCGAAGCGAGGCTAGGCGATGAAGCTCTATTCGTGTGTTGGCGTGTAGCGGCGCGACAAGGGGTGCGTGGATGAGGTGGTGTGGTTTGAACAGCGACGACAGGGCTTGAGTTTGGCATGAACCCGTAACTTGGAGATCAATTTCCGTGTCATTTGGCTCTGACTCTTATACAGAAATTGCAACAAGCGTTACAAGCTTCAGTAAAAGCATTTGGTCAATAATTTTGAAATGTTTCATGAGGAATTCGGCTCTGAAGTTAGGATTTCATACTGGTTTGCCAGAGTTCAGATTCTAAACCAAAATGCTAAATTTGACCGATTTAGCTCGATATTTGGGGTAAATATATATATATGAATATATGTACCAACAGTGCATATGTTCTCTAACTAGATCTATTTAACAAACACCGTGCCGTGTGTACGGGACCGCAGCCAGAGGTTTTGCTTGGGTACCTGTGGATTGAAGTGGATTTGGAGTGGAATGGAGAGATTAGTGTGTGTTTAAATCTTCAATAGTTTAAAATTTTCTCTAATCTTTTCCATTCCATCTCAATCCGCTTCGATACACGAGTAGCCAAACAAAAAGCCCTGAGCGATTCTACGCGTGCACCCGGCCGATTTGGGTCCTGTGTAGTGTGTACCCTGCACTGCAACCGATTACTGTAGGTGCCATACCGATACCGACCGACCGACCGACGGCTATGGTTACATTCGGAATGGAAGGGTCCAGGAAGACTGGCATGACCGGAGCCGACCACGATCTTAGCACGATCACGTGTTAGCACCGTGCGAGTGGCTTCGGTGGCGGAGCGTATATGATCCAAGGACACACCTCAAGTGAAGGGTCCACATGCTGCTCACTTCTTTCCGGCCAACTCTTTATTATTGAGTCTGTCTAATCTACAACCGGGTGCTTTTGAAGAACCGGCTGTTTCGAGTAGACAGCTCTAGTAGTTTTCACATGGTAATCACTACTGGTTGGATGACACTGACAATTAATATGCATGGTGTTTGGTTTGGCTAATCACTACTCAATTTGTTCCAGATGAGATGATCCACGATCCGTTCGTTATGAGTTGTGTACTTGTGTCTATGAATTTTAGCGGAATGAATTTATCCTCGCCATAGTACGTACTAATTATTATTAGCGAGTAACTTAAAAAGCTAGTGAGATGATTGACGTTTCTGCCGATGATTGACGTCATGTTGAAATGTTGGGTATGAAAGAGCGGAAGAGAAGACCGGAGACCATCAACCTCCACGGCGTCCGCAAGTTGGTCTCTGACGATGATGACAACTTCCTGCTAGGCCTCGCTTGCACCGAGCTCGTGGACATGCTGAGGTCGGCCTCTGACTCTGCGCTCGCCGCGTGCTGCACCGACCCCATCCTCCACGAGTTCAGGGACACCTTCCTCAAGTTCGCCAACGCCGGGCGTGACCACCACCGCTGGGCACCGGCCTCCTAGAAGGAGATGGACACCCGGGCGCAAAAGATGGAGAAGCAGGTGGCCAGCACCACAACGCTTCGGAGGGCCATGGAGGAGCTGGCCAAGGCCGAGCTGGACTCCGGTAGCTCATCCACCTCCTGTGCGGCGGAGGCCACCGCAGCAGCCTGTCGGCGAGCAAGATCTTGTTTTGAGTTTGTTGTGCATGGCTGTTTTCTTTATGTCTTGCTTTTCAGGTTTTGCTCTCTTCTTATCTATTAATACAAACTACACAAACTTCCTGCCTGTTATTTTGAAAAAGCGCTTGCAACTTACAACCCAATCCTTCCTCCACTAGTGTTGCTCCGTGAAAAGGGTTTGTGGTCCCATGTAGCAAGAATGTTGATTGATAAACATACATATGTCATTGTTTCTTGAAAACGAAATGTGAGCTGAATAATGCAATCTTGCAGAGAGCTCTGGTCTCCATTGAGGCTTGCAAAAATACATTATTCAACAAATAATTTGTCCTGGTTGTTCACAGAGCAAAAGCAAAGTACTTACCAGAGAAAGAATATGTGCTCTCAGTTTCTTGACCCTCTGTTTTTTGTTTGGTTTAGCCTGGTACTACTCTTGTAACATCCTGCTTGTGGGGCGGGGGGGGTGGGGGGGGGGGCTCCAGTTTCCCTAAAAAGATGTGAGCGGAGATGAAGCTGAGCTAAGTTTTCTTAGATAAAGGAAAAGCATCCAGCCTCAGCACTCTCAGCTGAGCCAAGGAACTGGCATATGGCCAGATGAACGCAGATTTCATCAACAAGACTTAATTTATATTGTGGCGTAATTTCATCATATTGTCGTAAGAAAATGAACGCATCTAGTAAATTTTAACCGAAGGAAGAATTTTGAAGACATGGGTTCCAAATATTGTCCTCTTCCGCACATAACAAAAAAAATACTAAATAAACTAGAGCAAAATAAGAACAGTAACCATTGATGACACCATAATAATGAAGATTTTTTTCTCAAGTTTTGTAGGCTTCATAACCATATTCAGTTGCCCATCACAATTCATTCATTTCGTCCTCTCACCCTGCAACGTCCTCAACAACTCTTATTACTACTCAGTAAACCCACTTGCTTCCTTTTATATATGTATCTGTCCCCTTCTTCCTTTCCCATCGTGGTCACATGGTTCACTCCTAAACTATAGCACTGCAGAGGCTAGACTAAGATTACCCCCATTATCGCGAAGAAACACAACTCCGATCCAGCACTCAATTGTTTTTGGTTTTCTTTAGTTGAGAGGGGAGGGTCGTAGGATGTGAGCGAGAAGATCAAGAAGGGCACCACTACCACTACTAGTTGTAGGAATGGAAGGCATGGAGGCATTTTCTCTAATAACTGTACGACACAATTCTTCATATTGACATCTTATTTCACTCTCTTTTTGACATAAAAGTAAGCAATCATGCTCTGAAGATCTCTAATACCAATTCTTTGCAGAATTGCAGGAGGGGTCCTATGATCCAGGGGCGGAGCGTAGTGGAGGCGAAGCTGGGTAGTGGCCCCTACTTCCTCCGTGCAACGCAAACTATAGTCTGTATGTTTGGGTGCTGAAGTGCTGCGTAAACTACATGTCTACCTGTCTTTTTGTGTGCTGAAGCTAGAAAACAGCTATTGAGAGTAGTCACAAGCTCGTACCGCATTACGTTTTGAGAAGTCATCACCACTGAGCGTGGCTCCTGCCCAATGTGCAGCGTGTGCACGTCTCTAATTGGCCTCGCCTTTGTTTAGACTCACGCTCCGCCACTGCTATGATCGTTTGGCATTGGGTGAATGGAATCTCATCAGCTACGCATCTGTAACCCACCTCCCTTTTTCGGGAGAGCCTCGTTTGTTTTATCCGTTGTATTCTGCAGATACATAGTTGTTACTAACCGCAGTTGTTTGATCGATCTGTGGTGCTCTACCGTAGAGCTCAATTTCTAAAACTTTGTATCCCACACAAGTGTTACCAAATCCTTACTCGGCGCCCGCGCGCCCCGACGCACGGGCATATCGAGTCTGAGGTGACGTGAATTTTGTTTGTTGGGGGCTTGGGGCGCAGGCGCTTAGATGCACACAACACCTTAGCGAGTATTTGTGCATCGCTGGCGTGCATTCGCTGATCAAGGCTGCCGGACTCGCAAATAATTTGTTTGTATCTCTACCTAGCAGATACTTTAACTACGCCTTGATGCTTTGATTTTGCAGTTAAATTGTTGATTCTTCCACTGGTACAATGGTACTATCTCATCAATTCGTTCTTTAATTTCTTGATGATCCTCAGCCCTTTCCCTTTGGGCCTGTTTAATTTGTTTCAGCTCTCCCCCACCTCCCAAACTTCAAACAGCGTGCGGAAAAAACTCCGCTTCAGGCATACGCGTTTTAGCGGTTGTTCGATGCAACGCGAATTTCTATCATGTCTATGTATTCTTGAAAGCATGTTGTTCTTGATACAGACTTCTACGCAGGGAGCGTTTGGAACGTAAGAATTTCACAGACAACAGTTCAATTTCACGAGGAAAAACATAAGAATGGGAAAAATTTCCACATTCCAAACATGCCTCAGTGATTATGGACACGAACAGCTAGAGCCTAGAAGCCCTAGCTACAGCTACTTTAGTGATTCTGTAAGGCAATACTAATTCCTATGTAGGAAGTGAAATAGGAGTATAATTTAGGCAGATAATTTTTCTATCTCCAAGTCTCTTCAGAAACTAATCCTGTAAAATAATCCTACCTTGATTAGTTTATTTCAGAGAATTACTTCATAGACTCAGTCTAAGACTCAGTCTAGAGGAGTAGAGGTGATTATCTGCACACACAAAAATAGGAGTATTATGAAGAGATCGTTCCGGAAGGTGCACTTAACCCGCCACCACTAGTGACCAAAATATCATGTTGGTTTTGATTACGTATCAATGCCATTGCCATGAACAATTATAGAATACCATATTTCACACTATTAACATATTGGGCAGGGAACCAGTACAGCAAGAGAAATTCGAACCAGGAATGTTCTGATCTGACCAGACCAGTGATATAATTAAGAACCTTGTGATCTCCATGTATACCACTGCCCGCTTCTGTACAGAGTCCAGGCACGCTTGATCCATCGTCCTGCGCGAATCTGAAAACCTTCTACATCTCAGTGGCCCGCGCCACGAGGGCTAGACCCGGCCGGCAGCCTCGCCATGAGCATGGCCACAGCCGCCTCCCTCGCCTTCACCGCCGGCGGCGGCAAGCAGGCGCCGTCCCGGGGCGCTGCGCCGACGGCACAGCCCATGCTCGCGGCGGCAACGACGGCGGCGAGAACCAGATAGGCCACCACGATGCGAACCGACCAACTCCTCGGCGAGTCCATCGGCGGTCGATCGGTGCGCCGGCCGCCTTTGGGTGATGACGAGCATGGTATTTATACCATCAGCACACTGCACACGTACGTGCGTTTGGTTGAACCGTTCCTGCTGTACCGCACCACACGTGTGCGCTGCAAGGACATGGATGTGCGCTAGAGAGCTAGCTGTGTGGTGCTCATCTGCATCTCCGGCCGGCCACCGTCAGTAGTAGCTGCGGTACCAGACGACGGGCTTAATTTCGACATGGTTATTGAGGGTGCTTTTGAAGCTAATTAAGCTCGTTTTTCTTCTCTCCGGATCCCGGCCGCGTCAGTTCTTGGATGAGATTAATCGGGGATCAGCGAGAAGGTCTGCACAGTGAAGGCGATGGTGGAGGAAGACGACGGTAGCTTTTCACCAAACGTAATTGGTGGGCAGGCATGGATTTCTGATCTATCGCTAATGGATGGTTTCTTTGGACTTGTAGCCTACTGCTACTGCACGATCCAGCACTGCTATTCAGCCGTGCAAGTCGATAGTTCTGCCCGATTTGTTCTTCTTTTTCTGTACGTGATTTCTGAGAATAAATGCGATGTGAATGGACGGGCAGAAATGCACGCAAACACGCATATACAAATATTTAATGCCACGTCTGCATACCAAAGTTACTAGCTCTGTCTAGTTCGGTTTCACTGTAATATAGTTATAATAGCCCATCAATTGATCCTCTCGCACGGTTAGAGTATTAGAGAATATAAATTTAATGCGTAATAATATCAGAGCTGGTTGTTTTAATTCATGTTTTGTAATGTCATTGTGATAATGTATATACAAATTTAGAAATTATTTTAATTTATATTCTATAATGGTACATTGGGTAATTCATATATAGATTTAGGGTTTATTTTAGTTCATCTTATATAATGGTATGGTGGGTAATTTTATGCAAATTTAAAAGGTTATTTAATTCATATTCATAATGGCATGATGGGCAATTTTTATACAAATTTAAGAGATTGTTTTGTTTCATCTTTCATAATGTCATGGTGAGTAATTTTTTAAAAACTATAACAGATCTAATTACTACTATCATTAGAGCTACATGATGGATGACATGATGTTTTTAATTTTTGTGAGAATTCTTAGAATTTATCTTATTCATAGAAAAAAGATGTATTATTAGAGCTACATGATGGATGACGGGATGTTAATTACATAGAAAACAAATCTAATGGCTATTAAGATTTCAATCTCCAATTGATGATAGGATGTTTCTGATTATTGTGAGAATTTCTATGATTTTATTTTTTATTTATCGCATCTTGTGACGATTAACAAGAGGCTCTAAAAGAAGTATTCAATTAGAAATAGCAAGGTTATGCACAAAATATCTGTTTCATATAATGGTTTCTAGCATCTTTATGAAAAAAAAAGTTACGGCATCATTTAGTAGTGTAAATTTGTAAATGCGAAAAAATTGACAAAAACTTAGAGTAATTTTGAAAATATAAAAAATCTGCTAAAAAAGAAGAAATTTGTTTTCGTTGAGAATTGAACTTAAAACCTTTCATAACGGCAGATGTTGGTAATTACTTAGAAAATAGATCTAAAATATGGGAAAATCTACCTAAAAAAAGAAAAATTTATTTTTGTTGAGAGTTGAACGCAAAACCTTTCATAACGGTAGAGGTGGGTAATTACTTAGAAAACGAATCTAATGGCTATTAATATTCCAATCTGCCAATTGATGGTTGGATGTTTTTTATTTTTGTGAGAATTTCTAAAATTTGTCTTTTTTCTGGTGCGTTTTGTGAAGATTAACGTGAAAGCTCTAAAAGAGCCTCTAGTTAATAATGATAAGATAAGATAGGTGCTCCCTTATAACGAGAGGTTGTTGATTTTTTTGTTGTTAGAGCATCTGACCAGTTATACTATTTTAAAAAAATTTTACAGTTTTATTTATCATCGTAAATATTTAAAGCATAACTTATGTTTTTTAGTATTTGCACTAACATTTTAAATAAGACTAGTAAAAATGCATGTACATATCGCACGTGGCTAAAAAATTGTTTTTAGTTAAGTGTAGAAGGCACGTGCATTTTTTGTTTGCCCATCGCTGTATATAGTGTTTTTATTGCAGCTTGCAATTTTTGTGCTTGCGCTGTAGTTGCAACAATCGAAGTGTTGTGCAGCATAGCACCAGCTGTATTGACGGCTATAACAACAATTTAATGTGGATTAATTTAAGGAACTAATATTTAAACTTAACATTTAACCTTATAATTTAACAAACCTATGAATTTTTATTATTGAACGAGACGAATGGGGAGTTGTCTAAAAAAGTCAACTGCGTTGCACATAGAGCTAAAGAGTCAAAAAAAAAACTTAGTCTAAATACTTCTAGAATAAACAAATCACATCAAACTCATTTAAAATTCTCAACTCAATGTGTAAATTTAACCCGAACTCTCAAAATTTATGAAAAAGAAAGAAAAATAAAATTCACTAATTCGGCCTTCAAAGCCCATCATGTTGGGCCACAACACGCCCAGCACGTCTCGCCTCGCCGCCTGGTGGCTCAAGACGGAAAAAAGGGGTGCGTCCGGTCGAACCCTACCCTACCCCCACTCCGTCCTTGCTCTCAATGGCTCCCTCCTCGCTCTCTCCCCCACTCCACACGCTTTCCTCCGCAGCCGGCCCGTCCGCCTCCTCCTGCTCCGCCAGACCCGAATCCGCACTGGCCCCTGGACGCCTCCTCCCCCCGTCCCGTCGCACCGGCCTTCTCCGCTCTGTCACGCCAACCGCCTCGTCCCGCCTCGGCACCACCTCCCTGCCTGCGGCGGGCGGGCCACCTCTCCTCCCCCACCCCGGTGGGGTCAGATCCGCACTGTCTCCCTGCCCATGGTGGCCTCCCTCTCCCGGATACACCCGGCCGCCGGGTTTGCCGCCACGCGGTCCGCCTTGTCCCGGCCAGTGGAGGTGGGATCCGCGCGGCCACCGCGTCCTCCCGCCCATAGCGGCCTCCCCCGCCCCACGGTTGGCGGATCCACATGCCTGGTGTGATTTTTTCTCTCTGTTCTTGTTCTTCCTTGACAAGAACGAAGACACGAGTTATGATTATGACCATGTTGGTCCATATCTTTGGGAACAAAATTAAGTTGTACCTTTGTCAACGTACAGTATGTATGGGACTGTATTCGGTTTTCGTTGGGCTATGGAGAGATCTAATTGGGCTGAATCATACATGTGTTAGTAGAGCTCCAAAATCTCATCTAGGAACTATTCGGGTGAAAAAAACGGTGAGAAAAAACAATGAAAGAATTATGACCGGAACTAATTAGCACGGCAGAAACGCTGTTTCTTGGGCATGCGTTGGGGGGCGTAGGCCTGGGAAGAGGCCCGCCAGATTAGATATGTGGTGGGATCAATGTTTAGATCTAAGGATGAATAAACATAGCGGGTAGAAAATAAGTGGGTAGATATTATTATTTTTCAATTCGTTCTTTTATAGGGTAGAATAAGGATCAAACATTATATAAAAAAACAAGTCAATTTCCCCCGATAAAGGATGGAGGGACTAGGGAGTATAACCTATTACCATACTACACCCGGTGATCGAAGGGTCAATTTCATGCATCTAAAAACATGAAAACCACTTTCCTCGTTTGGAAACGTATAAAGATCATTGTAACACATTTAGAAGTTTTCAAGTTAATTGTTTTTCAATGATGCAATATCCATAGACCATGGTGCATCTATACTTGCTATTTTCAAGTTAATATGATGCAATATCATATTGACGTGGAGATTTCGAAAGGAGTCTCTAATTAATAATAGTAAGATTCGTAATTTTCTGCAACATGCAACATTAAAATTAAAAGATTGTTTGACCAAGTTTGTCAAGGTGACTATAAACTTCTACCACATCAAACAAATAAACTATCGAAATAAATTTCATCGCTGGTTGGTGCGTGTTGAATTCTGCGTGCTCTGCAGTCTGCAGATGTTGTTGACCATAAGCTCATGCACATCACATGGAACTATGGAAGGAGATCTTAACCAGTGCAGCGCATGCTGAAAAGCAGTCTAATAATTGAGGTGATATAGTGCTTCTGTGTTTTTTTTTTTGTCCATGCATCATCAATCCCACGGTGGGACGGATCGATCTGCTTTCGGTCATTGATCAGTATGGAGTGCTGGCGATTTCACGAGAGCGAGCGGCTGCATGTTGCACTTGCAGGAGGTCATCAAAGTTTCACCAGCCACTCTACTAGTACACAGAACGACGATATGGAGGAGGAGAAATGCATCCTCTCTGTTGATTAGATCAGCAGACAGATCTGCTTCCTTTAGCAACAGGGAAGAGAAAGCTAACTAGTGCTACATATTGTAGCAAATATATACAGGATGGTAGTGTGTCGATCGTGCAAAACTTCGTAGGAGTGTATACTCCTATAGAAAATAAACAAGATCAGTAAAAAGAGCAAGGTATCAAAGAATCGTGTATTACATACATATATATTAAGTACACACACGCATATATACCGTTTCGTGTGTGGCCTAGCTATATTCAAGCATCAATCATATCGCGCATATATACTGATCCGATCCGATGAATAAATTAGAGATAATCCAAAGCTAGCAGCTAGCTAGGCGAGAGCTGATGGAGTTAGTGGCCGGGCCCCCTGGGGCTGGGCCCCGCCGGCAGCCTGGCCATGAGCATCTCCACCGTCTCCCTCGCCTTCTCCACCACCGCCGCCGGGTACACCACCACCTGCTGCAGGTACGCTGCCGCCGCCGGCGTGCTGCTGGTGTCCTCCTCCCACCCTCCGCCCGCTCCAGCACCAGTCGCCGCCGCCGGCGCCGGCCTCACCGCGCTGGCAGCGCTCGCAGCCGCAAGGAAAGCGACGACCGCGAGCACTGCAAGAACCGCGCACCGCCTCCGCGAAGCAGCCATATCGATCGCTCGAGATCAGCTAATAAGCTAGCCGATCAGACGATAGATCGATCGATCCAAGTGGAAATTAGCTGCCGAACTGCGAGCAGGTGGGTGCGACGACCGTACCGTGCGTGCGTTTTTGGCTGGAGCTGGAAGGGTAGGTGTACGTGAGTCGATCGGCGCGGGTCTCTGGCCGGTGCTCGCGCGCGCGGTCGTCGTCGGCGTGTGTGGCGCCGCGCGCTACGTGCTTTATATAGAGGAGAGCTCGTCGTCGTCGTCGGGGATCTGATCTCTCGCGGTCGATCAGTGGCGGGGTCGGTGGGATCGTGACGCGGTTGCTGATGCACGACGTACGCGGGAGGAGGCCGTGTGAAATGTATGGCGTGCAGTGGACTACGCATGCATGCGCAGCTTCGTAGCGACATGCAGCATGCTGCCCGGTGCTGACTGATGGCGACCATAGAAGGGAAACAAAGATGGGTGGTTTGGTGGTTTTGGCCGCGTGGACTCCAACTCGATCGATGGGCTCATGGGCAGATATGTTCGTCCGTACGTATACGTACGTGCCGAGCCCGTCGTTTCCACATCAAAACGGCCGGCAGCCGAGCCGAGTCAGCACTCAGCAGCGGGTCTTTGAATGAATTTGCTATGACAAATTAAAAACATGTCAATTAAATCGTGTACATGTTGGAGCAGCAAGTGGGATTGTGTTTATTTCAGCCTCCTACTAATTCCGCTAGCTCTCGGCTACTTTGCTGATTCCCCAGGAAAGACCAGCTGCTAATTTAAGCAGAAGAAAGGGCGTGTGATCTCCTCGTCGTACCATCCCAACGATGTATCACTGTTTATTCACTATTTCAATTATCTTTATCTCTGTCTACAGTAGCGCTGCAGTATTAAACAATGTTACAGACAGTTTTTTTACTCCACCGTAGGGGATAGCCTCACACACTGGCTACACGTACGTTCCTTCCTAGCTCGGTGGTCAGTTCTGCATATATCTATATATATCCGTGATTCGTTTCTTCTGCTCGGCGGCAAATCTGACTGCAAAAAGCTAGCGGCCGCATCTACCTCTAGCTACGAACCGAATCGTTTCTAGCATGGACTGACTGAAGAACGACGGAGCCACCGAAAGTTCCGGCCAGGAACGAAACGGACGCAATTGCAAGCGTCCATGCATCCCTCGGTCACTGGCCCAACATGGTGACATGGTAACCATTATTAATTACCCATTATGCATGACACACGCTGCATACACCTCGATTCGTTTGTCGTCGTCCACCCGCTCATTTGGAACACGCAGGATTTATATAAAATATGAATAGAATAGAGCTGTCTCTCTCGCAATTCTCAATCAATGGCGAGATAGTTCGGAGAAAAACCTTGCTAATCTCAAATATCACTGATTTTTTAAAAAGAAGTCTGTAACTTTGATCCAGATAGTATGCCAAGATATTTCACTTTCCGAAATAACATGACCCAATATCATTAAAAACTTTTTTTGTATTTTGTGTTTGTAGAATATTCTCTTAGTAGTTTAATAGGGACAAAAATAGTAAAATATATTTTTAAGAAACATGAGTGCTATATATTTTAAAACATATAAAATGATACATATGTTTGGTATGGCTTTTCTACCGCTATCTCTCGGAGAAGGATTTCAGTCGGTTCAAGGAGCTACTCAGTTGAGAGCCAACACGTTGTTGCCGACTCCAGAGATTCAAGGTCAAAGTCGATGTGTTGCCATCGCCTCTAGAAAGACAAATCATAGTTTCACCTCCGGTCAAGAATTGCAGGCACAAGTCGACCAGAGAAACGGTCAGTGACAAAATAATCAAGGAAAGGAGGAAGAGCGGCATGAGGCAAACTCTCAAAATCAGGGTTCCTCGCTAGATCCATTGATGGCCGATCTAAATGGAGGGTTTGTTCCTCATCGGATATTTCAAACAGCAAAAGACAGATGAAACAGGGGCAAGTGAACGCAGGAAAGGATGGAGATTAAAGAAATACTACGTTAACACTTGATATATTTACAAAGAAAGAAGATTCTTAATCTTCTTAGACGAAGGAGCTAGCCTCCCCACAGCCGATGCAACGGCTTCTCCTACACTAGCCTAAGGCATTGGGCCGAGGGGCTCATCGGGATCGCTCCCGTCATCGTCGTCGTCGTCACCGCTGTCTTCGGTCACCGCCATCATCGGAGTCCTGATGGCCATCGTCGTCTTCATCATCCTCCTCATCGTCGTTGTTGGAACCCAAACGTGGAGGAGGGATTTCTTCTTCATCAGAGGAGGCGACTAGCTCCAGCTCCTCCTCCTCTCCCATAGTCTCATCATCAGTGAGGACCCAAGAGAAGAGATCATCGTCGCTCAACGGGAGTGACTCCTCGAATAGTAGAACGCCAGTGTCCGCAGCTGCATCCTCCGCGGTGATCACTGCACCGCTACCGACCTTGCCTCATCAGTGTCGCTCTGAGAATAATCCCAGAGCCCCTCAGGCCACCAGTCTAGAAGGAAGGGTGGAGGATTGAAGGGAGGAGGGGCATGCACCGAGGAAAGAGGAGGAGAAGGAATGTTGTCCGCCATTGAAGAAGGAAGGCAAGCTCTTTCTCTTCCGCTTAGGGGTAAAGGAAGAATGAAAAGTTGAAGAATTTACTGAGGCAAGACGGTTAAATATGTCAATTGGAGAAGCCAATAAGGCGTCGCTTCAACTTCCAAGGTGAAAACCGCAGCGTTCACCAGAGGAAAGTGGGTTTTAATCATGATTTGAGGCGTTGAGGTAAAGATTTCCTGCAGAGTCAGGGTTTTAGTTTTGGGATAAAAAGAATTATCGCCAAAACTAGGGAGGGCATGTGTTGCTTCCAAATCCTAGACGGTTTAGGATTTTCCATCGGATTGGCCAAGGGACTTAATGGGCCATCCACGTAGTGGTGGCAAGATGTATCTTCGGGCCCGAAAGAGGACATGTACCATAGCATAGGAAAGTTTAAGTTCAGAAAGATAAGAGCTAGGATTTGTTTAGACGAGTTGAACTTGTTGTCCTAGTCTTCGAACTATGAATATATACCCTATTGCTTCGTAATGAAGTTAATGACGGCCATATGTTCTCAAGCAACGCGTGCTCCATTAATCTCACCTTTGGTGCATCGCCACCCCTAGCTCCTAGGGTTTTTCCAAATAAGTGTCATGCTACTCTAATCCTTCCTTGATGGTCGTTTTAGGGCTGTTAAGCGTTTGATTACGCGGTAGATCTCGTACTGAAGTGTTTTCGATGACGAGATCTACTAGTTATCACGATGAATCTCACATCAAGCGCTGCCAATCTACATATATATTTATGCTTCACATAACAGATCGGCAATGCGCGGCCAAGCGTACATAGCTTGTTCGGCTGCCACACACCATGACATGTGCCGCAACATGTGCACACGGCAGTTCGAGAGATCGATGTATAATTGGTACCCTGCTTTACATGGCCTAGTTCGTATCTGTGTTCGTGGGTCACCCCCTTGGGGTTCCGATCTATGTTCACACATACGGTTTATGTTTCAGTTAAATCTTTGCTTAGCTAGATCTATCTTTTCGTATGCGTGGCGTAATCAACCTAGGGACATTGCATTGGCTAGATCATGCTTTAGGCAGGATTTTTTGCTTCCTTGTTATGCTTCATCGACGCTCTAACCATGTAGGGTGCAAGGAGGCGATCGGCTCCTCATGAGCTGATCCACGGAAATGCCTCAAGCCCATCCAGCCATCTGGCAAGAATTTAACTCCAATGTGTTGTTCATGTATCTGCAAGGTGATCTTTGGTACAAGGAGGCCATTGCCAGAATTTCATTAGATAGTTAAGAAAGACTTGGCTATCATTGTTAGCATCACCAAGGTGATGTTATATTTTAACTCATGGACCCTATATCATACTGTACAAATTACTAGATGAATCACATTTGACTGTATTTACTTATTGATTTTAGGGGGAGATTCAGTACTCTGTTATGCACAACGAGACTTGGCGAGCCATAGTGAGAGATCACTCCCTTTATGATGTGGGCCCTTCCTTCCTTAACAAGGTAAAACAGTTCTTTTCTTAATTTACAAATAGTAGTTTTGACTAATCTATTAATGTGTGCTCTGCATAGGTTAGAATATTATCATACATGTTTGAGAATAAATTTATTTTCTGTGACTAATCTAAATCATTTTTATCTTTGGCACTCATTCATTGTGGGGATTAATATTATACTTTAGGATGGCATTGGTTTGTAATTTAAATCTAAATATAGGGGTTCCTTTAAACCATCTTTTATAATGGCATAAATGTGTAGTTTAAATATAAATGTAGGGGCTTACTTCAAAGCATCTTTTATAGTGATAGGGTTGATGATTTAAATGCAATCTTTACCTAATAATAAAAGACGGAAGGATTCTGCCGTCCGACCTCACATATTTTACATGTGGGCCTCATTTGTCAAAAATTTAATTTATTCGCGAACCAAATTTGGCATATATGGACGTCTAGGTTGCATACGTACTCCGTTTTCGACGTTTTATAGTTCTATATATCGATGGAAAGTTAAAATTACAAATGTTTCTACCAAATTGAAACCACTCTAAATATCACTTGTAGACAACAATAATCGTCGAAATAATATGACATAGAATTTATTCGCAAGCCCGATTCGGACAGTAGAAGCAGGCCACGCGAAAATGGACGCCCAGGTCGCATATAGACTCTGTTTTCGACGTTTGATATATTGACGGAAAACTAAAATAACAACATTTCTAACCCAATTGACACCACTCTAAAATTCTCTTGTAGTAAACGGAAATCATCAAAAATAATATGACATATAATTCATTCGCGAGCTCCATTCGGATGGTAAGAGTAGCTCACGCGAAATCGGACGCCCAGATCGCATATTGACTTCGCTTTCTACGCTCTATATATTTCCAAAAGGCTAAAAAAAATATTTCTAACCAAAATGATACCACCTAAATTTCGCTCGTAGACAACGAAAAAATTCGAAACAATAGGACATGAAATTTATTTGCGAGATCTATTTTTATAAATGCTTAAGGATTCTCTTTCTCCCATTGCAACGCACGGGCATTTTTGCTAGTCATCTTTAGGAATCGTACTGTGGGCAACGTAAATATAACTTTAGGCCTTTCAAGGTTATTTTAAATCTTCTTTAATAATAGTAGGCTGTATGGAATATTTTTACTCATCGGTAGTGGTTTTTTAAAAGGAAAATGAAGCTGGTGGATATATTTTAGCAGATGCATGACTAGGTGTTTCCCTTCCCTTTTTGGGATAATTTTTATGCTTAATCTTTTACCTAGCACGTTTTATCTTGAATTAATAATAGTAAGATTGCTAATCAGTTCTCTACTTTTTTCAGTTAGTTGGCTCAGTGGCAGAGTTTTCTACGAACATAGATCTTGCATGCTTCAAGAGGTACACTATTCGATGAGCTGTTTGGCTCTTGAGTTCGCAAGTTATTGGTCAGATGATGATGTAACATTGTTATACGTAGGCCCTTCCCACTTATCATACAGAGGGTGGTGGAGAACCATGCTTTGGCAGTGGTGCACTTGCGCGAGGTTCTATTAGATTTCTATGAGGTTTTGTCTTCTGGTGAGCAAGCGGCTTACCCCAAGACGACCAAGGAGCTACTGATGCACTGACTTCATTTTTGTGCAGGACCTCGACCCTTAAGCTGAGAGTAACCAATGTAAGTTCATGTGCAGGTTTACTATGCACAACAATCTTACTATTACTAATTAGAGGTTTTTTTTAGCCTCCACGTTAATCCTCACGAAACGCACCAGAAAAAAGAGAAATCCTAAAAATTCTCATAAAAATCAGAAACATCTAACCATCAATTGGTAGATTGGAATATTAATAGCCATTAGATCTGTTTTTTAAGTAATTACCCACCTCTGACATTACGAAAGGTCTTGAGTTCAACTCTCAACGAAAACAATTTTTTTATTTTTTGACAGATTTTCCCATATTTTAGATCCATTTTCTAAGTAATTACCGACTTCTGCCATTATGAAAGGTTTTGAGTTCAACTCTCAACGAAAGCAAATTTCTTCCTTTTTGACAGATTTTTTCTATTTTCAAATTTACTCTCAGTTTTTTGCTAAAAAAATTTCCGTTTACAAATTTACACTACTAAATAATCATGTATCTTTTTTCATAAAGATGCTAAAAACCTTTCTATGAAACATAAATTTTATGCATAATCTTTCTACTACTAATTGGGACTCCTTTTAGAGCCTCATTATTAATCAACACAAGATGCGCTAAATAAAAAATAAAATTATAGAAATTCTCACAATAATCAGAACCATGCTATCATCAATTGTATATTGAAATCTTAATAATAATTAGATCTATTTTCTATGTAATTAACATTTCGTAATCTATCATGTAGATCTGTTTTCTAGAAAAAAGATAAATCCTAAGAATTCTCATTAAAATCATAAACATTCTAGCATCCATCATGTAGCTCTAATAATAGTAGTCACTAGATCTATTATAGTTTCTAAAAAATTATCCACCATGACACTAAGAAAGATAAAATAAAATAATCTTCTAAATTTGTATAAAAATTGCCCATCACACCATAATGAAATATGAATTAAATAACGCCTTAAATTTGCATAAAATTACCCATCATGTCATTATGAAATACAAATTAAAATAACACCTTAAATTTGCATATAAATTACTCAACATGCCATTATAGAAGATGAATTAAAATAATCCCTAAATCTGTATACAAATTACCCAATATGACATCATAAAATATAAATTAAAATAATTTGTAAATTTGCA
The DNA here is from genome assembly GCA_030272315.1 of Paspalum vaginatum. NCBI lineage: Eukaryota > Viridiplantae > Streptophyta > Magnoliopsida > Poales > Poaceae > Paspalum > Paspalum vaginatum. The sequence goes on along the minus strand of CM059013.1, from coordinate 10,154,679 downwards.
TATACATTACTTACAATGACATTAAAAAATATGAATTAAAATGATCCGCTCTAATATTATTATGGATTAAATTTAAATCCTCTAAAAAACTAACTCATGCGAGAGTACGGGTTGATGGACTAGTGCAGTTTAATTTCCTAGGTAATTCCACGACATGCTGAGAGTAACCAATGTAAGTTCATGTGCAGGATTACATTTTTGGGTCAGGGGTTATTGATGCTGACGATCTGTTGTTGCTGTTGGAGGCGCTGACACCCGAGGTCCGAGCCTTCTGCGGTATATGGATGTAGGGTGCGAGACTGCGAGCAGAGTCACTCTCAGCTGTCCTTCCAGTCATGTTACCCGGTTATCGGCTTATCCCTTATCAGCACTTCACACTTATCTAGTACTAGAAATATATTTGCTCACTGAACTATCTGCAGCGTATTTCCTGATACATGGAACTAAGTTTGTTGCGATATTATTGACCTATCTTGGCCTTCGATGTAATGATAAGTCCTCGCAGTTTCTAGAACAGAAACAACAGCGGCACGACAGCAGTGTTAACAGTTCGACTACTCATTGTTTAGTTACCAAGTTGTGAGATCAAACGGCTTGTAGGTCGTCGAGGCGCTGGTTTTTTGTGAATCTTATCCACTGACAGGGTAGAATAATGCAAGTTCGGCTCAGAGCACACTACCCATAGTAGAGGCTCTAGCTACCGGCATTTGTTTTTGGGGTTCTTTTTATTTTGAGAAACAGCAACCGCATCTGAAAATAGAATCGGTAAAGACGAATATATGCAAACCCCGTGTGGAAAATGGGTGATGAGTTTCACAAGCCCTTGCATACTGGTGGTTGACATGCGCAAATCAATCTTGACCGCATCACAAAAAAAAAACGTTTTGCAGTACTGCTAGTGTATCGAGCAAGCCAAGAGTATTTCTTTATGTTGTTAACACTTAACAATTCAGTTCCAATACACTTATCCACATATTTGTTCACTGAACCATATGTCTGCAGTGCATTGCGAGGTACATGGAATTATATCATAGCGAGCTATATCTTGAACTTAACTGTCATAAAAATATAAAATCCCTCACAGCTTCGAAGAAGAGCAACAGCAGCACAGCAGCATTAGTAGCCCCTCCAAACTGCAATCAACGCAAACGTAGATTATTGGACCCATATCATGTCATGAACCAGGCAGCAGTAATAATCTAGGCAAAAGAAGTGCCAACAAACGCGTGCAGTTCACTACACTGCTTGTTTATGTAATTAGTTACCAAGTCCTGAGATGAAGCGGCTTGGTAGGTCGTCGAGGCGTCGGTTCTCGGTGGATCTTGTCCACGGACAGGGCAGCAGAATAGTAACGCGTCAGGAGGTTCGGCTCAGAGCGCACCGCCCGCAGCCGCAGCAGCGGCGACGACGCGCCGGCCGACGAGAATGGCGGCGAGGGCGACGGCGACGGCGACGGCGTGAAGGCGTACCTCTCGAGCCCCGGCCCGACGCTGACCGGCAGCGGCGACGGCGGCGGCGTCCGGGGAGAGGAGGAAGCGGAGGCCGCGCTGCTGCACGTCATGATGGGTCCTCTGGCTCTCCGGCAGCATGTACGTAGTACACTGGCCACACGGCGCCGTTTTGGTAGCAAAATGCGACTGCCAATCGACTGGTGTATGAGCTGGTTAATTGAACGTCGGATGGTCAGAGAGCGATGGAGAGAAGCAAGAGTGCGGTCGGTTGTGTTCACGGCATACATGTTGTATTTGTTCCCGTCGTCAGGTCTATGCCAACTACGAGTCAAGATGGTGCCAAATTAAAGGGGCTAGCTAGAGCATGATATTGCACACGTGAAGAGCTAACTTTCTCTGATGCCCATCCTTCGCAAAGTTTTTGGTTTCTTGTTGTTTAATTTTGGTGGCCACGCATGCATGAACTTGCACTGTGTTTCTGTAGACGGCTATATAGTTCTCCCGAAGAGTAGTAGACCTATCAGTCAGTCAGACCCGGCCGGATATGCAATCCGTAACGATCAGAGATGATCTCGCTGCCTCTCTCTGTTAGCTAGGTACGGTGAGGCGTGAATCTTGCGTGGCGGCTGGTATGGCTGATGGAACTGGTGAAGAAAATAGAAATGTGAGCCTGTAAATTGTTCAGTGTTAGGCTATTGACCTATTGTCACTAGAGTGAGAGTGTAAAGGATTTGCAAAACACTGAAGACGACGTACGGTGGAGATTGAAATAAAAAAGTGAGATAGAAAGAAAGTCTGGTGACGTTAGCATTAGTGTATGCAAGTCTATGTATGATGCAGTGATGTGACTTGTGTAGAAATCATACGTACGGTTTTGTTTCTCAAAGGCGGACGTGATATACACAGTATGTCATACGAGACGCTGCACACAATGCAAGTACTCCTCCTACACAGCATATACAGTAGCAACAATACACCATAGGCGCCATATGTACGTACGACATGTATAGTGCTCGTTTCCACTTAACAATAAATAATCAAGCAGCCGCGTCGTAACGCGTTCTTGTGGCGCCGCGCACACACTCACGTGCTGCATCACGCGTAGTCGTGCAGGTAGTACTTGTGGTGCCCGGCGGCGGCCGCGGAGCCGCCGAAGCATCCGAGCAGCGGGTCGGCGCGCGGCCTCCAGCCGCGCCACGCCCTGGCGAGCCCCGCGGCCACCCACCACCGCGCGGCGCCACGCGCGCGCCCCGCCGCCCGCGCCACGGCGCCGCCCGCCTCCCGCAGCCTCCGCGCCAGGCGCCCGCCCAGCTGCCGCCTCCCCACGTCGTCGTCCACCGAGAACTGGTAGCTCTGCAGGAACAGCGCCCGCCGCTGCCGCTGCCGCTCCGCCGCGCCCAGCGCCACGTACCCCGCGCGCTCCGCCATCGTCGCGCGTTCCGGCTTCCGGGCGCAGCAGCACGCGAGCGATGCGGGCTATATGGTGTGTCAGGGGGGGAGTGTGATAGGACTAGTGGGTGAACCAGAAACTGTAAACAAACGAGGGTGGTGCCGAACTGCCGATGGGTGGGTGCACCCGGCCGCACCAACCCGAGCCCGTGATATTGCATCCTTTGGGGGTTTTTTTTGCCGGTTGGTCAGCACCGGCAGCGATGTGTTTCCAGGCTTGGCAAACCATGGCAGGACGCGTCCCAGTGAGGCAAGTGTGCTTCTGCTACTAGCCTACTGGTACCTGATTAGCTGACCAAAATGCAGTACTGTATTTCATCTGAGATGACGACCCTTGGCATGCATCCAACCCGTTTTTTTTTACACTTAAACCAGCAAAGAGGTGCAACCAAACTTCATCCAGAAGATAACACGTGATGTGACCATCCAACTATCCAAGACTGCTTCAGGCGGTCTGAACTAAACAGCAGCTCCATCAACTGCCGTTCCCATCGGCCATCGCGCCACTTCAGTTCAGTGACTTGATGTGCAGTTGTGCTTGCTAATGGATTTGGAACAAATCAATGACTTACTCTGAAGATTTATGCAGAGGGCTGAAGTCATAGTTTGCATTATTGCATCTTGTTGATTCTTACTGACCCCATCAGTTTAATCTCTCCTCTTGCTTCTTGTATTATTGCGATAAGGGCATTTATGTTACTGCTAATGTGAATGTCGTGGTTACAACTTACAACTGAGATAGACTCATTTCTGACAAAAGTATCATTTGTTATACTGAATAATGTGGCTTGTGCAAGTTTAAGTATCCGTGTCGGCTGACGGTAGTCCTCTGTTTAATCGCTTGCTTGCTTGCTTCTTATTCAAGGGACTAGCTTGCTTATTGTTGTGCAGCTTGTACTTGCTGCCAATACACAGCAGCTGCTAATACACAGTGTGGGTGGACATCTAGCATGTTACGCCAAACGTGAAGACGTCATCCGAAAATGACACCCCCACTGAACGCTACAAATCTAAACTCAATACATCTAGTGCCGTGCTACCCGAGTGCCTGACAAAAAAAAGGAGATTTCATCTGAAACTCTTAGATTCCAACCATTTTTAACCCTTAAACCGCCAAAGAGATACAAACAAAATCCAGATGATAAACATCTGTGAGCATCCCACTACCCGAACTGAAGTTGCAGCAGATAACCGAGTTAACCATAAACTTAAGCTGAACTGAGCCTTCAGATAGATAACTGAGTTAACGATAACTACACTTGCACTTGCACAGCAACATCCCCCAAAACAAGCGATTTCCACTTCTAAGTTCTAATCACCACGGACAAGGTACACCAAACTTCCAGTGCCAGTAGACTCAGTTGCCGCTGCTCCCGGACTTGCCATCGCCCCATGGGCCCTGGGCACCCAGATGCCCTTTCATCTTGAGGTCTCTCGCAGCTTGCTGGAGCTGCTGCGCCTGCAGCGGGTGCAGTGGCTGCTGCTGGTGCTGAGGGTGCTGTGGCTGCTGCTGAGGCTGGGATTGGAGCTGGAGCTGCTGCAGCTGGTGTGTCGCCAGCATGGATTGCATCGCTTGGTTGTTGTGAAACATCTTCTGGTTCCCTCCAAACGGGCGTGGCATGGTGCCAAAGTTCATCATCATCCCTCCACCACCATTGGCCACCTGTCCTGTTGCCACTTTCAGCCGCTGGACCTCCGTTTTCAGCGTGTCATTCAAAGCTGCACAAAGAACAGCAAATACTAGTGAACAAAGCTCATACTAAGAAAAAGTAACAGCATGCACATTTTACTGTTGATGCAATAGACCTAATAGTGAAACATCAGACAAGGCAAATTCCATCAATCATAGGGGTTCAATTAATATTACCATCCTGTAAGTGAACTTGCTGTTCCATGGTCTGCAGACGTATCTTCAGCTCATTATTCTCTGTTGTTAGGCCAGTGGTGTCTCTCTGACATAGCAATTAGCAACACATGAACACAATGAGCAGAAATCACAAGCAAAAGAAAGGGAAATGGGAAGAATAACTGTTAAAATCACAACATTCTAGGTGCCTTCCACAAGTAGTTTGCATATTAATTGGTAGCTGCAGAAAGGAATAATGCTCCATAGAAAATGGAAATTGCTATAATGTGGGACCTAATTTCACTAAAGCTTTAACATATCAAAGCTTTTATGAACTGGCATACTTTTTTGTACACCACCTAGTTCTGGTCAATCATTTAAGATGATACGAGGAAGATATAAAAAAGTAAACTTTCTGACATATGAAAAGCATATCCTCTCTGAAACTATTTTCTTCTGAGCATTATATCCATCTAGGGAACAGCAAATACCTCCTATTGCATGGGTAACTATGTGAAAGTTATAGAGACCTAACTAGGGAGAAAGACTGGCTTGTTTGGATGGGAGCTTGGGATTCTTGCATGGGCCAGGCATCGCTCCCAGGCGTTCGATTTCGAGTGCCTGGGGCTGGATGCACCTGCCTGGGCAAGAGCCCCCAAGCCAGGTCGCCATCCAAACAGGCGCCTCGTCTCACTCGCAATAGCAAGGCACCCTACTCCAAAACTAGCATGACATGGCATGGCATAACATAGCATTATGGTTTGAATTTGATCAATATTTTCACACCACAATGGCATGAGATATTGCAACTTGTAAAATTATCCTTCCAAGTTATATATCATCATGTGTAGCTGTACTGCAGTAAACACACTAATGTGGTATTATTTTGTGCAATGCAAGGACACATCTCAATGCCACTTGTTTGCACAGTTGTACGGATATGCTATCTATTTCATTGCTGGAATGTAATTCCTTTAATAAAGAGAGCAAATTTACTAAATGTTATTTTATTTTAGAAAAGAAACAAAATATGTGAGAGTCCAGGATACAGTATATTGGACAGACCAAAAGGCACTTAACATATATGGTTCTATTTTAGCACATCTTTTTAAAACAGACCAGAGAGCTGGTTCGCGCTCCAAAAATTAAAGTGGGCAGCTGGTATGACATGCAAATAAGGAAAGAAACTGGCCAATACTAATTATTTTATTGAAAATCAAGCGAAGAGCGACCAGTGGCTCAGAACCAATTTGCCACCAAAGAAGCATTAATTATGCCTACCGCCCAAACTATGCTTCTTCTTAGATTAAATAGCATTTAAGTATTTTGCAGTCAAACAACTATGCCTACCGCCCAAACTATGCTCATCATGCATCTGAAAAGGAAATGCATAGTATGGATTAAAAGCCATTTACGCGGACAGTAGACTATCCCTAAGATCACATGTTGACGAGAGCAAAACACAGGTATTGGGTTCCGGTGCACGTGGCAGCAGGGAGCCAGGAGCCAGGCTCGAACATAATTTGAGCCATGACTCAACTACCAAACCGCCAGTCGAGCACACAACAGTGTGTGTTGTGCTCAGTGGCCCATTTGGTTCAAAATCATGTTTCTTCATATACATAAAATTTGCTATCAGTTCCTAAACCTTTATGATCTCAGGAGAACCCCAACAGCTGGTTAAAATTTATATGCTAAGTAGGTTGGTCTAACTTCAAACAAGAAAATCCAAAAGGGAGCTCCAGAGAAACAGTGCATACCTGCAGCAGTGCTAGCTGAGCTGACAATGTTGTGGCCTCTGTTTGCAAGGTTTGCACCTTGCGCTCGAGTTCAGCAATATAGCGCATCTTCCTTTCCTTTGATCTTGCAGCAGATTGTCTATTAGCCCAAATCCTGTCAAATGATAACAACAAAAAACCAGCATTAGCATGCTTATTCATGACATAAAATTCACTTTATCTTGAAGAATGATGCATCCTGAAAACGGAAGGACTCTGAAACTGAGGGAACAGATCCCACTTGCACTTTCTGAGTGTTTGGCCACATGCATGCGATATTTCTTCTTCTCTTTCTTCTTCCTCTCACCTGACCTATGCTATAAAGCAAACCTTGAATACTTATCCTACTTCCAGTCATTCGTAGTTCCATCACATGGTAAATTTTCCTTTAGCTAAAAGTTTCTCAGAGAAAAAAAAAAGAGCTCCACATGCAACAATTTGACGTGAAATGGACAACAGATAATGCATTCATTCAACGTAAGCCTGGCCAGACGAACCGATTTGCATGTAAAAGGGCTATAAGGGCAGCCCAGTGCATGAGCTTCCACTTGCGCGGGGTCCGGGGAGGGGTGCCATCACATGGTAAAAGGACTATATAGAAGAAATTTTACAAGAACAAACAAAGAGCTCTGAGAATCAAACATTTTCGTCCTCATACTACTTGAGCACCCCTCAATACAGTCTTTGCACCTAAGAATCTGATTCTTAGTTAAAGTTCACTCCAAATTTTTTTTCCCAGTCTCAGCTACCACTTATGGATCTATCTTGCTTCTCATGCAACCTGATCTATGAAGCAAAGCTAGAGTAAATACACCATTTCCATCCATTCATCCTACAACAAACCTTCCTTTGGCTAAAGAACTCCTAAAGGCAGATTCATCATTTGATAAAAAATGTTCAACAAATAACGCAGCCAATTCCAAATAAACGTAGCCAATCCTATTTCGAGAATAAACTTGGGGAACCAAACTAAATAGCATGCAAATAAAAACTTAGTAGTACATAATAACAGATGAAATTTCAAAGAATAAAAATAGAATTGTGCGAGAAAACAGACCTTTTTGCCCTCTTTGGGTCAACAAGAGCAAGCTCAGCTAGCTTCGCTGCAGATACGGCTTTCTTGGCCTCTGCAGACGACATCCCCTCCGTCCCCGGCGCCCCCACCAGCTGCTCCGCCTTGATCGACATGGACTCATCCATGGACTGGCTGTGCTGATGCCTTGGCCTAGGCGCTTGGCCCAGCTCAGCCCCCTCACTCCCGGCACCGGCGGCAGACGAGGACTCAGCCTCGGCCTCCGACGACGCCCCGCACGCTGCGTTCAGCTTGTCGACGTCAAGGAACATGGAGAAGAGGTCGTCGTCGTTCTCGTCCGATAGCGACGGCCCGTCGCCGCCTCCGGGGGCGCTGAGGTCGAGGTCGTCGGGGAGGCTGAGGATCTCGGAGTGCGCGCGCCGGTGGCCACCGCTGCGGGTAGGGAAGTCCGACATGCGGCTGATGTCGTACTCCGGCGGCGGGGTCGACGACGAGGGAGGCGCCCCGTCACGGCGTGAAGACTGCGGTGGCAAGCTGTCGCCGGAGCCGCCGTCTCCCGGCATCGGAGCCTTGTCCTTGTTCATCTTCTTCTTCTTCTTGTCTACAAGATTCGGGTCAGAATTGCGTCACGAAAAGAATTTTCGGGGCCGAAACTGCTAAGCGGCGCGAGGACAGAAACCGGAGAGCTTGAAGAATAAGATCTACGCGCTGGTTTGCAAGAACACGGAAGCGAGCGTAAGCGATGGCAAATGATGAGTGAGAGGATTCGGAGAGGGAAGAACTGTGGCGTCGTTTGCCCGAGATTTGAGCTCTTGCTTACCTCCTGTCGAAAGAACTGTGGCGTCTGTCAGTTTATCCCTTGTTGGGCATTTTTCGCATCGACAAGCAGATGAGCACGGAACGCTGAGATGCAACAAGCGAAGGACTCTGTACACATGAAAGGGCCAGTTTATACCCTGTCTTCTTCTAAGAAAAAGGATAAAACGGGAAACATTTTGGTCATTTATTTCGTGTGAACGAGGATACGCCGCATTTTTTCGCCCAAAAAAAATGCCAGTACAGTCGTAGCAAAATTGTAGCCCGTATATGAGCTCTGAACCATTAGATCGCACGCGAGCGGTAAGGATCAGAGATGTTTGGTTGACTTGTATTTTTCTAATCATCTACTTTGATCTTCAGCCGCTTATGTGCTGATCCCGATTAATGTTTTCGATTGAGTTGGGCGCTACATATAGCTGTGGTAAGTATAGAGTAGACCCGTGTCTGGAAGTAGGATGGTATTACTCCCTCCATCTCAAAAAACAAGGCATATAGATTTTTAGAAAAGTTAACTTTTTTAACTTTGACCAACAATTGAGTCAAATCTATGAATTTCTAGTGTATGCATGTTATATACTTGGATTCATATTCAAAAGCACTTTAATATAATGATAATTTTGTATTTGTTAATAACATATTTTTAAAATAATTGCTGGTCAAAGTTCCGCTTTAAAAACCGTGTCAAAAATCTGTATGCCTTATATTTTGGGATAGAGGGAGTATTATGCTACAATTCGATTTATCATGGAACAAGTGGTGTTTGGCAGAGGGCAGTGAAAGAAACAAAAGCGTGGAGATATATACACCGCTTCATGGTTGATACAGTAAATTTTATAAAGTTTATGATAAAATTAGAAAAGCTTCACTTATAAACAAAACTAGAACGACGTGTTTTAGAATGGGTGAGCAAGAGTTAGCACCCCAATAGATTCAATACCGGTTGAACAAAGCAATAATTTTAAAATGGCGATTGAGTTTGTTGGCGTGAATTCAAAACGTTTGAAACTCTAGAGAAAGATCAAAGAAAACAAAATAAACCGTGGTGCTATCAGGCTCTGATCTTCAAAGATCTTTGTTCAATTCCACACCTGTAACTCCAGGCTGTAGTTCGGCTGTACAATGACGAGCCTGTTCATACTTACCTCTGGTAACAGTATCCGCTTTGAGGTGATAACTAAAGCATACTATGTGTGGCTATTTTACCATTTTTCCCCAGGTGGTGGCATTATCACGGTTCTTTGCTGTCAGCAAACTTCCTATTATGTACTCTACCAAAAGAATCTTCCTAAAACAAAAGGTGGCGGCTACCGCTCGAGCCTGGGCGGGTGGGCCCTGCCCTGTCATGGCCCTAGACGGTTTGAGAGAGCGAGCCTGTATGGACTATGGATTGATGCGGCAAGTGCAACTGAGGATTCCACCCAGAACATGATTTTTTTGGTTTTCCTTCTGTTGCAATCAGCAAACAGGAAGTGCTCTCGTTTCAGCAGCACGCCATAGGATTTGATTTGAGCAAACGTAGGATGCAGAAGCTTCGCGCCCCTATTCGGCTGGCGTTCCCAGCCAAGAACCCGCTGAGAAGAGCCGAGCGGTCTCACAGCAAAACCACGCAGTACAGTACACACGGTAGCACATGGGTCCAAAAAGACTTTATAACATTATAACACGAGGCGAGGCCACGCAAACACAAGAGTACAAAATCCAGGAGGCAAAATCTATATCAAAATACACAGAAAATAAATAAAAAGGAGGGAAAGAAATTGTATTTCCGGTGAAGTCTGCCTTTAAAGAAAAAAACAGAACTGGGGATAACCACGCTTATTCCGTCTCTGTCCGGTAGGTAGGCATCAAGTACTCCCATGCCGGGAAGGTGACGGTGACGAGTGTCCCCTGACACAATGGGCCGCGCGCGCTGCAGCATGCAGGTGAGGAGACGGAGCCATCGAGTTGCTTGCGGGTTTTTTTTTTCCTTTTTCAGTTAGTTGACGCCAACGGAGAGGAGACTTGACGGTACCTACACAAACGTTTCTGTCAGTCATATGATGCTGAAGAATCTGACTTTGCAGATGGGCACAAAACGAAACGAGTCTTCAACGTATATATCGTATAGTAGTAATCGAGCCGAGTGCAGCAAACGCTTCACAGGAAATTCCACTGCTATCAGGCTAATCCAACTCGTCAGTCGTTTTAGTGCAGATGTTTTGAGGACATTCCACACGAAACTTGTATTTGCCTACATGCACACAAAGAAAGCTTGGGACTAATCCTAGCACGTTGGGTCAAGCTGTGAGTTTGGCCACACCCCAACACCATATGGCGTATGATTGAGCCCAGCTTGACTTTGGACCCGCAGTATTGCTGCTTGCACGGAAAACTTTGAGCGATAAGGATGGAGAACGAGAGCGATCGATCGACAAGGGCGTCCTTTTACCTTTTACCCCAGTAAATAATCGAAGACGAGGAAGATCGAGCATAGACAGCGCCTGTCAACTCGCCCAGACGCCTGCCAACAAACGTGGAGAGTAACGGCAGCGCCCAGCCGCGAGAATTGAGGCGCACGTAGTGGAATTGAGGCGCAGTCGTGAAGACCTCATGCAGAACGATCGAGCGTTCAGCGAGAGGGGCCGGGGCAGTGTTTTCTTTGTACTGCCGTCAAAATAAAAAAAAATATTCCTGCTGTATTTAAAACGTATATCCGACAAACCCTTGTCCACCCAGAGGTAATCGCCACATCGCTAACCGTCCCGTGCGCGTCGGCATGCGCCTCACGAACTGCATTCTTTATTCGCAAAGCAAGGGCACCCGCATGACAGCTTCCATTCCTGCCGCCCGATTACATATTTTAAAAATTATTACTGGACTCCACAGCAACAAGATTCTCTACAGGCCCGGCTCTGATACCCAAGGAGTCGCGAAACCTGCTCGCTTCTCGGTGCCTTCGCACCATTTGAGGGAGCGAATAATCGAGACACGAAAGCACCGTTTTCATTAAACTAACAGCTACTCACTGGGCGAACTAATTCGCCGAGTCGGGGTCCAAAATCCGTGGGGTTTATGCAAAGAGATCTCTTATGCAAACGATTGTTATACGAACAATTCCACTCATTTATCCTCTGGTTGGAGAGGCTTGATGGTACGAACGGCACGGTTTATCCAGTTTGATACTTCACCTTTTTGCGAAGATATCCAGTTGGCGTACTCTGGTATGCTCACAAATGCTCTGTTATCTATAAGCTAACCGGAACCATAAACCTTAGCCAAGAGGCTCGTCAATGCTCAAATAAGCAACTAGCTACATGAAAAGACTGCAGTAGGCAACTGATGGCGGCTAGCGCTGCGGGCAGCCATCAAATGCCAGTTCGCATGTAACGAGCACAAGGTATGGTCGGAACGAATTGGATAATCAATGGATCAACAGGAATTGCTAGCGCTCAGGCCATTTCAGTCTATGTCAATTCCGTTCCATTGCCATTTGGAACTCGATAGGGCCGGTACCTTAGCAGAATACATGGGGGTTCAGAACCTGGCAATTTTGGTTTGTGACTAAATCAAGGCTCGGGGCATGAAAGGACAAATGCTACATGGGGCTATCGTGGTTGATTAACAGAGCCTCGCATGATAACGTGAACAAACGTGAGCTAAAACGAGTTTTGCAGAGGGCGCAGAAACTATACTGTAGGCTGTAGCATAGTTTCTCGTCGTATTGTGAGAGATGTTCACTTCCACTTTACTAACTGTGTTTCAAGCTGGTGCAGAAAGCCTTTTTGCTTCATTTTGTTTCAAAGTACCCCCACAGCTTCTCAAGTATAGATATCATATGACATTACATTAAAGAAGTCCATACATTAATCAATTAGAAAGCTGGTATTGCCTCAAGCAATGTCATGTTTTAGCATGCCTTTATCTACTGTTTTAATGTAATGCTGACACACTCACTATACTAACAAGGAACTGTGCAGATCAGATTTAGCAAGTCAATCAAGAAATAATAAGCAGATACCATATTATGCAAGAAACCACGCAAAGGATGTGTTATGCAAGCAAATACTATTAAAATCAGTGTACATAATGGTCTTATTTTACTAGGATATACAAATGACTTATATTGTCACAGGAAGTTGTTCATTGAACTGATCTAAACTCTTACTAGTGTCAAAGTATGTTACATGTGCATTCTGCTATTATGCCTAGCCAAATTATAGCCTTGGGATGGAAAACAATGGTCATTTCCAGTAAACATTCTGTTGTTAACATTGCTTAAAACGAACGTCGTTTTATGAAATTAAATTTAAACTTACAGATGCATGCTAATGTTAGGATTACGTGCAAAATGATTAAATGAACCATGCACAGGCAGATATGAGTAATATAAGGCAAATACCATAATAAAATAGATGGAGGGTGCACTTACCTGAAGATTAGGTCTTAGGATTGATTTCCAGATCCACGTTGCTGTAGCTGAAGCAGTAGGTTTTGTGCTAACTGTAGTGTCGCTTGGTACTTCTTGCTTTTATCCTCCTCTGGAGCTTGCGCAATACCAGGAGCAAAATTCTGCTGTTGCCCCTGAGAAGAGAAACCCTGACTTGCTTGCAATGGCATAGACTGCTGAAGCTGGGACAAATTGCCGGTCTGGTTATTGGTTGGAGGTCCATGGTTCACTTGCGGAAGTGGAGGCGCAGGGTTGTTAGTGCTGCTGACTTGAAGGTTAGCTGCAGCTAATGCACCATTGTTGCTTTGGGGCACATAATAGTGCTCTGGCTGATACAGTTGTTGGCTTGTCTGTGCGGGCAAACTCTGTCCACCCTGAGTTGGTAATGTAGCGGTACTGTGCTGAAGTGTAGGAATTGGAGGTGGTGGTGGCAGGTTCAAAGCAACTTCAGGGTTGTAAGCAGTATGCTCGATTGCGCGCTCCTGAGCACCCGCCATGTTCCCATAGTTTGTCACATGAGTCACTGAAGCTTGCCTGCTGAGCTGTTGAACTGGCAGTTGAAGATTAGAGATCTGACCAAAGGATGAATTTGAAGCCACTCCTTGATTTTCAGGATTCCATACTTTTGAAAGCGTAGACAGATCCTGCATCTGTGAAGGTCTGTCAGTGGTATTCATCTGTATCTGACCACTTACAAGAGGTGATTGCATGCTAGGCATAAGTTTTGCTAAAGTTGCGATAATATCAGGCTTGAGTGAAGATTGCACTTGTGCTCCAGCTATTTGATTTGCAGGAAAACCTGCAAGAGCTGGCTGAACTGCTTGTACTTCATCCACCCGAGGCCTTCCAGGTATTTGCCCAAACTGATGCATTGACTCCTCGCGCAAAGATCCCCGGTAATCAGCATCAGGATGGACACTGTTATTAGGAGAAATTATACTGTACTTTCTTTGTGAAGTAGGCAGAGCTTGCCTTTCATCATAGTAAGGTTGTTCTGGCCCAGTTAATTGTGGCCTTAGTGCAGCAGCAGCAGACATCTGTGGAATGTGCAATACCACACCATAAAGGCGCTCTGGACCATCAACTTGCAACACATTTGTCAGGAAATCTGATGGCGGTACCAAAAATAAAGTAGTGCCTGAATCAACTTTTACAACCCCTGCCCGGCTTTTTGAGCACAGGTAGCGCAAGAACTCAGTATAAGAAACAAAGTCATCTTCGCTATCTGGTAAGAAGAAGACAATATCAAATCCAGTGGCATCTGCATAGTGCTTCGCCAGCATATCCAATCCTGTCCTAGCTGAACAATTAATAACATCCGGTCTGCAAAATTAAAATTAGAGGAGTGAGACTAAAAGATCAACATGCGCAATCAACTTTACAAAAACAAACATGTGTGCAGAGATGTTTGGACTTACAGAGGTATGTCGCTGCCCTTTGTTATAGGCAAACAACGAGCACGACAAACAGGAGATCCACCTTTGGCGATACTGCCACGCCAAAAGTGTTCAAGGTATGATGTTCGATGGACTGCGCCCCGGACTCGAATAACGGAACTTGAGCTCCCCTCGGCATGCACAGAGCTGTCTTGATGGCGGAACCCAGCAGAATAGAGACCTGTGCTGCCTGCCCTTACATCATAAGGGTCAGCACCAGCATCAAGCCTCATTCTTTTTGCTTCTCTTGGATCAAATGGTTCAGGTGGCGGAAGGATACCACCTGGAGTAGACACACCATCATAATCAAAATACCTTGTTCTTCCTCCTCTCAGTGGATCATACCCTTGCAAAGTCCCACTGCCTCGACCAGCACCATGACGACCATCACCCGGATACATTTCCGATCTAGGAAATCCGGAAACCTGTGTTGGGTTATCCAACTTATTTGGTGCAAGCTCACTATTCGAGAAAAGGATCTGAATCCTGTGATCTTTGAAAAGATGTCCATCTAGATTCATCTTAGCATTATAAGCTTCCGCAACGCTAGCAAACTCAACAAAAGCATACTGCCTCGTCTGGAAAATTTTTATCTTCGTAACAACACCAAATGCTGACATTTCTTGCTTAAGTGCCTCCTCATCAATGACTTTATATGAACCTGGAAAGCCAACCCAGAGAACATTGGTAGGCTGTGCTTCTCGCATTCTTGTTCCAGCAGAAGCCTGGCAAACCAACAGAACATGAGAGTAAGAATCAGCAGATAAAAGAGAACCACCGCAAACACAACAGACAAGAACGACTATATATCTAAACATCGCATACCTTTGCTGGGGCAGTGCCTCTCTTGTCTCCCAATGAACCTGATGCTCTACCATTGAAGCTGCTCGCTTCTGACCACTCCTATACAAATAAGTACAAACAAGCGGTAATAAGAAAAAATCCTAACAAATCTTTAGGCTGGGAAATACAAAGCCAATCAACGATGAAGGATACACACCGCCCTTCCCTTGGACCTCTGGAAATCAACACACAATTCTTTGCCACCTAAAGTTTTCCCATTCAAGGATCTGTGAGCAGAAATTGCGTCTTCAAGGTTCTCGAAATCAATGTATGCTGAAGTCTGATCTTGGGACAATGCAATATTGTCGACTTTCCCAAACTTTTGGAACTCCTCCTCTAGATCCTCCTTTGAAATTGATGGGCTAATGCCACCAACCCACAGATTTCTAACAGCTCTGGCCTGTAAAAACCAATCCAACAAAGAAAACCATAAGGCATGGCACTCGTTTCCAGTTGCAGCAAAACAATGGAAACACATGCAGCTCATCCAATCCTGCATTGTCATGAAAATAGCTACAGAATTCTCAATCGTAACTTGGAATTAAACCATGACACACAGTCTTTGCACTGAATCTTCACAGCAAATTAGATCCTGACTAGCATAACACTAATAATCCTGCACTCATGCATAAATCATCGCACAGAGTGCTCTGGCATAAGAAATTGCGTTCGAGGAAAGGATTGTCTAATCCGGAATATTCCTAAGCACCTGACCAGCCAGATTGCAGACAAATAAACATCACATACGACCAATATCCTCGACCAACACCCCGCTGGCATAGTATACATCGGCAGCTCCAGATTGTAAACCAAACCCTAGCTAGCGCAAAAAAATCGCGTCAAGTCGCGGAAGCACAAATCGCAGCAAAGCAATCGGGGATCCAGGGCAGGAGGGAGCAGATTCCATCGTAGAGCAGATAAGTTACCGGCCGCGCGAACTCGGTGCGCATGGCGGACCCCTTGACCTTTTCGCCCCGGGTGGCCTCGACGGCTGCGCGAGCCTCGGCAGCGGAACGGAAGAGGACGAACGCGTAGCTGCGAGAGCCAGCTCGGGCAAGGGCGCAATCTAGCGCGCCGTGCGGCGCGAACAGCGCCATCAAATCGCTCTCGGTCACGTGCGAGGGCAGGTTGCCCACCCAGAGCGTGTTCGTCTCCGGACCCCCCGTACCGGCGCCACCACCGCTGCCGGCGGCGTCCTTCGGAGGGGAGGGAGAGGGAGAGGAGGAGGCGGGGGCCTCGGGGGACTCCGCGGGCGGCGGCTCCATCGACATCGCCGGCTCGGCGGATAGAGCGGGGCAGGAACCCTAGGAGAGATGGGGAATTTCGGGTTCCGATTCACGCGAGCGAGCGAGAGGGGCCTCCGGGCTATGGAGTATGGACGATGGGTTGGGACGTTGGGTTATTGGGGGTCACATACAGGAGTACTTGTGCAATTGGGTCACATTTGTGTTCGAGTCGATCCAGGTCCACAAACCTGCGCCCTCCGAGTCTCCGACACTCACCAGTATATATCCCAGGTAAAAAGAAAAAAGAAACCAACCATTTTCGACAAGTACTAACGTACAGAGACAAAGAAAAGCTACATTTTAGTGATAATGACTACATCATATTAAGTATAAAAATGCACTTAAAATCGCGATTAGTAGGAGCATTAGGTTCAAATGTCATCATTTGTACAAAAACGAATACCTCCTGTATAATTTTAGGAACATTGAGGGTGCCCCCCAACCTCCTCTTCCCTCCACCTGGGGCGATGTCTCAGTCACAGCCTCGTGTTACACATATTTTTACGTGGTATTTGAATATTGGAAAAAGAGAATGGAGGTGGAAGTATCTTCATTTCTCATTTCAAACTCCGCTCTGTCGTTAGAACAATGCCAAACAATTTCTCAAAATAGGGAGATTGTTGAAGTTGGTGTAAGGGGTGGGAGATGTGAGGAGAGGAAATATGGATATCCCTATTTCAATACCCAAACATACCCTTAGAGCGATTATATACCTATCGTGTGTGGTCCATGTATTGATATATGGAGAAATTGTTGAGTGATATAAATGGGAGATGATAAAAAAATATACTCCCTCCTTCCATTAATATATTAATATATATGCTAGCTATTAGTTCAAAACATTAATAGGAGGGAATAAAAATGAAGCACTTAGGACATAGAAAACGAGAAAGAAAAATTGAAGCTTTGATGGGAAACATGTGAGCTAGGCGACTATAGTCTATTTAGTGAGTCTTCTCCCTCCTTATATGCTAAATGAAATACACTACATCGCCATTGGTCATGCTCTAAGGGGAAGTAAAGGACTATAAAGTTTACCGCATCAAATTTCTGATGAGCTCAAGAAGAAAAAGAGAGAAGAGATGCGAGTTGTTGATTTACGCCCGACGGCTACTGCACTAAACCAAAAAACAATGTAACATAGAATAGAATTTGTGTGTGTACATAGAAAGGGGGATAGGTGATTATGATATTATAAACTATTAGCTTGGTTGTATATGATGTGGCAATAGGATAAAATATGTATTTTTATTATTAACCTTATATAGATAAACAAATGAGGGAGACTTTATAGATAATTAAGGTCTAGACCTTGCTTGTGCAACACATTGTTGCGTTATAGATGTACTGTTTACAAAGTGGAATTTAAAATAAAAGGTGAAATACGAGGTGGGATGGACGGTCTGGTGATCTTAGCGGTTTATTCCTAAGATAGTGCCACGTCTTTTCATGCAATAATCATAAGAATTTCACCTTCCTTGCCTCTCTTTGTGGGGCTTAGGAATTGCTAACATTTCTAGCTCGGAACCCAGTAGCAAACTGGTTAGCATCACATCCAGCTTGTTTTGAAAGATTAAGCGTGGGTAGGGCTGTCAGCGGGACTACTTGCGAGCTTGGCGAGATAACTAAATACCCTGCGAAACCCGTGGAAAAATAGTTTATCGCTAAACCCACAAACATGTCCGCTGACATCCCTAAGTGTGGGCAACAGAACCTTATAGGTCTTTGGTTTCCACAATCTACAACAAAAAGATGGAACTGAGTAGAGCATTAGCTGTGGCGCCGTCGCCATAGGTGGAAATAGATGATGTTTTCACGATCAGAACCGATGATGAAGAGACACATGAAGTAATGTTTGGGCTATCGAATGCTTCTTTTGTTGCCCAGTGCAAGAGGCTCCAAGTCTTTCAGTCCATGTACCTAAGGCTACCTCATAACAACACTCGTCATCTTATTTCTTCAAATCCCACTCCACTTTGTGTGTCATGTCAGCTACAGTGCAAAACTAGTACCCGGTTCCTTTATTTAGAGTACCGTAGCCTAAGCCCAACTATATTCTAGACTTCATTTAAAATCAAATATTGCAGCTCATATATAGGACTATGTAAAATTCATGTAGGGCATGTGATTAGAGTCATAGATGAAGTGCTGAGCTACAACTTGAATAGAGATCTAAAATGTCGTAGGAATTGTACGAGGATCGCCAAAAGTTAATTTGGATATACCTGCTCATTTGCAGCGCGCGTGGGCACCAGCACCCCGAATTGAGCGCTGCCTTGACCAAAATAACCTTGGTATTCTTCTTGATGTCTAAAATACATTTCATAAGTATAAAGGATCACATACATCCATGTTGCACAATCTAAATCATCCAACCAAGTCATAAAATTTACAAACCAAGTTTAAATGTTTACATAAGACTTGAAGAGTTTCTTAGAGTTTTGCAACAAAATTTAACATCATACCCATACATTACTTTAGTACAAAGTACATGAAGCAGGTCTTGTTAACATTGTCGCATATAGTTCTCAATTGATCATCACTGTTCTTGCCAACATTATCACATATAGTTCTCAGTTGATCATCATCCCTCACATGACAAATCTCAATTTCGACTGTAAGACCCTTGATTTTTCTATACAAGGTAGCCTTCTATTGGAGCCCAAACTTTCTTTAGCATGGAGCATACAAATCTTTAACAGGCACGTCATGCATGGGCATAAAATACACGTAGTTGGCCAATATTGCAACATCTCAAGAAAATGGAACGTTTACCCCAGTCATAACCGTGCAAAATATCTTGCTACATGTCAACTCACAAATTCTAAACATCATTAAGAAAACATCCCCACTTCAAAAGAAAAAACTTGAAAAATACCTGAAAAATATCAACACAACATTCAGGTAAACCGTACAGGACATGCATTAGCATAAATAACTTGGCACTTTTACAGATAGGAGCACGCAACACATCCTTCAGAAGTATGTGGAATATGTTACTAGTCACAAAGCATCAAAAGGTCATGGTCATGGATGTCTGCTCTATGCTATGTACACCTTCAAAGAAGCTGGTAAATTTTCAACTACTCTGTCCATTAGCCACTTGACTTTGACAGAAGCAATTGCCACCAAACTGTCAATTTCTTTCTCACATTGTTCATAGACAATGAAGACAATGAACATGGACGCCAGTACTGCATACAAAAGAGGAGAACCAGATGATAAAATTATTGTACGACAGTAAATAAGTATTTGAGGATAATGCACTAAGTGGCAAAAGATAGTTCCTCACCTAGACCCATCAGAACCTTGAATTGAAAGTTCAGCATTAGTTTAATGCTGTACAAAAGCGCAAATACCTGTAAAACAGTTAAGAAACTATAGATCAATCATTTATAACTTTTTTTTTGCAACGACTGTACCATTGCAATGATAGCAACACTTTCTTGTTATGTATGGATTTCCCATTCATTTGAAGTGGATTTCTTCAACTGAAGGCCTATGTTTCGGTTGAGGAAACCTTGTAACTATTTTTGCATCCTTCAAATTACTATTAATCAAGAAGGATTATTTAAACAGGGTGCGTTATTCACCAACAGAGATGGAATGCCTCATTCCCTCTGACAATCACTAAACTTATAACTTTCGAATATAACAAAATATGACCAAGAAATGATGTATTGATGTATTTAAGACACAGGAAAACAGTTTATACCATAGGAATTATTTCTAACGTGGTGAGATAAATGATGTATCTATCTATTTAAGGCCATGCTTGGATCAGCTAGAAATTATCTGCTAAATTTGAGCTCCCATTAGCTGCACCCAACCAGCTAATTGGTGCAAATAGATTGTACACCTATTAGCTAATTTACTAGCTAGACATGTTTGGATCCAAACCAGTTAATATTCCGTAATTTTGTGTATCTAATAATTAGTTGGGTGTATTCAAATGGGGCCTAAGACATGAAAAAGCAGTTTACCCCATATGAATTATTCCTAGCCAACAAAAGCAAAAAGTATACCAAGCTAACCAAACACCAGAATCACTTAACATGACTGCAGAAACATCTAGAATCTAGAATTGTAAAGGAAAAAGTCCATTTTTGACCATCCAACTATCGCGAAAGTTCGGATTTGGCCATCGAACTGCAAAACCGGGTATATCCGACCATCCAACTATTGAAAACTGGACAAATTTAGTCCTCAGGTGGTTTCAAGGGCGGTTTTCATTTTAAAAATAAAAAAAATCTATTTAAACTTTAAAAAATCATAACTAATTCATTTAAATCAGAAAAAATATGAAACTAGTACCAAAATGTAATCTATCCATTAATGCCATATTTAAAGCTATATGGATCTCATTTATTACCCCTCCTTGTGCACTAGGAAGGCTAATAAATGAGATCCACATAGCTATAAGTAGTGCACTAATGGATAGATTACATTTTTAGAAAACATTTAGTACTAGTTTCGTATATTTTTTATTTAAAATGAATTAGTTATGATTTTTTAAAGATTAAATATGTTTTTATTAAATAAAAAATCTACTTAAATTTTAAAAAAATCATAACTAATTCATTTTAAATTAGAAAAATACAAAACTAGTACCAAATATTTTCTAAAAGTGTAATATATCCAGTAATGCTATACTTAAAGTTATATGGATCTCATTTATTACCCCTCCTGCTATTTTATTGATATGACAAAAAACACCAGGAGGGGTAATAAATAAGATCCATATAACTTTAAGTATAGCATTACTGGATAGATTACATTTTTAGAAAAATTTTGATTTGTATTTTTCTGATTTAAAATGAATTGGTTATGATTTTTTAAATTTTAAATAGATTTTTTTAAATATTTTTAAAATGAAAACCGCCCATGAAACCACCTGGGGACCAAATTTGTCCGGTTTTTAATAGTTGGATGGTCGGATATACCTGGTTTTGCAGTTCGATGGCCAAATCCAGACTTTCGCGATAGTTGGATGGTCAAAAATGGATTTTTTCCAATTGTAAAATGCTGCACATATTAGAGTTGTTCAGACCAACCAAACCTAATCTTAAACTTCCAGAAGGAAAAGGATAGTTTATGAATATGCTAGAGATAGACCGCTACTAGCAACCATCAAAGTAGATCAAATTCAAACGGTATATAGAGGCTTAGGGCAGGGCCCAGGAATAGTGCAACCCCCACCTCCACCCCTGAAAAATGCAAATTTCCTTTCAGTGACAGTAATTAGTGGTAATGATTATATAATTCTGTTACACATTACTTCACCCTCCACCCCACTGATTTATGCTGAAGCTCCACCACTGGCTCAAGGAGCCCACACTTAATATGATTTAATGGAAAATGACACTTTATATTGAGTATTTTTACTGAAATAAAGCGCCCATAAGACAAAATTCTCAACAAAGCTGAAAACCAACCTTTAAAAGCATACTCCAGTCTTCACCTTCCGCTAGAACCCTTACTTTACGAACGCTCCCATTCCATGCAGAAGCGAGGCACATAAATGAATTCCTCAATGCTGAAGGTGATACTTCGAAATGATCAGAAGTAACCTTCTCAACTGTAAAGCCAAACCTGCAATATGAGTTCAACTTCAGTACTCAAACATAGGGCAATTTTTTTTCGAACAACGCAGGAGAGTTGTGTGCCATTTCACTAAGATAGAAGAAATAAAATACAAAGGGGGAATACCCATATCAGATATTCATATTAGTGTACGCA
The DNA here is from genome assembly GCA_030272315.1 of Paspalum vaginatum. Lineage (NCBI taxonomy): Eukaryota > Viridiplantae > Streptophyta > Magnoliopsida > Poales > Poaceae > Paspalum > Paspalum vaginatum. The sequence goes on along the minus strand of CM059013.1, from coordinate 10,132,573 downwards.
AAGGATAGTTGAGCAACCAAAGCACATACACTTGTGAAGGCAGCAGACCATGGATGAAAAGAACAAGGGAGATCACTAGAAGAAATTTGGCAGCTGACGAAACAATAGTTCTGTCTGAAAGCAGGAACCAGTAGAAAAGCAGAAACAATAATGTGACAAATGAAAAGGTCCTCTTTTCATCCCTCCAAAGAAGAATATCAGCAGCTGCAGTGGAAATATAACATGTCAACAGGGTGAAAACTAAATATAAATCAAAAGGTAGTGAGTGTCCTCCACAATCGTATCTGAAAAATCTGGCATCCAAGGGTTAATTCAATTTGGTAGAAAAGGTGAAAGCTATTTTTCTTGAGAAAAATGATTATATTACCTGCTCCACTTCCTAGCAGCTTATCTACTTTTGATGATCCAAAGGAGCCTTGTTTTCTCGACAAACCAAAATTATCTGATAGTTCTGAAAATGATCCAACAGTTCTCATTAATCCATCCTGAGAAACATTAAACGTTAAAAATTTATTAGTTACCACAATCTATATTGCAAGAAAATAAAGTCCTTGAAGAGGTCTCCTGTGCCTTTATGAGCATATCAATCAATACATATGGGGAGTATCAAACAAATGGTCAAGGGTTATTGCAATACAACGGAAAACGGAATAAAAAAAAAAGCTCACCTCCAACGATACAATTGGGTAGTACCCGAGTAATCTCCTAGCTTTTGAAGTGTTAAATGTTCGTGTGCATGACAAGAAGTATATTGTATCGAGATGCAGAAGAGGAGTGGAAAAGGTTTGAAAACCAAGCTTGCGATGAATTATATCCGAGAACGAGCCTGCAAACAGTAGCATCTTGGCAGGAAGATTAATCCTAGGCCTAAATGAAAGACAAACCACAGCACATGTTAACTTCAAAAGTTGTCTTCAAAGAATAGAGAGGGGCAAGGATGAAAAGAGGAGGGAGAAATACCTCTGACAACCCATGGCTTCCATTATGCAATTCATAAACTCCCATGTTTCCATAGGTTCATCATTGGTAACAAAAAATGGCTGTAAAGTTCAATGCACAGAATTAAACATAAAAGTAATATAGCTGAAACATAGCCCTTTGATCTGTAAATATGTACCTTCCCAGCTACAGAAGCTGCATTTAAATGCAAGGCTTGCTCAGCACAAATGTTTGCATGGGCCACATTTTCCACATAGGTAAAGTCAGACATATTACTGCCATTACCTATTACAAACTGAAAAGAACTGCATAAGAAAACTAGTATTTCATAGTTTGAAGAGGCTTGGGGAAAATTTGCACTTAATATTTTTATGTTATGATGGAAAATCCCAGATTGAGGGTAAAGAAAGTGGCAAATACGCAAAATTCTCTTCAGAAGATGTAGAGGCAGCAACTGCGGCAGCAAATAAATAAGAATCCATATTGTATCTGCCAAAAAGAATTCCAGATATCTCTAAATCCAGTTCCAGTGGTCAAATATACAACTACTGATATCATCTAGTACTAAACATAAAGTGGCCCATTCACTAGGAAATAATATTAGCCACAAACAACTAGGAGAGTAATGCTAAGTCTAGAAGATTCATTAATTCAAATGGCAACCACGAATTCTTGATCTGGAGTCACTGCTTACCAAAACGGAGCAATGAAAGCATAGTTACCACAGAAATGCTGTACATGCTTTCTAACATACTCATGTAAGACATGCATGAGGAATTGTTACATTGTGGCATCATGCTTGATTACCAATTGAAATGGGTGATATAGGTCTAAAACAAACTCTATGTATACTATGGCACATAAAACTCCACGTGATAAATAGCATCTGAATCGCGAGAGAAGTAGAGCAGGACCAAGTAAAGATCATTTTGGAATACCTTGCCCAGGGGAGACCTTGCATATCCAGCAATAAACCTCACCAGGCTGGAATCACCAGGCCCGAAGAGATTGCTCGGGCGCAGCACGCACGTCCTCACCCTGTCCACCCCGTCGGCACCCAGCACCATCATCTCCACCTGCGCCCTCAGCTCGCTCACCGCATTCTCGAACTGCGCCCACAGCCAAAAAATAAGCGGCATGTGAGGCCAACGCCACCCCAAACACAAGGATCCCAAAGCAGAGCAGATCGTGGTGAGGAAATACAATGCCGCGCGTCACCAGACCTTGCCAGGGTAGGGCGCGGAGTCCTCGTCGGCATTGATCACATCCCGGGCGCCGGCAGCGACCACGTCGGCCGATCCGGTGTACACCACCCTCCCCACGCCGGCAGCGCGGCAGGCCGCGAGGAGCCGCCTCGTGCCCTCGACGGCGAGGCGGTGGAGGGAGAGGAAAGACCCGTCGCTCCCGGAGGCCGCGGCAGTGGTCGCGTCCACATGGAAGACGGCTGAGGCTCCAGAGAGGGCGGATACGATAGCCGCGGCGTCGAAGAGGTCGACGGCGCGGTGGTAGACGAGGTGGGAGGCAGGCGGGGACGACGAGGAGGGGGAAGGGTCGAGGACGACGACGGCAGACCAGCGGCCGGAGGCGGCGAGCGCGGTGGCCAGGTGGCGGCCGAGGAGGGTGGAGATGCCGAACGTGACGGCGCAGGCGGGCTTGGGCGGGGCGGGGCCGGGCTCGGCGGTCGCCATCGGGGGTGGGGTGGGAGTGGGGCGGAGGTGGGGGACAAGGCGAAATGGGGGAGGGAGGGGGCAAGGGGTTTTCGTTTCAATCTTTTTCAGCGAATTTTCGTTAGTTTTTTTTTCTTCTGAAACTAATTTTATTTGCCATACAGAGACAGCATTTAGGATTTGTTTGGATAGAAGCCTGGGCAAAATTCCCTGGACAAGAGCCTTGCCTTTAATTTTTCTGGACGTTGTTTGGTTGCCTGGTTGAAGCCCTGAGATTGCCTGGTGAGAATGCCTGAGTTGCCTGGTGCCAGGAGTAGGAAATCTGATGGCATGGAGGTTTGCTTGTGTTGCCTGATTACTAATCACCGCCTTAGCCACTGCAACCCTTGCCCCTTCACTTTCCCCTCTCTTCCCCTCTCCGCTTGGTTCGATGTCAAGCTAAAAGTGATTAAGCTAAAATTTCAACGAGTTAAATTGGCTAGGAAAATTTTTGATACGGCCAAATTGACTTCAAACCAAGTACATGCTTAGATTTGGCACCATATAAAAATACAGCATTCTATTTTTCCTCTGTACAACATAGAATATAATACAATATTTTATATATCTATATACACGCTCTCGCTACGTGGCCTTATCCTTGCGAATCGGATGAGACGAGAGGTTCAATGTATCTTCTTCTTTTGACAACCAAAGAACCATCTGCCTCATCGGTTTCATAAAAAACAATCGGGTGTACTCTTAAAAAAAACAATCGGGTGGGCGCACATTTTTTAACCAGCGAACGGCTTTCACACTACGGGACCACGGTCCGAAGCGTCGTCCAGATTGCCATATATGAAGAATCATGACACTTCGTGCTACGCTTCCTCTTTCGGTGACGCATCACTGTTAATGATTGAATCGCACTTTTTTCTTAAATGTGACGTAAACTCCAAGCTTGGAATTCATGCCATCAAGCGAAGGAACGCCAAAAAGTACCTTCATACAAGTAGCGTAAACGTACACATTTCCAGGCACTGCAATGTTGATTACGGACTCATGCGTCTTCAAAGATACATTGGGCTCATGCAAATGTTACATCCTCAATACATTCAGCAATTACTAGCCACAGCCAAGCGGACCACCATGAGAATGCAAACTGCCAAGTTAATAACGTGTTGAAAGACAAGAACTGAGATTAACTACCCAACAGCTGACTCGTGTTTTTTTACAGAGAATAGATGATAGCACAACACGTTTATTTGCAGTACACAAAAGAATCACTGACCACTATAGACAAGCGCTGCCAAGCTACATACACTCGACATAATTTTGCCGAAGCACTTCAAAAACTAGCTCAAACTTATGTACCTTTCTTTCCTATGTTTCTTGTGTCTTAGAGTTCATTGTCCGAAGTTCAACAAGATAGTAGGTCATGTCATGAGAATTTCCTTTCGTTAGTCAGAAGTTATCTTTTGCTCGACGAACGACTCCTAGCACATGATCTTCACCAAAATGATCTGGAATGGATAGAGCTCTCTTAATTTCTGGATTGGAGGTCCGCAAGAAAGGATTGCACTGCTTCTCTCTCCCTATTGTTGTTGGCACCTGGCAAACATGAAATTTGGATGAAGATCAGAGAAAAATGTGGTAACCTTGTCGACTTAAGTATTGTTGAGTAATCCCATTCCAAGTAATTAATGAAAAACGTTCACAAGAAGAAATGGAATCAAGGTCTTTTAAAGTAAACAAAGCAAGAAATAGATAGTATATCATGTTTAAGAAGCATTAGACTGCACAAAGACCGGCAAGAATAAGCCATATTACCGTGGGCATATTCTTATTACGCAACTCAGCTGCATTTGCAGCATATGCCTGCAATTCTTTATTTCCTGGTTCTACACTCAAGGCAAACTTTGAATTACTCTGCATAGAGGAATATCAAGCATTAAATAACAGATTGATGCAGGAAATCTCAACCTGAAATGAGAAATTACTGACCAAAGTATATTCATGTCCACAGTATACTTTTGTCTCATCAGGTAGAGCTGTAATTTTTTGGAGCGAGGAATGCATCTGCAGTAAGATATATTATTAAAATGGTAGTCTAAGTTTCAACAATACATGGAACACTATTTTTCATCCTTCTATGAAAAAGGAAACACACTGAGCCATAGATGATCAATAGAAGTACAAAACTACCAAGAGTTCACAAACTTCCAAATTTCTATTAAATGATTAAGTACATGAGTAGTTGGATTTTATCCATGGAAGTACAATACTGAAGTCTGAATATAATGTAGAATGAACTAAGCTACTCAAGTTCATAGACCTTTTTCAAACTTTTTACATACTGTATCTTGCTTACTCACTGCTGACAAGTTCTACTGTATCTTTGTTGTTGTTGTTTTTTTTGAAATGAGACCTCTTTGTTGAAGTAAAAGCAGAAGAAAGGAGTAGCTTGTCACAAAAGTTCAGTAGTGAACATAAACTTCACATACAATAATTGAAAATACCTTCAAACAACATACATCTATGTGAAAGTATTTGCAAGTAAGTGCAAGAGAACCTGCTGTGGAGTCCCTTCGAAAAGCTTTCCACATGATAGATTGAACAAGGTGTCGCCTGTAAATATAGCTCCAGAACCAGCAAAATAATAGCACACATGACCTAACAGAAGATTAGAAATACATAGAGAGTCAACGAGAAGTATTTGTATACGCAGCAGGAGTTAACCATTCAATTTAGAAAGCAAGAGCATAAAACAAGTCACAGGAAATTTCCAATTGAACACCTGATGTATGCCCAGGAGTTTCCAGTACAAGAACTTGATGCCCAGCAAACATCCATGTGTCACCCTCCTTAAGAGTGATGTCAATGCCAGGTATTCTGTCCCTATCCTTCTCAGAACCAATTACCTGTGAAAAAAATGTATACGATTATCAGAAGGCTAAATCAGACAATGTCAAACTTCATCTACAGCATTTAACGTTAAGTATTTCAGGTGGTAGAAGCATCCATTGGAGAATCAATGAGAACTAAACAAAAGGTTTGTGTCAAAGAGTTTCCTTCTAATTACCTAGAGAATCATCAAAACTTAGATTTGCTACTGTAGGCAGAAGTCATGCTAAAGCTTGAGGGCCATTATTATCTACTCAGTTTTAAACTTCGGTTATAGAATTTAATCTTGTCAAAATTTGACAGATACATTGTTGACAAGAATAATATATGGTAATAAAAAACGCTCATGATAAAAACATACATATTGACTGTGTCATGCTGTCTGAGAGTCACTGACCAATAGAAGAATAGAACGAACAAAGAAAACAGCCCAAAGTTATACCTTTGCACCATATTTTGCCTTCAGTTCCAAGTTTCCACCAGTATGGTCATAGTGATGATGAGTGTTCAGTATATAGGTCAAGTTCTGGTTTCTCTTTTCCAATGCATTTATAATAGGCATAGCCTCAGATGGGTCCACGACTCCAACTGTTCCAGTATCAACATCGTGCAGGATATAAGCATAGTTATCTCGAAGGCATGGTACCTGCATGGAGACCAGGATAGCTGCTGATGAATATTTCGGGATACTCAGTAATAATGATAAGAAAGGTCTACAGATAGGAGGATAAGGCTATTGTCACTAGGTGTAAATGGAGATGCAAGACACTGTACCAGCACTGTAGATAGAGCGGAGTTTGAAATATAGACGGTGGGATAGACTGGCTAGTGACATCAGCCTAATACGTAAAGAGCAACAGGTTTGTGCTGACAGCTGATAATAAGAAGTCTTCCGAAAAGTGTACTGTTTATTCTTTTTCCCCAGACTTTCCTACTTGCAACAGTGTCTGCTATTTCTTTATGATATCCACTATAATGATCTATGCTAGGAGCCATGCTGCTCCATCAAAAGAATAGTAGTCAATTTGTGTGGAGGAAACTGGGCAGATGATGTACAAATTATGTGGCCCACCAATGTATGGTTGAACAGTGTCAGCCATAAAGATACATTCTAGGGTGTCCAGCCCATATCATTGTAATTTCTATTTTGGTAGAGGTTAGAGGAAAAGCCAAGCATAAGTAAAGGTAAGTGATGGAGTGATGAAGAATACGAGAGACTTCTTTTCATGAACACAAGCTCTATGCTTCTAAAAATGGCCTTATGACTGTGTTTTGTTTCTATAAAAGCATTGACAATTGACATCCGATCAAAATAAATTCATCATAAGTGATTTAGGAAATCTCTGTCGAAATAACTGTTTCTAGTGCCGGCTTTTCTCTTGCAGAGCAACGCTCTCCGCCTGTCAATCAACAACGGGGCGCTTACATGGATAAGCATTCGGTTGATAACAACAAGTACAGAGTCAAGTCTGAACCACTCAATGGCTAGCTAGAAGCCTCACGGGTAATTCAGACCACTTACAAGCTCAATTTGCAGGGACGATGAGACGCTGGTCATGTTGCAGAGGAACCGCCCCGCGCCAAACACACGACCCACTCCATGCAGCGTCCTCAGCGGCATGACCAGCAGGGTGCCGATTCCGTACAGCAGCGGCTTCCCGAGCCATTGCTTCCGCACGCTCGGCAGCAAGGACGGCTGCTCCCTCATCTGCAAAGCAAGAACGCAACAGACCAAAATCTGTAACAACCAAAAGTCCCCAGAGAAGTACCCGCGCAGCGAAATAGCGGTAAGCAACAACCAATCCCGTCTCCACAGCGCGCAAATTCACGGGAAAACTAGCTAGAGTCAAGGGGGCGACAGCTACGGAAGCTATAACATCTGGGCAGCTCCGCGATTACGCGGGACGCCTTTCGTTAGCTGGAACCGGAACCGATGCAGTTGCAGCCTTGCAGGCCACGGCGACGCGCGACGACTCAAATCCCCAACCCCAGATCCAAACCCCCGCCGAGAACCATCGGGGGGGAGAAAAAGAAGAGTCGAGGAGGAGGAGAGGGATGAGAGAGGCGACCGTGGGGGCGGCGGCGGAGGAGGAGCAGCGCGGGAGGGAGGAGGCCACGATCGAGCACGCCTTGGACAGCATCCTCATCCCCTCTCCCTCCCTGCCTTCGTTGCCGCCTTCCGAGGAGACGAGGCGATGCGTGGCGTGGGGTGCGAGGGCCGAGAGAGAGGGGGGAGGGGGGCAGGTCCAGGGTACGGCACGGCGACTAGTGGGAAAGGAAGGAGGCGGAGGAGGTTGGCCGGCTGTGATGGCGCTGGCTCGCCCGTGCCGGGCCCACACGGACACGGGGCTCTCGTCATCGGGGGCGTCTCCCAGATCGGGACGGTCCGTCGAGCGATCGACGGCGCCGATGTGGCCGCGAAGCGGTGCGTGGCCTGGCTGGTGCCGACGTCATGCGCTCGTGATCGTTCCAGTTGGACGGAGCCGCGTGCTCCACAGAGGTGCGGTACACGGCCGGGCGGCCCGTACAAACGCTTTTTGGTGCGCGTCGGGCGTGGCGCGGCGCGTGCACCCACACCCAGGATCTCGGGTGAACCCGCCCCTTCGTCTCGTCTTTACCAGGCGCCCATGGTCCATAGATGATGACCGTGGGCTCATCCCATACTATACACACAGAATTATTGGCTCTTATTTTTTTTTCAAAAATTATTGGCTCTTGTTCGTAAAAGAAATTGCAAGTGTCCTCTCAGGGCGATTTTTTTCTGCGATGAACCTTTTGCTACAAGCGTGACGTCTTGACCTCATGTAATACTTCATTGTTATTAACGGGACAGCAAAGTTAACTAATACAAGTTGAGTAAATTCTTTATACATATCCAGTGCAAACCAAATTTTTGGTGCATTTAGGAGTGCATTTGAGCTATTACTATCGTCAGAAAATTTGTCTTTTTTTTAACCTCTAGAGTATGACGAATTTGATCTTGAAATTTTATATATAGATGGGGTATACCGAGCTGTACATTCGTAATTTTTTTCAGAATTTTTTGAAACTTTTTCTAGTAGGTTTTGCACCAAAACTTGGTTTGCACCAGGATATGTTCCCAACTTATAACAATCCCCTTACACGTCATCCGAAATTATGTGTTCCTTTCTATATCAGTCAATTTTAATTTTTTATCCCTTTACCTGCAATCGTGTTGCTGTTAACTCGTATGGGAAAAGACCATTTTACCCCTGTCCAATAATCCATTCAGGTGCCATTTAACTCAAGAACAAATTATATAGTGTTTAGCTACCTAGAACTGAAGATGGGTCACCAACGAAGGAGGATGGGATGGGGCGGTGCTCGCCGATGGCGGAGAAGGGTGGTAGTGCGGGTGCCGTGAGCCGACCAAGCCACGCGGTGGAGGACGGTGGGGCGGATGGACTCTCCCTGAGCGTGCCGCAGCCGAATGAGGACCGAGCGGGCGATGCCAGCGGAGGAGGGTGGGTCACGCTACGCCCGCCAAGCATGACATTGGCGACCCCTACCGAGCGCGACGCCCGCAGATGAGGACGGGCCGAGGCGACACGTGCTGAGCCGACCACCGGCGCAGGGGAGTGTAGGCCTGCCGATGCCCACCGAGCTAACTGCCGACGGAGGGGGTAAAATTGTCGCTATGGAAGAGGATGGATCCTGTTTTGACACCCAACAAACTGATGGTAGTGACACCGAAGGGATCAAAATTTAAAATTAATGGCATTGAGGAGTACACATAATTTACATAATTTTGGATGACACCTAGAATTGTTATAAGTTTTGATGACTACTCCTACAAGTTCCCTGCAAGTGGCTGGCACTTATTTTTGGGGGAGCTGCAACTCGTTGACACTTTGACCACGCAGATCAGCACGTGCGAGCACAACACGGGCCATCCTCGGTAACTCCGAAGGTCAAAGAGGTTCATTTATACTTTTTCCAAAAGATGGATTAGGCGACCAGCAAATCATTCTCTCGGCAAAGAATCGCTACCCATCCAATCAAGCAATATAATTCAGAGTCACCCAGTCGACATCAGTGATAAATACAAGTCAAATTTCCATCGCCTTTTCCTTTTTCTGTAACCTTGAAAAAGAAAACTGAAGATCCCAAAAGCCCAACAAATTAAGAAACAAAAGGAAGCCTACATTAGCTAGCCCGGCCCATTTTTGGCCCAATCAAGTTCCACACTACTAAAACGGCCCAATTAGGAGCTCCCACCCACGCGTCAGCCCTTCTTCCCGTTCGCCGGCGCGGCCGTCCCACCACCGCCGAGCACTGCGGCGGCGGAGTCCACATTGGTGAGGAGATACTCGTAGATCTTCTTCCTTAGCCGCTCTATCGTCTCCTCGGGCACGCCGCTCGCGGGGAAGGGGGCGGTGCTGGTGGCTGTCGCCTCACCTTCCGCGTCGTGCGCCGTCTCGCCGCGCTTCCCGATCTCGCCGAGCCAGTCGTTGACGCGCTTCAGCTGCGGGAGCATCCTGGCGGCGCGCTCGCGGTCCCACGGCGCGGCCGCCGCCACGTCGGCGTCCAGGAACCGCTCCACGAAGCCGAGGAACCAGCCCCTCGACTCATCCCCGAGCCGCTTCGCCAGCTCGCTTCTCTCCTCCGCGCCCACGCCCCTCTCCCACTCCGGCGGCGCGGGCGTCGTCGGCGGCGGCGCCGCTGCGGCCGCCGCAGCACCAGGGCCCGCCCTCGCCTTCCCCTTCGCTGGGGACACCCGCGATTTGGACGACGGCGATGATTTCGTAGCCGTGGCCGCGGCTGCCGCCGGCTTCGCGGACTCGTCGACGACCACCACGGCCAGTGGCGAGGACACCGTGGCGGGGACCGGTTTGAGGTTGTAGATGCCGAAGGCGGACAGGTCCGTGGCGAGAGCCGCACTCACCCAGGACGTAGCTCGGCGCCGGCGCTCGGCTGCGACCGCAGCGGCCTCCTCGTCGGTGGCAGACGCCACCGTTCCGGCGTCGCTGGCTGCCGAGCGATCCGGCGAGGCAACGGAGGCGGCAGGCTTGGTGAGGGTGTCGGTGATCACCGTGGCGCGCGAAAGCGCGGCGTGGAGGGCGAGGAACTGCTCTACGGCCGCCTGCGGGTTCTGCTCCTCCGCCGTGGAGCTCACCTCCGCGTACGAGCTGCACCGGCCAACACAAGGCAGACACAGTCAGGAGCTAGCACCCCCAAAGAAAATGACAGCTAAAAATGGCGTAATCATTCCAACAGATTCCTGAACACAAGAAAGTAAACTTTTCAACATCAAGTTGAAATCTAGATACGTAATAGAAATCATAGGAGCAACAGGATATACTGTGAGTAAATAAACAGGTACTTTTAGAAGAAGACAACAGCACGCAGCCACAAGTACAGCAGGAGAAACTTCCTGCTTGTCTAGGGCAACAGCGAAATAGCTTCCGGATACAGTTCACGAACATGCTGATCCACGTCCAGGACCATCTAGAGGCCAACAAGCAGAAGTAACACACAGTACACGCCAAGGCCTAAACTGTATGCAAACCTGTATGCCACAATGCAAGATATGTTGTTACGTTCTCTGGGTTGTACCTTCTGCAAGCTTTGCACTTTCTAGCATGTCCAAATGGGCAATTGCAAGCTTGTACTCGGAATGCCAATTATGTTTCAAACTTCAGATCTTATGGTAAAGCCTAGTGTGAGTTAATCTTCATTTGTAAAAGGGACATTCACAGTTAACATCAGCTCTCATCGGAAAACGAAGATGGATAGCGGGGACCACTGCAGCATGGGTCTCGAGCTCCAAAAGGGATGAACCGGGTTGGCTGATAGCATTATTGCAACATGCTGGACAGCTCGATGTGAGACCTTTCGACCATGAGACCAACGGGGTTATTCATGATCTTGCCCCAGTGAGGTGCAAGCACAAACCAACCATGTGACCATGAGCAGCAGGCCTTGCTAAAAGCACAGCTGATACCACCTGTCGTGGCACCAGATCATCAGTTCCTGTATCTAGCATGTTCATCAGCACAGGAACGGGCAATCATGTCTGTCTACAGCCAGATGCATGTGAAACCTTTGAAGGCTTCCTAAGGCTTGTATTTGATGGTTGATGCATAGTTGACTCATTTCCATGAAAGGATTTCAAGACTATTGGATGGCAGGAAATGCAGTGTTAGAACTACAATGTTGCAGGTGGAGAGCGCTGAAGTGTAAGTTCCATGTGGAAATTCCACAGATTAGCCATATTTCCTGATCAAACCACAAGATTCTCTTCTAGGAGTACTATATTTTAATAAACAGGTCATCAAGCATGTGATGCCATGTAAGTGTCAAACATGCATCTATAGTTGTCTATAAGCTAGGATGCTTTCCCCAAATTAAAGTACAGAATAAAGTTGCAGTTTGAAAAGCATGCAAGGATTAGGAGCTACAAGGCAGGGATAAAGGAATGGATTGAATAGATAAACAACTCAGAGTCATGGGGAATATTATCAAACGATATGTCCTAGCCTATCAATAAGATAATGTACCTAGAAGTCTAGAACTAGTTAGAAAACCTAGAAAATTTGATATAGGGGCATAGGGCTTGTGTCCAGAAGAAAAAAAAGTACCTCAAGCATTTGAGCAAGCTCTCTGCAGCAGAAGCTTCTTGCATGGCTTCAACAGCAGCCATTTGTGCTGACTCCCTGTACTTCAGAAGCTCCTGTTGCAGAGACGAAATAGTATTCCATTTTACAAATCAAAACCCTCGCAGCAATGTTTGATGTTTTAGACTAGAGTACAAGAAAAGGTCTTAAATTGTATCAATTGTGGCATTGTACATAATCATACCTTTCCTAGTTTAGCAAGTGCTGGAGGAAGTGATGTCCACGAAGTGCTAGCATCTGTTAGTTTTTTGCTGCTGGGAGGAATCTTGACTAAATTTGTCACATTTGAGTTGCCTAAGACCCCAGATGTTCTCTTTACAGTAGGAGGATGTTTCTTAACTGCTTTGTCGGCATCATCTGAGGGAGCACTTGTGGTGCTCTTCCTAGCAGCTTTCTGAATCACACTGTCATCTTTATGTGACACCTTCTCATCCACTGGTGATTTTCGTCTAGGAGACTGCATGTTAAGAATGCATTTATTATCTTTTTAACTTAGTAAAGTAAGTGTCTGGTGCAAATGGGAAAAAAAGAATGCTATACAATTTCCTTGGTAATTGTCACACACGATGTCCAGACAATACCCTGATAAACAGATGCGATGAGATACAGGTTACATTATCTAATTTCACTGCAAATTCTCAAAGTTGAACCAGCCTCAAGAGAAAGTGGTGGAGACCAGCAATAACCAGTCACATAAATTAAGTGCAACAAGTGCGTTTATTTATATAAACAATAGAGAGTAAACATATGCATACCATTGGGATCTTGTTATCAGACTTCCTATCAGCTTTGGTTGTCTTTGATTCTGAGTTGCCTTTTCCTTTAATATCCACATTTCCTTCCCAGCTTCTTCTCAAGGCCTTTGGCCCTGACCCAATACTCAACACAGAGCTACTGTTACCAGCAGAGGACTTCCTCCCGGCAGTAGTAGCCTTCAAAACAGAAGCAGCCTTTTCTAACAAGGAAAGCCTAGAAGATGATGCTTTGTCAGCTCCTTTTACTTTGTTCCTCTGTTTCAAATCATTAGAGAATCTGTCGAATGATGCAGGTAGAGAATAGACACTGGTTGGAGATGAAGGTGTTGATCTAGTAATAGCCGGTTTAACTTTTGATTTAACTGCTTCCTTCTTATCACCAATCCCGTTCAAACTTTGTTTTGACAGTGAAGAGTTTGATTTGGTGAGCATCGGTTTCTTATTTTCCGCCCCAGTAGGCTTGCGAGAAGCATTTATCTTCTGCAATTTGCCTGTTTCCTTTTCTAGCGACAAGCTGCTGGCATCCTTCAATCCATTTGTTGGCTGCACCTTCTTGCTGCCATGAAGACTCGAGGAGCTGGTTACCACAAGATCCTCGGGGGTGCCCACACAAGCATGGCGACCAGGAACTGGCCGGACTCCTCTAAGGATGGGAACTGGAGTGGCTGCCTCTAGACGGTCCACATGGATGAACTGGCCCAGCTGGATCTTGTCGCTCAAGATGAGATCATGCTGTTCCTCCGGAAGGGAAACATAGGTTGCGTGGGACGAATCCGAGACCTTGAGGTAGAAACCTTGGTTGGTGAAGAGATCGCTCCCAGCGAGCGCCGGGACAATGCTGACAACCTGAAGAAGCGACGACCGATGCTCGCCGGCGACTTTAACATCCGTGTTCATATGCTGAAGGAGCTTCACAAGGACACCGGGCACCAATGAAGCCATAGCTGTCGCTCCTTAAGCGCATTACTCTGCACAGTCCAACAACAGTGTGATTATGATATAGAGGCACGGGGGATTGGAACAAAAAGGTAAAAATATGGCAGGCAGCCTGGCAGTTCCTAATAAAAGTGAGGCCAGCGCCCCTGAATGCAATAAAGGTTGCGACTTTTTCGTTAATGTATAAATGTGCAGAAACCTGGCTCGCAAGTCACCGGGGATTGCATTTACTCATACCAGTAATCCAAAGAGTATGTAATGGAACCTTAAGAATTGCACGGCGGCGAACGATAATTTCAGAAAGGATAGAAAGAAAAAAAAATCTCGCAAACCTAATCAAGAGTGCAGCAAAACAGACAGAAGCCGCATAATCGTCATGAAAGGCTCAAACACACTCGAAATGCCGCTGGAAAAACGCAAGGTATGGAGGGAGTACGGGTGGGGAAGGGAATGTATGTCTTTCCCTGTAAGGAACTGAATTGAATTCGGTCCAAAGCGGAACATGCTCAACACACACCGAGAGATAGCAGCGGAAGTCATGGCGGCATCAATGTGGGGGCGGGGGGTGGTCCTGTCGTCCGTCCCCAAGCCAACATTTTTTCTTTCTCAAAAAGAGAGAGCAACAAGAGGAAGGAAGAACATCGCCGACCAAATCTTGCGCAACAAAGTAATCGTACCACACCACCGGGTTGCGCTCTCAGCTCGTGCAGCAGCCTTAAAACAGCCGCTAAATTCGAAGCCAAGCAATTAGCGGCGGGTAACATCATACCAACAGCAAGGAGGAGCAGACATTTCGCAATCAACGGCCCGCTTCAGCCTCCAACCAAACCAAACCAAACCTGGTAGAAGGAAGCGGCACGCAATGGCAAATATTTGGAGGGAGCGAACCAAAAAAAAAAAAAGAATTGGGGGAGAGAGTCGTTTCGACGCAGACGCAAAGGGGAAAAAGGGATTTGGTCGCCTGGCACGGCAAGCGCTCGAGAAGGGGGCAAAATATTGAAACGGGGGAGGAGATGGGCACCGCACCACTGAAGGAGCAGGAGGAGGAGGAATCGGAGAAGGCGAACCTGTCGACGGGAATCCGGGCGCGCCTAGTGGTCTGCTCTGGTCTCTTCTCCGCTCTCGGCTCTCCTCCTCCTCCCCTCCGGCTTTCTGTGGGCGGGGCTCCTTCCGCCCGCAGGCCGCAGCAGAGTGGTGGGACGCGACACCGGCGCGCAGCTCCGCCCTGGTGCTTCGCTGGCGCCTGACGGGCAGCGCGCGACCCCGGGAGGCGCAGCCCTTGTAGTAGCGGCCGCGCAGAAGCGGTCAGAGGAGAGGAGGGGCGCGCGGCCGCGAAGCCCCCGCGTCACATCCAAGAACAAAGCAGTCAAGGATTCTCTCCCGCTCCCGACGAGACGAGCTCCAGTGCCCACTCCCTCCTCTCGTTGCCTTTCGCCGGCTGGACCGCTGCGTTGGCCGTGCTTGTTGGACTCCAGAGAACGATGGATCTCTCTCTCTCTCTCTCTCTCTGTGCTTGGCTGGGATGGAGAGGAGTAGAGGCTAGTGGAGAACGAACTGGACTGGAGGGAGGGAGAGCGGCGAGCCGAGGCGACAGTAGTAACCGTAGCGAGCTGACACACGCAAGCCAGGCAGGCAGCGCCAGCGGACGCGTCCACTGTGCTGCGTGCAGCGCGCCCGTCGTGACCGCCTTGCGTAGTGTGCAGGAGCACGGTGGTGGTAGTGGGTGGGTGGGTGGTGGCTACCGTCGCGGTGAGCCGTTGCTTTCCTCGGGACAGGGAGGGGGGACACACCGGCTTCCATTCTTTATTCACACAGCGCCTTTGCAACCCTGCCCCTGCCTGCCTGACTGCCTGTACTGTGATTTTGCACAAACCTCCCGCGAATCACCCGCTGAGGGTTGGTCAGTAGCACCGTTTTATAATACTATGATTTTAAAATTCTGTAGTTTATAATCGTATTTGTACGGGACACAAATTTCTATGATTTTTGTTTATTTAGTAAAACTATATCATTTCTTGCACCTCATTTGGTTTCGTAGTATTTAAGTCCATGTTCTCGTTCCTCCATCAGCACCCCCACCGACGCAGCCACATGCTCCTCCTCCCTCAGTCTCCCTCTCCCTTGCGGCGGGAGGTAGGGTCGTCGCGGGCGTCCGCGGGAGATGGGGCCGGCAGTGGTCATCCACGAGAGACAAGGTCGGCAGCGGGCCCGTGGGAGGGTGGGCTATTGTGAAAGAAAGACGAGGCCTGGCAGCAGGCTACCGTGGGAAACGGGGCCAGCGTGGTGGCGGGAGGCCAGCAGTTGGGCGGGAGAGAGCGCGGCGGCCAGTGGGAAAGATGGCGCTTGAGGAAGTGATCAATTCAAACTCCACCTGGAGAAAACTTTGGTTACGAGTGCAGTGTTCAATAGCATAAAAATACAATATTGACTGAACCATGGTATTGAAAACTCTGTTTTTCTGTGGCAAAAAAAAATGCCTTGATCGAGAATACCATAGTATTATTAAATTTTATGAAAAAGCAGTACTACAAACAAGGCCGGAGATGGAATTCGCCCCGTGCACCGTGAAGGGCCCTGCCTGGCCGTGCTTCGAAGTGAGTGCCCGGAGCATTTAGGCAGCGGTTGAATTGATTAGCGGTGGCGATGATGGCCAACGGCGAGATAGACGAAGCCGGCGGGCGATAGGCACCCCGTACCGACCCAACCCCCGCGTAGCGTAATGCCGCGCCGGCCGGTCGATTATACTGTACGTACTAGTCATCAGTCGGCGGATGCGTGGAACGTGCACGTGCGCCACCTGCCCCTTGCCAGTTTTATTCGACCAACCGCCGCCGCAGCCGTGGAATGGAACCGAACCGACGAGGATGAGAACTCCTGCATGCACTGGAGCCTTTACAGTGTTGGGGCTGCTGCGTGTGGGCCGCGACCGGCCGTAGTTGGTGAGGATGCAGCTTTCGGGGCCGTTGCTGGAGACGTGGACGCTTTTCCTGTCGTCGTGTCTGTATCGGTGGCCGGGTGATTCGGCTTCGGCGCATGTGGTCGCCGCCGCCGCGTCGGTGCGGTGCCGTGCGCGGTCGAGGCCACCGCCAGCTAAGCTAGCCCATCGGTGCGAGAGGGGAACAGGGAACGAGACAGGCCGGCGAGGCGGAGTCGTCGTCGTCGGACGGAGACGGGCGGGGGGCGCTGCGCCGCACGCGTGGACGTGGACCGACCCGCGCGGGGCTCGTGTCGTGCCTCGTGCGAGGTGCGCTCGCTCGCTCCGGCGAAAGCGCCACGCCATCCGACACGACTGTCCCGGCCCGGGTCCGGGAGTTGAGTCGACGTGAGGTGAGACTGTGAGAGAGTGAGACGACGTGTAAGTCCAGCGCCCAGCGTGATCAGGTCGTCACGCTCCGCAGGATGCAGGCCGCAGCGTGCGGCTGAACTCGCGTGGACGTGGATCCCACGTGACGTTTTTTATACTACTCCTGTCCCACCGTGCATCTCTAGCGCCGGCAAAATCTGGCCTCAACATGAGAAAGGTCCATTATCAAAAAAAAAAAAAGAGAGAGAGAGAAAAGCCAGCGAGCAGACAACGGCTACACGACGGGCGCTGAGAACAGGAGGCTGCTGCCTGCAGCGCTGCTAGTACCTCGTCGTCGAGGACTCCCGTCGGCTCTCGGTGTGGGAGCGCCATGCCGTGTCGGCCGCGTCGCCGATGCAACAGCGAGGCGGGGGTCTTTTGTAGGAGTAGTTGTCTCTCTCTACCCGCTTGCGCTCTAGCTAGGCAAAGCAGGAGATTCTCAATCTGCATGCAACCTGCGACTTAAAATAAGCTTTACGGCCTACTGCCTCTGCTCGGCGACACGGATCATCGGCATCGTCTGAAACATTCTGTCTACATACAGTAGGATTTTATTAGATCAACTGTCTGAAGGATTTCTCTCTCGCAGAGAGGAGAGAGAGAGAGAGAGAATTGAGGCTGCCGGATCGGAGTGACCGTGGTCCAGCTTTTGGCCAGGGGTGCACGTCGTGCTACTGTGCGAGTACGAACGAGTGCGAATCCAGGCCCCTGGCTGACCGGTGAGAGTGGTGACGCTGGTCATGGCCTCGAGTTTATGGCTCTGTCTGCACGACTACTGCTCGGACCATTGTCACCAGAGTGTGGGCGACGCGAAGGAGATACGTTGACGTTCAACGCAAGCTCACCGTGTCACTGCCACGAAAGGAGCACGGCACGAGTTTCTTCCTTTTCCTCCTCATCCGCCGCTGGTCTGGAATGAAACAGGGCCGGACAGCCGACTGATCCACGATGATGCCGGTTTTTTTTGCAGGCGATTGGTCTGGGCGTCTGGCCCGCGTGAACCTGACCACATGGACGATGGCTGGCCCCCTTGTCCACCCGCGTCGGCGCGGGCCTGGGGGGCTGGGGCAAGCGGATCCAGGGTCCAGGCTGAGACGTGTTTTCCTTCGACAGATTGGGCCCGGCCACACATCAGCTGGTTCAAAATTGGCTTGTTTTTGACGACAAACAACAAACAAAACAAAAAAATATCGGAGGGAGTACGCTATAAGCCCTTGGCAACTACAGAATTGTACAGTACACTACACAGGTTCTGATGGTCCTGGGGCACAAATTTCTCTTTTGATTCTTTCTTTGTTCGGCTTTTGTCCACACAAACTGACCAGCCCACGCTCAGCACTATATATATATTTCACGTTTTTACACACATACATCAGCCAAACTGACAGAATGAGCCGAGAAATGACAGGAAAAACCAACTTTTACACGCTGCACGATCTACCCACTCACTCTTTTGCAAGTCAGTCGGGTTATCATGTTAGATGCGGTTCGTGTGGACCAGTTACAGGTCCACCTGCTATTCTGCGTATCACGTAATAATTCATTGCCATGCCACGGCGGCTGTCATCCGACTATACATCAAGAGGCACAACCTGAAATAAATTATTGATCTCCAGGCACTGCATCCGGCGCCGTGTTGTCTTGGCGGGTAAGATCACCGTCCTCTCTTGGTTACGAGACCTAACTTTTGAGCATATACCCCTGGGCGAAGTCTAACATTACCTTGCCTTCCGCCTTCATCTGCAAGATTTCAAATCAAAGTGAAGACAACCCTGAGGATTAAGCATTTTATGTACTTTCTGGAAGTTATGGCATGCAGAAGTTGAAGAAGCTCAGAGTGCTCTGGGAACTCATATTTTTCCATTCTTACCTGCAATACTTCAGCAGCTGAACTTTATATTGCATACTCATATATGCTACAACTAGCGATCCAGTAAAAACTACATAATTTGTCAATCAATCACCTAGGCTACGCTCAACAGGGCCGCATTTCAAATTCCACGTGAAAGAATAATGTGGGAGACACATGATGTGTGATATTGCATAGCCTGGTAGACGACCCCAGTCCACCAAAAGAGCTGTACATGAATTTCAAGTGAATAGCGCGCGCCCTGCAGCTTTGATAACAGGGTACATCAATCTCTTTTAGATGATTATCTGTATGTCGTCATGTCTAATTAGAATTTATTTGAACACCACAAATTAGCCCAAGCTATATCAACTGTACGTGTTGAAGTTTGCAGACAACTGGATTTAACTCAAAACAACAGGATCACGAATAAATACAAAAGCTCAGGTGCACAACTCATCCACAGCACCACTCCTATGCACCATTTCTTGAAATGCGCACCTGAAAATGCAACATGGTCATTGTGATCATAAAATCATTAAATTTCGTCGCACTTTAAGTAGATAAGCCACCACTGAAAAGAAACAGGAGAGCACACGAGCTAGACAAAGGGATCAGAAGAAATCACTAACCAGCACTTATATTAAGGCTGCACGAGCTAGAACTGCTGGTTTTCACAGACCACCTACAGTGTACCAGAAAGGTGACACAAGGTACTACAACATAGAAAGACAATTTACTGTAGCACCGTAAAATACTCTCAGATCTACAAGAATGAAAACGAGGCAGGAAGAAAACGTAAACAATATTTTCCACAAGTACCACAAAGAAGGAACCAAATGGAGTTTAGGCTTCCATTTTTTCCTGTAGGCCTAGTACTTTTTTTGTCTTGTTTTTTATGTTGTAGATACTATGTACTTATTACTTGTACTATTGTTTCAGTAGGGTCCACTCCTGCTGTTTTCCACGAAAAGAGCGAAGGAGTTCCCACCACTTCTCATGTACTGCCCTGTTGTTGAATATTTATCAGCAGCTTGTTCAAAGGGAGTACGATATATTAGAAAAAAAAAAAACAAAGGGGTTCACTGATTTAAGAACAACGCAAGTGTTAAGAAGATTTTACCATCTGGACATCCTAATGGAGGAACACCAAATCCTCCAGCCCCCATTCGAAGAAATATTATAATAGCTGCATTAATAACTGCATGCTGGCTTCGCCTTATCTGTGTTTGCAATAAAAGAATGAGATGGCGTGTAGCTTGGAAATCATGTTGGCAAAACAGAACAGGAGCGGAAAAAGAATTACTCGTCAATATCTCTCAAAGGAAGCACAACCTTCATATATGGAAAAATGATGTTTTAGTCAGAGTGTCACACAAATAAAAAAAAGTAGTATAAACAAATTATTAGATACGAATATTATTTTATTTTACAGGAAAAATGAGCAGCTATCCTAAGCTCACAGAATCTAACCAATGGGATAAACAGCAATCGACATGGCTTAAGAGTATAAGAAGGAAAGATACTGTAGTCAACCAGGATTAGTAGCTTCATTGATCAAAATCAGGAAAGAACCGGTGTATGGCACCTTGAATGACAAGTAATTTGCCTGAAAACCGGAATTCAACAGAGAACACAAAATATAAACGATGGATATTTCAAAGATGCAAGCACTAGTTTCTCAAATGTTAGCTAACATAAACAACCATTTAGTTCATGAATGATAGAAACATCAAGAAACATTAAAGCAGTATGTACAATTTCCATTGGCCTATTGGAAAACACAGACTATTTGGTTTAGCTTCCATAGAATATCAATCAAGACGACATGGTCAGAATGTCAGATAATTTTTTTAGCGGAACCGCCGATTTAATCCGGGCTAAGCACACCTGCCACCTCTGGCTCGCAGTGCACTTAGACCAAACTAAACCCGGTCGTCCGTCGAGAGTCACTTGACCCCCGATAACACCGTTTTCCAGAAGAACCGACATCATACACATCCGACCCACGATGGAACCACAACAAATACATCATCACATGCAGTTGAAATAGCATAATAGTAGACGTAGTTACAAACTGGTTTCAAATATAGTACAAGTCCAACATAGAGTTATAAAATATCAAGTTCAAAAGTTTCTCGCAGCGGAATAACAAAGTTCAGATGTCACCCATAACATCTCAAAAGATTTGCATTATAAGTAACAACATCGAGCCCACTGATGTTGCCCTTGAGCCACTCATGCAGGATCACCCTAGATGCGGGCATGCACCACCTCCAACATAGGTGCAAACCATGAACTCCATACATGCGCTCAAAATGTGGGGGCAAACCCTGAGTACTAATTACTTAGTAGGACTTAATGGATTTGGCTTACGGCTGATGCGAAGCTGCTTACTAGCAAGTGGATCCTTAGCCATTGATTTTAAACAGTGTCGTGTTTAACATAAGTAAACAAGTTTTCATCATTTGTATAACCACCAATGTAATAGTAAATTGCAGTAAGGTAAACAGTTCAATTCAAACATGTGATATTCAAAATCATGAATATTAAATACAGAGTGTTTAATTAGTTACTACGATGAACGTCAAAGGTATTGGCTATTCCCACACCTGGTAGGCATCAGCGATTCGAATCAATTTTAATTCCCGGGAATAACTATCATGCCAAGGTATATGCTTACTAGGCCATCGTGTTCCCACATATAGATCCAATCTCCACCCGTCTTGTCCCAAGATTCAAAGTGCCCCCACCTAACCCCCGGGTTGTGCCCCCTCAGGAGCGATACCATAGTGCCCTGGGTCAGCCCTCCCTCGAGTACAAGCGCTCCCGGGCCCATCGGCCTCCAGCAAGTGGATGGGCGGCACCCCGAAAACTCCAGACAAGCTCGAGTAAGACTTCACCGGTCCTATTCCCGGTTAAGCACTCTATCAATGTTACGCCGACCAATAGGCGAACAACGGACGGGCCTTACACGACTCGGGCGGAGTCCAAAGTGCGACATCATGGAAAATAAATACTGAAATAAAATCTCCGCTCGGTCTCCATTTAAATCATGAGCAAGAATACTATTTGACATAATCATAAGATCTTTGTAACTTTGAAAGTACCTGCGCGATGAGTCCACACACTCGTGTCTACTTGCACCTAGCACTTCTAAGCATACTCGTCCTGTGAATCCTAATTATAGGTGCTAGGGGCCAGGGCGGCCAAGGAGTCTAATGCAATAGGTTTCAAACAATTCCTAATATATGCCTAAATCATCAAATATAACTTATTTGCTGGGTTAAGTATGGTCATGCCTACCTTTCTCACTAGGGTCAGTAGCTGCCTCCTGAGCGAAGTCGGGCCCCTGCTGCTGGTCTTCCGGCTCCTGGTGCAGCTCTTCCTCGGGCTCCTCTACGATCGGTTGGTCCGGCAGGTGTCCTTCGCTCGCGGGATCTATATGCATGACATAGTGCAATTTGAGCATGTATTAGTGCAATGCTTGCTTATGATGCAGATGTGATGTGGTGAATCATGATTTATGGAATAGAGTTATGCATTTTGTGGCGAAATTTGTTTATTATTAAGAAATCGTACAAGCCATCATCTAAAGTTAACTTCAGTCTACCACATATTATAACAAGGGGCGCTTAGTGATTTATCATTCATTCTCGTAAAATGACCAAAGCTTGTCTAGCGTAAGAAGACCAAAGCTTATTTAGACATCTATTTTCCATATAGCCGACTTAGCATTCCCACGTACATTTCAAAACAGTAGATAAGAACTACGTCGTACCCTAACTCAGTTGCTAAGACCCACAGTACCCCTATGTATCAGATATGATCTATTGTGGCTTTTATTAAATATTCTGGTCTCACATTTTCTGTTATTCAATTAAATATGCATTATTTCTACTATTTTAAAATCAGTGCCTACACTTGACATGCACAAACTCCTACCCTAACAGTGAGTTATGGTCATAACCTAGAGCTCACACCAAGCCCTTGAAGTCACCTGGAGCATTTTTTTCACCCTAGCAACCTTTTCTTAAATTAAATATATGCTTAAATACAAGACAAGGGCAAAATAGTAATTAATCAGTCAATGCTAGGGCTATCAAAATTTATACAGAGCATACACATGTTAACAATGGCTCTGTCCAAATTTCATAATTTTTGAAACTCATTTAACCCACATTTCATATTTATTAAGTTAAACATGCATGGATTTATTATTTTCAAAACACAAACTATACTTGACATGCACAGTACCCTATTTTAACAGTGAGCTATTTATACCACAAAGAGCACAAATAAAATGTGTAAATCCATCTAGAGCATAATTTTATATTGCTACCATTTCCACATTTACTTTTATGCTAAAAATCACGTGCATGGGCAAAACAGTAAATAAACCATGCATACTTGAGCAACCAAAAATCACAGTGAGCTTACATACCCTAAGAACACTGCTGTCCAAGTTTCACAATTTTTGGAGATCATTTAGTCCACATTTCACATTTATATTGATTTATCATGCATGTATAATATCAGGGGCAAAACTGACTTTTTCTACTCAACCATCATAACCAACAGATAGATCTGTTAACAAGGATCAAAATGCAACTCAGTTTGTTATTTTTGGATTTTTGTTTGATTTTCTATGATTTTCTAAAGATTTCTGTCGAAATAACTAAATAAAATGAAAAAACACTGGATCCAGGGGCTAGATCATGATTATTTCAAAACCCCAAGGGCTAGCATGTAAGATCCGCAAGACTTAGCACGCAGCGCGGTGGGCCTAAATGAAAATAGAAGAAAGACAGGGGCCGGATCTAAAGATTGCCGGCCCCTTCTTCCTCCTCGCGACGGCCGCGGCCGCGCGTCGCCGCGCGTGCGTGCCGGCGAGCTCCGGCTTGCCGCGGCCGCGACGCGGGGCGTGGGGCGTGTCCGGCGGTGCGGCGCACTACCTCGGCTAGACCTCGTCGAGGATGGGGGCGCGATCGAGGCGGCGGAGGCGATGAACTGCGGTGAATCGGCGCGGCGTTGGCATGAACCGGACGGCGTGGCGAGGTCGATCTCGCGGGTGGAGCGGGGCTCCGGCGGCGAGACCTAGTGGGGCAGGTGCGCTGTGGAGCGGCGAGCGCGGTGGTGGTGCTATGGAGGCGTGGGAAGCGGCGGAGAGGGCGGCACGAGCTCGAGCTTTGAGCTCGGCCAGCAATGGCGGCTCGGGCTCTGGAGGGCGAGAGCGAGAGCGTGGCGAGGCGGAGGGCGAGCGGAAAGAAGAGAGCTGAGGGAGGGCTCAGTCTCCACTTATTCCCGCAGCCGGGGGCTTGATCCGCGGCGCAGAGGAGCTGCCCATACGCCTGCGGCCGCGAGGCGCTCGCCGGCTCGGCAGCTCCCGCCGGTTCGGATCGGCGGCCCCACCGGTCAGCGGCCCATATGCCCAAAATGGAAAACTCTCTTTTTCTGTTTTTGTTTACCCTCTGTAAAATGCTGTTTTGACCTATTTCCAAGCCGAATTTGAAAAAGTACCAATTGAATGAAATGTTGATCTCTTTTATCTCTACAACTTTGTAAAAAGGATCAAGTTCAAATTCTGAGTCTAAATATGATTTAAATTCAAATTTACCTAGCAGCCCTAAGTTTGGGCAGAGAGCTGTTTTCCTTAGAAAATTCAAAAGTCATATTTCTGACCATTTTCTCCCAAAAGTCTCCTTGAAAATGTTGTTTACAATTTCAAGGCCTACAACTTTATAAATTGGACCTTTGCATGAAAATGATTGTAGGTTATAGAAAAATGAAGATTTCTAAACATTTCAGGTTTGGATTGTGTTTGTTGGGTGATAGTAAAGGACCCTTTACACTATGTTAAGTCCATTTTCCATCCAAGCTCCAATTAACAAAGTTGTTCATCACATCATTACCTACAGGTTTGGTATAGAAAGCTCCACCTAGTTCTCAACATAACTAGAGTTAGAATCAAATTAACAGTATCACACATGCAGAAAACAGGGTTCAACACTATGCATTGCACTCAAGTTTGATCATATATTTCAAATGCAAGCTTAAGTATGATGAAAATGATACATGCTGAATGTATGATAATTGAAAATGCTCTTGAGATGCTGGAGCATCACAACTTTTAACTACATCAGCATCGAATAACAAAAGAGTAAAGGGGCATCACTTGAAACCCCACAAAAAAATGGAATGTGCATTCCTCCCCACCAAGTGACACGTTAATGTTCCCCAATCTATTATGCTATGGTGTTGACTAAGAGATAAAACATAAGTTTTCAATTTAATTAATAAAAAGGTGGGCCCTAGTGATACTGTGGATACTCGAGACATTTATCAGATTCTGTCATGATCATCAAAGTGATTGTTTAGATAGAATATGCAGTTAAAATCAATGGGCATTAAAAACCTGAATACCTTATCATAAAAAACAAAAGTGAAGAGCTCTACATAAAGAATGTATGGTAAGCACATTTCATCAAAGTATGGTAAGCACATTGTTGTCCAGAAAGCGATAACAAAAAAGCGAAGAAAATTGATAAAGCATGCACAGCAAAGTTGTTCAACCCAGCTAATTTGACAAAAGACAAGAACCAAAATTTCACGTTTTTTGGCAAATAAATAATAAGACAAGAACACATGACAGCCAATGATTAATGATTAAAGAAGCAGAGTGCGTTTTTTAACCTGGAGGAACTTTCATGAACCTTGATTGCCTTAATTTGAAGACGCACCTGACAATACGAAAAAAGAAGGTATATTATAACAAGATATCTGAAAATTAATTTTATTCTCATAAACTGAGTAGTTATTATACAAAAACCACTCACCTGGCCTGATGTGCTGTGAAGCATATTAGCGTATACCAACCTGGTCCACTCTGTACCTCAGATTCAACTGGAACAGTAACAGAACCAAGGATTGTGCTTTTCCATACGATGTTCCAGTCATATATTGTGACATTTATCTACAAGTGCAAATAGTAAATGCATAAGAACAAGGGAAATGAAATATATAGGCCTTCATGCATTCAAAGGCCTCTCCAAATAAAATGGCATACATCTTTTAGTGGTAACGGAATAATTGATCGAGGGCACTGACACATCAAGAAAATGGGAAAGCATCTTAGGATCGCACTATATAAACTTGCGAATTTGCAACAATTGGTGTCAGGATGAGAAGCAAAATGGAAAGTTGCAAAACCCATAATAGATATATGACAATACTGTCACAGTACAACATTGCAGCTACATATTCTTTTAACGAGATATTTTACAGTGGTTGGAAAAGAACCGACCGGTACCATTATTTTTTTAAAATTTTAAAAGTTTTTATGCTCTTTATGGAATTAAAAAATAAAAATATGGGTACCGGTCCCACCATTTTTGGTATCGGACCCTACTATTTGGTACCGTCGGGTACTGATACCATGGTACCATCTATTTTTAAACTGTTAGACCTCTTTTGATGGACGGCTCATATTTTTTCCAACCACCGTAAAACTTGTATCTTTTAACATAACAATGGTACATTACAGATTTGACCATACAACGTAAATGAATTGTGATGAGTCATATTTTCTTATACCAATTACAAACAACGGACAAACACTGCATTTTTCAAAGAGACCAAACTAATTACCAGAGAAGGAACTGGGAGTAACCTTTACAGGAAGACTATCAACAAAAGAATTGAACTCCTTTCCCCACGTTGGGTTTCTTTGCTAGTCTGTTTTGGTGCACTATAGGTAGTTTTTAGCAACTAATTGTCTTTTTCATGAATCTGGAGGGTTGCCTCCACTGATTCTAATTTAATAAATAGATAAATACAAATATGGGTACAAGGAAAACCAGGAAACAAAGAAGGCAAAACATTACACAGAGTGCTCTAACCATTGTTCTATAAGTAGGAAGATGGGTGTATCCAAACAGGCCGTAAAACCGAAGGGCAAACTATAAGTCAATGCAAATGTTGGGGCATGATACATTCCTTGACGGAGGACACTTAGTTATTGACAATGCTACGCAGCTTGGACAACAAAAGTGAATCGAGATATTAACAGCAGAAGGCGACACAAAGCAGACGATAGCCTCAGCAGTCAGTCGATGCCTGGAGCACAGTTTGGTGAGAATCCATTATTCCAAAGCATCTCTGTAATGGATGCTTTTCAACCCACTGAAAATTTGATTACCTGATACAGTATAACAGGGCACATTTTTACTAGTTTTATTCAGAAGTTTACTTTGAAATGCAACAGTGGTCTGAGAGTATACAGTCAAAACACAACACTAGAAAGAACTGTACACCAGACTTATTCATACATGTTTCACCTGTATAAGAACTGAATATCCAAAAACATACCCACAGTTTTGGCATTATTTAGCTAACAATCGTACACTAATAAACAACATTGATTTCATTCCTATCATGTTTATCTGGTCTATACAAGAATTCAGCAGCTTCTGCTACCACTGATTTGGAAATGCTTCCCTGTAGCTCATATCTTCATTATGAGAAACCTCTCTTATCGTCGCATCCGTGGCTCGAGTGTTAAGAAGCCTCTCTGCAATTCTGTCTTTGGTGGTAACTTTCTTCTTCAACATTGATGCCAGCGTTGGTGCCTTTCTCTTACCTCGTCGTCCCTGTTGGCGCCGTACTACCGGAGGCTGCTCATAGGCTGCCGCAGAATGGGAGGTTGAAGCAATAGCTGCCTCACGCAGAACATCTTCGTTGTGCTGACGAATCCTTGCACGTTGGGCCCTTTCCTGTGCCTTGTGATCCATATCTCTTTTACGGACATTTTTAATTGCCTGTCTTGCCAACTGCTCAACTGTTATTTTACTAACATCTTGAGTTCCAACAATATCATCATAGTTATTGTTTGCGTCTGTCATTCTCGAAGAAGAGGTCTCCTCCATATAATCACGATCACTAGTTCCAGGCAGCTCGTTTGAATTTCCATCTACGTCATGGTGCTCAACAATATTTACTTCTGCATCGGAACTGCCACTGCTCTGCTGAATCGGATTTCCTTCAGCGTCACGAGGGACAATGGGTCCATGAAAAGGACATACCTTAAGATCCCTTCTCTGGCAAAGTCCTCCTTTCTTTAGAGGGGCATGGCATGGTGGGATCTCAACTGGGGCTTCTCTATAAACTGAGCTATGAACATTCAACTCTGCAATCTTTGCTGCAGGTATAACAGCATCATTATCCACTCTCCCCCAATGACTCTCGAGCTCAAGCCCCCTTTGGTTTACATATGCATCCCCACTTGAGCCCCAACGATCCAAGACAGAGCTCCATGGCAGCACAGGGGCTTCAGCAAAGAGTTTTGATTTCTCTGGGTCGAGATTTCCAGTTCCATCACTTGCAACTGGTGCCTTGCCAGTATCAGACTTCACTCCACCCACAGCCCTTGTTCCCTTCCTGGTGTCCTTGCTGGTGCTCACATCTACACTGTTCTGGACTCTGGCAGGACTAGGTGCTTCAATGTTTCCCTCCACCCAAAACTCATCATCCTCTTCCCCTTGGCCGCCCTTCCGCCTATGAATATTATCAAGGTCAAGACCAAGCTCACTGCACCGACCTCTCACGGCTCTTATCTCATTCTTGACATCAATGAACTCCTTCAATGCAGAATCTCTGAACCGGTTATCCGGAAGGTTGACTCTCACAAGCACAGATATCCACTCCTGGACAGTGACCAAATGCTTTGACACGAGCAGCCGGTATGCTTCCCTCAGTGCATCAAACACTGCCTCGTTCTCCTGAGTCTCAGGTACCCACTCCCCAGCCATCAATGACGCCATCCTAATACTCCGCATCGACAAAGATACAATCTCCTGCTCCGCATCCTCGTCATTGGCATAACCTTCAAATTTATCATATTCCGTGCGGATGATCTCCAACGCGTTGCGAATCTCATCCATGGTAGACCTAATTTCAGCCTTGATTGAAGCGAGATTTTCGCGCAACTGCCCAACCTTGGCTGCCAAGATCTCCTGCGTGCGAGCCTCACGGGCAGCACGGGCCTCAACGGTGGCCCGTAGGCCAGGGAACTGGACGCGAGCGGACTCCTTGAGGTACTCGACGGCCAGGCGGAGCTGGCGGTAGTGCGCACCAAAGAGATGGTGCCAGCGCTCGAGCGCCTGGACGGCGGCCTTCCGGAGTAGCGCGGCGGAGGCGGTCGGCGGCGGGAGCGGGTTCGCCCTGCGGAACCCGACGGCGAGAGGGAGGAAGGCGTCGAGCCCGTCAGCGAGGAGGGAGCGGAAGAGTTTGGAGCGCATGAAGAGCTCGTCGGCGATGCTGAAGGCGAGGAGCCGCACCTGCGCCGGAAGAGGGGGATCAGAGCGTTAGCGTTTGGTGGAATTGGGTATTGGTGGCAGGAGAGGAGAATAGGGGGGGGGGGGGGGGTGGAAGGCTTACGCACGTGAGCGTGGGGCTTGGACATGAGGGAGAGGATGAGGCGGAAGGCGTCGCGGATGGCGGCGTCGGAGGCGCGGGCCGAGGACTTGATGGCGCGGAGGAGGACCGGGTCGACGGCGGGCGCCGTGGTGGAGGTGGCGCGCTCGATGAGGGACGCCATGGAGGAATCCCCGGCTGCCGAGGACGAGGAGGGGGCGGAACAAAGCTCAGCTTCATCCGCCGGCCCCCGGCGACCGGCGAAGGAGGAAGTGGAGGCCGTCGGGCGCGGCATGGCAGCGATGCGAGGGGACAGGAGTCGAGTCGAGGAGATCGATCATGAAGGCATGGTCGTGGTGGATGCGACTTGTGGGCGGCGATGAAGCCGGGATACTGGATCCGGATTTGGGCTGGCCCAGCGCTGAACCCTTGAGGCCTGGCCCCTGGTCCACCCGTCCGGCGGCGTCGATGATCGATCTGCTCTGCTACCTTGGTTCACCTGGCATCGATGATGGATCGCTGATCTGGTCCATGAACACGCCCTTGTTACACGCTGTGCAATGCAATCTCCTGGGCGACGAGAATGCCGATTGCCGACCAACCCCATCTGTTATACGATGCGGTTTCTGCGGCATGGAACAATTGGTTTCCTCCAAAACTGCCTCTGACATCCAAATAGGACCCGCTCGGCTCGGAGGAATTGCGTTACCAATTTTGGGCAGTACAAATCGGATGCTTATCGCTTAACATAAATGCATATGAAATGCCGCCAAGTAGTTTTCAGGACATCAAACCTTTATTTTGTACAACATAAGCCTTTTGTAACTACAGAAATGTACACTACACAGGTTCTGATGGTCCTGGGGCACAGATTTCGCTTTTGTTTCTTTCTTTCTTTGTTCAGTTTTATCAACACAACCTGACCAGCCCACAGTCAGCACTATCTTTCACGTTTTACACACGTACTACATCAGCCAAACTGACGGAATGGAACGACAGGAAAACAAGTTTACACGCTGCACGATCTACCCATTCTTTTGGAACTCAGGTCATCATGTTAGATGCGGTTCATGTGGACTAGTTACAGGTCCACCTGCCATTCTGTGTATTCTGCGTATCACGTAATAATTCATTCTCATGGGACAGCGGTTGCCATCCTACGTCAGGAGGCACAACCTGAAATAATTATTGATCACCAGGCACTGCATCCGGCGCCATGTTGTCTTGGTTGGTAAGATCACTGTTCTCTTGGTTAGGAGACCTAACTTTGAGCATATACCCCTGGGCGAAGTCTAACATTACCTTGACTTCTGCCTTCATCTGCAAGATTTCAAATCAAAATGAATAGAACCTTGAGAATTAAGCATTTTATGTACTTTCTGGAAGTTATGGCATGCAGAAATTAAAGAAGCTCAGAGTATTCCGGAAACTCATATTTTGCATTCTTACCTGCAATACTTCAGCAGCTGAACTTTATATCACATACTCATATCTGCTACAACTACCAAGCCAGTAAAAGCTACATAATTTGCCAACCACTCAACCAATCACCTATGCTTAACAGGGATGCATAGTTTATTGATGTTTCAAATCCACATGAAAGAATAACGTGGGAGACACATGATGTGTGATATTGCATAGCCTGGTAAACATGCTTGCTCATGCTGTTCTAGTAGACAATCCCAGTCACCAACAAAGCTGTATTTCAAGTGAATAGCATGAGCCCTGGAGCTTTGGTAACAGGAATATCTGTATGTGGTCATGTCTAATTAGAATTTATTTATTTGAACACCACAAATTAGCCCAAGCTATATCAATTGTAATTGTACGTGGTAAAGTTTGTAGACAACTGGATTTAACTCAAAACAACAGATCAAAATAAATAAATAAACTCAGGTGCATACCTCATCCACAGCACCACTCTTTATCTTGGATTGCATTATGCACCATTTCTTGAAATGCGCACCTGAAAATGCAACATGGTCATTGTGATCATAAAATCGTTAAATTTTGTTGCACTCTAAGTAGATAAGCCACCACTGAAAAGAAACAGGAGAGCACATGAGCTAAACAAAGGGATCAGAAGAAATCACCAACCAGCACTTATGTTAATACTGCACGAGCTAGAACTGATAGTTTTCACAGACCACCTACAGTGTACCTGAAAGGTAACACAGTTCACTACATTATAGAAAGACAATTTTTACTATAGCACTGTAAAATATTCCTAGATCTAAAAGAACGAAAAAGAGGCAGGAACAAAATGTAAACAATATTTTCCATAAGTACCTCAAAGAAGGAACCAAATGGAACATCATGTACTTGCTGCACAGTCTCAAAAACCTACAAATAATAGTAAGAGATCAATATTACTTATGACGTCAGTAAATTAATTGATGGAGTTACGATAATGCAAGAAATATAATCTACCATATTGGAATGTTCAGTTGTACATTAGAAACATACCAGATCCATTTTGTCAGCTGAAAGAACCATATGCTGCCACTCTGTCATAGCTGAATAAGGCGGGCACATTGGACTACGGCATATCGATTTACAATTAAGCTCCCTCACTTGGCCATCATACTCATCAGCAACGTGCCATTGGCCCAGCTGCAGAAAGCAACATTTTAAGCAGAAAATGAAGTAATAAAACAAAACAAAGGATATTTCGCTCGTTGATCACATAAAGGAATAATATGACTGATCCTCTGGTATCCTACTAGTATATTCAAGTCTTCAACTCTACCGAGTATTACCATATAGTAGCATAAAAGGTGGAAGGTTACCCATGATAAAAATATGCCTGGAGGATGAACAGTACATACACTGCTTTAGATAAATTCATTTTTTTCCACTACATATGGCATAGGCCAGCTTAGGAGAGTGGAGTTGGATAGTTTTGAAATTGGATAGGAGAGTGGTTGCCGCTAGGTGGTATGTAGTACACTGATCCTTGCCCTGTTGCCAGGTCCATACAGGATGGTAGGAGATTACTATAGGTTGAGTAGAGCCACATGTGGCACCTTGATAACAGACTAAAATCTCATAATTTCTAAATAAACCATCTTCATAAGATTATGCCTGATGTCCAAAGCTTGATATTCTCTAGGATCCCGAAATACCGATCCTAGCCTCCTAAGGACACTACCTGTATTAGGACTAAGTGACAAACTCATTCATAAGTCATAGCAGACACTCATTTTTGAGATGTAAAACAGACATCAGAAGAACATGGTGTATTGGGGGATTGGGGCTATTAAGCCAGTAGATCTATAGTAATGAGCAGCTTTATATTGTGCCCTACCCTAGCAGCAGGAAATCATCTTTACTTATACACAAAAACCTGAAATTTTTCAATGAAAAAATCAAGGGAAAATATATACCAATATTACAAGAGGAACAGAACGGAGGTCTTTGGCTACAATTGAGTATTAGTTTGAAAATTTAGTACGACTATCTACTCTATTTCTATTTGACATATTATGATCATCTACCAATTTATGTCAAACAGCTTTGTGGAAATTCTCTAATGCACAATAATCCATGAATCGGGAATTGGTTGGTCATATGGAGTGTACTAGATGTGCAAAAAACTGCCATTGTGCTGGGTACTTACATTTATATCTTTATCCTTCCGATCTGTTCGATACTCTGTTATGTAATTCGAATCATCACTTAAAAGAATACTAAAGAACTGATCCGCAGTACATGGAAAAGTTCCCTGAAATCATAACCAGTTAGTGATCAGTTCTCAATCACAACCCTATACCATGAAAAAAAACATGAAGCTAAGATA
The DNA here is from genome assembly GCA_030272315.1 of Paspalum vaginatum. Taxonomy (NCBI): domain Eukaryota; kingdom Viridiplantae; phylum Streptophyta; class Magnoliopsida; order Poales; family Poaceae; genus Paspalum; species Paspalum vaginatum. The sequence goes on along the minus strand of CM059013.1, from coordinate 10,099,354 downwards.
ATTTTAGCCATTATTACACTGAATACAGGGACCAAAACTTCTTCTTTAACAAAAGGTTGTAATTTCCCTGTTAATGCAGCACAATCATCTGGAACATTTATCTCCTTCTTGCTATTTTTTCTTGAACTACTATGTGCGCGTAATGCAGACTGAGCACGTTCCTGGAATCAAAAAGTAAAAAAAGGGGTTATCAAATCTGAAGAATGACTGTTGAGATTTTTTTTCTTAACTCCTAGCTATCAAAAATAACAAAAATGAAGAAAGATTCCTTCAAAATTAGTACGTCGACAGTAAGGCTGCAGATATGCAGACACACAAATGTTATAGTTTAAAAGCAAATCTTTAGACTGTATTCAACAGATATGCTGTACCTGTTTCTCAGCCTCTATCATCATTTGGAAGTTCTTCACAGCTCGCTGCAATGCTCTAAATGTATGGTTTCTGTTCCAAAATGATGCAAATTTGTATCTAACTCTTCCTACAAAAAAAATATAGGAAATTATGATATGTAGCAACCACAATCCTGCCGTATCTGATAGTTGTTACCAGTCCTTTTCCCAGTCCATAGAATCTGTATGGTATTTATGCTATAAACATCATGCATGATTTATAGGGCCAGGAAATGGGTTTGTCAGCTTACCCAGTCTTGTATAGTATATAAGAGAAGGGTTTTGATCACTTTGTTAGCTTATCCAGTCTTGTATAGTATATAAGAGAAGGGCTTCGATCACTATGTGGTGTTAACATCGGAGTTCAGAGAGGCAGGTTCATCTTTGATAACTCAACCCCCACGGCCCCACCCCACAAAAAAGTAGATGGAAATACTTATAGAAGACAAGTCTGGTACAAGAAACATTGTCTATGAAATTCCTACCAGTCCTTCCCAAGTGAGTTCAGAGTAATAATTCTCTCAACTGATTAGTTTACACTTCCATCTTTTTCCTGTAGGCCCAGTAATTTTTTGTCTTATTTTTTATGTTGTAGACCTTAGGTAATTATTACACTATTGTTTCAGTAGGGTCCCTCTCCTGCTGTTTTCCACGACAAGAGCGAAAGTGTTGAGTTTACACCACTTCTTATGTAGGAGTACAATATATTTTAAAAAAGGAAACAGAGGGGTTCACCGATTTAAGAACTACATAAGTGTGAAGAAGATTTTACCATCTGGGCATCCTAATGGAGGAACACCAAATCCTCCAGCCCCCATCCGAAGAAATATTGTAATAGCTGGATTAATAACTGCATGCTGGCTTCTCCTTATCTGCAGTGTTTGCAATAAAAGAATGAGATGGCACATTAAATGTGTAGCTTGGAAATCATGTTGACAAAACAGAACAGGAGCAGAAAAAGAATTACCTCATCAATATCTCTCAAAGGAAGCACAACCTTCATATATGGGAAAAGGACGTTTTTAGCACACAAATAAAACAAACAAATGTTTGTACAAACAAATTATTAGGTACGTATATTATTTTATTTTACAGGGAAAAAAGGAGAAACTTTCCTAAGTTCACAGAATCTATCCATTGGGAAAAACATCAATCTACATGGCTTAAGAGTATAAGAAGACAAAATACTATAGTCAACCAGGATTAGTAGGTTCATTGATCAAAAATCAGGAATGAACTGGCGCATGGCACCTTGGATGAAAATTATTTTGTCTAAAAACTGGAATTCAGCAGAACACACAAAATAGAAATTATGTATATTCCAAGGATGCAAGCACTAGTTTCTCAAATGGTAGCTAACATATACAATAAACAACCATTTAGTTCATGAATGATAGAAATATTGGAATAGCAATAAACATTTAGGCAGTATGTGCAATCTCCATTGGCCTATTCGAAAGCATAGACTATTTATTTTAGTTTCCATAGAATCTCAATCAAGACGACAAGGTCAGAATGCCAGATAATTTTTAACTACATCAGCATTCAATTGAATAACAAAAGAGTAAAGGGATATCACTTGAAGCCCCACAAAAAATGGAATGTGCATTCCTCCCCACAAACAGACACGCTAATGTTTCCCAATCTATTCCACTATGCTGTTGACTAAGAGATAACACATAAGTTTTCAATTTAATAAAAAAGGTGCGCTATACTGATGCTGTGGACGCTCGATAGAAACTAAAAAACATTTATCAGATTCTGTCATGTTAATCAAAGTGACTGTCTAGCTGGAATATGCAGTCAAAATCAATGGGGCATTAAAAACTTGAATACTTTATCATAAAAAGGATGGAAACTGAGAACTTTCAGTGTGAGCTAACCTTGATCTGCTTAGAAAAGACATTTGAATGAAAGCAAATGTGCCATGAAGAGACATACATGCGGCCATGATACAGAAATGATCTCTCAAGTGCACATGAATAGCTGTGGTCAACAACCTGGAAGGAATAATATAGGGATGTAACAGTCCTTGCAAGTTGTCATTAGTAGTAAATCCACACGTGAATTTGAGGGAAGGTGTAGCAGTTACCCACCTCATCTGGAGGTAGTTCAAAAATTGTCTGCAAAGGACCTGGCTTTTGATGAACTACAGTGGGACCTTGCTTATCCAAGGAAATCCTTCTACGAGCGTCTGCCTCAGCTGAGCTATTTAGAGCCCTGAAGTAGAAAAGCATTTGCACATCAGAAAATCTGCCCATATTGGTTTTATCCGAATTCCGAAGACTTAAAAAAGAGAAAATTTAGGACATCTAAGGTACAGAAGGTAGGGATAGCATATTTGGTGTGATAAACCAGACATAAAGCTCTGCTATAATTTTGCTTCTATTACCCAGAAAATGAAAACAAAATAATGAAGCAAATGATAAATCATACACAACAAAGTTGTTCAACCCAACTAATTTGACAAAAGACAGAACAAAAATTCCACGTTTTTGGCAAAGAATGAAAGAAACAATAAGACAATAACACATGAAAGACAATGATTTAATGTAAAGAAACAGAGTGAGTTTTAACCTGGAGGAACTTTCATGAACCTTGATTGCCTTAATTTGAAGACACACCTGACAATACAAAAAGAAGGTTTAGTATAACAAGATATCTGAAAATTAAATTTATCCTCATAAAACAAGTAGTTATGCATAGATCACTCACCTGGCCTGATGTGCTGTCAAGCATATACCAAACTGGTCCACTCTGTACCTCAGATTCAACTGGAACAGTAACAGAACCAAGGATTGTGCTTTTCCATACAATATCCCAGTCATATATTGTGACATTTATCTATGGAAGTGTTGATAATAAATGCATAAGAACAAGGGAAATGAAATATATAGGCCTTCATGCATTCAAAAGCCTCTTGCCATACATCGGAATAGAACAACTGAGCGAGGGCACTGATGCATCAAGAAAATGGGAAAACATCTTGGGATCAAACTATATAAACTCGCAAATTTGCAACAGTTGGTATCAGGATGAGAAGTAAAATGGAAAGTTGCAAAACCCATAATAAGGCTGAGGTCACCAGAGCATGCGTATGGACGTGTAAAACACTGTACATGCACTCCCAGAGTGAAGTTTGAAATATAGGCGGTGAGATCAGTGGCGGAGCGTGAAGTAAAATCAGGGGGGGGGGAGGGGGGAGGGGCTAATCGCAACAACGAGAGTTCATTGACTAGTGTTTTACTGCTTGCTAGGTACTGTGTTTGTGGTCGAAGCTGCAGTCATTTAGTGTTGTTTTTCTGGGCTTCAAGCGACGGCATCCATCAAGATGACAGCCATTGGCAGCAGTGTAGCAAGCCGCAATTAACAATCTGGCGATATGGGCGCAAGCTTGAGCAAAGTCTCCTGATGTGACATAGTTCTTTTGGTCTCCTGATGGGCGCAATTAACGCTAGCTGAGTGATCAGATGGATGTGGTAAGGCTCCCGTTCGTCTAGTCGCCTAAGTCTGGTGTTAATTAAACAAGCTACGCTTATTAATTACTTCACGTGTCATCCGGAGGAATCAGGGGCCACGGCCCCGTTTCACCTCCATGATGCTCCGCCAGTGGGTGGGATAGAAGGGCTGGTAGGTCAGCCTAACAGATACGTATATGCCAATATTGTAATAGTACAAAAGTGCAGCTACAAATTCTTTGAACATAAGAATGGTACGTTACAGATTTGACCACGAACTAAACGAATTGTGATTAGCCCTATTTTTATATATCAACGACAGACAAACACTGCATCTTTTCAAAGAGACCAAACTAATTACCAGAGAAGGAACTGGGTATAACCTTTACAGGAAGACTATCAACAAAAAAATTGAACTCTTCTCCCCACATTGGGTTTCTTGAGCCAGGAACCATGGAGCTGTACGTTGTAAAAAAAGATGATTAGACTAGTTGAACATTAGCTGCATGACATAAATCTATTAAGTCCATCTTTTTTATCTTGAATACACCAGAGAGCTGCATATCATTTTATTAAAGAAGGAACATAAGAATGGTCATTTGAAGTTTATCAAAGGGGAAAATAGAATGTGGCTAAGGATAAAAGAATGACAGTGCGCCAGAATTCTAGCTAGAAATGGAACTCCTTGAAAAGCTATATACAGTTAATAAGAAGCTGAAACGACTTGACTCGATCAGAGACCGGGTTCTGAAATGGATAGCCTACAGGAAAAGGCTGTATAACAAAGCATTGATTATTGAATCACTGAAACAGTGTGATCACCTGAAACGCTTCTCTGCGCCACAAGTGATCAATGCATACGGGTCAGACGTCCCATTTAAGTTCGCCGCCATCAGATTCTTCGCAGCCAACAACTCGAGCTGACAAGACAGAATCAATACAAGTCAGGAAACCATCCAGACGAAACCGCCGATAGCACAACTCGAAAAAAAAAATCGAGACAAAAAGCTGATCATTGATCACCTTCACCACGTACGCGGACGGGCCGCTCGAGCCTCCCTTGAACTGCCCCAATCCAAACCCACACGCAGCCAATCAAACGATCACAGCATCAGTAACCGTGATCACCAACATCACGTCGCTCGAGTTCCCCGGAAACCCAAACCGAAGCAGCCGTTACCTTGTCGGCGCGGTGGAGCTCCGTCACGAGGTCTTCGACGGCGTCACCGCCCGCGGCTGCCGTCGAGGGGCGCGGGTTGAGAAGCTCGTAGGCGGCGTAGAGCGCGACGAGGATCATCGCGGCGGCGCAGGTGACCTCGATCTCCCAGCAGGTCGGGAGGAGGAAGCCGAGCGCCGCCACCGCCGGGGCCGACCCCGCGGCCTGCGGCGCCATGCCGGCCGCGCCCGATCCCACGAGGACGGTGCGAGAGCCGCGCCCTAGGGTTTCGGAAGCGGGAGGGGCGCGCGCGCGAGGGCCATGTGGGCGAGCAACCGGGCGTGGAAGGAATGGGGGGTGGCGGTGGTTACCGGTTGTGCAGGGGGGCGGGCGGGTACGACGAGGAGGCGGAGAAGGTGGAGGCGGTCGGGTCGCCGGGTCGGACTCGGACCCCGGCCGCGGGTTCCGGGTCCAGTGGGATCGGAGAGGCGGGTGGGCCCACGGCGACGCCGGCGCCGGTCGGGACTCGGGATTGACCGATTGAATTCCCGCGTTTCTTCTTGTTGGGCCATTACCGATTATAAAGAATATTATATTCTTTTTTAAAGAAAATATTAACCTTCACAGGTGAACGTAGTATTCCTAGAGCAGTAAAATATTAGAACATACAAAATAGTCTTGTTTTGCAGAATATTCTCAACTAAAAAAATAAAAGCTAGATAGGATAATAAAAGAAGTGTGTAGAAAAACTAAAAATAAAAAACCCAAAGATAAACATAGGAAAGAGGAAAAAACATATATAAAATAAATAAAAAATCTGGCAGAAAAAACAAAAAAAATAAGCATAGACGAAAAAATAAAAAAATAAAAAAAACAGAAAAAAAGAGAGGAGGACCTTGTAATGTCTAGAGGTTTTAAGCTGTCTCGAACAGAATAGATAAATAAGCTGCATATATGTTACGTAAGTGAAATGTGATTGAAAATAACGATAGACAAGGTGGAGATGGTCTTACTTGGGCTGTGGCCTGTGGAGCCTACCAGTTGGAGGAAGCCGCGATGTAAAAATTTTACATGGGCCGAAAAAAGATAGGAGAAACAACGCCGCGCTTAAACTCGCGGCGGCGCTTCCCTTGATCCCCTCTCCCCTGCGCGCCGCCGGCGCTCCACTGGCCGATTACCTAGTCGCCTATGGCAGCGTGCGTCGCAGGGCCAACAGGGGTGGGCGTGGAGAGGTGCTGATGGCCCCCATCGGCAGACGGCGAGAGAAAAGAGATCGAGTGCCGCAAAAGTCAGGAGAAACAAGATGTCCAAGAATCGGTATTCGCTGCAACGTCCGTTCTTCCTTCAAGTTTCAGTAAATCGTTTCATCAACTTCCCTTGATCTCTGTGCCTGCCCACTCCCGTCTTCTGAAATCGATTTCTGTTGCCTGCGTACCAATCTTCAGCTCTCTATTTAGTTCTTTATATATGCTTTGCAACCTTGCTGTGTTAACTGACCTCCTGTTGCTTGCTGATTTGAAGTGGCAGAAATTCGCGGCCGGCCTTTCCTTACTTGTCCAGGTTTAAGTTTATGTAATTTCGGAGAGATGCTCATTCTTCAGCTAAAATATGGTAAAAGGGGGGCAGACTTGATTAAAAGTACGCGTCGTGGAGCCGAAGGATAGGTGTAAGTGTAAGTAGCTTTAATTCAATGTTTGCCTATCGTTTTCACGCATTTTTGTAAAAAAAAAAATCATATAACATTATTACAACTATAAATACATCTAGTCTAGCTATGAAACATGCTCCCCACAAATAGACGCGATCAGGGCCAACTTATTGCTGGCTTGCTGTCATTCGGAAGCAGGCTGAAATAGCCATGGATCTAGGGTTGTTTTGCTGGTGGTCAAAGTTGTGACCAAAATTTGGCTATGACCAATGTAGTACAAAAGACTTGTTTTGTTGGTGGCTAAAGTTGTGGTCAAAATTTTTCAAAATTTGACCATGACCAATGTAGTACAAAAATGAACTAGTTTGACTACGGTCAAAATTTGGCCATGATTTTGGCCTCCCCAATGCAAAAGCAACCCGGCCATAGCCATGTATTGAAATATAATTGTTTCATTGTAAATATGAGTAGACAGTTGAATCAACAAGTGTTCTATTTGTGCTCTGGTAAGTTACTGCTGGAGATAGATACTATAATTTTTAAGCACGTATTTAATCGTTGGAGGGACTGATGAGCCGAGGAAGTCATCTTGACTTGTTTCATCTGGTCGTAAAACATACGATCTTTTTTTTTCATATTAATGGGAGAACGTAGTATATTTTTCAGATTTGATTCGAACACGTTGCTGATTGGAGCGCGGTACTACCATCCGATTGTAATTTTCTAGTTTTTACCTTGTACATAATCGAGAACTCATCATGTACGATCTGGTAGTATTTGTATTCTGTACTAGTATTTCACTCCTGTTTTGTTCGCTACCTGGGACTGGAGTAGCAGAAGTTGAAGAACGTATCTACCACCCACAGGGCATATGCTGAGTGTATACGTGCAGTGCCTTATCCAGTGTCAAGCCTTGCAGCCAATAGGAACTTGACATGACACATATGTGGGGACATTTCTATCTCCTCGCCTGGTTGCATTTGCAACCCCGCTGCTAGTGGCTGTAGCACGCTGCACGCTGCAGTTGCTGTAAGCCAGCGATGGCGCATACCATGCTTCCCCTTTCTACCGCACAGAACACAAACGCCGCTCTGAAGATTGCTCCAAAATCTCCTGCTCTGAAAAACAGCAGCGATTTCTCTTTGGTAGTCAAATGCGACAACAGGAGGTCAGTGAAGTATATTCAGTTCGTTTTCTCTTCAAAATGTCTTTTTTTTTCTGTCTTAAAGCTTCAATGCGTTGCTGTTACACTTACAGGGCACTTCTGTGTGGCTTGATTGCCGCTGGTGCTGGTGCAATGTTGGCCCCTGGCATTGCTCATGCTGCTTCTAAGAGACGGGCTCCGCCACCGGTGCCGGCGGAGGAGAAGAAAGACCCAAACGTTAGCGGCGTGCAAGCTAAAGTTCTTGCCAGCAAGAGGAGGAAGGAGGCCATGAAGGAAGCTGTGGCCAAGTTGAGGGAGAAAGGGAAGCCTGTTGACAAGTGAAGACCGGAACCGGTAGCTTCATTTTGGCTGGAGGATCTTGCTAAATAATACTCGTAGAATTCTATGTACAGTTGACAAAAAATAAATGCTGCTGCACGTGAGTATCTAAGACGACCTAAGTACATATCAGCTTCATTGATGTTGTTCATGTTTTCCTTTTCATGTGAGCTCAATTGTAAGGATCCAGTTGAAAAATTGATTCTTATATGCTATACTGCTACCTATTGTTAAAATGGCAATGATTAAATGCAAGTATTGACAATATTGTATGGATACAGCTGAATTTGACAAATTCTCCAGAAAAAGTGTCATGCGAATCCATACACCCAAACGGTCTACCTGCATCCTCACTGTTCTATTGCTGTGATCGTACGCGGCATCGCACTAGTTAGTGCAATCGACTTCCCAATGAGGAATTTAGGACGTCTGGCATGACTATTGACTTGTTCTTGTAGTATCTCAATCAGTTTCCCTTTCTCACCACAATTCTTCAGAACAAGCTCATTAAGCTTCGGTAGGTGCGGCACTCCGGACAAGCCAGAGCTGTCGTTGTGAAGTGATGGGCAGTTGTTCATCCCAAAGTTGTTCAAGCTCAGGCATCGCACCTTCCACGATTGTTATTGTTCCAATCTCCTTTAGCCCATCCATGTCAAGGAACTTGAGTTTTAGGAATGTGTCCTTGTTGAAATGCAACGACTTGTCCGTGTAGGAGTTCTCCCACAGACCTAACAAAGCAAGATTACGCAAGTTCTGAAGGTGCACAATGTCCACCTGCTTCAGACGTGTTCCCAGCAGCTCCACCTTAGCTAGATCGTTGAGTGAATTGATCCACCTAGGCATACTGTTTAGATCACCGCACAGCTTCAGTGAAACAAGATGTCTTGGCATTCTGGGTGGCGTTTGATCCTTTCCAGCAAGGAAGTTAAGTGAATCGGAGCGCACTTCAAGCCGCTGCAATCGCCTCAGCTCACCTATTGATTTACACAGCTCCTGCCCTTCTTCCTCCGAAATTCCTGCGACCCCTAACCTTCGCAAATTCGTCAAGTTTGTCAGATTCCTGAGCCCCCCTGCAACACCATTTCCCTTGCCAACATTGACCATCCCCAACATGTGCAAGTTCTTTAGCTTCTCGATACCTTCAGGAGCTTTTAAACTGAACTGGTCCACACTGAAAACATGATAGCACTCACTGTTGCTGCAACATATACACGCTTCTATGTTCCTAAAAATGCTTGTTTCAGCGACCTTCCTTGACTCGGCCATCTTCTGTAGCAGATCTTTCGTGAATCTAACACCAGAAATAAGATATCGCAGCTTCTCAAGTTTGGCAACGCCTCCAGGAAGTTCTCTCACCTGCGTGTCTTCGATGTCTAGTGTCTCTAGATATCGAAGGTTCTGCAAGGAGGATGGGAGTTTAGAAATGTCTGTCCCTCGAAGGCTGAGATATCTTAAGTGATGTAGCTCCCCTATATGTTTGAGGTCGTCATTTTTCAGATTGCCCGTGTCCTCCAGGTCCAATACTCGCAACAACCGAAATTTTGGAGAGATGAGAGATGCAGGGCACTCCCCAAAGACTGTCAAAGACCGGACGCATGATGGGTTTATGTTTTGTAGCTTCTCATCTCTCCTCCTCCATCTGGATACTACTAGGTGGCGTATCTTACTTTGTGGAGCCTCATTGGATTGCTTATCGACCAGGAATAGTTGGTTCTCCACAGTGGATTTGGACACGATGATTTGCAGAACCATGCTATGAACCCGACAGCGATTAGCTCTAACTCCAGGGCTGGCCTTGGAAGGTTGAATCATGCTTCTGTTAATGAGCTCGCTGTAGAAACGGTCTCCTACATCCTCCACAGGCATGTCACGGTTCTTTGCTATGTAGCCTTCTGCCATCCAGCGCCTCAGCAAACGGGTGCGCCTGATCTCGTGGTTCTCAGGAAAGATACTGAGGTACAAAAAGATCAATTTCAGATGATACGGCAAGCCATCATAACTTGAAACGATCACCTTGGTGATATTGCGGAGGTCAGACTCCAACTCCGCCCCAAGATGTTCGTGCAGCTTCTTCCATTCTATGCTTGTTTTTGTCCTGTTCGCTAGGAGACCTCCGATAGTAGATATGGCAAGTGGAAGCCCACGACATCTCCTCAGAATGCGTTTGGCTTGATCCACCATGTCTTCTGGTAAGTCATACTCTGTTGTTTTGTAAACCTAAAAAGTGATGCAAATAATAAATGAATTTTCTCTAAAAATGGAATTGGTTACTAAAATGAATGATACATATCCCAACTGAAATTTAGAGTTGTTAATGAACTGGCCGGTCACCTTGTGCCATCAATTCTTGAGTTATTGGGAAAAACTCTCTTTTGACGTTCATGATTTCCCAACAAAGCCTAGATCCTTGTGATAAGATCTTGTGGGAGTGTATTCAACATGTTGTTGGCAAGGTAACAACAAAAATTTCATGACAATTTGAGTTGACTGGCTCAAGATCCCATCGAATCCATGTAAGTTTTCCCAACTGCTATATTTTTGTTCTATTGACCGGATCATCCATGATAAGGCTTTGGTGATCACTGTACAGTCAGGTTAGGCTATCTGCACCTATCCTATTCTAAATTCTTACTCTAAAAAAAATATTCTGTCACAATCATCACCTTTGAAATAGAATAGCCAATTCTCTGCGTCCTATACCAACTGCTACACATTTTATACAGTTTATACACTCCCCCTCCTTCCTTTTCCCACCAGTCCTATCTCCCGTTCACTCCTACACCGACGCCTCCTAGCAGCACCCGCCACCGCTCCTCATTCTCCAGCCAGCGCAGGTTTGGCGACGTTCTCCCGTCCGGCACCGCCCACCGAGCCACGGTTGACGCCATCTCCACGCCGTCACACCGCCTCCTCCGACCCCTGCCCCAACCGCTGGCGCCATCTCCACGCCGCCGCCGTGCCTCCACTGACCCCGCCCCAACCACCGCCTCCTTCACGCTCGGCATCCACGGATCCAGGGAGGCAGCGCCTCCGTCATGCCCGGCGGCTACTCTGGCTCGCCCAGTGGCGCTCCTCCTCTCCCTCTTCATCCTTCCTTCGCCCCGCCATGGCCACCTGCGGCGGCGGCTCCTCGGCTCAGATCTAGGCCTTTCCGGGCTGTATCCACGCCATGGAGACCGGATCCCAGCCATGGCTTCTACGCCCCGGCCGCCACACGCCGCTGCTATCCTCCTTTCTCTCGTGCAGCGGCCACTCCCACCACGGGAGGAGCGAAGTCGTTGCCCATGTGGAAGAGAGAAAAGCGGTAGGGAAGCAACGCCATCCACCCCATATTTGAGATTTGAGGTGAGAGAGCGCCAACAGGATGACTAGGGTTCGGTATGTAGTTGACCGCTGCAGCTGATTTTGCTGCATCTGCCTACTGCATCCGCTTTCGCAGTCATCTAGTGCAGATAGGCTTATGTAGAAGGATTGCCTAATTAAGCACCATATCATCCTATTAGTGATCAAGGTTCGGCCATCTACTTCTTCACCCTTTTATCTAATCATCTAGTGTTTGTTCGGTGTACTTGCCTTAAATTTAGCGAACCTTATATTCGGTGTACGTATTAGAATATATTAGGCAACCTTGATTAGAATAGTTTAGGATTGATTACATAAACCCATGATAACCTTATCTCTAGAGAGACTCTTTGCCCTCCTGTACTATTAAATAAACAAGCTAGAGCTCATCAATACTATTCCATCTATTAAACACAATAAATTATTTCTAAATGATATCACGATTTTAGGGTTTCTAATTCTAGACATAGACTTCCGCTACCGCCGCCGCCCCCACTACTACGTCGATCAATCTCCACCAAAGGCAGCACCCTCATGCCCATTTGATCCCTACCACTTGTCGCCGTCGTGTCTAATCAAAGCAGGAACAGATCAAGACTCACCATTGTGGCCTCGTTGGCGGCCACCGCCTGCTTCCTCTTATGATACGGTCTTCTTGTTGACCTACATCGTGCCGCACACCATCACGGTGCCGGCTGGGTTGTGCGCCACCATGGAGGCGCTGATGACTTCCACCACCGACTAGTCATCGGGACCGGCACCCTATCGCCTGCTAGTGTTTCGCTACGGATGGACGTGTTGCGCGACCCAACTAAGCTACTCCCTCTGCCCCAGTCTATAAGTTTCGATTTTATTTACACCAAGTTTGGCTTATTCGTTGTATTCAAAACATTCATAATAGTCATTTATTTAACCTGTAAATTGGTACGAAGGAAGTAGCTAATTACATATATGGCTGATTTTATAGCAAATATGTTACTTACAAGAAAGTTTACAATGAAACTGGGGAATCTAATTTTTTTTCCACCATTACGGATGTTGACTCTCCATTTATCATTCTTCTTGTCGTCTTTACATATTTACTATTAAAGAAGGAGATTTCCTACATAAATACATTTTTATAATGTGGCATGCCACCGTGGTTATTTTTACTGATGTGTCACGCCATTGGAGCATGCTAGCGTGGCAATAACACAATGCCCCTCATATCTCTAATGCATGTCTATGTGACAGGTGGGACCTACCTGTCATCACTCTCCTGCTTTCTTCTTCCCTTGCACCCTTGCAGCATCTGACCCGCCTCCTCTGCCTCCCCATCAGTGCGCCTGTGAGGCCGCAGTTGCCCCGTGTGCCCGTGTGGCCACACCACCGCTCCCCGTGGGCGCTCGTGCCGCCACGGGCCCCGCGCGCCATGCCCCGCTGGCTTGCCGCGCCGCCGCCGGCCCCGCGCGCTTGCGTCTGCTCACCTCGTTGCGCCCGAAGCCACGATGAGCTAGTGGTGGACGGGCGCGATCGGCGCGGTGAAGAAGCAGTAGGACAAGCAGGCGGCGGCGGCGGCAGAGCCAGTGTACTAGAGAGTGGCCCTGGTCGTCGGGTCCACGGACATCGTCGGCACCTCGCTCCTCGACATCCTTCCGCTCTCCGACACCGCAGCGGACCCTAGAAGGCTCGCGCTGCGTGCTGCCACCCTAGCCCCCGCTGCGTCCCGGGTCCGGTGGCCGCGGGGGCGCTGCCGCCCTCCACGCCCCGGGTTCGGTACTTCGGTGGCCATTGGCCACGCTGCTGCCCCTTTGCGCCGTGGCCGCGGGATGGGGTGGGGGCTCACCGCCGCTCGCAGCAATGGCAATGGCCCTGTACGTCCACGCGTCGAGGGGTAGAAGGAGAGAGAGGAGAGGAAAAAAACAGGGGCAGAGAGGTCATCTAACATGATTTCACCATGTAGGCATGCTCCGGTTGCGTGGCGCGCCGCAGGAAAGGAGTATTTTTTTTTAGAAAACCTCATATCTCAAATGTCAAATATCTAAAGATGACCAGAAAAGTGACAAACGAAAGTCATCATCTTGAAATAAATAAATAAATATCCCAAGAAACTGTATCTTGAATTTTTCTTAAAAAATTCTACGTGATACTTGAGCACATTCGCAAGTGTACAGCAGATTAATAAGGGCCGCACAACGTAACAGCGCGACATAAACAGACGATTACTAGATCGCTTAAACTAGCTCGCTTGACTTGACGGTTGAGAAGGGAAGGTTGATGTGTCATCATCAAAGAAAACAAGGAAGAAGGTTGACTTGAGAGAGGAGGACGCACCTTCCGACAGAGGAGATCCATGGATTCCGCATCCCCCAGTGGCTTGAGCTCGTAGACATGGTCATGGCCCTCCACCGTATGCCCCGCGCAGTGCCGGGCGACGTCCTCCCTCCGCGTCGTCACGATGACACGGCTTCCCTTGCTGTTCCGGAACGATTGAAAGACCTGCCATATATTTTCCCACTCGTCCTGGCTGAGAAGATCGTCGATGATGACCAGGTACCGCTTCTCCCGCAGGTGATCCTCGATCCTCCTGTCGTGTGCCACGCCGAGCTCCTTCTTGAGCCGCCGCTTGAACACGTCGGGGCTGTCGAGCGGGTGCGGCACGGTGACCCAGGCGTCGCAGTCGAACTCGTCCAGGAGGTTGGGGTCGTTGTGCACCATGCGCACCAGCGACGACTTCCCCATGCCGCCCATGCCCCACACCGACACCACGCGCAGCGCCTCGCCGTCGGCGCCCGGGCTCGGTGAGATCAGCTTCGTGACCGCCTCCCTCTCGCGTCCGCGGCCGATGATGTCCGACGCCTGGAACGCGAGCTCGGCCGAGTTCGCGTCGTGGTCCGGGAGCACCGGCTCCTCGGCGCCGGCGCGGGCCGCCGCCGCCACGGGGCTGCCGTCCACGACGGCGATGCGGTACCGCAGGTTGCGCTGGTTCAGCTCCTCCACGCTGGCCTTGAGGTCCCGGATCCGCGCCGCGATGCGGTGGCGCTCGGCGACGGCGCCCGGGGACCAGGACGCGGCGCGCGACGACGACGTCCTGGACGCGTACAGTGCGAAGTCCAGGAGGCAGTCCTCGACGTCGTACGCGAGGTCGCGCACCTGCTTCACCCACGTCTTGGCGGTGTCGCTGCGCACGGTGGCCTCGGGGTGCGCCGACGCCACCTTGAGGAACGCCTGCATCATCTCCAGCTCGTTGCGGATGAACTCCACCTCCTTGGGCACGCCGAGCAGCCGCGCCACCTCGTCGGCGACGGCTGTACCGGCGCTGCTCAGGACGCCGTCCAGCACCGACCTCGCCAGGCTCACGGCCGTCGCCTCCATCGTCTTTCTCTCGTCTAGCTCCCTAGCTCGTTGTTAACCGAACTTATTACAAAATAAAATAAAAGGCGCTCAGGATCGATCGGAGTCGGAGATGGCTTTGGGCATTTGACGAACTGAAGGGCGTGCAATTAACGGAATGCACGTTGTTCCAGGTGCAACCGCGTTGGCCTATACAGCAAGATTATATTGTCTCGCAAACTTCGCTATCAACGCGGTGATCAATTTGTTTTTTTATTCATTTCTAGAAATCAAAGTAGACTTACAAGGTTGTACGGCCGTCGCTACACATAGTTTTTTGGTACAATTAAAGGATCGGGCAAAGTCGAGAGTTTCTTGATAACTATAAATAATGAGGCTGATGATTGGTGCCAGCCAGATGGTGTTGTAACGCACGGTAGGTGTAAGGCCGGCCGGGTGCTTGGTAGGTATGACTACTGAACTTCGAAGAAAATGAGATGAAATTTCCTAGGTCCATTTGTGTATTCGCATTAACCGACTCAGCCTCCGATCCGTGGAAACAGAGGAAACTAGGAAAGAGGAAACTCATTCTTAGAAGAAACAAAGCAGTAGTACACAGTATACGCATTCAAGCCCTTTCCCTTCTGAATCGTTTCTTTCTCGGTTACAACTCATTTGTATTCAAGTACACAAAACAGAAACTTCTCTATAAATTTGGTCAAGCTAATTTGACTTAAGCCAAAACTAAAGATGCATTGTTTGTGGGAGAGAGGGAGTATGATCTAATAATTGTATCCACTAATATGGTCTTATGCATTAATATGGCATCTTAATCCACAACACTTCAATTCCACAATTCAATGCAACAAAAGCCAATGTTGTATTAATGTAGTTACATTTGAAAATAACAATAACATACTACCATACAATCAATATGAATATATGAAACAATTTTTTGCGGTATCATCTTCATTCCTCAACTATCTACGCCCAATTGACCTGCCAACTAAGAGCCTTGGGCGTTTTGAATGATCACTTATTTGTTGTTGTAGAATCTTCGTCAGGTTCTCTTTCTCACCACATTTCTTAACAAGAACCTCATCCAGGTTCTTTAGGTGTGGCACTCCAGATAAGCCAGATTTGTCATCGTGTAATGATTGACAGTTGTTTACCCAAAGTTTCTTTAGCTCAGGCATCGCACCTTTCTCGATTGTCACCGTTTCAATTTTATGTAGCCCATCAATGTCAAGAAACTTGAGCTTTGGGAATGTACCATTGCCGAAATGCAAAGAGTCCCCTATATAGGACTCCTTCCATAGGCCTAGCAAAGTTAGGTTACGCAAGTTCTGAAGACGCTCAACGCCTTTCTGCTCAAGTTGTGTCCCTAGCAGCTTCACCTTAGCTAGGTCACTGAGTGAAGCGATCCAATTAGGCAGACGATTGATACTACCACATAGCCTCAATGAAACAAGATGTCTTGGTATGGTCATTCCTTCATCCATTTTGGAAAGGAAGGTAAGAGAATCAGAACGCAATTCAAGCCGTTGCAATCGCTTGAGCTTACTTATCAACTGACATAGGCCATGCCCTTCTTTCTCGTTAAGCCCTGTGACTCCTAGCCTTCTTAAATTCGTCAAGTTTGTTAGCTTCTTAATCCTCCCTGCCGCATCATTGCCATTGCCAACATTGACCACCCCCAGCATGTGCAAGTTCTGTAACTTCTCTATTCCTTCAGGGACTGTTAGTGTCATGTTGAAGATATTATCATCGTCCTTCTCTAACTCCGTCTTTTGCAACAAATCTTTCGAAAAGTTGACGCCAGCTAGAAGATAACACAGTTTCTTGAGTTTGGCAACACCACCCGGGAGTTGTGTCACCCGCGTGTCTTGGATGTCTAATGTCTCTAGATATCGAAGGTTTTGCAAGGAAGACGGAAGTTTAGAAATATCTGTTCCTCGCAAGGATAGATATCTTAGGTGTTGTAGCTCCCCTATGTGCTTAAGGTCTTCATTTTTCAGATTGATCGTGTCCTCTAGGTCAAGCACCCGCATCAACCGCATTTTTGGAGAGATGAGAGATGTGGGGTAACCACCAAAGCACGTCAACGATCTGATATATGCCATGCTAATGCTTGGCAGCTTCTCATCCCTTCCCTGAGTCCCTTCCCATTTAGATACCACCAGATGGCGTATCTTACGTTGGGGAATCTCAGTTGAGTGCTTCTCGATGAGGAATAGTTGGTTCTCCTCAATGAACTTAGACCTGATGATGTGGAGCACCATGCTGTGAACCTGGCAGCAATAAGCTCCGACTCCCCAGCTAGCACTAGAACCTTGTATCATGCTTCTGTTAATGAGCTCACGGTAGAAACGCTCTGCTACATCCTCCGCAGGCATGTCACGGTTCTTTGTTATGTAGCCTTCTGCCATCCACCTCCTTAGCAAACGGGTGCGTCTGATCTCATGGTTTTCAGGGAATATACTGAGGTACAAGAAGATCGATTTCAGGTGATACGGCAACCCATCATAACTTGAGATGATCACCTTGGTGATGTCGTGGAGGTCACACTCCAGCTCTGCTCCTATGTGTTCGTGCAGGTTCCTCCATTCTATGCTTTTCTTGGGCCTATTGGCTAGGAAACCTCCTATTGTAGAAATGGCAAGTGGAAGCCCCCGACATCTCCTCAAGATATTATTAGCTTCCTCCTCCATATCCGATGGCAATTTATAGTCAGATTTTTTATAGACCTACAAATGATGGTATGGAACAAATAAATAAATAGAGAATGTGGTTTTTTTCTAGGAAAAAATATAGTGGGCAATGTCATGGTGATTATGATGATCATATGTCTTGATATACCCCAATAGAAAAACATAACTAGAATTGCTAAAGACAAGCTCATCTCTTAATTTAACTACAATTGATAAAGGCCCAAGCAATGTTAAACGCTATTGTAAAATTCATATGTTTCCTATTGCTTCAACTTATTAGCCATGCCATTATCCCCAAGCACAAGAGGCAAAACAACATACATTGTCAAACCAAACATTCGGTTCACACTCAAACATTCTTTTCGACACTTCCTAGGTTTGCTTGTGGTGTCTAGATTTATATATGTGTATCTAGAGTCATGCTCAATGGTGAAGTAAAAAAAATGTGTCATTTTTACATTACTCCAATTTTATAAATAATTAGGGGAGTGCTCAAGGGAAATGTACATAACGAAAATGAGCTAATCTCCTGGTAACAAATGGAGGCGACCATTGTAGGATGAATGAAGGTTAATGCACTCCCTCCATTCTATGAAATAAGGCGTGCATGTAATTAGAAAATTCAAACTTTGAAATCTTTGACTAACAGTTTAGTAAAAACATATAAACTTTTAGTGTATGTATGTTATATACTTGAATTCGTATTCAAAAATATTTTAAGATGATGATACTTTGGCATTTATTGATGTCATATTTTGAAAGAAATAAATAGTCAAAGTTTTGCTTTAAAGACCGTGCTAAATACATGCGAGCCTTATTTTGTGTGATGAAGGGAGTATATGGAAGTTTCTCTCATGTTGCAAGAAAAATAGGCTTTGGGGAGATTTTTTTTTTTTGTCAAATACACATGAGAACTGTGCATCAAAGGCTAATAGGCATACAGGGGGTTACAAAGGAGCCGACAAGCATGACCAAGACCACCCCCGTGGCAAGGTCAACCGGCACAACGCGTGGGGACTATTCGCGCACCAAACCACCAACGTCAACAGCTCCGGCATGTGGACCCCTCACGTTCCAAGAGATGACCTTGTAACTAACCATCGAACAGAAACAACATTGTGAAGCTGCCCTCAAGCGCTCAAACGATGAGTGTTTGATCCGCTCCAAGCTCAAAGCGGAGCGCGGCGGATGATGTCGGCGGGAACAGCTCAGCAATTGCACTCATGTGGCTGCTTGACAGGTCGCCGTAAGCCGCGGTCGCGTTGACTGGTGGAAGCCTAAGTTGAAATGCTAGCCTAGGAAGAAGAAATCGAAATTTCTAGTTGCTGCTGACTAGCAGGCTAAAATGACCATTTTGCTTGATTTTTTATTAGTTATAAGCCATAATTGTAGTAAAAGGAGGTGAGATCTTCTTTAAGAATTCTCGACAGCTATGTTGTGGTAGGCATCTCTTTTCAATTTGTAAACAGAGAGGAATGCTATGGCACATGAGTTGGCACAGTTGGCAAATTAAATTATACGGCTTGAGGCTATCATATTTATGGTTATTAGATATTTCTGGTTTTCTTTAGATTTTTCAGGATTTTTATATTTTTCTCACGCTTCTCCTGGATTTAAAGGAGCCTCCGGTTAATAATAGTAAGATTAAAGGAACTAAAATTCAGCATATAATGTAGAATCCTTGTTTCTAAATAAGATACAAAAGGAGAGTATTGGGTATGAAGTGCAACAAACATTTTAACTTAACATGCTGAGAAAAAAAAATGCATCAACTAGTAAGGCCATAGTTGGAAAGATAGAATCTAGATTCATGAGGTCATGACACAAGGGCTGTGCAAAGATCTGACATACACTGTACACAAGGTAAGGTTTCAACTAAACACACATTTAAGATATGTTTTAATAAAATGTTACACTATTAATTATTTGATAGAAAAATTTGAAAATCTTGTGCATTATAGTGCATGATGAAACAGTAAACACCTAGTTATGTCATTGTAATAAGTAAAAATGCAGTCAAATACCCTGTATCCATATTTTAATGCTCCCTCCGTCTTAATTTATAGTTCGTTTGACTTTATGGCACCGAGTTTGACTTGTTCGTATTATTCAAAAAATTCATAATTATCATTTATTTTCATTGTGATTTAGTTTAACATATAATATACTTCAACTACAACTTAAAATTTTCCATATTTTAGCAATTTTTTTGAATAAAACGAGCCAGGTCAAACTTGATGATAAAAAAGTCAAACGAACTGTAAATTGGAACGGAAGGAGTAAAATACAAATTAAGAGTTTTGAATAAGAGGTAAAATAGACACTAGAGCTTCAGCGTAATATAACAACAACCAATAACATTAAAATTGGAAAGCAAAATCTCGATCCATGTAGTCATGGCACATTGGATGCAATAAGTGCTACCGTAGTTCTAGCTAAGATTTCAGCTGAACACATATTGAAGAAACATGACGGTGTCATGCAAAGAGAAAAATATGAAAATTGATGGAAAACCATCTTATTGTTCCTTATTAGAGGCTCAAAGGAAGCCTCCATATTAATCCTCAGAAGATGCATTAGAAAAAAATCCATAGCGCTCAAAAAATCAAGGATCATCTGACCTTCAGTTCAATGTATTCTAATTGTAATGGACAATGACTATTGGGTGTATCTAATTTTCTAAAAAGAATATACCCACCTTCACCATTATGGAAATAGTCTAAGGAAACCCCTAAATTAATATCTAAATTACTTGCGTCTATATATTGTGAAAATAATAGCAAAAACCTAAGTCTATATCAAAATTATCCACTTGTTATTAAAATAACAAAAGTAACATAATCACTCACGTACAGCCATTATAAAAGATATCCTTAATTACTTTGCATATGCTTCTAAATTACCAATTTGTGCATTTTTAGTGTAAAAACTGACTCAAGGTATACGTGCATGACATGTATCAGTATCACTATATATATGTTTATATGAATGTATGAAGCAACGAGCTTGTGTTAAGCACATAGCTCAAGCTAACAGTTCATCTAATCACATGTAGGTACGATGTAAATAGAAATAACTATGAATATATACATTAATTTTTAACTAAAGTCTATCGTAAATAGATAGAGATACGGAATTTTTTCTATATAAATAGAAAGTCATGAAGCCACGTTATCTCAAGAATCCACTGTATTTTATCCCACATTACCATCCTCTAAGATCTCTATTTATGTCTGTCCTTGATTTTTTTTTTTTTGGCTTTGTGCATGCAGTATACGCATGACAAAGAGGGAGAGGAGGGTGTTCGAGTGGTGCAGCAGCATTCAGCCCGACTCGCTTGGCACCCATGAGCCACGGCGCACTAGGTCTATATACACGGAATCCCTGACACATAAAGTCCACAGGCCTAACTCAGCCTAAAAAACTAGTCTGTTAGGTGAGGGCTGCCCTGCATTATATGCCGTGCTCCTCCACCATCAATTACCGATACGTGACTAAATCTAACAATCTCCCCCGTCACGCATCGGCCCAATGCTTCAGTCACACAACACCGGTGACTCATCGAGACCCTGACATCATTCAGGCTGCTGACACGAGTCAACATCTACTCCTCGGAGACCTCCACAGACTCCTCCGTCACCAGTGATACACCGAGACTTTTCCAGGTTTACAACCATAAACTCTGATACCACTTGTTAGAGTGGCGCGGTGGCATTTGGCCTGACTCGCTTGGTACCCACGAGCCACGGCCCACTAGGCCCATATACACGGAGTCCTCGATACATAAGACCCATAGGCCTAAATCAGCCAAAAGACTAACCGTTAGGTGAGGGCCGCCCCGTAGGGCCGCCCCGTCTTATATGCCATTGTCGGAGCGGGAGTGCTCCTGGTCAGGTGGCGGAGCGCACCCGGCCAAGATCCTAAGTACTGGGAGTAGTTAGGGGGAGCAATCGTTGTTAGCTAAGTTGGTGGCGGCACGATGGTGGCGAGAGGATTTAGAGTGGTTCGGGCCGCCGGAGCGTAATACCCTACGTCCACTGTGGGTGTGTTCTTGTATTTCGTGGGCTAGTTCGAGCTTGTCTGAGTCTGTCTTTTGTGTTGCGTATGCCTCCCCTTTTATAGCCCAAGGGGGGCATGTACATGGTGGCCGGGCCCCGACAGGTGGTCCCGGCCATTTCCTCTATGCTACAGTTCTATTCTGTGACTGATGTCCAATGCTTCCATGCTTCGCGCCTGTACCACCGTCGTGACCGGGTATGGCCTGGAGGTCCGCCATACCGTCTTGTCGCCCGGATACGGCGCCGCACCGTCCTGTCTCACGCCGTTCTGTCCCATCGGCTGCTAAACCTGCTGAGAGGCTTCAGAGGCCGAGGGGCAGGGGACGCGCACGCGCGACAGGACAGGGCGCCCGTAGCAGCGTTGTAGCGCCGCTGCCTAGTATTAGGCTGAGCGCGGCCGCCGCGCGAGGCGCGGCTTATGATGAGTACAGCGTACTTGTTTACTCAATATAGACCGCAGTGTAGCTGGGGAAATTAACTGTAGTGCTCTGTCATCGTCGCCGCGCCTTGGTAAGGTGCGCCCTTTTCCCTTGCCGCCGCCGCCTGCCAGCGGCGGTGCCAGCGGCGATGGGGGCACATCCGTCTGACAGCGGCGGCGTCGGCGGGCGACGGGGGCACGCCTGCCTGACAACGGCGGCGGGCTACGGGGGCACGCCTGTCTGACACTCGTGGTGTCAGCGGCATTGGGGCGTGCCAGCCTGTCAGCGGCGGTGTCAGCGGCATCGGGCACGCCCGCCTGCCCGCAATAAATGCGGCAGGTGGGCGAGGCGCCCGCCTGAAGGCCCCTGCCACGCGCCTTGTGGGCACGTGGCAACGCGAGACCTTTCCGTGCCCTGTGGTCACGTGGCGGCTCCGGACCTCCACGCGTTCTGGGGGCACGTGGCGGCCCCGGACCACTGGGGGCGCCGGCTCCGGGCCTCCCCGTGCTCTGTGGGCACGAGGCGCCCCTGAACCACCGAAGGTACGGGCCCCGGGCTCCGGCCCGAGAGGTCCGGACCTCCCCTCGCGTGGCTGGGGGAGGCTCGGTCCTCAAGGAGGTCCGGGGCCTCCCCTGTGGGCCGGGTGCGTGGCCCTAGCTTCCCCAAGGAGTGGGCCGGGCCCATCTGTATGCGGCCTTAGGCCCTCCTTGTACTGCAGTAGTTACCTCCCTAGTGATCTTCGTCCAGTGTAAGCGGGTACCTGGTTAGCTGGGTACCGACAGTGGCCCCTGGGCTCGCCTTTGGTGAGTTCTTCGAACCTGAGGTGAGCCCACCGTCGCTTACTACACAAGCCGCCGGGAGCCGTGTGTGGCTACTGGCGCTTAGCCGTTAAGCTCATAGTTGGGCAGCCACCTGACCCCGCGGGGTGGCCCCGTGGGTTCCCATGATCTGGAGGCGCGCGATCGTGGGAATCTCTCGGGGAACGTGGGGGCAGGCCCGCGTCGGAAACCGCGCAGCGGTTCACCAACTTCTTCTCCTGCCATTAAGGCGGGGCAGGCGGCTACGTGGGCAGCCGTGCGTAAAGTGGAAAAGGCAGGGGCCCCGCACGTCGCGCCGGGACGCGCGTCCGCGAGCTGCGCCGGTTCGCCTTCCTGCCTTGCTTGCTCTTCTACTCGCCTGCCATGACTGCCTCCTCGGGCCCGTGCTGTCATAGACTCGGTGGCCCGTGGGTGCGCCCGAGCGTGCGTACACTTGTCGTCCGCGGCTTGCGGAGGATTGGGTGAAGTCCCGTGAAGCGGGGCTGGCGGAGCAGGAGAAGCAGCTGCTGGCTGAGCGGGCCGCTCTGGAGCAGCTGAAGCGGGGTGCTGCTCAGCAGGCGGCGGTGGAGGACCGGGAGCAGATGCGCGTCGGCCTCCAACGCATCGCCGACTGGGCCGGGGAGGCGAGTTCGGCTCTGGTACCGCTCGGACTGAGTCCGATCCGGGTGACAGAGTCGCCGTCCACTATTGCGGACGCCCTCCCTGTCCTTGACTCGGCGGTGGAGCGACTCCGGCGCCTAGACTCCACGCTCGGAGAGCGCCTTGAAGCTGAGGGCCGCAAGTTGTGCCGCCTTGTGGTGGAGCACCTCCTGGTCTGCTTCCGGAGCCACGACCCCGCCATCTCCTTGGACCCGGTCATCGCAGGTCCGGTGGAGGAAGCGGAGGCCGCCGCTCGGGTCAGCGTGCAGGAGGTGGTGGAGGTCGTCGCCGCCCGGTTCCAGCGGACCCCTGCAGACGAGGACCCGGATGTACCGGGGACAGGGGCCTCTCCAGCGCCGTAGGGCAACAGCTTTTGCTGTTTTGTTTTTTCTCTCTTTTTTTTTATGTAAAACGTTAGTATGCCAAGTAATATAAGAATGGTAGTTGCGACTTATCTCCATTTGCTCCCTGCTGCATGTTGATGCGTTGTTACCTGACCCCCTGGCCCCCTGGTAGGTAGGCTCTAAGTTTTGAGGCTGGCTACCACTAAGTCAGAGGCCAGACCTGCATGCAACTCACGGCAAACGTCAATGTCGCACCTACGGGACCCACTCTGAGTTGACCTTTTCCGCTACTCGAGGTCCGGAGCGTTTGCTGTCCGGGCCAGGGGCTAGGATGTTTGTTCGCGGGATAGTAGGGTGTGTGAGTTAAGGGTACAGAACCAGGCAAAACTGCGACACAGCCCTGGACTATCCTTAGACCAAAACACCTTAGCTCTGGCCCGGTCCTGCAGTCGTTCGGACCTCTCCTAGCGAAATAAAAAGGTAACCGCGCTGCCTCGAAGTCCTCGGAGTCGCAGCCGGACCTCGCTGCTGAGGTTAGGGGGTGTGCCATTAGCTTAGGGGGTGGTCCGGAGCGCTAGACGCACTGTTCCTGATACTGGGGGAACTCACGGCGTGGTAGGGAGTGTTCAGTGCCTAGGGTATGAGACCAGGCTAAGCAGCTGACAGCTCCGTGCTACCAAGGCGAGCCCCTTTTCTCTGGACCTGGCACCTAGTATTCCGGACCTCCTTCCCAGCCTCTGTGCTAACCGCTTCACACTCAAGCTGCTAAGTCCTGCTGGTTCCGAGGAGATTTTCGGCAAGAGTAGGATTCCACATAGGGGTTAGGAAAAATTGAAACAAGTAGTAATAACGGAGACAAGAACTTTGGGGCTAAACTTTTTCTTTAATCAAGCGGTACAGGGTGTCATGTGATGTCAGCCAGAGGTCGGGATTACAAGGGCGGACCTTCACCGCTCTGGTCCACATGGTGGTCCTATTTAGCTTACAAAAAGAAAAAAGGAGTTGCCCTGAATTCCTTGTCTACGGATAAAACTTACGGAGGTGCTCTATATTCCAAGGGTTCGGTAGCGGAACTCCTTCCTCCGTGGCGAGGCGAACGCAACCGGGGCGACTAACTCCTGTCACCTTGAAGGGGCCTTCCCAGCTGGGGGAGAGCTTGTTGCGCCCTTCTCGGTTCAAGATGCGCCTCAGGACCAGGTCTCCAGGTTGGAGCACCCTGCCCCGCACGGTTCGCTCATGATAGCGTTTGAGCGATTGGTTGTACCGTGCGTTCCGGATTGCAGCCTGCCATCTTTGCTCCTCGACGAGGTCGACGTCGTCGCACCTCGCTTGTTCCTGCAAAGATTCATCGAAAGCTTGGACCCGTGGGGAGCCCAAGAGTATTTCTGGTGGGAGGCATGCCTCGGCCCCGTATACCAGGAAGAATGGGGTTTCCCCGGTTGCTCGGCTGGGTGTGGTCCGGATCCCCCATAGCACGCAGGGGAGCTCATCAACCCACTTCGCACCGTGCTTTCCCAAGCAGTTGAAGGTGCGGGTTCTGAGCCCCTTGAGGATTTCTGCGTTAGCTCTCTCGACCTGTCCATTGCTCCTAGGATGTGCTACAGAGGCGAAGCATAACTGGATGCCAACGCCGTCGCAATAGTCCTGGAAGACCTGGCTCGTGAACTGGGTCCCATTGTCCGTTATAATACGGCTAGGGACGCCGAACCGGCACACAATGGACTTAAGGAAAGCTGTTGCAGTTCCTTGGGTGATGCTTACTACTGGGGTTACCTCAGGCCATTTTGTGAATTTGTCAATGGCGACGTAGAGGTACCGGTACCCACCGACAGCTCTAGGGAAAGGTCCCAGGATGTCCACCCCCCATACCGCGAAGGGCCAAGAGGGTGGAATCATTTGCAGAGACTGAGCCGGTGTGTGTATCTGCTTTGCGTGGAACTGACACGCCTTGCAGGACCTTACTAGCTCAGCTGCATCCTGGAGCGCTGTCGGCCAGTAAAAGCCATGCCGAAAGGCTTTACCGACCAGCGTACGGGACCCTGAATGATTCCCGCACTCGCCTCCATGGATCTCCGCGAGTAAATCGCGGCCCTCCTCCCGGGTTATGCATCGCATGAGGATGCCATTGGCGCCACGCCTGTAGAGATCCCCTTCTACTAGCGTGTAGCGTTTAGCCAACCGCACTATGCGCTCAGCGGACACACGTTCTTCGGGAAGGATTTTGTCCTTCAGGTAGTCCCGGATCTCTGAGATCCGTGCATCGGGACTGCCCTGAGCCATTGGATGTGTCCCTGATGACATGCCGGGGTCATCAGTCCACACGATCCTTGGTGGGCTCCAGAGATGGAGGACCACTGGGACTGCTAGCTTCGAGGTGCTAGTTCTGCCCCCTTCGCCCAGTTCGGCTGGCTGGGCGGTTGGTCTCAGCAGCTGTCTTTTGAAGACGCCCTCGGGTACTGAGCCCCGAGTCGATGCCCTCGCGGAGAGGTCATCTGCCACTGAGTTGAGGTTCCTGGGAACGTGCTGCAGTTCCAGGACCTCGAAGTCCTTCTCGAGCTCCCTCACTCGCATGAGGTATGCTGCGAGCTGGGGGTTATTGCAGCAGCACTCCCCTCGGACCTGTCGGATCACCAACTGGGAATCCCCCTTAACCAGGAGCTGCTTGATTCCCAGTGAATGAGCGATCATGAGCCCAAAGATCAAGCCTTCGTATTCCGCCATGTTGTTAGTGGCTTTGAATTCGAAGCATACTATGTACTTTACTTGATCCCCGTTTGGGTCCACGAGGGCCACTCCTGCTCCGGACCCTTTTTCGCGGGCGGACCCGTCGAAGAAGAGAGTCCAGTGCGGCTCGGTGAAAACCCGGATGGTCCTGTCCGGCTGGGAAGGTTCCGCCTCGGCTTGCGGACCTCCAAATTCCGAGGCGGTGGGAGTCCATTCTGCGATGAAGTCGGCTAAGACTTGGCTCTTGGCAGCATTTCGGGGCTGGAAGTCGAGTTGGAATTCTGCCAGCTCCGCAGCCCATTTGGCGATATTCCCAGTAGCGTTAGAATTGCGCAGGATTGCTCTTAATGGGTAAGAGGTCACCACGACAACCTTATGCGCCTGGAAATAGTGGCGCAACTTTCTGGAAGCAATAAGTAATGCGTAGGCGAACTTGTGAGCTTCCAGATACCTGGCCTTCGCCCCGTGGAGGACTTCACTGACGTAATAGACTGGCTTCTGGGTGGTCCGGACCCTAGTGGCAGGTCCGAGACCATCTCCCCCTGCCAGGCTGGCCCCCTGGGCGGCTTGGCCTCCAGCTTCTGGTGGCCTATCGCCTTGGCAGGGCAACGTGCCAACCGGACCTCCGATATCGGGGCCGGCTGCAGCTCCCGTGGTGGGCGGACCACCACCTTCCACTTGGGGGACCCCGGTGTCCCCTTCGTGGGGATGGGCTGGTCGCTCGGCGACCAAGACCATGCTTACTACCTCGGATGTCGCCGCGAGGTAGAGAAACAGGGTCTCACCGGACTCTGGCGCCACTAAAACGGGCAGAGTAGTGAGATGCTGCTTCAACTCCTAGAAGGCTTGCTCAGCCTCTTCGGTCCATATGAATGGTCCGGACTTCCTCAAAAGCTTGAAGAAGGGCAGGGCTCTCTCAGCTAGCTTTGAGATAAAACGGCTGAGGGCTGCCAAGGACCCAGTGAGTTTCTGGAGGTCCTTAATGCAGGCCGGCGGCCGCATAGCCTCGATCGCCCTGATCTTGGTTGGGTTTGCCTCAATGCCGCGATGTGACACTAGGAACCCTAACAGTTTACCGGCCGAGACGCCAAAGACGCATTTCTCGGGGTTCAGTTTCGTGCGCGTTGTGCGCAACCTATCGAAAACGAGGGCTAGGTCTTCTATCAAGGTGGACCCTACCCTGGTCTTGACAACAATGTCATCGACATAGACCTCTACTATGTTTCTGATCAGGTCGTGGAACGTGAAGTTCATGGCACGCAGAAACGTAGGTAAAGCATTCCTCAGACCATATGGCATTACAACGTAACAATATAAACCATCTACTGTTACGAAAGCTGTATGCCTCTTATCCTCCTCATCCATCTGGATCTGATGAAACCCAGAGTACGCATCTAAAAAAGACAAGAGTTCACACCCGGAGGTGGAATCCACTATCTGGTCTATGCGCGGGAGGGGATAAGGGTCTGGAGGACATACTTTGTTGAGGCTGGTGTAGTCGATACACATCCGAAGCTTCCCGTTCGCCTTGGGGCGACCACCGGGTTGGCCAGCCACTCGGGGTGATGGACCTCCTCGATGAAGCCCGCGTCCAGGAGCTTCCGGACCTCCTGACGGATGAAATCCTGGCGCTCCACGGACTGCCTCCGCGGCTTTTGCCGCACCGGCTTGGCGTCTGGGTTGATCTTCAGACGGTGCTCAATCACTTCCCTAGGGATCCCAGGCATCTGTGACGGTTCCCAGGCGAACACGTCGACATTTGCCCGGAGGAAAGCAACGAGCGCGTCTCCCTATTTCTCTCCCAGATTCCCTGCGATGCGGGTGGTCTGGGAGGGCTCCGCCCCGATCTGGACGGTCTTGACTGGCATGTCCTCGGGGTCGGAAGGGCGTACCTTGGGCACCTTTGGTTCCTTAACAGGAACCTTGGCCCGAAAGGCCGAGGGGTTGTCCCTCGCCGGGTTCGCTGCGTCAGTAGCGAGAGCATGGAGCTTCTCTACTGCGGCGACGGCTGCGTGGCGGTCTCCCGGCACGGTGAGAACACCCGCCGGGGACGGCATCTTCACGACCAAGTACCCGTAATGGGCAACGGCCATGAAGCGGTACAGTGCCGGTCTGCCAATGATGGCGTTGAACGGCAGGTTGACTTCCGCGACATCGAACTGGACGTTCTCTGTGCGGAACTTCTCTGGGGTCTCGAAGGTGACCGGCAGGTCGATCTTCCCTTTCGGGAAGATCGGCACCGGACCCACGCCGGAGAATGGGCGCGTCGGAGCTAGGCGCGACTCCGGAATCTGCAGCTGCTTGAAGGCTGCATGGCTGATGATGTTGAGGGCGGCCCCTCCGTCGATCAACACGTGGTGGAGCCGTATGTTGGCGACCACTGGAGATGTGATGATCGGCAGCACGCCAGCCCCAGCCATGTTTTCTGGGCAGTCGGCCGGTCCGAAGGTAATGGTGGTGTCCTTCCACTTGTGGTGTGGAGCCACCCCAGGGACACTCGGCCTGACCGAGAGGACTTCTCGGCGCAGGGCCTTCACGTCCCGCCGGGAAGAGACTGCCCAGCTTCCGCCATACATGACGTACAGCCTCTTGCGACGTTCGTTGTCGCTAGATTCGGAGCTGGAGTGGCCTAGAGCGTAGACGCTCTTGAGTTCCCGCTCCGGGGACTGGTAGCCCATCTCCTTGCCCCCAGCGGCGGGCCCACCGTCGCTGGTAGCCTTCCCCTTGCCAGGACGCTGGCGTGGGGGCGAGTCATCCTTGGTCGGACGCTCTCGGCGCTCACTGAGACGCCGCTGCACGAGCTTTTGTATCTCGCGGCAGTCAGCGGCGCTGTGACCGCTGTTGGGATGAACAGGACATGAGCCGCCACCGTTCCGCGCCTGTTGCCTCGGGCGCTTGCCACTGGTGTCGCGGCCTCCAGGTCCTACCGCAGTGACAGGGGCCCCTTCCAGGAACCTCTCAGGGCGTCGGCCCTTCTTCTTTTTCTTGCCGCCCTCTCGGGCAGCACCGGCAGAGGCGCCTGGCTGGGCAGTCCTGTCCTGCTGTGGAGAGTGCCATGCACGCCCCTCGGCAGCTCTAGCGCACTTGTCCGCCAGCGCGTACAGGGTGGCGACGTCCTGTACTTGGCGGGTCGCCAGTTTCTCCAGCATCTTCTCATCACGGACGCCTTGCCGGAAGGCTGTGATGATGGACGCGTCGGAGATGCGAGGGATTGTCCCCCGCACCTTGGCGAAACGAGCGATGAACGCTCGGAGGGATTCGCCAGGCTCTTGGCGTACTGCATGGAGGTGGGCCTCCACGCCGTACTGCTGGCATGCACTCGCGAAATTCGCCTGGAACAGAGTGCAGAGCTCCTCCCAGGACCGGATTGACCCGGGGGAGAGGTTCATGAGCCAAGTCCGGGCCAGCCCAGACAAGGCGACATGGAAGTATGACGCCATAACGGCGTCGTCTCCGCCAGCCGCTGTGATAGCGGTGACGTACACCTGCAGGAATTCCGACGGGTTGGTATTCCCGTCGTACTTTTCCGGTAGGTGCGGCCGGAACTTCTGCGGCCAGCGCACGGAGCGGAGACTGTCCGCGACTGCAGCGCAGCCAACTCCAGCCGATACGACCCCTGGTGGCGTTTGCACGCCAACCGGGGGTGGCGCGTAAGCCGGGGGCTTAGGTGCTGCAGCGGCGAACGCCGCGTCAAGGTTCTTGCCCTTGGCTGCGCTTGGCTGCATCCGTGGTTGCTCCACGGTGGTGGGGGTGCCTGTTCGCCGGCGGTTGAGCTCGGCTCGCAGGTCTTCCGTCTGCGCGCTCCTTACTGAGGGGGAGCGCGCGGATGTTGCCGCATCGTGCTGCCTGCGGCGGTTCGACCTTCCCCCGCTGCTGGGAGGGAGTCGCGACCCAGTCCTAGCCGGGCCAGGGGTGACCTCGGCTAAGTGGATCAGGCGATCTACATCGCTTCGCCACTGCGCCAGGGCGCTAGGTGAAGCTGTCGGCCCCGGAGGGTTACGCAGCAACTCCCTGGCTGCGGCGAGCGGGCCGCTAGCAGCAGCGGGGTTCGCTGTGGCGGCGTTTGCCGCTACAGCACTTGTTACTGCAGTGTTTGCAGCAGCGGCGCCCCCCGCGGGGCGTCGAGGGAGCCGCGGCGTCCGCGCCGCGCCCTCAGAACGGTGGGGGGAGGCCTGCGACCCAGTCGAGGCCACCTCCTCTGATGCGGCTGCATCCTCATGGAAATCGCGGATGCGCACCATCATGCGGTGAGGAATGAAGCTAACTGATGCTGCCCCCTACCTGGCGCGCCAAATGTCGGAGCGGGAGTGCTCCTGGTCAGGTGGCGGAGCGCACCCGGCCAAGATCCTAAGTACTGGGAGTAGTTAGGGGGAGCAATCGTTGTTAGCTAAGTTGGTGGCGGCACGATGGTGGCGAGAGGATTTAGAGTGGTTCGGGCCGCCGGAGCGTAATACCCTACGTCCACTGTGGGTGTGTTCTTGTATTTCGTGGGCTAGTTCGAGCTTGTCTGAGTCTGTCTTTTGTGTTGCGTATGCCTCCCCTTTTATAGCCCAAGGGGGGCATGTACATGGTGGCCGGGCCCCGACAGGTGGTCCCGGCCATTTCCTCTATGCTACAGTTCTATTCTGTGACTGATGTCCAATGCTTCCATGCTTCGCGCCTGTACCACCGTCGTGACCGGGTATGGCCTGGAGGTCCGCCATACCGTCTTGTCGCCCGGATACGGCGCCGCACCGTCCTGTCTCACGCCGTTCTGTCCCATCGGCTGCTAAACCTGCTGAGAGGCTTCAGAGGCCGAGGGGCAGGGGACGCGCACGCGCGACAGGACAGGGCGCCCGTAGCAGCGTTGTAGCGCCGCTGCCTAGTATTAGGCTGAGCGCGGCCGCCGCGCGAGGCGCGGCTTATGATGAGTACAGCGTACTTGTTTACTCAATATAGACCGCAGTGTAGCTGGGGAAATTAACTGTAGTGCTCTGTCATCGTCGCCGCGCCTTGGTAAGGTGCGCCCTTTTCCCTTGCCGCCGCCGCCTGCCAGCGGCGGTGCCAGCGGCGATGGGGGCACATCCGTCTGACAGCGGCGGCGTCGGCGGGCGACGGGGGCACGCCTGCCTGACAACGGCGGCGGGCTACGGGGGCACGCCTGTCTGACACTCGTGGTGTCAGCGGCATTGGGGCGTGCCAGCCTGTCAGCGGCGGTGTCAGCGGCATCGGGCACGCCCGCCTGCCCGCAATAAATGCGGCAGGTGGGCGAGGCGCCCGCCTGAAGGCCCCTGCCACGCGCCTTGTGGGCACGTGGCAACGCGAGACCTTTCCGTGCCCTGTGGTCACGTGGCGGCTCCGGACCTCCACGCGTTCTGGGGGCACGTGGCGGCCCCGGACCACTGGGGGCGCCGGCTCCGGGCCTCCCCGTGCTCTGTGGGCACGAGGCGCCCCTGAACCACCGAAGGTACGGGCCCCGGGCTCCGGCCCGAGAGGTCCGGACCTCCCCTCGCGTGGCTGGGGGAGGCTCGGTCCTCAAGGAGGTCCGGGGCCTCCCCTGTGGGCCGGGTGCGTGGCCCTAGCTTCCCCAAGGAGTGGGCCGGGCCCATCTGTATGCGGCCTTAGGCCCTCCTTGTACTGCAGTAGTTACGTCCCTAGTGATCTTCGTCCAGTGTAAGCGGGTACCTGGTTAGCTGGGTACCGACAGCCATGCTCCCCCACTGTTAATTACCGATGTGGGACTAAACCTAACAATCACTTGTTAGAAAACAAGCACGAGTAAACGTTTATGGATCGATCGAGGTATACATGCACAATCACACAGATGATTTTGGAGGCACGATGTTTGTTAACGAGGTTCAGCCGAAGCTTATATCCGCAGGGCATGACTATGGACGCTTCTCTCCATTATCAGATAGCTATGCCGCATCTGGGTACACAACGGCAATGCCGCACCCCCCACGCTATGCCATCTAGTCGTCCTAGTTACAACAACAGCCCTCCCTCATATTTACGAAAAGGTCCGAGTTATAGAGTTTGACTAAGACTCTACCCTATACCGCTAATACAACTCAAATCCTATCGTAATCGGACTCATATAAATATTCGACACGTATCTAACAGAGGAAAGAATAGTAAGCAATTTTGATTAGCTGCATCCCTAAATTTTCGTATGAATTATCAATACCAATACTTATGTCTATCAGCATTACTAGCCTGTAGAGAAAAATAAGCATGTAGTTGATGGATCAGTATAGAATAACTAAGAACCAAAGCTTATTATAATTGGACTGAGACTACTTAATACTCCATCCGTTCATAAATGATATAGTTGACTTTATTTTTTCACAATTTTATTCATTCATCTTTTTCAAAAAAATAATAAAAGTTATCATTTAATTTATGTAGATCTATTTTATCATTTAAATATGAGTTGTATTTTTACAAATCTGAATATATTTTTTAAATAATACGAATGATCAAAGTTGTGAAAAATTTTCACCAATAAAATGACTAAAGATAAAATAAAATAACATCTTCTAAACTCTAAACTATGAACACATATCTTACTATTACTAATTTGATACTCTTTTAAAGCTTACACGTTAAAACTCACGAAACGTACCAGAAAAAAATCCTAAAATTCTCAAAAAAATCAGAAACATCCGACCATCAATTAGCAGATTGGAATATTAATAACCATTAGATCTGTTTTTAATTACCCACCTCTGCTATTATGAAAGGTTTTGAATTCAACTCTCAACGAAAACAAATTTCTTTTTTTTAGCAGATTTTTCCATATTTTAGATCTGTTTTCTATGTAATTACGCACATCTACTGTTACGAAAGGTTTTGAGTTTAACTTTCGACGAAAGCACATTTTTTTGGCAGATTTTTTCTACTTTCAAATTTAATCTCAGTTTTTTTGTCAAAATTTTTTCTATTTACAAATTTATACCACTAAATGATCCTATAACTTTTTTTTTCATAAAGATGCTAAAAACTTTTGAATTAAACAGATATTTTGTGTCTAATCTTGCGATTACTAATTGGAGGCTCCTTTAGAAGCCTCCTCACAAGATACGCGAAATAAAAAATAAAAACATAGAAAGTCTCACAAAATCATAAACATACTATCACTATCTATTTTTTTTATAATTAACATCCCGTGACCTATCTTGTAGCTCTAATAATAAAACTGTTTTGTAGAAAAAAGATAAATCGTAAGAATTCTTACAAAAATCAGAAGCATCCTGTCATGCATCATGTAACCCTAATAATAGTTGTCATTAGATCTATTATAGTTTCTAAAAAATTACCCACCATAACATTATGAAAGGTGAAATAAAATAATCTTCTAAATTTGTATAAAAATTACTCATCATGCCGTTATGAAATATGAACTAAATAACCCCTTAAATTTGCATAAAATTATCCACCATGCCATTATGATATACGAATTAAGATAACCCCTTAAATTTGCATATAAATTACTCAACATGCCATTATAAAAGATGAATTAAAATAAGCCATAAATCTGCATATAAATTACCAAATATGCCATCATAAAATATAAATTAAAATAATTTCTAAATTTGTATATATATTACCCACAATGACATTATAAAAGATGAACTAAAATAATCAGCTCTAATATTATTACGGATTAAATTTATATTTCCTAAAACCCTAACCCGTGCGAGAGGACGGGTTGATAGACTAGTGTTTCTAAATTATCAATTGCTACAACTATTAAAATTATCTATCTACTTTTAATACATATCTCTATATAATATTAAAGCAAATAAGGTAACAGGTGGGCCCCACTTATCAGTCGCCCGTACACTCCGCAAATTCTTCCCTCGCTGGCAGCTTCCGGAATAAGACTTCTAGAACCAAGCTTATGTTATTATATTGGTGCAATAACACCCCATCGCTTGTGGATCTTTTGTTAAACATACTCATAACTCATTAACACTCAAATCGACCAAACAAGTGGGAGGCGGGAGAGAAAAGGATGCATCTCCAGCTAAAGCTAAAGAAAAAAAGGCCCGACCCTGAAACTCATCCATCCAAGCAGAGAGGGAGGTACACAAAAAAGAGGAAGAGAAGGCCGTGGATCCGGACGCTGGGAGGCGGTGGCGTGGCGGCCGGGCGGACGGGATGGGAGGTGGCGCTGGGATATGAGGAGGACGAGGCGGCTGGGACTGGCGGAGGCGTGGTGGAGGTTGGTCAGGCGTGGTGGCTGTCAAGAGGGCACCGGCGCGAGGTCGCTCGACGGCCACGCGCTCACCCATGGGCGGACACGCGCGCCGGCAAGGGGCCCGGTGGGCGCCGCCGCCACTCTGGTTCGCCGAGGAAGAGTAGAGAGCGATGCGGGGAGAGGATAGAGTTAGAAGCTAGGGTTTTGGGTCCAAATCCTTTCTATACTTAGGTTCGGAGT
The DNA here is from genome assembly GCA_030272315.1 of Paspalum vaginatum. Taxonomy (NCBI): domain Eukaryota; kingdom Viridiplantae; phylum Streptophyta; class Magnoliopsida; order Poales; family Poaceae; genus Paspalum; species Paspalum vaginatum. Next base: position 10,064,431 of record CM059013.1, on the reverse strand, counting down.
TTGATTGCCGTTGAACGGCTGAGATCAAATTGGAGAGTATCAGGCCGGATTCAGCCCATGCCGTGGGCCAGTTGGCATTGTAGCATTGTGCAAGTTTTATTTTTCTCTCTGTTTTAAGTATCACTATATTATATTTATTTTATACATTTTTGGCACTGTTTGTATTTATACTTGCTAGGTACATTGATAAAAATTAACAGTTGTACATTTTGATAGGACGACACTTATTTTGCATGGTCGCTAATTAACAGCTATTTAGCATGATGATAAATGAAAAAATCTACCATAATATTTCGTATGAATTTACATTAGACCGTTGTTTGTTTAATAAAATAGATATTTTGACTAAGAAAAAATAATAATATTTTTATTTAGTCATGTGAGGGATGTACGTGCAATGGTGGTTTGTGACTTTGTGCTATAAAAGCCGCTGGTGTGACTGACGAAGAACTTCTCATATAGATCTTTTCCTTGATCATAATATTAAAGTGTAAACTAATTTCTAGATCTTAATACTAATTACTATTTTTTTTGTTTTTTGTTTTCCATAGCAATGCACGGGGTGATGGTAGTTGAAGGCGGATGATTAAGTATTGGATAGTTGAATATAGACCCATGGTTACGAGCTTTGTGAGCTACCAAACTGCTCTATGTTCTTGAACTAAAGACGGAGAGGATGATATCCTGAGCTCTGGTAGGTTAGGTTTTGTCTCGATATGTTTTGTACCCGTTGCAAAACGTGGGCATTTTTTAGTACCTCCTAAAACCTAACCCTTGTGAAAGCAGGGTTGATAGACAGTTACGAAAATGAATAAAGAGAGGGTACGAATAGGGAAATTTGATTAGTCGTTGCTGAATTTATCGTACGGACTTTTTATACTCATGACTTTGAAACTTAATTACGTTGAAAACTAAGATATCAGCATGCATGCTTCAAATGATATGATAAAATATGTAATTAATACCATCAATATCTAAAGTCAAAGTGAAATCGTCGTCGTCGTCTGGAAGAGAAGTCATTGGGATAAGGAGGACGCACCTTCTGACAGAGGAGGCTCTTGGACTCGTGGTCATTCAGTGGCTTCAGCTCATAGATAAGCTTACGCTGCCCCTCCGCCACATTCCCCGCCCCCGCGCAGTGCCGGGCGGCATCCTCCAGCCGCGTCGTCACGATGATACGGCTGTTCAGGGTGTTGCTGCCGAACTGGAAAACCTCGAATATATTGTCCCACTCATCCTTGTTACGCAGGTCGTCGACGACCACCAGGTAACGCTTGTCGCCCAGGTGCTTCTCGATCTCGATGTCCTTGCTGCTCTCGTCCAGGCCGAGCTCCTTCTTGAGCCGCCGCCTGAACTCGGCGGGGCTGTCGAGCGGGTGCGGCACGGTGACCCACGCGCCGCAGTCGAACTCGCCGAGGAGGTCCGCGTCGTTGTACACCTTGCGCACCAGCGACGACTTCCCCATGCCGCCCATGCCCCACACCGACACCACCCGCAGCGCGCCGTCGATCCCCGAGAGCAGCTTGACGACCGCCTTCTTCTCGTCGTCTCTGCCGATGATGTGGAACGCGGACTTGTTCTTGGCGGAGCGCACGTCGTAATGTTCGGGCGGCAGGGACGACAAGGCCTGGTGAGCTTCCGGTACGCCGCCGGCGGTGGCTGCGGGGCCGACGGCGATGTGGTACCTCTGGTTGCGCTGGTTCAGCGCCTCGACGCTAGCCTTGAGGTCCCGGATCCGCGCGGCGATGCGGTGGCGCTCGGCGACGGCGCTCGGCAGCCAGGACCCGCCCCGCGACGCCGACGTCGTGGCCGCGTAGAGCGCGAAGTCGAGGAGGCAGTCCTCGAGGTCGTACGCGAGGTCGCGCACCTGCTTCACCCACGTCTTGGTAGTGTCGTTGCGCACGGTGGCCTCGGGGTGCGCCGACGCCACCCTGAGGAACGACTGCATCATCTCCAGCTCGTTGCGGATGAAGTCCACCTCCTTCCGCACGCCGAGCAGGCGCGCGACCTTGTCGGCGACGGCGGTGCCGGCCCTGCTCAGGACGCCGTCCAGCACCGACCTCGCCAAGCTCACGGCCGTCGCCTCCATCATCTCTCCCGGACTCTCTCTTCTCTAGTCTGCTAGTGCTAGCTCTTCACTCTCCGCTCGTTCTCTCTGAGTGCTCTGCTGCCTCTGCTTATATTGGTGGCGCAGCGCAGCGCAGCCCTGCATGCATGGGTCGTCAATGGGTGCTCGTCTTCGATTTTGCTTCGTCCTTTAATTAGATTAGAAGGAAGACTTGCAAAGCATTACGGTCGTCGCGTCGTGACGACGACCCGGAGTCTTCGGTGCAAGCATCCACGAAAGTTCTTATGGGGTTTCACAGGCCATTTCGCGTACTATCAGCTGTGTCCTTTGTACGTTTAATGGATTTTTCCCTTCCGCGGACCTGGACACAAGACCAGACGCATAGTCAGTTTTTTCCAAACGTGCAAGGCACGCTTTTCATTAAGGGAAGAATGCATACTAGTCAGTAGGAAAGAAAAAAAAGGCACATTCTCAAAAGAAATACTGCAATAGTAGTCCTCTCATGAGTGTGTTTTCTCTGTTAGTTAAAGTAATTCCTATGTTAAAACTACCGGTCTTGGAGGCATTATAATTGAGAGAATTACCTATTTGGTCCCAAAAATTTTGGCGCTTCCTTCTTTGGCCTAGAAAAAAAATTCCTCCCTACTCGACCCAAAAATTTTGTTTCGTTCTTTTCTTAGCACTTCCGTCCATTTAGAGCCATAATGGTGTCAAATGGAGTCACAAGAAAATCCCCAAAAATACTTTCTGGTCCCTATACATAACCAACTTGCTTCAATATTCTAATGGAATTTATTATGCACATTAAATAAACATTTATCTATTATCTAACTTTACGTCAACATCATTATCATTTTCAAAACACCCATTAAGCTTTATATGCTGAGGTTCAAACTTTTACAATGAACTACATATACAACAAAGGGAACATACAAATTTTTGTGTAATATTTGGAGCATTTTTACTATAGCAAGTATTTTCCAATTCAATTTTATATCTAAAAACAAAGACAAGCGTAGATCTATCATTAAACTGTAGATTCTAAGGCTGCAAAAATCACCATAGAGCCAAATTATCATCTGAAAGCTACTGTCCAAGTTTCATGATTTGTGGAGTTCATTTAGCCTATTTTTGGCATTTCTTTTGTTTTAAATAACATGTAATAAACCGAGGGCATAAAAATCTTTTCATGGATCCCCATCTTTGCCATTCTGTAGATCTACTAGCAAGGAATATAACTCAGTAAAATTTGAATTTTTAGTATTTTATCCGATTTTTAATAGATTTTCAAACATTTTTAAATTGACAGAAGTGACAAGGAAGGAACGAAACAAAAATGTTGGGTCGAGTAAAGAACGAAAAAAATTTCTGGGCCAAGAAAGGAAGCGCCAAAAAAAATTTAGGCCAAATAGATAATTCTCTCATTATAGTTTGTTGTTTTTTGTCGCATACATAGGAGCATTATAATTTGCTCTTATAGGGAAGTTCTAAGCATATAGCATAGCTATTTGCAGTTGTATATAGGGCCATGCTGGACCATGATGACGTTGCTTCTGCTGCAACCTGCAGTGCTACTTTGCACGTTCATGAAAAAAAAAGGAAGAGTAGGGATGCAGAGTGTAGTGGTGTGAAGGCTAAAATAATTGTCAGCATGGAAAGAAAATTAAAGAGGCCAGTGTGGTCAAGATGAGGGATGAAACTAACGGGATCAGAAGCCTGGTGGTAAGCTAAGTGAAGACTGGAGGGAGAAGGAACCCATACTCTTCTATAACTTCATTTCATAACTAGGCAAGAATTCTTCACTTTGTGAGATGCTACTGCAATGGAATGTTGCCTAAGTATCAGTCTCATTGTTGCTGCTCGTGCTTGTTTCATGTGAATTCAAGTACATGAATCATGTTCAACATAACAATATTTGCGATTGCGACTAATATGGTACGGTACGGTGTTATGAGTTGTCTAAAGTACAGTCTCATTCGACAATTGAAGGAAGTGAAAGACAATGATGTATGGATTCAGTAACATATGTATGTCAACATGCTTACTGAAGAAAAAATACGTGTTTTGTAGATGATATGATTTCATAAAACAATCCTCGACTTGCCAATGAGGAATTTAGGACGTTTGGTATGCCTATCGATATGCCCTTGCAGTGTGTCGATGAGATTCTGTTTCTCACCGCAGTTCTTAAGACGAAGTTCCTTAAGGCTCTGCAGGTGTTGCACTCCAGACACACCAAAACTGTTGTCGTGAAGTGAAGGGCACTTGTTCAGCCGAAGGTGCTCAAGCCGAGGCATCGCGCCTTCCCAGATTGTCACCGATTTAATCCTATCCAGCCCGTCAATGTCAAGGAATTTGAGCTTTGAGAATGTACCAAGTGAGAAGCGCAATGACTCCTCTGTGTAGGAGTTCTCCCAGAGGCCTAGAAAAGCTAGGTGGCGCAGATTTTGAAGGCGTGTGATGTCTTCCTGATTCAGCTGTGTCCCCAGAAGCTTCACCTTCTGTAGATTGTTCAGTGAACTGACCCATTCAGGAAACCCACTGACTTTACCACAAAGCCTCAGTGATATTAGTTGTCTTGGTATCTCTGATTCATCCAAATTCGCAATAAATCTAATTGAGGTGGAGCGCATCTCAAGCCGTTGCAATCGACTGAGCCTTCCTATTGACTTGAGCAGCCCCTGTCCTTCTTCCTCGGTGAGACCTGTAACCCCTAATCGTCGTAGATTTGACAAGCGCATCAGCTTCTTGAGCCTTCCTGCCACACCATTTCCCTTGGCGATATTGACCACCCCCAACATGTGCAAGTTCTTTAGTTTCTCAATTCCTTCAGGAGCTCTTGCACTGAAGTGGTCCATGTTGAAAACCTCATGGCACTCGCTGCGGTTGCACCGTAGATTTCTGAAAAAGCGGTCTTGATGGTTTCCTCTGTCTGGATCCCTCATCTTTTGTAGCAAATCTTTTGTGAAGTCGATGCCAGCAACAAGATACCGCAGCTTCTCAAGTTTGGTAATGGCGCTGGGAAGTTGTGTCACATTTGTGTTTTGAATGTCTAATGTTTCGAGGTACCGAAGGTTTTGCAGGGAAGAAGGAAGTTTAGAAATATCCGTTCCTCTCAGGCTCAGATATCTCAAGTGTTGTAGCTCCCCTATGTGCTTGAGATCATCATTCTCTATATTGTCAGTGTCCTCCAAGTCCAGCACTCGTAACAACCGCATTTTTGGAGAGATGAGAGACGAAGGGCACTTTCCAAAGACTGTCAATGATCGGAGACGGGACACGTTTATGTTATGCAGCTTCTCATCCCTACTCTTCCATCTGGATACAACCAGGTGGCGTATCTTACTCTGTCGATCCTCATTTGAGTGCTCCCTAATATGGAGTAGTTGGTTCTCCTCAATGAACCTAGACCGTATGGTATGGAGCACCATGCTGTGAACCCGACAGTGATCAACTCCAATTCCACGGCCGTCTTTGGAATCTTGAATCATGCTTCTGTTAATGAGCTCATTGTAGTAACTCTCTCCAACATCCTCTGCATGCATGTTACCTTTATTTGTTATGTAGCCTTCTGCCATCCACCGCCCGAGCAAGCGCTTGCGCTTGATCTCATAGTTCTCAGGGAAGATACTAAGGTACAAGAAGATTGATTTTAGACGATATGGCAAGCCATCATAACTTGAGTCGATCACTTTGATGATATTGTTGCTGTCAGACTCCAAAACTGCTCCAAGGTGTTCGTGTAGATGCTTCCATTCAATGCTTGTTTTAGTCCGGTTGGCGAGGAAACCTCCTATTGTAGATATGGCAAGTGGAAGCCCACGACATCTTCTCAAAATACGTTGGGCCTGCTCCACCATGTCTTCTGGTAAGTCATACTCTGTCGTTTTATAGACCTAAAAAATGATGAAAGTAAACAATGACTTTTCTCCCAAAAGATGGAATTGATTACTGACAAACAGTACTAAAGAATGGAAAAATATTATTGAATTATTTATGCTCCCACAAGAAAAGAAGACAACGGTCTACTCTATGTCCATCTACTGGCAGTCATAATAATTTGACGTCATAAGCTTAATAAGAATGTTTCTAGAGCTTTCTTCAAGTGCTTAAGAGAAAAAAGGCCATGCAATATGTACTACTTACTCTATTTTAGCAAAACACAATAGATGTGTAGACACTCACCCTAGCCTCAAGTGAAAACTAATAACCAGCAAAATAAAATCCATGGAGCTGATTGTAAAACTATAACATTTTACGACAAAAAGAAATGTAAGGTATTGTACCAAGCTTAATTCTTGTATATGTAACTCACGACATAAATGGCTAAATAAACTGAGCCAAAAAGATAGCCCATGGCATGTGACTTTTGGTATGTCCCAAGTATGACAAGGGCAACTAGCAATAGTGCCCATTTTGGCACGGCCAGATGGTTACTGTTGTGCCTAGGCTGCCATCGCAATATGACTTGTTAGTATGGACACGTTTGGATTAATATGAAACCTAGCTAGGCCAATATAGCCTTGGTGACTCAGCCCTCAGCCAATGTCGTACTTGCTGCCTCAAAACCCTAAATCCATATTCTATTTCTCCTCATCACCTTTCACACCAGCCCCTTCCTCCCAACACACCGACTCTCTCCCTCACATGTTACCCATCCCAGCCATCACAACTCCCCTCCACCATGGCATTGCCACCATTAGTGACGTGGACAAGGATAGGGTTGAACAAAATTAGTGTTAGATCTCACATCCTCCCTCCATCAATTCTGGTATATCGATGTCTTGGCCTCTTGAGGCACAAGCACAATGACATCGAAGTGTGCCGACGTCAAATGCGGCCGAGTCAAGGAGCCTAAGTGGCGGTAGTATGGAAAACCACGATGGTTGTTGCCACAACCTCCTCCTCGCACTGTGCTCACACGGGCTTGACTAGGCTTATAGAGCCACCATGCCAGCATGACACATCCTAAGGCTGATGTTGCAAGAGTGTGCATGGCATAATGAAGTCTAAAATAAAGATTGTGGGATGGTAAGCCTGGTAAGCTTAGCCCTACGTTATTCTTGGCTGGACCCTTGCGCCGTCAGTCAGTCTCGGCACGGTAGCCATGCAAAGACTAAAAACTCAAGAGGACAATTCTTACTGGTCGAAAAGAGTTCATACGACGACTAAGCCCCTGTTTGGATCAATTAATTTTAGCCAAAATTTACCCAACCAGCTAATGGGTATTAATAGACTTCACATCTATTAGCTACCTCATTAGGTAGGCCTTTTTGGAAAAAAACAGCTAATTTTTAGCAACTACTCCCTCCATCTCAGTTTATATGTTTTTTGACTCTTCATGAGACTAAGTTTGACTTACTCGTCATGTTAAAAAAATCATGATTATGATTTATTTTCATTGTGATTTAATTCAGCACATGATATATATACTTTGACTATGGCTTCAAATTTTCCATATTTCTGCAAATTTTTTGAATAAGATGAGTTGATCAAACTTTATGTTAAAAAAAATCAAACGACTTATAAATTGAGATAGATGGAGTAATAGTTAGTGGTTGGATGTATCCAAATACCTAAAAAATCAAGCGGCTCAAGGTTGGCCTCCATACTACATATAGGAATAGCCGAATAGGAGTAAGCCCAAGGTTGTAGACTTGTAGTGTGGGGGGTAGAAGACGCACCTTCTGACAGAAGAGGTCCATGGACTCGTCATCCCCCAGCGGCTTCAGCTCGTAGACATGCCCTTTCCACTCCGCGACGCGGCTGGCGCAGTGCCGGGCGACGTCCTCCCGGCGGGTCGTCACGATGATGCGGCTTCCCTTGTTGTTGTTGAACTGAAAAACCCTGCATATATGATCCCACTCCTCCGTGTCCCGCAGGTCGTCGACGATGACCCGGTACCGTTTCTCCCGCAGGTACTGCGCGAGGTCCTGCTGGTTGCTGGCCACGCCGAGCTCCTTCGTCAGCAGCCGCCTGAACGCCTCGGGGCTGTCGAGCGGGTGCGGCACGGTGACCCACGCGCCGCAGTCGAACTCGTCCAGGAGCACCGGGTCGTTGTGCACCATCCACACCAGCGACGACTTCCCCATGCCGCCCATGCCCCAGACCGCCACCACGCCCACGCGCAGCGCGCCGCCGCCGTCTCCGTCGTGCCGGGGAGAGGCGGGGACTGCCTCGTCGGCGGCTGGCCCGCCTATCCTAGGCACACAGAACATCTCTACGACGTGGTAGGTCAAGAAATCCGATATGACCCTCCTCAGCGGCATCCGGCGTCTTACTGCCGCCCCGCCTGGCCCTGCCCCCGAGATCAGCTCCGTCAGCACGTCCTTCTCGTTGAGCCGGCCGACGATGTCCGACTCCTGGAACGCGAGCTCGGCGGAGTTCACGTCCTGGTCGGGCAGCAGCGTGGTAGGCGACGCCGTAGCGGCGGCGGCCAGCAGCTCCGCCGCACTGGCCGCCGCGGGTCTGTCCACGACGATGCGGTACCGCCGGTTGCGCTGGTTCAGCGCCTCGACGCTGGCCTTGAGGTCCCGGATCCACCCGGCGATCCGGTGGCGCTCGGCGACGGCGCACGGGAGCAGCGCGCCGGCCCGCGACGACGACGCCGCCCTGTCCGCGTACAGCTCGAAGTCCAGGAGGCAGTCCTCGACGTCGTACGCGAGGTCGCGCACCTGCTTCACCCACGTCCTGACGGTGTCGGCCGCCTCCGGCTGCGCGGATGCCACCATCAGGAACGACTGCATCATCTCCAGCTCGTTGCGGATGAACTCAACCTCCGTCGGGACCCCGATGAGGCGCGCGACCTCGTCGAAGACGGCCGCGCGGGCGCTGCTCAGGACGCCGTCCAGCACGGACCTCGCCAAGCTCAGGGCCGTCGCTTCCATCTTCTTCTTGTGCAGTGGTGGAGCTGCTGATCCGTTGCTGTGTTGCTATTATAACTTCGGTGGCGGGCATATATATATGGACGCTCACCTAGCTAGTCTGTTCTTGCAGAGATCTGAGCCTGGCTCCAATTAATAATGGTGTTTGATTTGGACTTGTTCTCCATTATAGAGCCATCTAAGTTCTATAACAAGGTTGTACAGCCATCGTCGTTCAGATCAAAGCTGGATCCCAGACTTCGAGTTTTATCAATGGTTTCTGCACCAATGGAGTACTGTTGTACATGCATGATGCCAGAGCAATCACGTTGACCTAGCTATTGGTCGTGCAAATAAAACTGAGCTCTGCTTCGTTTCTAGGAAAGAGAAGGGGCTTACAATATACGTATGTTGTACAATCATCAGATCCCACTTTGGTCAGCAAGTATACAAAACTCTCAGTTGGCAATGCTTTGCGCCAATGAACAAAGCGAGAGGTTGCTCAATTTGTTTACATAGTTTTGGCGCGGGTACGCAGTACGCACGTTACCGGAGCAATCATGCGTGTTGACATTGTCTTGGCAAGTTCGTTCTATCAACCGTCGTGATTGATCATGCACGCCATTGATAGGATCAGAAGTTCTCAGCCAAGCATGGAAGCTGGGATTCGTGCGAGTGATGCACGACGATGTCTGTAAGCTACAGGTAATGGTATAACCGTGCCCAGGTGACGAGAGGCATGACTAATATAATGACCTTTGAACAAAACTGAGGTGAAATTTCATAGGTGCACGCGCCACAAGCACAGCCAAACAATGAGCGACTACAAGATTTACAAAGACTTACCTCTGCCTTCTCAAATGAATTTAAATCATCTGTTCTTTTGTGCCTTCCTCCTTCTGAATAACATCTGCGTTGATTAGCAAGACCCAACTCCAAGCCAACATGTTCAACGTTCTCTACGGCTTTGGGCAAGAACAGCATGTTCCAGTCTTCCGCGCGTACTATATAGCAACTCCTACGTTCAAAACAAAGTTTGAGAAGAAGCAAGTCGCTGGAGATGTCTGAGAATCTATGAGACTGTTTGGTAGGGTGGCTAGCCCTCCAGCCAGGCTTTCATAATACAACTTAGGCCTTGTTTGGATGGTGCCTTGGCAGGCAGCTGGCCGGCCAGGCATCCATCGCAGCCCCAGGCGAAGGAAAATGAACGCTTGGGATGCTTGCCTGCCCCAGGCAGGTTTTGCTAGGAAGGAAGCAAACAAGCCCTTAGTCTGTTTGGTTGTCTGGCTAGCCAGGCTCCCGTTGTGCAAAAATGGGCTCCCAGGTGGCTACGTGGGAATGGCCAAATCGGCCATTCATTCTTGGCCAGGCCTCCGCAGTACTCCGTTGCTCCACTTGATTCCGCCCCACACTTCTTCTCCAGGTCGTCTGGGTGTTCGCCGTCGGTCTCCATTGCTTCGCTTGACCCCGCCCCCGCCCTTCTTCTCTAGGTCCGGGTGCTCCCCGCCGGCATCCACCTCCGTCGTGGCACTCCACCCGCGTTCTCCAAGATCCGCGCGCTCGCGCCGCATTCCGCCTCCGCCTCAACGTGAGCCGGCGGATGCGAGGACGGGGAGCCAGCACGGGATCGGCGGACGCGAGGACGGAAAGCCAGTGCGGGGTTGGCAGATGTGAGGACGGGGAGTGGGCAACGGCGCAGGGTCGACGGCTGAGAGGACGGGGAGTGGGCGGCAGCGACGGCGACTGTGAGGATGGGGAGCAGCAACGGCGACAACGGCCTCAAGGATGGGGAGCCAGCGATGGCAACGGGGAGCCAGCGATGGCAACGGGGAGCCGGCGTGGGTTCGGCGGCGGCGAGGACGGGGAGCTGGCGCCACGACGACGGTCACCATGGAGCTGCTCTGCCGCGACGAGGATGGCTGGATGGGGAACGTGAACCAAACATGAGCTCCAGTGGATCGCGCTACGTGGGCACTATCAAGCAAACATGACCTCTGCACTACGGTAGCCTAGGTACCTCTAGGCTAGCCACGGACATAAGGCATGCTATGGGTGGAGGAACAACCAAACAGATCCTCTAGCTCCAGATAGGAGAAAAAGGCCAACCTTATGATTACGGTTATTGCATAGGTTAAACTCCCAGCCTTTGCGTCCCCCCTCCCTTGGTCTGTGTACTCCCTAGTTGTACGGTCGGAGTACTGAAGTTGTCTAGCACACCCTCCTAGTATTTCCGTCTACAGACTAGAATTGTGTGGAGTTTTCCCCTCTAGCTGTGCTGTGCTACGTGAGAGGTTCCTGAGCGAGTTGAATTGGCTTGGTTTTTACTTCTATTTTTTCGGTTTTTGGGCCCGGTATTTTCTTAAAACTAGATCAAATCTCTTCTTCCAGTAAAATTACGGCAAAACAAAAGCTTTCACCGTCCCTTCAAAAAGAAAGAGACAAAAATGAGAATTACGAAATTCAACAACATGAAAATGAAACGGTGAAAGGGGCAATGGAAATTTCTCTTGGGTATTATTATTCAATAAGTCTTTTAATGATAAAAATCTTTTTTAGGTAGTATTTGGTTTAGAGATAAAGTGGGAAAGACGGTCCTATCCTAATCCTAATTGTTGCTTCGAATTTTTGCCTCCCCCTGCCCCCTTGAGTCCTCGACCATCCAAATGAGCTCAGTGCTGCATAGGGATGTGGGCGACTGACATGTAGGCCGCTATTTGTGTGGTCTGTGTATCAATGACTCAACTACACCATGCACTACTATGAGGAAATGCTTCCCTATCATTCTGCTCAAACACAGGGAGAAATGCTTCCCTGTCATCCTACTCGAGTCAAAAAAAAAATGGGTGTGTTAATCCCACGTGGAAAAGTAAACTCTATGAGTTAGTTTGACGACTTTATTTTCTATGGATTGAGAGAAATTGGTGAGAACAAGATGAATTATTTTTTCCACTAATTTCCTTCGTTCTCCTCCAATAACCAGGTTGCCAAATTAGTCTTAAAGGTGAATCATGAGCGTTGAAACTTGCGACAATGAGATAGTTAGGAAGTTATGCCGATTAACGTGGATCGGGAGTATTCTTTGGGCTTCTCGGCCTTGGGCTGATCCATTTAGCGTGGGCTTTGCTCAAAAGGATTTAGGGATGGCAGAGACAGACTCTACCCTCCGGCCTCCACTGGCTCCGTACAGTGCAGGCCCAACGGTTCTTGTATCATCATGAAGCACAAGCGCTTGTGATTGGCGTCGCAGCCTAAGCAAGCGCTGATGCTTAGTGCTTTTAGCCATAGAATCTAAGACCAAGTTTAACAGCACTCTAATAATACTGTACAGAATGAACTTTGAATATAAACTGATGTGAATATGATAGATGATTTGTTGGAGTCCGTCCAACCGTCTAACCATGGCAAAAACATAGGTTAGCATGCATAATTAGTTGTTCCTCCTGTAAGCTAAGACTCCTACGCATGTTTGATTTATTATTCTCTTCCTGAGCATCTTCTCTCTCTGTTTTAAATTATAGGTTGTTTAAATTTTTAAACCAAATTTAACCCTCTCATCTTATTCAAATTTTTAAAAAAATACATATATATTGTATAGTAAACTAAATTATAGCAAATAAAAAGATCATTATAAAATTTTTAGAGTGTCCAAAGATGTATATACACACTCTGATGACGTTAGTCTTACTTATAAAATCGACCAACCAGACTGCATACACACACAATTGCTGAACACAGTTTAATTTGGATCACCTGATCACCGAGTCTATTCCCTCTCCCTGCCACACAACGGGCCGTGTAGTCAAAGCGCCACGCACGGCATGCCCGCGTGTTTCCTGCGGCAGTGGCACTTTAATGCTGATTATTTAGCTGAGCCTGCTGACCGCTCCATGAAACAAGCGAAATAGGCGAATGCCGTTGGGCTTGTGCCGCAGAGAAGTGGGGGCCTCCACTACCCACCGAAATGATCACGCTGTGTGTGCTGTGTCACTGCAGAGCCGAACGTTGGTCGTCAAACATGGCATGCCGCATGCTCTCCGGTCTCCGCGGCACAGCACTATCCTATCCTCGGCACTTCGGCAGCAGCTGGGCTGCCTCTCGCATCTCGCCCTCTCCTACACTCACACAATCCATTCCACACTAATCAATCAGTCAGAGATTTGCCGTACCATCAGCATCAGCTCAAAATATAGGGTTAATGGGCTAATGGCATGGCCGGTTATTTTAAAATGACCCTTCCCTCCCTCGTTTGTACAGCGTGCTCCTACGGGGATTGCGCGTGCGTGCATCGAGCACGAGGAATCTGGGGAGGTGACGCTGACGGGTGACTGGTGCACTCGCAGACATGCAGCCGTGCCATGGTCCTTGCTCGGCTTTATTTTTTGCCGTCTACTCTGCTCCATACATTAGCCAAGTGTCAGTCTCCAGCTAATATGGACAAACCCTGTTTAGGCTGTCTCCCGCCACTACGTTAGGTTGGGTCTTTGTCGGCGTTTACAGGTTAAGTGGCGTTTAAGCATCCCCGCCCTTGGCAGTAGAAATCAAACCAGCTCCCAGCACACACGATCCGATGATCCATACCAGAAATATGGTCTACTTTACGTCAAAGCTCCGGTTTTTACCTTGTTGTTAACATGATTTGACTAACTCTTGTTCAACCAGTAACGATGCCTAGGATACCAGGATTGTATGATTAGATTCACATCACAAAAACTGTTTTCACAATATATTTGCTCTATACATGCATACAGTGTCATATTTATGCGGAAAAAACGAAAATTTCTAGAAACCCACGAGCAGCGAGCTTGTTGGGTCATCAAGGTATCACTGTGGTCTGTGGCCGATGGGCAGTAAAGACTAAACGCTAGGGCAATAGGTTGTGCATTTTGCCACTTAAGACCATCTCTAACGGGTAAACCATATAGGTTAATTACGGTACAAAACGATATCGCATCTTTTATATATACAAAACAGAAAGTAGTTGGAACAGTGATATTACGTGTATATACGTATACTGTTGTTATTCATGGTATTTACAAACATTATCTACTCCCTTGGCCTTGGCCACCACAATGGGAGCCAGCTCGAAAGGGTGGCAGCAAGGCCTGCAGTATCTGCAGCACCGAGCCGAGCCAAGGCAGTGCAGCACATCATTTCTTCCTTCCATGTCACACGGAAAAAAGGAAGCAAGAATCCAAAGCACACATTCCCATCACACCACACCAGTACACACTACACACCACTCCATGGCAGGCATGCACCACTTCCCATGCCATGCCCCTACTCCTTTCTCTGCAGTCACAGACACCGCTGTCCAGGTCCAGTTCAGTCGCTTCAGCGTTCACAAGCGCGTTCACTCTTCCTCCTTCCCGGCTTTCCCCTCCCACCTCCTCACTCGCAAGCTACTACAGTTAGCAAGAGCTCAGCTCGCTTCTGTGTGATCCTCACCTGTGCGGTGCGGAGTTGGGGGCATCGTTGCCGTTCCCGGCCCTGGCAACGGCAATGCTAGCGAAGGTTCTGCTCGTGCACCTCCTCCTCTTCCTCCCCGCCGCGTGCTCGGCGGACCACTGCCGCCATTACCGGAGCAGGAGGGCGCTGCACGAGCCGCTGTTCCCGCTGGAGAGCACGCCCGCGCTGCCGCCGCCGCCGCCGCCCGCGCCGTTCTTCCCGTTCTTGCCTGGCGCCGCGGCCCCGCCGACGCCGACGGTGACGCCGGAGGCTGGCTCCGCCTCCACCCCGGCCGACTCCGCCGCGGCTGACGCGTCCTCGTCCTCATCGCCGCACCCCACGGCGCCGGCCAACATTTCGTCCCTGGCCGCGCTGCCCGTCTCCCACTCCGCGCCGCTCCGGTCCTTCCTCTCATCCCACCTCCTCCTCACCGTCCTCGTCCTGGTCGTCGCTGTCGCTGCGGCCGTGCTCGCCGCCACGCTCGTGTACATCCTCACCCGCCGTCGACGCGCTTCAGCTCCCAATGAGGAACCTGCGGTGTGCACAAAGCCCTCCTCCCTTGCACCGGCCAACCCCGTGCTCTACGATGGCGGTGACCAGCAGCACGGGCGGGGTTCGACGGCCACCGTCTCCAGTACCAGCTCGCCAGAGCTCAGGCCGATGCCGCCTTTGCCCCGGCAGTTCCAGCAGACGCGGATGAACTTGCCGTCGTGTTCAAAATCCGTTCTTGATGCCGGAACAGGGAGCGACCGAGCGCCACAGGGTGCTCCGCCGCCCGCGCCCCCGCCTCCGCCTCCGCCACCCCCGCCAGCTCCAATGCCACCGGGGAAATACAATGGAGGCGCCACAACAGTAGTTGCCCCTCCGGCTCCGCCTCCGCCGCTGCCGCGAGCCGGCAACGGCAGTGGCTGGTTACCCCGGCGGCACTCCGAGCGCCCTGCGACCACGGTGATCAGGACCTCGGCGGGCGCAGTTCACCCGGAAGAGTCTCCGGTGCGCGCGCCGTCAGAGAAAGGCGTGGACGCGGACGCGGCTGCTCTGCCGAAGCTAAAGCCGTTGCACTGGGACAAGGTGCGCGCGAGCTCTGGCCGGCCAACGGTGTGGGATCAACTGAAGGCGAGCTCTTTCCGGTGAGGTCTTCTTCTCTTGTCTATTGGTATTGCTTGCACTTGAGTCGCTGCCATGGTAACTTACCCCTGCAGCTCGAAACTTAATGTGTTCTAATAACTCCTTGTATGCGAATAGAGTGAACGAAGAGATGATCGAGACATTGTTCGTCTCAAATTCAACACGGAGGTCGTCCAAGAGTGGAGTCAAGGGACCAAATTCCAGTTCGTGCAGCCAGGAGAACAAGGTCCTTGACCCGAAGAAAGCACAAAACATCGCGATAATGCTCAAGGCGCTCAATGCGACCAAGGAAGAAGTGTGCAAGGCACTCCTGGATGGTGAGTGCATTGTCTAAGTACATCTATCACTCTGTAAACGAGCATCCATAGAACTTTCATCATTCAGCTTCATGAACATTTGCTTGTACTGCCGTTATTGGAAGCAGGGCACGCAGAGAGCCTTGGAACTGAGCTCTTGGAGATGCTGCTGAAGATGGCACCTAGCAGGGAAGAGGAGATCAAGCTGAAAGAATACAGGGAGGATGCTGTGACTAAGCTTGGCCCAGCCGAGAGCTTCCTCAAGGCGGTGCTCGCGATACCATTTGCTTTCAAGAGAGTGGAAGCAATGCTGTACATCACCAACTTTGATTCCGAGGTTGACTTCCTCAAGACCTCTTTCAAAACTCTTGAGGTACTAATCTTGTCCTGCAAAATTCCCTTTACATATTTGACTGAAATAAGTATATGGATATGAGATATGCCAGATAATGGTTCTAAATCGAATTTTAGGACTGTAGTTCATTTGTGTAAGCCGTTCTTTCAGATCATTTGCTTCCCTGCCCAATACATCCATGTTAGTATGTTTGTCCTGATGGGTAAACGAACTTGGTGGCGATCGACAGTCTTACTAGTAACTAATTAGGGTTTCAGAACTGTCTACTTAAGAATTTGTCAGTAAATCCTATTCGCATATGTCTAGCCTGATCAAAATTCAGCCTGGTACACTGTTCGTTTGGAAATAAAGTAGCATGGTAAAATAGCTAACAGTTGTTTGTCATTTCAGGCAGCATGTGAAGAGCTACGGGGCAGCAGGTTGTTCCACAAAATCTTAGATGCAGTCTTGAAGACTGGTAACCGAATGAACACCGGTACAAACCGGGGAAATGCCCATGCCTTCAAGCTGGATGCACTCCTCAAGCTAGTCGATGTAAAGGGTGCCGATGGCAAGACGACTCTCCTGCACTTTGTTGTAGAAGAGATCATCAAATCTGAAGGGGCTAACATTTTAGCCACCGGCCAACCTGCTGACCAGGTGAGTGTCCTTGCAGATGATCTGCAATGCAAGAAGGTAGGCCTTAAGATCGTCGCCAGCCTTGGTGGTGAGCTCAACAATGTCAAGAAGGCGGCAGCAATGGACTCAGACGCGCTGGCCAGCTGTGTGTCGAAACTCTCCTCCGGTGTCAGGAAGATCAGTGAGGTCCTGCGCCTAAACCAGCAGCTGCTCGTCTCAGAAGATGGCTTCAAGAGGTTCCGCGCATCCATTGGTGAGTTCCTGCGAAAGGCCGAGGCCGAGATCGCCGGGGTGCAGACTCAGGAGGACCGCGCTCTCTCCCTCGTTAGGGAGACGACTGAGTTCTTTCATGGTGACTCAGCAAAGGAGGAAGGCCACCCTCTGAGGCTCTTCATGGTGGTACGTGACTTCCTCACATCCCTTGATCACGTCTGCAAGGACGTCGGCAAGATGAATGAGCGGGCAGCGACCGGTGGTTTGTCGTGGTGGGTGGAGAACGCTGTTCCTCCTAGGTACCCAGCGCGATCTACCAGGTCGTCGGAGGAGAGCTCGTCACCCTAGCCGGTGGGATGCAGCACTGATAATAGTACCGGTAGTCTGAGCAGGAATCTGCATCTTGTTGTCTAGAAGAACAGCATTGCAAGCTCAGCTGTAGGACAATACTAAATATTTTGTACCTGGAGAAGATAAATGTAAAGTAAAGCCTATGTGTCCCGCATGATTCAGCATGATTAACATCATCCTGCCAATGGCTTCATCCTGCCAATGGCCCGCCAAAGGTGAAATTAGGCATTGTACATGATTCTGCATGCTGAGAATTCCTGTTGGATGAGCTTTTGAGCAACTGATGTGATGATCAAGCTCAGTCAGTCAGTCAGCTATCTTGTGGCCAGCAATCTAAAAAGCATCGAACAGGATTTAATATGTTTCGAGGATCCCACTTCTGACGGCATTTTGTCCACTACTCTGCTTTTCATGCAGTTTAAATTTGTGTTTACTTTCTGAGCAGCTAACCTTTACTGCATGCTGAAATGAACACGCCTGCTGAAGTGACGAGAAAAGATGCATGAAACGAATTGACCATCGCAAAGTGCTCCACCAGACCACCACCGTTTGACAAAGCGTCGATGCAAAAGGCAATTGGGAAAAAGGAACGCATGGGAACTGCCATTATTGGTACCGTTTCAAGGGCAACAAAAAATAAACTAATAACACGGGCGTGGTGCTTTCTTAAAGGAACATTTTGAGTCACGAGGAGTATATTATTATACACTACATAAGGTCCCTATTAAAAAAATCACATATACTCATATAGTACCATGGAGCTACAGCTATGCCGTTGCCGTTCAATTACCGGCGTGTTACTTATCCGCTGATATCTGATGCTCAAATCGTTCCAAATTCTCGTGAGCTGGTATGAAATTGAGATATCAAG
This sequence comes from Paspalum vaginatum, assembly GCA_030272315.1. Lineage (NCBI taxonomy): Eukaryota > Viridiplantae > Streptophyta > Magnoliopsida > Poales > Poaceae > Paspalum > Paspalum vaginatum. Next base: position 10,046,223 of record CM059013.1, on the reverse strand, counting down.
AAACTGAAAGAAGTAGCAGCGCAGGAGGACTAGTTACATAAACCCTCGGCCTCCATGCGCTCTAATATGCGCCGTGCCTCTTCTTCAGTCGAGGGAACGACATTGCGGATCTTCAACCCATTCTTCAACGTGTCGCTACAGACTGTGAAGGTGAAGTGAAATGTATTGGAGACCTGTTCGTTGGACAATATTTCAGCAAACCAGCAAGCATTCAACAAAAAAAAAGGATTTTAAGGAAAAAAAAGAATTTAAGGGTAGAGCTTATGAAAGTGAGCTTATGCATCCGCTGCAAATTGAGTGGGATTCTGGGATTACCTCACTCCTCCGGAGCTCAGGTCTTGTTACATGAGCAACAACTTCAACATTGACCAGGGGCTGCTCTGGATTGTCAAGCTGGGTATACAAGACACATGATTTGAATCGAAGAAAGTCTCCCACGTCCACCTGGCAAGCACAATAATGGCATGATTATACCAATTGGTAGGAAAATGAATTGGTAGTTTCCGAAAACACATAATATGTTAGTTTGAGGTTACTACCAATTTGCGCAGGAAAATATTGATCAATACTTTATTACCAGTTATGTTTGAATTGTTCAGATTGCCTAAAAAGAATATGCTAGTCACTTACTGGCTTTAAGAAGTCAACATGGTCAACTTCAAGGAAACAAGGTCTCTGCCCAACAAAGGCATATGCAGTTGAGAAGGCAAGCTCAAATGCTCGATGCATCAAGAAACCCCCAAAAATTCGTCCATGCAAATTCCGTTGCTGAGGCTGGCAGACAAGAGAGTTCTCCAGGCGGGTATCCTTCAGCAAGATGCTATCTCTATCAGCTAAAGCTGGCAAATCAGCAAAAACACGACCCTCTGCGAGCAGAACATCCAGCCTCTCAGCCTCAGCACGAAGCTTATGTATCCCATTTTCAAGTCCTCCCTTCTGTTCTTCTCTCTTCCTTTTTCTCATCTTATCACGAGCTTCTCTTTCTCCAAATAGTTGCTTCTCTCTTTCAGTTTCAGGTGAAAGGCGGTTCACTGGAGCAGATTTTCCAGTCTTAGAATCACGCGCAACAAATGTGAAGTTAGCGGTCAATGCAATTTGATCAGACCGATCATCACCATCTGTTGCAACATCACCAAGTTGGAGATAAATCAGGGTTAGAAAGCAGAAAGCAAAATATATCATATGCATCATTTTGTTCAAATCGATAGAGTTACAACAACCTTCATCTAAGTAATAATTTTCAACCAATAATACCTTTATCAACCTGAGTCACTTCAATCTGTATATCAATTGATGAGCGGCCAACATAAGTAACAGCTCCAGCTATCTTTAAATCAGTGTCCACACGAATTGGCTTTTTCAGCTCCATTTTGTCAACAGAAGCAGTGACAACCAAAAGGGGTCTAGTTGTGCTATCGTCATCTGAACAGTGCTGCATGTCAACCAAATTTTGTCAAGAAAATTCAAGAAAAAGATGCTACATAAGAGCCCAAGAAACGGAAAGCAAAGGGGTGACAAAATCACACATCTAACGCCCATAAGCATCATATAGTATATTCAACTAAAAGCCTGTAACAGAAGGAAACACGCAACGACGGGACTTAACCACTCAGCTAGCCATTGAAATGGTAGTAACAGTATATGTAGTATGTTCAAATCTGTACCAGAAGGAAAAACGAAATGAAAGAACTTAACTGCTCAGTTGGCTAGCCAAGCCATTGAAATGGTAACAAGAGTTAACATCTGCTTCTCTGGCACCAATGATACGAAACGACAATTTGTCGAGATTTCATACTGACAAAGAAATGTTTTATGGCACTGAAGAGCAAATACCACATTTCACAGGATTCACAAATTGAGTAGCCTGAAACTAAAAAGTTTGCAAGAATCACTAGGATCAATTTTACGAAACCACCTCAGAAAGCCACCGTCACCATTACAAGGACATTGTCAAGTGTGCAGACACAATTTAAAGATTTTCACAGACGCATCTACAACTTCAAAATTGTGATCCTGTTAGCAAACTCTAAAATCGTGAAATTGGCATATGTGCTTCCCAACATACTCTCATGTGTTTAGTTTAGCAAATTAAGGCATGGGGCCAGGTGGTGGGCACTAATTCATCTGATGATTTCAAGTGAAGAAGAGTACGAGTTAAAATTGTAAGCACTACTTGCAGCAGCTGTCCCTCCCTCTCTCACTGATCACACCTGTGCTCTAAGGGTAGGATAGACACAAGAAAGACGATCGCAACGGACGTCCCATTACCTTGACGGCGATGGTCCCCGCGAGGGCGTCGAGATCCTCGAGCAGCTTGCCGATGCGCACCTCGTTCCAGGGGTCCCGGTACTGCTCCCTGAGGATGTCGTCGGTGGCGAACTTGTAGACGATGCAGGTCCGGCTCTGCGCGGGCGTCTTGACGAGCAGCTCCGTCGGCGCCCGCTGCTCCCCCTCGTCGCCGGCGGCGCCGTTCCCCGCGTCCATCATCCGCTCGAAGATGCTGGACCGCGCCTCCCACAGCGCGTTGGTCACCGGGGAGTGGTACATCCCAGGCCACAGGCTGAGCGGCCTCCGCGCCGACTTCCCCGCGTCGATCGCCGCCGCTCCTCCCTCGCCCTCTCCCTCTCCACTTCCTCCTCCCGCGCCCCGCAGGTGGGATACCACCTTGATCGGGGAGTCCATGGCCGGTGGCGGTGGCTTCCTGGCCCCGACCTCCCAAGGCGGTAGTAGAGGAGGCGGGTCTGGACTGGGAAAGTGGGGCTCCTGCGGATGGTTCGAGGCCGGTGGGGGCGAGGGGTGTCGGGATTCGCGAGGTGACGGGGCGGAGGCGGAGGGTTCTGGAGAGCAGCGACGTCGCTGTCAACCGCGTCGTCATGGATACTTGGCCGTGGATGCTGCGGGGCTCCCTCCGGACATGTGGGAGGAGGGAGGCAGGGTGGTAGAAGAGGCGCCGGTGGCCCACGCCTTCCTCGCTGCACTGCCTTGACTGCCGCGGCCCTCGGGGCCCAGATCGCCTCGGCTGTCGGTGCTGGCATGGACCAACAGAGCGAAATTAAATGGGCCCAAAGTCCGGGGGGTTGAGGTGGAGTAGTGCTACCGTGAATTTGGCCCATAGGATTAGAAAGGTATGCCGTGCAGCCCACTTAGGCCCTTTTTTGGGAACGAGGCACTTTCTATTTTTCTCCCAAACGGGAGCTTCTGTGAGGGGTCTACAAGGTTGAAAAGGCCTTTCACAAAAAAAATGGTTGAAAAGGCCTAATACATGGTCCATTAGGCCTTTCCCAGTTAGAGTTTTATTTCGGTTTTATTCTCATTAAATGCTATAACATATCAATATGTTTGGTGGTATGGCAAGGTATTTATGAAGAGAGAAATAGAGAAAGTTTTATGGGAGATGAGAGAGTTTCATAAAACTCAGGATACAATATTACCTAGATATGGTACTCTTTGGTAACTGTGCAATGAAACCCCTCACTGGGAATGGGCTTAAGTTTGCTTGAGAATGCTAATCGTCACATATACAACGGAAAGCTTTCGGTCGCCTGCGGATGATAGTTGGACCTCACACATTGTTCTTCCTCCTCCTCATGTTGTCTTTAGGGGCGTAGTAGTGAGTTGCTTAGGGTGGAATTATCTTAGGTAGATGTAGAAGGAGATCGGAAAAAGACAAGTAGGGTGTGATGGCGGTGAATAGCCAATGGATTGCAAAGGTGCAAGAGGTAACTACCTTTCCTTCAAAGCAAGATTAGTGCATCAGAGTGGCGGGGCCATGGCCGCAGACTTCGTTGTAGATAACGAAGGACGGCGGAGCAAAGGCACTTTGGCCAGTGTGGACCACATGATGGCCCTTAGGGGATTCATTGTTTTCTTGTATGAACTTGGTTTGCCCCACATCAGCGAGTCAGGGTGCAACCATGTCAACTTATTACAGAGGGGGAGACAGGGAGGGGCGGGCAGGGGCCTGGCCCCTATATGGTCAAAACTTTTGCACTAAAAATTTCAAATTCAAGTAAAATTAAAAAAAATATAGTACTATTGGTCTCCCTAACAATGAAAATTTCAAGTTTCTTGCTCCACCGCTACATTATTATTTGGTTACAAACATATGTGTACCCTGGCTCCAATAACGTAGTTTGATTGTCCACACAGTCAAAATGTTTGAAAAGCAAATGCTTTACAGTTTGATTTGTTGGCAGCATGTATAGACGTTGTGGGGACCTATTGGTTGATATGGTAAGAATACCCTCACCCTCACCCTCACCCTCCCCCAACGCACACTTGTCACTGTTGCCATTTGCCAAGGCTGAATACAAACATAATATATCATCTTGACAGGAAATAATAAATGATAATGAGTACATGTTAAAATGTTTAATCATGTTTAGCTAGTTGATTCACAGAGTAAGCTTCTTCATGCTAGTTTTTGCTTCTTTCTCCACAACGCCCGCATTGTGTAACAAGGGAGCATGACCCGTCAGAAATGCATAAATTTGTCGTTCCCATAGAGCCAGGCTGGTCCGCATGTTATGCATTTGGCAAGGGCCCAATTGCCGATGCAAATGACCAACAAGTGGATTCTACACTTCATGGGCTAAGGGGCAAATATAGCCAACCAATCGAGCCATAAGGGTTGGGCGTCATATAGTAAGCCCTCTCAGTTGCCACTCGAACGAGGCAGCTGGGATCACAACTCAGACTCTCCTCAGCTACATACACACATTCTCACCCTGTGAAAGGAAGTCCTTTTCAATTTAAAAAAGACTTTATGTGCTAAAAAATTTGAAGAAAGACTTTGTGTTGTCACCAGATATTGAAAATGCATTCTGTCGCGACGTGTTCTCAGTTCTCACCGTCCATCAATTGCGACGTGTTCTCAGTTCTCACCCTCCACTAAGCTTGTAAAAGTCAAGCAGTATTGTGGTACTTCCATATATTGTCCTCTTCAATTAAGGCTTAATTTGACAACTAATAGCTGATGGTGGATTGGAATGGACTAAGAGTATCAAACCCGAAAGGCAATGAAATCCTAAAAGACGAATATAGAACTTTGTAGATAGATTCATAGGAAAAATACGAGAGGACGAATACAGAAGTCAGGGAAAACTCAGGAGGAGAAAACGTATATTTAAACTTACCCAAATCCTCTCCAGTACATTCTGATCCGCTCGTCGTCAAACTGAGCCTTTAAAAACGGCACTGCAACGTCGGGGCCGATTACTTTATAGTATTCGCCATTGGACTGAGCATTCGTGTCACTGGCAGGCTACGTGCGTGCGAGAACCCGCCACTCCTCTGGAAAGCAACCGGGAGGAAAGACCAAATCAATCGGATAAATTGCGTCGCCTGCACCGGCGGCTTGATTGGAGATGTGCAGCCCACGACCGGATAATGCGTTGCGTGCATCGCCGGCATACGCAGACCGATAGTGCATGTTGTTTGTCGTGGGCGAGGACGATGTAGTATATTGTCACAAAACGAAGAATCTATACACTAATCGGCGATCGGCAGCTGACGCGAGCACTGAACGAACCACGGGAAGTATCCTTAATTCCTTGCGAAAAAATGCTTTGAAAAAACGGCGAAGCACGTACCACGAGTCCACTAGCGTACTTGGAACGATGGGAGAGCCAGCCATTTCTTCTACACCACATATACACGACACTACGGCAGCGCTACAGTGCCACACGATCACTCGCTTCTATCGTAGACGCAAATATAGGAGGAGCACGAGTATTATTAGCTACAGCGAGCTAGCAGCAAGACACGGCCATGGGCTCCAACTCCAACTTCCAACGCCGGCAAGCCGGACGAGCTGATGGAGCCCGGCAGCCACGTGCTGCTCCTGCCGTACCCGAGCCAGGGCCACGTCCACCCCATGCTCCAGTTCGCCAAGCGCCTGGCGCTGCACGGCCTGCGCCCCACGCTGGCCGTAACCCGCTTCATCCTCGCCACCTGCGCGCCCGACGCCGCCGCGTGCGCGGCCGTCCGCCTCGCCGCCGTCTCCGACGGCTTCGACCGCGGCGGCTTCGGCGAGTGCGGCGACGTCGCCGCCTACCTGTCCCGCCTCGAGGCCGCGGGCTCCGCCACGCTGGCCGACCTCCTCCGCGACGAGGCCGCGCGGGGCCGCCCCGTCCGTGCGCTCGTCTACGACGCGTTCCTGCCGTGGGCGCAGCGCGTGGGCGCGCGGCCACGGCGCCGCCGCCGCCGCCTTCTTCACGCAGCCGTGCGCCGTCAACGTCACGTACGGGCACGTCTGGCGCCGCCGGGTCGGCGTGCCGGTGGACGGGACGGTCAGACTGCCCGGCCTGCCGGAGCTCGGACCGGACGGCCTGCCGTGGTTCCTTAAGGTCGGGCCCGGCCCCTACCCGGCCTATTTCGAGCTGGTGATCCGTCAGTTCGTGGGGCTGGAGGAAGCCGACGACGTGCTTGTCAACTCGTTCTACGAGCTGGAGCCCGAGGTGAGCGTGAGCTGCAACATGCTTTTGATCGTCCCTATCCCTGACGTACTGTTAGTACATGCATCTTTTCAGTGGTGCTGTGCTACCCATATATATAGTAGTACTGTAGCTCTCTCCATTCGTAGATTAATGACGTAGGAGTAGTTGAGTTTTTTTCATAACCTTGATCATTTGGGTATTTAAAATAATATAAGTTACCATTTATTTTATTGTGATTATAAGATATTTTCCTAGCGAACCCCGAGTTCTTGGACACCATGCATAGATGTGTCAAGCCGGTCCTTCCTGACACCTCAGGCTGTCGGTTTTATTCTTCTTCTCCGGCTCGGAAAATATCTTTGGCCGAGCTGGACCAGCCATGTCGACGACGACGACGACGTTGACTTTTGCATGGCCACTTGCAGGAGGCGTCGTACATGGCGTCAGCGTGGCGCGCCAAGACGATCGGTCCCACGGTGCCGGCCTCCTACATCGGCGACGACCGCCTCCCGTCCGACACCAAGTACGGGCTGCACCTCTTCGAGCTGACGGCGGCGCCGTGCGTCGCCTGGCTGGACGCGCACCCGGCGCGCTCCGTGGTGTACACCTCCTTCGGCAGCCTGTCCAACCTGGACCCGCTGGAGATGCGGGAGGTCGCGCACGGGCTGCTCGACGCCGGGCGGCCGTTCCTATGGGTCGTCCGCGCGTCGGAGACCCACAAGCTGCCCGCCGGCTACGAGGACGCCGCCGCCGCCTGCGGCGGGCGCGGGCTGGTGGTGACGTGGTGCCCGCAGCTGGAGGTGCTGGCGCACCGCGCCGTGGGGTGCTTCCTGACGCACTGCGGCTGGAACTCCACCGCGGAGGCGCTGGTGACGGGCGTGCCGATGGTGGCCGTGCCGCAGTGGACGGACCAGCCGATGAACGCCGAGTACGTGGACGCCGTCTGGCGCGTGGGCGTGCGGGTGCGGCCGGCCGCGGCGGACGGGCTCGTGCGGAGGGGCGAGGTGGTCGGGGGCATCGATGAGGTCATGGACGGCGAGAGGAGCGGCGAGTACAGGAGCAACGCCGCCGTGTGGATGGAGAATGCCAGGGCGGCGGGCAGGGAGGGCGGCAGCTCGGACAGGAACATCGCCGAGTTCGTTGCCAAGTACGGCTCGGACGCAAAGTGATCATCTAGGAATCTACGATGCACAGAAAATTAGCAATCCGGCCTGCACTCTGTCGTGAATGGATTCACGAGCAACCAAACTTCTGACGATTGCCACGGCACGTGACAAGAGAGCAGGAGGTCCTACTTGCCGGTTGCCATCTGCTTCCTCCCAAGTCCCAACTCGAAGTACCGTCAGCAAAGAACGATCGGTCGCCGTCGGCGCTAGACTCTGACATGCCTGCAACTGCAAGACATCTATAGCGAATTCTTATCTCCTCTGCCGCCCCACCCCTGCCCCACCTCTATTCATAGCGTCCTAGTATGAGATTCTTGCACAAGTTGAAGCCCATGTATGATATATCAAGCCCATCCATTTTATGTAGATAGCGTTACTGCTGAAATTCATACAAAGTTGGAGTGCAGCATATGGGGGTGTTTGATTTGAGCAACCATGGGTCTAGCGTTTTTGTCTAACTAGTACACGTGCGTCCCGCAGCAAAGTAAATCGTGTGAAACGCATGTGGCGAAGTAAACGTATGGAACATGCGTCAAAGTAAGTTATTATACTTTTTTATTCTTTTGTATGTATCAATGTTTTTTAGAGCAATAAAATAAGGCAATAATATAATTTTTATTGTTTTTTAATATTCTCACGCCACGTGGAGTAGTTACTCCTCTTAAGCAGATCAATGGTTCCCAACTAAATGAGAATCATCGCAGCATTTGAGTCTTCATGAAAACAACATATAAATGAAATTAGAACATGCTCAAAATTAATTTCCCATAGACAATTTTCTTGCATGAATTAAAATCAACACCGGTCAAAATTAAAACATATTGGGAAGGAATTTCTATTCAATATCCCAAATTCATTGTTGGATGAAAAATATAATGAAATCAAATAGTCTAAATTCATCATTGGACAAAAATAGAACTAAATCACATTTGATCATAGCTCGTCATTAAAATTTAATGTTGGTTAAAAAATAATGACAATACCATATAAAATCTAGTAACATGCAATTTTCTAATAATTATTCATGTCTGTATCTAATTCTTAGCTCCAAAACACATTATTCTTAAATGCATACATAAAACACATACACATATATTATGGAAAATCTGATAAAAAACCAAATGGTATGTTCACTATTCAATCCGGCCACGGCAGCTCGTGACGCGCGCAGGAACCTGGGCCTGGGCTGCGCATTTGGCCCAGCCCGTATCCGGGGGTGCGCGGACGCCCGCCTCCATCCTGGCCGTCAGGTGGGATCCGATGGTCGACGTTCATTAGTCCGGGGTTTATATGCCCGAAAAAATCGGGCGGAGGGAAAACCTAGCCCATTTCTCTCCCACCGCGCGGCACTCCCTTCTCTCTGTCACTCTCCTTCTCCATCACCAGAGCGAGAGAGGAGGTGGAGCGGAGGAAATGGCGGCGCTGCCCCCACCGGGCCCCTCGCCGGCTCGCGCATCCACCCGTGGCTGAGTGTGCAGCAGTCGAGCGGCCTAGCGGAGGCGCCCTCCACGGCCGGCGGTGGTCCTCGCGCGCCTTCCTCCTCCTCTCGCCGATCCGCGCCCTCCTCTCCGTCACCACCAACGCCGGCCTCGCCTGGAGGCACTCCCTCCCGCCGCATCCTCCCCGTTGCCACCCGGGCGCGCCTCCTCCCCCGCATCTCAAGGCGAACAGATTCCCCCACCGCCGCCAGCGCGCCGCGCCCTCCTTCCCTGTCCTACGGGCGGCCGAGATCCAGCCCGTCGCCGCCGCCCGCAGAGCCCCGTCCCCGTCAGGCCCCTGGCCAGCTCGCTCGTCGACCCGTGGGGCGCGCGGCCGTCGAGCGGCCGAGCGACAGTGCCCTCAGACGGCTGGCGACGCCCTCTCCGCCGCCTCCTCCCCACGTTGCCTCATCCTCTGCGCCACCACCTCCCTCCTCCCCACCCCGGCTCACGGCCGTCTTCCTCCTCGGCTGCGGGGCCTAGAACCGCAGCAAGGCCGCCTCAGCCTGGCACGCGGCTGCCGGATCCGCCCCACCATCGCGCCCTCCCGCCTCGCTACGGCTGGCTAGGTACAAGCTCTTCCCGCCTCTTCTCTTCTTGGATTGGAACACGTGGCTGTGGTTGAATACAGATATCTTTATCCTGCGGCGATTTGGGATTAAAAACAGGCTTTGGGCTGCGCGATTCGGGCTTTACCAGTGAGATCCATGGGCGTGGGTACGCTCTTTGCCTTGGTGAGAAAAATTTGGGAGAGTAGCTCTGCGCTCGGCCGGATCTATGGCAAGAACGCGCGTTCTGCCGCGTTCCGCCGTGGTAAACCGGTTTTGGTGGGCCCTTTCCCCTGTTTGTAGGGTCACGGTTGGTCTACGGGTCAACGAGAGTACAGATATGTTAGGGTAAAAAATAGTATCGATTAACTCGGTCTTTATAGTATAGATGAATCCCTCGTATATATAATTACGTGCTTACGAGGGATGAGCTGGTAACGGTAACCCATTCCAGTTCACATGTTTGGTTCGAGATTTCTTGGTTTTTTTCCCGGTTAGGAGCGAAAAATACCTATATCGATCCAAAATTTTAGTGAATCGCGCCAAATTGTCCCAAAAATCTCCTGCTCATCCGAATCGCTTTCTAGCTCTAAAACGGCTACAATTCAGTCACTTTCCCCAAATCACTTCTCCGAACCCTAGAATATATAGACGGCTCGCAAACTCACCCTAGCCTCACACTTCACCGTGACTCATCGGTTCTTGATTCTTGAGCTGTTTGGACACTACCATCAGTGTCATCGTTTATTAGATTTGAATTTAAATTCGTTTAAAATTTCGTGCGTTTCAGTGACGGATGGAATTCTATTTTTCTGAAAATATAAACTATGCCCGTTTCATTCCACAAGGCACAAACTAAACAAAATAATGTAGGACGGTCTTATTCATCAAACCAAACATCCCATAGTTACAAGCTGCTGATCATCACTTAGCTAAAATATCCATAATTCAGGAGACACTCTTCATGACAATGTAGGATTCACCTTACAGGACAACATATATAGACTAAATGAATGCATTATTAATATCCCAAAGGCAGCTGTTGCAAAAAAAAAAAATTCCACATACCGGAGCGGCCTTGACCTCGACCTTGATCGATATTGCTTATTTGTGGTTCCCAAACTTGGAGAGGAAATCCGAGAGACGTTGATGTCTGAGCTGCCGCCTCCACCCACGGCTTTCCTCGCCTTCTTCCTCCACTCCAAAGCCTTCATCTTGATCTCATCGCACATCTCCCCTCGCATCACCCGCCGAACGCACTTCTCCACCTCTTCCCTCCCGACCACTCCTCCGGCGTCCGGCCGTGCTCGCACGCCGACGCGCCACACGTCCTGGACGTACTTGGCGTTCGTCGGCTGGTCTGACCAGTGCGGCACCGCCACTACGGGCACACCGGAGGCGATCGCCTCCAGAGTCGAGTTCCATCCGCCGTGCGTCACGAAGCACCCGACGGACGGGTGAGCTAGGACGTCCAGCTGCTGGCACCACGAGACGACGAGCCCCCTCGCCTTTGCCCTGTCGACGAAGTTCTTGGGCAGCTTGGGGGTCTCGGTGGCCCTGACGACCCACAGGAATGGCATGCCGCTGCTGTAGATCTGCCCCTCAGCTATTTCCTCCATTTGGTTAGGGGCCAGGGAGGCTATGCTGCCGAAGGAGACGTACACGACCGAGCGCAGGGGGTGGGCGTCGAGCCATTCCTTGCTCTCTGCCGTCATTGGGGTGCGGAGGCGAGGTGGATGCCATAGGGCACATCATCATCCGCGGGGAGGCAGCTATCAAGGTACACCGATGGCAAGCTGGTTGGGCCGACCTTCGCGCGGTGCCTAGGCCATGCATTTTGTGGTGATGGCCGTATGGTCACATCGCGTCTAGGGCCATATGGCTTTCTGTAAAGTCGATCTCTGCCACGAATCAAACACTGCAATTATATTAAGATCCAATAATCATCGTCAAATCAGTTCGCCACCCCCCCCCCCCCCCGCCCACATGTGGCCATCGACGCGCGCAGCCAAGGTTGCCGGGATTCGGTCGGTGGTGGTACATACGTGTGGCTATTTGTGGACTGTGGCCGCTAATAACCCCGATCAATGGGAGCCTTCAAGGCCGTAGGGCCGGATGTGCCCTGTACCGCACTACACGTTAAAGACTACCTATATAGTATTAGTATATATATCAATGCCATCGATGGATTGGGACGTTGTTGGGTAGGGTGTCTTCTACCACTACTGCTATATATCCACGTCTCTTACCTCACGTATGAGGTATGATGACATCATTGAGCTGGCGTACGTCGAAGACCAAGATCTTCTTCGACTCAAGAGACTGTAGCGATACCAGCGTAGAGAGTCGCAGCCGCGAGCTCGAGGTCGATCAGGCACGTACGTACATGTCGTCGACTCCCTTGGGTTTTCGATCAGGAGCTGCTCTGCCTCGTGACTTGGCGGCTCAGTACGTCGTCGGTGGACGGCTTCAAAGCAGGATACTGATCCCCAATAAGCTGATTAGGAGAGGACTCGATTCCCTTCATGCTACTAGCTAGACTGTTGGATCATTTGGAAGCAGGGCAGTGTGGCTGGGTCGTTGAGCGTTGGGCCGCAATGCCGCCGGTTCGCCTGTGCAATCCATCATTAATTTTGTGCTTCTCAGCCTGCGGCTGTCTTGGTGCTTGTTTTAATTTACATCTTGTCTTTAATAGGCGCCTAGTTTGTTTATTAAATGCATTTAATTATTTCTTGTCGTTTTTTTAAGCCGTCGCTTCCTCTCGGTAGTTATAATCATTCTACTTGCTTATTGAAATGTATGACTTGAGTCGTGTTCGGGAAAAAATGACATCATTGACTTTTCCACGCACTGTTTATCTATTTGTTATTAAAAAACTTTGTAAACATATGAAAACACAACGCATGCTTAAAAAACTATTAATAATATATAATGTAAGTCATAACAAAATAAATAGTTTTTTATATTAGTACATATTTTTCAAACATCATGTAAGTCAATAATGTCGTACATTTAAAAACAAATATATTATTTGGGGTGTTCCCCAACAATACAACTATTGGACTTAGCCAACGTCGCAAGTCCATATAGTGCAACACAACACAACCAAACGTGCCCTCAATTATCCCATGGAATGGCTCTTCCGGCAGCACACAGCTGCCTACATTGTTGCCTCTCCACCGTCGTCGGTGTGAATCCGGCCCTAGCACCCATGTCTGCACTACCTCCCCCAGCTTTGTCATGTCTCCATTGCCTCCCCCGGCCCAGCTCTGTCAGTGCACCATCATCTATCCATCTCCATCGCCGTCGATAATCTTATGGACTACCTGATCACCACCCTCGTCAACTCCATCCAACCATTGTCCTCCCTCCAGCACCCGGCAGGCGACGCCTCCACCGCTACTACTGCCGGCATCCTGTGGCAGCGATAGTGAGTCCGGCTGCGGTAGGTTCTGCAGCCGAACCGGTTGCGTGCTAGTCGTGTAGATGCCCGGGCGCCGGCCGCGCTGCATCATGCCACGCGCACCGCCGTGTTTGCGAGCGAGCCTGAGGACAAGAGGAGGTGATCAGGACATCCAAGTTTGCGAGCCCCGCCGCAGCACGAGCGTCAGAGCGTGCCTGAACTGCGATTGGAACAGTGCGGGATCCTCGTCTCATGGATCTGATCCGCCGGCGCGGCCCATGCCGCCGACGGGACGGCAGGTCTGCAACTGCGCTCCAGAGACGGGGTGACGGCGACGGGCAAAGTGAGAACCACACACGACGAGACACGAGACGACAGGGAGAGAGCGCACCACCCGAGCGCGATAGCTACTTTGCCCGCATGCGTTGCACGGCGTACAGCAACCGGGCCAGGTGCAGGTGCAGGTGCAGCTTTCCCAAATATGAATTTGATAGCATATAATTTGGAATTTGGCCTAAAATACAAATTTATTTAGTTAGTGTGACATACAGGGTTTTAGACTGCTTTACAGAGATTACTTTAATATTTTTATTTGATTGCTTGAGCACAATTCAGAGTGTCCATTTTTTTTAAATAAAAAGGGGTTGCATGAGATTTGCATTTTTGGTATGCTGGAGAAGGGAAATGGTACACTGATCAAATACGGAAACAATAATGCTCGTCGTCGTCCGGCCACAATCAGTTCAGTTGGCAGGAGTTAAATGAGTGGGGTACCCAAATTAAAACCGGATAGGAAGTCTGAGATGGCGATATCCGAGGTCCCGCCCTCACTCATGGCCTTCTTTGCCTTGCTGCTCCAGCTCAACGCTTTCGTCCTGAACTCCTCGCACGCGTCCCCCTCCATGACGTCCCGCACGCACCTCTCCACCTCCGCGCTCCTCACCACCCCCCGGGCGTCCCGCCGCACCCGCACGCCGACGCGCCACACGTCCTGTATGTACTTGGCGTTCGTCGTCTGGTCCGACCAGGTCGGCATGGCCACCATGGGCACGCCGGAGCTGAGCGCCTCCACCGTCGAGTTCCAGCCGCAGTGCGTCATGAAGCAGCCGACGGACGGGTGCGCCAGGACCTCCAGCTGCGGGCACCATGGCACGATGAGCGCCCTGCTCTTGGCCCTGCCGGCGAAATCCTCGGGCAGCTTGGCGGTCTCGGTGGCCCGGACGACCCACAGGAACGGCTTGCCGCTGCCGTAGAGCCCCTCGGCTATCTCGCTCATCTGGTCGGGGCCTAGGGACGCCATGCTGCCGAAGGAGACGTACAGAACTGACCGCGGCTTCTGGGCGTCCAGCCACGCCTTGCTCTCGGCCGCCATTGGGGTGTGCAGGTGGATGCCGTAGGATACGTCGTCTGGGAGGCGGTTGTCGAGGAACGCCGATGGAACTGTTGGTCCCACCATCTTGGCTCTCCACGTAGACGCCAAGTAGTCTGCCTCCTGCGTTAATTTGTCGATTTTCAGAACATATACTGTAGTATTAATCGTTGCGTGTGCTCAGCACCTCAGGCAACTTGCAGCAAGTAATGGCGTAATGCATGCATGCATGCATCTGATGTTCTGCACTACAGGAAACTTGCAGTAATATTGGTCGGCCTCGCAGATCTGATCTCACCTGCGGCTCCAGGTCGTAGAACGAGTTCACGAGCACATGGTCCGCGGTGTCCAACCCCAGGAACTGGTTCACCAGCAGCTCCCGGAAGGACGGGGGGAAGTTCGCGTCCGTCAAGAACGTCGGCAAGTCGCTCACCTCGAGCTGGGACGACAGCCCGGGCAGGTCCCGCACCACCTCCGGCCGCAGCGGCGGCGGCGGCACGCGCCCGGCCCACGCGTGCGCGTACAGGATGTCCACGGCGCACGTCTGCGTGAGGAACGCCGCGCACGCCGCGCCGCCCCGCCGCGCCACGCGCTGCGCCCACGGCAGGAACGCGTCGTACACCACCGCGTGCACCGGCCGCCCCAGCTCCGCCTCCGACCGGAGGAGCTCGTCCAGCGTCTCGGACCCGGCCGACTCCAGCCGCTCGAAGTAGGGCCCGCCCACGCCGCCTAGCTCGTCGGGGCCGCCGCTGTCGCAGCCGTCGGAGAAGGCGGCGACGTGGACCGAGCTGGGGGTCGGCTTGGTCGAGCTGATCACGAAGCGGGTCGCCGCGAGCGTGCACCGGACGCCGCTGCGCCCGGCGAGCCGCTTGCCGAACTGGAGCAGCGGGTTGATGTGGCCCTGGACTGGGAATGGGAGGAGGAGGACGTGGATGCTTTGGTCGGAGCTCCCCATGGTTGTTAGTTACCTGTATGAATGTGATAATTCTATCACTCAAAGATTGCAGTAGTAGCGATGCTCTTGAGAAGTAGTACGAGTGTGCTGCAGGCCTCTCTCTCTCTGTGTTCCCTATATATACCTGATACTTCCGCGACATACACAGACACAGTAACTCATAAGCAGACGACGCTGAAGCAAAGCAAAACCCAAGTGGACAAGTGTTTCTATTGAATTCTTCATTGAAAAATTGAGCTCCTGAATGATCGATCTCCACGGACAGTTGAAGAAAACGATAGGATTTTGTTTGTCCATTCCTCGCTTATCGACACAGAGCCGGGGCTGCGGAAGCGTCACTTGGTCTCGTCGTTTTCTTTCTATATCGCACGTCATCGATGACCTGAGCTCCCTGGAATGCATGAATTTGCTGTCAGCAATGACATGCATTTTATTACGTCAGCATCTTTTGGGGTGCAGCCTGTATTTGTAAGACAGAGGGAGCATGCTCTTAGTTAATACAATTTTTTTTTTGGAAAAGAAAGATATTATTGAATTGAGAACCTTACAATCGCAAAGTCTTAAGATACAACTTTCGACTTCTATTTAACAAGAAACAATAAGCCATAAAAAAAGAACCACAACCACACTCCAGTGACACTCAATCATAAGACTAGCTTGCCACCCATGAGCATGTGAAAAAAAATATCCGAAGCCACTCGTGCTAACAAACGCGATGCCTCTAAAGCGAGGGTCTATGTATCCGGTCAGTTGAAGAATGGCTCACGCACGCACCCAGTGGACTGATGCAAAGACTAACCTTCAGAGGAGATCAACAACTTTTCTTTTCAAAGACTAGATCATTACTGCGTAGCCATAAAGAGCAACACATGGCTGCCGCTCCGAGAAGGGCGATACGCTGCCATGTATTAGGAAGACCATGCAACCATGAGCCAAACATACAACCACGGACCAAACATATGAGAGTCATTACTTGGTTTGTTAAGGTTAGACGCATACTGTATAAAAGACCAAACTATTCTAGCAAAGCGGCACTCAAAGAATAGGTGTCTTATTATCTCATCTTTGTGACAGAAAACACAAGACTTGTTTCCTGCCAATTTCATTTAGTTAAGTTGTCTTTTGTGAGTAGCATGCCTTTACGTAGGTACTAAAGAATGATTTTAATTTTTAGTGGTGCCTTGATCCTCCAATTTTTTTTGTTAGAAGTAGGTCCATCTACCCGAATAAGAGCTTGATAATGTGACTTCACTGAGAAATACCCCATTTTGGGTTAAATTCCAATGGAAAGAATAAGGCTCATGCAAGAGGGTAAGATTGGCAATGCGAGGAAGTAAATTGTTCCATGCTGCCAACTTGGGGCATACGAGGTCTGTTTGCCATGATAAATTGGGAGGGGAGGAGCTTAAGACCTCAGGCGATAGTACTGGTCTTAGATCTTACTATGTTATATAGACTTGGATATTGGACTCTCAAGGGTATTGAGCCCAGCTAAATGTCTTCCTAAAAGCGCACCTATGATCCATCCCTAACTTTGAATGAGCCAAAATGAAGGAAATCTCATTTAGCCTTCAAAAGTCCTAACAAAAATGTGAATCTCCTAGTTTCCATTCAACTTGGGATAAGGGAGTAGAGCCTAGATGTTTATTACGAATCAATTGTTGCTATGTCCGGTCGGAAGTAACGAGCTTGTACAACCACTTGCTAAGTAGAGCAATGTTTTAGGTGCCCAGCTTATGGATCCCAATACCACCTTGGTCCTTAGGCTAGCTGAGTATACTCCACCTCGCAAGACGATATTTTTTCTTATGTTCATCTCCTTGCCAGAAGAAACGAGATGGGAAGTAATCTAGTTTCCGTAATACTCCTTTTGGAACATTGAAGAAAGACATCATATGCATTGGCAAGCTGCTGAGGATTTTAGTTAATACATATCCATATACATATCTTTTTAGATAAAAACTGTACAAAAATGACACTGTGGTGTGCATAGATGTGGAGTTTGAATATAGACGATGGGATAGATGATCTGTTGGACTCATCGTATTAGTCGCTCTTGCCATCGAACTCACAGCTTTTCCTTGTTTTGTGCACAAATTAAGCAATTAGAAGTTAACCATGGTAGATGATACTTACATGTTAAGTTTGTCTTAAACTATGTGGCACAATACGAGACCAGCTATAAGACACCACTAATGTACTACCCTAATAGTACAGGAGCTAACGTTTGGAATGCAAAGATAATTATTTTGTGCACGTAGTGTGTGCCATTGTATCAGTTGTTCTTTGTCATACAACTCGCAACATTCTTTGCTCTTTGTACAAATTAAAGAATTTGAAGTTACTAAAAGACAACTTAAATACAACATGTTGGTAGATGTTATATGTTAAGTTCTCATAAATTACGTGGCAACATATGAGGCCACATATATAGACAGCATGGTTTCTAATAACGCAATTGATATAATAAAGCGTTTGGATGTAGCGTAAAAAAACACAAAAAGTAGAAGAGAAAGGTAGACAGACACAAAACAAAGATTCCAAATTCGAATAGGTTGTACCACGTGTTAGAATTCCTCCAAAATCTCGATGCAATGAATTGTATAGACTTTAATCCTTTGTTCCAAAAGACTGCAAGCGTAGAAAAAATTCCTATATGATTTTGAATCCTATAAAATTCTTCCATCCATCCCATGTTTCAAAGGGATCCTTAACGAATCGTCTAAATTAGATGGGCGTGACTTGAGAAACATGGATAGGATATCCCCGAACCAAACGTACGGTTATTTGATAGGCCGGATTCTGAACACTGAACAAGGAGCTAGTGGACTCGGCGTGCGAAGCCGTGAAATGATTTGGTAGTCATAGCTGGCCAACACGCATGCCGTCGTCGTCGTGCAGTGGGCTCGTGAGTCGTGTCGGCTGCAAGACGAGAGGACGAGCGGCGCGCCGAGTTCAGCTCATTTCCTGATGCCCCCCATATCGGTGTATCAGTCTTCCCTTCTTCATCCTCCAGCACCAGCAGCCAGCAGTATATAAGATAGGTCCATAGAGGACCGTGGCCAGGAACTGGACAAATCTCCAAATGTCATTGGTGACGACGACGATCGGTTGGAGCCTTGGAGGCTGATGGACCGCGACCCTCCTCCTCAGCCCGGCCGTGAGCCTGACAGTGGCCCCGGGCCCAATCGATCTCATCCTACCCAACCCGACCAGACGTGTGGTGCGGCGTATTACGAAGCTGACGGAGTGTCCTAGGCTCCTAGCACGTGTGACGTCATGCCATACGTCATGCATGGTGTGCCTGCACTGCCTGTCCTCTGCTGCACTGCACGCAGCCCAGGTGTGGGGATTGTTGCCAAATTACAATTGGGTGCCGCTTCTTTTGACAATGTCCATCTTGGACACCCATATGGAGAAAAAAGATAGCCCCACTGTATTATGATATTATTATCACAGCTGAAAGCTGGGCACCTGAGCAGTTTCATCGCAGGCACCATTTACGTGATGTGCAAGCCACAATGTATATATAATCACTCCACAAATTTAAACCACGTGCTCCCATCGCCCATCAGCCGATTCCTTTCGCAAATGTGTAATATAAAAAGCCTCTGCACTCTATCACAGAGTCACTCGCAGCAAGCAGTCAGCAAGCACAACAGGGCTGTACTCACTGCCGTAGCTGCGTCGTGCCCCTCATCACACACACAGCTCGGTAGCTCAGTGGTCGTGATCGGCCATGGCTGACTCCTCGTCAGAGCCGAGCGTCCACGTCCTGCTGCTGCCGTACCCGAGCCAAGGCCACATCAACCCGATCCTCCAGTTCGGCAAGCGCCTGGCCGCGCACCGCGGCGTCCGGTGCACGCTCGCCGCGACCCGGTTCACGCTCGGCCAGAGCCACCAGCAGCAGCCGGGCCCGGTCCGCGTCGCCGCCATCTCGGACGGCTGCGACCGCGGCGGCCTCGCCGAGGCCGGCGGCCTCGACGCGTACCTGCCGCGGCTGGAGTCGGCGGGGTCGGAGACCGTGGGCGCGCTGCTCCGGTCCGAGGCGGAGCAGGGCCGCCCCGTGCGAGCGCTCGTGTACGACGCGTTCCTGCCGTGGGCGCAGCGCGTGGCGCGGCGCCACGGCGTCGCGTGCGCGGCGGCCTTCTTCACGCAGCCGTGCGCGGTGGACGCGGCGTACGCGCACGCGTGGGCCGGGCGGATACCGCGGCCGCCGCCGCCGCCGCCCAAGGAGGCGCTGGTAGAGCTGCCCGGGCTGCCGGCTGGGCTCAGGCCCGTCGAGCTGCCGTCGTTCCTGGCCGACCCCAGCGACGGCCCCGAGTACCTGGACCTGCTGGTGAGCCAGTTCGACAACCTGCACACGGCCGACCACGTCCTCGTCAACTCCTTCTACGAGCTGCAGCCACAGGTATGTCACGCCTGCTAGGTATCCATCGATCGTATAGCCACAGGTACAGCTAGCATCCTGCAGGACAAGGTGTTGAAAGGATCGTGATCTGCATGTTGCAAGGAATCGGATTACATGGCGTCCACGTGGAGAGCCAAGACGGTGGGCCCAACCGTGCCGTCCGCCTACCTCGACAACGCCTTGCCGGACGACACGTCCTACGGCTTCCACCTCTACGCGCCGCTGACGGCGGCGACCAAGGCGTGGCTGGACACGAGGCCCCCGCGCTCCGTCGTCTACGCCTCCTTCGGCAGCTTCTCCGAGCCTTCCCCGGCGCAGATGGCCGAGGTGGCGGAGGGCCTGTTCGGCTGCGGCAAGCGGTTCCTGTGGGTCGTCAGGGCGTCCGAGACGTCCAAGATCCCCGAGAACTTCGCCGGCAAGGCGGCGGAGAGGGGCCTCATCGTGACGTGGAGCCCTCAGCTCGAGGTGCTGGCGCACCCGGCCGTGGGGTGCTTCCTCACGCACTGCGGGTGGAACTCGACGACGGAGGGGCTCAGCGCCGGCGTGCCCATGGTGGCGATGCCGCAGTGGTCCGACCAGCCCATGAACGCCAAGTACATTGAGGATGTCTGGGAAGTGGGCGTGCGGGTGCGGCCTGACGAGGAGGGTGTGGTCAGGAAGGAGGAGATCCAGAGATGTGTGAGAGAGGTGATGGATGGCGAGAGGAGAAAGGAGTACCAGCGAAACGCTGCTGCATGGAAGGAGAAGGCTAAAAAGGCTGTGACTGAAGGTGGCAGCTCAGCTATCAACATCGTAGAGTTTCTTGACAAGCTGGGACTACAAGTTTGAATGATGTGTCCGGCCGCTATAAAATTTCCAATCTCCTTTGTGCTCCATGCATCTGCCGTATTTCCCTAGCTACCCGGCACGCCCGATCTCCCTGAAATCTCATCAGTCGTTGAATATTGTGCCATTCAAATGCAATGCAATAATAAATTGTAAGGCTGAGCTCGTCAGTCATGTCTGTCTCACTGTTTATATTTCAAACTTTTCTCTGTTGACGGTACAGTATTTTTCATACGTCGGAGAGAAAGTCTGAAATCCTGCTTCTTATAACCGTAGGTGTGGCAGTGAGGCATACGACCGTCTCCTTTAACTTCATGGCACAACTACAGCTTAACTTTCATATACTATGAAGAAGTGATTCTCAAGCTAGACTATGAGTAAATTGGTTGGGAGAATGGGAGTTCTTGTTGGTGATTGGCTGCTTGCTCAGCCGCCGCAGCCGATTACAGTACTATCTTAACACCATACCATCCCAATCTTTCCCTTATGCTCCTGCTCTAGGGCAGCTTGTGCATGTCGCGTAGTACGTGGCTCCTGCTGCTGTTGATTGCGTTTAGAACCAGCAGGCAAACAACCAGACCATAGTCATTTTGTGACACGTCAGCTAGCGACATTTTGCACCTAATCATGTGCTCCGCTCCGCCCCGCCCCGCCCCGGGTCATCTTCAATGTAGACTTTGGGCCGGGGGCGCGCGCGCACACACACTCAGCACCCAGCAGTACTAAAGTTGTTGCATTCCATTACATTTTCACAGCAGATTCACAAAATTGTCACAAAACCTGCAGGTAGGTCTTGTGGCTGCACCAGCACTGCCAGCAGCTAACCATGACACTGCTGGCAGAAGCAGATTCAGAGCAGCACATCCACGTCCTCTTGCTCCCTAACCCGAGCCAGGGCCACGTCAACCCGATCCTCCAGTTCGGCAAGCGCCTGGCCGCGCACCGCGGCGTCCGGTGCACGCTCGCCGTGACCCGGTTCGTGCTCGCCCAGAGCGGCGCCCCGCCGCCGTCGTCCCCGGTCCACATCGCCGCCATCTCGGACGGCTGCGACCGCGGTGGCTTCGACGAGGCCGGCGGGATCGAGGCGTACATGGCCCGGCTGGAGTCGGCGGGGTCGGAGACCGTGGGCGCGCTGCTCCGGTCCGAGGCGGAGCGGGGCCGCCCCGTGCGCGCGCTCGTGTACGACGCGTTCCTGCCGTGGGCGCAGCGCGTGGCGCGGCGGCACGGCGCAGCGTGCGCCGCCTTCTTCACGCAGCCGTGCGCCGTGGACGTGGCGTACGGGCACGCCTGGGCGGGGCGCCTGGCCCCGCCGCCGGAGCGCCGCTCGCGCTGCCCGGGCTCCCGGACGGGCTCGCCGAGCGCGACCTGCCCACCTTCCTCATCGACCCCGACGACCGCGCGTACCTGGAGCTGCTGGTGAACCAGTTCCGCGGCCTGGACACGGCTGACCACGTCTTGGTCAACTCCTTCTACGAGCTGCAGCCTCTGGAATCGGAGTACATGGAGTCGGCCTGGAGAGCCAAGACGGTGGGCCCCGCTGTCCCGTCGGCGTACCTCGACAACCGGCTGCCGGACGACACGTCCTACGGCTTCCACCTCTACACGCCTCTGACGGAGACGACCAAGGCCTGGCTGGACGCCAGGCGGGCGCGCTCGGTCGTGTACGTCTCCTTCGGTAGCATCGCCGAGCCAGGCGTGGCTCAGATGACGGAGATGGCGGAGGGGCTGCACGGCAGCGGCAGGGACTTCCTGTGGGTGGTCAGGGCCTCGGAGACGTCGAAGCTACCCGAGGGCTTCGCCGACAGGGCGAAGGAGAGGGGCCTCGTCGTGACGTGGAGCCCTCAGCTTGAGGTGCTGGCGCACCCGGCTGTCGGGTGCTTCGTGACGCATTGCGGATGGAACTCGACCATGGAGGGGCTGGGTGCGGGCGTGCCGATGGTGGCGATGCCCCAGTGGTCCGACCAAACCATGAACGCCAAGTACATCGAGGACGTGTGGCGGGTCGGTGTGCGGGTGCGCCCGGACGAGAAAGGCGTGGTGAGGAAGGAGGAGGTTGAGACGTGCATGAGGGAGGTGATGGAGGGAGAGAGGAGCAGGGAGTACTGCGAAAACGCTATCAGTTGGAAGGAAAAGGCCAGGAGAGCCATGAGCGAAGGCGGCAGCTGCGACGATTACATCCTGGAGTTCCTCAGCAAACTTGGGCTGAAAATGTAAACGGCCGAGACAGATGTTTTTCAAGTTCATCGTTTAAGTGCATCTGTTATCTTTTGTGGGCGCCCTCCTTGTGGCATTTTGCTGCAATAGTGCTGCCAAAGCCAATTTGTGACAGTACGTGATGTTCATTTAGTGTAACCTATAGAGCTAAATGAAACGAAAATGGTGCCTACGCTCATAGCAATGTGACCTGCAAGAACGCCAAACGCAACGAACACCCGGACGGGTCATGGAGGTAGAAATTTGTAAGGAATACAGGATGAATGCTAGTAGGACCGGCCGGGAAAGCAATAAAAAATGCTGTCAGTAAAAGTGGCAGCATGAGCACTTGAACACCAGCATTGCTGAGTTCCTCAGTAGTCAGCAAAAAATAAAGTGATTATGGCAGCCCATAAACATCTGAAGAAACATTGGATCATGTATCTTGGTTTGGGAATTCATAGCCTCGTTGCCTAAAACAGCCATTTACACAAAGTGTCACTAAATCTCAAGTTTGTCGTTCACTCAATCTTAGCTCAACCGTTTTTCTTTAAAGATCAAAACAACTTCTATATAGGTTTGGTTAGATTTGAGCAAATTTCAGCAGCATCAGATATTCGAATTTGCATCAAATGGCACAAGTGCAAACGGGTTACCAGACTTTCATGTTACGAGAACATGCTACAGAATCATGGAACACATTTCATCAAAACATTCCGCTCAATAATGCACTCCAGAAATCTAAATGAGAAGTGCAGTTCCAATGGGCCAAAACTACAGACCAATGTATTAGAGCTAGTGTATGTGTTCACTACCACGATTAGCATTCACCCTAAATCCTAGTGTTACTAATGCACAACTGTTACATGAACATACAAAGCGGGCAGTGGAACACCATTTGCAGGTTGCAAGCAAGACTGCACAGCACTGCCCTGTTTGATATGTACTGCTGGGAGCTGGCGAAGCATCCAGGATGTTTGTTTCAGTTTGCAAATCAGGTGCTCGGAGCTGAACTGGGTATCTTGAATTGCTTCTTTACATAATGGGATGCCTCTGAATCGTTTCTGTGACACAGGATCCTAAGCAGAGTTTTGGAATCAGTTCCGAATTTGCTTTTGCCCCCTTGAGTAACTTCACGTAGGTCATCAATGAGCACCCGGGTCTGCAAGTGTATTAAGAACAAGAACATTGCAGTGCCATATAGACAACATTTCAAGTATGAAGTATAGCTTGCCTTTAGTCACCAAGCCTTGTTTTATAAAAACATGGACAATTTCTGGTGAAAATGAAACAAAATTAATATTGTTTTAATGAACTCAACTGAGTGAGCATGCTGGGCCCTTTGTTTTTTAGACCGACTAGAGCTAGGCGACTAGTATGAAGTTACTAGGTTCTGGCACCCAGCCTAAGTCCACTATTCTCATCGGTTGTGGTGGGGGTAGTGGTAGGTTTCACTCTCTCCACCTTGGAGAATCTTGTCGTGGACTGATTTGTATCCACATATATGTGCCAAAACAGGGTCATATATAAACTACTTTGCTTTATACTACTAAAATTTTTGTTTCATGCCAGTGACAAACAATTCAGAATGGAGGTGGTATGAAATCTATGGCTTGGCGACTCTAAAAACCATGGCAACACACAGGTGCCACACTAGTGAGAACATAATACAAATTTTACCTCTTGCTTGATCAGATTTATTACAGGACGTACACGAGAGACCAAGTTTTCAACAGTTCCCCGAGGCAGTCCATCTCCACCAGAAATGAAAAATTCCTACAGCAAGAAAATATGACTATTTAAATAACAGTTTATTGTTTGCCAAACAAAGACAGCAAAAACAGTGTCCAATCATGTGCAGGCATGAAAAACAACAATCAGCCATAAAATGGAGACACTGTTCTGATGTCGTAAAATAAATTACAACAAAAATGGGCAAATGGATTAACCTTCAGAGTTTCAAGATCTTCCTCCAAAAGATGGGCATCGTTTGGAGAGAAGACTCGTGTAGAACCGCCATCCAGTATCACACGAAGTAAGCCATCCTGCCAATCAAGAGGGCTTAAAGAAATGTAGTCCAGAACTTGTTGTGAAACCCCACCCTAAAATTAGTAGCAGAAGTGATTACCAGGGACGCTTGCAGAAGCCCAGTAACCACACGATCCCTCAGTTGCTCCACAATGACGTCACAAAGTTGATTAAGGACCTGAAATTGAGCTATCGCATAAAAAGGAGCGCCATAGTTCAAAAGAAATCTACTAACAAAGTAGAGATAATCCTTTTACCAATAATTACAGTTAACCATAGGTAATAAATATGCCTACAAGTTGTTCTGGTTAAACACAAACATGTTATTTTGCATGCTTACCAGTTTAAAAGGAACAGAAGGGGGGAAATAGAAAAAGGTAAATTCTCTAAAAAGTTAGTCAGGTAACCAAAATAATTGAACAAATTAAAGTGTGGCATGTGTCAGCTCTTAAAAAAATTCCACTTTATGTAACATACCAAATCAAGCACTTCCATTATGGCTTCCACTCGAGATTGGGCAACACCGTTTCTGTACAAATTCTCAATAAATGGCTGCTGCAGGTCCCAGAATATAACCTTTGTCCCTGCGAAAGAACAGAAAAGCATCACATATTGATAGCAAATAGCGATATTCTTCTAGTGAAGCATTGCTTTCGCATATTTCTTACCAGTAAATTCACACAAACGATCAATAGCAGTATTGATTTCTTTTCTACTGCCGTCAAATTGATTTTTCTGATTGGGGGCGATACTCTTTGACTTTTCACTCGTTCGTCCTGGTAAATAAATCACAAGCATATATAGGACTAGATTTTAATCTACAAGGACTGGACTAGGAAGATCAAGTAATTCAGGGAAGTTATCCAACTATTAAGAGGTAAAGTGCATGAAACTAATAGAAAGCAAACCTACTGGTGTTAGTGTTTTCACTTTTCTTCCGAGTCCACCTCTCATTAATGCTGTCCTCCAACTTACTCAACTGGCTGATACAATACTGCATAAAAAGTATTTCTCGTTAGAAAGTTTAACCAAGATGAAACCCAAACAATAAAAGGAGGCGAATTTGAAAGACAAAAAGGGATGCAGCATGGTCAGTCTATGTAAATCCTGGAAAAAGCATAAACACTACTGACATCAACCAGGGGCGGAGCTAGCCCTTCCCATCAGGGTCAGCTGACCCCAACAAATTTCTAAACTCATTAACATTTTTTAACTGATATGATTTTGACCCATCATTACATAGAGCTGATACCGACAGCATTTTGTGCTGGCTTCGCCCCTGACACCAACACCATCAATGTAAATCCTGGCAAAATCATCATCTAAATTACTCATATTAGACAAGGATATTACTACTATCGCACCATATTATCTGTGGCTAAATTTGTAAGGGAAATAGAAACATACTAGGACCTGTGGAAAACAAATCTGATTATAAAAATGCACATTTTAATGCACATAATACCTCTGTTTGCTTTTATTTGTCGCAGCGTAGTTCAACTTTGAACTAGAAAACGTCAAACAAAAAAAATCGGAGGGAGTATAATATAAGAACATACATATTGACTATATTCAATCTCTGCAACAGAAATTTACAGAATTGAATCTCCAGTGCCGATATTGACCACTCTGAAATGCTCAGGAATTAGTTCTAAATGATAGTGAGCTATGGTAATATGTAACTCACATATAAACTGTTAAGCCGTACACAGAGCTTTGGCATTGTAAGTTGAGTAATTTCACTTGCTTTCCTCTCATCAACCGTTCTAACTTCTTGAACCTCCTTCTTTACAAAAGCCTTGATTCCAAGCTCCTTTTTATATCGAGTAAGAACAGGAACAGGTGGAGCTAAATCTTCTTTATCAACTGCAAGCACGCCAAAGCCATTGTCACTAAGCGAAATGAAAAGATTTGACATCAGAAAAGGGAAAGCAGAAAATGAGATGGATGTTTTTCAGTTAATACTAAAAAGTTATTCAGCGGACATGCACAAGAGAACATCTTCCTATACATCAACAAGGAACACCATGACAGAAGAAATAAAATTACAAATTGCAATGTGAACAGAAAAAAAACTCTAAAGAAAAGAAGATGGTCGTCCAAACCTAGGGGTGCAGTAACAAGTCGTGTATAAACTTGGAATGCCTTGTCAAGACCACGGCAGAGACTGTTTAATTCCCCATCTCGCATGGGAACCTTAAATGCAAAAAATTGATCTGTAGTCTGTGATAGTTTGAGAAGAATCAGTGTTTCCCTCTTTGGAGATCAGTGGAAAGCAGATTACAAACAGCTCAGCTCAACCACCAGGAAAAAGTTACAGAACAGTAGAGGTATATAGTATGCCGTATAATAAGAATTAAAGCTAGGAAGGAAAGAGCATGGAGAAATATTCATGGAGCGTAGGTAAAGTAATAAAACTCATAATTTACCATGTTAGCTACTGGTACTGGTACCCATGTTTGTACCTAAAAATAAATAGTAAAACCACTAGGCACTAGCAACACCTATAAATTTGGTCCGAGCTCCCTGCACCAATTCAATTGAGGCACTACCTTGACAGGGGCGGAGCTATAGGGAACCGTCAGTGTCAGCTGACAGCGGCGACTTTCTCATAACCCCTTATACCTCCTATGTTAATTACGGAGTATAACGCAAATTCAACCTGGGGCTGCTAGCCCAGCAGCTAAGCAATCAATGCACCAGCCCAACAAACAGCCCCCCATAATATTATAAACAGTAGCCTACATGCCACAAGAATTCTAGCTAGCCTCTTGGTCATTTGCTAATTACAACCTGATGCTTCATTGTCATTCACCAAATTGTGACTGACATCTTATTAGCATCTGATCCTCGACTGTCATTTCAGTGGCAAGCGTCCAGACAAGTCAGGTACAGAAGTGCAGATAGCCCCAATTCTCTACTGCAATTTATTGGTCATAAGGTCACCACATTTAGTAATATATTATGGCCTACAGATTTGACATTAAGATTTTATTATTTAATTGATGCCTCAATTCTGAAGGCAGAAATTTTGGGTCAGTTTGGTTGGTTTGCTGGCTGACCTTGCCTAGCCTGGCCCGGCAAAGCAAACCTTGCTTTTAGTGGAGAGCAGAATCAGCTAGCTCTCATGAGCAAGGAAAAACTTGAAAGCACAGAAAACGAGGCATGCAGCAAATGGACCAAAACACTACTGAACTTTGCCCAGCCAAACAAAGCAAGTCCTGGCAAAGGATCCAAACACACCCTTTATTGTCATCATTTTTTAGGTACAATGTTCAGAAGACTAAAACAAGTGGCCGCAGGAAGAGACTTGTAAGCTTATTCTATTCGTTCTTTTGCAAAATGCTTGGTAAGAAATTAATAGTATCACAAGTAGCAGTTAGTATTTTGTACAGACACCAGCGACAATATTTCCTGGCTTCACCACCCCTGCTTGATGTTAGACCTAGCTACCTTGGAAAAGCAAGAATATACAAAGGAGAGGAACCAGAGAGTTGCAAACTAGTGCCTTTTCATTCAACTCAAAGTGCTACACATACTTGAAGGTGCTACCCCTCTTTATATAGGGAGTTTCGGTCGGTTGCTACAGTAACCGACATAGCTACAGTACTGTTTGCAGCTCAAGAACTGCCCAGCACTAGCTGGTTACTACTGCTACAACTACACCTAAGATAGCTCTAAAGAATAGCAGTAGCTACTGCCAGCTCTTGCTTAGTCCATACACTTTAGTAGTCAAAACCAATTTGACTTTTGCTCAAGAAAACAAATTACTCATCCAACACTTGACACCTTTTCAGTACAATTAAATATCAATTTACATGACACATGTTACCTTTTCTTAATGAAATGACATGCATACACAGCTCTCCTTAGTGTTCAAGAAAAAAATGCACAACATATGTGGAAGGACCATTCGTAAGTCATTGGACAGTAACTAACTCCAGCAGAGTGCCTATCAGGATAGCCATTGTTTGTCCAGATTCCAAGACACCCATTCTTATACTCTCGTGCCTTCACCTACATGTTTTTGGCTTTGGGCACCCTGTTGGAGAGGATATAAATATAGTAGCGAGGTAGACATGCAAATGGGGATGTGGGTATCCGATATATATGTTGTGTTGAGTCATAGTAAAACTAAATAAGGATACATATAGAATGGCGCAAAGAAGAAGAAGATGATGCCATATTATTATTTTTTGAACCTAGATGCCATATGATTTTAACACACAAATGTATCTTCATGTACACACATCGAACCCAAATTGTTTCTCATATTTAGGTGTGGACGGAAAGCAGCTATTCACGTGACTGGGCCTTGATTAGGTTTTTTCCCTCATCATTTCCTTGTTGGTAGTTCTTGCTGAGTTTCAACTCCAGCCTACCCCCAACTTGCTTCCGACTAAAAGGCTTTTTTATTGCTGCTGCATTGTTACTTAGAATATGAGATATTCCCAACAGTCTGGAATTTTTATACTTACTGTCACATTTTTAAACTGCTACATCAACATCTAATAACTCATATATTACAATTTTAAGATACGGAATTGTAGTTTTAGTTTTAGCCTCCAGGCAGTTGAGAATTAGCAGCTGTATATTTGAGTTCTATTAGTTTGTTTATTTCTTTGTTTTTAGGCTGAGAACTGAGCTTTGAGTTGGCATGGTACTGTAGTACCACGGCTATAGATAGTGCAGTGCAGCAGCCCCTCTTTATGTCTTAGAAATTTTAGTTGCATAACACTTAAGTTACATGATTTGTTAGGGACATGCAGATCAGATTCGTTAGATCCTATTGATAGCCTGGTTGCGGCTCCATAAATAAGGGACCGGGCCCAGTTGTTGCAGTAACAGGCCAGCTACAAATCCACTCAGTCACACCGGCACAAAGCTAGTCATGGCAGAAAACTTTACCATGCCCTAAAAGAATAAAAAGGAAAAAAACAAATTACTAGCCTATACGTTGGTGCTCGAGGAGTTTTAAGTCCAAAACTGTCAGGGCCCAAGGAGGGGCTGTGGCAAGGGCCCAAGGAGGGGCTGCGGCAAAAAGCAGATCATAGATGGATTAGCCTTGGTTAGTTAGGCAGCCATTACAGTAACGTCGGTACTGTAGCACGAGCCCCTCAGAGTTGGTTAGACGTAAGGATAGAGCTAGTTAGAGATTCTTAGAATTAGTAGATTAGATCTATTTATGCCCCCATCAATCCCCTCTCCAATCCCTCACCAATCCAACAACCATAACAAAAACGTGGGAATGTTTTCTAACCCCGTGGCATGGGAATGCATCCTAAACATTTGTTATTAATTATAAATAGCTAAGCTATAATTAAACAAATATATTCTTTCATCTTAATCAACATTTTTAAAACACGGTGGTGAACAAAATATCAAATATGTTATGAAGTGCACATAAAATAATTCTGAGATACAGCATGAAAAAGAAGCTTCATTTGGGGGAAAATTAGTGTGAAGAAATTTCACAGAAATAATGAGGAATAGAGGAACAAAGAAGCACCTCTTCTATGATTCTATAGACCTCTACAATAGAACTCCCATGGCGTTGTTGAGGGGATATAGGGTCCCAAACCTGTGGAGCATAAAAAAATTAGAATAGAGAAGATAGGAACATAGAAGATGACAATTGTAGTTTACAAGTACTAATAATATTACAAAGCACCAATGAGCCAGCAGAGACGAACTGAGAAGTAAATGCAAGCAGGGGTGACAATTGTTATCGGAAAGTGCAAAATGCAAATGCATGTTACACTCCCTCTGAACCAAGTTGTAAGGGTTTTTGTCCCTCAATGAATCTAGACATACACAAAAACACATACATGGAGCATTGCATGAACCTATTCAAAGGCTAGAACTAGAGCCCCTCATAATTCAGGATGGAGGGAGTAAAATAGAACTACACTAAATAACGAGTTCTACAGATTCAAGAAATTCCAACTTCGATTCTGGACAACTCCACAAATCATAGCAGCTTCAGATATCATAAATGTTATATTACATAAATCATAGATAAAATTTGTCATTAAACAGGTATGTTTTACTTAGTAGAACTAAAGCTCAAACTAAAAATTACACTATATGGTTGTACTAATAATTGTTAAGGGTATTATTCTAATGTCTTAGTCTGGGGTTTTTCTCTCTTGTCTCTCATGTATATATAGTTATTATTGGGCCTCAATACAATTAATCTATTCAGCCTCTATTATTCGTAAACCAAAAAGAAAATAAACTTTAATCACAAATGTGTTACCTCTTGGTCAGCAGCCCTTCTAATCCAAGTTTCAATTCTCTCAAGTTGCCCATTCACCCAGCGTAAAACTAATGTGCCAGATTTATTTTCAATCTACAAAAGAAAAGGAGAGGATTAAGATAAACATCACTGCAGCAACAATAAACTTAAAACATAAGGAATTGTCTACCCTTCACTGCAGCATACATTGGCTGATAAACAGCAAAGAATGACAATAAGATCTCATGTAATGCAAACACATGGATTGTTTTGCACTTATCTAAATTTTAATACTTCAGGAAGGGTGAGCTGACCTGATATGGAGCTAGCTTTTGTCTGCATATGCTCCCCAGACCATCTTCTCCGGTAACGGAAGCCATCACAGACATTATGTATTGCTCCAAAGCATCAGCTGATGGAAATACAGAAACCACGTCCTCCGTAAGATGCTCCGCATGCTCAAGGAATGGTCTCTGGCACAACGCTTCTATGTAAGCATGCAGAATATCGAAGATAGAAACTTATTTACAAGTGCCAGATATAACCTACCAATTTATTTCCATAAAGTTTATGGATGAGGGAAGCAGAAACAACTGCTGCCTGTGGATGCCATTTTGACAAAATAGGTGTAAAAACGGTTGTATCTTTCTTCAGAAGCTTCTTTGTCTCCTCAGCTAGAGACGCTAAAACATGTTCATGTGCAGTGTCTGCTTTAAACTCTACAGAATGTGCCATCTGAAAGGAAAAGAGTAGAATGTTTCATCGACAAGGTAATGTAGCACCCTTTTCAATTCTCATAAGAAAAATGATATAATTGGTAATATATCATCAAAAGGAACACAAGTCTGTGCTGATTCTTTATTGTGCTGTCTGAATTTGAGTGCTGCTGTCCAATTCAGATCTAGACACAGGGCCCATTCCAGTACATTAAACAAAACTGGGGTCTTGTTGAGGTCTGCAGGTGTAGTTTTTTTATGAATTTTCAGTATTCAATTCAAATTAAATCGTGAAAATTCCCAGAATTTACACATCCTACAAAAAATAGTTGGCCCCACGACAGGCTTTAGGGGTTAATTGGTATTCGACTATAGGTATCATTAACTAGGTGTGGTTACGATTAAGAACCCCGTTAGTGGTATAGAAGAAGGCAACAATGTTCTTAAGGGATAAATGAGATAGCAACCCACTGCCCACTTATCGCCTAGGCGCTTAAGGCGAGGCATTAAGGGGGGCAAGGCGGACACCATAGTCGCATGTACATTGGAGAAGAAAATAAAATATAGATCCCATCTTGACCACAAAAATAAAAAACTACTGGCACAAAAGCTCATGCCCAACCCAACAGCTCATTAAGCACCCCTCCCCTCCCACCTCACATGCCCTGCCTCCTCTCGTTTCCCTTCCATGCCGCCTCTGCACCCAACGTCACCACACGCAGGAGCAGTGAAAAGCACCGCTGTGAACTGTCCCCTTCCAGATTTACACAACTGCAGTAAGCAAGGGCAGAGCTGTGTCGGCCATCGTGCCAGTCTGCGAGCAGCTGCATGGGCCATCATGCCGGAGCTGGCGAACATGGGGAGAACTGTGCTGCCCACTGGTTTCCCTCCTGCTCTTCCTTTCTTCATGATATCTCCTCTTTCCCCTCCCCTACTATGGCTAGGTGTCAGGGATACCTTACGGACGGTGGGCGCCTTAAGAACCATGGAAGGTAAGACAAAAGTCATAAGGAACCAATTGGTGTAGTTGATCGGATGTATAGAATTGTACAGTTGCTGAGGTGGCCCCTAATCTTATTTAGTTAATTCCTAAACAAGCAAAAAGGCAGCGCACTGTATCTCAAGCTTTGAACAATAGAAGATGGGTTGCTGACATCCAGGGGGCCCTCACAGTCCAGGTGATTGTCGAATACCTGAAATTATGGGAATTGGTTTATGCCTTTATCTTGCAGCCATCTGTAACTGACCAGCACACTTGGAAGCTTACCAGTTCAGGGCTGTACACTAGAAAATCTGCATACAACACCTTATTCCTGGGATCTATTAAGTTTTCACCTTGGAAGAGGATTTGGAAATCTTGGGCCCCGCTTCAGTGCAGTTCTTCCTGTGGTTGGCAATCAAGAACAGATGGGGACGGCAGACCCAGTTGTTGAAACATGGACTGCCACATCCTAGTTTTTGCCCCCATTGTGACCAGGAAGAGGAATCAATTCAGCACATTCTAGTGCCTTGCGTCTTCTCCCAGGAGACTTGGACCAAAATTCTCCTTTGTGTTGGACTGTAGGTCGTTGCCCCCCAACCTGATGAGAGAGTTTTCTCAGCTTGGTGGTGTTTGGCAGTCAGCAAAGTGCCAAAGGAGACAAGGAAAGGGTTTAACTCTCTAGTCATTCTTGTTGCTTGGACACTTTCGAAGCATAGGAACGCGTGTGTTTGAGGGTCTTAGTCCTAGTGTTCCCTTAGTTTGCTAGGAAATGGAGAATGAGAGCAGGCTCTGGTGTTTGGCTGGGAACACGGCTCTCCATGAGCTGCTCAGCAGGGCACGAAGGCTGGACACCTGAGCTGCCCTGTGTGGTCATTTGTTTGAGAAAATTCTCTACAGGCCATCGAATGTTAGAGAATTTCTCTACAACCCACTGAAAAACTCGCAATGTCGTGAAAGTCATCCATTCAATTTTTCGGTTCCCTGTGAGCCACTACCGTCAGGGCTGTCAAGTTCTGTTAGCATCTGTAGACGCATATAGGTATCGTATTTTTGTATATGTCCATTTTACCCTCGCTCGTTATGAGGTGAAGTCAACAGAGCAGCCGACGTTAGAGGTCAAGCCTGGGCGAGCAACCTGGTGCGCACGGCGCCACGCCGCAGCAGGTTGGTCCTCCGCACCTCCGCGCCGCCGGCAAGGACCGCGAAGGCTTCGCGGTGATGCTGCACGTCAAGGCGCCGGCGCTGGTGGGCGGAGAGTCGCGGCCTGGTGGGCTGGATCTCGTCGCGGTGCTCGACGTCAGCGGGAGCATGGCGGGCGACAAGACGTCGTCGCCTTCTTGGACGGGGCCCGGCGAGTCACTCGTCTCACGTGCATGTGCGAGGATGGGAAGGCCGCGGCAAAGCGCGCCGTCGAGTTCCTCGTCGCGGCCGGCTTGTCGGCCACCGATGTCCGTTGCCCCTGCCCACGTCGGAAAAGGCCCGCGTCCTTCTTCCCTGCTTTTCCCCTTGCCTCGCTGCCGCCTTCCTGGTCAACTACACCGTCGTCGAGCTGCGCCTCCTGGGCGTCGGCCTTGGCGCCATCCCACCGGCCACGCTCAGCCGCCTCACCAACCTCCGCGTGGCGAGGCGACGGAGGTAGCAGATGCGGGCACAGCATGCCGGAGACCGACCGCGCGGGCCCATGCAGGCGGAGGCAGGCGATGGTGAGGCAAAGGCCGGGGGTGCGGCCTAGGCAGCGCGGCCCCGCGCGGCCGGAGGTTGGTGCCGACAAGACGGGCTGATGACGGGACGAAGGAGCGGGGGCGGAGCGGCCTGGAGAGCGGTTCAGATGGGGAAAGATGGAGGAAGGGGATGACGTGTGGGGCCATGTGTCAGTGAGAGAAGGTAAAGAGAGGCAGGAGGGGTAATATTGTCATTTTACACTGCACTTAACAGGCGTCATTGGCACTGTTGACGGTAGTGGCTCACAGGGAACTGAAAAATTGAATGGATGACTTTCACGGCATTGCGAGTTTTTTAGTGGGTTGTAGAGAAATTCGCTAAATTTCGGTGGCCTGTAGAGAATTTTCTCCATTTGTTTTCCTTGCACACGGCGCATGTGCAATCTAGAGTGTCAGTGTGGAGAGGTAGGACTTCATGCCTCCCCCTCTTGTGTTGTTCTGTTTCTTCTATTTTAATGAAATGACACGCAGCTCTCCTGCGTCGTTCGAGAAAAAAATTAGGTGAGTTTCTGAAGACAAAATAGCAATTGGTGGTTTCTATAGTAGTACAGATACTCAACAGCATGACCAATCCCTGAAGCCCTAGCCACAAAGGCACCGCTACAAATCCTCCAGACCAAACAGCAAGTGGTATCCACAGGAATGATTAGGCGAAAGGTACAAAAACAACCATTCAAATCATACATCTAGCAATATTAAGGCTTGGATGTCCTCTCCCACAAAAAGAAAATAAGAGCATTCATCTAACACATCCAGCTGAGAACAATCATGCCCACATTGGCAATAATATAGTCTGATGTTTCCCTAAGAGTCAAGGTGGTCAAACAGATAACAATGTCAAAATAATGCAAATGTGCAATGGGGGCTTCGCATACCAAAAAAACATAAGGGATCTAAAACCATTTCATGGTAAAAAGGACAGCAACATCAGATAGGAAGGAATCCATACAAATTAGAACTGCACTATCAATGGAATAATGGCAGATGCAAACAAGCGTCACCTTCAAGAAAGCGCTTTTGATTGAAGAAGTGATGTAACGGTCAATCTGATCTCTGTCGGGAGACTCCAGTGCCTGACGCACAAAAGCAAATGGGTATGTTCATAATTTTCTAAATGTGCAAACAGTGAATAGCTATGCTCTATATTCTACATTGATTGCCCTATATTGCCAGAAGTGAGAAGGCAATAAATGTGCTCTGGTAAGAAACAAAAGTAAAATATTAGCACCTTGTCATTTTCTTCACCAAGGATCCGCCTCGTAACCATTGCCACTGTTACAACATCGGCCATCAAGCCAGGGCCCTGTAGATGTAAAAAAAAGTCTTAGCACGGAAAAAATAATGGTCTGTCGTTGCAAGCCGACGATAGATAAAAAGGTCCAGTACGGTATTATATAATGTTTGAAATTAGCATATTAGCATATGCCACATGCTGAAGTCTGAATAATGGCAACATGCATAAATGGACAAAATGGTAAGAGAAAAGCATGAAGTAGAACTTATGCATAGTCAGTGTCTCAGTGAAACATACAAGAGGCTAACATGAGAAAGAGATGAAGATAGCAAGGTTGGTTAAAGAAATGTCAGAACTATGAAATATGAAATTTG
Source organism: Paspalum vaginatum (assembly GCA_030272315.1). Lineage (NCBI taxonomy): Eukaryota > Viridiplantae > Streptophyta > Magnoliopsida > Poales > Poaceae > Paspalum > Paspalum vaginatum. Next base: position 10,010,145 of record CM059013.1, on the reverse strand, counting down.
TTGGTTGGACTATGAATCAACATGATTGCTATCATAGCAAGTTGACTGCACTATGTTTAACTAGCTATCTTCAATTATGCTGGCCAATGCAGAATGCACTTGTGGTTGTGTGTCACGCATTTAGTAGAAAATAACAAATAAAAAACCTGGCCAGGAAGGGGAAAGACTGCCCCTCCCAGTTTTTCTTTAGAAGTGGACCGAACCACAGATTTCCGTGGATACGTATCTCGCTGTAACAGTTAGTGGTCAACATATTTCGCTGAAATAGCGGCAAGGGAGTTTTTGTGAGAACAAGGGGTCAAATTCCTGACCTGTGGCTAATGCAACTTGCCTCACCACTACTGCACTATCCACATGTTCTCAAGAAAATAACAAATGACCAAAAAAGAATAAGGAAGTGGAATAATAGAAACAGAGCTTTTTAAGTGAGAAATGTTACAAAAATGAGCTTTAGTGAAAGAATTATTATAAATACTTGCTGTATAAAGTAAACAATTAGCAAACCCAAACATTGTCAAAACTAAATGATTAGCTTCTAAATAGTGAAGGACATATTTTCGACAGAATAACTACCCATGCATGTAGTGTAGAACAAGACCAGACCAGGAGGTCAGAAAACAAACCTCTGAGAAATGTACATGATAATCATTTAGTTTCTTGTCCACCCATTTCTGAATTGGGGACAGGAAAGACTGGAAAAATGTGAAGTCTTGATAGCTACCCTCAGCATCAACAGAACTATGCAGGCTTTTCAAGTGTAATCTTTCCTGTGGACCACGCTGTTCTTTTAAAGGTATCTTCCTCAAATGGTCAATCACGACTTTCAGAAGTCCTTGCTCCCCTGTAATAACAAACTGCATTGCAGAACCTACATTAATTATCGTACTCTTATGGAGGCAACTTATTGCAGGAGCTAAACCATTAGCACAGTATAGAAATACAGAATATGACTTTGTAGAACTATTTTTTATGAAAGAGATAATATTGGTCTCAAGCGAAGAAAAGTGCAGTTAATTGTTTTAAATTGAGTTCTGCACTAGTGGATTTCCTACTACATGATAGGCTTAACGGGTAAAGGCCGTTGGGATTTTGTACGAAGGGATGGCTGTCAGATAATTTCGCTGAACATATAACAAAAATTGAACCCCTATCCTGAACAACCTTCTCCCTGTTTTTTGGCTAACGTGGATGATATAGTCTATTGGTCTGGTATGGGATAGCAGTAAAGATCGGCTAACTCTTCCTCCCTCTGAAGGCTCTGAGCTACTTTCCTTAATCTATTTTCGGCTTACCTAATCTAGGGCTCCTGCCTCCTGGGCTGTCTTTATAGACCACACGTAACAAACTCACTAACAAATCTTATCCAAACAACTAGCTTATCTTATCTGCTAACAACTCGCAACAAACTAATCCTAATCTGATGCTGCCGACTGAGATGATGCTAATCATAACATTTGAACTTTTAAAAGAAGGCAGAAGATGCTAAAGTAGGTTTAATTCAGCGGTATGAAACACATGGTGTTGTAAAGATATTTAGGGCCAACACAGAGGGAAGGAATAATTTACACAAATTTAGCCTTAATTGAGACTTCTTCATCATGAATTCACCTGTCGAAATAACACCCATGCATAGCATGTATCATGAACCGTCTCTGTGATTCCGAGTAACCGCCAGGTTGACTTCAAGAGCTCAAGAATTTCTTCCACCTCCTGGTGGATTAATAAAGCAAAAATGTAAGAGAGGTGACACAATTAATGATAAAATTAGTTGGTGGAAACTGCAAGCTTGGATTTGAATTAGTGACCTCTGTAAGTTTTCCCTCATCCAAGATGTCAAATACACTGCCAAGCATCTTTTCATACAATGCTATGTTCAGATGGTATCCATCAGCCCAGTGACAAACCTCACCAGTAAGATCACCCCGAGCAGGCCTTTCAGATAGAGAAGTGGCAACTTCTCTCAGTGATCTTAGGCATTCTGTACGTTGAACCTCCGCAGCAGATGGTGGCAGGGACTAGTAAAAATACATAAGGATAATTCTCAATTGATAGATAGTTCATGCAATGCAGCAAGGTTTATAAAAAATCAAGTATTAGACTTTCAACTAGTGGGAATAAAACCTCAGATTCTTCAATCTTTCTAAAAAGGTTTCTTAGCTCATTCACTTTCCGACCTAACTCCCCAAATCCAACAACTGGATGATTTATGAGGCCTTCCTCCAGCATGTTTAACTAAGCAGAAAAAATCAAATGAAGGATGTCATGTTATAGGATATGGTTCAAGGTCATTTAGGAATAGCTGCACAAAGCAGCAGCTAACCTGTCTCTTCTGCCAACGAAGGTATGCTTTCATGTCAGAAAATTCAGCTCTGGATATGCAGCACAATAGTTCCAACGGAATCAAAAGATTGTCCATCCGTTTTCCAACTTTGCCAACCATAGCATTGAGTAATCCTTGCCTAGTTCGAATATCCATGGACTCTGTTATCTATCCCCAAAAAAACAGGTGGTGAAGGAAATCAGCAAATGTAAAAATAGCATATTCAAAAGCTTTAAGAAACCTGGATTCACCTAGATACAACATAGGGAGCTGTAGCAGTGTAGCCTAAAACTTAACAGGTTATACATTAAAATTTTCAAGTGCTAGGTGCCAACTATCATAAATTACATATTCGCTAAATTTTGAAATAGCAATCAGACACTAGATTGACAAAATCAGCAGTTCCAATATATTCAGCAATTTTCCTAAAAAAATATAGTAACCTGCTCAGGAAACAGGTGCAAGGTATGTATCTTTCTTTGATTAAAGGTAGAAAAATATAAGGCATAAATATTATCTTCATCAAAAGAGGTTAGCCCTGTATAATCGACTTGTCACCTGATCCCAGCAGAAGTTTACACTTAAAACACTAATGAAAATTATGGCATATTTTATGGACAAAGTAAACTAAATAAAGCGGACAAACATGCTTCAACCAAAATACACTTCAAAAACATTGATCAGACTACAAAGTGTACTTCCCTTTCTTTTTCTCGAGCATGCAGGAGGGCTGTGTATGTTTGTGTTAAGAAGGAAAAAACAGTGGGAGAACCCAGACAAACAAAAAGCACAAACACAGATACATGTAGCTCAAGATTACAGACGTGCCTAGCTGAAGCTGAGATGATCAGACTACAAAGTTCTTCATAAAGTCTTGTGCAACACTCAAAAATATGTTTAGAAGATAAAAGTATTAAGATTTAGTAATATATGATTCAAATTGAGTGGATTAATAAGTAAAGAATGGACTGGTGACCTAGTCATCAGGAACAATTAAGTTAGGACATCGTTCATACCTCAAGTTGAGCTCGCATGGTTTCAAGCAAACCAACTAAACCAGGTTGCCGTTGAGTGTGGGTATCCACACTTTCACTCTTACTACGACCGAGTTTCCTCATTAATCTGTGCTTCTTCTCTTTTTTCTTTTCTTTCTGAGGAACTATAAGCCCCCTAAATGTAACGAAATAGGCTAGGTTATGTCATACCCCAGGAATACTTATGACCCTTTAATGGGGAAAAGAACTATGTGCCCGTAAAGAAATGAAAAGGCCTACCCTGAAGCACCAGCAGCAGCAACAAGGATCTCATATGCTGTCTCACGAAGATCGTCATCCGTGATACCTGAAAAGGTAGCATAGCTGTCAATAACTTTCAAGATAAAAAATGGACAAGATTCAAGAACTGATGAATAGAGATAGTGCACGAGCACATGACCATCATGATATGACGAAACCACCAATAAAATAGAAGGAGATGGGGCATACCACTTCATCTGTATATTTATGGATAGTGTAATATCATAATAGCTGTTCATCAATCCATAATTGTTACCTGTTTCAAATAGTGGTAACCGCAATGATAAATCGCTAGCGTCAGTTTGATGTCTTCTAGAAGCCCTTCGGCTATCGAATTCATCTTCATCGTCCTCGAAGTCTTCAATGTCATCTATGGTTAGTTCCTTCTCAGTTGGAGAATCATATGATTCTGCTACTGGTGATGACACAGTAACTGGTGCTGATTCCACAACCTGTGGTGGTATCACAACTGGTGATGGTGCAGTGGCTGGGACAGGGGGTGGTTCTCTTGTTGGAGCTGGTCCTGAATATTCTGGTTTTGTAAGCAAATAAAACTCCTCTACAGCCCCAGTGTTATTCTGGCCAAAAAACAATAACAGACATTTAGATATATGGATGAGATAAAAGGGCAGCCTGGTTCATGTGGCCCACTTGGGGTCTATAGTACGTAGTCTTTCCCTGCATTTCTGCAAGGGGATGTTTCCACAAATCAAGCACGTGACCTCCTGGTCACAAGACAGCAGCTTTACCACTGTGTCAAGGCTACCCCCCCCTCCCCCTTCATATATGGATGAGATAACAGATAAAATTTATGCTTGAGATTTTTCTACATCAAAATTTTTTTTTTTGGGGCAGGGGGGGGGGGTCGAAATGCAGCATAAAGGAACTACCTAAAACAAAAAAGTTAGTCAAAATACAAGAGAACTTTTCAGCAAGGCAAAAAGATTTGCAAGAGAAGAAAATATAGATCAACTCACCACATATGGATAGTCAAGGCTATCATGAAAAAGGCGGATGGCGTCTCCAAGATCAAGAGGTTCGCCTACATTATCTAAGCATTCTCAGGACAGAAACGAGAAGAACCAAAAAAAAAAAAGGAACACTGATAAAGCTATACTCCACCTTTTTTAGCACAGTTGAGGACATAATCAACACTGACTTGATCTATATCTACATCATCCAAAGAGATCGCACCAGGTGGCATCACAACTTTCTTGATCAAGTTGCCAGAAAGAATGTAGTTGAGTAATACTTGGCGGTCACGGCGATAGCGTTGCAGCAGCTCAACAACATTTTCTCTGGTTATGTTGGAACATAAAACAGTCACTATGCAATTGAACATAACATCTTTAGACAAAAGAAGGCTTATTCTGCAGCCATCCTTACTCGTCCATATTGTGCGCAGGGGAGACCGCACTCTAGTTTTAAAACCCTGATCGAAGTGCTACCGATTGCTCACAGCCAGCATAGCTGAAATAGGGGAGGGGGGGGGGGGGGGGAAACCATTAGCTGCTATTACATCAAACAGCCAGACACATATTCAACAAACAATTGCAAAAATAGGTTGCAGTCTTGATGAACATTGCATTTGTGTAAACAAAATAGCCACAGGATTGTAAATCTGATGTAATGGTTGGTGCATTTGATTTCGTGGGTCCGTCTGCACTCTTCACTGTGCGGTAGATGTTCATGTGTGCACGAGGTAATCCATACGGAATCTCACGCGGGCAAAATCACGACTAGCAAACACGAATCCTTACGTAGTAAACAAGGTAGGCATTGAACATTTAGGACTCGGCAGCAGATATTGCACCGGGTCACTGCTCCCAGGACAGCCTGATCCAAGTTCGCCCGCGAAGCAGCACCGCGCTGCCGACCACGCAACTGGAGCCAAAATGAGAGGAAACACGCAATGCCAAACTAACCCCCCACCCCCACCCCATGACTTTGCCACGCAAATTAAACCCCAACTGCCCCAACTCGCACACCATCCAGCGCTCACACTCCGTCTTCTCGACTCTCGACCCACGCGCGCCCGAGGCCGAGACGAAGCGACGGGGACTCTGCGGCGCCGAAGAAACGAGCCCAGCGGCGTCCGAAGCCCGCGGCAGCTCTGCGCGTCCGCTTCCACCGGCACCACCACAGGGCAGCTGGGCAGCGCGCCTCCAATGAGATCCGCACGGGGAGGTAGGGGACGAGGCGGGTCGGGGACTCGGGGTACCTGGTGGCAGGGCGGAGATCCAGCGGAGCGGGTCGCGGAGATCCGGGCGTGGGCGCGCCGCTTGGTTGCAGCGGAGGAGCGGGGAGCAGCTGGAGTTGGAGTGGAGCGCGGCGCTGGTGAGCGCTGTGGGCGAGGCTGGCTACCCACCACCAGGAACCAGGCGGAGTCGATCGGACCGGGGGAGGAGCAAAGCGAAAGTGAGAGGAGACGATGAGCTGGCGCCTGGCGGTGCGTGGCCTGCGGACGCGGATTTTGGACGCGCGAAGGCGCTGTGCACCGCCCCGATGTCGACGCACGAGCTCGACACCAAGGCCGAGGCAGCAGGGAGGGAGGGAGGGAGAGGCCGGTGTGTTTGGGTTTGGCGGGCCGGGCCTAGATGCGTGTGCGAAAGTGGGCTCAACTCGGAAGAGTTCGTGAATGAAAACAACTGCAGTAACTTTTTTCCCCAATTTGCCATTTTATAAAGCCATTTCCCTGCAAACAGTTGAGCTGAAGGGGAAGAGACAAGACTACAAGAGGGGGGTGGTTCGGCGCGCGGGTCACCATCGCCCCCCGGGCCTTGACCGCCGCGAAACAAAAACCTGCAACTGCAAAGGCGTCTTTGACCGATCAGCGCGCGAAACGCCGCATCTGCAACCCAAAATTCCAAACCAACGTCGCGTGCTGATCGGCTATGCTGAAAGAAACGGACGGAGAGGTCCGAAAGAGAGTTTTTTTTTTTAAGTTTTATACCCCTGCGGCTGCGGTCCACGGTTGACGGTCCGCTGCGACCCATGTTCTTGCTTGCTGGTAGCCTGGTACAGGACCGCGCGGGTACTAGTTAGTTAATAGAGCGAATTATTACAGGCGGCCGGTTGTTTGCACATGAACCGAGGGGCTGTTTGGTAGTCTATGTAGCCAGGCTAGGATTTTTTGCCAAGCTAAATTTGGTTTAGTTAGAAATAGTCATGGACATAGTTGACCTGTGTTTGGTTGTCTCTGGCCAGTGGGATGGACATAGCTGGCCCATGTTTGGCTATCCACATTCACGCGAGCCGCCGGCCTCCTCCTATCCTCCACCTTCGCGTGACGTCGCTACGTCTGATCCTCGTCCTCGCCGCTGCCACGCCCGCTGGCCATGCTTCGCCGCGCCTAAGGCCGCACGGGGGCAGGGGAGGGCGTCGACCTTGACTTCGGCGTGGACGCAAGAGAGGGCGGTGACCTCGACCTCGAGTCGCCGCTCCGCCATGGCCGCCACCTCAAGTCACCACTCCGCCATGTCCGCATCGCTGACCCCTCCACCCCCGAGCCGCCGCGCCGCCGGGATCTCATGCCCATGCAGCGCAGTCGGTGCTCCCGCGCCGGTGTCGGTGGAGATCTCGCACCGTACCGCCGTAGATCTCGTGTCCTCAGCGCCCTCGCCGCCGACACCTCTACCTCGACGGCCGGCCCGAGGCCTCCTCCTTTTTGTGCCTCCACGGCCGCCCCGAGGCCCCCTCCTCTTCGCACCTCCTCCAGCGCCGCCGGACACCTCCTCTGCGCGCTGAAAGAGGAGCGGCGGGTGATGGTGTAGAGACGCGAGACAGGATATGACGAGCCTGCGGGGTGTAGCGGGGCCTCGCGCGGCCGGACAAAGAATGAAACACCGAATCGATGATCCCATGGGAGGCTGCCTTCCGAGCTCAAGGTGGTCAAGCGGAGCCAGGCCCCGAGGCCGGCCGGGACGCCCAAACATGGGCCTCGGCCTACCGTGGGCGGACTGCGGGCCTGGCGCAGCTACCCAACACCCCGAGAATGACTCCTCTAGTAGTATTTGTTTGGTTTGGATCTGCAGAGTGCAGAGAGCCAGAGATGCATGCGTACAGCGTACTGTCTGGCTGGTAGGGTGGCGATGGGGCCTGAACTTTTACTGTTGCCGCCCCGCGACCGCGACGCAACGCGTCCGGGACCAGCCAGAAGGCAAAGCAGCCGCGCAGAACCGATGAGATGAGATTAAACGGAGGCGAGGCGAGGCAAAAGCAGAAAAGCACCGAGGGAACGCGCGCTTGATATGATCGCTCTTTAATCCTCGCCGAATTGAGCCGCGTGTGGACGCGGTGACGACGAAAGGCAGCCCCAAGTGCAGGCGCAGCGTGCTGCGTGCAGCAATCCAAAGCTCCTTTCCGCGCTTCCATTGGCGGCGCTGGCGTGGCGTCGCACAGAGATCGGCAGGGGAGGAAAAAGCAGAGGTGGGGGGTGCAGACTGCAGAGTGGCGATTGGCGTGTGGAAAGATGCCCTTTCTGGTTGTGTTGAGGTGGTTGGTCCGTCCGTCGCGAAGCAGCTCAGCATCGTCTCCGGGCTCCGGAGTGGTGAAGTCTGAATGCCAATGGCTGCCTGTAGCTTTTGGAAGCATCGTCCTGGCATTCTCCCTTCTCCGCCACCTACCCGCACTCGCACTTGCTCATCCCAGTTCCAGTGGAGACCGAGTGGACCAAACGAATTTGGGCTGCCGCTGATCGAGGGGCGTCACAAAGATTCTTCGCACATACTGTGATGCAGATTTTTATGCAGATGAGCAGAGGATGCAAAGCTGCATATTAATTAAAACGACACCGGAGACAGCAGGTCGGCTAGGATCAGTGGTCGCCGGGTTGGTGACCGACGACTTCGGTCCTCCCTGAACATTTCTTCTTTATCTTATATATATAACCAGCGAGATGGCCCGCGCAAATAGTACGGGTATCTAGTATTTTATCTATTATCTGATTATCTATACATATAATTAATATATATTGTTTTTTTATAATTTATCTTATTATTGTTAGAGTAGGTGGTTAGACAATGATGATATTATGGTTGATTTCTATTTATTGTTGGTCTTGTTTTGTTGCCGAATCAAATTCAAATATTTGTAAGTTCTAATTTGCTTGAAACTGATAAATATTTTGCAATATTTTGATATAATATAACGGTTTTAGGTGTGTCCATCTTATAATCATGTAATTCAGACAATTTAGGGTTTTTTCCTTATAATACGATTTCGTAGGTATTTATAATAGAGCTAAATGTACTGCAATTCCTAAACTTGGCACACAATGTCATCCTGGTCTCCACCTTCTGCATATACATATTTAGGTACATGAACTTGCATGGCTTTTTATCAGCAACACTCATGCTCAACTCACAGCTCGCTAGCGTAAGCGGGTGCCCTTCATCTGCGCCTCACTTTTTTTTTCGAGAGTTCTTCCAATTGGAAAAGTGCAGATTCATGCGCACGGGTGCCAGTAACATTTAGAGATTATCAGTAATCCAATATGTTAGCTAATGTATCATGGTGACTCAACGATGGCACGGACCGTGACATGTGGGCTCTACATGTCACCCAATCTATAACATCTATCTCTTTGTGTGTTTTTCAATACCATCCTAGACTTTACTTATTTAATTTTTTGTAAACAACCAAATAAAATTTACAAATTGAGTAAAAGCAAAAAAAATAATGCAGAATATATACATGTGAAAGCAATCATGATTAAAAGTAAGAAAAATATCATACTTACATGAACATTAATTATATTTATCCCATCAAGCATAGTACTTTGGAGGAAAACTTATCTCAATTATCTTCAACATCAATTACATTGATTAAGATAATAAACAAAAACTATTTTCATTGTGTTCCTTAATCGATGATATCATGTATCTTCCTAAACTTTAAAGTTACTTAGTGTATGAAACCCTTTTTGATTTTTGGCTTCTAATTATTGATGATATTCTTATGGATAGTTGCATAAATGGTTTCACCTTGTAAATAATAATATTACTATTTAAACACGTGTTCAAATGATTTTGATATATTTGAGAAAAAGTTAATTCCTAGGTGGACTAAATATCATATGAAAAATTAATACATCTTCATCCATTAGAAATATATCTAATTAAACTCATAGCTTCATCGGTTGTGAAATTTATTATATCTGACACTTTTGTGATCTCCCCTTTTATGCTCTATGATTGTCCTTTTGTTCTGAACTACCTCAAGTTTTTATATGGCATAATGACTGCTTCATGTAAAAAAGTGTAAGCATTGTAATGCTAACAATGAAATTATTATGTATATTGATTGTATGTATAGAACAATAGGTAATCAAGTAATGGATCAGATGTGCTAGTTGAATGATCCAACCTTGATTGATTTAACATGTCCAAATCCTTTATTTCAATCAAGATAAACAATGCCCATGAACTACTGAAAAAATAAGTTTCTTTTGGCAAGATGGTGCAACTCCTTATTAGAAAAAGATAGGAGACTCGTCGATGAACCCTAGTGGGAAGAAATTTGTCTTCCAG